>CM046658.1:47163148-48363148 GCA_025594165.1 Tamias sibiricus
CTCTACTACTGAGCTACATCCCCAGTCTCTCCTTTACAGTTCTGATTTTCTTTCATGTCTTATGCCATCTCCTATTTTCTCTTAGCTCATTTTGAAACACTAAGTTATAGCTGACCTGGTTTTGTGGGCATGCCTATATGGAATGTGTCCATCCCCATCAGGGATGTTAGTCTGCTCCTTGTTCTCATTTTTCTTATAATAACTTCATTATGACATGAGACTGCAGTCTTCTGTTGCTCTTTTTTACATGAAATTAATGCACAATTTGGAGGGAGAGGTGAGTCAGGGTAGCTTTTCTGAACTCCAGGCTCTACAGATTCCTTTTCTGTTTTCATAAAGTGCTTCATGCTCTCAGGGATCCCTTGGCTCTGTTCCCCTCCCCCACACTTATCTGGACTTCTCTTTCTTCTGTCCCAAATATCCTCCTCCAGCCTATTTGTATTTTGTTCCCTGCAGTATTTTCTCTGTGTTCTGGAAAGCCTCTTTTGTTAGTTTGGAGAGTTCCCAGGACCTGGGCTACAAACTGAGTTTACAAAACCCCAGTTTCTACAGCCCTTCTCTAGTGCTCCACTGTGCTTCTCCAGGGGGCACCGGTTGGCTATTTGAGGTTCCTTTATTCTCAAATTTCTCAGACACCTTGTTGTTTCCATCCGCTTCTTTCCTCAGAAATGCTGATATCACACAAGTCTTTGAGCTGCTAGTCATTCCATCTACTTGAATTTGGGGATCTGTGGGGATATCTTGTCACCAATATTTGTTGTAGATATCCACTGCTATCCTGGTTGCTGTTTTCATGAGCAAATTCATGGAGTTACAAAAACTACATTTGTTCCATGCTATCTTCCATAGATTTTTTTCTCATTTCTTGCCTCACCCCCGCCACCCCCAGTGATGGGGATCAAACCCAGGGCCTCATGCACGCTAGGCAAGCACTTTACCACTAACACACATCCCCAGCCCTTTTTTAAATTTTATTTTGAAACAGTCTCACCAAGTTGCCCAGGCTGGCCTTGAACTTGTGATCCTCCTGCTTCAGCCTCCCAGTAGCTGGGACTACAGGTGTGCTCTCGTAGTTCTTTATACAATTCCAACCAACAATTTCAAACTGACAATGAACAAACCACCATCCATTCATAAGTTTTTCTAAAAGTTGGATATCCAAGCTGATGTCATTACCTATCTAAAACCCGTTCTCCTTCCCTTCCCTACTAACAGTTCATACAGGGTGGCAGTGTGCCCAGCTAAAAAGCATTTTGCCAGCCTCCCTCTCAGCTAGGGGAAACCATGTGACACACAGTTACCAATAAGATAAAAGCAGAAGACACTGGGTGAAGTTTGGCAGAAGCTCATTAAAAGGCAGGCCAATTCAACCAGTCTGCTCCTTTAGTCTTTTCCTTTCTTGCTGCCTGTCAAGAGCTGAGCTGAGCAGGAGAGAGCTGAACTGCTAGGTGTTAGAGGACAGTAGTTGATTAAGAAAGACAAACGAAAATGAAAATAACATTTAAAGACTTTAATCCCTTACTGCAATGGTATAAGCAAGAAACTCAAGTGGAGAAAGCACCAGCTTCCCTAATGGTCCATTTTTCCCCAGGAAACAATGTCAGGCAAGGGTCAAGTGGATTCATGCAGACGTGGGATATGTCTCACTGCCAAGAGATTCCTAAACAAAGGCCTCTGCCACTTTACAGGCCCAGGAGCTATGGAGAGGGGAGAGGGAAGGGCTAGAGACAGAAAAGTACTGAATATAAAGTGAAGAAAAGTATCTTCAGCTACCTCCCCCCACCCATCCTCAATAAGTTAGACTCAGTAGCAGCACCTGAGAGAGGCCACAGATAGGGCTCTTCTCCTTTTTTTTTTGGATACAGAGATTGAACGCAGGGGTGCTTTATCACTGAGCCACATCCCCAGGTCTTCATATATTTTACTTGCTGAGTTGCTTAGGGCATTGTTCAATTGTTAAGACTGGCTACGAACTCACGATCCTCCTGCCTCAGCCTCCCAAGCAGCTGAGTCTTCTCCTCACTTTTATAAAGATACCTGCAAATGGAGAAGCCTGAGCTAGAAATGCAGATACATATAAGCACATGAACTAAGTAAAGCACTGGCTTTGCACCTTATCTGATGTGAGAGGGCAGCTTTCCCCTCAAGGCCTGTCAGGTAAAGCCTTTGCTGAGCCTGAAAGATCACACTCAGGATTTCTGCTGGAGCCAGGCTGTGCACTACCTACACTTTGCTGGAGCTATTACAGGCATCTTGGAATCAGATGATGATAGTCATGGTCAAGACTGCTAAGCAGAAGAAAAACAAAAAGTTAGAAGTCACTGGAACACCTGATGGCTTCATGGAGCAGCCACAGTAACTCTCTCTAAACTTCTATTTAAGTGAGGAAAATAAAACTACTAATTTGGTTAAGCCATGGATTGCTCACTGGTTTCTCCCTTTAATCAGGAAGTCTTGCCATCTTGAAGCACTCAAAGTACCCTTAGAGAATTTTCTAAAACTCATGTGTCAAAATGGGTTTCAAATAAACATGTTCTTTAGATCTAATGTTACATACTTATAGGAGGAAAAAGTCAGCTGTCCATTTTAACCCATACATCATAACAACCCATACATTAAATCAGATTCCCAGCAGCCTCCAACATGCTAAAGATAAAACCTCAAAGAAAAACTTGAGGTCAAAGTCATGAAATGCAGACACAGACATGTGTGAGGTATTTATTTTGCAACCATTAGGTTCAGTTGCCCAATATCAAGTTCACAAGACAATTTCTCAAGTTCCCAATTAATCCCAACAGAAAATCATACTGTTTGGCTACTTTAGCAGGGCAAGCATTTGGAGCAAGTAGGATTACCCAGGTAATTGTACATAACTCAGAGAAAGGACTGTAGAAGTTAGGAAAGATGTATCTCAGGTATTAGGGGTGGCCTCCAGTGAAGCACATCATCTGACTGTGGAAGGTGAATGGGAAGGCATCTGAGCATGCCTAACCTAGCCCCTCCCATTTCATTGCCAGTCAGCACACAGTCACAGCAGTGACTGATGGGTGGAAAAGAAGGGCTTAAAGACGCATGTGCTCAACAACATTTTTTTTTTTTTTTTTTTTTTATGGTGCTGGGATCAAACCCAGAGCCTCACACATGCCAGGCTAGCTTTCTGCCACTGAGCTACACCCCCAGAGCAACATTCAATTTTTGTTTATTAGACAGGTGATGAGGCTTCAGTATGGCACCATCTATCGGTCTCCTGCCAGCTTTGGCCATTCTGCGTTCCTGCCACGGAGGCCACGTCCAGAAGAACCATGCTCCCCAAAACATAAAAGAGAACTGAAAAACAAAAAAAAGTGACTTTCAAGATAAAGCTTTTCCCTCACAGAAGGGTAAATTTTAGAAAAGGGTATTTAATGTTTAAAGGTGTAACTTCAACACTAGAAACTATCTGCTGCCACCAGCTCCCAAATCTTGAGCCCTGAGTCCTGATTTCTGTGCTCAAAGTTAAGCTTACCATTGGAGGGGAGATCACATTTTTAAAAATGTTTTCCTGTATTTGGAAATCCAGTGACCTTCTCCTACCCAGATCCTCAAACTACCTTCACCCACCTTCTTTCTCTCTTCTCTGTGGCAGCACTGTGTTAGGAACTAGAGAAGGGCTGGTAAAATGGGTGTGGAAGGACTTGAAAAGATTTGGGAACTGGAAAGCTGTTTGTCATATTTGAAACACAGGGTTAAGCACAAGGGTAAGAGACAGAATATACATTAGGGGCAGATCATGGCAATTTGAGGAGTGTGGATTTTCTAATTTAGATACTACAAAGCAAAAAGGAAGTTTTTAAGTAGGGAAGTGATACAAAGGCATGGTCAGGTTTATTAATTTTTTTTTTTTTTTTTGGTATAAGGATGGAACCCAGGGGTGCTTAACCACTGAGCCACATCCCCAGTCCTTTTTTATATTTTGAGACAAGGTCTGGCTAAGTTGCTTAAGGCCTTGCCACAATGGGATGAGCATTCTATGCTCCTTTCCTTGCCCCAGCCCTGTACCCAAACCTGGCCAATGGCATCACTGCTTGATCTGGGGTGTTCCAATCAGAAGTTTCCATACTCCTATCTCTTTAATTTCTAGTCTGTGCGATGCATAAGATATACAATTGGGATGTAGAATCTGGGAGAGTGAGGATCCATCTCCATTGTTCATCCCAGTAGCCTTGGTACATAGCACAGATCAGACCCAGTGAATGAACAAATAAACACTTCCCTAGTAACGTGGCCAGGGAAGTTTTGGGCACCACATTATATGCATATCAATTAACATCTATTCAAAATCAAGCTTGCTATAAGTGCTTGCTGGGTGCAGGGCCATATTGGTAAATAAAACTTTGCCCTCAGGAAGTTACAGTAAATAAGAAAATTACCATAACAGAACATATTAAGCGCTGTAAAAGAGCACAGAGCCAGCCCAGTGGTGCACACCTGTAATCCCAGCAACTCAGGAGGCTGAGGCGGGAGGATCTCAAGTTCAAAGCCAGCTTCAGCAACCTAGAAAAGCCCCAAGCAACTCAGCAAGACCCTGTCTCTAAAATAAAATGTAAAAAAGGGCTGGGGATGTGGCTCAGTGGTTAAGCAGCCCTAGTGAGTTAAATCCCTGGTACTAAAAAATAAAGCAGAGAAGGAAGTAATATTACCTGGAGAAGTAAAGCACACACATATACACACACACACCAGAGGAGAGGGTATCTGAAGTGAATCCTTCTGAAATTGCCAAGTAGATAAGGCAAGGAAGGGCATTCCAGAACTTAAGAAGAAAATTCTTAAAAGATTTCAGAGTAATATTTCCAATAGTTAGTGGTAGTGTTGATACTATTATTAGATTGTTGTGAGCATATGGTGAATAAAGCAAGTAAATACTTATATGATATTCCAATTCTATCATTAGTGGCATCATTGATAAGTGAGATCTTAGGGAGAAAGGAGATAAAAATATAAAAGAATTCAGTAAAAACTTTGTTATATTAAATAGAAATCAGAAGCATCAGTATAACCTCACAATGTATTTTTTTTTAACTTTTTGTAGTTATAGATGGACAGCATGCCTTCACTTTATTTGTTTATTTTTATGTGGTGCTAAGGATTGAACCCAGTGCCTCACACATGCCAGGCAAGTGCTCTGCCACTCTGCTACAGCCCCAGCACAATGTATCTGTTTTTAAAAGCAAATAACAACCAAGCAGACAAATATTATTTCCTGGTTTTGAACACTAAATAGGCCTGACAACAATGCCAAGCCACTGTAATAAGCATCATAAGCATTCAGACTGTGATCCTGAAATACTTATTCCCCACTGTAAGGAACCAGGACTCCTTAGAGAAAAGGATTGATATGGAATAGGAAATGTTCAAAATAAGCCAGGGACATTTGTCATAACTGATAGCAAAACAGTTATCAGAAACACCCAGGCCATGTCAAGACAACTCAGGAGCCAATCTGTAGAAGCTCCCAATAGCCAAAAAAGGGAAATTTTGAGCATCAATAAGGAGAACACTTGCAATGGACTACAGCTAATGGGTCATTGCTGAAGAGTGCTTGCAAACCAACTATTTTTAAAGAAGGTAAAACAAGAAGAATAATCATTTATCTTGCCTTTCTCATATAAACTATACTGGTGGATAACCAAACAGTACATGAAGGGAGTTTTTTTTTTTCTAACTAATAAAGAAGAAAGATAGAAATAATGAATTAACAGATCTAGGCATTGCTTGTTAATGGCCACTAAAATCAAAGAGAGATAATTAGACATTGGGTTTGGGGATTGAAGTATATATACAGCAGCAAACATCAAGTAGTCTTGCCTCCCCAGAAAAATCCCCATGAATCTGATCAATCTTTTAGAACTAATTCAAGGAACAGAGCAACTTGTTAAATGAATCACAGAGATACAGTCAGCAAAATCCACACAGAGAAAAACAATAAGATAAACAATTCCTCAACAAATAAATGGAAAAAATTAATAGGGAGATGGAGTAGAAATCTGTAATTTAGATACATCAACCAGTTGCAATGAATGGACCTTATTTGGATCTGAATTAAACAAGCTGAAAAAAGTTACGGTAGCTGTAATTTGAAACTCAAACATTGAAGCATACTTGATATTAAAGTTATTTTTTTAGATGTGATTATTCCATTGTGGTTGTTATCTTCCTTTCTCCCCCACTGTACTGAGATTGAACCAGGGTGCTCTACCACTGAGCTATGTCCCCAAGTCCCCCCACCCTTTTTTTCCCAAACAGTCTCCCTAAGTTGCTGAAGCTTGCGATCCTTCTGCCTCAGCCTCCAAAGCTCCAAAATGTGGGGATTATAGGCATGTGCCACCATCCTGGGTGACTATGTTTTTAAGAGTCTTTGTTTTATAGATATTGAATTTAAATATGTACGGATGAAATAATACAATGTCTTAGATTTGCTTCAAAACAATACAGAGGAAAAAGATGGGAAGTAGATGAGTATAGGGATAAAGAGTGGCCATGAGTTGGCAATTGTTGAAATAATTAGCACAAAACGAATGGTAAATTTGTATTTACTATTCATTCTATTTTTGCCTATGTTCAAATTTTTACCAAGTTTTAAAAAGTATAAGGTTATCGTGTTGTATTTGCCATTCCAGGTTCCCCATCTACCTCAAAGGGAACTAAGAAGAAAATTAGGAAAGAAATATCCCAGGGACCAAAAACAGATTATTTGTACAAAAACCTTTTAGAGCTGGTTGGTTTGTAAAGCATAGGTAAGTGTCAGCAATGTTGTGAAATCATGCAGTTTGGATACAGGGCTAAAGGGGATTACAACATTGAGTTAAAGCTGATTTTAGAATTTAAAAACTGATATGCATAAACCAATAAGATGGTTTATACCTTATAAAATTAACTCTCAACATGAGTGAGTGAAAGGATAATTGCATACAAACCCTGTGTATCAAATCAGGAGGGTTTTAATTACAAAGAACTCTCCTGAAGCCCTTTGTTCATCTATTATTAAATCCCTTATCACACTGCAGTACAATTATTTGCTGGCCGCTCTCCTCTGGACAGACACACTAGTCACCGCCCATGGGAAGGCAGCCGGCTCTGGATGCGGTCCTTCATGAACACTATCCCTCAAGCCAAAGCAGAGCTTCCCATGTAGTTTCTAGGATTTTTACCAAGGTCTTGGCTCAGAGGAGAAATGGCAGTGGCCCTCAGGTTATAAGTTAATGAAAAAGAAAGGACTGACATAAGACATTCTTTATACTATCTCAATGATTTATGTAGGGAAGCTTCCCTGCTTACAAGTAATTAGAGGCTCCCGTAGAATCCTCAGGTTCCAGGGTGAGGAGGGGTTAATGCTCTCCCAGGAATTCATTCTGGGCTAAGCCTTCCAGTGCACAGATTTATGTGGGGAAGGTTATTATTGAGATTAGAAGCCATTCTTTTTCAGTGAAAGCTGGGAGTCCAGAGATTACGGTAGAAGGCACAGCCAGCTCATAAATCTGCAGCGCCTAAGGCTCTGGACAGTTCCTCTTATTGGCAAAGGGATTGATGCTTCTGCCAGGGAGGCTGCAAAAGAGCTGTTCATCACTATCTCATTTGGAGGCTTGACACCCAAATAGAGGTGCTGACACCCAAGTTTACAGATCTGAGCAAAGCCCAGAGGTGTCAAATCGGTGTAAACCAGGGTGTGAAATCTCCAAGGGCCTGAAGGCCAGCCTCTTCTCAGACACTGCTCTGACTCTCTGAAGGGTTACAGCACTGGGGTTCTTGGTCTGGAGCCTTTATAACAAACTGCAAAGAAGGAACTGAAGCCCCAGCTCAGGAGCAGGTCAAGAAAGCCATTAATGGGGCTGATGATGTTAGATATTCTTGGCCAAGGGAAAGGCCCAGGCAAGTGCTGCCACCATGTTCTCATCTCTGTCCCTATCTAGCTGGGCTCAAGTTTTCTTATTCTTAGAGATATGGGCCCATATGGTGTCATCAGATCTCACTGATCAACCTATATCTTCACCTTCCCTAAAGTCATGGAAAGCTGACTACTATTTTTAGAACAACAGGAAACTAATTGCTTCTACCCCACCTTCAGGACCTAGTTCAAACAAGAGCCTCCTGGGAAGCCGTCTGAGTCACTGTGTCTCCCACAGTGCTCAGTGGACAACCTGCCTAAGGCACACTCCACACAACATGGCATTACCTGTTAGACTATTCTCCCTATCAGAATTAAGTTCCTTGAGGCACAGACTATATCTGACTTTCAAAGTCCCCAGGGCATGGCTCACAGGGGCCACTAACTATGTGAGGGAGGAAGTAAATGGTCCTCAGGTAAAGGACTCAGCCTGACTTGTGCTTTCATCTTACAACTGCTCATCCACCCTCCCACAAGAACCCAGTACCTGCACCATCTGTGCCAGCTGGGCACAAGTCCAGGTACCACAGAGACCAAGTCAAATACATGACTCCATTCTTTCTGTCATGGACTCCAATCTAAGGAAGGGACCGAGTGTGCCCTAAGCCTTCTCTGTCGACAGTCAATGGAGGCCATCTGCAGGATGAGCTAAATTAGTGTATAGATAAGAAACTCTAATGCAAATAAACTGTCATCTTCTCATCCTAAGGTAGTAGGCTGGCTCCACAACCAATCCACTGAGGTAATTTAAGGAAAAGAGTAGAACTTCCACTTACAGTTCATGTTTTTTAAGTAGGAATTAAACTTTAATAGCGGCTGGGGTTGTGGCTCAGTGGTAGAGCACTTGCCTGGCATGTGTGAAGCACTGGGTTCAATAATCAGCACCACACATACATGAATAAATAAAATAAAGGTCCACTGATAACTAAAAAATTTTTTTAAAAAATAGTATATATTGGGCTGGGGTTGTGGCTCAGTGGCAGAGTGCTCGCCTCGCACGTGTGTGGCCCGGGTTCGATCCTCAGCACCACGTGAACATAAATGCATTGCATTGTGTACAACTAAAGTAAATAAATAAATATTTTTTAAAAATAGTATATAGACTGATGACAGTATGTGCAAATAATTCAAATATACACATCACTGGTTGGTGATATGGCCTCAATGATCCCTGTCTCCAAGTATTTGTGCTCTTGTGTAATCTTCTCCTCTTGAATGTAGGCAAGTCCTGTGACTTGCTTCTAGTTAACAGAATACAGCAAAGTGACAACTGTCACTCCCACATTTACATTATGTAAGACTACTTCTTTCTTACTAAGAGATTCTCTATTGATCTTCCCTTTATGACTTTGATGAAGTAGCCATCAAATGAAGAGGCCCACATTGTAAGGAACCAAGGATGGCTTCCAGTAGACTGTCAGTCAGCAAGATGGCCCTCATCCTAACAAGATACAAGGAAATGAATCCTGACAACATCATGTGAGATGGGAAGATCTTTCCCCAGTCTAGCTTTCAGATGAGACCCTAATCCTGGATCACAGTTGATTACAGCCTTGCAAGAGAACCGGAAGGAGAGAAGCAAGCTAAGCTATGCCCAGATTCTATGAAAAGGTGAATTTGTGGTGATATTGTCAGTCAGCAACAGGTAAGCAGTATAGAATTCAAACTCAGTGAGAGGACATGCAGTCAAAGATGTGTGGGGACCTCTGAACTACATCCATCTCTAGATCATCAAATGAGGCCTCCAATAAAAGCCAAATGCCAGCAGTGCAGCCTGTGAATTTTGGTGGTAAAAAGAGCATCAATCAAAAACAAGAGCAGAACTCAAAAATGGGCTCCCTAAGATCTAGGTTCAAGTCCCAGTTCTGCCTCCAAGCAGTAGGTGATCTTAGTAATCAAATCCCAGCCCTCCCTCTTCCATCTATACTATGGGGTGATCAGGACTGGTAAGAAAACCAATGAGAGAATGATCTGGAAATTTTCTATAAAATAAAATATGTTATATGCATGTTAGCTTGCCACCAAACTCAGTGGTTTTGGGCAAGGTACTGTGCCTTCTTGCCTAAGCTTCCTTATTGTAAAATGATTATGGAGGCCCATACTATCTCCTAGTGCTCTGACCATTTTTTATTCTAACATCGTATACCCGTGAGAAGACAAGAAGAGGGAAAGATGATGGCCTGTGACATTTTACAATAGTTCCCATATCATTCCATCAGCCAGTGAGACTGTCTTATCAGTAAGACAACTGGAGACAACTTTGACCAGCCACATCTTGTCAATCTGCAGGGCCTGCAACATAAAATCTTCAACAAAGAGGGGAAATTCCTGTTTATTTTCCAAAAAAAAACCCACCAAATCCAGGGTCAAGAGAAAGTTAGGGGGATCCACCAAATTTCAGTACAAATTGCTGGCCTGCTTTCAGCAGGGAGGTAGCTTTGATTTTATTACTGAGTACCTTAACTATGTGCCAGAAGCTTTTACAAATGCCACTTCTAATTTCTAATCTTTACTACCACCTTACAATGTAGGTTGTACCATCCTTGTTTTATATAAGTTAGCCGAGGCTCAAAGAGAGTAAGTCCCTTTCCCAAGGCACACTGCAAGTACATGGTAGAAACAGGATTTAATTTAATTATATTTGACCCTGATCTCTGCACATACCCCACTGCTATAGGAGTGAAAACAGCTTGGGCAAAAAGGTCAGCAAAAAGGCTGGGGTTGTGGCTCAGTGGTAGAGTGCTCACTTGGCACATGCATGGCCTGGGTTCGATCCTCAGCACCACGTAAAAATAAAAGCATTGTGTACAACTAAAACAAATAAATTTTAATTAAAAAAAAAAAAAAGGTCAGCAAGTGATTACAAAACAGTACAGGTTCTGGGCCCACAGTGAGATCATGTGCAGAGTGTAGCTTCATTCATTCATGCCACAAATGCCACTGAGCACCCACTCTACACCAGAAAGAAATCTATCCCTTGCTCTCCTGGACACTGATACACAGAGGATAAATGAAAGACTAAATGACCAAATTAACGGACAGACAGGTAGACACACAGACAGATAATTAGTATGTCAAGCACCATAAGAGAGTGATGTGTACAAAGTGTAATGAGATCACAAGGTGAGTGATAGCTATTAGAAGGGAAGAAACATTTTAGACAACTGGAACTCCAAGCACAAAGACATGATATATATCATGTTCCAGCAATGGCAAAAAGTTGGAGCTGGGGATGTGGCTCAGTGGTAGAGTGCTGGCCTAGTGTGAACAAAGCCTAGGCTTGGGCCCTAACAACACACACACACACACACACACACACACACACACAAATTCAGCATGGCCACAGCTCTTGACACTGAGGAAGTCAAACAGGGAGGCAAGGAACAAACGATGAAGTCTCTTCCCTACACTCTGACCCACTTAGACAGCCATTGACAGTGGAATCACCTCAGAGGCCCTGGGAACAAGTGAGGCATAACAATTTAGAAGCCTTTGGAGAACTCCAGGATTAATTCAAGAGGCATCAACTCAGTCTGAAGCCAGTCTGAGAAGTCACAGAAACACTAGAAAAATGAGCAGGTCTGTTAGGAAATAGAACAAACTCATTCTGCACTGTTGGAAAGGGTACAAGAGTAGGGGTGGGGGGATGCTAGGGCAAAGGAGGGGCTTCTCTTACTGCAGAACCTAACAGCTCGTGTTCCCCAGCTCTATGAGGCCAAATTGATACCAATAGCAGAATTGAAACTTTCAACAAGGGGGGCATATACATAGACACACCACACGAAATAGTGTGCAAAGACAGAAGGGTCTGGCCCCCTTTCTTCTTGATGCCAACAGTAGTAGAACTGATGATGCTACCCATTTTTTACTATACCACACACAAGATGAAAAGACAATCTCTTACTTTCCTTGCTAGCTGGACTTGGCTGCTGCAACTGTTTGGTTTGGAGTAGCTGTAGCTGATGGGAGATGGTCCATCTCTGGTGCATCAAAAAAGTATGCCTGCAGGAAGAGAGGTATGAAGAGGGAGTCAAGACACGGTGGTCCAGATAAGTGTCCTTCTGGGCCCTCGGTCCCCACAATCCCCCTGCCATATTTATGATCACACTGACCTGCAACTGTCTGCTTATGTCTGTCTCAATTACTCATTTGCAGGTACCTTTTTAAACTTAGCTACCATTTATTGGGCACTAACTATGTTACATGACTTAATCCTGCTTACAACCCTGTGAGGTCATTACAATTTTCTTTATTTGACAGGTGAAGAAACTTGGGCTCAGAGACACTGTTGTTTGATGGAGTACACATAGCACATGGGTGGTGGAGCCAGGACTCAAAGGTAGATCTCTCTGACTCCAAAGCACATATTCCTAATTCTAGTCTCTCCTCCAGTGCAAAGATGATCTGTCTCTGCTTCTGTGTCACTAGCACCTCACACAGAGCCTGGCACACTATGTAAACAATCAGTACCTAATGAACTGAACTATGGCAGATTGCTGCTAAGCCATTAGTTGGCTTTCTGAAAAGATCTTGAAAAGAAAATGCTAGGCATGCTTCCCCTCCTAATTCTTCAGGTAGGAAATGAAAGGTTAGATAAGTGCTTCTACTTGCCACCTATAATTTAACTGTTGGAAATCAGAAGGAGGTAGAGGAGGGAAGACATCAAGGAGGGCCCTCCCTGCCGTGTCAATGTTTGAGAATCCTAACATTAGCCCAGGAAAATACCAGTCTTACTAGCCTTGAACACTGGTTGTTCAAAGGAAAGGTGTATCAAGAACCACAGAGCCAGGTGCAGTGGCACACACCTGTAATCCCAGAGACTCAGGAGGCTGAAACAGGACGATCTCAAGTTCAAGGTCAGCCCCGTCTCAAAATAAAAAATTTAAAAAGCCCAGGATATAGCTCAGGGGCAAAGCATCTCTGGGTTCAACCCTTATGTGCCCTCCTCCCCGGCAAAAGAAAAAGAACCAAAAGTGCTCATGGCTCCCCCTTGGTTCAGTGCCTCAGGAAGGTGAAAAGTTAAAAAGCCACCAACTCAAGAACAATTTTTCACCAGATGTGCTCTCTCTCAGCCAGAAGAGGGCACCAACACCACATGCTGGCGCTTCCCCAACACAATCATTCCTCCTTAACTCTTTAACAGACCTTTTCAGTTTTCCACTGACACCTTTTTCATCATACTTTATGTAATTTGTCACATTCCAAGGGCAATTCTACTACTTTTAAAAGCCTTCCTCCCAAGGCCCTTTCCTGCAGCTGTTTTCTGAGGTACAGAAAGAACAGCCCCAAACTTAAGAGGACAGAGGCCATACTGCCCATACTATTCAGGCCTCGGGCGGTGCTCCTCCAGGCAATGGAAGGAACCCACCTTCAAATGGAAGAGCCAAGAGGCCCTGATTCTATCGCCTGCTCTGCTGCTCACTCGCACTGTACTCTGGACAAGTCCCTCCACCCTATGGGCCTGTTTTCTTATCTGTAAAACTGAACAATTTTTTTTTTTTAAAATATTTATTTATTTGCTTTAGTTGTACACAATGCAATGCATTTATGTTTATGTGGTGCTGAGGATCGAACCCGGGCCGCGCACGTGCAAGGTGAGCGCTCTGCCGCTGAGCCACAACCCCAGCCCCTGAACAATTTTAAAAAAGTGATCTCTAAATACCATTTCTTGAGCAAGCTTTCATTCTATATGTTAATTCAACAAATGCTTAATAACAACCTCAGCTACCATTTTGGGAGAGCCCGCTATGCTCCAGGTGCATAATCATTAATCAGCTCAGAAACCTGCAGTAAGAAAATCTATCCCCATTTTAAAGGTGAGAAAGCTGAGACTCAGATTCTCCCAGGGATACACAACTGTGTGTCTGAGCTGGGATTCTGATCCAGTTCTGTCCACCTCCATAGTCCAGACTCTTCTATCCTCCCACATGGCTGTAATTTGGCACCAGGTCTAGGCCCATCCCAGATCTCTGTACTGCGGAGGCCTCTGAGATGGCACACAGGCTCTCTAGAAGTAGAGATAGGGCTCAGGTCCCTCTATGAGCAGTAACCACACAAACTTAGGCTTAATACTTCTCTAAGCATTCCTGCCAAAGATGGACCCTCTGGGTGCTTTCTTAGCCATCCTGCCAGGTGTGTGCCAATAAAAACGTAAGAGATCATTTGCATGTGCAATCACCAAGGGGCCCTCAGCAGGTGTGGGACTGTCACATGCTTCACTGCAATAAGGCAAAAACACCAATCCATGTTTCCCATGGGAGAGTGAGGAAGCCAAGCTGTCTGGTTTAGCTGGTGCCTCTTAGCTTAAATGACTCCCCTGCCAATTCCTCTCTCTGCCCTTTTGATGATAATAATAATAATGTCTCCCATTTGTACAACTTGTCATACTTTTTGTGGTACAAATATCACTTGATCCTTATAACAGTAAAGATGTTACTATGGTGTACATGATCAGCTCCTTTTTCTAAGGAGGTAGAAGTGCAGAGTGGGAAATAACCAAAGCAGGGGGTGGTAGAGCTGGGACTGGAACTGAGTCTCCTCACTTATGAGCTAGTCCTCCTCCAAAAGAGAAAGGAGGAGGCCATCTCTGGTGCAGAAAACAAAACCCAGGCCCTAGGGTGAGGTGGGGAGTAGGGGGCAGCAAAACAACTGACTACATGGTGGTTCCCTTTCTCCATGAGGAGAAAACTGGACCTTGTCCTCAAAAGGAGGTCCTGCTCCCAACGAGTGCCCTCCTACCCCACAATCCAATCTGCCCTGCTCTGGAGACCCTCACGGAGCTAAACAGATGCCCTTTCTCCTGACTCCTCCACACACCAACTTCTCAACTAGGTACATTATGGGTTAAAAGTTCAGGAGAAAGATGGAAAGTTGGTGAGAGGCACCAATGAAAGGGCACTATGAAGAGAATGGGAGACTTAAACTTTCGTTCATGT
The DNA here is from genome assembly GCA_025594165.1 of Tamias sibiricus. NCBI lineage: Eukaryota > Metazoa > Chordata > Mammalia > Rodentia > Sciuridae > Tamias > Tamias sibiricus. The sequence continues at coordinate 47,178,005 of CM046658.1, forward strand.
AAGAGTTGTGTGGCCTTGGGCCACTTCTGCTGGGAACCACGGAGCAACATGCAGCAGACTGGCCCTGGCAGCTTCTGATGACATGGGGCTCTTTTCCTAACATCTCTCCTTCTGAAGAACCCTTTACAATATATGAAGGGCTTCTATAGCCATCTCACAGAAGCCCAAGAAGATATGACTCTCTTTGACAGAAGAGGAAACCAAGGTTCTAAGAGTTAAGTTGCCTTGGTTCACAATGCTATGCACTTTCCACTTCCCAGTCCAGGGCTCTTTCCACTTCTTGTTCTTCTTGTTTTTCTTTTTCTTTTTCTTTTCTTTTTTTTTTTTTTTTTTTTTTTTTTTTTGGTACCAGGGATTGAACTCAGGGGTGTTTTCGCACTGAGCCACATCCCCAGCCCTTTTTATATTTTATCTAGACACAGGGTCTCACTAAATTGCTCAGTGCTTCGCTAATTTGCTGAGGTTGGTTTTGAACTTCCAATCCTCCTGCCTCAGCCTCCCAAACTGCTGGGATTACAGGCATGTACCACTGCACCTGGACCTTTCTACTTCTTAGTGATGCCCTCTTCTAGAAAGTTCTTGAGCAGCAAGATGGGCAGGAAAATCCTAGCTTCAATGCCATTTACCCCAGAAGGAATTAGAGGTACAGGAGGTAAAAGATCTTGCCACAGTACCACATGAAATAGGTTAATAATAACGAACATGATAATACTTCCCTACTCCAGTGTCCAATCCTCCCTCCTCCTTGCTAGTTCTTACAGAGCTTTAAAAGACGATGCTTTTTCTTCTGCTGCCTCCTCTTCACCACTTCTCAGTAAGGTATACAATGGGGAAAAACTCAGGAGAGACATGGAAAGATGCCAGGATAAGGTACTACAGTGAGTGAGTGAGTTAGTTATGATGGAAAGGACATTCTTCCTCAACATACAGAAAGGACCAGAAGGGTCACTGCAGCATTTTAAGGGATCAGCCATGTCTCAGTAGGATCAAAGGAAAGGGACCTAATTTATGGGCATTTATAAGACAAGTTCTATGTTAAATGTTTTCTATGTATTATTTTGTTCAGAAACACACTACAAGCAGGAATTATTACCTTCATAAAACAGAGGAAGAAATTAAGATTCAGAGACATATAGAACTATATACAAGCTCACATAGCCAACAAGTGACAGCTGGCCTTCTACCTGGACCTGCCTGACTCAAAAGCAAGGGCTCTTCCTCAGAAGACATCTAGACACAGGAACTCAAAACCTGCTTTAAATGTGGTCCACATTACAAACAACTCCACTGTCCTGTATTTGACTTCATTCTTTCTACCCATGAAACTTCAAATGTCGTAAGTCTTCCTAGATACATGCAGGAAACCATCAAGGCACCCAAAGGCAGAGTCCCCCCAGTCCTGCTCCCCAACCCGATACAGAGGCACATGTCCACCCACACTTCCTCTGGCAAGACACTAAATCTTAACCAGATTACAGAAACTAGGTAAAGGCAGAGATCACAATCAAATTCTTATAACTTAGACCACTTCCCTCTAAAGAAGGAAGAAGAGAGTCTAAAACAGTTTTGACTTCACGGAGGCTATTTAAAAAGAACTGTTGCATCTAAAAATCTGAGGTCATTTAGCATTTGCATATAATATACACTAAAAGAATATAGGAATGAGGCCATACCAAGCAGCCCACAGAAAGAAGCATATGAAGCAACACAATCGTCACAATTGTGGCCAATGCAATGCGCCGGTTATCCTCCCGAACAGCTGGCCAAAACGTCATTGCCAAGACAGATCCTGAGATGGCCAGAGCAATCATGACTAGAATCCAACGAACAGCTTTCTGGGGGATAATCCACAGTATCTGAAAGAAAAGAAAAGGGAGGTAGGGAGGGGTTTTTTGGAGGCATTTCAGAGGGGTATTTGTTCATTCCAGGCACATTTGTTTATATACCCCCAGCCAATCAGCAGCTAGGCCCCCACTGCCAGTCTGGTTTCCAGTACGAGCTGGAGAAACGCCACCAGCATGCAGACTGAGGTGGACCCTTTTGTAACCAAGGGCTCATGATCTGGCACTCACCCCCAAGCCCCGTTCATGCTGAACTTTAAATTCAAAGGGGAATGTCAGGAGCACATGAGTGTTAGGCTGGAAATAACAATGCCTGGTCGAACTTTCAACCAAGAACAGAGCATCACCCAGAGTCTGTTCCACAGTGTGGTACTTACTGCTGTGGGAATATAAATGAAGAGCGAATAGCCATAGACACACACAATCTCCAGAAACGAATAGGAAACGATGTTCATAACTTTGCTGTTTCTCCACACAAGGAAACCCCAGAGGGCGAGAGGAACCAGCCAGGCATAGGCATAGATGATTGTAGCTGCTATGGACACTGTGGAAAACAGGACACAGTTTTCATCCCCAACAGGGCTTTAACATACTATCAGAGCACTTCTGATACCTAACTGTCCTTGTTTTCTAAACATGCCAATTTACTTCAGTGGACTGGGGGATCGCATCTTGCTGGTCTGCATCTCCTGGGCCTGGGAACTGACTCATAACAGGCACTTGATAAATGTTTGCTGAACTACTGAATCTTCTGTGTCTACCTTTATGGTGATGACTAGTATTCTCCTATATGGTTCATTTGATAACAACTAATATTATTAAACAACTGAGATACTTCAGATAGTGCAAATGGTAAGTATACTGAGCATTTCAATCAAATAAAAGCCAACTATCCCCTTGGAAGAACACATCCTCCTCCCTAACAAAACAAGAGCTGACACTGATTTCTTTAGGAAATTTATTAAAATGCCCTGGGTACAGATTAACTTGTTCTGCATGCTATTTAGAGATCCTTCTGTTCCTGAAATACAGAGTTCCAACTCACTGATGACTTGTTGAACTATTCTGTAGTTTCACTTTCTTCCTGACATAAATAACTGCCTTGGTGGTGGAAGTGCATTCAGTATATCACTATACTACTCTCCTCTTCCTCTCAGAGCAGCATGCCCTAGAGGACTCGCCTTCCCACTTTTAGAGTAGAGGGTCATAAAACACGGCTAAGCCATGGATGGCATCAGCCCTTCCTACATGAAACTCAGTAGGTAATTCATTTAACACATCCTGGCAAGAACAAAGGCTCCCCTAGCAATTACAGCCAGACTGATTAAGATGTAGCTCAGTGGTAGGAAGACTTGCCTAGCATGTGTGAGGCCCTGAGTTCAATCCCTAACAACAGAAAAGAAAAAGAAGAGACATGTGATTACCCAAAGTGCTTTGAGCCCCCTCAGAGCATTTTCTCTCACACACACACACACACACACACACACACACACACACACACACAAATTAGCTTTTTAGTCAGGCACAGTGGTGCACACCTATAATCCTAGTGGTTTGGAAGTCTGAGGCAGGAGGACTGCAAGTTCAAAGCCAGCCTCAGCAACTTAGTGAAGCCCTAAGCAACTTAGTGAGACCCTGTCTCCAAATAAAAAATAAAAAAGGCTGGGGATGTGGCCAGTGGTTAAGTGCCCCTGGGTTCAATCCCCAGGACAGAAAAAAAGCTTTTTGTGTTATTAACTAGTAATGTAGACATATTATTTCATATAATCTATACTTTCATTTTAGAGAAGAAGAAACTGGTTCAGAGAAGCTTGGGGTTTGGTCATGGTCACATGATTTTCTTTTTTCGTTTAATACCGGGGATTGAACTGAAGGGTACTCAACCACTAAGCCACATCCCAGCCCTATTTTTTATTTTATTTAGAGACATAGAGTCTCACTGAGTTGCTCAGTGCCTTGCCGTTGCTGAAGCTGGCTTTGAACTTGCAATTCTCCTGTCTCAGCTTCCCTCCAGGGCCACTAGGATTATAGGCATGTGTCACTGTGCCCTGCAAGGCTACATGATTAACAAGTTGGTGGAAGAAGCTGGATCTAACCCCAGATGTGATTCATAGTGTTTACATGAAATGGGAAAATGTTCATTGATAGGGCCACTATCTTATTAATACTTACATCACATCCCTGAAACTGGGATGCCCAACCAAAGAGGCTAAGAAGAAATGAAGACCCCCACCATGCTTCCAGATCCCCAGGAAGGGTGGGTCACTCTTCTGTCAAAATACCTCCAATAAAGAGGTTAACACAAACTACTTACAGCAATATTCATTCACCTATCTTTCTTTACTTAACCACTGAACTACTTGAAGGCAGGATCTGTATCTCATAGATATCATTTATTGAGTTAAACCAAAGATATTTGATAAACAGAGTGAGAACTGAACCCATGATAGAGAAGGAAGGTTACATGTTTACATACTTTCTCTTGTGCACATGCATGCACACACGCACACACACACACACACACACACTTACACACAAATAAAGGGGAGGAAAAGAAGAGAGAATATATGGATGCTCTCTCACACGTCTGTACACACATACATATGGATATCTATTTAGCAATAATATTTATTGAATTAATTTTGTACAAATCACTATTCTAACCTATTGATATGTGTCAACTCTTTACTCTTGCAATAGCCCTGTAATATAAGTATTATCATTTTCACTTTACCAATGAACCTGAGGCCAAGAGAGATGATTAACTTGTCCCAAGAGGCAGAAGCTAGCCAGTGGCAGGGCTGGAAGCTGCAGTGGTCTATAGGGAGTTCTAATCCAGCTACCCACAGCCTCCCAGCAGGAGAGTGGGCAGGGAGGCCAGGACTTGAAAAGGAGGTACAGCCAGTCTTCCTCAACTGGGCGTCACCTGCAAGTGTCTGAAAGCTGTTTTCTTTTCTCTTAACTGCCCAATACTGATTCAAGAAAGTAAGTTTTAAAACAAAAATGTCATTTACAAGCCCATCACTAGGTCATATTCACTTCTGCATTTTCCCTTCCAGGCCTTGACCATTCTGCTAATAGAAGGCCCCAGTTTGATGTAAGAGATCAGCTTCCGAGCCTGGGGCAGTAGCTCAGTGGTAGAGTGCCTGCCTCGCAAGTGTGAGGCACTGGGTTCAATCCTCAGCACCACATAAAAATAAATAAATAAAGATACTGTGTCCATCTACAAGTAAAAAAAATATTAAAGGGGCTGGGATGTGGCTCAGAGGTAGGGCGTGCGCGACCCGGGTTCAATCCTCAGCACCACGTAAAAATACATGCATTGTGTACAACTAAAAGCAAATAAATAAATATTTTAAAAAGTATATGAAAAAGAGAGAGAGAGAGAGAGAGAGAGAGAGAGAGAGAGAGAGAGAAAAAAGCTTCCCGCATTGCTCTGGGTGCTTCATCATTTGTGGCCACAATCTTAGCCAGCTGAGCCATCACAACCTAAATAACAATACCGCTATTGCTCCCAGTCCTAGGATGATACAAATCATGCTAGGATACAGACTTTCGTGCACACTGCCTTACAGTTCTTTTGTACATTGTTTTTAGAACAAATTCCAATTGCAATACAGCTTTCCTAAAAATTATGTGGATTTATAATGCTGTGAATGTACTTATACACTGAATTATATATCTTAAAATGTTAAATTTTAATATTAAGTTAAATGTATGCTTAAAATGGAAAGTTTTATGTTACATGTAATATAACATGCACAGATACAAAAAAACACACAATATATAAAGGGGAGAAAAAGAAAGAAGAATAGATAGATACTCTCTCATGTCTCTTTATTCATATATAGGAACATCTATTTAGCAATAGTATTTATTGAATTCATTTTGTACAAATCACTATGCTAACCTATTTACATGTATCAACTCTTTAAACAGCCCTGTAATATATCATCATTTCCATTTTACCAATGAATATGAGGTCAAGGGAAATGATTAACTTGCCCCAAGAGGCAGAAGCTAGTTATATATAACATAAAATTTACCATTTTATATATGTCTTATATATGTGTATATAAAACTTTACATATATATACTGTAATTTACCATAGGGGAAAAAAAGAATTTGGATTTATATAGATGGGTGGTAAACTCCGAGACAGTAGGTATGTCTAACCCCTAAAACACAGAACACGCAGAGATGGGGCCCACACACTTGTGGGTAAAAGGACTCATGGTTAGAAACTGACAGCATTCTAAATGAGTCAAGCTAGTCACCAACCTTTTCGGAATTCGGGCACATAATGGTATGTCTTCTCTCCCAGATGGATTAAGAAGTTGGAAAGATTCCCACTAATTGCTATGGCAAAGACCAATGTGGCACATATCCAAAAGGGACCTGCAAAAGCAACCAGAAAACTCAGAAACAGGAAAATAAGCACTGGCCTTTACATTCTTACAGAATGATTTCTTATCTTCCTCTCCCTCTTCACGAGCAAGGGAAAATGAATTTTAGATGTAATGAACACATTAGGGAATTGTTTTCTAAAAAAAGGGTCAAAACATTAACTCAGCAATTAGCTGTCTTAAAGACTAGGGGGATTAGATCTAAAGGCCAAAACACCTTCCACAATTAGGTAAATAAAGACATTGATTTGTGTATAGTTTCTTTTTTTGGAGGATTATAAAAAAAAATTCATAGACATTTGTTAAGCCTTCCATCAGAATACAAGAAGCAATGATTACTTCCCTCACCTGAGTGTCAGACGTTAATGCCAGAGAAAAAGAAGCTGAATCAGACAGGTCCTTCCATAGCATAAATGAAAAGCCAGGCAAACAGAACTCTTTAGACAAAAGTTAATCTAATTTACCAGATCACCCTGGTCGTGTTGAAGAGAAGTGTGTGTACACATGCTTAAGCCATCTTTTTTTCTTTTTTAATGAAAAAAGTGCTGCATTAACAGTTCCTTGTTGAAGAGATACAAAAGGGAATACAAAGAAAAGCATGTTTCCCTCCCTCTCAGTTCCCCAGCTCTGCATTTTGAGAGCTTAGCACTGTAACTAGTTTCTGGTGACTCTTGCTAGAAATATTCTACACATATATGCAAATGTGTATATGCATATGTGTGTGGTTTTATATAGATGACATACATATATATCCTGCTATGCAATTTTCCATTTTCACCTTAAAATAGCCTAGAAGTTCTACCACAGCAAGTCATAAAAATTGGCTTATCCTTTTTAATGGTTAGAAAACATTTCACTGAGTGGATGAGGGCACAGTGCTCTGCATACCCCTTTCACCATTTGCTTGATTTTATGAACACCAACTTTGTCTCTCCCTACCTAGAAAACATACTACGGGTTTGGGCTAGGTATTTTATTGTCTGCCTCCCCAGGGTGCCTGAGTGTGTTTGAGGCAGTGACTCAGTCTCTGTTGCATCACTATGTCCCTAGCACCTACCCCAGAACAAATATAATTTTTAAATTGAGAGATTTTATGAATTTCATTTTTCAATTTCACTAATATTTTGCTACACCTTTTGGGATAATTTCAGGCACCTTGACATATCACAAAACTAAGAAAATTATTGTAGTGGGGAGCAGTAGCACATGCCTATAATCCTAGCAGCTCAGGAGGCTGAGGTAGGAGGAACACAAGTTCAAGGCCAGCCTCAGCAACTCTGTAAGGCCATAAGTAACTTAACAAGACCTTGTCTCTAAATAAAAAGGGCTGGACATGTGACTCAGTGGTTAAGTGCCCCTAAGTTCACTCCCTGGTACCAAGAAAAGAAAAATACTACTTTGGAGTAGCTAATTAGCAGAACTCAATAAGTACTTTTCAAAGCTGAGCACCGGGTGGGCAGTGGGAGGTTCCGACAGTCACCAGCATCAGCTTTCCTTCCATAAACCTGCTCTAGTTAAAGACTAAATCTCACTGTAATTCTGTCTGCCTACCACATAAGAGGAAAAACAAAACAAAACAAAACCCACAAAAAGCTTCATTGAATAAATTAACAAAACTAACCATGCATGTACTCTAGGCAGGCTGAGACCTCCAAGCATATGAACTCAACTGGCCAAAATATTAATTTACAGTACCATATAACTAGAGAGCAAAGAACTTCAGATCCAAACAGCCATCATTTACTAAGTACCCAGTATCTTCTAGGCCCTGGGGTAGGTGCTTGGGACACAACGATGCAACAGAGACAGAGTCACTGCCTCAAACACACTCAGGCACCCTGGGGAGACAGACAATAAAATATCTAACCCAAGAATTTGGGGTGAGAGAAGTCCAGGCTGCCCCTAGGGCACCCAGGGAGGGCATCAAACCTAGAAAAACTGTTGTCTAAGCAGGGATGAAAAAACAGTAGAAATTTTCAAGTGAAGAAGGAAAAGAATAATCCAGGAAGAGGGAGCAGAGAAAACAGATCAAGGCCAAGGAAGTTTGAGGTCAGAAGTAGCCAAAGATTAGAGATGGGCAGGCCAGAAGGCTCTCAGAAGCCCTATCAGTGACTTTAGAATTTAGCTTGAGGGATGTTTTGATTTAGACATGAGGTATCCCCCAAATGCTCATGTGTGAGATAATACAAGAATGTTCAGAGCTGAAATTATTAGATTATGAGAATTCTAGCCTAGTCCTCCACTGATACAGGTTAACTGGGTGGTAACTAGGCAGGTGGGGTGTGGCAGGAGGAAGTAGATCTCTGGGGATGTACCTTTGGGGTTTATGTTTTGTTCTGGTGAGCAGAGCTTGCTTCCTCTGCTTCCTGGTTGCCATGTCCTGAGCTGCTTCCTCTGTCACTCCCTTCCACCATGATTTTCTGCCTCACCTTGGGTCCAGAGCTATGAAGTTGACCAAAGTGGACTGAACCTCTGAAACCGTGAGTCAAAATAACTTTTCTTCCTCAAAGTTGTTCTTGTCAGGTCTTTTTGGTCACGGTGATACAAAGGAGACTAAAACAAGAGCAATAGGAAGCCTGGTACTGGGAGATATTTATATAGCTGTCCCTCAGCATCTGTGCTGGACTGCTTCTAGGACACCTAAAGATACCAAAATCCATGGATGCTCAAGTACTTTATACAATATGTAATCTACGCACAACCTCCCATATACTTTAAATCATCTCTAGTTTACTTAAAATACCTAATACAATGTAAATTATATTATGTTATCTGTACATGAAAAAAAGTCTACACATGTTTAATACAGATACAAGGTTATTTTTCAAATGTTTTTGATCCAAGGTTGATTGACTCTGTAGATGTGAGACTCATGGACATGGAGGGCCACCTGTACTGATTTAAAGACTTGTCCAGCATTCTCTGGAATGTGGCCCTAAGCTGTCTAGCACCATGGCACAGCAGCAGCTGGCGGGAAGGTGTTTCCAAGTGGTCTGGAAGGTAATCAATATCTGCTCACCCACTCTGCCAGTCTGGTTCAAGCTCAATAATCCATCCTTGGGCAGAAGCAAGAAAACTGTCTTAGACCTTAGTATTCTTGTCCCCTTAGCTTATAACAGCTCTCTTGTCTGTTTGTAATCCTTTGATTAACCCCTTCTGCTTAAGGATAAAACCCAAATTCCTCAGACTTGTATTAAAGAGCCATCATGACTGGGCTCAGTAACCTCCCCAACCACCGCTATAGGAAGCCAGGAATCAAACATCATACCAAACTCAGTTGGTAGAGTGCTTGCCTCACATGCACAAGGCCCTGGGCTCAACCCCCAGCACCACCAAAAAAAAAAAAAAAAAAAAAAAAAAAATCATACCACACTTACTCACCCACAGCCTGCCCACCGGTTCACCTGCCTTCTCCTTCTTCTTCCCCTTCCCTGCATAAATCCTACTCTTTTTATAGGGTAAAGGTGGGAGGGAGCCTTAAGTTAGATTGTATTTCTAATTAAATTGTCATACTATACATTTTTATGTTATGAAATATTTCTAACATAGAGAAAACCATAAAGGATAATAAAGCGAATGCTAGAGTATCCATTGTGTTACCTTTAAGAATCCTTTAAATGGTGTCATACCATTCATATTCTTCTACAACATGCTTTCTTTTCATTTACCATTGTTCTGAGATTTACCCATTCCAATGCTTATAGGTCTCATTCTAAGAACTACAGAATTCCATACATGAATACACCACAATCATTTATCCATTCTCTTGCTGATAAATACTTTGTTTTAAAATGTTTGCTCTTACAAGCCACACTGTTGTAGGGACTAATATTCTTCTATATGGTATCATATGTGTTTCTCTAAAAAGAAAGGTCTTTGAGAACTGCTGAATTGTAGGGTCTAAGCATCTTTAAATCACTCTGATTTATGTACCAGTGAGATATCCACCAGCATTATACGAAAGTTCCCTACCAGTGAGATATCCACCAGCATTATACAAAAGTTCCCGTGGCTCCACCTCAACCACACAGTGTCAATGTTATGAAAACTGACTTGGAGTATATCACTGCTCTGCTCAAATCTCCAGCAGCTTCTCACTCAAATAAAAGGTAAAGTTCTCACTGTAACTTATGATACCCTACATGTTCTCCCCCTCTACACTGCCTCTCTGACGTCATCTCTTACTAGGCCCTTGTCCACTCTGGTCCAATTACACTAGTCTCTTTGCAGTTCTTGGAACATACTAAGCAGCCTTCTGCCTCAGGGCCTTTGCACTGACTGATCCTACTGCCTCAAAATATTCTTCCCTTAGGTATCTATAGAAATCACTTCTGGTTCCTTTAGGTCTTTTTTTTTTATGATTTGAATTTTTTAAATTATTTATTTATTTTAATTTGTTATACATGCTTGCAGAGTGCAATTCCTTTCATATGACATATAAAGAGCACAGTTTTTCAAGTCACTGGTTTTACACTTTAGGTCTTTACTCAAAGGTCACCTTTTAAAATTTTCTGTCCACCCCCTAAACAAACATTTCACATCCTGCCCCTCTGCTTTTAAATTTTCACCTTCTTATTTGTAACTAGCAAACCATATATATATATATTTATATATATATATATAATATATATATTTACCATATATATATTTATATATATAATGTATATTTTTTTACTTATTTTGTTTATTGTTAAACTCAATAAATTATAAACTGCTTAAAGCAGGGATTTTTGTCTGTTTTAGTTACTGCTATATCTTCAGTACCTAAAATAATAAGTACTCAGTGTTTGTTAAATTAATTAAATGAATGGCTAAAGACAAGCCAACCTGCATATGTTTGCTAAAATGATTGGCATAAATGTTTTGGTTACTATTTTGCTGATTAAAGGTGGGGGCTGTGTTACCTTCTCATCACTGACAAATACCTGGGGAAAACATTATAAGAATAAAAATTTATGTGGGCTCATGGTTTTAAAGGTTTCAGTCCACAGTCAGCTGGATCCCAGGCACAATCACCATGGAGGAAGGGCATGGCAGAGGATAGATGCTCAGTCATAGCAGCCACGATGCAGAGAGAGAAAGAGGCCAGGGACAAAATACAGTCCCCAAGAGCACGCCCCCAGCGACCTACTCCCTCCAACCATGTTCCACTTGCCTGCTATTTTCACCACCTCCCAGTAGCCCACTCGGCTATCAATGGATTAGCCCCTGATGAGGTTGGCACCCTCCATCCAATCACTTCCCAGAAGCTCTTCTCTGAACATTGCTGCATGGGGAACCAAGCCTTCAACGCATGAGCTTTTGGTGGACATTCCAGATCCAAACCACACCAGGAACTAGGCATCTTTCTGGGTTTAATTGACCATTTGCCTTTCCTCTTCTGTGAACTGCCCATTTTCCCCCAGTTGCTTGTTTAATTCTTAAAATTTGTGGGAGTTCCACATATAGTCTTATTTTTTATCTTTTGTTCATTTGTATATTGCAAATATTTCTTCTGGTCTGTGGTTTATTTATTTATTTGTTACAGTTTTCTCATGACTTATTTTGTTGCATAGAGATATTCACTTTAAGTTGAAATGTAGATTAATTTATCAGTTTTTGTCAGGGGCCACCCTTGAGCTATTACAGCATCTTCACTAGGCCTTGAGCCAAGTAGGTTTTGATCTGGCATTGCGCTGTGGCTCCTCCCACTCTGCATGATGCACTGCCTTCCCCTGGCTAGGAAGCCTGCTTTCTCATAGCTCTGGACTTGGCTGTAACCCACTGGGCTTGGACAGCCCACCCCCTGCCTTATTTGGTAAAGAATATTCTATGGAAAAGACTTTGTGTGTGCCCCATATAAAAATAAACCAAACGTGGGCTCACACTCTCTCTCTTCCCAGTGTGGAAGCTATTACTTCCACGTCATATGGTCCTTTCACTGCCAGCCAGTTACTCCATGCACAGGAACCCGTTTCCACCCCCCTCCCCTACCCCCACTCCCGCATGGGACGTGGGCGGGAAGTTTTTTCCCCTGGACTGCATATTGGCACATCCTCTATCATCATTTTCCTGACCACCTTCCTCCAACCAAAGGCCAGTCTTCTCTGCTATAAAATACTGAACCTTCACTGATTTTTAATCAGGTCTTTAAACTCATAAGGCCATTAGCCTTATGGAAAGAAGCAAACTTTAGGTTCAAATCCTGGCTTTGTCATGAAAAGCAGCATAGCATATTGATGAAGAATATGAATTATGAGCTATGATACTGATTGAAAAACTGAGCTCAGCCACTTACTAGCCATATGATTTTAGGCAAGTTGATGAGTCTCTGTGTGACTCAATGTCCTTATCTATAAAAATTACCTTCCCTAAGCCTCAATATTCTCTTTTATAAGATAAGACTACCTGGGAGCACAAAAAATAAAATAGCGAAATGGAACAACAATGCTTATGTCCATGCCTGGCATTTGTAAGGTGTTCACTTCCTCCTTAGGGCTGGGGACTGTGGCTTTGCCTTTAAATTCTCAGGCACTAGCTTCGGGCCTAGCACAAAATAAGGGGCTCAAAAATTGAAGAGCTTCTCTGTGCCAAGCTGTCTGTACAGCACTAGAGACCTGGTTTCCTCAGAAGCTCTCTAGCTGGAAGTGAGAATGAGAAAGACAGCTAGAGAGAAGACCCTTGAATGAAAGGCACAGACCAGTGCAACAATGGTTTTCACACAGGGCTCCCTGGGGCTCTAGGAATCCCAATGAGGAACTTCTGGAACCTTCTGGAAATGTCACAGGGCGAATAGGCTGAGAGAATAGAGCCTTCCAACCTCCACAAGAGCAGTTTTTGGTTTTAGATATTGGATATTCCCATGACTTGATGAAAAGGGTCTAGAACGTAAGACCACCAGTTTATTACAATATGGGTTTTATGTAATACTAAACTTGGTTACAGTTCTACTTCATTAGATCGACAACTCTCACCTGTAGTTTCTTCACATGTTACATAGGGATGTAGCACTTAATGTACATTCTTGAAAGAATTAGAGTGTATGCAGTGCTTGGCACACTGTAGATTCCCATGAATTCCTTTACCTACTATAATGGACATACATAATTGCTTTACTGTTTCTTGTTTAGGAGTGAGCATACATATTAATAATTTGAACATCAGCTTCATCATTGAAAAAGTAGGGATACTGTACAAGGTATGATTGCAAGATTGAAACACCACCAATCACACAAGGTCTCTGGTCTAGCACCCACTACACAAACAGATCAGAGTTGCTGGCTTCCTTCATTCCTCAAACACAGAAGTCCACTGTGCTTGAACACTCTCCTCAGGTTGTATGGGCCTCAGAGTTTTTCTCACACAGCAAGGGGGTCAGTGATGACAGCTGTTCGCCGGCCCATGCCTGTTTCACACTTTCAAAAATGCTGGTAACCAAATCCCAAGGGGAGCCAGCTCATCTGAAAGTAGAGCTGGAACTCAACACATTAATGAAAAGTGTGAGAATACCTTCTCCACACTCCCCACTGTCACCAAATACATATAGTAGAACCAACAGTCTCCTCTTTGACAAAGTGACTTCATTTGTCTCAGGACTATAATGTCATTTGAAGGACATAGTTCTGAAAGGACATAATCCTGGCATTAATATAACACATAATTGCATTTCTCTCTAAATTCTTTGTAGGGGTTGTTACTGAATCTCAGAAGAGTCAAACAAAATTGTATACCCCCAAACAGTGCAAGTCTCCAACTTTCTAAGTGACCCACATACTTGCCCAATTTAACTGGAATGTGGTAAAGAATCAGAATGGCACTACTGGGCTGTGGTGGTGGCTCAGCAGTAGAGTGCTTGCCTAGCACATGCAAGGCACTGGGTTCAATCCTCAGCACCACACAAAAATAAATAAATAAAATAAAAGTATTGTGTCCATCTACAACCAAAAAAAATTTTTTTAAATGGCACTACACATACCATAGAGATCTGGATTGCTGCGGATATATAACCTCACAAAGTTTTTTCCGGGTATTGGCAAAAGAGACCCTTTTATTCTGTCAAAGACCTGGAAAACAACACAGCAGTAATTCTACTTAAGATTTCTTTTTTTTTAGAATTTTAATAAATTCAACAACTACAAAACTGGAACTCAGTTATTTGGACTTTTATGATAATATTTTCACATGCTAGTAACCCTTTATTTTTCTAAAACCACTTCCAGTATAGAAAGGCTTTTGCCTGATTTGACTGTTTTGTTTCAAACAAATCTCCATTTCATAAAAGTAGGGTAAATTGTTAACAAACCTGGTAAGTGTCCACATCAAAGAATGTTTGATAGTATTCAAATGTCCAGAAGGGAGAGCTTTTCTTCTGTCCAGCAAGTAGCTGTCAGAGGTAAAGTGAAACGCAATGAAGGCAGAAGCAATTCCCTAGTTGCAGCTCTGCAGAGAGAGAGGGCACTGACCCAATAAGAAACCAAAATGGAGGAAAACACCAGGCTCTTCAGCAGTCAGTGACCAATGCCCACAACAGCCAAGGCCCACTCCCAGCCCCACAAAGAAACAAGCACCAATTTTGAAATCTCACCTAAAGGTTTCAAATCTGGCCCCTCCACTGGGGGAACTTTGTTGAAGCACTAGACCCCTCTCCAGCTTGATTCCCTTGTATAAAAAGTACAGCTAATAATGGGCTGGGGTTGTGGCTCAGTGGTAGAGCATTTGCCTCACATGTGTGAGGCACTGGGTTCAATTCTCAGCACTGCGTATAAATAAATGAATAAAATAAAGGTCTATCAACAACTTAAAAAATACATATTTATTTTTTAAAAAGTACAGCTAATAAGATCTACCTTGTAGATGTTTTATGTACAATAACACACACACACACACACACACACACACACACACACACAAACACATGACAGTCAGTATAAATATCTTCTCTGCCATCCATCATTCAAGATCCTTACTGCTGCCAGGCACAATGGCACAGGCCTGCAATCCCACTGACTTAGAAGGCTGAGGCAGGAGGATCACAAGTTTGAGGCCAGCTTCGGCAAATCAGTAAGGCCCTAAGCAACATAGTGAGACCTTGTCTTAAAATAAAAAATAATAAGGGCTGGGATGTAGCTCAGTGATAAAGCACCCTGGGTTCAATCCCCAGGACTGAAAAAAAAGAAAAAAAAAAAAAAGATCCTTACTACTATTACCAGCTGAAGTCTCAAAACTCTGACATACTGATTTGCTCTGAAGTACTAAACATAGTAGTTCTTTGACAAAAACAAAAACAAAAATTCCAGTTTATAGGAGGCTCATAAGGAGGGCCACACCTGTCCCCACAGTACCATTCTCCAGTGGCAGATAGAGTCACAAGACTAGGAATCATGACTGCTATCCTCTGGTATCTACAGAGGACTCAACACAGCAGAGGTGTAGGTGGTCCTGAGCAGCTATGCAGGACCAGGGAGACCCATTTTCCATAAGCTAGGCAAGGAACCCACCACTGTCACAAAAATATTGGTAAACTCCTCTCAATTCACAGACAAAATTAAGATAATTGGTAACTTTTTTTTTCCAATTTTAAGACTTTTTTTTTTTTTTACCCCATCCACATATCTTCCTAATCACTGATATCTGCTGTTACTCAATGTGATGTTAATTTTATGTGTCAGCTTGTCTAGGTCTTGATGCCCAAATATTGGTTAAACATTCTTCTGGATGTTTCTGTAAGAGTATTTTTGAATGAGATCTACATTTAAGTTGATTGACTTCAAAAGGCCTGACTAGAGCAAAAGGCTAACCCAAACCCACCACCCATCCCAGCCCCTGCCCCAGCAAAAGGGAATTCTCCTGCAGTTGGCCTCTACAACTCCTTCCCACAACTCCAGCCCCCTTAGATTTTGGACTCACTAGGCCTCCACAATCACATAAGCCAATTCCTTAAAATAACCTCTCCACATACACATCCTATTGGTCTCTTCCCTATGGAATCCTAACACACTCGGCTATACTAACAGCCACTCCTGTGTGTGAGGGAGCCAACCACTTTAAGCCCTAACACACACTGCCTCTGGTATAGTCTAGCAATGAGAAACCATCTCTGGACTCAGACTGCCTTAGTTTAAGGATCCACATATTCCCTGCTAGTTGTGTGTCTGGGCAAGTTACTTAAACTTTGTTTCAAGTTTCTCATTTGTAAAATGAATATAAAAATAGCCCTTGGTTCACAGTATCATTAGGAAGACTAAATGAGATGATGCAAACTTTAAACAGAGGCTGGCATCCACTAGACCCTAAATAAATATTAGGTATTGTGATGATAATGATGACAAGACTCAACATATTATTTTCTCATATTTCAGATGAGGAAACCCAGGCTTAAGGAAGTTAAAGTACCCTTCCCAAGACCATATAACTATTGGTAGGATCTGAACTTGGGCTCTTTTTTAACACATACATACACATATATATACATATACATGTACATATACATATATATATATATATATATTAGTTGTAATTGGACACAATAACTTTATTTTTATCTATTTATTTTTATGTGGTGCTGAGGATCGAACCCAGTGCCTCGTACATGCTAGGTGAGCCCTCTACTGCTGAGCCACAACCCCAGCTCCCTGAATTGAGGCTCTTAAGTTTTCATTGCCATATTTAGTATATAATGGCATTCAATTTAGCATAAAATTCAGTACTTATTTTGATACTTCATGGAGTTCCAGAAAGAGCATCTGGTACCCACGAGCCACACAATCTTAATAAAAAGAACTCTATGAGCACACTGCTACGAAGCAAGCACACCTCTAATGCATTCCCATCATGACTTGGTTTATAACATATTGAAATAAATACTATTTGCTTGAAACATGCCAACTACATGCATGGAAATATATCTTTGTGATTAAAAACAGCCAGTAGATTGTTTTGCCTCCAACTAGATGGGAGAGCTGGAGGTCTCCCTTCACCTGAACTCCCTCACCAAACCTTCCCAGCATGCCCTACTGAACCCAACCTTTACAGAGCTGTGTCCAACTCTAGTTTAGGTGTCACCACTTCTAGTCTAGACCACTTTAATTGTCTCCTACCTGGTCTTCTGGCTTCTAGTCCAACTTTCTCCAATTCATTCCCCACATGGCCACCATATCTTACATGTCTTTAAACATATCTAGTCATATTCTTAAAATCTTTCGGTAGCTCCCAGCTGTGTTCGGAATACACTTTGCTGGCTGTGTGGAGTCCTGGCCTATCCGTGTGGTCTCATCTCCTTCCTTCAGCTCTGTGTTGCTCCCAATGTCAGTGAAAATAGGACATTCCCATCTGCACCATGTTCACACCTCTGTGATGTCACCTTGCCCACCTCCTTCCCCTGACCACCTCCTCTTCCTTCATCAGATGGTGCAAGAGCCATTGCCTCCAGGAATTCTTCCCTAATCACTCTCTTTGTTCCCATGACCCAGGTTCCCGCCACCAGTGCTACCCATGGATGGTAAAGGTCTACTTACCCATCTGTTTCCATCACCAGGGAAGAGGCTACATGTAATTTACCTTTGCATTGCCACTACTTAGCACTGTACCTGGCACACAGTAGATGAGAATAAACAGAAGAACAAGTTTTAAAAACATTAAAAAAATTCAGCCGGGCGTGGTGGCTCACGCCTGTAATCCCAGCACTTTGGGAGGCTGAGGCAGGAGGATCGCGAGTTCAAAGCCAGCCTCAGCAATGGCAAGGCACTCAGCAACTCAGTGAGACCCTGTCTCTAAATAAAATACAAAAAAAGGGCTGGGGATGTGACCCATTGGTCGAGTGCCCCTGAGTTCAATCCCTGGTACCACAAAAAAAAAAAAAAAAAAAAAAAATTCAAAGTTCAAACCTCAGTTTTGTCAGAGTCATCATTTCCCAGTAATTCATCATCCTCTTCTCTCCCTGAGCCTCTTGGAGGTCCTGGTTGATGCTTCGGGGTTTCGCCAGGATCCTCAATGCTTATCGTGGTGGCATCTGGGTTTGCTACTAGAGCAGTGGCTGCATCACCAAATTCTGAAATTAAGCAGAGCAGAAAGGCCTCTGAGAACTTACCCACACTAGAAATGCTACGCTTTTCACTCAAAGACAAGCAGTTAAACTTGGCTTTGCTACAGACCCTGTCTGAGAAAACAGCAACAGACTTTGAAGAAAATCTCATCTAGAAATCAATCTGACATGAAAAATGATGAAGACATGAGAATTTGGAGTCAGGCTTGGAGTTTAGTTCTGGCTCAGATGCTGATAACTAGATGAGTCTAAGGAAAATAACCTCTAAAACCCTCACTGTTCAGTAAAGCAAATAATATTCATTCTAAATAACAATTATTCTAAAGAATTTGGGGAAAGGGGCTGGGGATATATCTCAGTTGGTAGAGTGCTTGCCCCCATGCACAAGGCCCTGGGTTCAATATCCAGCATCACCAAAAAATATATATATATATGATACCATTTCAGGCTGAGGTTGTGGCTTAGTGGCAGAGTGCTTGCCTACCATGTGTGAGGCACTGGGTTCAATTCTTAGCACCACATATCAATAAATTAAATAAAGGTTCATTGACAACTGATAAAATATTAAAAAAAAAAGAATTTGGGGAGAGTTAGGAATATTACCCAAGCAAAGTCCTTAGCAAGGTGCCTAGCCCAGTCTAACCTTTCTTCTTTGATTCAAGTTCAAAAAATTTTAACACAAGTTATTTTCCCCAATAAGTCCTATGAAACCACTTCAGAAAATACAAGGACAAGCTGGGGTTGTGGCTCAGCAGCAGAGCATTCGCCTAGCATGTGCACAACCTGGGTTCGATCCTCAGCACCACGTAAAAATAAATGCATTGTGTACAACTAAATCAAATAAATAAATATTTTTTTTAAAAAAAATATGAGGACAAAAAAGAAAGTAGATATAATAGAATAAAAATAACTCCGACCCATCATCACATAAAGGCAAACATGGTTAACACTCTGGTACACTTCCTTTTCTTCACCTAGTGAGATTCATGCCAGTAATGATCATTCCTTCATTCACCCAACGTTTACCTCATGCAGGAAGTATACCGAGTCCTGATCAAGGATGGGCTCAGGCCATACTAAACAACTCTGCCTCTGCTTTGTCTACTGATTATACACATTTACTTCACATTATAAGACTCTTTGAAATACAGAAGGAATGTCTATGTAGAGAAAACCTTTTGGGTGAAAGATAGCCTGAAGATGACTACCTACCAGTACAATCACTAGGTCCCCATTTTTAAATCTCTTGAGCCATATTGCTAAACTGCCTTCCAAAAGAACCTTACCCATTTATGTCCATTAATAGTAGTTGAGCATCCTAACACACTTTTTTCTTTTTTAATTTTTTTTTTTGGTGTGGTGCTAGGGATGGAACCCAAGGCCTTGCACACAGTAGGCAAGTTCTCTACCACTGAGCTCTATTACCAGCCCCTAACATACTTCATTTCATTGCGTTTAAATAAAATTCAGAGCAGTTCTGAACTTTGAAGGCCTAAGGAAGATACCAGCAAGGTACCATCATGACACCACAGGCACGGCACAGCTCCTGGCATTCAGACAGGGCTCTTGGGTAACTGAATTCTCACTACCCTTAAGCATATGAATAGTTTCATGCAGAAAACCAAAGGAAGCTAACATGTAACAATCACTCCAGTTTCCGTTGCCAACATCTGGGTTATTTAAAGAGCATGTGGCGGACTGGGGTTGTGGCTCAGCTGCAGAGCGCTCACCTTGCACGTGCGCGGCCCGGGTTCGATCCTCAGCACCATGTAAACATGAATGCATTGCATTGTGTACAACTGAAGTAAATAAGTAAATATTAAAAAAAAAAAAGAGAGAGAGCATGCGGCTCTGAAATGAGATGGCCTCTTGTTTAAGTAAGACTCTAACACTCCATGGACCCAATAACTCTGAATCTGTTTCTTCACCTATAAAATATAAACAATGCCTACTTCATAGAGAGGTTGTGAGGATGACATCAGGTTACAGCTACCAATCATTGCTGGACAGGGCACCAACATTTTAAAAAGATGGTCACAACTGTCAAAGAATCAGTCCAAGGAGGATAGACTTAAGTCACATACTTATTTATTTATTTGTTTGTTTGTTTGTTTATTTATTTTTAAAAATTATTTCTAGTTGTAGATGGACACAATATCTTTATTTTTATGTGGTGCTAAGGATCAAACCCAGGGCCTTATGCGTGAGACGCAAGCGCTCTACCACTGAGCCACAACCCCAGCCCCCTAAGTCACATATTTAGGAAGCAGCAGCTTACCAGAGGGAAGGGCATGCCAGAAAGAGGAACAGAGTGCTGCTGTAGAAGCACAAAGGCCAAAGAGGCTCCATGGAGGATGACTCATGGGCTCCAGAAAGGCTTGTTGGAGGCAGCTCTCATGCAAAGGGAAGGGGATGAGCAAGACCCAAGGACAGACAGAAAGCGTTAGAGGGACAGGAGATGACAGTTTGACTGCAGCGTAGGGTGTATGTGCCTCTAACATAACTTCTCACACATTCTGCTGTCATACCTGCTCCTGTGCATCTCAGCTCCCGGAGGGCAAGACGGGTCTGTCTGACTTCTACCATCAATGCTCTTGGCTTCTACATTCTGGCATAGCCTAAGCCATATCTTGCCTCTGTTCCTTTCCTAGCACAATGTCTTCTACCTGACGACTCCTAATCTCCCCTTTTTTCTCTAACACTACCATTCATCCTCAGGGATGTCATCCTTCTATGACTCCCATGGCACCCTGTGTATTTTTCTGAAGACCAAAGTCCTTAACAGTAAGACCCTGAGTGGTCTCCTGCTTTTTCTCAAGCTTCAACTTGTGCCACCCTCTCACCCACACCCGCCACCCCATCTGTGATCTGGAACACAGACCTTCTTCCAATCCTGTGGGAAAAAAATTAAACACACTTCTTCCCTCCTCAGGGACTTTGCACATACTCTTCTCCACCATGAACCTTCTTGCACTGTACTCCTAGATAATGTGGCCGCAGGAGGCCTCTCTAATGAAGCAAGATCTGAACAGAGCAAGGGAGCAAGCCACGTGGCTATCAGAAAGAATGTTTCAAACAGAAAGATGACACAAAAGCCCTAAGAAGTGACTGTACTGAGTGTGTAAGAGGAACAGTGACAAGGTCTATCTGGCAAAGAAAGAAAAGACAAGAGTAGAAGGAGACAAAATCAGAGGCTGGATCATGTGGGGTCTTCTAAGTCACAGAACAGGCTCTGTATCTCACTCCTAGGGAGATGGGAGTTACTGGAAGGTTCTGAAGGAATGACATGATCCGACTTAGTTTTGAAAGGACTACTGAGGTTATGGTTCAGTGGCAGAGTGCTCACCTAGCATGAGCAAGGCCTTGGGTTTGATCTCTAGCACAGCAGCAGGAGGAAAAAAAGGATTATTTTGGCTACAAAGAATAGACTGTAGCTGGGATTGTGGCTCAGCGGTAAAGCGCTCGCCTAGCACATGCGCGGCCCGGGTTCGATCCTCAGCACCGAGTAAAAATTAAAAAACGCGGGGCTGGGATTGTGGCTCAGCGGTAGAGCGCTTGCCTAGCACGTGGGCGACCCGGGTTCGATCCTCAGCACCACGCACAAATAAAATGCATTGAATAAAACGCATTGTGTACAACTAAAGCAAATAAATAAATATTAAAAAAAAAAAAAAGAATAGACTGTAGAGGGGAAAGAGGCAACAGGAAACCAGCAGGTAGGTAAGGGCTCTAATTCAGACAAAAGGTGATGATGACCTTGAACATGGTGGGAGTAGTGGTGAAGGTGGCAAGAAGTGGTCAGATGCTAGATGTATTATAGAGATGACAGTATTTGCCAAAGAAACAGGTTTATTTTTTTCCATATTTTTATTGGTGCATTATAATTGTACACAATGGTGAGATTTGTTGGTGCGTATGTATACTCATGCATACAACACAACAATATAATTTGGCCACTATCATTCCCTAATATTTCCCCTTTCCCTTCTCTTCTCCTACACCCAGGTCTCTTTACTGATCTCCCTTCAATTTTCACAAGACCTCCAAACCCTCTACCTTCCTCATATGAGAGAAAACATATGAACCTTGACTTTCTGAGTTTGGCTTATTTTGCTCAACATAAGATTCTCAAGTTTCATCCATTTTCCTGCAAATGATATTTCATTTTTCTTTTTAAAAATATTTTTAGCTGTAGATGGACACAATATCTTTATTTTTATTTATTTATTTTTATGTGGTGCTGAAGATCAAATCCAGTACCTCATGCATGCAAACCAAGTGCTCTACCACTGAGCTACAACCCCAGCCCATCATTTTTCTTTATGGGTGAATAAAACTCCACTCCACAAAGAAGTGGATTTCTCTTTTAAACACACTATTTCTTCCCCAGATAGTAGAGTCTGTGATGCCACACTGCCTGGGTTCAAATCCTGGCTTTCTGGTTTACTTTGTGAACTTCAGACAAATTACTTGATTTTTCTGTGCCTCATTTTCCTCACTGGAGAAACAGGAAGAATAATATAGCTGTTTTATAGTTACAAGATTAAATTTAATGTAAGGATTAAGCCAGTTAGTATTTTAAGGCACTTAGAACAGTGTCTGACATAGAGCAAGTGCTATATAAGTGTTTATAAAACACTAAGCAAATTTGTGATACCAAATTTACGATACCGGTTGCCAATCCAAAGGGTCATTTGGCAAAAGTGAACACTAGGGTGGACAAACAGGAAAAACCTGGGTGTGGCCAAGTCTCTTCAAGATGTTTGAAATAATACTTTTTAATGTACAACCCAGTATAGCAATGAAAATTCATAGCTGTGAGTACAGAAATAGTGATCATAAAGATAAAGGCAGGTCCCCAACAGCTGTACCTTCAAACTGCAAGTCATCCACAGCTGCCATTCAGCCAGTGGGTCTTCTCCCAACTACGTGGAAGAAAATTTACAGGGGTCTAAAAGGAAAAAAATAAGTACACTTAATAGAACAACAAAATAAAACATCTAAACAAGACATAGTTCAGCATTAGAAACAGTATTGCTTTTCCTTGCCTCCTTTTTCAGTGGGGTTTAACAGATTTATGTAAAGATTAGGCACTAAGCATAGGTATTATTAAAACTTATTGAAACTAACCCTGGGGGTCCAAAAGTTCCATCCACTCTGAGTCACTGTGTGAATGTTTAAGGGACCAGATGCAGCCTGGAGATGGCAGGATGAGGAAGGCGAGGCTGAGATTTCAGAGGGATGATGGGGAACAAGGGCAGTTCAGCCCAGCCAGTGGTTAAGGGCACAGGCTATGGGGTCAGACAGACCTGGGTTTGATTCCCGATTCTGTTGCTTCTCTGCTGTGTGTGCGCTCTTCGGGGCCTCAGCTTCCTCATCTGTAAAATGGGTTCACAATGATGCCCACTCACACAGTGTGGGGGCCATTAGGTGAGACAGTGCGTAAAAGGCGCTTAGCGCAGAACCAGCAATTAGTAGGCGCTGGAGTGCTGGTGACCCTGCAGCCAGGGACACCGCGAAGCAGAGGCAGGTTTAGGGAGAGCGGCCGCGCTGCAGCGGCCGCGGCAGGCAGGAGATGCCGCGACCCCTCGGCCCCGAACTGGCCTTGCAGACAGGGCCGCCTCACCTCGCGGGGCTCGGCGCCCAGCCGGTCCAGGAAAGGATCGGGCCTGAGCTGCTCCGCGCGGGTTTCGGTCCAGCTGAGTTGCCGGAAGCCGGAGATCCGGAGGGAGGGACTTCTTCGCCTCCTCCGGACAGAGCCCCGCCCTCTTAAAGAGGCAGCAGCACCCGGAAGATACTCCCAAGACCTCAGCCGGCAGGTGCGCAGAGCCAGTCTCTCCCCAGTCCCTCCCGAGGGTAAGCCTTAAAGAGACAGGTGCAGCCGGGGCGAGGCGGAGGGGTGATTGAGAGGGTCCACCTGAGCTCAGCTTGCTGCAGGGGGCGAGAATTCTCAAGAGTTCGGAGTTTTCCTACTGTTCCTTTATACCTCTTTCCTTATTTATACCTCTTTCCTTATGTCAATACAAAATGGGGCAATAAAAGATGATTGCGAAAAGAAAAAATAGGTCACCCGCGTCACCATTCCCTGGTTTCTTTGGCCATAAAAATTCAACCAGTGAGGGAATGATGAGTCAAATACATTGCGAGTTCCTGAGTGAGTGATCCAGAGTAAGATGACACTGTTCGCGTGAGCACCCTCAGAAAGCGGGGGTTTGTGCCTTCTTTCGCGCCTATGTCCCTTAGGGGACGGATTCCCAGAGAGGACAGGTAGGGATGGGCCTCACTGACCTGTGTACCCCCAGGCACATGACCGCCACCTCGAATAAGGCAGGGCGCAGCAGACCACGACGGAGTTGCACTCGGTAGTCCTGATGAGAAACGTTTTGCCCTGCCTTCTGCCTCTGGTTACCGCCCACACAGCCCTCAGACTTGGAGGACCACTTCCTTCTCCTAGGGAAGGCTGCCTTCACTTCCCAGGACTTCCTTTGCTCTTTTGCTTCCGTAATGACCTGGGTTTACCTCTACCACAGCAATGTTCACCCGGATCGTTATTGTTTGCCAATCTTCGTGAGCGTGTGAGCGCTTTGAGGACAAGGACCAGAGCCCGGGGCCGCAGGCAAACAATATTAGTCACTGAGGATTAATACAGGGTGAACAAGTTCTGTCTGGGGTAGTGTAAATAGCACAATCCATAGCTCACCCAAGGAGACCCCACAACACTAGTCGTTTTGGCCAATGGCCACTGGTTCCAGTGTCTTCCATGGTCATGTGTCCTTGTTGCATTTTATTTACAATTACATTGGTCCCTTGGTCTGAAGCAATGCTGTGTGTGTAATCATCACGGGGTTGCTAAGCAAGAGGAGCTTGCTTTTTCCTTTGAGAAGGAGATGGGACTATTTCTGCCACTGTGGATGTCTCATGAGAATCTGGAAACAGAGTGTGGTCAAGTGTTTCAGGATTTCTCACCCAAATACACTAGTATTTTATATGGCTTTCAAAGCACTGTAAGGATGGCCTTGGGCCTTAGCCTAAGCAACTCCATTTTGAGACTTCACTTTGAACCTGCAGTCTCACCAGGCCCATCTACGGAGTACTCCACTATAGTCATCAGGCATAGCCTGATAAAATAAGTCACTCCTTACAACCCTGGCTTATACCCAGAGTATAAGTCTCTTTCATGTCACCCTTGCCCTGATAAGTCCCTGCCAAAGGCAAGAGGTGAGAAAATCAGGGTTGGGACCACCAAACCAGATGCTCTAGCCTCAGGATGAATGACGTCACTGAGAAACCCAGTAGCAACTGATAGGGATTGAAAGGGCAGTCAGAAGCCCCCAAATTAAGTATAAATGATGGAGCCAACAAACAGACATTCAGCCAGCCTACACTATGCCCACTTGCTGGAGAGCCTGATGAGGACCTGGTCTGACATCCCAACTCTTCTCATCTGCCTGAACCCCTGAGTCGTCCTCACTACTCTCAAACTCCACAGCAGCCTCTTGACTCTGGTGAGAAAAGGACTTCTCCCTACAACCCTCTCCTCAGCCAGCTTTCAGCTCCATACCAGGAGAAGCCTGCCCTTGGTTCCTAATCTGATCACCACGGTCTGAGTGAGTGTGCATCTGCTGGACTTGAGACCTAAGACTTAAGACTTTAAATCTAGCACTTAAGCTTAGCATGCAGAGGGAATGTCTGTTATGAGCCTGTCATGATTAAGTGTGTTTGCAGTGCTTAGAATTAACTTATAATTGTTTGCGGTGGATTGATTATGTCTATTACAGTGCCTAGCATTAAGGATTGTCATTTCCTTGTTGAAGAACCTATAGAGTAAAATTGCATAGAGTGATTTGAGTGAATAAAGCATTGAAAAAGGGCAGAAGCATGTGGACATTCTTTATTTTTCCCCGCCGACTGCATAAGTTGCACCTTTGCCCATCTCAACAACCACCTTGCAGGATCAAGCAACTAACTGCCTTTGGATGTGGTCAATTTGACAATATATTCTTGGAATGGACCTCCTTTCTTCCCTGATTTACAATCCCTGTCCTTCACTCCTGGTCCTTGGACTCACACAAATAAATTAGCCACATAAGGAACCCACACTAAGGCATGTTGGTACTAGAGTGGCCCCAGAAAACAGAACCTCAGGTTGGCATTTTAGAACTGGACTGCTCACCATTACTGGTGATAAGGGAGTAGGAAGGAGCTGGTGGTGGCATCATGATTACTTATCTATGGTTGATTGGGATGAGGTGCATGTGAAGATAAGGTAATGGGCTATCTAGTGGCTGTGGTACTGGAACAGTAAGAAGTCAGTGATAATTATAAGAATTATGGAATGCACTGCTTCTTCTTAACTTCGTTGGAAGCATTGGGAAAACAGAAAGAGAGAAGGTTAGAAGAGCCTCCTGTCAACTTAAGTCACTTTGTGGAAGCTAAAAACTCTTTGTGAAAGCTTTGAAGAAGATTGTTATTCTTCTACAGTTTTGAGAAAGACTGGCTGAAAATCAGACTCAAGATCTAATTTTAAGGGTAGTTGAAGTTTCAAAGAAGACTGAAGGCACAGCCTTTATAGGTGTCCTTCATCAAAGTCCTGGTGTTGACAAAAAGTAGGTGGAAAGCTGGGAACTGGAACTGGTGTATTTGGGTGAGAAATCCTGAAACACTTGACCACACTCTGCTTCCAGATTCCCATGAGACATCCACAGTGGCAGAAATAGTCCCATCCCCTTCTCAAAGGAAAAAGCAAGCTCCTCTTGCTTAGCAACCCCATAATGATTACACACACAGCATTGCTTCAGACCAAGGGACCAATGTAATTGTAAATAAAATGCAACAAGGACACAGACGATGGAAAGACATTGGAACCAGTCATCCAGGAGTAGCTGCCTAATAAAATGGTAGAATGGCTCATTAAAGGCATAGTTAAGGCTCCAGGTTGGGCAAAACACCCAAAGGGATGAGGGTACTGTCCTCCAGTATGAGATACATGCACTAAACTAATGGATTATCAATGATTTATAACAGTGCTTTGTTCTAAATACCTAGCACATGTGGATCTACAAACCAAGGAGTAGCACTTCTTACTGTTGCTTCCAGTGAAACCTACTCATGGAATATGTACTTCCCACCCCACTCCCCTACCTCACCACACAAGTTTAAGTTCTGCTTTGTGAGAGATCCAGGTTCTGGGAGGGGCAGGGAAGGAAGAGGCACCATTTTGCTCCAATTCAATGGAACTCTACCACCAGGTATTGCTGGTTCCTCATGCCAGTGCACTAACAGGTAGAAAAGGGGGTATTTTGGGTATGGACACTCAACCATGACTGCTTTATGAAGTTGGGGAGCAATATAACTGGAATTTAGGAGGTTGGCTAGGCTTCTCTTGAAACTTCCACACCCACAGATAATAGTAAATGGGCAATGGCAGCAACTATGGCCTGACAAGCTCAGCTTAGAGATCATATCACTCAGGGATAAAACTCTAGGTCAAATCAAAAGGACTGGCTGAGGGTGAGGAAAATCTAGGAGAGGTAAGGGAAGGAGGAAATGATGAATACTAATTTTGTGGTGAGGGGTACCAGGGATTGAACTCAGGGGCGCTCAACCACTGGGCCACATCCCCAGCCCTATTTTGCATTTTATTTAGAGACAGGGTCTCACTGAGTTGCTTAGCACCTCGCCATTGCTGAGGCTGGCTTTGAACTTGTGAACCTCCTGCCTCAGCCTCCCGAGCAGCTGGGATTACAGGTGTGTGCCACTGTGCCTGGCGATGAATACTAATTTTAACTTTGGCATTCCTGGCAGCATCAGAGAAAACTGTTTTAGTAACCCTCTCACACAAATTCTTTGCAGATAGAGACTGGCCTTTGCCATGAAAGGGGCTCTGAGAAAATAGACTTGTTCCTGCCCAATCTTAGAAAGCAATGAGAATATCCTGATATCACAAATATGAAGTCCCCTTCTTATAGAGTGGGAGCTGATACAGTGGCATAAACTACGGTTTAGATTACATCAGACAACTTTCAAGCACCACTTAAGATCTTCTGGGCCTCCCAGCTTGTCTGCTAGTCACCTCTGTCATGACTAATTCTGTGTGGGCTCCAACTGGTTCCTTATGGATACTGTCTGAAACCACCTCATCTCAGGCTTCTCCACTGGAACCTCTGATGCCCACACATGTAACCCTGGAAATGTGGGGGGAATTATCATCCTATGGGTGAACTTTTGTCTGATGGAGAATGAAAGCCAATGGATGAATTGTTCTCACTATTCCCCATGACAGATGTTCCTGAGAGTCATTTACCACAACTTCTCAGATGTCTGCAGAGGTAGCATCCTGATACCATGTCTTTGTCTTAGCTCTCCCTCTCTCCCTGCTTCATCCCCCTGCTCTTCACTCCTGCTCCACCTGTAAGTCAATTTGTATGTCTAACCCTTGTTATCCTTATTTGACAGAAAATCTCAAAGGGTCCTCCCCTTTCCATCGATGGGCTGTGTGTGTGAGCTATGCACATTGGAGCTGTATGAGGGGACAGATCTGGCATTGCATGCTGATTGGGCTGTGCGATGCAAGTGAGCCTTTCCTCTCGCTCTGCTTGTGATCCCACACAGCACCCGAGATGGGTGTGACTTGTCAATATGTCAATCAATCTGCTGACCACAAGACATCACAAAGCAAGACTCCACCTTTAAAATCTTATCCCCTGCCTTATTTGGTGAAGAACATTCCATCGAATCTCCTTTGTGGGTCCCCTCTATAAAAATAAAGAGATTCTGGGTGCTCGCTCTATTTCCCAGCGGACCCTTAAAGTCGCAGAGCCGTCCTACCCTTGTGAGAAACTCACGTCAGTGTGCTGCGTGATTTCTTCACTGTTTTCTTATCTTAATGTTGCAGCCAGCTCTTCTGAACCCAGCTCATCTTGTCAGCATGGGCAGCTGGTGAGAATGTCTTAATTTCCTAGGAACCTAGATGGCCAAAGCTTTAGGTGAGGCCCATGTGTCCTTGGTGTCATCTCTCTCCCCCAGACATCCCTCGGTCATCCATGGTGCCCTCATCTGGAGGGCCATTGAGGACATCTCCTTGTTCCCAGAGCATAGCCTCTTCAGTCCCAGGAGAACTCTATATCATGTCTGGGTCCCTCCTGGACATGTAGGAGTCAGTCTCTGCTTTAGTCAGTCACGCCAAACTGAAATCTCTGGTAAATCTCTGCTACGCTAATACCCATGTGCCTAGATAAAACACATGTCCATTTTCTTTCTTCAGGGTCTTTCCACCTTGAGGTGAAATTCCTGAGGCTCTTGAGAGGTTTTGAGATACAGTTTTTCTAATTAATGAAGCTTCCTCTTACTCCTAGTTTTCCTGAAGATTTTCTTTTTAAAATACAAATAGAGGGCTGGGGCTATAGCTCAGCAGTAGAGCACTTGTCTCACATGTGTGGGGCCCTGGGTTTGATCCTCACACCACATAAATAAAATGAAGGTATTGTGTCCACCTACAACTAAAATTAAAAAAAAGAAGAAGAATTGAGGCTTTTTAAAAAAAATCTAAAATACAAATAGATGTTAAACTCTATCAAATGCTTTTTCTAGGTTTAATGTTCTCCTCTTGCTTTAGTCCATGAAAATGGTGTGCAATAAAAGACTTATCAGCAATCTGAATTGTCCAAAGAAAGTTTTAACCCTTTCTTGGCTCCTGGGAAATAACTTCTGAGCCCTTAGAATATCCTACCTATTAAGAGCATCCTTGTTGCAGGGCACGGTGGCACACCTGCAAACCCAGTAGCTTGGGAGGCTGAAACAGGAGGATTGCAAGCTCAAAACCAGCCTCAGCAACTTAGTGAGACCCTGTCTCAAATTTTAAAAATAAATAAAAAGGGCTGGGAATGTAGCTTAGTGGTAAATCTTTCCCTACCTCTGGGTTAAATTCCCAGTACCAAAAAAAAAGAGAAAGAAAAAAAAAGGGGGGTGGTCCTCAATTACCTAAGGCTTTTGCTCATGCCAGATAGTTTATGAAAACAATGTGATTTATGATAGGGATCTTGGGCCATGTGATATCACTTTGATGTCCAGAGGTATTGAAGACCAAAAGATAGTCACATCAGACTGTCAGCCATGACTACGTGATCAACCACCAATAAAAACCATGGATACAGCCGGGCATGGTGACGCACGCCTGTAATCCCAGCATTTAGGAGACTGAGGCAGGAGGATTGCAAGTTCAAAGCCAGCCTCAGCCACGGTGAGGCACTTAGCAACTCAGTGAGACCCTGTCTCTAATAAAATACAAAAAAAAAGGGCTGGGGGTGTGGCCCAGTGGTGGAATACTCCTCAGTTCAATCCCTGGTACCAAAAAAAAAAAAAAAAAAAAAAGACAAAACAGGTGTTGACATACACCTGTTGGCATACACCTGTAAAAGAAGCTTCAAAACTGAAAATCAAGCAGGAAAAAACCAGAATAGAATATCCAAAAGTTGGGAAAACTATAGAAGGTATGATTATGTATAAAGAGATTATCAGAAGCAGAAGAAACAAGGAAAGGAACAGAAATATATGAAACAACAGTTGACTAAGAATTTTCCCCAAATTGATGTCAGATGCCAAACAAAAACAATCCAGGAGGTACACACACACACACACACACACACACACACACTCAAAAAAATCCCACATGACAGGCATGTCTGTAATCCCAGCACTCAGGAGGCTGAGGCAGGAAGATCACAAGTTCAAAGCCAGCCTCAGCAATAGTGAGTCACAGAGCAATTCAGTGAGACCCTGTCTCTAAATAAAATGCAAAATAGGGCTGGGGATGTGGCTCAGTGGTCGAGTGCCCCTGAGTTCAATCTCCAGTATCAAAAATAAATAAATAAATAAAAAATCCTACACCTACATATATTATATTTAAATTCCAGAAAATCTAAGATAAAGAAAAAAATCTTGAAAGAAGCCAGAAGGAAAAAACATCTATAGCAGTACTATAATTACAAATTGAAAGAAAAAGCACCACCACTTAGAATTCTGTGTCCTGAAGAAATTATCCTCCAAACATGTAACTGAAGTAAAGATTTTACCAAACAAATAGAAATTGAGGGTTTTATTGTTAATGAACTTACCTTGCAAGAAATGTTAAAAGAAGTTCTTCACAGAGAAGTAAAATTACATAGGTCAGACAGTCAGAAAGAAAGGGCATTAGAGAAAGATAAGTGAAGATAAAATAAAAACTCTAATTTTTTGCTCAAAACAATAATGGCAACAATGTATTTGGTTATGCATATATACATAATTTATATATAAGTGAAAAGAGTGAGAGCGGCCATGCTCAGTGGTGCATAGCTGTAATCCCAGCACTTGGGAGGCTGAGGCAGGAGGATCACAAGTTCAAAGCCAGCCTCAGCAATGGCGAGGCACTTAGCAACTTAGTGAGACCCTGTCTCTAATAAAATACAAAAAAAGGGCTAGGGATGTGGCCCAGTGGTCAAGTGCCCCTGAGTTCAATCCCCGGTACCATAAAAAAAAAAAAAAAAAAAAAAAAAAAAAAGTGAGAGCAATTATAAGGAAAAGAGAAGAAGAATTAGGAATACTTTGTATTTTTGTTATTACTTGCACTACTTGAGAAACAGTATTGTTATTTAAAAGTATCCTTGGACTTACAAACTCTAGGGCAACCACTTAGCATAACGGGTATGCTAAGAGAAAGGAGAGAAAATTGATTAATATGGAATGGTCAATTGAAACCACAAAGGTAAAGGAAGAATAGAAGATAAAAATAAATAACAAGGGCAATGAATAGAAAACAATAACAAATATGGCAAATATTAATCCAACTGTATCAATAATCACGTTAGCCAGGCATGGTGGCACACACTTGATTCCCAGTGGCTTCGGAGGCTGAAGCAGGAGAATGAAAAGTTTAAAGTGAGCCTCAGCAAAAATGAGGCTAAGCAACTCAGTGAGACCCTGTCTCTAAATAAAAATACAAAATAGGGCTGAGGATGTGGCTCATGGTTGAGTACCCCTAGTTCAATCTCCAGTACCAAAAATTTTTTTTAAAAAAAGCACTTTAAACCTCAATGGTCTAACTATACCAATTAAAAGACAGAGACTGTCAGTGAATCAAAAAATATCACCCAACTATCTGCTACCTATAATGAAGTAACTTGAAATATAAAATTAAAATTAAGGGGATAGAGAAAGATTTACCATGCTAACATCAATCAAAAGAAAACTGGAGTAGTTATGTTTATTTTAAAAAGAGCAAACTTCAAAGCAAAAAAAAAATAGGGATAAAGAGAGACATTATATAATGATAAAGAGATCAATTTTTCAAGAAGACAGAACAATCCTTAATGTGTATATGCCTAACAACAGGGCATCAAAATATGAGGCAAAAACTTATAAAACTACAAGGAGAAACCCATAAAACCACTATTATAGTTGGACACTTTAACATCATTCTGTCAAAATAAACAGATCCAGCAGGCAGAAAAATAAATAAGGACATAGTAGAACTTAAAAACATCATTAACCAATTGAATAGAAGAGATATCCGTAGAGTTCTTCATCCAACAGCAGCAGATACACATTCTTCTTAAGATCATGTGAAACATTCATCAAGTTATCCTGGTGACACATTCTGGGTCAAAACTCCCTTTCTTATCTTATTGCCACATTCTGGGTCATAAAATGCTTGTTAACAAATTAAAAAGAATAGTTGTGCTCTCTGATCATAGTGAAAACAAGCTAAAAACCAATAATAGAGAGATAGCTGGAAAATCCCCAGATAATGAGAGATTAAATAAAACATTGTTTAATCATAACTCATGAGTCAAAGAAGAAATCCTAAGAGAAATTTAAAAGTATTTTGAACTAATGAAAATGAAAATAATTTATCAAGATTTGTGGAATGCAAGCCGGGTGCGGTGGCACATGCCTGTAATCCCAGCACTTGGGAGGCTGAGGCAGGAGGAGGATCACGAGTTCAAAGCCAGCCTCAGCGATGGCAAGGCACTTAGCAACTCAGTGAGACACTGTCTCTAAATAAAATACAAAATAGGGCTGGGGATGTGGCCCAGTGGTCAAGTGCCCCTGAGTTCAATCCCTGGTACAAAGAAAAAAAAAATTGTGGAATGCAGTGAAAGCAGTACTTACAGGGAAATTTCCATCATTGAATTAACATATTAGAAAATCAGTAATCTAAGCTTCCACTTTAGGAATCTAGAAAAAGAAGAGCAAACTAAATCCAATATAAGAAGAAATAAAAAATTATTAAAAAATAAGGCTAGGAATGTGACTTAGTGGTAGAATTCTTGCCTAGCATGCATGAGGTCCTGGGTTGGATTATTAGCATCACAAAAAATTTTTAAACTAAATAACAACAACAATAATAATAATAAAATTAGAAATAAAATTGAGAACAAAAAATCAATATAGAAAATCAGCTAACCCAGGGGCTGGGGATATAGCTCAGTTGGTACATTGCTTGCCTTGCATGCACAAGGCCCTTGGATTTAATCCCCAGCACCACAAAAAAAAAAAAAAAAAAAAAAAAAATCAGCTAACCCAAAAACTGGTACTCTGAAAAGATAGATAAAATTGATAAACTTTTAGTCAACCTAACTAAGAAAAAAGTAAGAAATAAATTAGTACTATAACAAAATTTTATTTTATTTTAGGAATTTTATGCTAAAATTAAAATTTTAATTTTTTTCAAAAATGAAAGAGGGAATATCACTACAGTTACCATGAACATTAAAAATATAATAAATAAATACTATGAACAACTATATGCCCACACATATGAAATGGACTAATTCCTTTAAAACACCAACTACCAAGCTGAGTGCGGTGGCTAACACCTGTAATCCCAGCAACTCGGGAGGCTGAGGCAGGAGGATCACAAGCTCAAAGCCAGCCTCAGCAACTTAGCAAGGCACTTAACAACTCAGTGAAGCCCTATCTCTAAATAAAATATTAAAAATGGACTGGGGATGTGGCTCAGTGGTTAAGCACCCCTGGGTTCAATCCCTGGTACCAAAAAATAAAAAGGAATATACACAATTTACCAAACTTTAAACAAAAAGAAATAGACAATCTGAATAGGTCTATATATTTTAGAGAAATTTAATCATAATTAACAGTCTTCTAAAACATAAAGTACAAGATCCAAATAAGTACACTGGTAACTTCTACAAAGCATTTAAGGAAGAAATTATATCAATTCTCTATAGGCTCTGAGAATAGAGAAGGAAAGGGAATACTTCCTAACTCATTCTATGAAGGCAGCATGACCTTAATACTAAAATCAAACAAAAACATTACAAGAAAATAAAACTAAAGACCAATATCTTTCATGAATATAGATGCAAAAATCCTCAACAAAATAGTAGCAAATTCAACAATGTATAAAAAGAATTATACACCATGACCAAGTGGAATTTATTCCAGGTATATGAAACTAGATCTTCATTCAAAAATCAATAAATGTAACACATCACATCAACGGGTTAAAGGAGAAATATCATATGATCATATCAATAGATGCAGAAAAAGCATCTGACAAAATTCCAACATCCATTCATGATAAAAAGTTTCAGCAAACTAAAGATAGAAGAAATTTCTTCAACTTGATAAAGCATAGTTATAAAAGTCCTATGACTGACATTAAACTTAGTAATGAAAAACTAGAAGCTATCCTGCTAAGATCAAGAATAAGGAAAGAATGTTCCCACCCATCACTCCTTTTCAACACTGTACTTAAGTCCAAGCTAGTAAAATAAGACAAGAATGGAAATAAAAAGTTACACACATTGGAAAGGAAGAAATAAACCACCTTTTTATTTATTTATTTTTTTGTGGTGCTGGGGATCAAACCCAGAGCCTTGTGCGTGCAAGGCAAGCACTCTACCAACTGAGCTATGAAACCAGCCTGAAACCACCTTTTTTGCTAATGACTTGATATGCTATGAAGAAAATCTGAGTGAACTGGAAAAAAAAAAAAACCTCTTGAAATAAAGCAATGATAGCAATATTACAGGATACAAGGTTAACACACAAAAGTCAATGGCTTTCCTATATACAATCAACAAACAAGTGGATTTTTAATTCAAAAGCACAATACCATTGAATTAGCATCTCAAAGAATAAAATACTTAAGTGTAAATCTCACAAAATATGAACAAGATCTATGTAAGGAAAACTAGAAAAATAGTTGTTTGATGAAAGAAATCAAACAACTAAATAAATGAAAATATGTTCCATGTTCATGGATAATGGGACATAGTATTTTCATGATGTCAGTTCTTCCCAACTTGATCCATAGTCAATACAATTCCCAGCCAAATCCCAGCAAGTTACTTTGTTGATAGAATATCCACAACTGATTCTGAAGTTTATAGGAAAGGTAGTCACAATGGTTCATTCTTATTTTTTTTTTTAAATATTTATTTATTTACTTTAGTTGTACACAATGCAATGCAATCATGTTTACGTGGTGCTGAGGATCGAACCCGGGCCGCGCACGTGCGAGGCGAGCGTTCTGCCGCTGAGCCACAACCCCAGCCCACAATGGTTCATTCTTGTAATCCCAGAGGCTCAGGAGGCTGAAGCAGGAGGATTACAAGTTCAAGGCCAGCCTCAGCAATTTAGCAAGGCCCTGTTTCAAAATATAAAATAAAAAGGGTTGGGAATGTGGCTCAGTGGCTAAGTGCCCCTGGGCTCAATCCCTGATACCAAAAAAAAAAAAAAAAAAAAAAAAAAAAAAAAGTTTATAGGGAGAGGCAAAATAATCCCAGAACAGCCAACATGATAATTAAGATGAACAAAATCAGGGGACTAACATTACTCAACTTTAAAACTTATTATAAAGCAACAATAATCAAGAGAGTGTGGTATTGGTGAAATAAAAGACAAATATACCAATGGGACTGAATAGAGTGATCAGAAGTAGACCCACTTAAACAGTCAACAAATATTTGACAAAGGAGCATAGGTGATACATTAGAGAAAAAGCACTCCCTTCAACAAATTGTGCTGGAACAGTTGGACATCCATATGCAAAAAAAAAAAAAAAAAAAAAAGAGAATCTAGACACAAAGCTCATACTTCACAAAAATTAACTCAAAACGAGGCACAGACCTAAATGTAGAATATAAAACTCCAAGAGAATAACCACACAGGAGAAAAATCTAGGTTATCTTGGGTTTTTGTGATGGCTTTTTATATTCAACACCAGAGGCATAATCCATGAAAAAATGTTTCATAAGCTAAACTAAACTACATTAAGATAAAAAAAAAACTTCTCTATGAAAGAAACTGTGAAAAAAGTGAGAAGACAAGCCATGGACTGGGAGAAAATATTCACATACACACACACACAAAAAAAAAAATACCTGAAAAGGACTGTTATCCAAAATATGCAAAGAATTCTTAAAACTCAACAGTAAGGGCTGGGGCTATAGCTCCGTGGTAGAGTGTTTGCCTTGCATGCACAAGGCCCTGGGTTCAATCCCCAGCACCACAAAAAAAAAAAAAAAAAAAAAAAAAAACACCCTCAACAGTAAGAAAACAGCTTAATTCTAAAGTAGGGAAAAGAGACTGGGCATGGTGGTGCATGCCTGTAATCCCAGCAACTCAAGAAGCTGAGGCAGGAGGATCACAGCCTCAGCAACTAAGCAGGCCCTAACCAACTTAGTAAGACCTTAGTAAGACTTAGTAAGCCACATCTGGGGATGTGGCTCAGTGTTTAACCTCCCTTGGGTGGTTCAAGCCCCAGTACCAAATTAAAAATAAATAGGCAGGGGCTAGGGCTATGGCTCAGCAGTAGAGCTCTCGTCTTACATGTGTCAGGCCCTGGGTTTGATCCTCAGCACCGCATGGATAAAATAAAGGTATTGTGTCCACCTACAACTAAAAAAATATTAAAAAAAATAAATAGGCAAAAGATACCTCGTCAAAGACATGCAAATGGCAAATAAGAACAGATATTCCTAGACTTATGATGGTTCCACTTGTGATTTTCCCTTTTTTGCTTTAACATTTCTTTTTTCTTTCTAGTACTGAAGATTGAACCCAGGGGCACTCTACCGCTGAGCAACATCCCCAGTCCTTTTGTAGAAACATACTATGATGTAGGCTAGGTATATTAAATGCATTTTTGACTTAATGATATTTTCAGCTTACACTGGGTTTACCAGGATATAACCCCATCAGAAGTCAAGAAGCATCTATATATAAAAAGATGCTTTCCCAGGAGTGGTGTGCATGCCTGTAGTAATCCCAGCTACTTGGGAGCCTGAGGCAGGAGGATTGCATGTTTGAGACCAGGCTGTGCAACTTGATGAGACCCTGTCTCAAAAATAAAAATTGAAAAAGGGCTGGAAATGTAGCTCAGTGATAGAGAACTTACCTAGCATGCATGAGGCCCTAGATTTGATCCCCACCGAAACACACACACTCACACACACGCACGCACACACACACATGCATGCACACATGTACGCACACATGCACTACTCAATGTCATCAGTGAATTACAAGTTAAAATGAGATACCACAATACACATATTACAGTGGTAAAAATTCAAATAAATATTGGCAAAGATGTGGAGCAATAGAAACTCTAATTCATTGTTGGGAGGAATGCAAAAGAATCCAGCCACTCCAGCTGGGCATTGTGGCGTATACCTGTAATCCCAATGGCTCAGGAGGTTGAGGCAGGAGGATTGCAAGTTCAAAGCCAGCCTCAGCAATTTAGTGAGGCCCCAGACAACTCAATGAGACCCTGTCTCTAAATAAAATATAAAAAAGTGGGGTTGGGGTTGTGGCTCAGAGGTAGAGCGCTCGCCTAGCACGTGTGCAGCCCGGGTTCGATCCTCAGCACCACGTAAACATAAATGCATTGCATTGTGTACAACTAAAGCAAATAAATAAATATTTAAAAAATATATATATATATATAAAAGTGGCTCAGTGGTAAAGCACCTCTGGTATAAAAAAAAAGAAGAAGAAGAAGAAAACAAAAGAATCCAGCCACTCTGGAAAACAGTGAGGCAGTTACTTATAACACTAAACATACTCTTATCATATAATCCAGCAATTGTGCTCCTTGGTGTATCTGAATGAGTTGAAAACTGATATCCACCCAAAAATCTGCACATGATGTTTATAAGCAGCTTTGTTAATAATTATTAAATATTGGGAGCAACCAAGACCCCTTCAGTAGGTGAACAGATAAACTGTGGTACATCCAGATAATGGAATATTATTCAGCACTAAAAAGAAATGAGCTGTCAAGCCATGAAAAGACATAGAGGAAACTTAAAAGCAAATTATTAAGTAAAAGAAGCCATTCTAAAAAGGCTTTATACTATATGATTCTCACTACATAACACACTCTAGAAAGGAAAGAACTAGGGAGGCAGTAAAAAGATCAGTGATTGGTGGGCTGGGGTTTTGGCTTAGTGGTGGAGCACTTGCCTAGCATGTGTGACGCACTGGGTTTGATTCTCAGCATAGCATATAAACAAATAAATAAAAATAAAGGTCCATCAACAACACATATAGATAGATAGATAGATAGATAGATAGATAGACAGATAGATAGATAGATCAGTGATTGCCAGCACACTGGGGTTTGCTGGAAGAATAGATGGAGCACAGGTGAATTTTTGGACAGTGAAATTATTCTGTATAAATATTATAATTATGGGTACATAATTATACATCACCAAGAGTGAGCTCTAATGTTACCTGTGGACTTCAGATGATTATGTGTCAATGGAGGCTCATCAATTGTGGCAAAAGGACCACTCTGGCCCAGGATGCTGCTAAGGGGTAGGGTTGGTTGTGCACATGTGAGAACTCTTTATGTTTTCTTTTCAATCTCACTGTAAATCTAAAAGCACACGACAAAAATAAAGCCCATTAGAAAACCAAAATATTATCAATCTCAGGGATACAGGGGTGCTTTGTACACGGCGAATACTCTGCACATGAGAGGGACTGTCTTTTCTTGAAGAGACAGGAGCTGTGCTCTTCAATACTGGGTACACTATATGGCATTTGCTGTGAAAAGCTCCAAAATGAAGCATATTTTGAAGGGTCTATTTTCCCCCCACTTCTTAAATAAAGTTAATGTGATGGAGGTTATTGGACCCCAGCACCAAGGCTGACATATTTTGGTTCCAGCTTTCCTGTCATCCTTCCCTCTGCTCTTACTAACAGAGAGTATTTAGGTATGTAAATACCAGAGACAGATAACTAAAGCTTTGTGAATGAATACCTTAGAGATTATGTAATACCAGAAAAGGCTTTAGTCGGGCCACTTTTCCTTTCTTGATGTGTTTTTTTGGGGGGTGGGGAGGGTACCAGGGATTGAACTCAGGGGCACTCAACCACTGAGCCACATCCCCAGCCCTGTTTTGTATTTTATTTAGAGACAGGGTCTCACTGAGTTGCTGAGGCTGGCTTTGAACTCACGATCCTCCTAAGCAGCTGGGATCACAGGTGTGTGCCACCACACCTGGC
Organism: Tamias sibiricus; assembly: GCA_025594165.1. Lineage (NCBI taxonomy): Eukaryota > Metazoa > Chordata > Mammalia > Rodentia > Sciuridae > Tamias > Tamias sibiricus. Next base: position 47,217,794 of record CM046658.1, read on the forward strand.
CCTCTAGATGTGTTTTAAACACTCTCCAACTCTGAGCCATGCTTGCTATGACTGTGAGGCTTTTGACCATGCAGTTCCCTCCATTTGGATCACTGTCCCCACCTTGCCTGGCTGACAGCTCACTGTCTTTCTGGTTGCAGCATAGACATCAGTTCCTCAGGGAAGCCTCGTGGCCTCTCTATACAGAATAAGCTGCTACTTCTCTTTACCCCTGCATCCCTACACAGCCTGTCTCTCTACTTAATATACTAAATGGCAATTTTCTGTTTACTTGTCTTTCCTGTGCTAGACTATAGCCTCCCCGAGAGCAGAAAGTTTTACCTATCTCTCTACTCCCAGTGCTGAGGGGAGTTGCAGGCCCATAGCTGATGATGGCCCCAGAGATGTGACTGCCCTGTGAGGTCCAGATCCAAAACCTCTGGGGAGGACTTTGCCTCTGCAAAGAGTGGGAAAACCACCTTTCACTAGCAAAAGAACCATTATTATTATTATTATTATTATTATTATTAATTTTTTTTTTTTTTTTTTTTTTTTTGGGTACCAGGGATTGAACTCAGGGGCACTCGACCACTGAGCCACATCCCCAGCCCTTTTTTGTATTTTATTAGAGACAGGGTCTCACTGAGTTGCTAAGTGCCTCGCCATTGCTGAGGCTGGCTTTGAACTTGCGATCCTCCTGCCTCAGCCTCCCAGGTGCTGGGATTATAGGTGTGCGCCACCGCGCCCAGCTCCATTTATATTATTAAAAGAATAATTAATGGGGTTGGGGTTGTGACTCTGCAGTAGAGCGCTCACCTAGCATGTGTGTGGCCCATGTTCGATCCTCAGCACCACATAAGAATAAAGGCATTGTGTACAACTAAAACAAATAAATATATATTTTTTAAAAAGAATAATTAACATTAGAGGCTATTCATTTGCAATACATCTTTTTTTAATTTTTTAAAATATTTATTTATTTACTTTAGTTGCACACAATGCATTTACTTTAGTTGTACACAATGTATTTACTTGTACGTGGTGCTGAGGATCGAACCGGGCCGGGCCACGCACGTGCTAGGCGAGCACTCCACCGCTGAGCCACAACCCCAGCCCTGCAATACATCTTTTAATGGGACCATTTAAGTGTGGATCTTTTAAAGTATTTGTTATAAAAAATTAATCAAAGGGAGGGGCTGCTGTTGTAGTTCAATGCTAGAGTGCTTGCCTAGCACATGTGAGGCACTGGGTTCGATCCTCAGCACCATAAAAAAATAAATAAAGTAAAGGCATTGTGTCCATCTACTAATAAAAAAAATTAATCAAAGGGGGAATTTAAAATCCATGAATCTCTTAAAAGCTAAGGCAAAGAATCTGAAACGATAAGAATGAGAACAGACCTTTGTATACCTGGCTGGGAATTTTCCACTTTATTGACCGGAAGGCAAATACCTTCTGCCCTGGCACCTTCCTCTTGCCTGGAGTTGGCTGCTCCGACCCTGCACCTTTGCTCAGCTCCGCCCAGTGTCATCTGGCTGCAGCCTCCAGGTCCATCAGCCTCAGAGCCAACTCTGGCTGTGCCGAGATGGGGCTGCTCCGGCTAGGCCTATGGCTGAAGAAGTTATGGATACTCTTGCAGGTGGCTGTGGAGGTGGCCATGGGCAAAGTGCTAATGACACTGTTTCCAGAAAGAGCCAAGCAGAATATCCTGGCCATGGGCCAGAAGACTGGTATGACCAGAAACCCCCAATTCTCCCCTGACAACTGGGTCCCGACCTTCTTTGGCATCCAGTATTTCTGGTTCGTCTTGAAGGTCCGTTGGCAGCGACTGGAGGACAAGGCTGAGCTGGGGGGTCTGGCCCCCAACTGCTCAGTGATCCGCCTCTCGGGACAGAAGTGCAACATTTGGGACTTCATGCAAGGTCAGGAGGCTGCTGTGTGCTAGGGCGCTTGAAATGCTGGCGGGCGGGCGGGGATGGAGAGAGGGGTTGAAAGGTGCTGAACTCTCTGTCCCACTCCAGCTGCTCCTTCTGGGGCTTCTTGTCCTCGTCCTGCTCAGGAAGTGAGGAACTCCCCTGGGTTCTGTTGCTCTGAGTGGCATCACAACCTTCCCTGGCACTCCAGTCACAAGCCATGCCTTCCGGCCCACTCTGGCCTCTCAGCCCTTGAATGCTCTTTTTACCTTGTAGTCGGTTCTGCTGGGGTTGCCACCTCTACCTGGTGAAATCCTCTTCATCCTTCACGCTTCCGCTCATTGGCACTTCCTGCAAGCAGCCAACCCTCACTTCCCCCAAACAGAGTACCTCCTCCGTGACCTTGGCCTGCAGGACTGAGGTGGCTTCCTAGAGGAGGTGGCTTTGGAACTTGGCCTTGAAGAATGAGGAAGATTTTTGTAGCTTGAGAAGGGAAGACTGTTTCAAGCAAAAGGAAAGGAAATGGTTTCTTTATTTCTTTTATTGGATCATGATTTTAAACCAGAGTGCACAAATAACCTTGATTTATTCAACAAACATTTTCTAAACTACCATTGATTACAAGAGCAATGTGAGTAACAACTAACTTTTATTGTTTGTCTACTATGCGCCAGACACTATGTGAGAACAGGCCAATCTGCTGAATGCCAATCATCCAAAGATCAGTTTCCTGAAAGCCAGTTTGCCTCAAAGCCAATTCATAGAATTAAGTTCCATCAGTTAACTGTATACTGTCAGTTAGAAAGTATTCAACTTTGTCAATGGTCCCTGTTGCTGCAGCTGAGACTGAAAGATGAGGAGACTGAGAGGCACAAAAACAAAAACAAAAATAAAACCCTTTATTTATAAAATGGAGTTGACCTTCAGCACATTGATCCAGAGTCCCCTGAAATAATAGGTACTAGCCATATAGAAATAAACACCACTGGTTTCTGTCCTAGAAAAACCTCATAATCCAGACTGAGAGATGGAATAGTGAGAAAGAGAAGCAGAGGGTTCTGGGGAAGGGGCTCTCTTGTGGATGGGGTAAGGAGACAGTCAAGGGAAGGCTGTCTGAAGAAAAAGATGGTGAGCTTGATCATCTAGGAATGTAAAGTCTTGGTGCAGTTGAGGAAGAGGGGCTTAGGGAGCAGGGCAGGACAGATGGGAGGTGCAACAGAGGTCTGAGAGGTAGAGGAGTGCAGAAATGGGGTGCAAGAAGCAGGAAGGGGCTGGGTGTAGTGGTGCACCTCTATAATCCCAGCAACTCAGGAGGTTAAAACAGGAGGATTATAAAGTCAAGTCCAGACTGGGCAAACTAGTGAGAAACTGTCTCAAAATGAAATAAAAACTTTTTAAAAAAGGCTGGAAGGGATGAAAAATTAAACTGAAACCATCATTAGGGGCCAGAGGTTGAGGGCCTTATGTGTCTTATCTGCAGGTAGATGTTATCCTGAGGGTGCTGGTGAGTTCTGAGAGTAAACATGATCAGTTCTGCTTATTAGAAAGACATTGTGTGACTTCTTCAGACTACTACCAGGCCACTAAAATGCTCTGTTGTATGCTTTGGGTATAAACTCTGAACTCATTCAGAGCCACAGATTGGGAGAACTGGAAGATTCTTTATAGTTCACCAAAAGCAACTCCTCCATTTTTCAGATGCAAAGTCCAGAGAGGTAACTGACTTGTTTAGAGTCAGTCACACAGTAAGTTCTTGGCAGAGTCAGAACTAGCTGGTGTATTTTCTGTTAACAAATAAGACAACCGGAGATCAGAGAAATTCTCAGCCATCTCCCATCCTCTGCACATCCATGCACAAGCGTGCACACACACACACACCCCAAAACCTCAATTAACTGACATGTTGTGGCAGAGGCAAGTTATGGATGATTTGTTTCCTGGGCATCTGAGAGTTCAGATGAAACTGGCTTTATTTCATCTCCTGTTTAAAATTTTCTAAAATATCTCTAAGTGTACTGTTGAAGAGTTTTCTAGTAAGTACAAATGGGATTTCTCTGCTGAGAGAGCCCGATGTGGGGGCTAATTTACTGGCCCAGCAGTCATGAGGGTGGGTCCAAGTCCAGCTCTAGTATGGAGCAGTTTTCCCAGTTGAACTTGACCATCCTTGCCTGATATTCTTAAAATGGCATTCTCTGTACTGGGGCCTGCAGGTATGGGTGGAGGCCTAGCCTTAAACACAGCCATGCTCTGATACCCATCCTTCCTTTCTTGGCTATCAGGAAAGCAGGGAACTAAGTTTAAACTTTGCCCTCAATACTGGTCACTGTACCCAACCACTATAAATAATTAAACAAATGGCTCTGTTCCTTCCAGGGTCCTGATGAGCAGGTGTTGAATATTTTGCCAATTAAAAAAAAAAATCTAGACAGCTAATATTTAGAGCCAGCCCTGACCCTAAGTCACTTTTCTTATCTGAAGAGTGATTTCCTGAGGTCATTGAAATCCAATGACTGGCCACTTGGCCATGACTGACCTCAGAGCCTTCCTGCTAATGCCTGGGCCTCCCTGTCATGTGGGTGAGGAGTCACCAGGCAATCAACCAGCAGGACTTCATGCCTCCTGGGGCCTCTTATGAAGAAGTCCTGTGAATTAAAGACAAGGAAAACTTCGTATCTTCAGAGAAACTGGGCTACCTTCTCCTCATACTGTAGACTGAAAAATTAGGAATCGAAAACTAATTGGGGGCTGGGTTTGTGGCTCAGTGGTAGAGCACTTGCTAGCATGTGTGAGGCACTGGGTTCGATCCTTAGCACCACATATAAACAAATAAATAAATAAAGGTTAAACAAACAACAACAACAAAAAAACTAATCCGGTTTCTCCTTTTACTTGGCCACCAAGAAACTCAGAGTCATTTAAATAGCTCAGTCACAATAAATGTACAGGACCTTTGAGCCTGCTTATTTGTCCATTTTTCCCTCCTGATGCCTTCCTGAAAAGCGTGGTTTTTTTTTTCCTTTAGTTTCTACTTAATATTTTATTATATATGCAAATTGCTTCAAATCCTTTGCAGAACAAGAAGGATGTGTAACTGACCAAATAAACCCAAGCAGGTTAAGATGCCCTCTTTCTCCACCCATCAGCAAGCCAGGTCAATTCCATTTTCTCCCCTTCCCCTTTGCCTACACACTAGCCCTGCTTCCCACTATCTCTCAAGTTGACTGCCACAGGGTCCCCTAACTGCTTCTTCCCCAATTCCATTGTCACTCTCAGTCCATTCTCCCAAGCAGCCAGTGATATTCAAGTGTGAATGTGATCACTACATAGCTCTACCAAAGAGGTCAGGATTCTGGCTTGCAAGCAACAGAAACTCACGCTGATTTTACTGGTCACATACACGTCCATCCATCAAGGAATGTGTTGGAAAGATGTTGGGGTCTCCCCGGAATCAATAGCAGCTGGAGCCCTAAGAATAGACTGTCTTTCAGCATCAACGGTCACACCTGGATCCAGCTGTCACTATGGTTGCTGGGCAAACCCATCACCATCCCTGACAGGGGCACCACCACTGGGCTATGAATGAATTCTGCTATCTCAAGACTCCAAAATCAATGATCTATGTGGGAGGATCTAATCAATTCACTGGGGCTGGGGAACGTCACTGCCTGTACCCTGGCTGCTGGGGGCAGAGAGTAGACCTGTCCCCTCTGTCTTCCACAGAGCAAGGCTGGGCGCAGTTGCCCATCAATAGTACACAAAATAGAGAATTTCAAATAGAAAGGAGGTTTGGGGCTGGACAGCCAAAGCTGCTATCATATCCACCACACTTGCAAAATATCTCTGTGTCTTCCCATTGTACCTAGAATAAAATTCAGATTTTGCACCAAGGCTCACAAGAGCCTCCTGCTCTGGCCCACACCAAACTCTCCAACCAACTCCTCTCCCCCTGCTTGGTTCCAGCCAGTGATCTTGTGGATCCTTGAACAAACTAAGCCCTCTCCCTCCAGGGGAGCTTTGCACATTGAGTAGCTGAGCCTGGATCGCTCTTCTCTTTTACCCATGGCTGTTTTTTTCTTGTCCTTTACTTCTCAGGTCAATGGCAGCTCCTCAGAGGCCTTTCCTCACCCACCTAATTCTGTTAAGTCTCATTCATAACACTGAGCATAATTTGAAATGACTTCATGTCTGTATTTAACTTGTCTTTTGGCCTGTCTTCCCATTAAACAAAACTCAAACTGCAGACAGCAGACACCTGCTGATCTCACTCTCCACTGAACCAACAGTTGGTAGCGGGGCTTAAAAATTATAAATTCTGAATAAATACTTGTAGGTAGGATGTGAGGTTATGCTGGAGATTGGGGATACAAGTTTGAATGAGGCCCTGCTTTAAGGGGTAACAAGTAGCCTGGGGGACGAGAACACTTAAATAGACCATGTCACAGTGCAGGACCAGCACTTACTCCAATAAATGTACGGCAAGGCCTAACAATGTTTCAGCTCCAGCCACAGCAATCCACAGGGTTCTCCCCACAGCTGACAGAGTCTAGGCTGGGGGAATTCCGGAAGGCCCCCACCCAGAACTAGTTTCATGGGCATGGGACCAGCGAATGACACACGGTCCCACACTCAGAAGGGCCTCCTGCTTGAGATTAACACTCTGTAGTAGCTGTCTTGAAATTCTTCACAAGTTTATCTTGGAACTTGCCTTTTGTAAGTGAAGCCCAATGGGACAACGGAGGCTTTTCCGAGGACACACAGCCTTGCTTTTCAGACCCTGCAGCTCAGCTGGGGACATGCTCTCCAGGGCCCACTCTTCCACCTCCAGATTCCCCTTCTTCCTTTTCCTAGCCAGTGACCATTGTCACCTTCTAGCCCCATAGAGAACCACCTGGGCACAGCAGGGGAAAGGTCAGGTTCAGCGTCTTTGGGCAGTGCACCTGAAGGGCTGTCCCCATCCTGGCTAGCAAGAGATTGGAGTGACTTGGAGGGAGAAACCTCTTATCCTCCTCTTCCCTATTTAAGTGCCGAGCATTCCCCTGACAGGGTGAAATGTTTCGGGCTGGGGTGGTAGGCAGGTAGGAAAGGTCTGACGCACCTTCCGTGCTCCTGGCCAGGGTGTGGTGCCTTGTTCTGGTGTCTGAAGGGAGAGGGCAGCCAGGATGCCACAAGCACACACGCACCCTGTGTTGCAGGCAGCTGGGTGACCTGAGAGCCTGCACTCACCCTATAAACAACCCTGTTTCTGGGGGGAATGTGACATTAAATAGCAACTAAAAAGCAGCATGCTAGGTCAAGATAGAGATTTTAGAAGAAAAGAAAAGCCCTTATTTTAATAAATGCTGTGGCACTTCCCTGTCCTTTTTGAACAAGAGTTTCATTTTGTAGCAGGTTCCACTTCCACATCTTTATGGCCTCCCCCTTTTAGAATTCATTGATTGAGCACCTATTATGGACCAGCCACCATTTTAAGCCCATATCAGTATGTATGTATGTATGTATGTATTTCTCATAACAATCCTATAAAGTATGTATGTATTATAATTATGTCTACTTATGGACGAGGAAACTGAGGCACTTTGATTGGAAAGGGCACTACCTTGAAAGTCCAGAAGCCAAACTGTTCATTCTAACTTCACCACCGACCTGCAGTGTGTTGGTCCTAGAGGTCTATAAACTCAGAATCTTTGTGTGTAAAACAGGGAAATTTTACCTACTTTGCAGTATTATTAATCCCATCACCTGAGAGAATGGAGGCCTATTTGCTCATAAACTGTAATTATTTTAACTGCCACCATCTGCAGGTGGTCCACTGAGATCGCCTAAAGTAAACCTCTCATTTTAGAAAGGTGGAAACCAGCTGCATCCCCTGCTAAGTCATGCTCTCTAGGATTAGGCCCCTGACTGTGCCCAGGACTCATCCTGGAGAGACAATAAAGGTAACAGAATTAAATGCAGGAGTGAAAATGATGCTTGCAAATAAAAATAAATAAATTGTGCATATTCTTGGCTTATAATGGTTGTTTTTCCATTTTAGGCAACAGGCCACTGGTGTTGAATTTTGGAAGTTGCACCTGACCTTCATTTCTTTTCAAATTTGACCAATTCAAGAGACTTATTGAAGACTTTAGTCCCATAGCAGATTTTCTCATCATTTACATTGAAGAAGCACATGCATCAGGTACAGAAAGATGTTTATTCCTCTACTTATTCCCACCCTCTCTTTTCCCTCTCCCCATACAAGGTTGGAAGTGGGCTGGAGGAAGAGGAGGAAGGAGGAAAAGAACTGTTATTCATCAAGCACCCACCATCTCCCTATCACTGCACTGGATTTAGCCACCACTCACTTCACAGTTTGCTTTCAACCAGGACACACACACAAAAAATAAGAGAAATAAAGAAAAAGAAAAAGAAAACCTGGAGAGATGGAGAGATGGGATGTGGCAAGAGAGCATTCTAACATTTTAAAAGGATAAATAGGGAACTCAAGTGAGAGCAATTGACTTGAGCACATTTACAAGGAATTTAGACCTAAAATAAGTGAAATGACTGCTATACAGTTATTTGTAAGATATATCCTAAGACAGTTGGGCACAGTGGCACACATCTGTAACCCCAGTGACTTGGGAGGCTGAGGCCAGCCTCAGCAGTTTAACAAGACCCTAGGCAACTTGGCAAGACCCCCCCACCCCATCTCAAAATGAAAAAATTTAAAAGTGCTGAGGATGTAGCTCAGGGGCACAGCATCCCTGGGTTCAATTCCCATTACCAAAAAGAAAAAGATACATCCTAAGACTCAAAGAGATATGGTTCAGTAGTTCTCATGCTGGTGTAAGTTTCAGAAGCACCTGGAGGGCTGGTTAAAGCAGACTGCCTTAGTAGATCTGGGACGGGCCTGAGAATGTGTATTTCTTATGAGTGATGCTGATACTGCTGATTGGGAGACCACAACCACTGATGTAGGCCAACTCTTTCCTGGGTGGGAATCCTTTTTATAGCCCCTTCCTTCCAGTCACCTATCATCATCATTTCATGGGAAATCATTCTTTGCCAGGAAACTTGAAGATAGTCAGAGATAGTTCTTCCTTACAAGAGGCAGCCCTCTCTCTCCAGGAAACATGTGCATCATGGTCCAAACCCCTTAAACTTTACAAAATGGTCAGACACATCTCTTCTCTGATTTTCATGGGGACTGAACTCATGAATTTGGCCCAAGTCTCAAATCCAGAGATTGCAGAAGGCAGGAAGGCTTGTGTGGCTGAATGGAACAGGTGTTATTTATTCATCCATCTCCCCACAAAATGGAAGAGATGCGTTCTGATACATTGCTGTCACCCAGAACTCAGTGCAGCTCATGTCACAGTCAGAGCTCTGTAAAAACAAAGTGGATAATTGTTTAGGCCAGTATTAGCCTTGCTGGCTTGTCCATGTCTTGTGAGCATGGAGATTATTCTGATTAATCTTTAGCCAAGTTGACCCAGTAGTACCTTCCCCCAGTGTGGTCCCCAGATCTCCAGTGACAGAACCGCCTGAGTTGCTTATTTAAAATGCATATTCCAGGGCCCTACCTGAAGCCCACTACATATTGACATAAATGCACACAAAAGCTTTAAAGCTGCTTTCAACTTATACTGTGTTCTTTCAACTGGCAGCATCTGTCCTTATATGATGATTTTGAAGCGATTTAGAATATTATAACAGGATAATATTATGATAGGTCCATTATACTGTTCTTTCTTATGTATATTTGAAATTTTCCATAATAAAATTTGTTTTAAAACAGCACAGGGGACAGGAGAGCAAACATGAGCACACTGTTCCTCTTTGTGAAACATCCCTTTGTGAGAGCAGCAGGCATCAGTTAAAGAAAGAGACCTATGGCAGTGACACTGGCATCTGTGGTCTCCAAGGCTGAGAAGAGACAATGCCTCCATGTCACACAGCTGGAGTTCAGCCAAGCCCACTTGGAGTTAGCCTTCCTGGGGAGGCACTTACCAAACTTTAATGTGTGCTCAGATCACTTAGGCGTCTTATTGAAATGCAGATTTTGGCTCCAGAGGGTTGGCGTGGGGCCAGGTAAGGCCAAGGCTGCTGGTCCAGGGACCATAATTTGAGTAACAAGGTCCTGGAGGATCCAGTTTTAATCTCCAAAAGAGTAAATTGCAAACTGTGACAAGAGGGTTTGGAACATCACCAACATTGTTTCCTGGTCCTGATACCTGTCCCTGACTCATTTTTCCCAGAATCTGACCAGGTAGGTATAAATTTTTCTGGAAACTAGAGCTATCTACCTCAGCCACCAAGGAAAGGCTTCCTGTCCCTGACCTAACACAACTTACCATGTCTACTGTAGACACTTTTTCCTCCTCCCCATCTCCTTCCTCAGGGTCCTTGTTTCTATCAACCAAACAGAACCGGGCATAACCTGCACTTCAAAAATAAAACCTACAGAGCTAGTGACAATCAGTCCTAGGAGGTCTGGGTCAGTCTTTTGGGCCCAAATTAGTTGCCTTGATTTTCTCCACACACCATGTTTGTCCAAGTAAAATACAGGGAGGCACAGGCATAGTGGGAAGATCACAGACACTGGAGTTTCAGACCTGGGTGTGAGTCCAGCTCCATCATGTGCTGGTCACACGATCTTGGTCAACCTCCTTTTTGCATCTGTTTCTCTACCATAAAAATGGGATGACATCATCTGCCTCACAGAATCATTCATTCAACGTTATTTAATGAGCACCTACAATGTGCCCAGGCCTGTGCTGGGGTTAGGGAGATAGAGAAAAAAGATATACACAGTTCCTTCCTGTAAGGAAGTTACAGTTAAATTTGGGGAGGAAAGTCGTTATTCCTCTCTGGGTTCTCCATGTTCTCAGCTATACTATGGGGCTGAGAATCTCTGCTAGGCCTCCCGTGGGAGGCAGCTGGGAAGCTCCAATGAGCCCACAGTGGACACGGCTGCCTAAGCATGGCATAAATAGAAACTGGTGTTAGCTGGGCGCGGAGGCACACACCTGTAATCCCAGCACTTGGGAGGCTGAGGCAGGAGGATCGCAAGTTCAAAGCCAGCCTCAGCAATGGCAAGGCACTTAGCAACTCAGTGAGACCCTGTCTCTAATAAAATACAAAAAAGGGCTGGGGATGTGGCCCAGTGGTTGAGTGCCCCTGAGTTCAATCCCTGGTACAAAAAAAAAAAAAAAAAGAAAAGAAACTGGTGTTATTATCATCAAGAAATTTGATGATGAGTAATAATATCTCTGATGATGAATAATAATGTCTCAGGCCAGACATTTGTATCTTCAGGCGAATCTGAAAGGCTGGTTTAACTTCAGAGAATGGTACTGAGGAAGGAGAGTTGGAAGCACCAAGGAGGTGATGCTGACTCTATGGAATACAGACTTAAGCAACTCATCTCACTTGTAGGGCAACTATAATTGTAAACATAGGCCTCGTGGCTTCCAAAGGAACCTATGACTACATTACCTAGATTCCAGGTTCCCCAGAAATGGGGCAAGTGGGGGACAAGACCATGAGCAATTTTTTCAACTTGTGGGCCCATTGTGGTGAGTCTCTAGGAAAGGTAGAATGATGGGTTGGGAGGCAGTATGATTAGGAGGCAGGGAAACTCCATAGAAAGGGATGAGAACAAGGGCCACTGACAGGCTAGCAACTACACCTGGCTGTGGGCTCACCCTGAGCAGCTTATCTGAGGCTGTCAGTAGAGCTAAAGCAACATCAGCTGCGGTAGCAGAAGTCACAGTGCCTAATCTGAGAAGGCTCCACTCTGCTCACACAGTAGTGGAGACAGCTACTGTAACAAAAGAGCAAAGGTGAGAGACAGCCTGGGGGCAGGGTTCAGGGAATCCCAGGATTTCACCCATTTACCTGGAGCAAAGAGCTGGAGGAAGACTAGAGGGATGGGCAGGGGCTAGGTCACTGAGGGCCTCATGGACCACACTGAGGAGCTTGGGATCTATCTGGATGGTGATAGGAAGGCACCAAACAATCTCAGCAGGAGAGCGACAGGGTCAGGTTTGCGTTTTGGAAAGAACATTGTGGTTATGAATAATCAGGAGAGGAAAGTTGTCTCAACTCTAGAGTAGTCGTTCTTTTGTTTTGTTTTTTTTTTTATTTGTTCTTTTTAGTTACACATGACAGTAGAGTGTATTTTGACATATTATACATACATGAAGTATAACTTCCCATTCTGTGATTGTACATGATGTGGAGTTACACTGGTCGTGTAGTCATATGTGAACACAGGAAAGCTATGTCCAGTTCATTCTACTTTCTTTCCCATTCCCATCCTCCATCCCTTCCCGTCATTTGCTTTTGTCTAATCCAATGAATTTTTATTCTCCCCCACCCCCTTATTATGTGTCAGTCTCCACATATCAGAGAGAACATTTGGCCTTTGGCTTTTGGGGATTAGCTTTATTTCACTTAGCATGATAGTCTCCAGTTCCATCCATTTACCGGCAAATGCTGTGATTTCATTCTTCTTTATGGCTGAGTAACATTCCATTGTGTATATGTACCGTGTTGCCGCCTGAAGCGCTTGGAGCACCAGAGCCGCGGGAAGAACTTCAGAAGCAAACTGGAAACAAACAGCTTTTTATTCTGATAACTTTTCTCTCTGGTTCTAACAACAACTAACACACGCCAAACACTCCACTAAAATGGCGCTGACCCGATCAGCAATTTTGGCCAAGTCACTCGAGATCCCGCAACAAATCCCGTGAGACTACGGGTGGCGACAAAGGCCAAATCTCCACGGCTCATAGTCAACTGCAATTCAAGTCAATCCCCAAACAGGGCTCCTGCAGTACCGCATTTTCTTTATCCATTCATCTGTTGAAGGGCACCTAGATTGGTTCCATAGTTTAGCTATTGTGAATTGCACTGCTATACATTGCTCAGCAATTTAGTGATGTAGCTGCATAGTACGCTGATTTTAAGTCCTTTGGGTATAAACCAAAGAATGGGTTAACTGGGTCAAATGGTGCTTCCATTCTAAGTTTTCTGAGAAATCTCCATACTGCTTTCCAGAGTGGTTGCACCAATTTGCAGTTCCACCAGCAATGTATGAGTATACCTTTGCCCCCAACATCCTCGCCAACATTTATTGTTATTTGTATTCTTGATGATTGCCATTCTGACTGGAGTAAGATGAAATATCAGCATAGTTTTAATTTAGAGCAGTAGATTTTAAAACTAGTTCTAATGCACTAGTGCATTCCAATCATCTGAAATGGTGTTAAAACCCAGATTGCTGGGTCCCAACCCTGGTTGGTCTAGGGTGGGGCCTGAGAATCTGCATTACTAACAAGCTCCCAGGTGCTGCTGCTGTAGCCAGTTAGGGCCCACACACTTAGATAACCACTGTTCTAGACCACTGCTCTCAAAGTATGGTCCAGGCACCAGAAGCCTTGCATCCTGGGAGCAGGTTAGACTCTCAGTCACACCCTAGACAGGATGAATCAGAATTTCCCTTTAACAAAGTCTCTGAGTGACATATATGGCCACTAAAGATCAAGAAGCAGTTCTCTATTGGACGATCTCACATAGAAGAGCTGAGTCCTGGCAGTCAGGGGTCCAGGGCTTCAGTTCTGGATCAATCATTAACTGTCTATGTAACCTAGCAGATATACCCATAATAGGAAACTGGGCCAAATCATAGCCAAGGGCTCCTCCACCTGAGTCCTTCTGTTAAAAGTGGGTGGTATTTAGCCTGCAGGAATTGGGTGACATGCCTGTACAGCTTGGGTGCCTAATCTTTCTTTTCCAGATGGCTGGGCTTTTAAGAATAATGTGGACATCAAGATTCACCAGAACCTCCAGGACCGCTTGTGGGCAGCCCACATGCTGCTGGCCAGGAGTCCCCAGTGCCCTGTGGTGGTGGACACCATGCAAAATCAGAGCAGCCAGCTCTACGCAGCACTGCCCGAGAGGCTCTATGTACTCCAGGAGGGCAGGATCCTCTACAAGGTGTTGATCCGGGGGCAGGAGGCCCAGGGAGGGTCAAGGGGGTCCAGGAAGACAAGGACAAAAAGAGGGTTTTGTATCAGGGAGACCCTGGATTCAAATCACTGCTAGTCATGTGACCATGGGAAAATCCTTTTACTTCTTGGAGTTTCATTTTCCTCTTCTGCAAAATGAGAAAACTGGTCTTCACCTCACCAAAGAGGAAATGATGCCCATGAAAGCCCTGGGTTTTATTTATTTATTTATTTGTACCAGGGATTGAACTCAGGGGCACTTAACTCCTGAGCCACATCCCCAGCCTTTTTTGTATTTTATTTAGAGACAGGGTCTCACTGAGTTGCTTAGCGCCTCGCTAAGTTGCTGAGGCTGGCTTTGAACTCGCAATCCTCCTGCTTCAGCCTCCTGAGCCGCTGGGATTACAGGTGTGCAACACTGCGCCGGGCAAGCCCTGGCATTTAGACCATAACTGCATCCTACTAGCTGCCTTCTGAACCCAGACGACTGGCCTAACCCTGATTTTAAACTGGGAGATAGAATATGTTTCTGTTTTATAAATGATGCTCAGAGAGGGGAACTTGCCCAAGGTTACTAGGCAATGCTTTGATTTCAATTGCCCCAGATGAGAGGCAGCAGGCTAGGGAGGGGCTGAAGCTGCTTATCACTGAGGTAGGCCTGACTCTGGAGGGGAAGTAGGAGCCCAAAGACAGAAGGCTCTATGGGTAGGAGCTGGAAATGTTGAAGCAGGGATGCAACCAGAGAACTGAGTCCTGGTGATTGTCCAGAGAACAGAGGCTTCCTGATGATTGTTTTCTTCTCACGGTCTCAGGCTTTGTTAGGGAACAAGAGCTAAACATAGGTACAGCCTCTGGCTCCTTGGACAGTGTTGGCCTCTGAGGGTAAGAAATAAGTTTAGAGCTGCTGAAGGGATTTGCAGCCTTGGATAACTGATGAGACCCAGCTACATGGGTGCTATTCTGCCCATGAATACGTATACAGGTGAAATAAGCAATACTTTGTACATGGAACCCCAATGTGCTGAGGGTCGCAGTACAAGGATCCCTCTTCCTTGCCCCTCCCCTGAAACATGGTTCTAAGATGCTGGGCTCAGAGTCCCTACCCTGGGTTAGGCCCTGTGCAAATACTGGAAACACAAAAATGAATTTAAAATGATCCCTCTTACTTGAAGGTGCTCACGGTCTGGGAAGACCCAAATAAGAGCAGTAATACAATGTCCTGAGTGCTGATATTCCATAGTAGGGATCAGCAAACCTTTTCTGTAAAGGGATAGATGGTCAATATTTTTTACTTTGTGGACCAGGTAACCCTGAATCCCCAGCGATTCAGTTTTGCTGTTATAGCACAGAAGCTGCCACAGACCATTTGTAAGTGAAGAATGTGTGCCCTCAGAACTGACTTGGCTCTCGAACTGCAGGTTTCCAACCCCTGAGGAAGGGTGGATATTTCAGAGGATGTGGCAAGTTTGAGCCTTAAAGCATAAGCAGATGTGGATGTGGTGACGCACGCCTGTAATCCCAGTGACTAGGGAGGCTGAGGCAGGAGAATCGTGAGTTCAAAGCTAGCCTCAACAACTTAGCGAGGGCCTGTCTCAAAATTAAAAATAAATAAAATAAGAGGGCTGAGTTGTGGCTCAGTGGTTAGGAACTATGGGTTTAATCCCCAGTAGCCCCCCCCCCCCCAAAAAAAAAAAAGAAGCATAAGCAGTCAGTTAAGTAAGCAAGTAAGCACAGGGAGTAAAGATCAGTGCAAATGTAGGAACAAGTGACAAAGGCCCTGAGGCATATAGGGTAGGTGTGAATAGGAATTGGGGGCACTTGGGTACAGGGTCTGATCCTGGACCAAGGAGTTCAGCCTTCATCTAAGGGCAAAGAAGAGCCATATGAAGATTTTGAGTAGGAGACAGGCACGACCAAATTGGTTCTTTAGAAAGATCATTGGCTGCTGGACGCAGCGGCACACGCCTATAACCCCAGTGATTCGGGAGGCTGAGACAGGAGATTGCAAGTTCAAGGCCAGCCTCAGCAACTTAGTAAGGCCCTAAGCAACTGGTAAAAGACACTGTCTCAAAATAAAAAATAAAAAGGGCTGGGGATGTGGCTCAGTTGGCAAAGCACCACTTGGTTCATTCAATCCCCAGTACCAAGGAAGGAAGGAAGGAAGGAAGGAAGGAAGGAAGGAAGGAAGACCATTGGCTACTGGGTGAAGAAAGGACTGGAGGGAGCAGGATAGCTGGGAGGTGTGGCAGCTGCCAGGAGTAGGGAGTGTGGAAAGCGTCCCTAGGGCTGGGGGACTGGAGGGGCAGATGTGGTTCCAATGCAGAATGAGTTGAGCTTCTGAGGGAACTGGAGAAGAAAGGCAGAACTGAAGTTCTGAAAGTCTAATGAAGAAAGAAAAGCTTATTTGTACAGATCCCTTTCTCCTAAAACTCTGTCACTTTGCCTCTAGTTTCCTTCTACCTCTGCCCAGTCTTCTTACTAAATGTTGGTGCCACACCACCCACTTTCCCTGGGTGATCTGATCCACTTCATAGTTGCACAAATCTGCCATTGGCCACACTGTATTGATAACACCAGCATAGATATTAGTCCAGATCTCACAACCAAGTTCCAGACCTACATATTCCTTGCAGGTTGGAAATCTGGGAATGCCTGATTCATTTCTCTTGCAGGGTAAACCGGGCCCTTGGAACTACAATCCAGAGGAAGTTCGTGCTGTTCTGGAAAAGCTCCGCAGTTAATATGGACAGATCCCCCAGCTCTAGGTGACCCACAGTAGGACTCCTCCAGGCTTGGCTCTCCCCTCAGCCCAGCTGACTTTCACCTTTGACCCATGTCCCCAGCTGAACTACTAGATCAAATTTTCTAAGCAAACAACTGCTGCTAGATAGGGCAGGTCAAAGCACCCAATCAGCACAAATTGTTTCCCCCCTTTTTTTTTTTTTTTTTTCAATACTGGGAATTGAACCCAGGGTTGCTCTACCACTGAGCCACATCCCAAGCCCTCTTTGGTTTTTGTTTTATTTCTCCTTAAATTGCCCAGGCTGGCTTCTAGCTTGTGAGCTTCCTGCCTCCCCCTCCCAAGTCTCTGAGATTATAGGCGTGTGCCATTTCACCCAGCATAAATTTTTATAGAGAAATTGAAGCAACACTTGAGCTGTTCATGCAAGTGAATTGTTAACATGCAACTCCGCACTGCTCCCTCAGTGGAGACCACATTCTTTGCATAATGTCTTCTAGTGAAAGAGCAGTGGCCCTCCACTGGCATACTCCTGAAGTGTGGTGTCTCCCCCACCGCTCTAATACCAAGTGGTTCAATATGGCACCCCTTCTGTGAGACAAGTCCATTTGGCCAAACCTGTCATTCATAGAACTGATCATTTAAGATACCAAATTGGCTTTTAGAACCAAGCACAGGAAAAATTCCACTTGTTAGGGAGAGATGAGGAATTGGAAGGGGAGAGCGTGGGAACAGAAGAAACAATAACCCTTTCCTTGACAAAAGATTTAAATCAGGCAGTGGTGGTGATGGGTGAGTTTCCATGGTAACCATCTCCAATTCTACCAGGAAAAGGAGAGTACTCACTTTACCATCTTTGAATATATTTCACAGAAATCTGGCTCTCTGTTCTCTGTAATCTTTCACGATTTTCACTTATCAAGAGTCATTTTGATAGGAGGATTTTTGGCTTCCCAAAAGGCATTATGACCATGACCAAACCAGACAATAAGCACCAGCAAAAGCTATTATTCAGCTTCACAGAAGCTCATAATTGAAATTGTTTCCCCAAGTTCTTCACTAGTCTCTAAATGGTCATTTGTGTTAGATCACATCAGACTATTGGATAACCTTTAGAATTCATCTGTTTTAACTCTGCTTCTTTTCATATTTGTTTATGATGGCCACAGCCTAAAGTACCCACAGCTGTGACTTGATTTTTAAAATGTTCTAAGATGCAGCAAGCTAATACAGAACAATTAAAACATATCGAGCTATTTTGGATGGCTTTAGTGTGATTTTTACATTTTCTTTTCCAATTTGTCAGCTCAACCTATCTTTTATTATAGCTCAAAATAATCTGATCAGCAAAAAAATCATTTGCTGGAGGGGCCCCATTTGGTGGGAAGAATACTCAGTCTTTATGTGTTACATGTCAAATGCGTTACTGTCTTATGAAATCCTGCTGGAGGGAAGTAATTTTTCACATTGGAATCAAACTTCGGTCACAACATGACAAAAGGGTGGACTTGGGGATGCATTTTGCCAGCATGAGAACATGTTCTCCATGACTCTGCCTTAGTTGCTACCATGTTAATTTTTTTAAAATGTTCTTTTTTTAAGTATATTTTTTTAGTTGTCAATGGACCTTTATTTTATTTTTTTTATATGTGGTACTGAGAATTGAACCCAGTGCCTCACACATGCTAGGCAAGCACTCTACTGAGCCACAACTCCAGTCCCATGTTAATTTTTTGGGGGGGGAAGGGGGCACGGGGGATTAAACTCAGGGGCACTCTATCACTGAGCCATATCCCCAGCCCTATTTTTTGTATTTTATTTAGTGACAGGGTCTCACTGAATTGTTTAGCACTTTGCTTTTTGCTGAGGCTGGCTTTGAACTTGCGATCTTCCTGTCCCAGCCTCCTGAGCCGCTGGGATTACAGGAATGCACCACCATGCCCAGCCATGTTAATATTTAAAAAAAATTTTTTTTTTTTTTTTTTTTTTTTGTAAATGGACACAATACCTTTGTTTATTTATTTTTATTTGGTGCTGAGCTTGAACCCAGTGCCTCACATGTGCAAGGCAAGCACTTTACTGCTGAGCCACAACCCCAGCCCCCCCATGTTAATATTTTTAAATTTAGGTATTTCACTCTTTTTTTTGTTTTTGTTTTTCATAGATACGGTCTGGCTACTATGCTCAGTTGGCCTCTAACTGGGCTCACACCTCAGCCTCCTGAGTAGCTGGGACTAAAGGTGTGTGTCATTGTGCTCACCCATTTTATTCCACTAAAAAGAGTTGTTATTAATCAACTACCAACCTTTCAAATATGTTCTCATTTAATTTCTCCTACCCTAAAGAGATTATTATTCTCATTTTATAGATGAGGAAATCAAGACTCAGAGAGTTGAGTAACTTGTGAGTTCTCAGAAGTAGTAAATAACAAAGTGGGATCCAACTCCACTTCTGATGTCAAGGCCAGAGCCTTATCTCTGTTTCTGCTAGCTCTGTGACTTTGGTTAGGCTGCCTTGGTATCCTAAAGTATAAAATGGGACATCAATAGTCCTGCCAGAGAGGACTCATGAGGAAAACACTGGGCCTGGCTTGGAGCAAATGCCCGTGGAAGTGTTGGGTATTACAAGAGAATCATCATTGTCATTCTGCAACTGCCTCCTTGGACTGACTTTTGGGGGGATGTGGTTTGGAAAGACAAAAGAAACAATGAATAAAAATTCTCCATCCTGTCCAGATAACCAGCGAACACAGGAATGAGTTTGTGAAGTTACACTGAGAACAAGTAGCTTTGACAATGATGGCACTGAAGTAGAACCAAGCACTGTCCCTGTTAAGTGCCAAGTTCCACAGAAGAATCTGGCACATGAGGCAACAGTCTTCTGAACCACTTCTCAGATGGTCCTCCACTGCATGTCTATAAATGCACCAAAACCTCCTGGTTTTCAACAAATGATAGTAGCTAGAACTGAAGAGTTTTTAGAATGACAAAATACCTCAGGCTTTCTAGTTCAATTATCTTCGATTTAATGTATCAGACATGAATTGGGCACCAATTCTGTGTGTGGAGTGATGCAAAGATGGACAAGGCACAGCTACTGTCCTCTAGCAGCTTAACTCATGGGGAGCCAGACAGACATTACAATAACCATTCAAGATGGAATATATGGAATATGATATGTTAGCCTGAGGTGAAGCTAGATGCTCTGAGGGCAGAGAGGAGAGAGCAATTCCCCTGAGCTGGGTGAATTCAAGCAAGGCTTTACAGAGCTAGTGGCACTTGCACTTGGTTTACAAGGATGCCTAGTACTTCCATATTTGGGAAAAGCCTGGAAAACATGGGCAGGGAGAAGCATTTCAAGTGGAGACAATGACATGGACAAAGGTTGATAAGAGAATATGTGAGGTTTAGGTTCAATTCTAATTGATGAGAGAGAAGGGGATTTTTCATTAGAGGGAACCTCTTTTGAGTCTGGATTACAAAAATAAACCCATTCTACTTGATTAGTATTATAAAGCACTGGCAAAAAAGCTTGTTAATATGTCCTGTCCAGATCGGAGTGTAATTTGCATTCAGAACAACAACTGATTTGAATGAAGTACTTCATCCCAACATCTGCTTTTTTTCTTTCTTTTTTACAGTACCAAGGATGGAACCCAAGGCCTTGTGCATGCTAGATAAATGCTCTACCACTGAGTTACACTCCCATCCCCAGGCTGTCTGCTTTTGAAGGGAAGATTTCCCTCTAGGGTGATGCCCTTTGTGGTACTTGCCTTAACGTGGGTACTGAACCTATGTTCCATTCTGACACCAGGACATTGCCTCCTATGCCTGGCAGGAGGCCTAGGAAATGAAAGCTCTGACTACCAGGAATTGGCAGCCACACCCAGAGTGGCCAATGACTTTAGCACTTGTCCACCTCCCTGGAACTGGGCTCACAATTCATTCCTGGCCACAGAACATTTTCTTTTATTTCTGGTAAACTCAGCCACCAATTCTAAAAGGTTGATTACGATATTTTCTCCAGGATTTCTAGATTTTTATTGAGGGATCCAGGATACCTAATCAGCCTAACACCTTAGCTCAGTGGGGTCACCAGCAGTTTCGTTGAGAATCACACGTGGGTCCCCTATTCCCTGAAGTCTTACATGCTCATGAACACCAGTATGTCATTTTGAAGCCAAAAGGAGATGTGGCTGGGTTTCAGATTCTTGTGTTTCAGTTCTCTGCCTCAGATTTATGAACATTGCTAGACTATTTTTTGGCAGGAGATGCCTGAGGTCGGCCTAATTTATTTCTCCTGGCACTTGAATCACTTTTATTCTGCCAGGAAATCTGACAGATTCTTCCTTTTTACTTGACATTCAATAACTCCACCAAGATAGATTCCAGTGTTGACTTTCCTGGAACACAATATCCTCTTTTAAGCTGGGTGTGGTGTTGTGCACCTATAGTCCCAGCTACTTAGGAGGCGAAAGATCACTTGAGACCAGAAGTTTGAGGCCTGCCTTGAAAACAGTGAGACCCTGTCTCAAAACCAAACAGAAACAAAACAGCAAAATCCTCTATGGAGCTTAAGATTTAGTGTGTGTGTGTGTGTGTGCATATGTGCTTGTGTGCGTGTGTATGTGTGTGTGTGTGTGTGTGTATTTAACTTCAAGGACGTTTTCTTCTGTTGCCTTGAATCTTTCCTGTTGCATTTGTCCTATTCTCTTATTCAGCACCTATAATTAGATATGTTATATCTCTGTTTCCTTCATAACTATCGTCTCTCTATGGCCATTTTTCCCATCTTTGTTATTTTCTTTTTTTATGTATATTTTATTTTTTAGTTGTAGTTGGACACAATACCTTTATTTTATTTATTTATTTACTTTTATGTGGTGCTGAGGATGGAACCCAGGTCCTCACACATGCTAGACAAGCACTCTACTGCTGAGCCACAACCCCAACCCCATCATCTTTGTTATTTTCTATTTCATGTTGTGATTTTTTTTCTCAGCTGTTCCCTCTAACCCTGATATATTTTTTTAAGTTGGATTTGTTTGTGCCAGATGGTGTTGGTTCTCATCCATTCCTACTCTTCCATTCTCTTTTCTGTATTCCAGGAAGCAGGAAGTCAGAAAACTGCATTTCCCAGGCTCCCCTGGTGGCTACTTTGTGGTTAAATTCTGCCCTTGGGGAGCAATGATAAGATATTAGGAGGCGGATGGATGGGTGAAGCCATCATTCTACTTCTGGCTGTGAGGACAGGTGACTGTGCACTGTAGGTAGTAGCATTGGTATCACCAGTATGGTGGCAGGTGACTTTACTCAAAAGCAGCAAGGTGCCTCCATGGGCCCACAGTGCATGTGGTTCCTGGGCTTTAGCTCTGGGTTATATCCAGTCTGTTTTTCCAGCCTCTTCAATTCTTGATAATTCTTGGTAAGTCATTTCATGTATCCTTCTCTGCTTGAAACATCTGGACAGAGTTCAGTCTTTCTAATTGAACTCGGAGGGTCACAACTGCCATCATCACCATAACGCCTTCATTGCTTTTATGGCTTTCACCTCTGAAAAGGTTTTTTCTCTTTTATTTCCTTTCTTAAATCTGCCAGCTCATGTTTCATCTTCTGTGTCATCATTTTTTCTTTAAATCCTTGTATCTCTTCTTTGAGCTCTTTTTGAGCGATTACCATGTGTAATTTCTTTTATGACACGTTTTGTATCTTCCTTATTTTCCTGTTTTTTTTTCCTCATCCTTTGTTTTTTAGTTTCTAACCATAGGCTCCTACAGTATAGTGGTTCTCAAACTTTGGCTACATCAAAATCACCTGGAGGGCTGTTGAAACACAGAGTCCTGGGTCACACCCCCAGTGTTTCTGATTCAATAGATCTCGGGGTGGGCTGGGGAATCAGCATTTCTGACAAGCTCTCAGAACAGGTGGCTGCTGCTGTTTGAGGAACCACCCTTTAAGAAGCACGGCTGCAGTGGATGTTGCTGGTGTTCTGCCTAGATGCCCTTTACCAAGCCAGTGTACTCATCTGCCAACTGCTGTGAGCACTGGCTGCTAATGGCTCACAGATGTCCCTGCTCCTGAGAAGTGCCCTGCAATGACATTTCTAGCTTACCCAGAAATGCCTGAGAGATTACATTTTCCACCTGAATATGACTCACAGCCAATGACTGATGGACAGGGACATACAAATGCCAGGTCCCTTGCCTCAAGGTGTGGGAGTATGTGGCTCTGTGCCATTCCCACTTCAGAGTTCCCTGTGGGATCAGGCTGAGAATAGACTTGGCTGAAGCCATATCTTGGGTTAGCTTTCTCCTTCGCTCTCTCCTGCTTCTCACACTTCCCCAGAGGTTTCTCCAGATAGTGCCCCCAATAAATCTGGCTCAAATTCTGTTTCTAGAGCACCTGACCTAAAACAGTTAACTTCTGAATCATTTCTGGTTACTAGTTTTCGTTAATGGGGTTTGTTATTTGCTAAAACACAGTGTAGGTAGGATAAGGAGTCAGCAGGGTGATCTGCAACTTTAGTTATCCTGGATACCCTCTTAGTAAATTCCTTTGCAATGGGGCTCACCGAAATCCCTTTCAGTGACATCCTCTCTGTTTTGGCTGCCATCTCACCTTCTGAGATGAGCTGAATTGTGCCCCTACACTTCTCAAATTCATATGCTGAAGCCCTAACTTACCCTGATATGACTGTATTTGGAGATAGTGCCTATTGAGAGGAAATTAAAAGTAAATAAGTCATAGGGGAGGGGCTCTCATATGATAGAAATAGTGTCCTTATAAAAAGAGACAACAGCCAGGTGCAATGGAGCACACCTGTAATCCCAGGAGCCTGAGGCAAGAGGACCATGAGTTCAAAGCCAGCTTCAACAACTTAGAGAGACTCTGTCTCAAAACAAAACATAAAAAGGCTCAGTGGTTAAGCGCCCCTGGGTTCAATCATTGGTACAAAAAAAAAAAAAAGGAAGAGACAACAAAGAGTTCACTCTGTCTCTACACATGCATAAGAAAGAGGTCATGTGAGCACACAGTGAGATGGTGGTCACCTACAAGGCAGGAAGGGAGGTCAGAAAGTGACCCTGACCTTAGACTTCCAGACTCCAGAACTGTGTTCCAATCAGCGGTTGTTGTTTAAGCCACCAGTGTGTATGATACTTGGTAATGGCAGCCCAAGCTGTGCTCTGCTTCTAGCAATCTCTTTACTGTGACTTGCCTGGATTCTTCTTTGGCTCCATCTCCCCTCCCATTTTGTGTTTTTAATGAGGGCCTCCACAGGGACATTCTCCATCCTCCTGAAGCCACCTGTAGCCCTCTTCAATCTAATCAAGGGACATCTGGGTAAGCCTTTAATAACTGTGACATGTTCAGATAAGTCTCCAACTCTGGAAGAGCATATGTCAGTTCTTACTTCTGCCATTAAAATCTCAATTTCATAGTACTTAGCAAGTACAAGAATGTGCCCTAGTTGAAAGGGGATCCCTTTATTGCACCATCTTTAACCAGAAATATACATTCTATATTTGATTAATGTCTCACAAAGTATGAGATACTTTCTAATATATAGATGCATAGTAGTTTCTAGTTTTCTTTTTCTTTTTTGGGGGGATACCAGGGATTAAACTCAGGGGTACTTGACCACTGAGTCCCATCCCTAGCCCTATTTTTTGCATTTTATTTAGAGACGGAGTCTCAATGAGTTGCTTAGCATCTCGCTTTTTGCTGAGGCTGGCTTTGAACTTACGATCATCCCAAGCCACTGGGATTACAGGTGTGCTCAACCACACCCAACTTAGTTTTCTTATCTGATAAACAGGACTGCTATAAATTTTTGTCCATTCGTTTCCTGTCTGATTATTTCATTAGAATGTATTTTTAGAAGTGGAAAGTGTGTGGGGCTGGGGTTGTGGCTCAGCGGCAGAGCGCTCGCCTCGCACGTATGCGGCCCGGGTTCGATCCTCAGCACCACGTAAACATAAATGCATTGCATTGTGTACAACTAAAGTAAATAAATAAATATTAAAAAAAAGAAGTGGAAAGTGTGTCAAAGGCCATATATACATGTGTATGTGTGTATATATATATATATATATATATATATATGCATACACACACACACACACACACACACATGCATGTTTAAAACTTTGATGCACACTGCCACATACAGTTTTGGAAGGCTTGCTGTCGGGGTCAAGTTACCAAGAGCTGTTGGAACATCACCTGGAAGGAGAAGCCCATGAAGGATGTCTCCCAGAGAGGGGAATTCACTAGATAGGACCTGTGTTTTAGTCAGCTTTTGCATCACTGTGACCAAAATACCTGATGAGAACAACTTAAAGAAGGCAAAGTTCACTTGGGGCTCACCTTAAGTTTCAGAAGTCTCAGTCCATAGATCGCTAACTCCATTGCTCTGGGCCTGAGGTGAGGCAGCACATTGTGATTGAAGCGCCCAGTAGAAGAAAGCTGCTCAGCTCAAGGTGGGGTCAGGAAGCAGAAAGATGGATGGAGGAAGGGGCCACAGAAAAGATGTCCCTTTCCAGAGCACACTTCCAGTGACCCACCTCCTCCAGTCATACCCCACCTGCCTACAGTTACTTCCAAGTCAGTCCACTCAAACTAGAACACACTGGTTAGCTTATAGCTCGCACAACCAAATCATTTTACCTCTGAATATTCCTATGTTAACAGGAGCTTTGACGGGGAGACCTCATATCCAAACTATAGCATTCTACCTCTGGCACTCAAAAGCTCATAAAACTTAACAGTTTAGCATTGTCCATAAGTCCAAGTCTAAAGTCTCCTCTGAGACTCAAGACAAACTCTAGGCTGTGTGTCCCTGTAAAGATAAAAAGCAAGTTACAAGCTGGGCACGGTGGCGCACGCCTGTAATCCCAGCACTTTGGGAGGCTGAGGCAGGAGGATCGCGAGTTCAAAGCCAGCCTCAGCAACAGCGAGGCACTTAGCAACTTAGTGAGACCCTATCTCTAAATAAAATACAAAAAAAAAAAAAGGGCTGGGGATGTGATCCAGTGGTCGAGTGCCCCTGAGTTCAATCCCCGGTACCACAAAAAAAAAAAAAAAAAAAGCAAGTTACATATATCCAATATAAAATGGCACAGGGCAAACACTCCCATTCCAAAAGGGAGGAATAGGGGCACAGAAAGAAGGGATAGGCCAAAGCAAGACCTACACCCAGCCAGGCAACAGGTTTGCTAATTCTGCATACAGCATCTAGGACACTTGGTTGTAAGATGTTATTTCCAAAGGGCCTGAGCAGCTCTGCCTCTTTGACCTTGCTGGTTTCAATGCACACGGCCCCTCTTTTAGTCTGGCTCTCTCTGTAGTCAGCAGCTCTTCTCAGCAGATAGTCCACGTTACTGGCATCTCCATTCCAGCTTCAGCTTCCCCTTTACAGCTTCAATCATCACCTTCTCAGGGACAGCCCACAGGGACGCTGACCCTGCTACACTTTGCCTGGGCTCCCAGGCCTTCCTTTGAAATCGCAGTGGAAGCCTCCATGACCCCTTAACCCAGACATCCTGCATTCTTCCAGAACCAGCACCGCATGGATGACAACAAGGTCTGCTGCCATCTGGCGCAATACTTGGGCCCTGGAGAATCATGGCAGCAGTGACCTTTGTGTGCCTGCAGGGCTTAGCATGGTGAAACAACTTCCTAGGGCCCCTCTGTGTGAGCAGGGTGCCCCATAATATCTTTTCAAAGGAATTTTCTCTTTTATCCCCACCCCCCAGCCTGCAGTGGGTATGTTCTTGCAAGTTTGTGAGATAACCTCAAGATATCTTTCCTATTGTCTCTGTGCAAAGTACTATTTCTTTGGGGCTGTTATTTCTTCAACAAGCACAGCTTCCTTGACCCCAGTTTTACATGCACTTTTTTGGCCAAACTACAAGTTTTAAAAATTCTTTAACTCTCTTTTCTGCCACCAATTCTAATTTCAACCTGGCTAAAAGCTGCCAGCAATATCTTTGCCACTGAATGAATGCTGTGCTGACTTGAAATTTTCTCTGCCAGATTAATTTAGTCCATCATTTTAAAATTCAGCCCCACACAAAGTCTCAGGATATGTATGGGCAAATGTAGTTTTTTTTTTTTTTTTTTTTTTTTTTTTTGCCAGCATATAACACAAGTAGCCTCTAGTCCAATTCGTAATAGAGTCCTCAACTCCCTCTGAAACATCATGAGCACAGTTCACATTCCTATCGGCATTCTGGTCTTCTGAGCTCCCACCAGAATTGCCCATTAAGCTCTGCTTACAACATTTTAAAGCTTTTCTGGGTTTCATTTCCAAACTTTTCTAAATTTCTCCTGCAGATCATTTCCAAAGATTAACCACATGGTCAGGTTAGTCATAGGAATGACCCTACTCCTGGTAACAATTTTTGTTTTAGTGAGCTTTTGTATTACTGTGACTAAAATACCTGACAAGAACAACTAAGAGGAAGAAAAGTTTATTTGGGGCTCATGGTTTTGGAGGTCTCAGTTCACGGATAGCTGACTCGACTGCTCTGAGCCCAAAGTAAGAAAGCACAGCATGAGGAAAGGGCCCAGTGGAAGAAAGCTGCTCAAATCTTCAAAGTCAGGAAGCAAAAAGAGAGAAGGAAGGAGGGAGGAAGGGACCTCAGGGAAAATGTACCCTTTCAGGGCACAACCCCCAGTGATGACTTACCTCAGCCACACCTCACATGCCTATAGTTAACCTCATAGTCAGTCCACATAAACTAGGATGGACTGATTAGGTTACAGCTTTCATGATCAAATCTTTTTATTTCTGAATATTTGTGCATTAACAAGAGGTTTTTGGGGATGCCTCAAATCCAAACAAGAACAACTCACAAATGCATTGCTTGTGTGTGTGTGTGGGGGGGGTATTGTGGATTGAACCTCGGGTCTTGTACATATTGTTGCTTTTTTAAGTCAGTATAAGCCTGGCATAGTGGCACACACCTGTAATTCCAGTGGCTCGGGAGGCTGAGGCAGGAGGATCCAGAGTTCAAAGCCAGCCTCAGCAAAAGCGAGGTATTAAGCAACTTAGTGAGACCTTGTCTCTAAATAAAATATGAAATAGGGCTGGGGATGTGGCTCAGTGATCAAGTGCCCCTGAGTTCATTCCCCGGTACCCCCCACAAAAAACGTCTATATAAAGAGGCAACAGACATAGTGATTTTCATTCTATAATATTTTTTTTTGCCTTGATTTGGTTAATGACTAAAAGGTTATTAGAGTTTTACTTTTCTATCCATCCCTTTAAATAAACATTTAACTTTATGCAAGGCATTGTGGCAGGCACTGGCCCAAAGTAAGTGATCTAAAAATGTACATATTGTTAGTATTATATTAAAAACCTCCTCAAAGTTTTCACAGAATAAAGAGATACAGACAGACAAGTCAATAAACAGAGTTCATTCATTCAGTCAACAAATATTTACTAAAAATCTGCTATTCTAAGTCTTAAGGATAGAGTCCTGAGCAAAACCAAAAAAAACCTCCCTGCCCTGTGGCACTTACATTCTAAGCTGTCAAGGGAGACTACAAACAAGATATCTGTGAGTGATAAACAAGACAGTGATAAGCAGGGCTGTGGGTGTGGGAGCCTAGGGCAGTTTGACTAGTTGAATACCCTATCCAAGATGCTCATACTTGAAAAAGGCCACACTGCCTTGCTCCTTCTTCTTTCATAGAAGAATGATATTGTGGGATGTCATTAAGGGGAAAAAATTTAGTTCAATTATAATAATACTCAGAAGAGATGAGTACAGAAAACAGGTTAGCTATCTCAGATCCCTAATCCAAGAAAAAGAGAAAAATAAAACAGAAGAAAGACTGAATGTGTTTCTGTTGCAGGAGTGTGTTGTGGCGTGGTGAGAAGACCAGGGTAGAGAGACATAATTTTAGGTGGGGAGGTCAGGGAAGACCTTACAAGATATTTTGGGTGACAGTCTGAAGTACATGAGGAAGCTCACTGTGCAGACACCTGAGGAAAGAACGCTCCAGGCAGTGGGAACAGCAAGCACAAAGGCCTAAACTGCATAGCATGTACAGCATCGTGGCAGGCAGGAGGCCACGCACAGGTGAAGAGGTGAGACGGGGGAGAGAGGATGCCCAAAATGGAGGACAAATGAAACTTTAAAGAGACACTGGGATCGAGCAGTGGAAAACAAAACAAAACAAAAAGTTAAAGTCATGTGTCCTTATATCTATTGCCTGAAAATTGGAATGGTTTTATAAGGAGAATGTGGGGTTTTTTGGTGGGAATGTAAATGGTATAACTGCTATGGGAATAAGGATGGAGGTTCACCAGAAAATTAAATTATGATCTAATAGTCTCACTGCTGCTACATATGCAAAAAATGTAAATTTGGGGACTAGGGGAATTATCTCTCATGTATGTTGTAGCACTATTTACAACTGCAAGATACAGAAACAACTTAAATGTCCAGATTGATAATGAGTTTTAAAAACATGGTATATAGATACATTGGAATCTTTTTTTTTTTTTTTTTTTTTTTTTTTTTTGTGGTACCGGGGATTGAACTCAGGGGCACTTGACCACTGGGTCACATCCCCAGCCCTTTTTTTGTATTTTATTTAGAGACAGGGTCTCACTGTTGCTAAGTGTCTCGCCATTGCGGAGGCTGGCTTTGAACTCGCGATCCTCCTGCCTCGGCCTCCCAAAGTGCTGGGATTACAGGCGTGCGCCACCGCGCCCAGCTCATTGGAATCCTATTCCACTTCAGAAAGAAGGAAGTTCTGCCATATACAACATCATAAATGGACATTATTCTAAGTGGAATCATTCTCTCAGAGAAGATTAAAGACTTCAGGATATTATATATATTGAGGATATGAAACAGTCAATTCATAGAAACAAAATAAGAGTATTTCCTAGAGATTGGAAAAAGGCAGAAATGGAGAGTTCCTGTTCAATGGGTATAATGTTTCAATTATACTAGATGAATAAATTCTGGAGATCTGTTGTATAACACTGTGGCTATAGTTAACAATAAAGTAGTATGCATGTAAAAAATACCCCTCTTTTACTTACTTACTTAATTTTTTGATATTGGTTTGATTGAACCCAGGTATGCTTTGTCACTGAGCTACATCACCAGCTCTCTTTAGTTCTTATTTTGAGACATGGTCTCCCTAAGTTGCTTAGAGCTTTGTTAAGTTTGCTGTGACTGGCTTCAAACTTGCGATTTTTCTGCTTCAGCCTCCTGAGTCACTGGATTACAGGTGTGAGCTACCACATCCCACGAGAAAATGAGGTGTAGGAAAATGAAGGTTAAAGCATGCTGTTTTCCTACCAAATATAAAGTGGAATTACAAGTACTATACATCATAGATCACTTGTTCTCCATAGAAGATAGAGAAAAATGCTTCAAAGAGAATGTACAAGGCCTGGGCCAAAGAGATATATCAGATAACCCCTGGAGATCCTTTCCAGCAATCTGTAGGCCTCAACACAGTGCTTATTACACAAAGAATTATTGACGTTTCAGTATAGGAACTTGGCAAAAAGAAAATCCTCAGCATTTATGTTATTGAATGTGAACACAATTGTTCTAAGTTACATTCTCAAAAACCTTAACAGCTCTAGTGTTATAGGAAAACACCCAAAAGCATTAAAGGTCCTATGATCTAGCTGCAATGTTCAGATTTTAGTCATATTCTCTGTTTCAGTCACACTTTTCTATTCGTTGTTCTCCAAATGTGATTTATGAATTAGTACTCATTTTCACATCTTTGATTACACAAAGGTTACTCCTGAGATGCCTTTCCTACTCTCCTCCACTTATCTAAAACCTTCTTTTCCAAGAGTAAATCCTTGTAAAAACTTCTGGCAAGCAATTTACCAGAAAGTCTCAGGAGATTTAAAACTGTTCTTGGGTGGGGGATGTGGCTCAGTGGTAGAATACTTTACTAGCATGCTAAGAGACTGTGGGTTTGATTCCCCAGCACCTCAAAAACAAAAACAAAACCTTGTTCCTAACTTTAATGGATTAACTCCCTTCTTGAGAATCTCATAAAAGAAAGTCAGCACAGGGGTTATGGTTGTAACTCAGTGGCAGAGCGCTTGCCTAGCACATGTGAGGCACTGGGTTCAATCCTCAGCACCACATGAAAAAATAAATAAATAAAATAAAGGTATTGTGTCCATCTACAACTAAAAAAGTTTTTTTTTTTTTTGAAAAAAAAAAAAAAAAAAAAAAAAAAAGATCCATGTATGGTATGTGGTTATAGGAGCTCTTAGGTGTCTTTGAAGCCAGAGTGGAGCCCCTTCCTCAATGAACATTTTTCATGCCTGTAACTTGTTGGAAGAAACCACATCAATTGTCCTGTAGGATAAGCCACAGTCTAGATTAGCTTGTGTATCATTTAGGATAGGCTAGATTACACTGTGGGACCCAGAAACTCCAGCATGTCATTGGCTTAAAACATTGAAACTAGCCGGGCACAGTGGTGCACACCTATAATCCCAGCACTTGGGAGGCTGAGGCAGGAGGATCATGAGTTCAAAGCCAGCCTCAGCAATGGTGAGGCACTTAGCAACTCAGTGAGACATTGCCTCTAATAAAATACAAAAAAGGGCTGGGGATGTGGCCCAGTCAGTGGTCGAGTGCCCCTGAGTTCAATCCTCAGTACCAAAAACAAAACAAAACAAAACAAACAAAAAATCAATGAAACTATTTCTCACTCCTATATATCCATCTTAGATTGAGTGGGAGTTCTGCTACCATTTAGTCATCAGTTTCACACCCAGATCCAGACTAATGAAGTAGTTACAATGCAAAACATTGCTGGTCATCTTAGTAGCAGAAGAAAAGAGCTCTAAAGAGTCTCATTTAGGCAATTAAATGCTCAGACTAGGAATCAATTACTCTTTATCTCATTGGCCAGAACTGATGACAAAAAGAAGTCCAGGAAGTATATCTTACCATGTGCATGAAAATTATAGATGTGAACATTTCAGTGAGCTGCATTAATGTCTACTAGTCTATTTGCTTCCTTGTAATGTTATTTTCCTTGTTTCTTTAAGCCTCAAATTTCCTGAAAATGGAAGTTAACTCTATAGAGTTTGACTAGATTCAAGTTCAGTGATTTGGCAAGAGAAAATCGTAGGTTGGTCTGTGTGCTTCACACAGCATCACAGTAGAAGATGTGCAGTGCTGAAATAGATTGCAGGGGTAACAGGTCCTTTCTCCACTACGCCTCCTTGAATTCATGCCCTTGGGTAGACCTCTCACTTTGACACTGGGCTTGATCATGTGCCATGATTTGGAAATCAGAACAAGAGTAAATCTGATGCAATCAGAAATTCAAAAAGTACGTGTACTGCCAGGCATGGTGGCGCAAGCCTGTAATCCCAGCAGCTCGGGAGGCTGAGGCAGGAGGATCCCAAGTTCAAAGCCAGCCTCGGCAATGGTAAGGTGCTAAGCAACTCAGTGAGACCCTGTCTCTAAATAAAATACAAAATAGGGCTGGGGATATGGCTCAGCGATCGAGTGCCCCTGAGTTCAATCCCCAGTACCAAAAAAAAAGTATGTGTACTTCATGATTTTCCCCTCTTGCTACTTCTTAGATGCTACTTCTTACATCTGAAGAGACCTGGGCTAGCTTACTGGAGGGTGACAAACTACCTGGAGCAGAGATGAACAGTCACAGACGAGTACATCTAGACCAACCAACCTGCATTATCTAAACTACCTGAGTTGCCAGCTGACTACACAGATCAGTCAAGTAAGCACAAACAAGAAAATCTGCCAGCAGATCCACAGAACTGTGAGCAAATGAAATTGTTCCTTTAAATCAACAAATTTTGAGGTGGTTGGTAATAGAACACAAGCTAACTAATATACTGGTTAATCCATTTTTAGTAGATCAGTAGATACAACCTGATCCCTGCATTGTAAAGTTCCCCATAAACTTTTCAAAATAAGGTTTCATCTACTGATTTTGTTGCCTATATCAACGATTAATGTCACCCAAGTTAATGATTTTCTAATTCTATTATACCATCCACACTAATTAGGAGGACTTCTGCAAATAACTTTCTCTTTTCTACTAGTGATAATTAATAACCCTCAAATATAGTTTGTACAAGATGGGACTCCTAATTCTTTCTTTGAAATTCACAATTTCAAAGAAAAAAATTTGTACCCTAGTTACTTCTCATGGAGTTCAATGAGTTTTGTTTTGTTCATTTATTTATTTCCTTTTTCTTGTTCTGATATCAATGTAAATTGATTTTTTAAAATATTGGATACTGATAGATAGGTTACCCTCCCCCGCCCTCAGAGTTTTCCACACCCTAAGAGAAGCAACCTTGTTTCATTCTCCGGACAAGATGTTCCAGACAGGATGTTCCTTCCCCGGGCAGAATGTTTCTTTTCCCCAGGCAAGAGCCAATAGGTTTAAAGGACACCCTGTTCTATGAGCAAAGAGCCAATGGTGTTGGGGTTGCTCTAGTGCACCCCCCACCAGAAATCCCTAATTAAGGCCCTGTTCGAGAGACTCAGATCAGACAGAGAGAGACACACGGACACAACATCGGCTTGTCGCTGCTGAGAGGAGGAAGACAGATACATCGGCTCATCGCTGCAGAGAGGAGGAAGCCACTGCAACAGCTCCAGACCCATCACCTCCAGCCGACGGCAGCTGCCCCAGCCGGCAGCTCCAGACCAACCACCTTCAGCCCAACGGCCGCTCCCAACTGACAGCTCCAGCCTCCAGCCA
Organism: Tamias sibiricus; assembly: GCA_025594165.1. Classification (NCBI taxonomy): domain Eukaryota; kingdom Metazoa; phylum Chordata; class Mammalia; order Rodentia; family Sciuridae; genus Tamias; species Tamias sibiricus. Next base: position 47,251,179 of record CM046658.1, read on the forward strand.
GACAGCCGCTGCTTTAGCCGACAGCTCCAGAGAGCCTGGTGCGACCAGGCACCCACCTTCTGTCCAGAGCTTGCACACTCCCTTCTCCCTGACTCCCCTCTCCCACCTCTTCGACCTTCGACCAGAGCACCTCTTCTCCGGTTTTTGCTACCAGCCACGAAGGCTGTTGAATAAATCTTTTGGCTGCACAGCTGTCCCCGGTGTGATGCTTTGCCCTTCAGATACAGTTTCAATGAACTGAAGATACTCTTTTTTCCTATTCAAACCACTTGAGTTTGGGCTCATATGTTGGCTTCTGTATCTTTTTTTCTTTTTCTTTATTTCTCTTTGGGCAATACTGGGGATAGAACCCAGGGGCACTCTACCAATGAGCTATATCCCTAACTCATTTTATTTTGAGACAGGGTCTCACTAAGTTGCAAAGGCTGGTCTTGAACTTGCAATCCTCCTGCCTTGGCCTTCTAAGTAACTGAGGATACAGGCATGAACTCCTGTGTCCACTTGGCTCCTGTAGGCTTTTGATATGATCCATTAGTTGTTACTTTAAGGCACAATGAAATGTCCCAAGCTCATTCTGTGTATTTCTCCACAAGTTAGCCATTCCTCCAAAGAGCCTTGGATTTAATTAATGGGAAAGGTATTTAGAGACCACAATCTGGGTAGTTGGTGTGCTCAATGCTATTTGAATGACACTGCCTCTAGACAATGACAGACTTTAGTGGACAGACTTAAGAAATATGTATTCCTTGCAGGCACAGTGGTGCACCCCTATAATCCCAACTACTTAAGAGGCTAACACAGGAGGATTGCAAGTATAAGGCCAGCCTGGGCAATGTAGTGAGTTCCTGTCTCAAAATTAAATCTTTAAAAAAGGCTGGGGATTTATCTTAGTGGTAGAGTGCTTGACTGGCATATGTGAGGCCCTGGGTTCAATCCACAGTACCTCCCCACTCCCCCCCCCCCCCACACACACACAAAGGAAGGAATAAAAGAAATATGGGTAGAACCAATTCTGCATGCAGTTCAATTCTGAAGGTCATATCTGAAAGAATTCCTTCTTGGCCAGGGGAAGTCAGTCTTTGTTCTGTTAAGGCTTTTAAATGATTTGATGAGGCTGCCACATTATGGATAGCAATCAAAGTCTACCAATTTAAATGTTTATCTTATTCAAAAAACACCTTCACAGCAATACCCAGAATAATGCTGGACAAATATCTGGTCAACATAACCCAACCAAGTTGGTCAGTAAAATTAACCATTACAAATGCACTATTCTGCGAGTTGAACTGTGTCTCCCCAGGTGCTAATACCTGGAACCTGTGAATGTGATCTTACCTGGAAATAAGGTCACTATAGATGTAAACAATAAAGCTAAGGTCATACTGGAGTGGGGTGGACCCTTAATTCAATATGACTGGTGTGGTGATAAAAAGACAAGACACATGGAAACAGAGTCACCCAGAGGGAAGCACATGTGAAGATACACAGAATGCCATGTGACACTGGAAGTAAAGACTGGCACTATAGTGCCCTATGCCAAGGGTTGCCCATAACACCAGAAACTAAGAAAAGTCATGGAATAGATCCTCCCTTAGAACCTCTAGTAGCAACTAACCCTGCCAACACATTGATTTTGAACTTCTATCCTCCAGAATTGTGAGAAAATAAGTTTCTTTGGTTTAAATCACCAAATTTGTTGTACTTCATTACAGTAACACTAAGAAACTAATGCAGACTACACAGACAAAATACTGTCACTTAAAATAATCATCTTTCCCTGTATGTTTATTTTACCAACTTGAAATAATGTTAGGATTATGCATTTCTGTTTGTTTTTATTTTGAAATTGCTTTTTAATTAAATTTTGGCTATATAAGTTACTTATGTTTCAAGTCAAAACTATTGATATGTTCATGAGGCTGGTGGTGTGACCCAGTGGTAGAGCTTTTGCCTGCCATACATGAGGCCCTGGGTTTGATTCCCCAGCAACAACATACACAAACACAAGATATATTCAGAGAAGTTTTACCAGTCTGTCCTACTTTCTTCCTTTTTTTTTTTTTTAAATATTTTTATTTATTTGCTTTAGTTGTACACGATGCGTTTATTCAATGCGTTTTATTTGTACGTGGTGCTGAAGATCGAACCCGGGTCGCCCACGCGCTAGGCGAGCGCTCTACCGCTGAGCCACAATCCCAGCCCATACTTTCTTCCTTATTTCCTCAAAATATCAAAAAATATAAAGTAGCATGAATAATGGTTGTTTTGGGGAAATATGGTCATGCTTCCTAATTCTTCTGTAAGGTTTTCAAATCAGAACAAAATTTCAAAACCCAAAAATCAAAATTACAACTCATTTTACAGGGCCCAGTTCAGGTCCCATGACCTCAATCAAACTTTCCCATATGTACTTTCTTTTCTCTAAACTCTTACATCTATATTGCTCAGCTCTTGGCAACAATCAATAAATTTAAAAATTAATGCACTGAGATCTGATAGGTATTATATTAGATGCTGTGACGACATACTGTATCATCAGTTAAATTTTAGGACTGGGATTGAGGCTCAGTGGTAGAGCGCTCGCCTAGCACATGTGAGGCCCTGGGTTTGATCCTCAACACCACATAAAAGTAAACAAATAAGGGGCTGGGGTTACAACTCAGCAGTAGAGCACTTGCCTCGCACATTGAGGCACTGGGTTTGATCCTTAGCACCACATAAAAATAAATAAAGTAAATATATCAAAAATAAATAAATAAATAAATAAAGGTACTGTGTCCAACTACAACTTAAAAATAGATTAAAATATTTTTTTCATGTATAGTCGTTTCCTTGATTAAGCTATATATTAAAACCCAGGCTTCCTCATATCCTCCATGGTGGCCAGAACTGTTGACTAATGAAACCAGAATGTCTTTGCCCAAAATATAGAAAAAATATAAAAAACTGAAACAGATTGATACAAATCCTTTTAATAAAGTATATCAATGACAACTTCATGTTTAAATAAATATATTTTTAAAAATCATACAAGAGCATTTTATTATAATTACTAAGGATGATTTGAGACTACTAGTCCCTCTGCAGAAACACTATGCACAGATATAAAATGATCAAAGGCTGATGTAATTATGAATCTCAAGTAAGTACAGTAGCCATCATGAGCCTGTAGGGGAAAAATCAATATGGATACTTTTAGTAATCCTATTTAATTGTTAACAAATAGCAGAAGAAAGGGTTTGATGCAAGAGTGATATTCTAAATACATAACAATATCCACGATATAATATTCAGAGATGACCCAGCCACATATAAGAGTTGTTTTGGGGTATAGCAGTTTTGAAAGTAGTCTTCATGAAAACAGATTTCCCTTGGTTAATGACGCCTCAGAATATACTACCTTAAAGCATCACTATACTTTTACATTTGTATAATTTTTCTGGAAAGCAATTTGGCAAACATAAAATGCTATAAAAATGTTTATACCCTTATACCCAATAATTCCATTCCATGAAATTTAATCTTAGAAAATAATCAAAAAGGTGAAGGTCATGGTAGCAAGAACATGTATAAAATGTCCCCTGTGTATTACTTGTAATGACAGCAGGAGGAAAAAGAAAATTAGTTTAAATGTATGAAAATAGGCAAATGTTATCTTAAAATTGAAATTATGAAGCTTGTGAAATAATACTAAGTTAAAAAGATAATACAAAATTGTACACTATTGCCAGGCGGTGGCACACGCCGATAATCCCAGCACTTTGGGAGGCTGAGGCAGGAGGATCGCGAGTTCAAAGCCAGCCTCAGCAATGGCGAGGCACTTAGCAACTAAAAGCCAGCCTCAGCAATGGCGAGGCACTTAGCAACTCAGTGAGACCCTGTCTCTAAATAAAAATACAAAAAAGGGCTAGGGATGTGGCCCAGTGGTCGAGTGCCCCTGAGTTCAATCCCTGGTACCAAAAAAAAAAAAAAAAATTGTACACTATTATTATAACTATGTGATGCGTATGGTCAACAACTAGAAGAAAATAAGTGTAGTAAATTTCCTGTGACAGAGTAATAATATTATGGGTAATTTCTCGTCTCTCATCCCCCCTTACTACTTTCTGAATTTTCTATAATCCTGCCCTAATCTACAATGAATCCAGAAACAAATTACCAAAAACAGCAAGGGCTCACTAATCATAACTCACTAGATAAAGAGGGAGACTAGGAAGATAAAATTCAGCAAAAATAATCATTTTTGCCTGCCCTCTCCCCCACCATACCAATTATCAGGCCAATTTTGATGGGAGAAAGAGACTAATTGTATTCAAACTTCCCACAGAATCTCAATTTCACAACAGCTCCTAGTAAGATATGAAGACATAAACTTAATGGACAAGGTACCTTTAGAGAAAGCTTCTTTAAAGAAACCTTACTTAAACAAATACTACTGCCTAAAAAAAATACACATTCGGTTGTTTTACTTTTTTGTGTTTGTCTAAACCAAGGCCTGAAAAACTAGCAGGAACACAGGAACTCCTGACGAGGCAGCAGTTCCCTTGTCAAAGGGAATTCATTTCACTTGACAAGCAAAGCCCAGTGGAATGTTGTCGAAAAATACTGGGTCTCTTTCCACTTCATCTCTCTTTGGCTTATTTGTTGCTGATCCTATGCTCCAGTTCCCTTTATCTGAATCTCCCTTGTCCTTTCATGCTTAAATTAACATCCAATTTTGACATCTCAACTTTTTTTGATTCCTGTTCTAAATGGCCCACAGAATCAAATGAAAGAAAGCCAAGTAGAACTATCAAATACTTCCAAATAAATAAATGAGCAGAATAAAACAAAAAAAAAAACAAAAACAAATTCTGCTTTATCCTTGCTGTCACCCTTCTTATAATATATTTAGCTTATAATACTGTTGAGAATAACCTCTCTATTGGTTGATGAGGTACAGAACCTATAGTACCATAAGGATATTTATTAATTCTAGGGCTAATGAGATAAAATTTAAAAATTAAAAACATTATGCTTACTAAAGATGATGTTTATCTCAACAAAGTATATTTACTTACCACAATTTCTTCATTTTGAAGCTGCCCCTCTGTATGTCCAAAATCTAAAACACAAATTTAACAAAAATGAGTTAAGGTTCAAAATATACAAGGATAACTCCTGAAATTTATGTTCAGCAAAATATGATTATATTGGGCTGGGGTTGTGCCTCAGTGGTAGAGTGCTTGTGTAGTATGTGTGAAGCACTGGGCTCGATTCTCAGCACTGCACATAAATAAATGAATAAAATAAAGGTTCATCAGCTGGGCGTGGTGGCACACACCTGTAATCCCAGCACTTGGGAGGCTGAGACAGGAGGATCGAGAGTTCAAAGCCAGCCTCAGCAATGGCAAGGCACTTAGCAACTCAGTGAGTTGCTAAATATATGCAAATAGGCAAATATCTCTAATAAAATACAAAAAGGGCTGGGGATGTGGCCCAGCGGCCAAGTGCCCCTGAGTTCAATCCCCAGTACCAAAATAAAAGAGAAAATCTAAAATAAAGGTTCATCAACATCTAAAATGATTTTTAAAAATATGATTATCTTGTAAACCATAAGTCAAAATTGAATTTAAAGAAACTGTCTGTGTTTGGGGGTTGAAATCTGATATAAAAATAGAGACATTTGATATAAAAAGTTTAAAAAACTATATGAGCTATAAAATATCTTTAGGAAGTATAAGCAAAAGAAAACACAAATATAAATTTATGATAAAGGAATGTAAAGCAAGGAATAGATAAAATGTGAAAATGTCTCCTGACAGGAACCATTTCACCACACTCAGGGACGTTGCTCAGAGTAAATTCTCACTATGATGTAGAATTATGAGGCTGGTGAAGTGATCTTTTCTGGTATTCAAGTTTTAAAAAACCTTTACTTGCGTAATAGGACAGATTATTTATTTGATCATGAGTTAATCACATCAAACATTTTTTGGGAAACATTAACTATTTAATTGATATAACAATATTTACTGACATTATTTGACATTAATTTTTTATATTTATTTCTTAGTTGTAGCTGGACACAATACCTTTATTTTTATTTATTTTTATGTGGTGCTGAGGATCGAACCCAGGGCCTTGCACGTGCTAGGCAAGGGCTGTACCGCTGAGCCACAGTCCCAGCCCGACATTAATTTTATTTCTATCAAAATAATTAATGTGGGCTCAGGTTGTGGCTCAGTGGTAGAATGCTTGCCTACCATGCGTGAGGCCCTGGGTTCGATCCTCAGCACTACACAAAAATAATCAAAATAAAGGCATTCTGTCCACCTACAACTACAAAAATTTTTTTTTTAAAAATGTACATAATTTTAAAAGACACACAGTATAAGGCCAGTCTCTAGCAAGTAAAATTATGTGTGACTTTCTGTTTCTTAACCTTTCTCTGAGGCTGGAGTTGTGGCTCAGTGGTGAGCGCTTGCCTAGTACGTGCGCGGCCCGGGTTTGATCCTCAGCACCACATTAAAAAAAGAAACCCTTTCTCTGAGATGATGAAAAATTGTAATCCAGTCACGGTGGCACACGCCTGTAATCCCAGCACTTGGGAGGCTGAGGCAGGAGCATCACAAGTTCAAAGCTAGCCTCAGCAATGGCGAGGCACTTAGCAACTCAGTGAGACCCTGTCTCTAATAAGAATACAAAAAAGGACTGGGGATGTGGCCCAGTGGTCCAGTGCCCCTGAGTTCAATCCCCAGTACCAAAAAAAAGAAAAGAAAAAAAGAAAAATTGTAAACCACCCCTTTCCATTGGCCCTCATTTTCTTCCATTCATACTCCCTAGCAGTAAATGTTTTCACCTCTTTAAACTGTTCTTCCTGGATTATAATATGGTTATATTCCCTTTCTTATTTATCAACTTTCTATTGACTTTACATTATAGTCAGTGAAAATTTAGGTTTCTTAAGCCAATAATTCTTTCCTCTTTCTGCTGCAACTTCTATCTTCTCCCATCCCCTCAATTTTAAAATCAATATTTGATAGTTATATTATTATGCTTATATAAATATTACTTAGTGCTGAAATAAGTAATACATTATGATCACATTATCTTTCTTATATATCTCCATTAGAAATTAATGGTAACCCCTTCTTTATTTGCTTAGTTTCTTTTTTTCAGTTATGAAAAACTGGAAAATCTCAAAAATACATGAAAAAAGAAAACAGTACTTGCCATATATATCCAATATCTAGATTTTATAATTACTAACATTTCAGCATCATTGTTTTAATTTTTTTTGCTAAAATAGATATATATATATGTTTTATATATATATATCATTTTTTTTTCTTTTGGTACCAGGGATTGAACTCAGGGGCACTACCACTGGGCCACATCCCCAGCCCTTTTTTGTATTTTATTTAGAGACAGGGTCTCACTGAGTTGCTAAGTGCCTCGCCATTGCTGAGGCTGGCTTTGAACTTGCGATCCTCCTGCCTCAGCCTCCCAAAGTGCTGGGATTACAGGTGTGCGCCACCGAGCCCAGCTGCTAAAATATTTTAAAGTTAGCCTAAGACATCATGACATTCCACCTCTAAATACTTGATTATCTCTTTTTTTTTTTTTGGTGCCAGGGATTGAACCCAGGGATGCTTTACCAGTGAGCCATATCCCCAGCCCTTTTTTAAATATTTATTTTGAGACAAAACTGGCTAGTAATTTTTGACTGTCTTTTGTTACATTTGACTAATAAATCATTTGAAAGCCATGTGCATTTGCTGACTGGTACACTTCAGAAAGAGTAACTGAGGGACAAGCTAACCTTTGTCAGTATCCACAGACATTTTTGCTGGGGCCCTTCAGTTTCTCCAAAGACTAATCCTTCAATCTCTGAGTTGAGGGCACACTCTTGGTTGCCATTATTAATAGCAAAGCACAGGAAGAAGGATGGAGTCCCACACTGTCCAATATGCAGGCTTCCACCCAATGTTGTGTTCAACTCCAGGTCACACTCTATTATACCTGCTGGCCTGAGTCCTGAACCTCAACATTCAATACTCTTAGTCATCTCTTGAGGGTGGCAGTTGAGGTCCGTGGGAGAAACATCCCTCTGCTTTTTTTTTTTTTTTTTTTTGTGGTTACCGGGGATTGAACTCAGGGGCACTCGACCACTGGGTCACATCCCCAGCTCTTTTTTGTATTTTATTTAGAGACAGGGTCTCACTGAGTTGCTAAGTGCCTCGCCATTGCTGAGGCTGGCTTTGAACTTGTGATCCTCCTGCCTCAGCCCCCCCCCCCCCCCCAGCCTCACAAAGTGCTGGGATTACAGGCGTGCGCCACCGCGCCCGGCCATCCCTCTGCTTGATACTGCCATGCACTGGTCACCAAGCTCTGTGGGGTTCAGAGTTCAACCACTCTAGATATAGATGGTCAATTAATCATTCTTGTTTTCTGGCCCATGTCTCATTCATACTATTATTGCCTTCAAGTTCTAGACCTTCTGGGGATCTATGTAGCTTCTTTTTCTTTTGGTACTGGGGATTGAACTCAGGGACACTCAACCACTGAGCCACATCCCCGGCCCTATTTTGTATTTTATTTAGAGACAGGGTCTCACTGAGTTGCTTAGCACCTCACTGTATCTGAGTTTGGCTTTGAACTTGTGATCCTCCTGTCTCAGCCTCCTGATCTATGTTGCTTCTTATTGTTACTTTCCTTGGCAGACACTTAGGCTACTACTTCATCTGTTCAGCTAAGAAAGTTACTTGCTTTCTCCTCTATCAAAATATACATCTAGCCAGGCGCGGTGGTGCACACTTGTAATCCCAGCACTTGGGAGGCTGAGGCAAGAGGATCGCGAGTTCAAAGCCAGCCTCAGCAATGGCGAGGTGCTTAGCAACTCAGTGAGACCATGTCTCTAAATAAAATACAAAAAAGGGCTGAGGATGTGGCCCAGTGGCCCAGTGGTTGAATGCCCCTGAGTTCAATCCCCAGTACCAAAAAATATACTTCTTACATTTGCTTTAATTTCCTGGGTTTTGTTTAATTTTTTGTCCTTGTAGGCTTATGCTTCATTTTATTCCTTTACTACTATTCTCACAGGATTTGGGAAAGGAAAGGAAATGACACATGAAGGCAATATGTTTGTGTTTAACTGGAGGCTACCCATTTTGTTAATGATATTTATTTTTCAACTATAATATGCCAACCACTAGTTCACAAAAGCCTTTAAATAATTGGTATCATCTCTCTTTTTCTGATAAGGACTCTGAAATTTAGAAAAAAATTGTTATTTAACAAGCCAGGTTTTTCTTCACCTGGGCTTTTCTAGATCCTAATGGTGTACAAGAATCACCAAAGTCATATGGAAAAAAAAATAGAAATGACCCATAATCCCATAAAAAAATAAATAAAAACAATCATTAAGGTCACCTTTTAGTCACCAAAATGCAGCTGGAGTGGAAGAAGTAGAGTCAGAGGATAATTATCTACTCTCTCATGTTCAGAACTGGTGAAACAAGCACATACCTTTTTCAATCCATTGCTCAAAATCGAGGGGTTCTTTAGATGTGGTCTTTTCAATCTTCAAGGTCCGCACTGACATTGTAAATAAATAAAATGTTAATTACCTTCCTGACTCTATGCTGTTGTCTCTGTATTTCTTTTTCCCTTTGCCAGAGACTCTCCTGCATTGGTAGAACTATAGAGTATTGGGATCAGGAATATCATGTTCTGAAAGTTATCCATTCTGTTTTTCCATATATCTCTATGGTAAAATGTGGTCTTTCTTTATTTAATAGTATTGGGAATTGAACCCAGGGTTACTCTACCACTGAGCCACATCTCTAATGCTTTTTTATTTTGAAATTGTTGCTGAGGCTGTCCTTGAACTTGTGCTCCTCCTGCCTCAGTGTTCCGGCCCTCCCTGAGTGCCAAAGAACTGCGATGTGTAATGGTAATTTACTAATGTTTATAACTGTAAAACATAAAGCTAGTAGAGCTGTTTTGAATTTGGTCATCATCCAGAATTTTTTATATAGTGATGATAACACTTGGTGGTCTTGGTCATAAACATTTATGAAAAACCTAGTATGAGTACAGGCATATTTTTTTTTATTCTCTCCTGACTACAGTCTTAAGAGAAAAGTATTACTAATCTAACTCCACTGATGAGGACATAGGCTTAGAGAAGCCAGGTAAGATGTTTAATGAGAAAGAACAAGTAAGGAACAGAACTGAAATTCAGCCTCAAGGACTGTCTGACTCCAGAGCCTATGCAATTAATTAATGGCAGAGAAGAGACATGAGCCATGCATGTTCCTTCTGCACTATGTTTCTCCACTGTCTTTACCTAGTCTCTGCCACTCTAGATCCATTTCCCCTCTTCTCTGTCCTGTCCTGTGCCCTGAATAGCTGACCCCTGTAGACTAGTCTCCTGGACTTACCCATTGGCTTCTGATTGGAGTTGGCACCAGGAGTAGACAGAGGGCTGAGAGGAAGTAAGATCAGGCTATTCTATCTTCACTCCCTCTCTGCTTTGGTGTCAGGTTTTGGACAACGGTCAAGTCCCTTCATGATCACATCTCCTGCTGGGCATGATCCAGCTCTCACTAGGGTGGGATAACATTACCTCCTTGCCTTGTCCCAGGGCAGTAATGGCTTCCTGCTGTAGCTAGTTTCTGAGGGCCTCATCATCCCTTGTTTATTCCCTTAGCCCAGGACATAATTTCATAAGTGGACCCATCAATAAAGCCTCTTCATTTGAAACATCTGGGATGTGTTTTGTTTCCTGCCATGACTTTGTTTGATACACTCTATTCCTAAATAAACAGACAGGATTAGAAGAATGTTTCAATGGGAGATTCCTCTCCTAAATTCCCAGAAATGTCACTATTAATAGAAGAATCAACACCATTCAATGTGAAAAGTCAGGGTTATTGAATTTTCAGCAAGAATCTAACACAGAACTCCAGGATGAATGAATCTAGGAAAAAAAGATGCTATGGAAACTAGTGTTCTGGCAAGTCAGCTTCTTATGTTCATATAGGGTCTTTTGCCAAAGACTTTCAGTCGTAAATTGCATGGAAATTATTATGTGCTTTGGAAGGGTTTCAAATTTGCAGTTTAGAGAGGTTAGTTGTGCTGAAGGCAGTTAACCCATAATCCCTACCCTCCCATTCCAGCAATAAATCTGGATTCCACGCTGTGAAGAAAAACTAGTGTTTTGCCAAAAGTTTACACATATGTCCTCTACCTATGGAAAAATTAAAGGATGGTGAAAATTAATGTATGATTTGCTTACCTAAGTAACTTTGGATTAGAAGCTTTTCAACCTTTACATGTTTGTGAAAACATATAATGAACTCCTGGGGAAACATTCCTGTGGTGGTCCAAAATGTTTCTGGATTCCTGTTGTTAATTTGAAAGAAAAAGAATAGCTAAATATAAATGTTAAATCATAAAGTTCTCATGAATAAGAATTATAAAAATGAGTATTGGATTCTGGCAATCCATTTCTGTTAATTCTGCCTCTAATCTCTCCCCAAGTTTAATAATTCTTTGCTACTACCAGATATTCTCTTCTAAAACACAGGAACAGAACTGATGTCACTCCTGTCTAAAAGCCCTCAGTGGTCCCTCACTGCCTATAAATTTAAACTCCTTAGTATGACATTTAAGACTGTATACTCTGGTTTCATAATTAAAGGGCATTATCCCCCATCACTACATCACCATCAATCACTGTAGTCACACTGGGCCACTTAAAATTCTGCAAACACGTCATACAGGCTCTTGCTTCTGTATAGTAGTTCCTGAGATTCTCTTCACCCAAGAAGTCTTTCTTCCCTTGCAAAAGTTTACTCACTTTTGGGCCCAATCTCTCCAACCCCAACAAACTGAATCACTTCCTTCTTTCTTTGCACTTCCCTGACACTCAGGATCCATTTCTGCACTGACACTTATCTCGTGTGTCTTTATGGCTCCTACAGGATGATGAGCTCTTTGAACCCAAACACTTCCCATTACTTATCTTCCTATCCCTGCAACTGTTAAATAGTTGAGCACAGTATGTGTTTGCTGAAAAAGAAATTAAATATGTGGTTTTAAGTTATATAGATGTTTGAAATAGTGTATGTGGTACTGAATACAGAAACAATAATTTCAACAGCCTTTTTCTTTTACGGAGGTAAAATTTATATATGGTGAAATTTACCTTATAACTTCATGAGTTTCTGTTTTTTGATTTTTATGATGCTGGAGATCAAACCCAGGGCCTTGCACACTCGAGGCAAGTACTTCACATGAATTACATCCCCAGGCCATTTAATGAGTTTTGATCAATGTATGTGCTTATGTAACTGATCCCAGGATAACCAATACCCCCATCAAGATACAGAACATTCTCATGACTCCAAAAACTTTCCTTCCAGATAATCCCTACTTCCCTTAGACAATTATTATTTTGACTTCTATCACCATGAAATATGCCACAATGTATGTGTGTATATGTATATACACATATGTATGTATACACACAACATACATATATGTATATATACATATATATTCATATATACATGGTTTTTTTTCACTACTGGGGATTGAATCCAGGGATACTCTACCACTGAGCTATATACCCAGTCCTATTTATTTATTTGCTTACTTACTTATTTTGCAGTACTGGGGACTAAACCCAGGGGAGTTTAACCACTGAGTTACATCCTCTGGTCCTTTATTTATTTACTCTTTTGAGACTGGGTCTCACTAAGCTGCCAAGGCTGATCTTGAACTTATGATCCTCCTGTCTCAGCCTCCCAAGTCACTGGGAAAACAAGTCTGTTTCACAGGATCAAGTCTCTTTTAAAAAAAAATTGAGACAGGATCACACCAAATTGCTCAGGCTAGACTGAACTTGCAATCCTCCTTCCTCAGTTACCTAATAGCTGGGATTATAGGCATGCACTACCACACTCGACTTGTTCATTCTTCTGTTTGATATCCAGATTGCTTCCAGTTTTTTAATGCTATAATAAATAAAGCTAGTATAAACATTTTTATACAAATGTCTTCATAGACAAACTTCTATTTCTCTTGGGTCATTACTAAGTGTGGCTTTGTTGGATCATAAGGTAGAGTTATATTCAACTTTATAAAAATCTGCCAAGGGGGCTGGGGTTGTGGCTCTGCGGTAGAGCGCTTGCTTGGCACGTGCAAGGCCCGGTTTCGATCCTTAGCACCACGTAAAAATAAAGGCTTTGTGTACAACTAAAACAAATAAATAAATTTTTTTTAAATCTGCCAAATTTCCAATGTGGTTATACTGTTTTATACTCCTACCAGCAATGTAAGAGAGTTCTACTTGCACCACATCCTTTGACTGATTTGCTGCTATCAGTCTTAAATTTTAGCCATTCTAGTAAATGTGAAATGGTCTCCTATTGTTTTAATTTGAATTTTCCTGATAACTAATAATGCTAAGTACTTTTTTCATTCACATTAGTTGTTCATCTATTTTCTTTTGTTAAGTGTCTTTTTGTTAAGTATTTTTGTCCTTTTTAAATAAAGCTGTTTGGATTTTTATTATATACTTGTCCTCTGGTAGATATATGTATTATGAATGAATATTTTCTCCCAGTCCATGGTTTGCCTTGTCATTTTTTCTTTTTTGTTCCAAGGGATTGATTCCAGGAATGCTTAACCACTAAGCCACATCCCTACCCCTTTTTATTTTGAGACAGGGTCTTGCTAAGTAGATTAGGGCCTCCTTGAATTGCAGAGACTGGCTTTGAACTCCTCCTGCCTCAGTCTCCCGAGCTGCTGGAATTACAGTTGTGCACTGGCTTGCCTTTTCATTTTCTTAATCATGGCTTTCAATAAGCGGAAGTTTCATGACTGACAAAGTCTAGGTTTGTTACTTTTTTTCCTTTCTTTCCTTATCTTCAAAAATTATTTTCTTTTTTGTTTATCTGTGGTGCTGGAGACAGTGTCTCAGGCATGCTGAGCAAGTTCTCTACCACTGATCTATATTCCCAGCCCCATTTTTAAATTTTATGCTTAGTAATTTTTGTGTCATTCCCCTCCCCGCAAGAAATCCTTGCCTACTGCAATGTTGCAAAGTACTTTCTTATGAGGTCCATGATCCATCCTGAATTAATTTTTGTGCTCAGTATAAGATAAGGGACAGTTCATTTTTATCTACATGTTTACTCTGTTGCTCCAGCACCATTTGTTAAAAACGCTTTCTTTTTCCTATTGGAACTGCCATAGTGTCTTTGTCCAAAATAAAATATATTTTGTCAAAAATTTAACCTAGGCGGGGCGCGGTGGCGCACGCCTGTAATCCCAGCACTTTGGGAGGCTGAGGCAGGAGGATCGCGAGTTCAAAGCCAACCTCAGCAATGGCGAGGCACTTAGCAACTCAGTGAGACCCTGTCTCTAATAAAATACAAAAAAGGGCTGGGGATGTGGCCCAGTGGTCGAGTGCCCCTGAGTTCAATCCCCGGTACCACAAAAAAAAAAAAAAAAAAAAAAAAAAAAAATTTAACCTAACATAACCTGATGCGTGTGGGTCGATTTTGGGGTTCTCTATTCTGTTCCACTGGTCTAATATTACAAATACACCACACTGCTTTGATAATTGGGTATTTGATAATTCTATGTCCTGAAATCAGATAATGTAAATAAGTGCTTCAACTTTCTTCCTTTTCAAGATGATTTTGACTAGTCCAGGTCTTTGCATTTCCAGATATGTTTCAGAAAAAATTGTTATTGCCTATGTAAAAGTATACTGAGATTTTAATTTGGATTGTACAAAATCTACATTAATTTTGGGAGAATCTGGCATTTTAACAATATTAAGTTTTCTAACTATGAACATAGTATATATTTTCATTTATTTAGCTCTTTATTATGTTAAAAGTTTTGTCAACAATATTTTATAAATTTCATTGTGAAGGTCTTATGTGTCTTATTAAATTTATTCTAAACTATGTTATATTTTAAATGCTATTTTATGTGGATTTTTTTTGGGGGGGTGGGGGCAGGTACTAGGAACTGAACTCAGGGGTACTCGGCCACTGAGCCATATCCCCAGGCCTATTTTGTACTTTTTTGTGTGTGTGTATGGTACCAGGGATTGAACTCAGGGGCACTCGACCACTGGGTCACATCCCCAGACCTTTTTTGTATTTTATTTAGAGATAGGGTCTCACTGAGTTGCTAAGTGCCTCGCCATTGCTGAGGCTGGCTTTGAACTCGTGATCCTCCTGCCTCAGCCTCCCAAAGTGCTGGGATCACAAGCGTGCGCACACGCACCCAGCCTATTTTGCATTTTATTTAGAGACAGGGTCTCACTGAGTTGCTTAGCGCCTAGCTTTTGCTGAGGCTGGCTTTGAACTCAAGATCCTCCTGCCTCAGCTTCCCAAGCTGCTGGGATTACAAGTGTGTGCCACCACGCCCAGCTAACCTGTTGCTGCCTGAAGCGATGGCCACTTGGAGCAACGAAGCCGCGGGAAGAAGTTCAGAGGCGAACTGGAAACAAACAGGCTTTTTATTCTGATAACTTCTCTCTCTGGCTCTAACAACGACTTTAACATGTACCACCAAAAACCCACACACACAAATGGTGCCGACCTGATCAGCAATCTCGGCCCAAGTCTCCTGAGACTACGGAAGGCGGCAATGCCCAAACATCTCTATGGCCCGTAGTCAACTGCAGTCTTAGCCATCTCCCCAAACAGGGCTCCTGCACTAACCCTAATAATCTATAAACATATTACCTTGAGAGAAAAGTCACCAAAAGTATACAATATTTTCTAATATTGTCTTAGAAAAATGATCTCTATCTAATCAGAGATAAGGAATGTTTCTGGAAGATCTCTATTCCTAGCAAACAACATTAAGGCAAATCTCTGTGTATTTTTTTGGGGGGAGGGCAGGTACTGGGGATTGAACTCAGGGGCATTCAACCACTAACCCACATCCAAGCCCTATTTTTTTTTTTTTTTTTTGAGACAGGGTCTCACAGAGTTGCTTAGCACCTCTCTTTTGCTGAGGCTGGCTTTGAACTTGTGATCATCCTGCCTCAGCCTACTGAGCCGCTGGGATTAAAGGCATGTACCATCACACCTGGCTCAGTTCTGAGTATTCTTATAGCAGTTCCCATGCTAATTTTTCTACTCCAAGTTAAGAGTGAGATAAGTAACTATTACTTCACTTTCAGAAAGTAAAAAACTGACATGAACTAAGAGACACGGGCAAAGGCAGATATTAACTTTTTGATTCAAATGTTGATTTATCATAGTATAGTACAAAGAACCCTTGACTAGCAGTTAGAAAATACGAGTGTTAGTTGATTCTGCCATCTGCTTCTCTGTATGATTTTAAGCAAGTCATTTTACATGTGATCATTTGTTTTCTCATCTTCACAACAGGGTTGAAAATACTTCTTTGGACTTCTTATTTCCCAGTTGCATAGCATAGTATATGAAATTATAAAGTCTTATGCTATTATATGCACATACATGTATGTATGTTAAGATATGTGTGTGTATAAATATACACCCTAATACTTTTCAATATTAGCCAATCTGGGAGCAGTAATACATGCCTGTAAATTCAGCTACTAGGGAGGCTGAGGCAGGAGGATCACAAGTTCAAAGCCAGCCTCAGCAAATTAGTGAGGTCCTGTCTCAAAAAATAAAAAGGGTTGATGATGTAGCATAGTTGTAAAGTACCCATGGGTTCAATCCCTAGTATTAAAAAAAAAGATTAGCTAAATTTAACTAATATTTGATATTCTAACTCTGTTAGACTTTTAAGGCTCTATGGAATAAAAGATGAACAAAATGTAGATTCTGATTCCTAGAAATTCACAGTTGAAAGAGAAGAAAAACATTAAAAATAAACATATAAAAAGGAATAAGTAAGATAATAGAGGTATTTACCAAATGCTATTAGAGTCCACAAAGAGATAAACTTATCCTACCTGGGGGGAAAGGAGCAGATGTAAGAAAGGAGATGGTGACCAGCCTTGAAAGAAGAGGTCAATTTGCTAGCATTTTGTCCAGACTTTGTCCAGGTCTTCATAATAGAACACAAAGAATCACAACATCTCTATCTTATGGCTGGCTCTGCCTCCAATAATTAAAGCTGGTATTTCAACATATTTACACTTCTCTTATCACAAGTTTAAATGAAGGGCTTAGACAAGATGAACTCATAAGTTCTTCCAGATCTAAAATTACATGATTCTATGAGTTAAACTCTGGACGAGAACTCAAGACAGTAAGAAAATAAGTCAGAACTATTAAAAAAGGCATTCTCCCATTTTAGTTATTGGAATTAAGACTCTGAGAATAGTATTTGTGTTTATGGAGAAGGAGTTCTTGACCTGTTAAAGAGTGGGAAAGGAATGATATCAAGAAGCTGAGAAACAAACAATGCAGGAGCAATAGCATGAAGTGGAGCACTCAGTTCAGCAAAGATGTCACTTGGACTTGTAAGGAAATAGGCAGCAGATAGGAAAGTATGTTTATATTCCTATTTCCAAGAAAAATCTGGAATAAAAACAAAACTAGACATAAAAATCTACACATTCATAAAATGAAGTTGTTGTTTGGGCTTTTGCCTTCATAAACAAACTTACAAAAAAATCTTATTGGTGGGGGTGTAGCTCAGTGGTAGAACACTTGCCTAGCATGCACAATGCCCTGGGTTCCATCCCTGGCACTAGAAAAATAATGATAAATAATAATAGTAATAATAATAAATCTAAGCTGGGTGCGGTAGTGCACACCTACAATTCCAGCACTTGGGAGGCTGAGACAGGAGGATCATGAGTTCAAAGCTAGCCTCAGTAATGGTGAGGCACTTAGCAACTCAGTGAGACCCTGTCTCTAAATAAAATACAAAAAAAGGGCTGGGGGTGTGTGGCCCAGTGGTCGAGTGCCCCTGAGTTCAATCCCCGGTACCAAAATAATAATAATAATAATAATAATAATAATAAATCTAAACCTCTTTTTAATATTTATTTATTTGTTTTAGTTGTACACAATGCCTTTATTTATTTTTTTAAATATTTTTATTTATTTGCTTTAGTTGTATACAATGCGTTTTATTCAATGCATTTTATTTGTATGTGGTGCTGAGGATTGAACCTGGGTCACCCACGCGCTAGGTGAGCGCTCTACCACTGAGCCACAATCCCAGCCCCTAAACACCTCTTTGTATAAAGAGGTCAGTTTAGGAATTATAGAGAAAAGGATCAAAAACTTAAATATTTACAAATGAATTAGTTGCAGGAATGATGACAAAGGTGGAATTCTACCAGGTAATCTAGTTCACCAAACATTTATTAAACTGTATTTAACAGCACTAGTCGTAACACACATAGTTCCAGTACCATAGGGGTTCACTAGTCCAATATAAAGACTTCAAGTGAGACAGTATGGTAACTCTTACCCATCAATGATATTTTCAGGTGGGTGTTTTTCATCACTTGATGTAGCTAAAACCACTTCAGCCCCTTCAGAGCTCAAACAGAGATCTAATTTTCTCATCTTCAAGTGTTAAACCTGCAAATAATAAAATAAAAAATAAAAAAGCAACTCTTTGATTCTCTTAGCTTCATCTAAAAAAGGAAAGAGAAGGAAAGCTGGTTGCCTAGCATACTGTTTAACCACCAAGCAATTCAACGAGTGGGAGGGACTCCACTGTTTGTTTATATAAGTAAACTTCTGACTTCAATTCTGCTCCATAAAATGTCTTTTGACTACCTAAACTGACATCATTTCTCTGCTTCAATAATTACACGGAAACTATTAACAAGTCAGGGAGACATAAATTAGTGAAAGTTGTTGATATGTATATTTCAGAAATTTTAAAAAAAATGGAGGATAAAAACAGATCTTTCATAACTGTCTATCCACATACTTTTTTTTTTTTTTTTTTTGGTGGAAAGGAGGGGGGATACCAGGGATTGAACTCAGGCACTCGATCACTGAGCCACATCCCCAGCCCTGTTTTGTATTTTTATTTAGAGACAAGGTCTCACTGAGTTGTTTAGTGCCTCGCTTTTTCCTGAGGCTGGCCTTGAACTCGAGATCCTTCTGCCACAGCCTCCTGAGCCCCTGTGATTACAGGCATGTGCCACCCCGCCTGGCCATGTACTATTTTTTTTTTTTTTTAATATTTTTAGTTGTTGATGGGTCTGTTATTTATTTATTTATTTATTTATTTACTTATTTGCAGTGCTGAGAATGGAACCCAGTGCCTCACAAATGCTAGGCAAGTGCTCTACCACTGAGCTACAACCTCAGATCCATGTATTGTTTTTTGTTTGTTGGTCTGATTTGCTTGTTTTTGATACAAGAGTTTACTACCCTGCTTATTTTTTTGTCATTGAACTATAGCATACATACAGAAAAGGGCACACATCATAAACATATAGCTCAATAAAATTTCACAAAGTAAACACAACTAGGTAAAGAAATAGAACACTTGAGAAGCTGTCCTCACCCCCCTTAACAATTACCATCCCTCCTGCCTTCCCATAAGTAACCATGGTCCTTATTCCTAATACTAAAGATTAATTTCACCCAAAATTTATGTACATGAAATCACAGTTTATACTGTTTTAGCTGGCTTTCCCCCCTCCCCCATCATTGTTTGTGAGATGTATCAATGTCATATACAACAGAATCAAAGTGTGAACTAGCAGGCAGCCCAGCCCCCACTCAGTACAACTCTGTATGAGATCAAAGAAACTAGCCCCTGTGGAGCTTCACAGGAAACTGAGTATGAGCTGAAAGGCAAAGAAAGGATTCTTTGGTTTCAGGTACTTAGACACCAAAGGCCTAATGAAGGAGGGAATTAATCTCATTCTCAGTTATATGAAATCAGAGTCAACTAAAACTATTTAAAACTGCAACTTGGTTTAAACCCCAAATCATTTATAGCTAGACTGAATCGGTTTGCCCCTCATCCTCACTACTAAAGAAAGGTTGTGTTTTCTCTGTAGGGAAGAAAAGGAGTGGGAGAAAACAATCCCCAAACATTATCTATTTCAGTCTCTACTATTATTTTAAATGCAATACTAAACAAAGTCATCAGAAGCAAATCTATAGGTAAACTAAGTGCTGAAATGACCCAGGTGCTAATCTGCATTAGCAAACATAAAGTAAAATATTACCTTAGAAGGAAATGGAGACTCAAAAAGAACAAAATAGAAATTCTACAGCTTAAAATACAGTATCTAAAATAAAATATTCATTAGTTGGGTGAAAAAGCTGATAGGATCTAGCATAAGAGAGGATCAGTGAACCTGAATCTAAAGATGGATCAGGGGCTGTAGGCCTTGCTCACTGACAGAGCACTTGCCTAGAATCCTATTAAGGCCACTCCTCTGTACCACCACCAGCCAAAAAAAAAAAAAAAAAAGTCAATAGAAATGATCCAAAATGAAACAGAAAAGAATTTTTAAAAATTAAAATAACAGAATAGAGTATCAGATATCCTTTAAACAGCATTAAACTATTAAAAATACTATTTGGCCCTTTACAGATGCAGACTGAAATACACGTAATTGAACTCCCAAGAGAAAAGAAAGTGAATAGTGTAGAAGAAAATGATGAAGAGATATGGTTGAAAATTTCTCCAAATCTATGAAAGACATAAATCCACAAATCTAAGACTCAAGAACCCTAAGCTGAATAAATACAAAGGAGATTCCAAGTAGGCAAAAAACAGTCAATTGATGAAAGTTAAAGAGAAGAAATTAAAAGCAGTCAGATTTTGTAGGAGAACAACAGTTAAGAATTAAAATTAGGGGCTGGGGCTGTAGCTCAGTGGCAGAACACTTGCCTAGCATGTGTGAGACACTGGTTCAATCCTCAGCACCACACAAAAAATAAATTAATAAACAGAGATATTGTGTGTCTATCTACAACTAAAACAATATTAAAAAAAAAGAATTAAAATTAAAGGGCTAGGATTATAGTTAAGTGGTAGAGCACTTGCCTAGCATGTGTGAGGCCCTGGGTTCAATCTCAATGGGGAAAAAAAAACAACTTTTTTTTTTTTTTTAATTTTCATCAGAAATAATGCAAGCCAAAAGAAAATGGAATGGCATTTTTGAAGTGCTAAAAAAAAAAAAAAAATTAATCTTGTAAATAATATTTTAAGAATGTACATTTGCTAGATATGGAATTCTATAGGGTTTTGTGTTTTTGGTTCTTTTTTTTTTTTTTTAATTTTTAAAAATTCTTTTCTGTTTCATTTTGGATCATTTCTATTGACTTTTTTTTTTTTTTTTTTGGCTGGTGGTGGTACAGAGGAGTGGCCTTAATAGTCTTAGAACAGACTTAAGTACAAATATTTGTTTTCCTGCTAAATATTAATAAATTAAGCACTAGATTATTTACTGAATTTATTTTAAGAAAACTAAATACTGTTTTTGAGCACAGGAGCACCCCACCACTAATACACATCCCCAGTCCCTTTTATTTTATTTTTTTTTGAGATAGGGTCTCACTAAGTTGCCCAGGCTGGATTCTGAGCAACTTGTGATCCTCTGCTTAAGCCTTCAAATCACTGGGACTATAGGCATGCACCACCATGCCTGGCAGACTGAAAGCAAAAATGATCAAGTATAAGTTTAATATTTGACATGGTAAATTCCTCTACTTAATTATGAAAATTGGTTTGGTCCTATACTTTGTACCTAGATTATTAGAAACAATTTTGTTAAGTTACACGAAAACCAAAAAAAAAAATTTTTTGTTTGGTACTGGCAATCGAACTCAGGGGTACTCGACCACTGGGCCACATCCCCAGACCTTTTTTGTATTTTATTAGAGACAGGGTCTCACTGAGTTGCTAAGTGCCTCACCATTGCTGAGGCTTGCTTTTAATTTGTGATCCTCCTGCCTCAGTCTCCCAAATGCTGGGATTACAGGCATGTACCACCGCACCCGGATCTAAGTTACATGAAAATTTTGAGATTGGATAGCAATTCAATTAAATTATAGATTAATTTGGGGAGAAGAGACATGTTAATGATAATTAGTGCCATGGATCTAGCATACCTCTTCATGTATTAAAAAAAAAAAAAAAAAAAAAAAAAAAAAAAAAAAAACTTCTTTTAAATCTTTCTCCAAATATATGTCTCTTTTTGTTAGATTTACTCTTAGACACTTTATGGTTTCTCCTTCTACTGAAGTGGGATTTTTTTTTTTTTTTTTTTTTTTTTTTTTGGTACCAGGGATTGAACTCAGGGGCACATAACTACTGAGTCACATTCCCCACAGCCCTATTTTGTATTTTCATTTTGAGACAGGGTCTCAACTGAGTTGTTTAGCATCTTGCTAAGTTGCCGAGACTGGCTTTGAACTTACCATCCTCCTGCCTCAGCCTCCTGAGCCACTGAGATTACAGGCATGCACCATTGTACCCAGCTATGTAGGTGGGATCTTCTTTAAAAATAACATTTATTCTTGACCATACAATGGTTTTTTTTTTTTTTTTTTTTTTTGCAGTGTTATGGATGGAACCCAGGCATTACACATGGTAGGTAAGCACTCTCCCACTAAGCTATGACCTCAGCTCTACAAGGACTATTTCTTAACATTTCACCATGAAATGCCATGTGTCATGTACACTGTGGTTTTTGTTAGATATAATTAAGTAAACAGAAGTTTCCTTCTCCTTCTTGTTTGTTGGTTTTTTCCTTTTAAATATGAATGAGAATTGAACTTTACCAAATACTCTTCTACATCTATAAAAATAATCATAATGGATTTTTCTACAGATTGTTAATGTAATCAACGAAATAAAAACTTTCTAATTGTATAGCATCCCCAGTTACTGGCACAAATTCTATCTACATGTCTATGGTGCATTATTATTTTTAAACACAGTTAAATTCAGTGTCCTAATATTACGTTTAGAATTTTTGCAAATATATTGCTAAGATTATACTGGCCTGTAATTTTCCTTTAGTTCATATTTGGCTTTGGAATAAAGATTGTATTCCAAAGAAATTGAGAGCTTTGCCCTCTTTTTCTAGTTGTTGGAACAATTTATATAAGGTAGGGGTTATTTGATTTTGTATACCTGGTGAAGTGTTCATAGGGCAATTTTTGACAATTTCAAATTCAATAGCTCTATTCAGATATTCTATACCTTGAGTCAATTTTGGTCAGTTGTATTAATTACTGATAATTTGTATTTCATAATATTTCATAATTTCTTCTTAGTTTTCATTTTATTATAATAGAAAGTAAAACCCACTTTCTATTTTAATCTTAAAAATCTAGTATTAATAGTAATAAAAGCTGGGTCACACTGTTCAAGAAAAAAGACATTCTAAGCCAGGTGCAGTGGCACATGCCTGTAATCCCAGCAACTCAGGAGGTTGAGGCAAGAGGATCTAAAGTTCAAAGCCAGAATCAGCAATTTAGCAAGGCCCTAAGCAACTTAGTGAGATGCTGTATCTAAATAAAAAATAAAAATGGCTGGGGATGTGGCTCAATGGTTGAGTGCCCCTGGGTTCAAACTCTTGTACAAAAAAAATATATACACATACACACACACACACACACACACACACACACACCAGACTGGGGTGAGGAATGTGGGTTGTATGACAGGCTGCACTTTAGGTAGTTTCTTATAACTTTTTGAATGGCTATACTCAAAATAATAATAACTAATGGAACAAAATGAACTATGGGAGACCTTTATCCTTTTTAGAATTTTGACTAAGGGTACAAAGAATATGCTTATCAATTCTGCAAGAAAAAACAAAGCTGGGGTGTTAGCTAATATAGCAGATGACAGAACTGGCCCTCAAAGAGAAGTGATCAAGTGTTGGGGGGTGTAACTCAGTAGTAGAGCATGTGTAGATAATGCGTGAGGCCCTGGGTTAAATCCCCAGAGCACGTGCGCGCACACACACACACACACACACACATACAACCAATCCCCAGAGCAAGTGTGCACATGCACACACACACACACACACACAACCAATCCCCAGAGCAAGTGTGCACATGTGCGCACACACACCAAAAAAAAAAAAAAAAAAAAAAAGAATAAAGAGACAAGAGCAAGCTAGAAAGATGTGTGGTAATGAATTATAAGTTAAAGATAATCATAAAGGCTTATACTTAAAACTTTAAAAATTAGTCATACAAGATCAGGGCTTAGCAAACTACTGCATTCAAGTCAACTCTATAGCTTGCCACCTGTTTTTACACGATGATGAATAGCTTTATTAGAACATGGCAATGCTCATTCTTTTACATAGTCTATGATTACTTTTGTGCTAGAGTAACAGCTGACAGATTATAAAACCAATAAAGACTAAAATACTATTTGGCCCTTTACAAAAAACTTTGCTAATCTTTGATCAAGATGTATAAAACTTACTGGTTTCATTGATCATAAAGTCAATGAAGACAACAGTGTACTATATCTGTCTCCAAAGGTAAAGGAATGCTATCTTCAATTATATGGCTTGGGGGGTTCAGCTCAGTGGTAGAGCCTTTGCCTAGCATATGGGGCCCTGGGTTTGATCCTCAGCATAAATAAAAAAAAAAAAAAAGTAAGGAAGCACTATATTCTGTCAAAATCTGAACACAAGCTAAGGCCCTTTTGAACTAAGGGCAAGGCACTATGCTAGTAATGCACATATGAATACAACCTAAGTGACTGAGACTTGTTTGTCTTCAAGCTGAGTCAAGGAAGATGGACAAATATGCAATTAATAATACAATATGCCATGTTCTAACATAGTGTGACCCACATAGAATATTTATTCTATATGTGGGTAGAGTTTATTTTTTTGGTACTGGAGATTAAACACAGGGCATTTTACCACTGAGCTCCTCAGCCCTTTCTTTTTTGAGATAGGCATGCTAAATTGCAGAGGCTGGCCTTGATCCTGTGATACTCCTGCCTCAGCCTCCTGACTCTCTGGAATTACCCTGTGGCAGGCTTGTTTCTTTTTTAAAAAAATTTAATTCTATTTTTACTATTTGAATTGACATTCTTGAATGTGTTCAAACAGGTAAACACACAAAGCGTGTATTATTCTTGTGTGGACAGAAATGTACAAGGAAAATCATTCATGAATTAGAAGAGAGTTACATTTTAGGGAAAGTTTTAGTATTCATGTGTAAGCAGATGAATAGGATAGGGTGTACTCTTCAAAAGTTCAGTTCTTTGCTTACTGCACATTATTAATTATCTTAGTTGTCTGAAAGAAGCAAACAATATCCTTTGATTCCCTGTTTTGGAAGAATTGCTTAAATAACAAGAAAGAAAGGGAGGGGGTGGGTTCCCTTTAAGTTTCTTTTGTTACGATTAACGAGGAACCAACTCCAATATACCCCAAGGAACAACTCAGAAGGTACGTTGTTCTCCCAACTCCAAGACGCAGGTTTAAGATGTAGTCCAATTCCCTATGCTAAGATACCTTGCTCTAAATAAACACGTATTTCTTGAGGGCCTCAGTTCACCGAATGTAAGAGGTGCAGTCCAGGATGCCATCCTTCCCATTTTTACAATTGCTAACCTTGGACTTCCTTGCCTTACCCTAAACTAGGGCCACTGGGTTCACCTGCAGTTCACACGCTCTTTCCGTGCACCCAGTCTCCCCGGAGGCCAGGACCTGTAGCTAGAAAGGCGGGAATCAACCCTTGACACAACCGCTCACATCCATCCCAAGCCTTCGCCTCAGTCCCATCCCAGGTGACATAAAATACATTAAATGAGCCCGCCTGGATAGTAAATACAATTTATACCTACATGAGTTACGTTGCAGCTACAGATCTTACATTTCGGCAGATTCATTAACTTCGATTTGCAATCATTTTTCCCTTTGGGAGCCAAAACACTATTTCAGGCCTCAAAAGGGTCCGTCGGGGCACTAGCGCCCCGAGCCAGCGGAGAGCACAGGCCGGCGTCAGACCCTTCGCGAGGCGGCCCCTCAGCGCCGCCCGCCCCACCCCCGCGCCTTCCGCGCCGCGTCCCCTCACCAGCCCCCCGCGCCGCGTCCCCTCACCAGCCCCCCGCGCTCACTCCCCTCCCGCCAGCATCCCTTCTGTCCGCCTCGCCAGCCAGACTCCCACTTTCCCCCGGTGCCGGACTACTCCACCCCCCGCCGACTTGCTCGCCTGGGCCTCAGGATAGCTCCGGGCGCACTGACGGTCCCGCTCGGGATTGCCCCCGCGACCAGCCCGACGCGCCCCGGCGACGGCCCTGTCCCCCGCCCGGCGGAGTCCCAGACGCCCGCACAGCACTACTCAACGCGCCCCGCCCCGCCGTAACTCGCCGGCCCAGCTGCGCAACCCCGCCAGTGAGCCTTTCCCCAGGCCTAACCTCCCCCAGCTCAGCTCAGCTCATCCCAGCAGGCCCGCAGGACCAAGGGGACCCGCCCTCGCGCGGGCACGCACGCGCAGTGCCCAGCCCTGCCAGCTCCCAGCCCAGCGCCCTCAGGTTGCCAGCCCGGCCTCCAGACCCGGCCCCGCCCCTTATGCCGGCCCCGCCCCAAGACCGGCCCCGCCCCTTATGCCGGCCCCGCGCACGCGCGCCTCCTCGGCCCAGCCCTCCCCCCGCCCCGCTGGTCCCGCGGTCCCACGGCGCCAGGTCGCCCCCAGCCCCCTCCCTCTTGCCACCCTCTCTGTTTCCCACCCTCGTCAGCGTCGTGCCCAGTGTGCCGAGCCGCCTTCCTCGTTCGCCGCGCCACGGAAGGAAGAAGCCACCACCGAGGTGCTGCCGCTCGCTGCCCCAGGCAGGGGCACAGGTAGGTGGCGGCCGCGGGCTTGGCCGCTGGCCGAACCCCGGGCTGCGTGTGGGGGCGGGGGCAGGGTGTGAGGGAGGGGCGGGTGGGGGAGGGGAGGCGTGGGAGGATGAGGATGTATGGGTGTGGGAGGTGGGTTTGCGAGTGGGGGCGGGGAGCCGGGGAAAGCCGTGGGGGCGTGGGAGACCCGGGTTCGGGGCCGGGGTGCGAGAGGGAGCAGCATTGGCTGGGGAGGAGTAGGAGAGGGGCATGCGTGGGAATTGAGCGGGGGGGGGGGCGAAGGATTGCTGTACCGGGGGAGGCGAAGGGGAAGGTAGTTTGGGGGGTGCACGGAGGAAGGAGCTAGGAGTAGAATGGGGGAAGGGGTGGGGTCTTGGAAGCAGGGAAGAAAGAAGTTGGGGCTGTGGATTGTGAAGTTGGGGATGGTGAAGCGTGAAGGAATGGGATTTTGAGGGTTGAGGACACCAGACTGGAGAGGGATGGAGAGGTTGGGGTCCGAGGAGAGGGAAGCCCGAGGGAGAGGAAGGGAAGGATGGATGGTGAAGGACAAGAAGTGGGTGGAATGGCGTAGAGACAGGAAGGGAAGCAGGTGGAGGTGAAATTGGGGCTTGGGACTGGGAGCCACGTTTTTGGAAGGGGTGCGGTAGGATTGAAATGAGCTCTGAAGAGAGGGCGGATGAGCTGTGAGTGTATGAAGGGGAAGGTTTAGGATTTGGGGTGAGCAGCTATGGAGTTGGTAAGAGTATCAAGATGTGGGAGAGATTAGTTTGCTCTTGAGGGAAAGTAGAGAGCTGGGTATGTTGTGAGCCTCCAGAGTTTGTGGTAGGAAAGGGTATGGGTGAGAAGGCAGGTAGGGAAGTGCAAGCTACAGTAAAAAAGAAGTAGTGGGGAGAATTGAAAATTGAATAATGGCGGTGACACAGAACAATGAGAGGGGATTGTTTGCTGGTTATAGGTAGTTTATAACTGCTTTCTTTTCGGGTTTTTATGTTAGAAACTTTCTCAAAAATTCTAATAAGCCAAACTTGTCTGCATTTTTGAAATGAAGGTCATGGGTTGACAGATGTTTTCCTGGTGTGGGATGTGGCTAATTTCTACCCTGGCAGAAAGAAGGGAGGCCTCATTGTAACTCTATCCTGGCTCTGTTCCCACCAATTCTTTCCTCAGAAGTACCCCCCCCCCTTTTTTTAATCTCCTCTCTTCCCTACCCCTCAGCCTGAGCCAGTGAGTACCAGAGGGATCAAACAGGTGGGTGAGATTAATTTTTAACATTTTTTTAATCCTCAAGGCTGATGTCATGTTTTTATTCTTGAGAGAGAGCATCATGCAATGGAAAGAGCTTGAACTTTGGAGTAATACAGCCTTGACATTGAATTTGAGCTCTGCCAATTACTAGCTCTGCTCCTTGTATAAGTTACCACCTTGTAGGATAGGTGATGAGATCATTTTATTTAGTACCTATTATAATTCCTGGCCACTGGTAAGCACTTAATAAATGATAGCCTTTGCAGCCAGTATTGACTAATATCAGTCATTACTATAACCTGTCTTTTTTTTTTTTTTTTGTACCACGGATTGAACCCAGGGGCACTTAACCACTGAGCCACATCCCTAGCACTTATTTTTATTTTTTTATTTTGAGACAGGGTCTCACTAAGTTGCTTAAGTCCTCACTAAGTTGCTGAGGCCGGCCTTGAACTTGAAATCCTCCTGCCTCAGCCTCCTGAGTTGCTGGAATTATGGGTATGCACCCCCACAGCCAGTTTAACATGTTATTCTTAAGGGGTTGTTAACTTATTTTACCTACTAAAGTTAAGTGCTTTCTTACTTTTCTTCTTCAAATTAGATAACCATAGGCTCATCTCACAATTTTAACCCTATTATCCTGTTGCCTCTTTGTTTTCCTCCCTCTGTTCACCTGACTGGGATAGTTATGCTTTTTGCTTGGTAAACTGGTTTCAAGGTCTGAAAAACTGTCATTTTTTTTTCTTGCCTCCTATTCAAAGAAGCTACAGAGAGCTGAATTTTTATGTACTAAGGTTCTATTTCATTTATTGGAAGAAATGATATGGTAACTTTGGCTCACCAGTGATGACCAGACCCTAGAATATGCACTACTGTATTGTTTTTGTAAGGTATTGTGTGTGACAAAGTTGCCTCTTTGGAGAGAACTGGGAGACCCATTAGAATGCCTGTCACTTTGGCCAGGCATGGTAGTATAGTATAATCCCAGCGACTCAGGAAGCTGAGGCAGGAGGATCACAAGTTCAAGGCCAGCCTCAGCAACTTGGGAGACCCTGTCTTGAAATAAAAAGGGCTGGAGATATAGCTCAGTGGTAAAGCACCCCTGGGTTTAATCCCCAGTGCCCCCCACTCCCCTCCCAAAAAGAAAGTACATTTGTCACTCTGTTGACCTAATATAGCTACAACTGATCTACATTTGACAGATATCAATCTATTCTTACAGATATCAACTATTTTAATTTTCCAGTTTGAGATTTTTGCTATCTTATAGAACAGGCCCCATCTCCTGAGAGGGCAGTTTATAATAGATCACCATGTGCAATAGCCAGGGGCAAGCAAAGCCAAATACAGAAACTTTGTGTAGAATCATCTTGCCTTTGTAGTTCTTAACCTCAGAAGGTTCAAACATTAATTTAGTTCTTAGATCATTTTGTAATACAACACAAACTCCAAGGAAGCACTTATTGGGAAAATACAGGATGTACAAATTTTAGTAGTAGAAATCAAAGGTCACTAGAATTTCCTGAATCAAGTTCAGTTCCTTATATATCAGTTGAAGAAAGAAAGGCAAATGATGTGGTTCTACTCTTTAAGAAATACTGGATTTTTTTCATTATTTACAAAGAGAAATAGCATTTGGTGAGTAATTTAAAGATAAAACATAGTCATAACTGTGCCTTTATGCAAAATGATCCTTGAAAGCTGAAGCTGCCAGGATTTGGGGCAGGGGTTAGCAGCATCCTTACTGTGGTCCCAAGCTGTTTGTGCCCTCTGCTGGATGAAATCACACTTTTCTAATTTTCATCAGAAATGGTCATCCATACAATTATTCTTGAATTTGTCCATTTTACTCCAAAGTTTATGGAAGGTTACTATTGGGAATGAGGATTATGAGCAACGCGTATGGACAGACCCTATTTTATTGCTCAGGGAGCTCATAGTGTGCTGATTCGTTCTAATGTTATCTTCCATAGAATTTGCCTTCAAGTCATTTCTTTTTAGGGCCCCTGGTGTCTACTTCCTGATTGGCAGGTAGAGTAGGGCTCTGAATATATGAATAAAGACTGAAGGAGATCTGCCTTTTCTCCTCATTAGGATTAATGTCTGTGAGTTTGAAGGGGCCAGATATTAACCTCTGCTGGATGAAGAGTTTAGAATAAGTGAGGCATCTCCTTAGCAGCAGACATCGAGTGCTGGCAAGAGAAGAGTGGGTTATAAGAGCTGGCACTGTGACAGGATTTTCCCTTAGTTTTTTAGTTCAATCTTTTTCTCCCCCCCCTCCCCCCTTGTACCAGTAGCAATATACTCCCTTCATCTGCTCTGCTTCAGCCACCTGCAGAAGGGTCTGGCAAGTGGGGGAGGAGCGTGCAGCTGTTGCTTGGAAGAGGAGCTGGCTCCTAGCAACAGTATCAGCAAGCCCTGTAACTCAGAGCACTAAATCTGTCCCTTTGAGGTCTCACCCTTCCTCCTGTTTAGTTCAGCAAATATCTTTTGAGGGCTTACTCAGTACTAGGCACTCTGTTGGTCTTAAGAAAGAGAGATCAATCAAATTTTAAGTGCCTTGCCTTTAAATTGCTCCCAGCTCTTGGTACAGTAACAAGTGAACAGATATACATGGTACTGACTGCTGTGTAGAAGGAGACACTGGTTGCCCTGGGAAAACCAGACAGACATGTCCTGGTGCAGGAGTTGGGGAAGGATTCCCAGGAGGGGGGTGATGGTGGAGCTGAGTGTCAATGATAAGTAGGAATTAACTAGGTCAGGAAGGCAGAGAAGGATTCTGCAGCTGAAGGGAGTAGAATAGTTCAAGTCCAGTGGAACAGAAGAGCATGACCAATTTACCAAGTAGTATGGCATGGCCATGGAGTAGGGCATAAGGGGATGAGCAAAAGAGGGTGAGGCTCTAGGGCTAGACCGGGCCCTCTTTTCTGATGTGCTGTATACACATAATTATCCTTGGGAGAAACATATAGTACTGATTTTCACAAACAAGATCATTGTTTGATCTCTAGAGACTCAGCATTTTTTTATCACTGACTTAATTGTCTGGTGACACTTGTAAGTGGCTTCAGGCTGCTTGTGGCCCTGTGTTGATGCAGAAGCTGAATTGTTTCACTCAAAGGTTGGTCAGTCCTTTAGGGATAATATCAGGCCTATATTATACTAAATTTTACCTCTTTTCCCTTTGAATTGTAGAAACGATTATCAAACATTTCTTTTTTTTAAAAAATTTTTTTTTGTAGTTGTAGATGGATAGCATGCCTCTAATTTGTTTGCTTTTATGTGGTGCTGAGGATTGAACCTAGTGCCTCACACGTGCGAGGCAAGCACTCTACCACTGAGCTACAGACCCAGCCCCACTTTTATTTTATTTTACATAAGAATTACTCGTGTGTTTAGAAA
Source organism: Tamias sibiricus (assembly GCA_025594165.1). NCBI lineage: Eukaryota > Metazoa > Chordata > Mammalia > Rodentia > Sciuridae > Tamias > Tamias sibiricus. The sequence continues at coordinate 47,282,611 of CM046658.1, forward strand.
TCTCAGTTACTCAAAAAACAAGTATTTATTCCAGTTAGTTCTTGGGCATATAATGTCTCACACATGATTGTAGAAATACCCAACTGTGGGGTTTTTTGTTTGTTTGTTTTTTTTTTAAATATATTCTATTTGTTTTAGTTGTACACAATGCCTTTATTTTTATGTGGCACTGAGGATCGAACCCAGGCCGCATGCGTGCTAGTTGAGCACTCTACCGCTGAGCCACAACCCCAGCCCCCCAACTGTGTTTTTATTTTTTTACTTACTTCAAAAGTGCCCTAACAAAACCTTAATAAACATGATGTTTTCAGGAGCTTTTATTTAGATCTGGTGGTAGAGGCCCTTTTGTAGATCAAAAAAATTTTGTTGTTTGTGGTTTATGTAAGGTTTAGCAAGTAAGTATGCTTTAGTTCTACAACTGTCTGCAGAAGGACTATAACATGCCAGAGTGCTGGTTAGGGAGCTTGGATGAATTAAACATGGTTCCTTCTCTCAAGGAGCCCAAAGTGGCAAGGGGGAGGCCCAGAAACAAATCAGTAGGAGCCAAGTGAGCCAAGTGTAACTAACAGTGTGTACAAGGTGCGAAGCTAGCAAGGGAGTTACTTATTTCCAGTCTTTTTGTGTGTCTAAATATATATTTTTTAAACTATAATTTTAATGACTTTATAACATGTCAGGTGTGGAATGGATAATTTACTTAATAATTCCCCGATTATTAGACATTTATGCTGTTTCCAATTATTTTTGTAATATAAACTGCTACCATAAATTTACTTGTAAAAGAATTGTTGCTAACATCTGGGAGAACTTTTTCAGAGTAGATTTTAGAAATGAGATATAAAATGGGCTCTAAAAGATGAGTACATTACCACAGGTAAAGGGTAGAAAAGGGTCTTCCAGGGAGACAGTAGTTGCACCTTAGGTGCCAGAGTTCCCAAGCAGCTGGTGAACTTCTCTTTCCTCACACCAGCCACAGGGCCTGCTGGGTAGGCTCATAAAGCTCTGGGCACAGCAAGATGAAGTTACATGTTACAGATGGCATTTTAATTGGATTTGCTTCCTTGTTACTCACTTTTACAGTTGTAACCAAGGCAATGTCTTACTACCTCAACTCAGAAAATCACCTGGACCCAGGACCCATCTACGTGCGAGAAAATGGGCAACTGCACATGGTGAATCTGGCTTTGGATGGTGTCAGGAGTGGTTTGCAGAAGCCAAGGCCATTCAGACTATTTCCCAAAGGCTTTTCTGTGGAGCTTTGCATGAACAGGGAAGATGATACTGCACAGAAAGAGAAGACCGATCATTTCATCTTCACATACACTCGGGAGGGGAATCTTCGGTACTCCGCCAAATCCCTCTTCAGCCTCGTCCTGGGCTTCATCTCTGACAATGTTGATCACATTGATTCCCTTATTGGCTTTCCTGAGCAGATTGCTGAAAAGCTGTTCTCTGCTGCTGAAGCCAGGCAAAAATTCACAGAGCCAGGTGCAGGGCTAAGGGCTTTACAGAAATTCACTGAGGCCTATGGAAGTCTGGTGCTGTGCTCCCTGTGCTTGCGAAACAGGTGAGTGTTCTCATTAGGATATTGAATATTTTATTGGATGTGTTTATTCTGTCAAGCCCAGGGACTTAGTGGAGTGGGCTCAGGAGCTTCCAACATCTATAGTACTTCAGTTTAGAACTTCCAGATATAAACTAGTAGAGCATTTTGAGGAAAAAAAAATACTCTTTCCCTCCTCATCTCCCAGATGACACATAACTTTATTTTGAAAATATTTTATAAGGATTGCTCAGTTCCTCTATTAGGTAGAAAAATACTTTGCAGCCAACTTTTCTAATAAAATAGAAAAGATAAGGTATGCCTTGCCAAATATCTCTTAGTATGTTCTTGGCGGTGTGAAGATTACTACCCAGAATTCTTAGCCCTGTTTCAGTTTGAAGACCATTAAATATTGATTGTTAGATTAAAAAACAGCCTTAAAAGAATGAGTGATTTAAATTTTAAATATTCTGAAGTTTGGGAATTGTCAAAAAAGGTCCCAATGCCAAGGCCTGTCTTCTGACAAAGCAGATATTTCCTCTTGTGACTTCCTCTTCGGCTCATACTTTATGTATTGATTCAAAAGTTTTATTCCACCTTTATATAAAAACACTTTCGGAAAACTTACTAATTTGAAACTCTTAGAAAAGATCATAAACGAGCCAGGCGTGGTGGCACACGCCTATAATCCCAGCACTTGGGAGGCTGAGGCAGGAGGATCGCGAGTTCAAAGCCAGCCACACCAATGGCGAGGCACATAGCAACTCAGTGAGACCCTGTCTCTAAATAAAATACAAAGAAGGACTGGGGATGTGGCCCAGTGGTCGAGTGCCCCTGAGTTCAATCCCCAGTACCAAAAAAATAAAGATAATAAAACGGCCGCTGACAGATGATTCCAACAGGAATACAGAAGGGTATGAAGTGAAAACATAATCCTTCCCTTCTGTCTCAGCTGTTTCTTCTCACCAGAGGCCAACTAATATTATCCATGTCTTTTATGTCATTCTAGAGAGATTCTGTACATTCACATGCTTATATAGCTCTCCCTTTTGTGACACAAATAATCACATACTGTACACAGTCGTGTGTATACCTTGCTGTTTGTTTTTGTTTGTTTTGTTTTGTTTTGTTTTGGTGGGGAGTACCAGGATTGCTATGTCCCTAGCCCTGTTTTGTATTTTATTTAGAGACAGGGTCTCACTGAGTTGCTTAGCACCTCACCTTTGCAGTGGCTGGCTTAGAACTCACAATCCTGCCTCAGCCTCCTGAGCTACTGGGATTACAGGTGTGCACCACCATGCCTGGCCTTGCTGTTTTTAAAAATCATTTGTTATCAATGCTTATAGACTTTTAAAATAGCTTCATAATATACCACTATCTGAACTTTTTTTTTCTCTCTTTTTTTTGGCATGATACTGAGGGTTGTGTACCCAGGACCTTGCACATGCTAGACAAGCCATCTACCACTGAGCTGCACCACCAGCTCATTATTAGAAACCCTGAGGGGCAGCTTATCATTAAGATGCACAATCACTGAATGGTAAAATGAGGCTCAACAAAAGGTGTACAGTAAGAGAAAAACATACCATAAAATGTAAGATAAACTCATATACCTTAAAAAATTAAGAAGAAATAATCTTTATTTAACTGGCTCAGAATTACTGGTTTTACCCCAGGCTGAATATTGTACTTTAAAATGAAAAGGCATAAGTACTCTCAGAAAAGAATGGAACCTTGGACTCAAACTGAGAAGGCGCCGTTTGAAACCTCTGCCTATGTGCTATGGTCTCAGTCTTGGCAGGACTTAGGGCTGCTGCCAGTGGGAAGGAGACAAATTGCCCTGCCTAAACTAAGTGAAAAAGTCAAGTCATATTTCATTATAGCTTACACACTTAATATACATTTTACTCCTTCATTTTTTATTCCAAGTTATTTGTATTCATTGTAGAAAAATTAGATAAGTGAAAAATAGAATTATGATGTATACCTTGTTTTATTTATTTTATAAAAACTACATTTGGGAGTTATTACATACTATAAAACTATTAAGAAAATTTATGCCAAGCGCGGTGGAGAACGCCTGTAATCCCAGCAGCTCAGGAGGCTGAGGCAGGAGGATCATGAGTTCAAAGCCAGCCTCAGCAACAGCAAGGTGCCAAGCAACTCAGTGAGACCCTGTCTCTAAATAAAATATAAAGTAGGGCGGGGATGTGACTCAGTGGTTGAGTGCCCCTGAGTTCAATCCCTAGTACCAAAAAAAGAAAGAAAGAAAAGAAAATTTATAATCCCACCACAGTAATCATTTTTAGGTATATATTTTCATGCATTTGGGGATGTATTCTCTACATCTGGTGTTCTTTGTTTTTTTCCTCTTCTACCCTTACAGCTGAAGTACTTTCCATGCTTTTGAAAGTGCTGCTTATCCATTTGTTCCTATAGTCAGATTGATCAGTCTGTGATGAGAAAAGCACTTTCATTCACATTTGATGAGCATATAAATTAGTGTACCATTTCTGGAAAGCAGTTTGGCAGTTTGTGTCAAGAGAAAAAAGCATCCATACCATTTGTTAACCCATAATTCCACTTACTAAGAATCTCTTCTGGTTTCTGATGTAATAATCAGAGGCAGGAACAAATATATAAAGTGGTGTTCCTTTTAGTAATATTTGTGCTAGTGAGAATCTAAAAACTAAATGTTCAACAATAGGGAATTTGTTAAGCAAAAATAAGTCATGTGGTGAAGTATTATATAACTACTTAAGAGAATAATCAAGGATCATTTTATGATGTAATAAAATGTTCATAATATAACAAATGATAAGAAGAATGGGCATATACTATAGAATCCTTTTTCTTTCCTTCTTTTTTGTGGTGTTGGGAATCAATCCCAGGGCAGTTGGGATGATTCAATGTTTTTTTTGCCCCCCAATTTTGTTTTTTTTTTTTTTTTTTTTTTGTGGTACTGGGGATTGAACTCAGGGGCACTCGACCACTGGGTCACATCCCCAGCCCTTTTTTGTATTTTATTAGAGACAGGGTCTCACTGAGTTGCTAAGTGCCTCGCCATTGCTGAAGCTGGCTTTGAACTCGCGATCCTCCTGCCTCAGCCTCCCAAAGTGCTGGGATTACAGGCGTGCGCCACCGCGCCCGGCTCCCAATTTTGTTTTTTTAAAAAATATTTGTAGCCAGGCATGGTGGTACCTGCCTATAATCCCAGCTACTTGGGAGGCGGCAGGATCCCAAGTTGGGAGGCCAGGCTGGGCAACTTGGACCCTGTTTCAAAATAAAATTTAAAAAGAACTGGGGATATAGGTCAGTTGTAGAGTACTTGCTTAGAACATGTGAGGGTGTGAGGCTCTGAATCCCCAGAACAACCAAAATAGATGGATAGATTGATTTATTGCGCATACAGAAAGACAAGAGAAAACCCCACCAACATATAGTCTAGATTGTGGGATTGCAGTTTGTTTTATATTCTTTATACTTTTCCATATTTTTTTCTCTCATGAGCATGTATTACATTTATAATCAGAAAATATAGGAAATGTTTTTAAAGTAATCTTTGGGATGTTATTTTGATATAATAATTTTAAACTTTGCTATCTCATTTAGAGCTGAGTAAGACTTTTCAGATGTGATTTTTTTTTTTTTTTTTTTAAATCTCTTCTTTTGACTCTTCAAAGAAAGATAGAGGGTAGAAAGTTTGTGGTTGTGTTTTCAATCCAGGGCTGAAGTTAGAGCTGCAGAGGTTTTACCAGTGCAAAAGGGGTCAGGTCAAAGGGAATGAGCTTGAGAAAATAAGGTAAAAGGGTAGATGCAGGCAGTTACAATCTTGGGAGAGATCACAAAGCTGCCTGTCAGAAGGAGAAGCTAGTGTCTTTTGCAACTGGGTTCCAACTCTACAAAAATTCTCTTTGCCCTTGTGTTGAAACTTTAGTAATTTTAACTCCACTGGTGGTCACAGGGATACAAGTATGTTTTCCTTAAAATAGATCCCTGTGTGGCTGAAGTAATAATAATAGCTACCTTTTAATGAGGGGCCTATAAGATGTCATATACTTTTAAAATACTGTTTCTCATTTTCTTAATTCTGAAAAGAAAATTAAAAGCCCTGTTTTGTAGTTGGGAGAAGCTGAAGCTCAGAAAGCTTAAGTAACTTTCTCAAAATTGCAGAAGTAATTAAGGCTTTAGAATCCATACTCAGGTCTTTCTGGCACTAAAATATGTTTGTGTTTTTTCTGTTGCTTCTCCACTATACTGTTCTGACCCTCTAAAGGTCAAATTGGAAGACTAGATTCAAATAAGAACCTGGAGCTTTGATTAATGTACTAGATAAGCATCTGGTATTTTCTGTGGTCTAGCATGTAGTTTCCTCAGCCTTGATTTTGTAATGTTTTTTAATCACATTGCACAGTGTTATATCCTTCACAAATAACCCTTGTTTTAGAATTACTGAAAATCTTTTGGTTAATTGATCAAAGGATGTGTGTTTTCCTCTCTCTGATTGCCAGTAATCTCCTAAATCCCCATTAATATATTTCAACTCTGTGATTAGAAGGTGGAAAACAGCAGCTTTATTTACAGTGCAATTAAAATACATCTGAGTAAATAAGGCTCATTTGTGTACCCAGCTGAACTCAGTCTTCATGCAGCTTAGGTTCCACAATTTAAAGAGGTACCAGTGCCTCAAGTCATTTGTACCTAGCAGTCAGGCCAGTGATTGGTTCTAGTACATCAGATTTTGGTTGGACATAGGAAGAAAAGTGATCCAACTAGCCTCTTGCATTCTGATTATTCCATTCTTTTTTTGGCAAATATGATACTGCCAATGGAAGAAAGATGTGAACTCTTAGGTATAACCCCACTGATCCTGGCACACCATCCTGCTGTGAAACTGAGATCTCTAGGAAGAAAGTGGATGAGAATGGAGTGCTCTTATCACAAGTCAGTTTCCCTGGTCCCTTAGGATCCTCTCCTCTCTAGTTCTTGTCACACCTAATCCCTTTCATTTTTTCTCACTGACCTCATCTGAAATAGATGAACAACTGGAAGGTGGGGTGAGGCCCGGCCTGGGCTGTGGAATGCCATTTTGATCTCCTTTTCCTTTCCAGAGGACTTCCTGATGCTTCCTGATAACTTTGGCAAGGTGTTCCAAATTGTAATTAAGTTGGTTGTGCTTATGATTTGTCTTAATAACCATCTAGATGAGATGGTTATAGTGCACATACTTTTGGAGTCGTTAGTAGGGTAACAGGGTTACAGTGGAAAGGATAGGTGCTCAGGCTTAGGTTTGAGTAGGAAAGGTAAAATGTGATCTGCCAAATATCTCTTGGGGTATTCTTAGGGATGTGCAGATTACAACTCAAGAATTCCTGACTTTTGGGCTGGGGTTGAGTCAGTGGTAGAGCGCTTGCCTGGCATGTGCGCGGCCCCGGTTTGATCCTCAGCACCATGTACAAATAAACCCAATGTGTACAGCTAAAGTAAATAAATATTAAAAAAAAAAAAGAATTCCTGACTTTTTAAAAGTCACTGGATATTGAGAATTAGATTAAAAACAACAACAACTTTGAAACAGAGTGAATAATTAAAAGTTTGAATATCCTAAAGTTTGTAAACTTATAGAGAAGGTCCTAACACTAATGCCAAGCTCTATCTTGTCTAATAAAACAGATGTTTCCTCTTGTGAATGGCCTTTGCTCATATACCTTTTTTTTGGGGGGAGGTAGTAGTACCGGGGATTGATTCAGGGGCACTTTACCACTGAGCCACATCCCCAGCCCTTTTTTATATTTTATTTAGAGACAGGGTCTCACTGAGTTGCTTAGTGCCTCGCTATTGCTGAGGCTGGCTTTGAACTTGTGATCCTCCTGCCTCAGCCTCCCAAGCTGCTGGGATTACAGGCATGTGACACTGTGTCTGGCTCATATACTTTTATTTATTTGAAATGTTTATTCCACTATCATGTGCAAAACCTTTGATGCATTTACTAATTAAAAATTCAAACTGGGCAGGGGTTGTGGCTCAGTAGTAGAGCGCTGGCCTAGCATGTGCGAGGCGTTGGGTTTGATCCTCAGCACCACATAAAAATAAGTAAATAAAATAAAGGTATTGTGTCCAACTAATAATAAAATAAATTTTAAAAATTCAAACTGTGCCTGAATAGTTATCAGTGAAGTCTGTTTATTATATGGTACTAAGGGATGATGGGATGTTGACTAGCACAAAGCCACAAATTGAAATGTTCTAAAGGAAGGAAAAGAAAAGCTGTTGATTGCTCTTCACACTCCACAGGTATCTGGTGATTTTCAGAAAAACTTGAGGAGATTAAGTCTTTCCGGGAGCTGACCCGCCTGGACCTTTCCTGTTGCAAGCTTGGAGATGAGCATGAACTTCTAGAACATCTCACCAATGAAGCCCTGTCCAGGTACTGACCTGCCACCACTTGTAAATTAAATGTTTTATATTTTTGAAGATGTCCCCATTCCTGTAGTTATTTGCTAGTTGTTGGTTTGGTTTTGGCTTGGTTTTTTTTTCTTCCTAAAATATTGTCAATCTCCATTTGCTTGGTACAGTATCATTTGGACAACACTTAGGAAAGTCAATCAGTTGATTCATTTTTCTAAATAACCTTTATTTCAATATATACTTGAAGATACCGGGGTTACAAAATTTTGCCCTTTGTTAATTTATTCTAACAAGAAATGAAAGCCGGGTACAGTGGCACACGCCTGTAATCCCAGCACTTGGGAGGCTGAAGCAGGAAGATCGAAAGTTCAAAGCCAGCTTCAGCAATGGCGAGGCACTTAGCAACTCAATGAGACCCTATCTCTAATAAAATACAAAAAAGGGCTGGGGATGTGGCCCGGTGATCGAGTGCCCCTGAGTTCAATCCCTGGTACCAAAAAATTAAAAAATGAGAAGTTACACCATTTCTCATAAACATTATCATCTGCTGTTTTAACTATCACTGAGCTATAAAGGAAATCAACTTTTTTAAAAAAATTATTTATTTTAATTAGGTTTATGTGACAGCAGAATGCATTTTGATTCATTTTACACAATTGCAGCACAACCCTACATTTCTCTGGTTGTACATGATGCATCATCACACCATATGTGCAATCATATATGTACCAGGGTAATGATGTCCATCTCATTCCACCATCTTTCCTGTCCCCATGCACCGTCCCTACCCTTTGTCCCCTTTGCCCAATCAAAGTTCCTCCATTTTCTTTCATGCCTCCCACCTCCCCTTTATGGATCAGCATCACTCATCAGAGAGAACATTCACCTTTGGATTTGGGGGATTGGCTTACTTCACTTAGCATTATATTCTCCAGTTCCATCCATTTGCCTGCAAATACCATAATTTTATTCTCTTTTATTGCTGAGTAATATTCCATTGTGTATATATACCATAGTTTCTTTATCCATTCATCTATTGAAGGGCATCTAGGTTGCTTCCACAGTTTAGCTATTGTGAATTGAGCTGCTTAAGAACATTGACCTGGCTGCATTACTATAGTATGCTGATTTTAAGTCCTTTGGACTTAAAAAAAAAAAAAAAAAAAAAAAATAGCTGGGTGTGGTGGCGCATGCCTGTAATCCCAGCACTTTGTGAGGCTGATGCAGGAGGATCACGAGTTCAAAGCCAGCCTCAGCAATGTCGAGGCACTTAGCAACTTATTGAGACCCTATCTCTAAATAAAATACCAAAAAAAGGGGCTGGGGATGTGATCCAGTGGTCGAGTGCCCCTGAGTTCAATCCTGGGTACCACAAAAAAAAAAAAAAAAAAAAAAAAAAAAAGACTGAGGAGTGGGATAGCTGGGTCAAATGGTGGTTCCATTCCAAGTTTTCTAAGGAATCTCCATACTGCTTTCGAGATTGGTTACACCAATTTGCAGTCCCACCAGCAATGCATGATTGTGCCTTTCCCCCTACATCCTCGCCAACATTTATTGTTGTCTGTACTCTTGGTAACTGCCATTCTGACTGGCATGAGATGAAATCTTAGAGTAGTTTTGATTTGTATTTCTCTGATTGCTAGAGATGTTGAACATTTTTTCATATATTTATTGATCAAGTGTATATCTTCTTCTGAGAAGTGTCTGTTCAGCTCCTTAGCCCATTTGTTGATTGGGTTGTTTGTTTTTTTTGGTGTTAAGTTTTTTTGAGTTCTTTATATATCCTGGAGATTAGTGCGCTATCTGATGTGTGTGTGGCAAAAATTTGCTCCCAAAATGTAGGCTCTCTGTTCACCTCATTGATTGTTTCTTTTGCTGAGAAGAAGCTTTTTAGTTTGAGTCCATCCGTTTATTAATTCTTGATTTTATTTCTTGTGCTTTAGGAGTCTTGTTAAGGAATTTGGGGCCTAATCTGACATGATGAATATTTGGGCCTGCTTTTTCCTCCGTTAGGCACAGGGTCTCTGGACTAATTCCTAGGTCCTAAATCAGCTTGAAGACAACCTTTTCAAGAACCATGATTTAAAGAAATAGCTTAATTCATACCATTCACAGATAACCTAGCTGATCTCAAATTACTCAGTTTGGCCAGCGGAGTGGAGGCCAGATGGGTTCCTGTATGGTTTCTTCAACACCATGGAATGATAACAGCTTTACACATCTGTTCTTTGGGGCCACCTTCTGATAATGATACGTACATACTGCCCTGTACAGAGGTCATTTTGTGTGAGGCAGTTAGCACCGAGGCTCAGATACCTTGAATAAAGGACAGTGTAGCATATTAATACATCAGTTTCATGTTAACTAGTTGGATTAGATTATGACGATAGCCTAATAAGCCCAATCTGTAAGTCTGGATGCATAAAGGAAAGAATTCTTACAGGAATTCTTTAGCAGGCTTTCTTGACCTATTGAGAATGTTTTTGATTTTTCACACAGTTGGTCCAAAATGTAGCTTTTCTGTTAAAGGTATATTTATCCCCTTAATGGGAGTCCCTGTTTACTTCATTCCCATATTCCTTTAGTGCCCTCTGCCACCTGATAGTAGTACTACATGACACTTTGACTCCTGAGTTCATCCTCACTTGTTAACTGCAGTAGCACCAAAAGAGGCTTAACTCTGTTCAGTGCATTGGGTGTGACATAGCAGAGGGTAAGGTTGTTTTATATTTTTAAATGAAATGTTTGAAAGCATGTTCTCAAACTCTAAATACTTTATTTATGGGCTTTGTTTTCCCAGTGTAACTCAGCTCCACCTGAAGGATAATTGTTTATCTGATGCGGGGATACGGAAAATGACAGCACCAGTTCGAGTGATGAAAAGAGGTCTCGAGAACCTAACGCTGCTAGACTTGTCTTGTAAGTTTTACTGGCAATTGTAGGTTATTAATATTGGAAGAATGGCTTTAGACATTATCTAGTTCTCTGTGTTTTAGAAGTGGCTTTCCTAGGTGCCATAGCAAGTTAGTGGCAGAATAGGACTAAAGCCAGAGGCCCAATGCCTTTTTCAGCATAGTGCCCCTTCTCAGAGGGCAGGTAAAGCCCTTTCAGATTATCCATGCCACTTTGTGGATGGCAAGCACCAGGCAGCCTTCCATCACATTTATAGCATGCATAAAGGACATTTGGCTTTACTTTCTTTGAGTCTCTTTATCTTGATAAAGAGCTAGGTCCTTTTTGTCTGTATCTAGCTGATGAAAAAGCTGGAAGACTCCACACTTGTGGTAACATATTCAGGATTAGCCGGATATTGACTCCAATGATAGGAAATCAACAGATCATTTACAGTTTGACTGAGTATCTGCTGAATCTATAACAGGCTGGTGTGGTGCCAAAAGAGTAGGAGCCTGGGGTGTGAGGTCAGAGAACTGTTCTTGCTCTGCTACTTTTACTAGCAGCTTACATACCCTTGGGTAAATTATCTTAGCATTGGTTTTAACCTATGAAAATGAGAATAATGAGTGCTCTACCCTACCTCCCAGAGAAGTATATTCATTCAACAGGTGTTTTTCTTTTTCTTTCTTTCTTTCTTTTTTTTTTTTTTTTTTTTTTTTTGTGGTGCTGGTGATCGAACCCAGGACCTCGAGCATGCTAGGCAAGTGCTCTACCACTGAGCTACACCCCCAACAAGTATTTTTTGAGCATCTACGGTATGACAGGCACTGTGCTTGTGTCCGAGAGGACAATACTAAATGCAGTACTCTCTGATGTGATAAGGTAATAAGAAAAGTTTCTGGGAAAAAAGTACAATTTAATAAGAGCAGCGATAGTTTCTGTTTCTAAATACCCTTGTGAATCTTAAGATAAATAAATGCTTTTACTTTTGAGGTGAAATGGCCATGAATGATGAGCCATTTTAATACATGTTTATTTGTGCCACTTTCATATGGTTCCTAATTAAACCCTTTGGGATAACTACCACATTCATTTGTTTTTCTGCTCCTCCCCAACTCCTAGGAGCCACCTACTGTGGCTATTTCATGTTACAAATAGAAAAGATAAGACCATTATATTTAACTTACTCTGAAGAGTTTGCTCACTCAATATTTTATAGCTTATTATTGTCTGGACATTTTTTCTGAGGTTATAGTTGGCATTTTAGCAGCAGCTATATTGTAACTGATGGCCACCTTGTTTTTGACATCTAGGTAACCCTGACATCACAGATTCAGGAATTGGATACCTCCTTTCTTTTAGAAAATTAAACTGCTTAGATATTTCTGGGACAGGGCTCAAGGTAAGACTTTTGATAGCTTCTCTCATTTTTCTAGATTTTTGATTAATATTTTGTTCCTGCTAATTGGTGTTTAGAAAAGCTGGTATTTATGATGGTCTTCATTTGCTACTGAAAACAAGTAAGAATTGACCAAATGTATATATCCTTCTATAGATGATCTATGTAATTAAGTTGCTTCTGACTACAAATGATAGCACGCATATTAGCAAAATTCAGCACTTTGCTTTTGTCACTCAGCAGCTCTCTTGGAGGTGTATTTACATAACTTTGTATAAAGCTGCTTAGTAATGGCTTTTCTTCTGGTCCATCTTTCCTTCACTAGGACATCAATGCTGTCAAACAGAAGCTCCAGACCCACATAGGCCTTATTCACTCCAAAGTGCCTTTGAAGGAATTTGATCATAGTAACTGCAAGACAGAAGGCTGGGCTGACCAGGTACCCCAGATCTTTCTCCCCCACAGTTAATACAGCTTTTCATTTAAATTCCACATGTCTTATACAACAACACATTGAGCAAACATTAATCCTTTTGGTATTTCTTGGCTGAATTGTCAACATCATGTCAAATTGGAAACACTAATGGTATAGCTGACCCATCTACTTAAGGAGTTAGTGTAGGATGCCAGACCTTCTATCTCATGCTCTGGTCATTAGATTGTGCCAAATCTTTACTGAATGTAGGAGAAAATGCCACCTTACAGATGACTCAAAACAAATTCAAAAGTGAATTCTGGTTTGCTGTGCAAAAAAGCAGTCTGACAAAACTTCAGGACAGATTCACTTAGTATGTTTTTGTTGGAGAGAGAATAAACTCTGATGTCATCTGGTAAGGATTTAAATCCTATCTTCCCTTTCCTTTGGGCACATTTCTTACCTCCAAGAGCCTTAGTGAAAAAAAATGCCTTGATCTTTCTCTCACTGAATCTTGCCAGTGAGAGAACTTGACTTTGACTTTTGTCTTCTCGATGGGATTTCTCAACTTGGCAAAGTATAGACTTAAGTAGGAAGTCATCAGATAATGAAGTAGGGCAGCATGAGCAGATGCCAGCTTACTTGTGGCTGGTGCCTTTTGCTTTCAGACATTTTTGACAAATGTTTCCTGATAGAGGCTTAGAGGACCTACCAAACTCTTTTGTCCTGCGTCTCTCCTTAGCTCCAAGACCTATTGCATGATGATGAATCTATCCAGCTGCCATATGGTAGCATCACTTCCCTATAGGTAGGTAAGAAAGGAGACCAGTGAGTCAGCATTTCAGAAACAGTTTGAGTTTAATCCAAAACATGCATAATAAAATAATTGCCAGTTTGTAGCACTGGTTGAGTCCTGGATGCATCCAATGAATTTGGGGCAGGTGTAGAATGGTCACATAAAGGCTTGATGAAATTTGTTAGCAGGTGGCATGATGGAGTTAGAGAGCCCTGGGTTTGGGATCCTGGCTCAACAACCCCAGAGTTGTATGACCTAGGACAACTTTTGAGTCTTTGTTTGTCCGTAAAATGTAAAAACCAGACTTCTCTTACAAAGAGGGTTTGATAAGGATTAAGTAAAATACCTATCAGTCTGGCCTGAAAGTAAGCTCTTAGGGCAGGTGTAGCTTCCTGCCATCCAGCCTCAGCCAGGCCCTCGGGCTTAGTAGCAGTGCTTTACCTTCTCTCTCTGTTCCCTTACTGAAAGTATTGAGCTTAACCCCATTCTCTTCCTATTGTCTGTCATTTACAGCAGGTGCTGAAGAATGAGGTCATCTGACAGAGGTCTACTCTTTTTCTATCTCTATCTCAAATTTTCTCCATTTTTTCAGTCATATTCTACTTACCTCCTGTCTGAGGGAATCAGTCAGGCACACTACTTTATTTTGGTGTCAAGCCCTTTATTTCTTCTTTTTTTTTTTTAGTCCTATTCCTGAAGGTCTCCAGTTTCCTCTGTGATATTTACTAATAATTATTTCCCCCTACTTTTCTGACACCACATAATCAATATCACTCTTTTGGTGATTTGTTCCTTTTTTGACATGTTCCTCATCTCCTCCCTGCCCCCCATGCAACTTTTTCTTCTGTCTAGTATTAGGTGCTCTACAGCCAAGCTGCATCCCAAGCCCTTTTTGTTTTCAAATAGGGTTCTTGCTAAATTGCCTTTGCTGGCTTTAAACTTGCAATCACCCTGCCACAGCCTCCTGAGTTTTGGAGATTACAGGTGTGTGCGCACCTGGCTTCCCAGCTTTCATTGTTTCCTGTTCTTTTTTCTTTTTTCTTTTTGATTATAGGTGGACACAATACTTTTATTTTATTTATTTATTTATTTATACATGGTACTGAGGATTGAGCCTAGTGCCTCACGTGTGCCAGGTGAGCACTCTACCACTGAGCCACAACCCCAGCCCTGTTTCCTTTTCTTACCCCTCTTTCCTGTTCACTGCCAGCTCAGTTCCTAACCTCTTGCAGTCAGTTCTGATTGAACTGAATGTGTGGCAGATGGCCTCATTCTTCACCTTCCCTGACTTTTCTGCAGCATTTGATGTAAACATGGATGCCTTAGGGTTTTTCTCTCTTGGCTAATTCCTCCTTCCTTTCTCTTACATCTTTATTCGTTTCCCCCAGTGATTTTATCTCTTGCTCAGAGCCTTAACTATCCCTATAAGGATGACTACCATCTCAGACACTAGGCCCATTCCCAAATACTGCCCATAAATCTGCCTGGCACTTCAAATTAGTCTTCTAAAACAAAATCATTTTCTTCTTCTCTCTCCCCAGTTAGCTCTTTATATTGACATTTTTATTTGTTAGTGAAAGGAAAATTTTCCTATTTCCCACTAAGTAACAGGTTCAGTTAGTCCATCCTAACCTTAAATCTGTTCCCATTTTCTTTTCTTTTCTTTTTTTTTTTTTTTTTTTTTGTACTGGGGATTGAATTTGGGGACACTCAACCACTGAGCCACATCCCCAGCCCTATTTCCTATTTTGTATTTAATTACAGGGTCTCACTGAGTTGCTAGCACCTTGATTTTGCTGAGGCTGGCTTTGATCTTGAGATCCTCCTGCCTCAGCCTCCTGAGCCTCTGGGATTACAGGTGTTTGCTACCATGCCCAGTTGTTCCCATTTCCTATAAGCAGAAAAATATAGGAGGGTCCACAATTAATATTTACAAAGTACTTTCTCTTACAAGACATTGTGCTAAACTCTTCCTGTATGTTATTAATCCTTGTAACAGCTCCATGGAATATATACTATTATTAATCCCTGTTTCACAGGTGAGGAAATTGAGACTCAGAAATTAAATCCCTTGGGCTGGGGTTGTGGCTCAGCGGTAGAGTGTTCGCCTAGCACGTGTGCGGCCCGGGTTCGATCCTCAGCACTATATATAAGAATAAAGGCATTGTGGAGCCGGGCTCTGTGGCGCATGCCTGTAATCCCAGCACTTGGGAGGCTGAGGCAGGAGGATTGCAAGTTCAAAGCCAGCCTCAGCAATGGTGAGGCATATAGCAACTCAGTAAGACCCTGTCTCTAATAAAATACAGAAAAGGAATAGGGATGTATCACAGTGGTCAAGTGCCCCTGTGTTCAATCCAGTATCAAAAAAACAACAACAAAAAAGAATAAAGGCATTGTGTACAACTAAAACAAATAAATAAATATTAAAAAAAAAAAAAAAAGAAAGAAAAAGAAAAGAAATTAAATCCCTGTAATTCCAAAATCTCAGAAGGGCGAGGCAGGATGATCCTTAGTTCAAAGCCAGCCTCAGCAACTCAGTGAGGCCCTAAGCAATTTAGCAAGACCCTGTCTCTAAATAAAATATAAAAAGGGTCTAGGAATGTGGTTCAGTGGTTAAGCACCCCTGGGTTTAATCCCTGGTACAAAAAAAAAAAAAAAAAAAAAAAGGAGAAGAAATTAAATCCCTTGCCAGGCTTCTCTGGCTAGAAAGTGGTGTGGGTAATTCTAGAACTGTTCTTAAACTCTGTTGTACTGCTTTGTGTTCTGAAATGTTTTTCTTTATGATCATTTGCTTGAATGCCATAATGAGAACTATTAAATGCAAAGTTTTTGCTATTTTTGGTGTATTGAAATTATCATTTACTTTTCTTTCATTTTTTTATATATAGTTTATACTCAAATTGCTTTAAGAATTTATAGTAGCTTATAGTAAAAAAAAATTGTGACAGCCAAAAGAAGGAAATTGTGGGAATATGGAAATGGGGACATTTTATACATATAGAAGAGTTGGAGTTATAGTTGGTATATGTTAAGACATGGGGTGGGGGTCTAGAAATATATGAAAAGTATTATGACTAAGGTTTTAAATTTTAGTATTTAGTTTATGGATGTGCAGTTTACTTCTAGCTTGGAATAAGGATGGATATAGGGAGTCAGATTTATAAACTTGCCTGTATCCTACAAATATATATCAAATATACATATCCAACATGTATTCTTACTCAACTTATATGAGATATCCAGACTTGATTTGGTTCTTATTCTTATCATGAATCATCTGAAGTTAAATTTTCTACATGGGGTTTGTGTTGACAGAAAAGAAGTAAATGGGAATGGGAATCATTTGAGATTAAAAACTTGAGATTTTGTTTGAATTTAAATCTTTCCAAAAACCTTTTAGATCGTTCTGCAGTGGGAACGTGTGACACTGGAGGCCAAGAAGCCCAGAAAAGTCCCGGAACCTCGAGAGGCAACTCAGTACTTCTGTGAGAAATTCCCTTTTTTTTTTTTTTGAGTTTTTGCCCTTTGGTTTTTGTGCCTTTAAAGCCATCAGCCTGTCCTCACAGTGGGAAAATTAATAAATAGTATTGGCTTATTTACCGTCACCAAGACTTGTATTCCCTCAGCATAACTTGCAGTGTAAATTCACACTTCGTTTTGAATACCAGCACTCATCAGCAAGATAGCTTTTTATAATTATTTATTTATATCATGTTTCAAAGAAGATTTGTGATGACACAAAAACAGAAGCTTAAAAAGGAATTAAGTACAGCCAAAAGGTGAAAGTGGGGCTGGGGATGTAGCTCAGTGGCAGAGCACTCGACTAGCATGTGTGAGGAGCCCCCTGGATTTGATCTCAGCATCACAAAAAAAAAGGTCTTGGGTGAGGGAAGAGTAGGGAGAGACTAATAGTTACAGAGTAAGTTTCACTGTTTCAAAATAAAGAGTTCTGGAGACAGCAGTGATAGCACGTTGTGGATGTGCTTAGTATAGAACTGCATACTTTAAAGATGATTAAAATGGTAAATTTTATGTATATTTTACCACAATTTTAAAGGAGAAATTAGATGATGAAATCAAAGTGAAGAAAATATAGGTATTAAACTAAGAATCCAGGCATATTAAGAAAATATGGAGCTATACTTATTGTTTGCTGGAGTTGTGCCACAGATTTCGCTCTTAAGATGCAGAGTCAAGGGTTGGGGTTGTAGCTCAGTGGTAGAGCGCTCGCCTTGCATGTGTGAGGCACTGGGTGCAGTCCTCAGCACCACATAAAAATGAATAAATAAAATCAAGGTATTAAAAAAAAAAGATGCAGAGTCAAGTCCAGATTTTGAATAATAACTGTTAATTTGTGAGCTTTCAGTGTGTGGTAAGTCCAGATTTTAAATAGTAACATCTTATAATTTTTGAGCTTTTACTGTGTGCCAGGCATTGTGCTAAGTACTTTTTCTACATTATTTCATTTACCTTTGTATTGCCCTTATGAATTAGGTTTTATATTCCTAGAAGGGAGAGAAAACTGAATCTTAGCCAAGTTACTTGCCCAAACTCATTTGTCAGAATCCAGTCTGAGTCCATGCCTTCAACCTGTGCTGGACATGCCACTGTTACTTCAGAGGCACTCAGCAAGATGTAGTTAACCAGACCTCTCCCTGTTTGGGCCTTTGTCATTTCCCTGGGGTCATCTCTAGATTCAAGCAGGCGTTAGCATTCCAGTTTAGTAAATTCATTGCCCTGGTCCTTTGTCACTCTTACAGATCGAAAGCGGGCTCTGATGGAAGCCTCGAGGAAGTGTCCCCTGGCAGACTCCCACATGAACTCTTCTGGAAAACTCCAGTTCTATAAAGAGAAAGCCCCAGACTGCCATGGGCCATTATTAAAACGTGAAGCCACAGAGAGCCAAGAGTCAAAGAAGAGCCAGAAGAGAGCTTTTGAGGAGTCAGAGAAGGAACAGAATAATTCTTCACAGTCTTCAAAGCAAAAATATGTATGTCTTGCTGTGGAAGACTGGGACTTATTAAATTCCTACTGACTGGCAGATAGAAGTTGACCTTTTCCCCTCAGCTCTAATGGATGAGGAAAGGAGACTGATGATGACTTACTTTTTGTTTGAATTTATCTATGGCATTAGCATAGCAAGCAGATATTTCTACTTTTGTGGTGGGGGAGGGGAATGCTATGGAAGTATGTAATAATTTCTAATGTATATTTTCAATACATAGTAATTTTTTCAAATAAACCGTTTTGCTGTCCTTAAGTTCTGCTTGTGGATTATAGACTGGAGCCACAGGTAATAACACTGGATAGAAGACCACGTGAGCTAACAAGGCAGCTTAGCCTGGTTTGTTACCACTACAACTGGCCCAGCTAATAGGCTCTGTATGTGAATGTAGCTATCAATTATTGAATGTCTCCTCTGTGCCATGCCCTGTCCTTAACAGCAACCATGGAGGATAGGTACTAGCCCCAATTAGAGTTAAAAACAAAAAAAAAATACTCAGCCTCAAGTTAAATGACTTGTTTAAGGTCACTGAGTTTATAAGTGACAGAATTTATACTCCATTCTAGCCAACTCCAAAGCCCATTCTGTTAGATTGCTTTAAATGTTACCATTTATTAGAATCCCATCCATTAAGTATGTTAAGTAAACCACCAGGAATCTTTACACTTGATCTCAAGCAAATAACTGAGACCGTTGTCTTGCCTAAGAGGCAGAGGCTTCTTTTTTCCTTGAGACAAACTTTTGTAAAGGGATGGATAGTAAATACTTTAGACTTTGCAATAAAATTCCGTTGCAACTACTTAGCTCTGCACAAAACCAGCCATATTCAATAAATAAATGAATGTGGGTGTATTCAGATAAAATATGTACAAAAGCAGATGACTGACTGGAGTCGGCCATAGTTTGCTGACCTCTGCCTTAGCCCCATGATCACAAGCTTTTTTGTATATGCACATCACCTAGGGCTTTTGTTCAACTGCAGATCAGATTCAGTAGGACTTAAGATTCAGTTTCTAACAAGTGTCCAGGTTGTATGGGTTCTGCTTGTGGACCAAACTGAGTAGCAAGGCTCTAGACCTCACTGTCCCAATTTGCTATTCCCTAGCTGCATTGAGTACCGGATGTCAGATGTTAGAGACTTAATACCTAAAAGTATGAATTACATCTTCAAGTGCTGATAACCTTTTACATTGGCAATTACAAATACTTGCACCCATTTTTACTTTTCTAATGTGATTACACAGGGCTTGCATTTTATTTCTGTTGGTCATTGCTGCTCTAGACCATCCATCTTTTGTTGTTTTTTTTGTGGTGCTGGGAATTGAACCCATGGCTTGGAAGGCAAGCACTCTACCAACTGAGCTATATCCTGAGCCCTAGAACATCCATCTTGAAAAAGCGAGCTAACAGGGCTGGGGTTGTAGTAGCTCAGTGGCAGAGCGCTTGCCTCACACATGTGAGGCACTGGGTTCGATCCTCAGCACCACATAGAAATTTATAATAAAGATACTGTGTCCATGTATAACTAAAAAATGTATTTATAAAAAAAGCGAGCTAACAGCAAGACATACAGGCAATTAAAAGGAAGGGAGAAAATGCCTCAAGATCTGGAGTATATCAGTTTGATATTTGGAAATGCTCTGAAGGTCTATCTAATATCAAATATGTATTTTATTGAATACATACAAATATGTATTCCAAGCTATTCAAGGTTCTGCCTTTGTAAAGGTAGGCTGTTGTTCAGGATCATATCAGAAACCCTGATTTTTGAAATTTATAAAAAAAAGCAAATGTGGTGCAGGTTTTTCATTTATTTGAAAACTACTTAAGAGTATCTATTGAACGTATAACAGACCAGGTGTTAAGGATTCAACCCATAACAAGTATTTGCCTTTGAGGAGCTTACAAGTACTTTAAAGGAAATGGAAGAGGGTGAAGGTACATTGAGGGATAAGAATGAAAACAGTTCATTTAAATTTTTAATTAATTTAGGAGGTTACAGAAGAACTCCTAAGGAAGTGACATTTGGGCTGAGAAGTGTACCAAGGAAAAAATCATGCAAAAGAAGAAAGTCTCAGGGAAGGAAAGAAGTGTAGATGCAAGATGGAAAATGCTTAGCACATTCAAGGGATGGAAAGAAGGAAAAGAAGACCTAGGGCCTTCCCACACTTAAGATCAGGCAAATGAAGAGTGGGTGTTGAGGTTGGAGATAAAACCAGAAGAGGGCTTAATGTAAGGTTAGAAATGAATTTCAACAAGAAAGAATGAATTGTGGGCTGAGGTTATAGCTCAGTGGTGGAGCACCTGCCTCTCATGTGAGGAACTGGGTTCAATCCTCAGCACCACATAAAAATAAATAAAGGTACTGTGCCTGTCTATAAGTGAAAAGAAATAATTTTTAAAAAGTGAATTGTAGGGGGCTGGGATTGTGGCTCAGCGGTAGAGCGCTCGCCTAGCACGTGCGCGGCCCGGGTTCGATCCTCAGCACCACGTACAAATAAACACATTGTGTACAGCTAAAGCAAATTAAAAAAAAAAAAAAGTGAATTGTGGGGTTGGGGTTGAGGCTCAGCGGCAGAGCGCTCGCCTCGCCTGCGTGAAGCCCTGGGTTCGATCCTCAGCACCACGTAAACAAATGCATTGCATTGTGTACAACTAAAGTAAATAAATAAATATATTTTTTTTAAAAAGTGAATTGTGTTGGGCTGGGGTTGTAGCTCAGTGGTGGAGCACTTGCCTCGCCTGCGTGAAGCCCTGGGTTCAATCCTTAGCACCACATAAAAATAAATAAATAAAAATATATTGTGTCAATGTACAACTAAAAAAAAAAAATTTTTAAAGTGAATTGTGTTCACTAACAGTCAAGTCAGATGAAGACAGATTATTAGATTTGTCATTGTGGAGTTGGTGGTCTTGACTGGGTTCAGGGAAAGGTGAATATTAAAGGCCTGATTGAAATAGGTTAGAAAAATGCAAGATGAGAAATTGAAAATCTAGGAAATTTTTAAGAAGTTATATGAAGGAGTATAGATTTCAAATTCAATGGTAACTGGGGTCCTGGGGTTAAAAGAGTTTTCTTTCATAACTTTTATTCAAACATTCAAAAGTAGAATAGGACAAACCTCCATGTACATAGTATCCAATATGGTAAACTGAATAATGGCTCCCCACAAATGTCCATGTCATAATCCCAGCACCTGTGAACATGGTACACGGGAGCAGAGAATATTATGATTAAGGAATTTGCAAAGGAGACTTTTTTTCAGGGTCCGAATTGGATCCAGGGCTAGACAAGTGCTCTGTCACTGAGCTATACCCCCAGCCCTGAAGGAGATTATCCTAGATTGTCCACACAGGCCCCACAAGGATCCTTACAAGAGAAGCAACACAGGGTGTGGTGGTGCACCCCTGTAATCCCGCAGAGGCTGAGGCATGAAGATCAAAAGTTCAAAGCCAGCCTCAGCAACTTAGCAAGACCCTGTCTCAAAACATAAAATGGGCTGGGGATGTGGCTCAGTGGTTAAGCACCCCTGGGTTCAATTCCCAGTACCAAAAAAAGAAAAGAAAGTTTAAAAAAGAGGCAGGAGGGCCCAAGTTATAAGTAGGAGATGTGATGATGGAAGCAAGAGGTTGGAGCGATACAATGAAGGGGCTAAGAACCAGATCATATAGTGGCCTCTAGATCCTGAAAAAGGCAGGGAGTGACTGCTACCCTGCGGCCGCTGGACACAGGAAAATGCAAGGGAATAGGAAAGCCCCTGAGAGTGGAAGGATTGAGTGCTCAGCTTCCCCAATCACTGGCAGTTTGGAGAATTTGGCTTCTTCACAAGTCTTGCAGAGGTGCCTTGGAGATTTTTTTTCTCATCTTAGAATTCTCCCCACTGTCCTTTCACTGTTAAGTTAGCCATACACTTTTGGAGGGTTGTAAGTAAACAAAAGTGACACCAAGTCAAAATAAATAGGACACTTCACCAGGAGGCCTTACATGCTAGCTTGTAGCTTGGGTCTGGGAGGAGCATGAAGCCCAAGCTTTGGAATAGATCTGTAGGAGAATAATCTGGCAAGTTTCAGAGCTGTGTGACTCCTGGCAAGTAAAGAGCAAGGGCCTCAACTTTTTCAGCCTTTAACGTGTTTCTTTTACTGCCTTTACTTTTTTTTTTTTTTTTTTTTTTTTTGTGATACCGGGGATTGAATTCAGGGGCACTCGACCACTGGGCCACATCCCCAGCCCTTTTTTTGTATTTTATTTAGAGACAGGGTCTCACTGAGTTGCTAAGTGCCTCGCCATTGCCAAGGCTGGCTTTGAACTCGCGATCCTCCTGCCTCAGCCTCCCAAAGTGCTGGGATTACAGGCGTGCGCCACCGCGCCCCCCCCCCCCCCCCGGCACTGCCTTTACTTTTTGAACATTATCATAAACCCTAAGTTGGTAGTTTTTCATAATTCATCAGGTGTGCAGTCCTGACCATACTTGTGCCCTCTTGATCAGAGAAGAGAAACTACATTCAGGAATTCCTGGGTTGACCTTACCTGGCTCATTTGGACATCCTACTGTTGGGGTCTGAGTTTCCATAGTATAGGTCCCCTCTACTCCTTCCTCTGCTTCTTGCTCCTGAAGATTTCTGCCCTTATCAACTCTCAAAGACAGTTCTTCAGGCCCAGAAAGATCATCTCTAGACTGCGAATCAGAAAAACCAGGCTCTAGGCCCATTTCTGCCACTTCTCAACAAATCTCTTCCTTTATCAACTCTATGAGTAATAGATCCTGTTGTTCAGGATCATATCAGAAACCCTGATTTTTGAAATTTATAAAAAAAAAAGCAAATGTGGTGCAGTAACAAACTTGCTTGATAGAATTGTAGGAATTAAATGACATTAGTGTTGAGTGGAAAGTACCTTAAATTATAAAGTCTAGCCAGGTATGGTGGCATACTCCTATAATCCCAGCTACTCTGGAGGCAGGAAGATCACAAGTTTGAGGCCAGGTTCAGCAATTGAGCGAGACTCTAATAAATAAATAATAAATGTAAAGTAAGCATGGTTGGGATGTAGCTCAGTGGCAGAGCACTTGCCTAGTACGCACAAAGCTTCGGTTCAATCCCTAGTACCAGAAAAAAAAATCTATAAATTCTAATCCAGACATTATCCAATTACAATTTCCTAGAACATTATCATAACTCTTCATTTTACAGATGGGGAGGCTAAAATTCAGAGAGGAGTATGTTCATTTTGATAGTTAATCTTGCATGACAAATTGGCTATGGTATGGCACCCAGTTATTTGGTCTGAGGCCAGTCTAGATGTTGCTGTGAAAGTATTTTTATTTTTGTGGTGATGGGGGTGAAACTCAGGGCCTCACATATATTAACAGGCATTCTGCCACTGAGCTACATCCCAAGCCTGTGAAGGTATTTTCTATATGAGTTTACCTTTTAAATCAGTAGATTTTGAGTAAAGCAGATTGTCTTTCAAAATGTAGGTGCCTTTGTAGTGGCACCCCCTCCTCCACAGAAAATCTTAACTAAGCTTCTCCAGAAATCTTCACCATGGCTGATTTTAGGACTGTCAGCAAAAGAGTCTCTACAAAAAGTTCAATGTAGATAAACTTCTTATTTTCCTGTTGCTCTACTACTCGGCCACTGGCCTGGAAGAAATCAGCACTCCCAGGTGCTGGACACTCCTTTACTTGTTTTCCACAAATATGTATCCAACATAATAGTTTGTAGAAGTGTGTTTGCAAGTGCAAAATGTGATAATAAAAAGGACAAATTCTTTTACAAGGCCTCTGGCCTTGAGCTGGAGCTTCACAGAGATGTCTATATTTCTAAGATAAGAGAAGTTACTAATTGGGCTCCATGGTAACAGCTGGCAAGGGGAGGAAAGAAAGGGGAGAAGGAGCTCTCCCCTTCTCAGGTGTTGTCCTTGAAGGGTTAAATTGCCCAGAACAGTGAAAGAAAAAGCTGCTTTTATGTGAACTTCTGTAAACTGTGAACTTCTGAGCCCCTCCCCTTACATCTGAGTATAAAGTTCTGAAACTACCTGAACTCGGGGTTCAGGGGATTAATTGATTACAGCGAGAGCTGTACCTCTGAACCAGCTGCAGCCAAAATAATAAAACTGTTTCCTGTTATCTTCGGTGCCTTGCCCGTCTGCCCCTACAACACCTTAAGAGAAAAAAAAAAAAAAAAAAAAAAAAAAACAAAACCAAGATCCCCTGAAGAAGAAAGAATTCTGCCTCTAGACCACCTTTGAATTCAAGACCGAAACATCAACTCTTGCTGGAATTCCTATCAGGTTTGCCTGCCCTTCAGATTTCAGACTCACCAGCCCCCACATTTTCATAGGCCAATTCCTTAAATAGATCAATTGATTAATAGATACAGTCATAGATTACAAATACAGATGTGCACACACAGATACACTGTGGTTCTGTTTCTCTGAAGAACCGTGACTAATACAGTTATCTTTTCACTTATGTGGTAAAGTATTGGGACCTACTGTGGGCCCAGTTGGGCTCATAAAATGAGACAACATTCCTTCCCTCAAGTAGGGAACAGGTAAGTGACTTCCTGTGTACAGCTTAGTGTGACCAGTGCTGTGAACTGAGTTTGCCTTGGGACACAGCAGAATGTTCAAATGGATAACCAAGAACTGTGAGTCAGGAAATGTTTCCTAAAAGATGCTTGAGTGAGTTTGAAGGATGAATATGAGGTAGCAAATCACAGAGGAGAGGGGCCAGGCCACCCAGGCTCTGTGGGGTGTGGAAGAGAGTGGCAGCATTTCCACATGAGACTCTCAGGAGTTCCTGGTGGCTGGGGCCAGTGGGTGTTGGGAGGAGTTAAGTATTGAAGCTAGAACAAACAGCAGGGACCACTTTTAGGGAAGGCCTTTATCCTGAAAATCATAAGGAGTCCTGCAAGGAATTCAAGAGGGGGCATGTATCTGTGCTTCAGAAATATATTTTTGAAGATGACTTGGAGGGGAAGGCTCCTGAGGAGCCAGGTGGGGTGTGAGGAAAGCAGAAGGATAAGAAGAGGTGATGGCGGTATAAGATGTAATCATTTACTCAACACATATTTGTGGAGCACCAGTTACCAGCCAGGCACTCTGCTCAGTGATGGAGAGCCATATTAGACACAGACATGGCTGCTAGTGAGCTTAGTGGTGGAACTGATTGGACCTGGCATTCACT
Organism: Tamias sibiricus; assembly: GCA_025594165.1. Lineage (NCBI taxonomy): Eukaryota > Metazoa > Chordata > Mammalia > Rodentia > Sciuridae > Tamias > Tamias sibiricus. The sequence goes on from CM046658.1 coordinate 47,308,262, forward strand.
ATCAAGTTATTAGTCCCTTGGGCCTGGGAGAGAGATGGGAAAGAAGCCAGGGGTGAGAATAAAATCAAGCAGGAAGGGGCTGGAGTCGTGGCTCAGTGGTAAAGTGCTTGCCTAGCAGGGGTGAGGCACTGGGTTCGATCCTTGGCACCACATAAAAATAAATAAATAAATAAATATATGTTAGATTCTTAAACAAACAAACAAACAAAAATCAGGCAGGAAAAACAGGCTTTGGGTTAAGAACCTGAAGTCATAGGCAAAATGTTGTGGGTTGGATTGTGAGCTCCCCAACCCCCACATCCTGTGGAGAGGATCCACGGTCGTTATCACATTCTCAAAAGGAAGAAAAGAACCCCTTCAAATTAGATAGAATGGGGTGAGTAGTTGGCAAAGGATGGCATGCTAGGGAATGGCAATGTTCAAAGGGAAGCAGAAAAAGAGACAACTGAGAAGAAATGGCTAAAGAAAGAGAAAACCAGGACAGTGCACCATTATGGAAACCAAGAGGGGTGTGTTCCAAGATGGTGGGGAGCGCTCAGCTATAGATACCTCCTGGGCAGAGAGAGCAAAGAAGATAGACGTAGGCAGTTTGGCATGGAGTTGAGAAGGTAGCCATAGAAGAACCTGTTAGCGAAGGAGGCGTGTTTTTTTTTTTTTTAATTTATTTATTTGCTTTAGTTGTACACAATGAGTTTTTATCTGTATGTGGTGCTGAGGATCGAACCCGGGCCGCGCACACGCGCCAGGCGAGTGCTCTACCGCTGAGCCACAATCCCAGCCCAGGAGGCGGTTTTAATATCAGAAAGATTGCAACATGGCATATGTTTATGTGCTTCAAGGAACAAGTCCCTAGAAGGAGATTTGTCATTGGCCAACAGGCTGCATCAGTCCTTACCCTTCGGACAGCAGTGGCCATGCTGGCTTCCATGGAGCAAGAGGAAGCCAAGTAACAGGTGAATGAAGGCAGCCTTGTACATCTGCATGTCTAGTTCAGGAGACTAAAAATTTTGGTCCGAACAGGAAAAGCCAAAGACTTCAGGCTGCAGCTTGAAAGGTCTCAGGGGGAAATGGACTACTTCTTTCAGAGGAAAGGCTTTCCTGGAGCAGAGGGACCTGATATGTTTTCTGGATCCAGGACTAATTAATGAAAGACGAAGTAGATAGAATTGCAGAAGGAAATTTCTAAAGTCAAGGATATCAGCAGAAGTAGCAAGTTCCTTGCTGTTAGAAGCCTGCAGAGGCTGGGTGGCTATTTGTCATGGTTTGTACATAGGTAATACCAACCCTTAGGTGGATTTGGATTTGGTGAACTTAAGGTCCCCTCCTGGCTTGAGAATCTCTAACACATATCCCATTTCCCTAGGTCATCTCTAAGGGTTTTATGAAATGATCAAAAAGACTATTTTACTGGGTTTTATCCCATGCCACATAGTGCTCATGAAGTTAGATATAGAAAGGGACATTGTAGCTTACCAAAACAACACACTTAGTAAGTACTGTAGCCTTTGTGTGTGTGTGTGTGTGTGTGTGTGTGTGTGTGTGTGTGTGCGCGCGCGCGCGCGCGCGCTTGTGCACTGGGTTTTAAACTTTACCACTGAGCTACATCCCCAGCCTTTAAAAAAATTTTTTTATTTTGAGACAGGGTCTCACTAAATTCCTGAGGCTGACCTCAGACTTGCAATCCTTCTGTCTCAGCCTCCCAAGTTGCTGGAATTATAGGCATATACCATTGCCTCTGGCTTTTATTTGTATTCTTGATGCCTGCCATTCTAATTGGAGTAAGATGAAGTTTCAGTGTAGTTTTGATTTGCATTTCCCTAATTGCTAAAGATGATGAACAGGGGCTGGAGTTGTAGCTCAGTAGTTGAGTATGCGTGAGGCACTGGGTTCAAGAGGCACTGGGTTGTATGCGTGAGGCACTGGGTTCGAGCCTCAGCACCACATAAAAAATAAATAAAACAAAGATATTGTGTCCATACAACTAAAAAAAAGTTTTTAAAAAAGATGAACATTTTTTCATATATTTGCTAGACATTTGCATTTCTTTTGAAAAGCATCTGTTTAGTTCATTTGTTCATTTATTGACTGAGTTATTTATTTTATTTTTTTAATATTTATTTACTTACTTTAGTTGTACACAATGCAATGCATTTATGTTTACGTGGTGCTGAGGATTAAACCCGGGCCGTGCACGTGCGAGGCGAGCGCTCTGCCGCTGAGCCACAACCCCAGCCCCCTATTTATTTTTTTGATGTTAAATTTTTTGAGTTCTTTAAATATTCTGGATATTAATCCTCCATCAGAAGAGTAGTTAGCAAAGATTTTCTCCCCCTAAAAAAAATAAATAAAAATAAATAAATAAAGCCGGGCGCGGTGGCGCACGCCTCTAATCCCAGCACTTTGGGAGGCCGAGGCAGGAGGATCGCAAGTTCAAAGCCAGCCTCAGCAATGGCGAGAGGCACTTAACAACTCAGTGAGACCCTGTCTCTAAATAAAATACAAAAAAAGGCTGGGGATGTGACCCAGTGGTCGAGTGCCCCTGAGTTCAATCCCCGGTACCACAAAAAAAAAAAAATTAATTAAAAATAAAAAATAAATAAATAAATAAATAAATATTTTTCTCCTATTCTGTAGGTTCTCTCTTCATGCTCTTGTTTCTTTGCTGTGCAGAAGTTTCTACTTTGACACCATCATGTTTATTAATTCTCAGTATAATTTCCTGAGCTTTAGGAGTCCTACTTAGGAAGTTGTTACCTGTGCCTATTTATATGAATCTTGACCCTACATTTTCTTCTAGCAGTTGCAAAGTTTCTGGTCCAATTCCTAGATCTTTGATCCTTTCTGTGTTGACTGTGTGAAAGGTGAGAGATAGAGGTCTAATTTCATTCTTCTACATATGGATATCCAGTTTTCCCAGCACAGTTTGTTAAGAAAGGTTTCTTTTCTCTAACATGTGTTTTTGGTGTCTTTGTCACAGTTCAGATGACTGCAGAAGTGTGTGTTTGTCTCTGTTTCTTCTATTCCACACTATCGGTCTGTGTGTCTGTTTTCATGCTAGAGATCATTTTGTTTTTGCTCCTATACCTCTGTAGTACAATTTGAAGTCAGGTATTGTGATGCCTCTAGAATTGCTTTGGCTATTCTGGGTCTTTTATTCTTCAAAATGAATTTTAAAACTTTTTTTTCTGGTTCTGTGAAGAATGTCATTGGTATTTTGACAGAGATTACATTGGATCTGTATTTTGCTTTTGATAGTATTGCCATTTTAACAATATTAATTCTGCCTATCCATGAACATGGAAGTTCTTTCCATCTTCTGAGTTCTTCTTCAATTTCTTCATTCAGTATTCTATAATCTTGATTGTAAAGGTCTTTCACCTCCTTGGTTAGATTTAGGTATTTTATTTTTAAATAAAAATTCTAGGTATTTTATTTAAAAGACTGTTATGAATGGAATTGTTTTCCTGATTTCTTCTTCAGCAAATTCATTATTGCTATATAGGAAAACATTGTTTTTTGTTTGTTTGTTTGTTTGTTTGTTTGTTTGTTTTGGAACCGGGGATTGAACTCAGGGGCACTCAACCACTGGGCCACATCCCCAGCCCTTTTTTGTATTTTATTAGAGACAGGGTCTCACTGAGTTGCTAAGTGTCTTGCCATTGCTGAGGCTGGCTTTGAACTCGTGATCCTCCTGCCTTAGCCTCCCAAGTGCTGGGATTACAGGCGTGTGCCACCACGCCCGGCTAGTATTGATTTTTTGTATGTTGATTTTGTATCCTGCCCACCAAAATATTTTAACTAAAGTCTTAAAGGATCAAACTGTTCCAAGAAAATTAACTGTAGTCACAGAATGAAGCTTAATGATATTTATAGGAAATAAAAATATCCAGTACCAGACAAATTAAAATTCACATCTGAAGCCAGGCACAGTGGCGCACACCTGTAATCCCAGCACTTGGGAGGCTGAGGCAGGAGGATCACGAGTTCAAAGCCAGCCTCAGCAATGGCGAGGCACTTAGCAACTCAGTGAGAACCTGTCTCTAATAAAATACAAAAAAAAAAGGGCTGGGGATTTGGCCCAGTGGCCCAGTGGTCAAGTGTCCCTGAGTTCAATCCCTGGTACAAAAAAACAAAACAAAACAAAACAAAAAATTCATATCTGGAATCCAATAAAATTACTTTATATGATCTAGGAATAAACTTTCAATTTATGATCAATTAAGTTTTACAAAGGTGCCAAGACAATGGAATGGGAAAAAAAAATAGTATATTCAGCAAATGGTATTGGACAACTTTATATCCACACATAAAAGAATAAAATTAGATCCTTTCCTCATACAATATGCAAATTTTAACTCAAAATGATCATTTAATTAAATGTAAGAATTCAAACTACAAAATTCTTAGAAGAAAAACAGGCAGAAATCTTCATGACCTTGGATTAAAGTTTTCTTAGGCATGACACCAAATGCATGATTGACCAAAAATTAATTAATTAACTAATTAATTAAAATTCACCTAATCTAATGGACACCATCAATAAAATAAAAGGCAACCCACAGAATGAGAGAAAATATTGCAAATCATATCTGGTAAGGGTCTAATACCCACAGTACATGAAGAATTCCTACAAATCAACAAAATAAATATCTGCAAAAAATAGGCAAATTGTTTCAGAAGACATTCCTCCAAACAGGATAAATGACCAATAGACATGTGAAATGATGTCTAAATTCATTAGCCATCAGAAAAATTCAAATCAAGGGGCTGGGATGTGGCTCAGCGGTACAGCGTTCACCTAGGATGTGTGCAGCCCTTGGATTCGATCCTCAGCACCACATATAAATAAATAAAATAAAGGTATTGTCCAACTACAACTAAAAATTTTAAAAAAGAGAGAAAAATTCAAATCAAAACCACAATGAGATGTTACTTTCTACCCACAAGGAGGGCTACAAACAAAGTGACAGATACAAGTATTGGTGAAGATTTGAAAAATTGGAACCTTCGGACCCTATTGGTTGGGATATAAAACAATACTGTTGCTTGGGAAAATAGTCTGGTAGGTTCTCAGAAGACTAAACATAGTTACTATATGACATAGCAATTCCGCTCCCAGAGAAATTAAAATGTAGATACCAAAAAATATATATATGCCCAAATATTTAAAATAACATTATTCATAACAGCCCCAAAGTAGAAATTGCCCAAATGTCCATCAATGAACTGATAAACAAAAATGTGGTATGGTGTAATATTATCCAGCAATAAAAAGGAATAAAGGACTGATATATAAGCTACAGCATGAATAAACCTTGAAAACATTATGTAAGCAAAATAAGCCAGTCATAAACAAACATAAATTGTATGCTTCCATTTATATTAAATATCCAGGATATGTAATTGTTATGGTTTAGATATGAGGTCTCCCAAAGCTCATATATGAGATAATACAAGAGGTAAATTATTAGATTATGAGGTGTAACCTAATCAGTGATTTAATCCACAGATGTGGATTAACTGAGTGGTAACTGTAGGAAGATAGGGTGTGGTTGGAGGAGATAGGTCATTAGGGGTGTGCCTTTGGGTTTATATCTTGTCTCTGGTGAGTGGTGCTCTCTTTGCTTTCTGATTGCCATATCATGAGCTGCTTTTTTATCCTCCACATCCTTCTGCCTTGATGTTCTGCCTCATCTTGGGCCAAGAGTGATAGAGTTGGCCATCTATGGCCATCTATGGACCTCCAAAACCATGATCACCAAAATAAACTTTCCCTTTTCTAAGTTGTTCTTGTTGGATCTTTTGGTCTTGGTGATAAAAAAAGCTGATTAAAAACAGAAATTGGTAGCAAGACTAGAGTCATTATTGTTACTAATATAACCATGTGGTTCAGAAGCCTTTGGAGCTGGTTTGTGGGGGAGGAATTTTTAAAAGTTTAGAGATGCAAGCCAGAAAAGCTTTAGATCATTGTAAGGGAAGCTAATGGGGGAGTCTGGTGGTAGCTCAGAAGACTAAAATGCTGAATGGACTATGGACAGTAAAGACTGGGCTCATGGGGTTTCAGAGGGGAAGGAGGACTCTGTTGGATATTGGACTAGAGGTCATTCATGTTATATTCTGGCAAAGAAGTTGTTACATTTTGCCTATGTCCTGAGATTTTCTGTAAGAATGAATTTAAGATGGACTTCTTAATCTTGTGAAAGAATTTCTATGCAGAATAGCATTCAGGTCATGGCATGGATGGATATTGCTGGTAGCTTTTAGTCAAGTTTACTGTGATAATTAGGAGCAGAAAATAGAGAAGAAAGATTTGAAAAACTTTAAATTTGGCCAGAAAAATAAGAGTAAAACTGGGGTTAAGGAAGTTGTGGTTGTTAAAGACATTACAGCCACTAACAAGATGCTAAACACTTTACTCAGAGACAACAGGAAAGATGGTTTGAGGGCATCTCAGGAATTGGCAAGACCACACCCATTTCAGGCTCAAGGGTGTAAAGAAAAAAATTCCTGCTGGCAAGGTGGTGATGGCACACACTTGTAATCCCAGCTGCTAGGGAGGCTGAGACAGGAGAGTCATAACCTCAAAGCCAGCATCAGCAATGGCGAGGCGCTAAAAAAACTCAGTGAAACCCTGTCTCTAAATAAAATACAAAATAAGGCTGGGGATGGGCTCAGTGGCCAAGTGCCCCTGAGTTCAGTCCCCAGTGCCCCCAAAAAAAATTCCTTTGAGAAGAGACCAGTGGGGTACTCTCCTGGCACAGGAGACCTAGGAAGTTGTTTCACTAAGGGAAGCAACCCAGGCATTCAGAGGCTGCTGCAGCCATGATCCCAGGAGTCTTGGCTACTGCTCAAGATGATGGCAAACCTTGCAGTCAACCACATGATGCTGGGTTCACAGGAATGCAGAATGCTAGAGTTAGGGGGCCATGGAAGCTTCCACTGAGATTTCAAAGGAAGGCGTGGGAGGCCAGGCAGAGTGCATGAGGGTCAGAGTCCCAATAGGCTACCCCAGAGAAGGTGATCATGAAGATTTGAGGAGGAAGCTGAAGCTTCAGTGGAGACTCCTGAGATTAAGGTGCCAGTAATGTGGGATGCCTGCTTAGGAAAGCTGCAGAAATTAAGCAGAAACAAACCAAGAGTCTAGGGCTGGGGATGGGGTTTGGTGGTAGAGTGCTTGCCTAACATTCATGAAGTCCTGGTTTGATCCCCAGCACCACAAAAATATAAACCAAGAGGCCACAGGGGCTACATCCAGCAAAGTCATAGGAATGGAGCTACATAAGTCCTTTGGAGAGAACATCAGGATGCCATGTGCCCCAGATGCTGGACATGGAGCTATAGGACTTATTTGCCTAGCTGGATTTTGGTCTTGTTTTGGTCCCATCCCTTATTTTTATGCCCCTATTTCTCCCTTGTGAAATGGAAATGTTTACTATTTGCCTTTATATATTGGATATCTGTGACTTGCTTTGGATCTTTTTTTTTTTTTTTTTTGGTACCAGGGATTGAACTCAGGGGCACTGGGCCACTGGGCCACATCCTCAGCCCTTTTTTGTATTTTATTAGAGACAGAGTCTCCCTGAGTTGCTAAGTGCCTCATCATTGCTGAGGCTGGCTTTGAACTTGAGATCCTCCTGCCTCAGCCTCCCAAGTGCTGGGATTACAGGCGTGCGCCACCGCGCCCGGCTGCTTTGGATCCTTATAGGAGCTCTTGCTGAGAGTTTGCGTTGAGTCTTCTGGGACTTTGCACTTGAACTTTTGGACAATATTTGAACTGTTAAGACTATGGAGACTCTTAGAAGTGGTCTAAATGTATTTTGCATTGTGAGATGGGCATGAGCTTCTGGGGGCCAGAGGCAGAATGTTATGGTTTAGATATGAGATGCCCCCCAAAAGCTCATACAGAAGATCATGCAAGAATTTTCAGAGTTTAAATGACTGGGTAATAAAAGCCTTAACCTAATCCATCAATGTGGATAGTGGTAACTATATGCAGGTAGGGTATGGCCAGAGGAGGTATGTCACTGGGAGTGTGCTTTTGGGCTTTATATTTTGTCTCTGGTGAGTGGAGCTCTCTCTGCTTCCTGATTGCCATGTCCTGAGCTGCCTTCCTCCTCTACAGCTTTCCACCATGATGTTCTACCTCACCTCAGGACCAGAGCATGATTTCACACCTTTGAAATTATGAGTGCCAAATAAACTTTTCCTCTTCTATTTTGTTCTTATCAGGTCTTTTGGTCACAGTGGAACAAAAACTGACTAATATAGTAATTCTATAGAAACAAAGTAATTGCCTAGGAATGGGTAGTTGGGGAGTGACTGCTAATAGTTATAGGATTGCTTTTTGGTGTGATGAAAATGTTTTAAAAGTGAATATGATGATGGCTGCACAACTCTGTGAATATTACTAAAAGACATTGAATAGTACATTTAAGTGAATGAGTTGTATGGTATGTAAATTATAACACAATGCTGTTGTATTAAAATAAAACTAGTAGGCATTAAAAGAAACAAGAAAGTATACTTCACAATGAGGAGGAAACTCAGTTTATCTGAATCAACTCAAAACTGATACAGATACTAGAATCGGTGGGGGGCGGGGGCAGGGTGGAGAGAAAGAGAGAGAGAGAGAGATTAATAGCTAAGAGTTAAGTGGAGACATGGAGAATATTAAGGACCCAAATCAAACTCCAAAGTGAAAAATGCACCAATGAAATTAATGGCAGATTAAATATTGAAGAAGAAAGAATTTGCGAATTTGAAGACATAGCAATAGAAACTACCCAAAATAAAATGCTGAGATGAGAAACAATTTTTAAGACCATGAACAAAATATTAGGAATTGTGGGACATACACTACCCATTAATTAGAGATTAGAAGGAGAGGGAGAGAGACAGAGGAAATACTTAAAGTAATAATGGTCAAAATTTTTGTAGATTGGACCAAGAAGCCTACACCAAGGCACAAATCATAATCTAATTGTTCAAAAGCAATGATAAAGAAAATCTGAAAAGTAATCAGAGAAAAAAGAAACCCTAGCATATCCACATTGTATATACTACCCTCCTGTTAGAAATTAATAGCCCTTGACTATTGAGGCATTGCAGTGCTTGTATTAAAGTAACCCTTATTTTGCTTACTAATTCCCCAAAGCACAAAAGAACTATTGCTGGCGATTTTATTACAGTATATTGCTATTTTATTAGTAGTTATTGTTGTTGATCTATCATGCCTAATTAATAAATCAAATTTTTCTATGTATGTATGAAAACAACATAATATATGTAGTTTTGATGCTATTAGCCCATCCACTAGGGGTTTTGGAGTACATCCCCACAGACAAACAAGGACTATTGTGTAAATACATGTGTGCGTATGCCTTTTAGGACTCAGTGAAATTGCTTCTCCCTGGTCTTAGAGTTGTGGGTGGCCCTCAAAATCCCCAGCAATAGCCACTAGCCAGTACAGCTTTGGGTTGGTCCCTTTCTCCTCTGGGAAGCAGTGTTCTCTTTTGTCAAAAGCCTGGCTGGCCTCTGAGGTCCCTGCCAGCTCTAATGTCTGTGGTTCTGTGAGCCTAAGGATGAAAGGAGAGCCCCGGGCAAACAGTGACAGCAGACCATTAAACCAGACTAGATTTCCAATCCAAACCCTGGGGCCAAGCCTGAGCCACTTTAAATTCCATTAATCTATCCCTGCGTGTTTGCACAGCAAAGAACCTGTTGTACTTAAAGTCCTGATCTTGTTGCTGGGGCCAGGGAGGCTGAGAGAGGACAAATATTGACGTGGGCTGCTGGGTTCTTGCTCCAGGCTGCTCTGCCTACGTGGGCAGGGGCGGTGGCGGGGAGCGCTGCCAGGCTGCCCTGGGTTGCTGTCTCTGGGGGCCTGCATAAGCAGTGCTGTTTAGGAGATTGCTATGGCACCTGCTCTTTTCTGAAAGGAAGAACCAATAAACAGAGGAATAAACTCAGGTTCTGCCAACCTCAGCCACTTCCTGTTACAGGCTGTGACTCCCTGGCTAGGAAGACCAGGCTGAGAAAGAGTGAGAATCAGGAGGGCTGTGGTGGGCTCTGAATTTGGGCCTATTCAAGTTTAGCTCCTGGCTCTATCCTAAAAGCTGTGTGATGGTAAGCAAGTGGTGTCATCTCTCTGTGCCTCTGGAGGGTGTGAATAATAAACCAGTTTCCTGAGAATTGGAGGAAATTATATTCCAGAGACAAGGCTTGCAGCGGTGCCAAGCCTGGACTAAGTGCTCACTAAACACTGCAGCTAATACTCCCAAGAGACTCCAGCACGGCGCTTGGCAACCCTCCTTCTGTTTCCTGATGGCATTTGCATTCTGGATCTCATTTTGCCCTCTTGGTGAGACTGTGAGCTAGCCTGGTGCTCAGTCATCCTTCCTGAGCCTTCGTTGCCACCACTCTACAGAAGGAGGAATCGAATGTGTTCTTCCTGCTGAAAACCTGTCAGCACCCTGTCACCCCTTCAGTCAAGGTCCCTCTCTGCAGCCTGGGCACTCTGGGCACAGGGAACACTTCATGCTCCTTTAGTTACTGGTGCCCTCCCTGCAGCTGGCTGCCTGTCCCTGCCCAGCCCCAGTGCCCCACTCCTGTCCTGAATCTACCTGTGCTCCATTTCCTGCTTCCCTCCTGGCTCAGTCCTCTTCAAGGTCAAGGCCCTGCTCAGCCATCAGCTCTGTTGGCAAGCTTTCCCAGCCCTCCGGAGACAGCACAGACTACTGAGCCGTCAGGGCCAGCGCCTGGTTTTCAGAGTCCATGTGTCTGGTTCTGGCCCCCACTAGTAACATGCCCTTCAACAAGCCACCTGTCTCTACGAGTGAGAGGGTTTTTTTTATATATATATTTATTTATTTGCTTTAGTTGTACACAATGTGTTTTTATTTTTACGTGGTGCTGAGGATCGAACCTGGGCTGTGCAGATGCTAGGCGAGCGCTCTACCACTGAGCCACAACCCCAGCCCCAGAAGTGAGAGGTCTTAAGTACTCTAAAAGCAGTCCCGTTTCCCTGCCTCACCCCCACCCCATGACACCTCACTGGCCTTGGGATGAAGTGTGACATGCTGTGCCTACCATGCTCCGGTCCCTGCTCCCCTCTCTCAGCTGTCTCCTCTGCCGTCCTATGCTTTGGCCACTCTGGCTGATTGGACATTCCCTGGCTGAGACGTACCTGTCATGCCTCAGTTCACACGGACCAACTCAGGAATGTCGTTTTCCTCCAGTCCACCCTCTGGAAAGTCTCCTGGCCCCTCAAGGCCAGTTCCACACCTCCTTCATCAGAACTTAGGATTCCTGAGAACCCCCACAGTCCCAGCTGGGGCTGCAGTTGGAAAGAAACCCAGCCAATGGTGCCAGAGCAGAAGGCTGACTGTCCCTCTGGCAGGACCCCAGAGGCCCCCCTGTCCCAGGAGCTGGTTCCATTTGCTCAGAGTCAGGGATGTGATTGTCCTGGCTCCTAGAGGTTCTTCCTTGGGGCCCAGAATTTCCTGCTGTCCCACCCATCCCTCCAGGGTGTGAGGTGTGATCTCCATAAGACTCCATATTCCTCCTGTGCTAGGACCCTGTTCTCTTCTTGGGGGGACCAGCACCCTGCTCCTGGTTTGCCCAGAGAAGGCAGAGACTGATGCACGAGTGAACAAATTAATTGAAAGAGGAAACGAATGACCTGGGGCTCACCAGCCTCTCCAATGCTCATTTTCAGTTCAAAACTTATGAAAGACTGCTATCTAGAACCAATTTCACTAGTTTCCAATGGGGACATACCTGTCTCCTTTAACAGGAACCCTCCCCTTGGCCGGATTCCATGACTCTCTTTCAGAATAAGTGTGGGACCATTTCTGCCCCTCAAGCTACCTCTTATAATACCCCACAGAGACTGCCCCTGTCAAGGTATGACCAGATGGTATCTAGAAAGGTCTTGAGGTTGAGGGCACATGGAACGTGTTTGGGTTCCAATTTCAGCCCTGACTTTGCTGTAAGATCTTGGGCAAGCCATTTCCTGCTCTGGGCCTCAGTTTCCTCATCTGTCTAATGGAGACATCTATCCCTACCTGCCTGGATATTGTGAAGCTGGAAAAGTATGCAGAGAAATGGCTCATTCCAGCTCTGGGACCAAAATAGGATCCCTTTCTCAAGAACCCAGGGCTGCTCAGATGGCATCCAGGCATGAGTGACAGGTGGGGCATGGCAGAGCAGAGGGTGGGATGGACAGAGGCTGATAAGGGACTCATCTAGCTGCCCTTTCTCTTGATCTCTCATGCTCCAGCTCCTGGGATGCTTCCCACTGAAAGGATAATAAATACACTCTCTGGTGTGCAAGCTCAGTAGGGCAAGCTAGGGTAACTGGGTTGAGAAAAAGGCTAACATGGCCTCCAAACCCAGCACCATCTGCCTTAGATACCAAATGGGCAGGAAGTGGCATATACTTTACTTATGTGCGCCCCCGCCATGGGGGCTAAACTCCTAGCTTGACACTTAAGTCTCAAACATTTCTTCTGAGAGGGGACAAGATTGGGATCAGCGAGCCTGGCATGGAGCAGGGGAGCACATTTCCTCCGTGTTGTCTCACAGACAGGCCTAAAACCAAGGGGGCAGATTCTCCTCGTCTTTGTTAGAAACTGACAATGTGGTAGTGAGCTCCCTGTCACTGGAGGCATTCAAGCAGTGGCTGAGCAACCGGAAACTGAAGGGGCAATTCCTATTGAGATACAGTGTGTAGATCCCGCTAGATGATTTTGAAGGCTCCTCTTGCCTTGTGGTCCAGGACTTGACGTTCTTGTGAAGAGTTCCCAGGGCCATTCCAACCAGCCTCTCACTCTGGCCTGGAAGGGCCTCTCAGGGTCCAGGACAGGAGAACTCATCAGACCAGTCGGAGCAGTGCTGCACGTGGTCCTGGCAGAGAGTCCTTGGGATACAGTCGCAGTATTTGAAGACAGTTGGAGAGCAGTGCCACCACCCAGCGTCACAGGGTGGACATGCAGTCACTGAGGAGACAGAGCAGGCAGAAGAACAACTGTGGTGTCCTGGAATGCTCCGGGCCCCAGGGCACTCCCTAGCTCTGAAACCTGCCATAGCTCCCCAAAACCCCACCCCATCTGACATGGGCTGACTGTATTCCTGGTTTTCTTGCAGCAGAGAGAATTGAGACTCCACTACTCATAGGCTGTATTTCCTCACTCGCCCTGTCTGAGCCTCAGTTTCTTCATCTACTCAAGGTTGTTATTAAGTAAAGGAAGATCGTAGTGCTCAAATATTAATGGGTGCTGATTCCCCCTTTTATCACCTGCTCTTCTTCCCGGCCTTACCCTAACTCCAGCTACATCAACCCCTGAAGGGCCCCTGATGTTGCCTCACAGACTTCTCTCCCTTACCCTATACCCTGTACCCTGGACTTCATATCAGTCCCTGCCTGTTAAAACCCTGTCTATGCCCCCACCACCCTCAGTGTTGGGCATCAAACCCAGGGCCCTGTGCATGCTAGACAAGTGCTCTACCTCTGAACTACATTTCCAGTCCCCCTTATTTTATTTTGGAGAAAGAACCACCAGGAGGCCTTGAGGTAGTGAGCACCCCACCCCAAGGTGTTCAAGCAGGAGTAGAAAACTTCTTCCCGGGATGCAGGGAAGGCAGGTAGGGTGTAACCTCAGAGATTCCCTGGTCAACCTCTGCCCCCTGGCCACTGCCTGGCCACCTGCCCCAGTCCCTCCTGGGCCAGACCCCCACCTGGGCTCAGTTCGTCTGAGCAGTCCCCGCAGTTGTTGATGCCATCACACTTCTGGTCTGAGTAGATCCAGGAGGCCAGGTCTCCACAGCGGGCCACAAGGAAGCTGGGGAGGCTCTGGGGTACGTCTCCTGCAGAGGGACAGAGGAAGCAGGAAGAAGTTCTCAGCTGGCCACAGCTACCTCAGGACCACCTGGAGGTGGATCACCCTGGCCACCGTTGTCAAACTCAGGGTCACCTCCTGCTCATTCCAGGAAGGGCACAGGTCTCATGGGAGAGGAGGTCCAGTCCACGGGAGAGGAGTACTTTTTGCCTGTGCACCCAGCAAGAGGCCCAGAGGGCGGCCTTGCCCTTCCTCATCCCTGCCCAGCTCTGTCTTCTCACCACACCATTTTCTTGCACTATTTCTCCTTTCAGAAGAGTCTCCTTGACACCAATTTAAAATCATCCTGCCTTCAAGTCCAGGTTCAAACTCCTTCACCTCCAGGAATGTAACAGGTGCGATTCTCACACTTGGGTCTCAGAGCTAAGCGGGTCCCTCGTGAGAGGGACCCAGAGCACCTTTCTCAAAAGTGGGCTCTGTGTCAGGCAGCCATGTGGCAGGACAACCCAAAAGTCACACAAACTTAGACCACATCACTGGAGGGAAAAGATCCAGACTGGGGAAGGGACACGTCTTTGTTCCTTGGACTGGCCAGTGTGATGGATGTTTCTGGGGCCTGACCAGGGAGAGGGACGTGGGCAGTTGGTATGTGTTCTGTAGAATGGGAGGAATCAGGAACTGGGTCCCCTGGAGAGTGACTATAGGTGTTCAGGGTGTGACCTAAAGAAGGGGGCTAGATAGAGAGGGACTCCCAACTCCATGCAGAACCACCATCACAGAGAAGGATTGAAAGGGGGTCTATTGGGGCAGGGGTCGAGGAGTGGGCGAACTGGAAGCAGTCTGGGATAGCAATGGAGCCAGCAGTCATTGCAGGACAAGGCGCGCCTTTCCTTGGGAAGAGCATCCAAAGCTGGGGGTGGCCACCCCAGGTGGCGAGCTCCCCATCCCAGGAGTATGCAAGCAGAAGCTGGTGGCCTGTTGGGGCTTCCGGCAGAGGGGATGGGTAGGAGCTGGGGCAGAGACTAGAGACTCTTGAGGGCTTGTGCGCCATGCACTGTCCCTCCCCGCTCAGCTCCGCTCTCCAGCTCAGCAGGCTCTCTCCCCTCCGTGGCTTCAGGTACTGAATTCGTGCTGCTTCTCCTTTCTCCTGAGACTGTCAGGTCTCCGGGCATGGGCCCAGGTCTTCCCATCCATTCAGCCATTGGTTCATTCCAGATACCCATCTGTGCTGGAAGGCCCCAAGATCGGGCACACCAGAACTGCCCCAGAGGAGCTGAGTCTGATGGGGTTGCAGATATGACCAGCTGACTAGGCTGGGTCACAGGGAGGCACGGGAGTTGGAGGACCCTCAACCTAGTGCAGGAATCAGGGGAGGCTTCCTGGAGGCTACCTCAAGGCTACTTTGCCCTTGAATTCTCTCTTGAAGGATGAATGCAGGTCCTTTGGGAGTGGAGGCAGGTGTGTGTGTACACCTGACTGAGACGGGAGGGGGCAGGGGCTTCTGCCCAGAGGCACTGGGGGCCTGAGGTGCTCAGAGACGGTCAGGCTTCGGTGGAGCCGCAGGGAGAGATGAGGTGGGGGCCACCCTTTGGAGGGCTGATCTGGGCAGGGCACGACCAAGGGGCACTCACGGCACAAGCTCTCATCCTCGTCATCGCCATGGGGACAGGTGCGAAGGCCATCACACACCTGGCTGGCGGGGATGCAGCTCCTCCGGTCGTGACACAAGAAACCTGTCCTGTTGGTCAGCGTCACACAGGCCTGGGCCCCTGTGTGGGCAGGGGGAGGCCCCAGAGTCAGGGTGGTGCTCACAAGGGCAGCAGCTGGGCGGGCACCAAGCCTCACCGAGCTCCACCCTGGGAGGCTGGGACAGTGGCCCCACCGTGGACTCAGTGGTGGGGATGGACATACGTCCCAGTGTGGCCTCCTGCCAGCTGCACAACCTTGAGCAGATGACCTGACCTCTCTAGAGGTGGGCTAAGCCCTGCAGAATGGGAACCACAGCCACCCCCGGAGGACTCGTGTGGGTGCCTCAACGCTTCTCTGTGGACGCACGTAGAGCAAGCACAGTGCGCAGAATCAGTCATGGTTCTGGCCCTGATTGAAGACTTCCCTGCACCTTCACAGGAGTCCCTGGGGACAGCGCTCCACTCACTGAACCCCTTTCGGTGGGACCCCCCTGGTAGCAGGTTAGCTTGTCAGAAGCAATGTATTTGGGCTGTCTTGGGGACCGTGGGTCATGATCCCTCACATCTGGGCACAGCGTCAGAGTCACAGAACACTTTCTCAATTTCATCCCATTGTCCCCCAAGCATCCCTGTGGACATGTCATCACCAGCCCCCCTCGGAGAGAAGAGACACCCACATATCCCCCCTAGGGCTGCTCCTAAGAATTAAAGGAAAGAAACCAGCAGATGGGATTGGCGGTCCCTTGGCCCCAGACTGTGCACAGGTATGTATGTGTGTGCTCACTGGGAGTGACAGCAGGTGTGTGTGTGTGTGCGCGCGCGCGCAGTGCGCGCGCGTGCACGTGTGAGCCACATCTCAGCTCCTGCACCCTCGGCTAGTGTGAGGAGGCCAGCGCTCAGAGACACCACGCTGTCACAGACACACACATAGACACCCACACTGACACACACATGCTCGCACACAGACATCTGCACCTACACGCACAGGCCCAGACAGACACAGACAACATATGCACACACGGACACGCCCACACTGACACACATACCCATGAATACAGATGCCTGCAAGCACACTGGCACACACATGCTCACGGACACACACGTGCTCACAGACACACACGTGCACACAGGCATGTGACTGCGACTCCTTGTGTATTGCCAGCTATGCCAAGTCCCCCTGTTCCAGCACAGGAAGGTAGAAGACTCTGAACTTTACTCTCACCCCATCTTGTCCCCTTACACCCACCCTGCCTGGCTGTAGAGCCATCTCTTAGAAAGGCAGGTCTGGTGACACCCTGCCTGGCTCAGTCCCCTTCCCATGGGCTCCATGCAGTGCTCCACTTTTCATGTCCTCTGGTCTTCTTGCAGCCCTCCTCTTCACCCTTCCTCCCACCCAGGGACCTGCACATGCTGTTCCCTGTGTCTTGGGTGCTTTTCCTGACTTACTCTCCACTAACCAATCTCCATTTTCTCTTCTCACTTCGGTTTCCTTTCACTTCCTCAAGGTACCTACCCTGACTCCCAGATTAGGCCAGAATCCCTGTTCCAGAACCCCCATACACCCACTAGCCCTGCCCTGGTGTGCCTACTGGACCAAAGCCCACACTGCTCTCCAAACAGCTCCACGAAGGCCAAGACCATGTTGGGTTGCTCTTCACTGAGGCTGGCTGCAGAGATGTGTTGGACATGACCCTGTCCTCTATGGTGGAAACAGACATACAGATAGACAGTGCCACCCGGGTGACCGGGATAGGGCAAGAGAAGTGTGGAGGCTGTGGGGGCTGAGATGAGGCACCTAATCCAGCCTTGGAGTCAGGGAGGTTTCCAGGAGGAGGTGACATCAGAGCTGGGTCTTCTCAATAACTCGCGTCATAGATGTGCAAACAAAGGCTCAGAGATGTGTACTGTGTGTGTCTGTGTTTGCATCCTAAGGAATCTTGCAAAAAAAGCATTTCCAGAAGCCAGGGAGGGCTGGGCTCCCCAAACCCCCCAGCAGGTCTGACCCATCCCCCCTTGACCACCCCACCTGATGTGCGTGAAGGGAGTCCAAAGATGGCGACCAGGGTGACGAGGGCCGCAAGCATTGCCAGCAGGAGCAGCAGGAAGACGGAGAGGCAGGCCCCACGTCGGGAGCAGCAGGGGCTGCAGCCTGCTGTGAGGGTTGGGACACATGTTGATGCCGCAGCCAGTGGCCAGCACTGGGCTCAGGGGCCCTCTCCACTGCTCTGGCCCCTGCAAGCACCCCCACAGGGAAGGCCAGGGCAGGAGAACTTTCCAGAAAGAGGGCTGCTGAGTCTTCCAAGGGATTCTGGCTTCTCCCTACCAACCCACCACCACTAAGTGCTGGCCTCTGCTCCAGACCTCATCCTCCACAGTCCTCACCCGCCTATCCTCCCAGGTGGCCTCCTCAGAATGCAGAGAGTGATGGAAACCATTGTTTCTGTTTTTGTAAACCACCCTTTATTTATTTTTTGGCACCAGGGATTAAACTACAGGGGCATTTAACCTCTGAGCTACACCAGCCCTTTTTTTTTTTTTTTTTTTTTTTAATTTTTTGAGACAGGGTCTCATTAAGTTGCTAAGGCTGGTCTTGAACTTGTGATCCTCCTGCCTCAGCCTCCCAAGTCGCTGGGATTACAGGTGTGCACCACCATGCCCAGCAAAACCATCCTTTATTTTGATGGGTGAGGAAACTAAGGTTCAGGTCACCCCATGAAAAGCTAGGATGTGAGTCCACACTATTGAAGGCCACAACTGCAATCCTTTCCAGGATTTCAATTGATTGTCCGTTCTGAAGCCTGTCAGTACACTGGAGTCCCAGCTCCACCACTTCTTAGCTGGGCAACACTAAGTCACTTAATTTTTCTGTGCCTCAGTTTCTTCATATGGAAAATGGGGGCCATCATATAGGTCAGTTTGTTGAATTAGTGTACATGGACAGCATTTGCACATAGTAGGTGCTAGGTGTGAGCTATTCGTAGTGTTTATTGAGCATCTATCTTGTGCGTAGCAGTGATAGGAGACATCCCTGTGCTCATAGGTCTACACTTTGCTCCTTTATTCTCTCTTGCTTGCAAAATAATGAAAGGAATCTTAATTGAGGACCTTCTGGGTATCTTGCTCTGAAGAGTACACAAAAGTAACTGTGGCTCTGGTCTTTGTCCCCAAAAAACTTATGGTTGCATTAGAAGGTGAAGCATGGACACAGGAATGAGCGTGGGCTACTGTCAGGTCCAGGTCACAGATACCTCCATAAAGAAGGGCAAGAGCAGGTTGATTCATTTCTATGACCAGCTCTGAGGCAGGCACACAGTAGGTGCTTTGTGAATACTTTGGGAATACACTCACCCAGAGATCCAGGAGAAGGCCATCAATTTGGGTGAGTTTGGGTCATTTCCACTCAATCTACTCACACGTCCAGAGCCACCTACCAGTTAGAAGTGGACCCGGGTGGTGGCTGCTCACAGTGTCAGATGTAAAGGGCGCCAAGAAAGTGTGGGCAAGAAAGTGTGCCCTGCGAGCTACAGGCAGCTGCAGAAGCACGGGCGCTACCCCTGTAGGGAAGGCAAGGGAGGTGAATAGAGGGTGTTCCAGCAGAGGGCGTGGAAGCTGGTGGGTGGCCTGCAGGACAGGATGTGGGCGTGGCATCTCCTGGGAGAGGTGACCAAAGTAGGTCAGCACAGGGTAAATCTAAAGCCAATAATCCCTGCAGCCCTGGTGGGTGGCTGCGTGTCATCGCAGGTAAACACAGGGCAGGTCACCCAGGAGACAGCGCAAAGCTAGGCGAGGAGAGGTGTCCTGCTCAGCCAAGCAGCCACTTCTCAAATATTTGTGCAGCACAGGCCATGTGCAAGGTGGGGTCCCTGGGGGAAGGGAGAGGGGGGACTCATTGCTGAACCAGCTGAACTGAAGCTCACGCCCAGGTGAAGATGCCACACTGCAAAGCCTGCAAAGCTCTAGGTGCCATTGCCTCCCTGGACAGATGGAGGAAAGGAAGCTGTTGGTCCCACAGCCACGCCCACCGTGAGCTAGGACTTGGAAATGAACAAACACCACTGTGGAGCAGCAAAGGGCCTGGGCTTAGCCGGGCACAGTGGTGCGTGCCTGTGATCCCAGCACTGGGGAGGCTGAGGCAGGAGGATCGCAAGTTCAAAGCCAGCCTCAGCAATTTAGTGAGACCTTAAGCAATTTAGTGAGATCCTTTCTCAAAATACAAAAAGGGCTAGGGATTGTGTCTCAGTGTTTAAGCACCCCTGAGTTCAGTCCCCAGTAACAAAAAAAAAAAAAAAAAAAAAAGGCACTGGGCTTCGCAACCAGAGAGACCTCAGTTCAAATTTCAACCCTGTCTCTCCCACCTCCCAGCTGTGTGATGGTGACCTGGTTACCCAAACTCTCCCAGCCTCAGCTGTCTCGTCTGTTATTGCTCTTAACAACCCCGCCCCCTTCCAAACAGCTGTTCTGAGGATTGAAAGAGATCGTGCAGAGCCAGACACATAGTAGGGTGGATTCTTTATAGCTGTTGCTGCCGCCTGCCTCTCTGGGTCTGTTTTGTCATAGAGCAAACATGGGTCAAGACAGGTGCATGGGAGACACTCAACAAATACATGCTCTTACCTCCTTTTGCTTCATAATGGCAAAAAGAATAGCCCTGGTAGCACAGTGAGTCAGTGGCACATGATAGGTGCTAAATGACTGTGTGATCCTGGGGGGCTTTGTCCTCTAGAGGTACACAGAGTTGACCACATCACTCACCAAGTCAGGGATTTGACTCTGGGCTCCTTTCTCAACATTACATGGGGGCACTGTATGCAGCACAGTGCCTGCGAGGGACACAGCACACAGTAGGTACTCCATAAATGCTTGTGAACGGAGATAATGAACAGTCTTATTAAGCAACTGACTGTTGGCATGACTGGCCAGGAAGTTGGGAACAGATGACATAGTGGGGGCAGAAGGACAGGGTACCCTCATTGTGCTCCAAGGCAGCCCCACCAAGGGAGGAGGCCCACAGGCCTCAGGTCCTTTACCTTCCCCTCCAGGGTGGGCTCTGGTTCCAGCAGCAGCATTGCCGTTGACATCTCCCTGCCCAAGAGAACAGGGCCAGGGTGGCCTTAGGAAAGCCCGTGCCCAGCCTCAGGCGTTTTCAGGATGGGTGGCTGAGGGCCTCCGAGGAGACTCCTGTCCTGCACGCTGCAGCTGCGAGTGCTCCAGTCTCTTGCTACATTCCCACTCCTTGGTGGGGCGGAATCCCTTTTCCTCTGCAGTCCACTTGGCAGACGCTCACCCTGCACCTCACTCAGGCCGCTCCACCCTGGGGCCCCTCCGCCACAGTGTTGATGGCTTCCTCTGTCGCTGTGCACCCAGCTCCTGGCTCCCTCCCAGCACTGGCCACTTGCACTCTCTGGCTGGTTCACCTGCTCGGCCCCTACCATGTGGCAGGGTGGGCTCTTACTCACCTTGGTGGCCCAGCGGGTGTCAAAGCACCCCTTTCCTCCCCACTCTGAGGCGCAGGGTTTGCCCTCCTGCGGTCAGGAGCCAGCTCAGGGCAGCTCTTACCTGGGGGAAGATCTTGTTCATGTCGCCAGCACCCAGACTTCAGGAACTGAGGCAGTTACACTGTCTTGTCACCAGGGGCTACCTGGAGGAGGGACAGCAGGAGGCTGCACCCTCCTCTGTGGGTGGTCCCCTCTCAGATGCCTTCCTGGCAGAGGACTGGACAGGGAGGCATCGCTCATGCCAGGCCCTTCCCCACCCTGCAGTCTGACGGCAGCACTGCAGGTGAAATCCTCACTCCCACTGCACAGATGAAGAGCCGGACGTTCAGAGAGGGAGAAACTCCCCTTGGGCTCCAAGTCACACAGTGGCTGGAGGGGTGGGATTTAAACCTGTAAGCTTTTTAGCATGTGCTTTTTCCTCCATATCAAAGGTGAGACTGCAGCATCTCAAGGCACCAGCTGCATGGAGGTGCAGGGTGCAGGCAGAAGCATCCAGAGTTACATTCTAGTGCTAGAAAGCAGGGCTCATTTCTCATGGAGGTTCTCCTGTTCAATTAAATAGGAAAATGTAAGCTGAAAGAGTATGCATTTGCCACTAAAATTATAAAGCAAATAGAGTTTTGGATTATTGTCTTTTTTTAAAAAAATATTTATTTATTTGCTTTAGTTGTACACAATGCAATGCATTTATGTTTTACGTGGTGCTGAGGATCGAACCCGGGCCGCGCACGTGCAAGGCGAGCGCTCTGCCGCTGAGCCACAACCCCAGCCCCTGGATTATTGTCTTTTAAAACATGGCAATGTGCATTTTATTTTTCCTGAGATGGCATCTGAGGTGGGGGAGTGCCTTCCACACACCAGTGTGGTACAGTTTCCCCAGCAGCCAACGCCACTGCTCGGACACTGAGGCTCTAGAAATTTAAGGGACTGATCTAAGGGCCTGCACCAAGAGAAAAGAGGTGTCACCTTCTGAAATAGGTTTGGGGGTTTCAGGCAGGGACTCCCTGCAAACTGTGTCTGATGCCTCTGGGTTTTTGAACCGGTGATCATTGGGAAATAGAATGTGGCATCCCTGGGGGTGGGAGTGGGATGGGCAGGCCAGGGACAGTCCCCAAGAGACAACAAATGACACTGAGAAGAGCTAGATCCTAGGCCCGGAGAATGGGGTTCTCATTAGGGCCCTATCTCTGGCTCTGGCTTGGGAAAATCACTCTCTTTCCTTCCATAAAATAAAGGGATAGACTGGATGAAGGGGTGTTGGAGTTTAGGATTCCCCAGAATCAGACCCCAAGGCAAGAATCGAGGGAAGTAGATGTAACTGGGAGTGAGGGAAGGGGACAGGGACAGAGGGCTTCACCAAGGGCCTGTGGGCCAGCCAGCTCCCACTGTGCTGGTAGAACTGGGCCCTTCAGGGGCATCCAGGAACCCTGGTGGAGAAGACACCCCTGTGAGGTACCTGACTGGAGGCTGAGGGAACTGGAGCTTTAGTCCCCATCCCTCTGGTCATTGGTTGACAGTTGCTGGTGACTGTTCATTCTTGCCCTGCTGGCCTGCAGTAGGCAAAGAAAGGCCAGTGCTGGCAGCTATAAGCCAAGCTGATGTGCCCTGAAGCAGAAAGGGCTGAGGGGGATGGGCATGTGCCATTGACTGTGTGAAACTTGGGTTCAGCAGGATTCTGAGGGCAGGTCGGTGATTGATTAGTGATGTCTGCCATGGGTATGAGAGTGGAGAGTGGTATCATCCAGGATGACTAGGTCATGCCCTTCGGCCTCTGGCCTTTTTTGACTTCTTTGACTTTAGCCTCTGGCCTTTTTTGACTTCTTTGACTTTAACCTCTGGCCTTTTTTTGATTCTTTAGTGTTCTTTTAGAAAAGACTCTTCAGGCATGTGAAATGTCCCTTTGTTTGGGTTTCTGCTACAGTTCAGGTGGAGCCACCTCTGACTGTGCTTGGGCTGTCACCAAGAACCCATGAGGGAAGGGCAGCAGGGGCCTGGTAGGCTGGAGGACAGGCCCTGTACCTCAATCCCTGAACTTCCTAATGTCACAGCCCCTGCGATTGACAGCCCTGACGCTCCAGGGGAGGGGAAGAATGGAAGGTGGTAGCCATTATTGATTGAGCAGCTACTAAGCTCTATGCACTACACCATCCACTTTATACACATCCTCACTTGGCCCTCACAATAACTCTATGAGGTAGATGATATTACTCATTTGATTCGTGAGGAAACAGGTTCAGAGAGGTTAACTAATTTGTCCAAAGCCACACCATGTGTAAATGCCAGAGCTGAGGTTTGATCCCAGGCCAGCTTTGACTGCAAGCCTGTAGGCCTGCAGAGTTGGTTTACACCCCCACTTTTGTGGATGAGAGTTTCTTTTTTTTTCTCACATTTTTTATTGGTGTATTATAGTTGAACATAATGATGGAATTTGTTGTTACACAGGTGTACATGCACACAATATAACAATATAATTTGGCCATTGTCACTCCCCAGCACTTTCTCCCTCCCTCCCCTCTTCCCACCTCCTAGTCCCTTTCCTCTACTAATCTCCCTTTGATTTTCATGAGATCCCACCTCCCCACCTTTCTTTTCTTTTTCCTCTCTAGCTTTTATATGTGAGAGAAAACATACAACCCTTGACCATCTGAGTTTGGCTTATTTTGCTTAACATAATGTTCTCCAGTTTCATCCATTTTCCTGCAAATGACATATTTCTTTTTTCTTTATGGCTGACTAAAACTACATTGTACATGTATACCATATTTTCTTTATCCATTCATCCATTGATGGACACCTAGGCTGGTTCCATAGTTTGGCTATTGTGAATTGTGCTGCTATAAAACATGGGTATGTGTGTATCACTATCGTATGATGACTTTAATTCTTCAGGATAAATACCAAGGAGTGGGATAGCTGGGTCATATGGTGGTTTCATGCCTAGCCTTTTGAAGAACCTCCATACTTATTTCCATAGTGGTTTTATTTACAATCCCACCAACAGTGGGATTGTGTTCCTTTTTCTCCAGATCCTTTATCCTTGGATTGAACTCAGGGGCACTTGACTACTGAGCCACATCCCCAACACTATTTTGTATTTTTTACTTAGAGACAGGGTCTCGCTGACTTGCTTAGGGCCTCGCTTTTGCTGAGGCTGGCTTTGGACTCATGATCCTCCTGCCTCAGCCTCCTGAGCCGCTGGGATTACAGTTGTGCACCACCACGCCCGGCTGTTATTTGTGTTCTTGATGACTGCCACTCTGACTGTTGTGAGATGAAGTCTCACTATAGTTTTGATTTGCATTTCCCTAATTGTTGATGATGTAGATCATTTTTTCATGAATTTGTTGGCCATTTGTATTTCTTCTTTTGAGAAGTGTCTGTTTAGTTAATTTGTCTATTTAGTAACTGGGTTAGTTTTTTGGTTCTTTTCGGTGTTAAGTTTTTTGAGTTCTTTGTATATTCTAGATATTAATCTTGTCAGAAGAGAAGCTAGCACAGATTTTCTTCCATTTTGTAGGATCCCTCTTCATATTTCGAATTGTTTCCTTTGCTCTGCAGAAGCTTTTTAATTTGATGCCATCCCATTTATTAACTCTTGGTATTATTTCCTGAGCTTCAGAGGTCCTACTGAGAAGATGGCTGCCTGTGCCCACATGCGGGCGTGTTGACCCTACATTTTCTCCCAGGAGTTGCAAGAGTTCACCACCAACCTGCCAAAACTTAGGGCTGTCAGACTTTTGACTTCCGCCAGCCTGGGGGCTGTGAATGCCATGAGCAGCTCGCGGGTGTCAGGGTCTGCAGTCCTCTCTCCACTCAGGCTTGCTCTCTGGCGTCTCATTTTGAAGCAGGAAGAACGACTAGTGTGGGGTGGGGGGATGCCGGCGCCTGCAGCGATTGCCGCTTGCAGCAACGATACCGCGGGAGAAAACTCGGAGGCAGACTGGAAATGAAAAAGTTCTTTTATTCTTCTTTCTTCTAACTTCTCTCTCCGGCTCCAACAACCTCTCCAACTCCAACCCCCCTCTAACTAACCTCACCTGGTTAAATACATTTTGCCTTAACAAGGACAAGTGCTCACAGCTCGCGCTTACAGGTGTGTCACACAGTGTTCATGGGCATAAAAAGATTCTTAGATAAATGCATGGATATCAGGTGAAAATACTTGAACACCTTTATGGCTCTCAGCTAACCGCCATCTTAGCTATCCTCAATTAGGGCTCTTACAGGGGGAGAGTTTTTAGAAGTAGCTTAAGATAGAGGAAGAAGCTGGAAAGAATGGACACAGGTCCTCAGGTCCCCACAAAGCATCCAGGACCTCTGTTGGCAGAGCAAAAGGAAGCTGAGGATGGATGGAACCCAGAGGCTCACCCATGCTGAGCTACACTCCCAGTCCTGTGACAAATTAAAAAAACAATCTACAAGCCGGGCGCAGTGGCACACGCCTGTAATCCCAGCACTTTGGAGGCTGAGGCAGGAGGATCACAGAGTTCAAAACCAGCCTCAGCAATGGTGAGGCACTTAGCAACTCAGTGAGACCCTGTCTCTAAATAAAATACAAAAAAAGATCTGGGGATGTGACCCAGTGGTCGAGTGCCCCTGAGTTCAATCCCCGGTACCACACACACAAAAAAAAATCTACATAAATATTTATCTTTTGTGCTCTTTATCCACACGATACATGCAGAATCACACTTTAGGGGCAGCTCCAACTTTCCCAGATACTGTCAAACTGTCAAATTGGCAGTGCCAATTTGCCCTCCATTAGTGGAGTGTGAGAGTTCTTGTCTCCCCAGGCTCATCAGCCCTTGCAATTGTCAGACTTCCTGACACTTGCCACTCTGATAGGTGAGAAATGGTATGTGGTTTAACTTTCACTTCTTTAACTGTTGTGGCATTTTCTATAAAGCCCTCTCCTTTTTCATGAAAGATATGGTGTTGAAAGAGTTAACTTTGACTTCTACTTGCTGCTGTTCAGTTCTTTATTCACATATATGGCCACCAGGTATCCCTATTTCAATTATTTAGATCCAGACTAACTCTGTACATTTATCTTTTCTTGAAAAGAGTAACACAAACCTTTTTCTATAAGTACTTAATTTCTAGTTAATAAGCTTTAAGAGTCTTTTTGTGATTAAAAATAAGTTTCTCTTACTTTTAAAGTAGATATAAATCCCTTAGAGTAAAAAGTCTCCCATGAGCTAACATGCAGCCTTGCCCTGCTTCTAGATTTTATAAACAACTGCTATAAAAGAAAAACAATAGTGCTGTGGAATCCCAGACAAAGAAGGTTGACTTTTATCAGACAGCCTAAATAGTATGCAGAGAAAACAGTTTCAGTCACGTACAGGGCCTTGAAAAGGTGCAAGTGACCTCAAAACCTTGACATATATAAAAATAAGAAATTTAATATGTCTAAAAATTAAGTCATGTTTGTAATGTAATCACCAAAGAAAGTGTAAATATTCTGTGCTGCCAAACATTGTGCTTAAAACCTATAAGAAAGTGAAAAGTAAAGAGAGAAGATTCCACAGCCTGACTCGCGTGTCGGTGTGTTATTTTCCCCATTGCTGCTTCTCTGCCTCCGTACTTCGCTGAGCGCTCGCGTTGTACCCCCTGACTGGGGCTGGCCCCCAGCATTTAACTATTCCCACAGCTGCCACCACTTGCTAACATTCTTGAGTGCTTGCTATGGCCACATGCTGTCCTGTATAGGACGTGGGGCTCTCATTATCTCCATTTTACAAGGGAGGAAACTGAGGCCGAGAGAAATGAAGTTCCTTGTCCAAGGTTCACAGCTGAAAAGTGGCAAAGCCAGGATGCAGGGCTGGCTGGCTGAAGAAGCACACTCATCCCTGCCTGTGACCTCACTGCTAGTGTGACCTGTGGACCAGCAACATCCACATCATCTGGATTCCAGCCAGCGATGCAGAATCTCTGGTCTCATCTTGGATCTCAAGACCAGAATCTGCGTCTTACAAGATTCCTGGGAGATTTGAATGCATGATAAATTCGAAAAGCCCCTCCCCGCCCACCCTATGCTGCCAACCCCTTTATCTTAGGTCTTAAAGGAATATTTCTACAATGTCTGTAAACTGGGCCTGGTGTTCAAGTTCTGTTAGGCTTACTGTTGTGGATGACACAATCCTTGAGACCAGTTCCAACCCTCAAGAACATCTCTGTAACTGGAAACAAACCCAGGCATCCAGTAAGAACCTCCCACCCTCAGAGGGTGCACGTACAGACCTTGAGACCAGTTTTCTAAAAAATAGAAATATTTTTTAGTTGTCAATGGATCTTTTATTTGTTTAATTAATTTATTTATATGCAGTGCTGAGGATCCAACCCAGGGCCTCACACATGCCAGGCAAGCGCTCTACCACTGAGCCACAAACCCAGCCCCGATGTTGCCCATTTTTCCTTTTTATTGATTTATGGATTAACTTTATTTTTGGAGGGAGGACCACAGGTTTATTGAGGCTCCACCACACACACTCATTATATCACAGGACAATGACATGCCTGTGTCACCTTGGACAGCTGGGCCCAGAGGCAGTGGGGTCTAATCTCCTCCCTAGTAGCCCAGACCCAACTGGGTCCTTTCCTTCTGGCAGCTGAGGGAGGGGGCCCCTGGGGTGGGGCGCAGGCCTGGAAAGGGGAAGTGAGCAGGCGAGTCCAGGAGGGGCCGGGGCCGGGAGGGGCTTGCCTGCCTCACCCCAGGAACCATGCCACAGCCGCTATTGGAGAGCACCTTCATTGGGCTGGTCTCAAGGATCATGTCATCCACAACAGTAAGCCTAACAGAACTTGAACACCAGGCCCAGTTTACAGACATTGTAGAAATATTCCTTTAAGACCTCCATGAAGTGGTGTTTGTGTCCAGATAGGCCAGGTAGTGGTTGTAAGCAAAAATAACCCAAACAGGAACAGACCTCAACCGATGGGCAAGCTTTCTTTATTAAGCAGTGGCGGAATGGCACATTTTCAGGGAAGGAATATGGCATCTGGTTACAAGAAGGGTCTGTTTCTTATAGGTTTGAATGAAAGCCCATCATACAGAATGTTTAGTGTGATGTAATCATTAGAGACTTAGAGCATGGTGGCTGGGCAGTCAGGAAACTAGTTGTGCAGGTTCAAAGTCTAAATCAGGAAACCAGGTTGCAAGAGTTTGAAACCCATTGTTCCTGGGATGAAAGTCCAGAGCCCATTGTTTGTCTTCTTTCTCCCTGGGGGTTGTCATTCCATATCCTTCATTGTCATCGGCATTCACACTGGTGCAGGAATAGAGAGGCCAGTGTAGCATTGGTAGATGATGGTAAAGTCCCCTAACATGGCAACCCTGTCAGGACCTCAGTGGCCGGGTCCCTGAGGCAACTGGGCAGCTCTGGCTCTCCATGGATTTCTTTATGATGGATGTGAATAATTTGTTATTTGGGTTATAAATCTCTCTCCCAGTCTGTGGCATGTCACTTGCTTAGAACGACTTTTGCTGGCTCCCTCTACCTTTCTTTCTTGCCCAAACCAGGTAAAAACCCCATTCCACGAAGCCTCCTTTGACCCTCCTTCCTCTCCCTGGTTCCATCTGCCCCTCTCTGCCGCAGGCTCTGGCTCCATCCTAGCCTGGTTGCAGCTTGAGTTGGACAGACCCGGGAATTCACCGACTCTGCCAGGCTAATACCGACTTAGGGTGACAAGTCACAGCCTCTCCAAGTGGCAGTTTCCTCATCTGAAGAACACGGGTGAGGGTATTTCCAGAGCTGTGCGTAGGATGAGGAGCGTGCACCCTCTGAGGGTGGGAGGTTCTTACTGGATGCCTGGGTTTGTTTCCAGTTACAGAGAGGTTCTTGAGGGTTGGAACTGCTTCTAAGCCCAGGGCCCAGCACTGGACAATGCTGAGTGGGCGCCTGTCCCTCACAACTAAACACTTAAGATTACTCCAGATGAACTGGGCTGCACAAAATAACCACACAGAGACAGAAAATTACCTTAATTTGGGGGGTCTTGTGATGGCTCCTCTTTGACCTTAGGGGTTCATGAAAAGAGAGGGAAAGCATGCCTTGAGCCCCATTTTATTGGGGAGAAACCATGCAAATGAGGCAAGGAGTCAGGTTTCAGGGGGTTCTAGCTTCATGATGTCTTGCTGTCAGCAGGTTGAATGACAGCAACACCCATCTCATGTGATGAGTCGGGATCAAGAGCAGAGCAAAGGGAGTTTCCATGGAACATTCTGTCCCAAACAGGGCAAAGGGATAAATTACAAAGGAATAGGTGGTGTAAATCAAACCTAGTGGGCACCCCTGCCTCAGCATTTGTCACTCTTCCCTCCTGCCTCCCACAACCCTGGAGTCCTGGCTGAGACTGTTTCCACAACTGTCAAATGGAGACATTAACCCCATCTTTTCCTAGGGAGATGTTATGAGAATCCTTTTAAGTAGAGGCGTGAGACTGCTGTGAAGGGCTTACCAGATATCAGTGGGGAGTCAGCAAACCCCTTTGTGAATTATCTAAGGCACTTTTACGACATAGAATCATAATATTTTTTTTAATGCAGATGATCCAATTTTTATTGAAGTTTATAGTAAGTATCATGACATTAACAGATTTGGAGCTCCAATAATGATGGCATGATGGTACTCACCTTAAGCAGGTAACATTATCAAGAGCTTTAGTTGAAACCTTTCATTTCCAATCAACTCCTGATTTCATTCCACCCAAGCCTTTAATTATTGCTATTCTAACTTAGCAAAAACAAGTATGAAAAGCACACAAGAAGCAGGAAAATAAGCCCAAATAATTTAGAACCAAGCAAGCGAACAAAAATAAATTACTCTTACAACAACAAAGTAAAATCAGACAACCTCTAAACCGGGGTTCAGTGAACTTTGGTGGGGAAAAAGAAAACCTTTATTCTTACAAACTTCTAGCTGAAGATAGCATTTTCTTCAATTATGAAGGTAGGCAGCAACCCACAGCAGAATCAGTAGTATCTGTGACTTCATCAATACAAACCACAAACAGGTACATTACAGTTATTACACATATTTAAAATCACTTTGAAATTATGTAAGGTTTTAGAACTGCCCTTTATTTTATATTAATAAAAAAATGCCTACACTACTCTATCACAAACTTTTGAAAACATTTTTTAAATATTTATTTATTTACTTTAGTTGTACACAATGCAATGCATTTATGTCTTTACGTGGTGCTGAGGATCTAACCCGGGCCGTGTATGTGCTAGACGAGTGCTCTACCGCTGAGCCACAATCCCAGCCCCTGAAAATATTTTAACAAAATTAGTTTCCTTTTAATATACCTCTGCCCCAGACTCTAGAACAAGAAGTCAAGGAAAGAGATTAAAAAGCTAACTCAAGCTGATGATACTCAAACATGACAACAGGACATGCTTAGCAACTGGACACCTGGAGGGCGGGGCTTAGAGCATATTGAGTTCATAGAGGTTGGCTGGCAAACCTAGAATTGGAGGATGGTGGGACACTGACTAGTATTGTAGTTTAAAATTTCAGCCTAATAAGAAGCAGTGTGCTGAGAAGCAGGGCTCAAAGAGCAAACTTCCCAATTTGCTTGGCAGCACTGACTGTGACCAAGACACAGAGACCAGGCTCAGGCTTACCATACAAACAACAATGTGGGGGGAAAAGGTAGCTTTATAGATAAGAGCTTTAAAGTATTAGTAAAATAGCCAGTGTGCTGGTGAACACCTGCCATCTCAGCAACTCAGGAGGCTGAGGCAGGAGGATCGCAATTCGAGGTCAGACTCAGCAAATTAGTGAGGCCAGAAGCAACTCGGGGAGAACCTGTGTCAAACAACAAAAGGGGCTGAGGAATCACTAAAATAAATGGAAATAGGATTGATAGGCATTTTTAAAAAAGGAGAACTATGGGGCTAAGATATTGTTGATCTCTGGACTTGTCCTTTTAGTCTATCTTCTAAGGGTTTTTGTTTTTCTTTTTTTTTAGTACTGTGTAATTTTTACCACTGAGCCACTGAGCTACAACCCCAGGCTTTTTTTTTTTTTCCAGTTGTAGGTGGACACAATAAACTTCTTTTTTTTTTTTTTTTAGTTGTAGTTGGATACAATACTTTTATTTGATTTATTCATTTTTATACGTGGTGCTGAGAATCAAACCCAGGGCCACACTGGGTGCTAGGCTAGCACTCTACCGCTGAGCCACAACCCCAGTCCGGACATAATAACCTTTATTTTATTTTTATGTGGTGCTGAGGACCGAAACCAGTGCCTCATGCGTGCCAGGCGAGTGCTCTACTGCTGAGCCATAACCCCAGCCCCAGGCAATTTTATTGTTTAAGACAGGGTCTCATTAAGTTGCCCAGGCTGACCTCAAACTTAGGATCCTGCCTCACCCTCCCAAATTGCTAGGATTACAGATGCGCGCTGCCATGCCATGCCACATTATGGTTCAAGTGAATCATTCTATAACACTGCTACCTTCTTACTTAACACCTTGCAATGACTCTCCACTGTGCTCAGGATCAAGACCAGGTTTGTGGAGGTCTTTGATTACCTTATCTGTCTAGCTCTATCTATCACTATGCTTTTTTTATGCTGTATCTCAAGTCTATAATTCACAGTCCTCTACCTCCTTGCCTCTGGGCCCTTCAGCCTATTGTTCCCATTGCCTAGGATACTGATCCCTGTATTTCACCAGACTTTCTCTTTCCCTCTCCCTCCAGGTTAAAGCTTGGCTTACTTCTTCCTGGAATTAGGGATTTAGATTAATAATAATATCTCCCTCCTTAGACTTCGAGCATCTGGAGTCAGGCAGGCACTGGGCTTTACTGCAGCCCTATCACCTAGCATAGGGCCTGGTACTCAGGCTCTCAACTCAGTTGCTGTGTGGTTAACTGTGGATCCATAATAGAATATCTGGGGAAAATCACTACCCAGGTGTGGTAGTAAGGGTAACCAGAAACCTTTAGATCACTATCCCCAATGTGTGGTCCTAAAATACTCAAGTCCATGTAAGTTAAAATGGAGCTATTTTATACATTTAAAAAAAATTCTAACTGGGTGTTGTAGCACAGGCCTGTAATCTTGGTGACTAGAGAGGCTGAAGCAGGAGGATCTTAAGTTCAAGGCCAGCCCTAACAACTTAGTGAGGCCCAAAGCAACTTAGTGAGACCGTTTCAAACAGTAAAAAGGGCTAGAAATGTGGCTCAGTAGTTAAGCACTCCTGGGTTCAATCCCTGTTCCCCTTCCCTGCAAAAAATAAAATAAAGTCCTGATAGAAGCAGTTCACTTCTCTAAGATAAAGCCTGACAAGCAACAAAAGGTAAGTCGCTAGCTTTTGGCTGAAATACCAAAGCAAATTTCCATGCTCAGATTGCCTGATGAGGCATTGCCATGAATCTAAGACGGATAGACCTGATAATCTGGCAATTCCTGATTTACCAAAATGTATCATAAGAGTGCCCAAGAAGTTCTGTGATAAGATGTGCAACCTGGGCCTAGATCATTCTAGGTAATCACCTGAATTAGTATGTCTCTTAGATTAGAGACCTGGACCTAGACTCAAAGGCCTGGAGAATTTGCTTAGGCCAGTGACAAGATTCTCAGGAAGATGCTTCCTGTGTGGCAGAGAGAAGATAATGCCTCGTAGGAAGAAAGAACTATGTAAAATTGTACCTGTCAACTTCATTTTTTTTTTTTTAGTTGTAGTTGGATACAATACTTTTATTTGATTTATTCATTTTTACGTGGTGCTGAGAATCAAACCCAGGGCCACACTGGGTGCTAGGCTAGCACTCTACCGCTGAGCCACAACCCCAGTCCGGACATAATAACCTTTATTTTATTTTTATGTGGTGCTGAGGACCGAAACCAGTGCCTCATGCGTGCCAGGCGAGTGCTCTACTGCTGAGCCATAACCCCAGCCCCAGGCAATTTTATTGTTTAAGACAGGGTCTCATTAAGTTGCCCAGGCTGACCTCAAACTTAGGATCCTGCCTCACCCTCCCAAATTGCTAGGATTACAGGTGCGCGCTGCCATGCCATGCCACATTATGGTTCAAGTGAATCATTCTATAACACTGCTACCTTCTTACTTAACACCTTGCAATGACTCTCCACTGTGCTCAGGATCAAGACCAGGTTTGTGGAGGTCTTTGATTACCTTATCTGTCTAGCTCTATCTATCACTATGCTTTTTTTATGCTGTATCTCAAGTCTATAATTCACAGTCCTCTACCTCCTTGCCTCTGGGCCCTTCAGCCTATTGTTCCCATTGCCTAGGATACTGATCCCTGTATTTCACCAGACTTTCTCTTTCCCTCTCCCTCCAGGTTAAAGCTTGGCTTACTTCTTCCTGGAATTAGGGATTTAGATTAATAATAATATCTCCCTCCTTAGACTTCGAGCATCTGGAGTCAGGCAGGCACTGGGCTTTACTGCAGCCCTATCACCTAGCATAGGGCCTGGTACTCAGGCTCTCAACTCAGTTGCTGTGTGGTTAACTGTGGATCCATAATAGAATATCTGGGGAAAATCACTACCCAGGTGTGGTAGTAAGGGTAACCAGAAACCTTTAGATCACTATCCCCAATGTGTGGTCCTAAAATACTCAAGTCCATGTAAGTTAAAATGGAGCTATTTTATACATTTAAAAAAAATTCTAACTGGGTGTTGTAGCACAGGCCTGTAATCTTGGTGACTAGAGAGGCTGAAGCAGGAGGATCTTAAGTTCAAGGCCAGCCCTAACAACTTAGTGAGGCCCAAAGCAACTTAGTGAGACCGTTTCAAACAGTAAAAAGGGCTAGAAATGTGGCTCAGTAGTTAAGCACTCCTGGGTTCAATCCCTGTTCCCCTTCCCTGCAAAAAATAAAATAAAGTCCTGATAGAAGCAGTTCACTTCTCTAAGATAAAGCCTGACAAGCAACAAAAGGTAAGTCGCTAGCTTTTGGCTGAAATACCAAAGCAAATTTCCATGCTCAGATTGCCTGATGAGGCATTGCCATGAATCTAAGACGGATAGACCTGATAATCTGGCAATTCCTGATTTACCAAAATGTATCATAAGAGTGCCCAAGAAGTTCTGTGATAAGATGTGCAACCTGGGCCTAGATCATTCTAGGTAATCACCTGAATTAGTATGTCTCTTAGATTAGAGACCTGGACCTAGACTCAAAGGCCTGGAGAATTTGCTTAGGCCAGTGACAAGATTCTCAGGAAGATGCTTCCTGTGTGGCAGAGAGAAGATAATGCCTCGTAGGAAGAAAGAACTATGTAAAATTGTACCTGTCAAAGGGCAAAACCATTATTTCAGAAGGGGCCTGGAGCTTATTGCTTCACTTGAGATTCTCAAGATCAGAAACATTTTTATGCTGTATATATTTGGGGAGCAATTTTTTTTTTTTCTTAAATGGTGCTGGGGATTGAACCCAGGAGCTTGTACATGTGAGGCAAGCACTCTACCAACTGAGCTATAGCCCCAGCTCGCAATTTTTTTTAGTGAAACCAATTTTGAATATTTGTCTGTTTTTAATTTTTTATTGGTTCTTTTTAGTTATATATGACAGTAGAATCCATTTTGATATAATTATAAAAGCATGGAATATATCTTGTTCTAATTCAGACCCAGTGCCTCTCCTTCCCCTTTCCTCTCCCCACCCCCTACTCCCTTCCCTCTATTGATCTTTCTGCCATTTACCCATAGGCATTTTTTAAAAATATTTATTTTAGTTGTACACAGTGCCTTTATTTTTACATGGTACAGAAGATCAAACCTGGGCCACACACGTGCTAGGCGAGTACTCTACCACTGAGCCACAATCCCAGCCATTTTTTTTTTTTTAATTAATTTTGTGTGGATATATAAGATGGTGAGATTGTCAGTCTGGTTTAATCATGATAAAAGTAAAAGGAGACAAATATCTGAGTGCTTAATAATTATCAGGAATGTGTTTCCATACACAATGAATTATCTCTTACAAACCAGAGTAGAATAGTTTGATTAAACTTGGGATACTTTCTGCTGTGTTGGGGACTGAACCCAGGGCCTCATGCATGCTGAGCAATCACTCTGCCACTGAGCTACACCCCCAATCTTGGATCAACATTTTCAAGAGGGAGGTGGAAGAATATAGGACAATTGTACAGTGGTTTCTTCTTATCTGTTTCTTTGTATTGCTTTGTTTTTTTATAAGGGAGGCCTTTCTTAACAGTGGGCTCTCTGACTTCTATAATACTGCAGCACTTTATATGTTTCTCCCCTTAGTTTGCTTTACTGGGTGCTTTACAAGTAAACCTGTGTCTGATTAAGAAATGTTAAGTTTACACTATGGATGGGAAAGACAACACTTAGCTGCATTTTTTTTTTTAAAAAACAGTAACTCAAAGCTATTCCCTGTTTTCTCACAAAAATAAGGAATGTCTTCTTGGTAATGACAAGTTAGCAATCCCTCCTCTCTTTCCCATCTGGATGTGTTCAAAACTTTTCATCCCTCTATCTTCCAAATCTAGACAAACTATTTAAAAAACCAAAGCCTGCATTTTTGTGACCAAAGTCTTACTTGAGGGCTGGCGTCGTGGCTCAGCGGTAGAGCACTCGTCTAGCATGTGTGCGGCCCGGGTTCGATCCTCAGCACCATGTAAAAGTAAAAAGGCATTGTGTACAACTAAAGCAAATAAATAAATATTAAAAAAAAAAAAAAAGTCTTACTTGATAAGCTGCTTAACTGTATTTTGACTCAGAGAAATTTAAAGACTAGGTTGTAGGGTAAGGGCATGACTCACTCTAGTCAAACTGCACCACTGCAACTGTCAGTCACGCTGTGTTTGAGGAAAGTACTGGTTTGTAAAGTTATTCCACATTTTGTGGTGTAACAATATTGAATCATATTAAGATTCTGACATACTGTTATCTGATAGCACTTCTATTTTTACATTTGTATTATTGTAGGTAAAGGAATGGTAATATTAGTTTTTGTCAGGTGAAATTTATACCCAATTCTGCATCACAAGAGTATAACTCTTAGTGTCAAAATAAAAAATTCTCTCTGAAAATATTGTTACCTTATACTTGACACTGTCTAATGAAGGACAAATAATTCTCTGGAAAGACTCACTAAACAAAAACATACAGCCTGTGCAAAATGACATTAAATGTACTACTGAGAGGATCATTTCTGCTTCAACCTTGGCTACCTTGTTACACAGCAATAGACATGGAATACCTAATAATTCTTTTTTGGGTTAGGTAAGGGCAGTAGGGAAGACCAAGCAAATCAGGTACTCAAATTTCAGCATATAATTATTCAAATAAAATTTTAATAATTTCAGTTCAATACAACTGAAAATGTAGTGTCATTAAACAGCATTTTCTGCTAAATTTCAAATTTTAGGTTTGTGGGCCATTTTTGAGCAGAAGCATCATATCCTACTTGGTATTCAGTTTATTAGCTAAGATAACTGACAGTATTGTGGCAGGAAGTGGGGAAGAACAATGATCAGCTCGTAGAATTTGGCTAAGAAAGAAAAAAAAATCCAATGCAGTTAACAAAGTAGCTACAGACATTAGTAAAATAAAAGTACAACCCCAAACATCCATGTCTTAAATTACTAGGAAAAAAATACAGGTAAAGTTACAGCAAATACAGTCTTCACAGATTTGGGTAACTTTATTTGCATTTATAGTGATTTCTTAAGGCTATGTCCAATGAAACCATTTTAAAAAGCTCTATGAAGAATGGAGATTTAAGTGTCTATGACACTTTTTAAAACAAAGCTTATATTTCTGAATGAGCGAGATTCATTTTTGTAGGTAGAGGCCCTGCTTCTTCATGATCTTCAGTTTTAGATCTAACAACCACAAGAGAAGAAGCTGGATATCTGCTTAGCTTTTGTTCATTCACAAATTCCAAGTCACCATAGATACTCAGCTTCTGCAAGAGAAAAATCAGCACACATCAGGAATTTGAATTGTTGGGAACATTCCAAGTAAGTGATTTTGGCCAAATAATTCTAAGTAATTTTTCTGATATTACATAAAATGTAAAATTATTTTTATAATGAACAAAGGAGAAAATTCCAAAAAAGGGGTAGAATATTTATACTACAATATTCTAAAATAGGAAATAAAAACATTAATATGTATCAAAAATCACTTATACTGAAAAAAAAAAAAAAGGGCAACACAAAATTCTAGATAGGATGAGTGACTTTCCTGCGTTTTTTATATGTACTTTGTAAATTTCTAAACTATTATAAAACTTTTATAATAAAAAACATACTTAAGATTATTGCCTAGACCAAGTATGGTTTCACATACAGAGTTAAAGCCTAATAAGTAATATATCCAAATGGATTTTTTCCACACATTTTCTAGAAAATATATCTTCTTAGAGAAGTACAGCCTCTTTCAGCACTACATTCTCAGCTTTCTTTAACACTTTATACAACTATTATTGTGCAACTTAAACTAAACACTTATCAGCCACAGTAAAAAATACAGGAGTTAATCTAAGGACATGAACTTCATTCCAGCCTCAATACTTTCAGTTATGAGATCTCAGTAAGGTCACCTAGAATCTGTAAGCCTGTTTATTCATCTATAAAATGGAATGATAAAATCAGAATATTGATAAAACCAGCAGAATATTGCTAGACACTGTACTGACATACAAAATATATGAAAATACTTTGAAAATTATAAGGAACTACTTAATGTTAGTTATTAACACTATCCTAGCCTACTTTTCTAGGTACCTGTGTCTACTCAACAATGCAAATGGCTTACTATTAGATTTTATTTTAATTTCCCTTGTTTCTTCTTTTCTCTCTTTCTATGATACTTTGGAGACAGACGAGAACTCCAGTTTATTTCAGTTGGATTGGATGTCAAAAACCATTATCTTGTCCTTAGTTATATAAATAACTTTCTTTCCTTGAAAGCTAAGTTGAATCATCAAATTATAGCATTTTCCCCAAACAAAAATTCTCTACCTTGGCAGTTATGTTTCTCAGGTCAGTTAAATTAATCAAGGAAGTCACAATAGTATTTGCTCTCTTGGGGTTAGCTACCAGAACACAACAACTCAGAATCCAACAGCCTCCTTTTGCTGCTTCTAAAGCAATAATTACTCCTTAACATTTGTGGCAAATAATTTAACATTTTAAGTGGTTCTACAAGTCTTCTCTATGCCACCTTAGAAACTGAATGCTAATAGTTCTTTTCGGCAAGAGACACTTTGCTCAAGGCAATCAACATAAAAGTTACCATGGTAGTTAGCATCACAGAAAACTAGGAACAATGGTTCTTGTGCTGCAAACCTATAATTTTCATGTGTGCCAAACCCCACCAGATTAAAACCACCAAATCTTCTCTCATTCTATTAGTAGACAGGCCTTGTTTTTTTTTTTTTAGTTAAGCAAATAAGGTACTTAAAATGGTTTCATATGGCTCAATCTTAAAATGGCCCAAGGGTAAGACTTAGATTTACCTCAGAGGGAACATACTGCTCTACAGCTGTAGCAACAGCTGCACAACAAATCCAGAGCAACACCATCACCGAAAGGACAAGAGTCATGGTTAAAATCCACCCAGAGTTACTGGAAAAAAAAAATAAATAAAAATCAACAATTGGTCATATTAATATTTGGTAAAATAAAAAATAGGAGTCTTGAAATAATTAAAGGCAAGCAGCATATGTACTTACCTGATTAATTAAGACTTTGTGTACTATCTAAAAGTATTTTAAAAACATGCTAATAGAAGGAAACATTATAATAGCAGCTAGTGTATTAGGGTGATATAATGTCCTTTCCTCCATTTCTAAAGTTTCTGTAGCATGGCTGTATAACTTTTATAATAATAATAATGATAATAATAATAAAATCAAACACACTGACTTTTCACTAAATATATAAAATTAAACTACATTATTGTCAAGAGTACTTTCTACTTACTAAAATAGGGCAAATAAGTGTTCTATAAATTGAAGAGTCATATTAAATGTTACACATTATTTTTTGCAAGCATTACAATGATGCTCTAAGAAAACTCAATATCGGGGCTGGGATGTGGCTCAGCAGTAGGGCACTCGCCT
Organism: Tamias sibiricus; assembly: GCA_025594165.1. Lineage (NCBI taxonomy): Eukaryota > Metazoa > Chordata > Mammalia > Rodentia > Sciuridae > Tamias > Tamias sibiricus. The sequence goes on from CM046658.1 coordinate 47,347,365, forward strand.
AGCACGTGTGTGGCCCAGGTTCGATACTCAGCACCACATAAAAATGCATTGTGTACAACTAAAAGAAAATAAATAAATATTAAAAAAAAAAGAAAGAAAAACTCAATATCTCAAAAAGTTAAGTTATGGATTAGGTAAATTACAAAATGATCATTTTTTTTGGTACTGGAGATTGAACTCAGGGGCACTCGACCACTGGGGCCACATCCTCAGCCCTTTGTTGTATTTTATTAGAGACAGAGTCTCACTGAGTTGTTAAGTGCCTCACCATTGCTGAGGCTGGCTTTGACCTCGAGATCCTCCTGCCTCAGCCTCCCAAGTGCTGGGATTACAGGCGTGCGCCACTGTACATGGCTGATCATTTGTTTTATAAATTCACAACTGGATTCCAAAATTCAGCTTACCTATAATAATTCAAACATCTAATTTGCTACAATTTACTTACACTTGAATTTAAAAGAATTCATCTATTGTGAGACACCTTGGGCCTGGTGGTGCTGGCCTGTAATCCCAGCAGCTCAGGAGGCTAAAGCAATTCAGCAAGACCCTGTCTCAAAATAAAATAGAAAAAGGGCTGGGAATATGGCCCCAGTGGTTAAGCGTCCCTGGGTTCAATCTCCAGTACCTAAAACAAAACGATTCAAAGAACAGGAAAAAGTCAAGCTATTTTTTGAAAAAAATATTTATTTGCTTTAGTTGTACACACTCCGTTTTTATGTGGTGCTGAGGATTGAACCCAGGGCCACACACTTGCTAGGCGAGTGCTCTACCGCTGAGCCACAACCCCAGCCCAAGCTATTTCTTTTTTAATGTCAAAGAATCTAATTCTTAGCCGGGCGCGGTGGCGCACGCCTGTAATCCCAGCACTTTGGGAGGCTGAGGCAGGAGGATCGCGAGTTCAAAGCCAGCCTCAGCAATGGCGAGGCACTTAGCAACTCAGTGAGACCCTGTCTCTAATAAAAACCAAAAAAAGGGCTGGGGATGTGGCCCAGTGGTCGAGTGCCTCTGAGTTCAATCTCTGGTACCAAAAAAAAAAAAAAAAAAAAAAAAGAATAAAAAAAAAAAATAAAAAAAAAAAAAAAAAAAAAAAAAATAAAAAAAAAAAAAAAAAATAGGGAAAAAAGGGTGGGGGGGGGGGGGGTGGGGGGGGGGGGGGGCATCTAATTCTTGGCTTGGGGCTATAGCTCAAGTGGTACGGCACTTGCCCACCATGTATGAGGCCCCAGGCTCAATCCCAGCACTATGGAGAAAAAAAAAGAAAGAAAGAAAGAAGAGTGCCCGGCATGGTGGCGCATGCCTCTAATCCCAGCACTTGGGAGGCTGAGGCAGGAGGATCGCGAGTTCAAAGCCAGCCTCAGCAATGGTGAGGCACTTAGCAACTCAGTGAGACCCTGTCTCTAATAAAATACAAAAAAAGGTCTGGGAATGTGGCCCAGTGGTCAAGTGCCCCTGAGTTCAATCCCAGTACCAAAAAAAAAAAAAAAAAAAAAGAAAGAAAGAAAGAAAGAAATAAGAGTCTCATTCTGAAAAACTGTATAATATTGGCTGCCAAAATGTGCAGTCAGTCCACTGGTCCCTGCCAAGTAGCAGCAGCAGGGTGGTAGAGCTATAGAGCCATGAGCACGGGCGGAAAGCATGGGGTTGGGTGCAAGGAGCCAATCACAATGATGGGCCTGAGATGCAGAAGACCAATGCCCCAGATGAACCAAGGAGTGATGACCTGTCATCCCGCTACAGCTTAGCAGTGCCCAGTGGACACCAGCTCCACACAGCACTGCATCTCCAGACCCCACCCCCACCGAGCATGCTTTACTTTTGAGAAAATGGAAGTAAGGCAACTCTGAATAGGATTCAGGGCTAACCAATAGCATTAGAATTTTCCAAGATCTAATTAGCATAATTTTGAGTCAATAGTAGTTTTCCAAACTCTGATTAGTATGAATTTGGACCAATAGTGTTGACCCAAGTGCTACATAAACCCCTAGACTAGTACACTTAGGTGGCAACCTCTCTTCTGTCCCCTCTCAACTTGTGGAAGTTGTTCCTATTTCTATTCTTCAATAAATCCTACACTCCTAAATCTTACACTCACTCATCCTGGTCTGTGGATTTCATTCTTCCAATTCATGAGATAAGAACACAGAAAGAAGCCGGCACGGTGGCGCATGCCTGTAATCCCAGCACTTTGGGAGGCTGAGGCAGGAGGATCGCTAGTTCAAAGCCAGCCTCAGCAATGGTGAGGCACTTAGCAACTCAGTGAGACCCTGTCTCTAAGTAAAATACAAAAAAGGACTGGGGATGTGGCCCAGTAGTTGAGTGCTCCTGAGTTCAATCCCCGGTACCACAAAAAAAAAAAAAAAAAAAAAAAAAAAAAAAAAAAAAAAAAAAAAAAAAAAAGAACACAGAAAAGAAACTAATGGTGAGCTTCTGGGGTCTGCTGCAACACTGGAAAGCATGGCCCACCATTAAGAGCTGCAACACTTCTTCACTGCAGAGACCTGTAGCTTGTGTAGTCCTCACCTTCCACCAGAATTGGAGAAACTCAGGTGTCAATATGGTGGTCTTAATTTTTCACATCTCTGCTCATCAGATCCTACCTAATAAATATCTATACTTACCAACATAACCCATTCACTTAATGGTTTGTCAACACTTGGACACACCAAGGAAATGGTATAAACAGACACCGTCTCCCAGCAAAAGAGGTGGATTTTGGGGAATGTACTGTATTAAAATCAGGGAACTTTCCTATGGTGCCTTAAACATTCCAATTTAAAAAGATAAGAGTAAGAAATATTTTTAATGGAAAAAAAAAAAAAAAAAACAACACACATACTTTTCTCTATATGATCCAGCCCTAACTTGAGTACTAAGGAATCTACTTCTATGAATACAGCTGATAATTAGATTGCAGTAGCAACTTGTTAAGACAGAAAACTGGGACCCAGCCAGGCATTGTGGCACACACCTAATAATCCCAGCTACTCAAGAGACTGAGGCAGGAGGATCCCAAGATTGAGGCCAGCCATGGCAACTTTGTGAGATCCTTTCTCAAAATAAATTAAAAGGTTAGGGATGTAGATCAGTGGTAAAAAGCTTGCATAGCACTTGTGAGGATCTAGGGTCCATCTCTAATACCAGAAAGGAAAAAAAAAAAAAAGAAGGAGAAAAGAAAAGAAAACCAGGGCTAATCTTAGAGTTCATCTTCTTCTTCAACTTCAGTAACAAAAAAAATCACTATATCCTGAAGAGTCTCAACTATCTCTGTTATCTCCTGTTCTGCTTGTCCACAGCCCTAGTTCAGGCCTCGTAATTTCTTGCTGACTTACCAAAGCTCTCCAGCCTGATCCTCTAATTATTCTTCACATGGAGGCTTCTTCCTGACTATTAGATTTGATTATTTTGCCACTCCTATCTGGTTCCTGTCTGCCTGTTTTGGTCAAAATTTCTGACACTCCTGGACTTCATAAATAGTAATATACCTCATACATTTAGCAGGAAGACACTTTATCTGAGAAATTTTTTAACAAATCTGCTACAAGTAGCAAAAAAACTCTACTTATCATTTAAGACTTACTTCTAGTTTCTTGGTAAATCTTCCCCTTGAAACTCCCTACAGATTTCAGTACATTCTTTGTGCTCTGTATATGAGACATGTGTGGTGTGCTGTGTGTATAACAATTGCTATTACATGTCAGTCTAGACATGAGAACTACATAAAGGCAGAGACTGACCATCTTTTCTAGGCATTAAGTCTCTAGCAGTATGACTAGCATATGATAGAAATGACAAATGAAAAACTGAGTGTGATCTCAATTTCCATTCTGCAGATGAGGCTATCTCCATAATAGTTATGTGGTATAACAAATAGCATTGCTTGAAGATTTAGAAGACCAGACTGGCTTGGTGATCTTGCAAATAATTATGGAAAAAATCAGGGTGCTGGGGCTGGGGTTGTGGCTCAGCGGTAGGGTGCTCGCCCGGCATGTGCGCAGCCTGGGTTTGATCCTCAGCACCATGTAAAAAATAAGTAAAGGCATTGTGTACAACTAAATAAATAAATAAATATTTTTAAAAAAATCAGGATGCTTTGGGAAACAGGCAGCTATGATAGAATAGGATCAGTAGAAGATGCAAAATTAGAAAAACTAGATTTGTACTTTAACATAGTGGCTATTTTAACTTTGGGGGTATGAATTTACCTCATTGATCCACCTACTTATAGAGTATTCTGTCAAGAGTTAAGGGATATGGGCTGGGGCTCAGCGGCAGAGCACTCGCCTTGCACGTGTGCGGCCCGGGTTTGATCCTCAGCACCACGTAAACATAAATGCATTGCATTGTGTACAACTAAAGTAAATAAATAAATATTAAAAAAAAAAGAGTTAAGGGATATTACTAAGAAGAAAAAGCATTTTAAAAAAAAGAATACTTTTTAGGGGTTGGGTGTGTAGCTCATTCATAGTGTGTGTGCTCGGTATGTGCAATCCCCAGCACACACACACACACACAAAGTTAAAAACTTTTTATTTAAGTGTAGAATATTATTATAATAATTCATGTTTATGCACAGAAACTTGTTAGGAAAAAAATCTCTAGTTATGAAGTTAGTTGTTTCCTAAGTTAAACATTCACAAAATTAATTTTTAAATGTTACATTTAAAAGAATTTGGGCTGGGGTTGTAGTTCAGTGGTATATCACTTGCCTAGAACATGTGAGGCACTGGGTTTGATCCTTAGCACCATGTAAAAATTAAAAAATAAAATAAAAGGACCTAAAGTATAATGACAAAGGGCAGTTTAGTCACCAGTAAGATGCCAGGTGCTAAATACAGTGGCACATGCTTGTAATCCCAGTGACTCAGGAAAAGTGGAGGCAGAATGATTGTAAGTTTAGGGCCAACCTCAGCAACTTAGTGAGATCCTGTCTCAAAATAAAAAATAAAAAGGGTTGGGGAAGTAGCTCAATAGAGTAAAACACCCTGGGGATCAATCTATTACCCCACTTCCCCACAAAAATGCCAGGTATACATTACATGTATTGAGAATCAATTATAATTTAAGGTTAGACAATTACTTAAGTTTCTACAAATTTAAAACTGCAAACAAAAACAAAAACAACCTAAATAATGAAAAGAGAAAAACTGTCTTTTTCTTTATTGCACAAATCAAAGGCAGGTTTATAAATGAAAAGAAGAAATTTAAAGTTAAACCCTCATTTTCTCACATAGTCTTTTAACATTTTGTTTAATAAAAGGTATTAATTCTTAAGTTCCACATAACATTATCGATACGTGATAAAACCTGCTAAGAAACTGTTTTTATAAGATATTATGGGAAGCACACAGTTTGGACAACTGTAGCATTATATTTGAGACAGAACAGCCCACTAGAGTGTATACATTGTGAAACAGACCTGTTAATAGCTGTATAGAAGTGGTTGGTCTGGTATCTAACACAGGAGAAAACAATCAGTAAGTGACACAGCCCACTGTCTTTCTTTCTCCCCGCCCCTCCCCTTTGTTGGGAAGGCAGCAGAGAAGACTCACATTAGAATGCCTTGGAGGAGTGCACGTATGCATACTTTGATAAAATCTTCTTCTTATCCTCAGAAAGCTCAACAGTCCTACCTAGGAAAGAATAAGGTATCCTATACTCCTACCTCCCGTTTTCCTTGTCATCCTTAAGAATCCCCTGGCTTAGAGATGACATTTCTTAGTGTATGATACAAAGCCTTTCTTAATTTATAATCCTTATCTGTCTCCTCCAGCCTCCTATCTGGCCATGCACATAAAAACAACAAAAATCAGATCCCCAAACCATTCAGACATACTTAAAAAAAAAAAAAAAAATAGAACTTAAATTTAAATATCTACATAAGCCCATTTCTTAACATTAATCAAAGAATCCTAACAAGAAGAATGCTCTTATACTGTGGAAAACAAAACAATCTTTTTGGATTTTACTAAAGTAGCATGGGAGAGGAGGAGCTAGGAAAGAGGCTGGTCAAGGGGTACACAGTTATAGTTGGAAAGAAAGAATAAGTACTGGCATTTTACTGCAGTTGGGTGACTAGAGTTAATGATAATGTATTACACATTTTAAAATTACTAGAAGAGAGGGTTTTGAATATTTTACCACAAAAAAATAATAAAGATTTGAGGTGATATGCTAATTACTGATTTGATTATTATACAATGTGTACATATATCAAAATATCACATTGTACCCCATAAATTTGTACAACTGTTATCAATTAAAAAAAGAACATTTATCTTCTGTATATAAGAATAAGAGGCATACATACAGAGAGAGGCATCTTAAAAAGCCATCACTTTCTCCATCCTCAAGATAGTTCCTGTGTGCTTGTGCACTTCTCATTTGTAGATCTGCTGAAATAATAAAGTACAAATTTATTATATCATATATTCTAAGAGCTAGTCTCATATGTCTACCTCTAGATAAATTCACTGTACATATATTCCAACAGTTTTTAAAAAATATATTTTTTTTTAGTTTTAGGAGGACACAATATTTTATTTTTATGTGGTGCTGAGGATCGAACCCAGTGCCTCATGCATTCTAGGTGAGCACTCTAACACTGAGCCATAACCCCAGCCCTCAACAGTTTTTTTTTTTGTTTTTTTTTGGGGGGGGGTGTACCGGGGATTGAATTCAGGGGCACTTAACCACTGGGCCACATCCCCAGCCCTTTTTTGTATTTTATTAGAGACAGGGTCTCACTGAGTTGCTAAGTGCCACACCATTGCTGAGGCTGGCTTTGAACTCCCGATCTTCCTGCCTCAGCCTCCCAAGTGCTGGGATTACAGGAGTGTGCCACGCCTAGCCCTCAACAGTTTTTAAATGTGTAATCTTGACACATTTTATATGCTTGCAAGTTCCTTTGGTACATCAAAAATCAAATGGATATTCTACCATATAGAAGGTTTCCTATCTTATTTTCAAATTCTTATTGACATTGACGCTGTTCAATTACACATGGGCTTGAATGACAATTTTATTTATTCTAGTCTAATTAAAAGATGCTGTTACATATGTTATGTGCTATTATTATAGTACACAGTTCCTACCTGCCAATATAATCAGAAGGCTAATTAAATCCACATCTAAAACAAGGTCATTTATTTATTTGTACTGAGGGGATTAAATCTAGGGGTGCTCTGCCAATGAGCTACATCCTCAACCATTTTTATACTTTATTTTGAGAAAGGTTCTCACTAAGTGCTCAGGATGGCCTTGAATTTGTGATCCTCCTGCCTCAGACTCTTGAGTACAGGAATGTTCCTGGCTTGGTAGTCTATAAAATTTAAAAGGTAAGCTCTGTTTTAGCTTGATGTCTTATGATCCTATGAGTTAAAATTCATTTTTTAAAATATTTTTTTTAGTTCTAGTTTGACAACTTTATTTATTTATTTTTTGTGGTGCCGAGGATTGAACCCAGGGCCTTGTACCTGCTAGGCAAGTGCTCTACCCCTGAGCCTCAACCCCAGCTCCAAAATTTATTTCTAACATGAAAATAAAAATAAAAATAGATGGGCTGGGGTTGTAGTTCGACACCACATAAAAGATAAATAAATAAATGTGGAACTTCTACAAACCCAAATTCTCTGATCCTCTCCCAGACCTAGTAAATTATATATCTGAAGGAGGGCAGTCAACCCTACTATAACCAGATTTGACTGCTAATGTTTTTATTTAAGCCATTTAAAATAAAACTTACAGGACATTTTGCTTAGAGATGATTCTCTCAAGTTTGTAGGCTCCTGCTCCAACTGTGGTGCATACTGAATTTCTGGCTTAGACTAAAATGATAATGAAAGCAGTTAAGTCATTTATCTTTCTTAAGCTTTTTTTCCATAGCAAGTTCTATAACACATTATCTCTATAAACACTTAAATTGATAAAAAGTAACAGAAGTCTGGTATAAAAAATAAAACACACTTAACTATAGTATGTTTTAATTGCACTTCCTGAACATTAGATCTAGTGCTTTGCAAAGAAACAGATTTCTGAAACCATCAACTATTTAGGCAGTTTAATTTTCTGACCAAAAAAAAAAAAAGAAAAAAGAAAGAGAGCAAGAGGCAAATTAAAACAAAATACTGCATTAAACACTAGACCCTGCAAAAATAATTTCTAACCCTGGTTGATCAGGAATAACTCAGTTGACTGTCAAAACTTTTGGCTAAACACATATGTTTATTTTTTTCTCATCTAAAACATTCCATTCTCTTCTAAGCATGAAAAATTCATACATTATAGGCAAACACTCCATACTTTCCATCTTTTATATAGCTCTAGCTCTAATTCTTTGAAAAGGGACTTCTCTATCCTAGTTACAGTCAAATTGACACAAATTCTAGAGAGAAAACAGCTAAACTCACATCTAATGAGGAACAAGGGAGGGCTCCACTCTCAGTCAACTTAAGCTTTAATGGCATAAAGTAGCTTAAGAACATAGAACTTACTTGTAAATTAATTTTTCAGTGCTGGGGATTGAATCCAGGGCCTCACACATGATAGGCGAATGCTCTATTACTGAGCTCCATCCTCAGCCCTGTTTATTTTTTTTTTGAGATATAAGTCTCCCTAAATTGCCAAGGCTGGCCTCAAATTTGGATCTTCCTATCTCAGCATTTCGAGTTGCTGGGATTTTAGGCATGTACCACCATGTCCATAAAGTCAAAAAATTTCTGTGTTTTACTTACCACCAAATTAGGTTCAGGGGACCCAAGCTTATGATTGCTCAAAATGACATACTAGCCATTCAGTAAACTACTTAAATAGCAATCATTAAAAGGTCTACCATATTATCTAAGATAAAGACAGTGTCACAACATAATTTATTGACTTGAAAAATTTGAGGAATTTACTGAATTAAATGGAAGACAGCATGGTAAGGTGGTATACTGGCCTTGGAGCTAAATGCCCTGAATTTGAACCCTAATTCTGTTACTTAACTGGTAACATGACCTTAAACAAGCTAAACTCACAGTTGCCTCATCAATAAAATAGGGATAACATAACCTCATAAAGTTGTCTGAAGATGTGAGATAATATAGTTAGCTTCCCATATATCATCCATGGGTTTCACTTCTTTGGGTTCTGCAATCATGGATTCAACCAATCACTGATCAAAAATATTTGGGAAAAAAATCTGTACTTAACATATACAAACTTTCCCCCATTGTCACTGGATGATACAGTATAACAACTATTTACACTGTCTTACACTGTGTTAGGTATTACAAGTAACCCAGAAATGATTTAAAGTGCAGTCATGCACTGTTTAATAATGTTTCAGTCAACAATAGCCTGCATATTTGACAGTGCTCCCATGACTGTAACAAGTAGCCTGCATATTTGACAGTGCTCCCATGACTATAACGTGTAGTCATGTTTTAGCCACCCTAGTTTAAGTACTCATTGTGAGGTTTACACAACAAAGAACTTGCCTAATCATGTATTTTTCAGACTGTGTCCCATTATTAAGTGACCCATGACTGTACATGGGAGGGCTGTGTAGGTTATATGCAAATACTACACCATTTTATATAAAGGTCTGTAGCATCTTAAAATTTTAGTATCCACAGAAGTTACTGGAACAAATCCCCCATAGATAACTCAGGGATAAACAAATCCCCTATAGTTAACTCAGGGATAACTGCATATGTAAAATGCCTAGTATAATAGAATTTTCTAGGAACAGCAGCTATTATCATATCATATGGTAAACAATGAGAGGAAAAGTTACCTCTAATAAGAAAAATGCTTATTCCAGAGTTCTTGTAAAAGAATTATGAGGAAAAGCATTTTTTATTATAAACAACTAAATATTATGTCATATTACTTTTCTCCTCTAATATCCATACACTATCTGCCACTATTTATATTCAAAATATATTAATTATTCTTATCTCCAATATCTAAAGATTTTAATTTTATCAATTTAACCACCATAAAATTTAGATGACTCAAAGTTCTAATTAGATAAGAACAAAAGGGCTTTAGATAGGGCTTCTACGAGCACAAGAAAGGGTAAATTACACAGTGTTCTGATTTCCCCTATTTTTATGAAGGACAAATAAGTATTATTTGATGACATGTATTTGTAAGTAACCAAGCATATGGTTATATGCCAAGACATTATTTAAGACCAATACATTTACTATTGTTATTTAGATGGATCTATGAAACACGGTTGTCACCTGGAATATAACTATTTTTCCATCATCAGCTTGAAGATAAAAAGTCCATGAAGAGGTTATGAAGCTCTGTGCAGAGTCCATCATGTCACTCCAGAATGACCTCACCAGAGTTAGAGGGAAGAGGAGATGCATTTTTGGCATCAGGGACATGAGCTAAAAACAAAAAATTTTAAATCATGAGAAATACATTATATAATATATATGTATGTTCAAGATTCCTCAAATCCTTACTGGGATATGGAATAAATAATTATATGAATTCACCATAATCATTAGCATTAAACTCTTAGTTACCTATGCAAACTATGGCAAAGCCTAAAATTCCAGGCTACTTTAATTGTATCAAACACATAAGGTACTTGTCCCCTCTATCACAATAACAGGCTTTTGAGTCAGATCCAAAAATATGGACTCTTAAGATTTGATTAAATACAGACTAATAAAGTCTTCAGAAGTAGAATGGGAAGGGACAAATCATACCATTCTCATCTTTAACGCTTTATATAGAATAAATCATGCTATTATGAACATTAATAGAAACAAAAAAGGCAAAAAAAAATCAACTGAAAGAATATATGCATAATGTGAGACATTTGGTAACAGAATAGGGTGAGGAGATTATTTTAGGGTTGAATATATGGAGTAGGTGCTACTGAGAGATTTAACATAATTGGTATCACGTCCTATCTAACTCTGACTTACTTAGCAGTACTGGGCTCCTCTAGAGCACAAACTCTGGGGACAGCTTGGGTTCTGCCATATTTCCAAAGTGAGGCATTATGGGATATTTGAGAATAGTATTTTTAGAATCAGAAGAGCTATATTCAGGATCCAATTTTCCCATTTAATAGTTGAGAACTCTTTCAATGATTCACTGAACAAGAATTTTACTAAGGTTATAGATTCAAAGAGACTGGGGATCATGTGTGTTTTAATCATCAGTGAATATCTATGTTTAATCTGTATAAAACAGAGGTTCAACACAGCGTGGTTACGTATATACAGTGAGAGGTGCCTAATCCAAACTAGGGTGAGGGGTAGTTAAGAAGGTTTCATACAGGGCTGGGGTTGTGGCTCAGCGGCAGAATGCTCGCCTAGCATGTGCGTAGCCCATGCGCAGCCTGGGTTCAATCCTCAGCACCACGTAAGAATAAAGGCATTGTGTACAACTAAAACAAATAAATATATATATATTTTTAAAAAGGTTTCATACAGAAATGACACTTGTCTAGAATCAAGAATTCACTACACAATTGGGAGTACAAGGAACAGGCATGAAATAGCATGTCTTAACTTGAGAACTGTTTAGTATGTACACAATAAGCAGAAAAGGAACTTAAAACATTTGAAATGTTTAATGGCTCTTAAACAGTTAAAAATATGCTTAACGTTGGTTAAGAGAAATACAAATTAAAACTATAATAGATTGCCAAGGGTTGGGGAAAGGAGGGAAGGAGAGTGACTGCTAATGGGTATGAGATTTCTTTTGAGGGTAATGAAAATATTTTGGAATTAGATGGTGATGATGGCTGCACGACTTTGTGAATTTATTAAATAGCACTGAATTATACACTTTAAAGGGTAGGTTTTTTTTATAATATATGAATTATACATTAATCTTAAAAACTGGTATAAATCCCATGGAGAGCTATGCTGCTCTTTTTCTCAAAATTAAAAATGCACATACCTCTTAACTCAGCAATTCTGTACCTATGGTTTTATTCTACAAGTATATTCACAAAAGTGCACAATATAGAATATCATTTATAAAAGAAAAAGATTAAAAAACCCACGTTTACAAATAACAATTGCTTTCATAAATGACACACCTATATGAAATATTATATAGTAGAAAAAATGAGTACAAGTTCTTCATTTATACTTATGTCTATGAAAAATAAATTTGTATATTCTTTTACATGCATAAAATTCCTCCATATTGATAACCTTGGCTACATAATGGAGGAAAATTGAGTGCTTAATAGACACAGGAAACTTTTCACAAATGGGGAGTAGAAGAATAGCAACATACTCTTCATGGGAATGTATATACCCTTTTTTATCTTTTGAGTTTTGTAACATGTGACTATATTTCCTACATAAAAATTAAGAACCATTCCCCTAGTATGTCTGGAGTATAGAGTATGTGGAGTAGGGAACTTTACAAGATGACAATGGAGAGGTCATCAGGAGCTAGGTTGTGATAAGCAGTTTGAACTTATACCTATATGTATTTGGGAACTACTGAATTATGTAAGATAGAAGAATGACATAATGTTTGCATTTAGAAACAACAAATATCTAGACCCAGAGTAAAGTTAAAGTGGAAAAACTGTGAAACTTAATTTAGTCAATATTGGTGAGAAACAATGATTAGCTGATTTAAGGCAATGGCAACTGGGATACAGAAAAAGGACTCAAATATTAATTTCTCTTATGCTCAGTTTTTTTTTACACGTAAAATGGGATATCTCCACTGAACATAAGAAACAAAATGAAAATATAGAAATGTAATTTTTAACAGAAAGGCACTGTTTAGAAGTTATCCAGTTGACTTTCATTTGCAAATATAATTTGTTTGATGAAAACTAAATGTAAAATACAACACTAAAATAGGATCAAGTGGGTGATAAGCACTTCAACCAATACAAGTCAGAACTCTGGAACAGGCAATTTTGAAAGGCAATATTGTTTCATACTTGTTCTTGTCTCAATTCAGCAAATGGCAGCTGATTCTGGCAACCAAGATGGCAAGCATATTGCTCATCAGATTGGGAATATGCTTCTGTACATGCTGAAAGAGAAAAACAGTCAAATTTAAAAAGAGACAGGGCATGAAAAGAGAATGGATAGGAAGAAAAAAAGGATTTGGTATTTTATAAAGAAATTTCTTACACTTAGAAATGTGTTTCATCAACATGAATTTCCAAATTTGGTAATAGTAGGAAATGTATTATTTTAATAGAACTCCATACTGTCTTCCTACTATTTGGTAATAGTAGGAAATGTATTATTTTAATAGAACTCCATACTGTCTCCCTTCTACAAGTCAAATGTTTCATGTAATAATCTACTAATTACACTTCCAGGTTCTGGCTATAGATGGCAATCATATAGGGGAAAAGCATGTACTGGTGTCCTGAAGATGTCATTCAAAGCCTTAGTTCCATCATTTGTTGTAACGGAATGAGGTGTTTAACCTCTGATTATTGATTTCTACAGGTCTAAAATGGAAATACCACTGCCTACCTCAGATTAATGAAATAATAAGTGATTTACACAATTATTTGAGATTACTGTTAATAAATGGATCACTTAGTTGAGAAATAAGGGTACCAGAACAGCAAGGGAAAATTAAATGAAGCAATTAGTTTAATGCCCTAGATTCTAAGAAAACTGAACTAGAAAATGTTGTCTAGTAGGTGATTCTAAAGTTAAACTGGCTCTTTAGCAGAGATATTTTCTCCATTTTGTTCATTGAAGCCATTTCTTTCTTGTGATATAACATTTTATCTATATAACAATTTTGTTTTTCTTCTCAATTCAGTCATACATTTGTAATACACTTCTCAGAGGTGCTAGATATTAAACTGAATAGCATTAAGTAAATATAAAGATGGCCAGTAACAAGACTGAGCCATAAAAATAAGGTTACAATTCCACAGAAGACTGGATGTAAGCCAAGACATGGTGATAGGGGAAAAGGTGCCTCTTCTATACTGAATAAACTGTAATGAGTGGGGAAATTCCATCACAGTTATTTATAAATGTCCACTGAGTCCTGATTATAAATAAATTTCTTTTATTAAAAACACTCTTCTAGCAAAAGGTAAGAACAGTGATTCAACTGGTGACAAAGTCTCTGGTTACTTCTTTTTTTTTTTGGTACCGAGGATTGAACTCAGGGGCACTCAACCACTGGGCCACATCCCCAGCCCTTTTTTGTATTTTATTTAGAGACAGGATCTCACTGAGTTGCTAAGTGCCTTGCCATTACTGAGGCTGGGTTTGAACTCATGATCCTCCTGCCTCAGCCTCCCAAGTGCTGGCAGGCGTGCACCACCACACCCGGCTTTCTGGTTACTTCTTTTACTAGCATGACCAACAAAGAATATACTATTAAATACTGAGTCAAAGGCCTGATTCAGTAAAAACCTTCAAGTCAAGTCAACTAACCCATGATTGAAAGGCTTAGGAAAATTATACTACCTCTGAAAAGGTAATGATGAATTACAAGTAGGATAATTACTGCTGCATTTGTTTAAAAAAAAAATTTAAACAAAGGTGTCCTATCCATAGTACAAAGTAAATATTGTCTCAACAAACAGATGAAATTTAAAGCCCATGAAATTTCTAGAAACAGCTATTAAAACTCTAAATTCATAGTAATTACAATATGTTGAATGACCAGTTTAAATAGTATGTCATTTTCTAAGGAAAATGCATAAAAACATAACACAACTAAAAGAAAACAAGAATGTTATATACAGCTGATGTCATTAGCATAGCTTCTTACCAGATTCACATTCCAATTTGGTCCGATTTAAATCAATTCCATCATCCACAAACTGACAAATTGAAAACAGCCTGCAACCTCTCTGACATGCATACAACTCCTCTTCCTAGGGAGATCAAGAACAGGGAGGATTACCAAAAAGTAAGATTTTTCTCTCAGATGAAAAAAGGTCAAGAAGAAAGCAAAGTTAGTAGGGTTTATTTTAAACCATCCAATGACTTTTATAACTGAAAGAAAAATAAAAGGAAAGGAGCCAAGAAACACCCAATATTTGTAGGGATTAGTTCCTAATTTTTAAAGAGATCGCAAGAAAAATGTCTAGTAGCTAAAACTATCACCCTTTCCCCATATTCTGTGGTCACAATTTGTGGGGGGAAAATTGAAAAAAAAAAAAAAACGACAGTGACATAATCCAGAACCCTAACAAAGGGAGAAAGAAATAAGCAGTACCCTATGACCAAAGGTATGCTTCTGCCACATACAGGTTTAAACCTTAGGCTTATAGTGACTAGCTTCAAGTGGCAAATGGTGATACAAAGGCCTATCCATAAAGTGAAGTATACACTATAAAAATGCTTATATGAAAGAATTTCTTAAGCTTGGCTTACTTTAACTGCAAACACAAACAAGAGCAGAGTGACATATAGAAAAAGATACTGCAATTAGTTGGACCTGAATCAAACCTTTTAAGGGAGTAACAACACAAGTTACTTTATTAGTCAAAATCTCAGCTTTCTCATTATGAAAGGAGACAATAGCTATTATCTCCAAACTCCTCATTAATTCTATAAGACAGCTATTCCTAGCACAGTGCCTGAGACATAGAAAGCACTTAACAAATGGTAATGTTAAACATAATAGATTTTAAAAATAGAAAATAATAATTATAAGTATTACTCTACACATGTGGAGCTCAAAATAGGATGGACATATGGTTCTTCATTACTAAAAAATAGTAATTGCTTAATAATACTAATAACAGTGTTTTCAACAGGGTTTTTCTATGATAAAATACATATAGTTTTCAAAACAGACTAGTGCATATGGGGAAGCCCCTTCAACTTACTGTGTGGTCCACTGTGTACAAACTGGCGGGCACCTAATAAGGAAACAGCATGTGCATATACCAGTTAGCAACTAATGGAATACAATGGTATGCATTTCTTTCCAGCAGAAGAATTAGTAAAATTTATGCCACAGCAACAATACATAAGAGATGGCTGCAGGTCTAGTATCAAATAAGTTTTATTATACAATTTCAAATGTGTTTGGACCTCAGTTCTAGCTGCATTTATTGTTAAGGTTAAATTAAAGAATGAGCTATACCACATGCCATTTCATTTTCAGATTATGCTTTCTTTTGTTAAATCAACCCAAAGAGCCATCCAGTACCAATTTCAGAAAACCATATGACATGGCAAAAAGAATCAAGGTACAGGAATCAGCCCCTGACTGGAAGCTCAGCCTTGCCACTTGTTTTGTACAACTTTGGGTAAGTTATTTATTTATTTTTTGGTACCGGGGGGATTGAACTTGGGGGCACTCAACCACTGAGCCACATCCCCAGCCCTTTTTTTGTATTTTATTAGAGACAGGATCTCACTGAGTTGCTTAGTGCCTTGCCATTGCTGAGGCTGGCTTTGAACTTGCAATCCTCCTGTCTCAGCCTCCCAAGTGCTGGGATTACAGGCGTGTGCCACCGTGCCCAGCTGGGCAAGTTATTTAATCTCACTGAGCCTCACTTATAAAATGAGAACAATACACTTAATGTCAATCTTGAACATTAGAAGAACTATATATTTACATTCACAACAGCATTATTGTCATTTTGTGCTACTTAATTAATAGTATATGTAATAATATATTTAATGAACATCCACAATGTGTCAGGCACCATTATTTTGTTTTGCCCTTTTTTTTTGGTGGGGGGTGTACTGGGGATTGAACTCAAGGGTGCTTTACCACTGAGCCATATTCCAAGTCTTTTTATTTTTAAATTTGAGACAAGGCCTCACTAATTTTCAGAGACTGGCCTCAAACATGGGATCCTCCTGCCTCAGCCTCCCTTCCCAGTCACATGTACCACAGTGTTGGTCTGTACCATATTAACAATTAGCATATTATATAACACCAGGCACAATGTAGGCATTCAACTGGTGGTAGCTTATTAAGAATCATATCATCATTTTAAGTATTTCATATTCTATATATTATTATCATTATAAGTAAATTTTTCATGTTCCATGTATCCCAAATGTTGGAAAAGCTTACATAAAACATTTCCTCTAGCCGGGCGCGTTGGCGCATGCCTGTAATCCCAGCGCTTGGGAGGCTGAGGCACTTAACAACTCAGTGAGACCCTGTCTCTAAATAAAATACAAAAAAGGGCTGGGGATGTGGCCCAGTGGTTGAGTGCCCCTGAGTTCAATCCCCGGTACCAAAAAAAAAAAAGAAAAAGAAAAAAATTTTCTGATATAATGTGCAAAGAAATGGTACTTCCTACCATACTGAACATCAGTTAGGTAATTAAGTCTCTCATTGATCTACCTATAGCTTTTAGAGCATTTTCTTAACCTGAGCTAAGTCAAGCTAACTATTCTCCCCTTATTCAGACTAGTAATACTATATACACCAAAATGTTATTTTTATAACATATAACAGAAAAAATAGCTATCTGTGGCTGTGTTAGGCACTGTGCTATGAGTGTCTCACATATTATCTTTAATTCTCACACTAGCTCTGCAAAGCGTGAGGTGGTATTTGGGGGGGGGGTTGGTTTGGTTTTTTATGTGACAAAGTGAAGTTATGAGAATGTATGTGATCAACAAAAACACAAATATAATAATAGTGAATCTGGGAATAAAAAGCGAGCTTGCAGGGTTTCAAGGTCCACCCTGTTTAAAAAATTTAAAAAATGACTACTGTGGGTCTAATTACCTTTGGGTTTAACACCGCTTATGCCTCTTGTATTTGAACCCCAACAAATTATGCAACTGTACTTTTGAGGATAAAGGATAAAATATAACTACTTACAAACAGGTATTCTACTTTCTTGCAATAAATACTTAGTTCTGAAATTACTCAATACAAGTAATTAAAATGAGATTTCTATTGCCAGTTACGAGTATCAGATCAAAAGAAGCTACGTGAGCTTATAAATTCATCTAATTTCTTATAACACACATTGCTTTTTTTTTTTTTTTTTTTTTGGTACCGGGGATTGAACTCAGGGGCACTTGACCACTGGGCCACATCCCCAGCCCTTTTTTGTATTTTATTAGAAGCAAGGTCTCACTGAGTTACTAAGTGCCTCACCATTGCTGAGGCTGGCTTTGAACTCGCGATCCTCCTGCCTCAGCCTCCCAAAGTGCTGGGATTACAGGCGTGCGCCACCACGCCCGGCTACACATTGCTTTTTCTTGACTGGAAAAGGACAATAATTTGTTGTAAGGCCAATAGAAATCAGTGAAATAAATACATTATATACTTGTAATGCAATTTTATTAATAGGTGGCAGCACAGGGCAGCAAGTTTGATTGAGTGAATTCCTATTCCACTATTTCTCCGTCATAGGACCTTGGGCAAGTCGCTTAACCTTTCCTAGCCTCAACTTCCTTAATTGTAAAACACTACTTGACAAACAGTATTTTGCAGGATTGTTGTGATAATTAGAGAAAACAATACAATAAATTCCCCATCATACAGGTTAACAGATAGTAGAGAGTCAATAAATTTTAAGTCCAGGACATTTAGGGAGCCATAGGATTTAGAATTCTTGGTAAGAACAGCTTTAATGAATGAATAAACATGACTTATCAATAAAACACCAACTGTTAGAAAACAATGACTATTTTAAAAAGGTTCTGAGTATGTATATCCTTTCAAATTATTTATTTTCCCAGCATTCTGCTTCATACTACATATTTGCTAGGAAAATTTCAAAAAAGGAAACAAACACTAGAACAATACAAAGTAAGTGTTGGCCTAATTTTAGGCCAAATCAATATTAATGAGTTTCTTTATAGCAGCTTTTTAATGATGTGAAATTTGTTTGTAAGAAGATAATAATGTAGTTAGGGGCAGTGTTCATTGATTTAAGTCTGGAAGTCTTAATTTCTCATTTCTCTCAATTGCTATCTTGCACTCTGAAAGTTTTAGAATAATCTCATCTCCTATACTTTTTTTAAAATTGATAATCCTCATGCAATTAAGTAAACAAAGTACAGAAAGCAATAGCATTTAGAACTTTTCAAAGACCTGAAAACACTTCCCAATATGGAACATCTAAACGTCACTGGAATTGTCTTCATAGCCACTCTGTAGTTGAAGAGGGCAAAGAAGGCAAGCCACAATGGTTAAGCAAATAGCATACAAGAGATGAAGGGGAAAAAAGAGTCCGGCAACATCTGCAAAAGCACTTACAAAGTAAAGTGGAAGGGGGGGTATACACCCAAATTATATATGAGGAAGGTGTGGGGAGAGTTGCTAAGCAATTTAGAATGATGAGTAAACAGAGTTCTTAAGAAGCTGAAAAACAACTTGAGAAGTGGGACAGAATTAAAGGAAAGGCAGCAGCTAGGAGCTAGGGACGAAGGACAAGGGGCAGGGGGCAGCCAGTGCGAATAGGGTGGCTCCTCTCCCTAAACTAGATTCCGTCTTCTGCACGCTGAGTAGTCTGTAGGTTTTTGTTTTTGAAGGCAGAAACCTAATTGGTGCTTCTCTAAGGCATTCCAGGTCTTAATGGCAACATGGCAACACAGGCGGGAGCCCTTCCTGGACCTTTCCCGACTCCTGGGGCTGCTTAACACTTCTCAAGACTAGAGTGAAATCGTCTGCTTGTCGGATTCCCCACTCCGCACTCCCGAACCACGGAGGCGCTCAAAGAACACGGGAATCAGCCAGTCTTCCGCAGCCTCGTGCACCGGCGCATCCCTCCCCACCCGTGGCGCTCCCGGCAGGCGAGGACCCGCAGTCATCGCCCGCGTCCTCCTCCCCGCCAGCGCTCGACTCCGCGCCGCTCGGCAAGCTCCTGGAGGAAAGCGGCCGCCGCGTCCTTCCCCTCTCGGGCCTCCCAGCCTATCACCTAGCAGTGCAGCATAAACTTCCGGTAATGTAGCAGGAACGGGTGCAGGCGGGGTGGAGGAGGAAAACTGGGGCTACACGGGGAAACCGCGGCTCAAGGGCGGGTTCACCGCCAGGGTCCCGGGGCCGACGCTGGTGTGGGGGAGCCGGGATGGGCGGCCAGGGAAAGGTGGAAGCCCGGTTCGGACGGGCCCTACCTTGGGGTAGGTGTGCAAGGGGTAGGTCAACTGGCAGGCCCGGTGGCAGGACGCTGTGTCACCCAAGACCGAGTCAAACGCTTCGGCCGCAGCGGTCCCCGAACCTCCGGCCAGGGCCATGGTCAGCAGCAGCAGCGGCGGGAGCCCCAGTTGAGCCCGAACCCAGAGGCTCGCCTTCGGCGCCGCCATTTTGTCCCCCTCTGTCAGAGCAGCTCCGCTAGTTGCTGTTTTCTTTTCAGGGTTTCTCCTCCTTCCGGGCCAGCCCCCTCCCCGCCCCGCCGGCCGCCGGCCGCCGCTTCCGCCTCAGCCGTCGCCTCGGCTCCGCCCGGGCCTGCCCGAAACTGCCGCCGCGGGCCCCACCTCCGGGACTAGGAACCCCTAGGCCGGCGTGGGGAGGTGGGCCCAAGCATCGCGAGTCTCGGCGCGGGGCGGTGCCGGCTCCGCCCCTCGCGGGGCAGGCTGGGGCTTGTAGTTCTTCGCGGTGCCGGGCGGTGTGCCGGAGGGGCGCGGCTCCCAGATGCCCACCGCCCTGGGCGCCCCGCCTGCCCCGCGCGGTGCATTCTGGGGAGTGTGGTTCGCGGCCTCCGAGAGACTGGGAGGCGGAGCAGGCGAACGAGAGCGCGCGTACTTCCGACGTTCGCGGCAGGCCGGGGGCTTCGCGGGGCGCTTCTTGGAGGCGCGCAGGTGTTGCCGGGGCTGCTTTTCGTGGTGGGTGTCACGTCAGGCTGTTGTTGGGTGTCCCTTCCCGCGCTCCTGAGTGAGGGGTAGGGGCAGAGAGGGTGGTGCTTTCTTCGCTCGGGGGTCCGGAGCCTGACAGTCGTGGTTAGACTCCTCTGACCCCTGATCAGTCCTTCCTGGAGGTGGCTGCTTATTGTGAGGACCCTGCCAGGCCAGGAGGAGGTCGTTGCTGGTCACTGAGGCAACCCTTGGGATCGGGGCTGCGATGGGGTCGTTGCTTTAGCAACTCTGACACTAACCCTGCCACGTCTATGTTTAACAACCCTAACCCTGCCACGACCTTCCTAAGTTGGAAAAGAGTTTCAAGCCGCTTTGCCCCTCTACATCAAAGCTGGAAGCTAGGAACCTCCTAACCCAGG
This sequence comes from Tamias sibiricus, assembly GCA_025594165.1. Taxonomy (NCBI): domain Eukaryota; kingdom Metazoa; phylum Chordata; class Mammalia; order Rodentia; family Sciuridae; genus Tamias; species Tamias sibiricus. The sequence continues at coordinate 47,368,486 of CM046658.1, forward strand.
AAGTAGACTTACTGTATAGTTTCAGGTCTTAGGGAGAAGCCCTCCCCGCCCAAGAAGAACTCTTACTTCCTGTTAATAACGGCCAAGAATCCCCATAATTCAGGAGTGCTTCCAGAAAACCCAGTCGTTTCGCTTTGGGGAACACACACATCATGGCAGCTTTGATGAAATTTTAGAATCTATCCTCTTTCTTAAGCAGAAAACGCTGCGAGCACGAGAAGGTAGTTGGAATCCCCTAAGGATGGATAAATTCGTCATTCGAACGCCTAGAATCCAGAATAGCCCACAAAAGAAAGATCCTGGAGGAAAGGTTTACAAGCAGGCCACAATTGAGTCTCTGAAGGTGAGAGGGGATTTGGGACTAGAGAAAATGTGCAAATACTGTGACAGTGGACAGTTCCAAGGGGTCTGTCCTGGGAGTCCCATGAACTATTTTTTGCTATGCCCCTCCACAGAGTGTATGTGACTATTCCATTGCTGTTTCCCCAGTATGCTATCTGCACTTCTGTTTATTGAGTCCCCACACCTCTGCTACACTCTTATAAAATTACTCTACTTTTAAGGTATGTCTTCTAGCAGGTATGACAAGCCCCCTTGTGTTTTGTATGTTTGTTTATTGTTTTTTCTTTTGGAAAAATTTCTTGTCAGGAATGTTAAAGTACCAAATATAAATTCTATGAGCCCTGTCCAGACTTACTAAGAAGTGAATGACAATGCTTATGGTACTCTCATATTTTATTGGCCACAACTATATCACATGGCCTGCCCAGCCTTAGCTAAGCCTGACTTTTTTTTTTTTTTTTTTTTTTTTTGGTGGTACCAGGGATTGAACTCAGGGGCACTTGACCACTTGGGCCACATCCTTGGCCCTTTTTGTATTTTATTTAGAGACAGGGTCTCACTGAGTTGCTAAGTGCCTCGCCATTGCTGAGGCTGGCTTTGAACTCGCAATCCTCCTGCCTCAGCCTCCCAAAGTGCTGGGATTACAGGCGTGCGCCACCGCGCCCGGCTCCTGAGAGACTTTTAATAGGCCCTGCTACCTGGAACTCAGTTTTATTTCTACTATAAAGGAAGAGTCAAGGAGTATATACAAAAGGCCAGTGAACATAGGTATTTAATAAATGCTAAAGTGATTATTATTTCACTAAAAACAAAAGAGCTTGCTATTAGCTCCTTTTATCTTTTTTTTTTTTTTTTTTTTTTTTTTTTTTTTTTTTTTTTTTAATTTTGGTACCGGGGATTGAACTCAGGGGCACTCAACCACTGGGCCACATCCCCAGCCCTTTTTGTATTTTATTAGAGACAGGGTCTCACTGAGTTGCTTAGTGCCTCCCTGTTGCTGAATCTGGCTTTGAACTTGCAATCCTCCTGTCTCAGCCTCCCAAGTGCTGGGATTACAGGCGTGTGCCACCATGTCCGGCTCCATGTCATCGAATGTCTCCTTTTAACCCCATTTCCTTTGTAAGTTCTGCTTCCTCCACTAGATTCCTAATGTTTCTGCTCCCCAGAGTTCTGTCACATTTTATGTTATTTGGCCAGGGTGGCTTTAATCTATCTCAAGATTTTCTATGCAGACAACTGCCAAACCTGAATTTCCAGTCTAGGTCTCTCTGAAAGGGAGAGGAGGGGGATTGGGAGTTAGAGACAACATACAAAGAATTATGACAACAAAGCAGTAATTTAAGCACTAGGCTTAGATACTTAGTTTGACTCCTTTTCTGTATGTCCCACAAACTTACCAGACCCATAAGAAAGCAGTGAAGGGGATATAGACAGAAGCATTGGGTCTGAGGCCCTACTATGTATCTGGGTGATCTTTAGCAAGTCATTCCTTTCTCTGAGACCTCAGATCCCTTATCTATAAAATGGGGAGGTTGAACACTATTGGTGTTTATTTAAGGGGCACAGTTGTCATTTGGGGCAAGATAATCATCACTACTTGAAGCTACCTATGAGTTATGAGTTATAGGATGTTTGGCATCACTGACTCTGAAGCATTAAACACAAATAAGACCTCCTACTGTGATGACCACAAATACCCTAACGTAGTTCCAAGCAGCTGGTGGTTGAGACCTGCCAAACTCTAGATGATCTTTAAAGTCTCTCCTACTCTTGTAGTTCTAGGAATGACTTCATGGAACATATTCAAGTTTTTGATTGTCTCTGTATCATCAGAATATTAATAACAAATAAAGGAAGGATCATGGTGTCAGACCTTCTAGAGGAAAATGGGTGGTAGGTGGTAACTGATGTATGTATGCTTACCTACACACACCTTTTTTTCCCCAGTACCCAGGGGTGCTCTACTACTAAGCTACAGCCCCAGCCCTTTTTATTTGTTATCTCAAGACAGGGTCTCTCTAAGTTGAACAGACTAGCCTCAAAGTTGCAGTCCTCCTCCCTCAACCTCCTGGGTCCCTGGGATTCTAATCCATGCCTATCCCCTACTCATTATTTACACTCTATTCATTGTCAACCTCTCACATTTCACCAAAGATGACATTTTATACTTCTGTACCTTTGCAAATATACTTTTCTTTTTGCCTGAAATGCCTTACTTCATTGTCTTAGAGGCAATATAGCATAATAATTAAGAACATAGACTTCTTCCAGGCGTGATGACACATACAACAACTCGGGAGGCTAAGACAGGAGGATCACAAGTTCGAGGCCAGCCTCAGCAACTTGGCAAGGCACAGAACTACTAAGCGAGACCCTATCTCAAAATAAAAAGTTAAAAAAAAAAAAAAAAAAAAAGACTGTGAAGGTAGTTTAGTGGTAAAACAACCTTGGGTTCAATCCCCAGTACCAAGAAAACAAACAAATAAACAAAAAAAACCCAGACTCTTGAGCCAAAATATTTGTGTTAAAATCCTAGTTCTGCCTTTGTGGCCTTGGGTAAGTTATTTAATGTCTTTGTGTCCTGTTTATAAATGGGGATGAATACCTATTTTTAAGGTACTGTGAAATTCGAGTAAGTATATATAAAGTGTTTGGAACAGCGTCTGGCACATACTAGGTACTGTGTAAGTGTTTGCTGTTATTGTTATTATCATTACTTACTGAAATCCTATTCATCCCTTATGACCTAGTTTAAGAGTCTTCTCTACTATGAGGCCTTTCCTGACTACCCTTCTCTCCCCCAGATACAGAGCCAATCTAATCAGACGTGTGTCCCATGCTATACCCCGAGCTTCTCCTAGATAACTGTATCCATAGTGTGTGGCCTGTAGGTTAAATTTAAAGAGAGAGACAGACAGGGGGGTGGGGGGAGAGAAAGAGATTGATTTCTGAATCTCAATCTGAGGAAGTATAATGATTTTGTGTCCTTAGTATCTAGCATAGGACTTGGCATATAGTAGGCAACAATATGTTTTTCTAAATGATTAAATGAACTAAAATTCTAAGAACTTGGTGTGGCACATGAGACTTTTGCTGTTCTGTCCCAGCATGCCTTAACATCTCATCTCTTGTGGCTCCATATTCACATGAAAACATTCCAGCCACACCCCATTTTTTATTGTTCTTCATGTAAACTTATCTTTTTATGCCTCTAGGCCTTTCTTTTTTTATTTATTTTTAATTTTTTTAGTTGTAGGTGGAACTGATACCTTCATTTTATTTATATGGTGCTGAGGATTGAACCCAGGGCCTCACACATGTGAGATGAGTGCTCTACCGCTGAGCCACAGCTCCAGTCCCTCTAGGACTTTCTTTTGACCTGATGCTGATCTCTTTTTCTGGAAAGCCTTTCTCTTTTTACAAAGCAAATTCCTACTCATTTGCCAACCCACTCACTCAAGAACCGCTTTCCCTGTGAATTCTAGATTATAAGTTCCACGAGTCCAAGGATCCTTGAATATTTTATTTACTCTGTGTCCTTGGACCTAGCATAGTGCCAGCACATATTAAGTGGTCATTAAACATCTGTTAAATACAGGCATGTTGACATGCTTTCTGGGTCTTTTGGGGGAGTTAATCTTTCCCTCTTCAGTACTCTCTTAATACTTGGTTCAAATATCTGTCATAGCACTTACCTTATTGTAATTATTTAATTATATGTAGTTTTCTCTGATCCACTATAAAGTCCTAAGGCCTGGGACCACAGTATTTTATAATGTTCTAATTCTGCTTCCAGACTTAATACAATGCTTGCTACATTGTGAGTCAAATTTATTGAATAAACAGTAATTATCCTGGGTTGGGGTTGTGGCTCAGTGGTAGAGTGAGGCACTGGGTTCAATCCTTGGTGCCACATAAAAATAAATAAATAAAGGTATTGTATCCATCTATAACTAAAAAAATTTTTTTAATATTTTTATTTATTTGCTTTAGTTGTACACAATGCGTTTTATTCAATGCGTTTTATTTGTACGTGGTGCTGAAGATCGAACCTGGGTTGCCCACACACTAGGCGAGCGCTCTACCGCTGAGCCACAATCCCAGCCCAACTAAAAAATTTAAAAAAAAAATAACCATCCTTATTTTGACATTACCATGTAAGGATTTTGATAGTAAACTATTCTACAAATCTTACTGTTATTGTCAAGTAATGTTATACCCAACACTCTGCTAGGTACTATAAGGAACATGAGAGAAATTTAATATCAAAAATATAAGCCCTCATCATACTTCTATAAGGGGATCAAAATAAAAGAAAGAAACTAATTATGGTACAAAATAAATGATTCATTAAAAATTGTCATATAGACAATAAGAGTTAAGAGTGAAAAGATCTCAGTGTCTGTTTTAGTGGTCAGAGAAGGCCATGTGGTAAGATACCTTAAAGGGATGGGAAGGTTTGGCTAGAGGGAAGTATTGGCATATAACTGTTCCACAAGTAGCAGTTGCTGTTTTCTTTCTTTCTTCAGTACTGGGGCTTGAATCCAGGTCTTGTACATGCTAGGCAAGCACTCCACCACTGAGCTGCATCCCCAGCTCTCAGGGTTTCACAGAGTTTTCCAAGCTGGCCTTAAGTTTGCAATCCTCCTCAGTAGTTGGGATTACAGGCATGCACCACCACAGTTGGCTGTTGTTTCTTTTATAAATGCATGGTGCTTACTTTCAGGTGTGTAGAATGACAAATTGAAGCAAGGTGAACTAACTGAATTTCTAGACTGTTAGCTAGGTCTACTCTCTGCCAAGGGACTTATTCCCACACACCAGCATCATGTTTTAATTCCAAGAATTTACTGAATATTGAAGTTTTTGGTTTCCTCATCAGTCACATAAGGATAATACCTAATAGTACCTAACCTGTAGAATCACTGTGAGGACTAACTAAATAAATGCCTAATAGCATTGTGCTATCTGTTAGTAGAAACTAATTGTTTGTTGTTCTCATGTGTGAAATAGGAGCAACTTTTGTAGTAAAAGAGCTGAAGATGATAATAATGATTATTACTAACATTAATTGAGCCCATTTCTATGGGCCAAGCATTGTACTACTAGTGCTTTACATATATTAAAAGTCTTAGTAACAGTTCTGTGAAATGTATGCTTTAAAAAAAAAAAAAAAACATTTATTTTTCATTTGTAGGTGGACACAATATTTTTATTTTATTTTTATGTGGTGCCAAGGATTGAACCTAGTGCCTCACGCATGCTAGGTGAGCATTCTACCTCTGAACTACAACCCCAGATTGAAATGTATGCTTTTATCATTTACATTATGCAGATGAAGAATCTGCAGCACAGAGAGATTAAGTAGCTTGCCTAAGGTCATGCATCTGTAAGTAGCAGAGCTGGGATTTGAACTAGACAATCTAGATTCATGGTGTGCCCCCATAGGGTAGATTAAAATTTAAAAAAATTAAAAATTTTAAAAAAAAAAGGCAGATTTCTGAATGCCAAGCTGAGGAAGTGTAAAAATCTTGAGATATTAGGACCATTGTACTTCTGTTATCAGTATACTGCAAGTAATTTTGCCGTAGCCTTATCACATTCAATAAAAGTGATACTCAATAGAACTCATGTAGTGTACATTTAAATGGTAAAGGTTAATTTGGTTAATCTCTTATTATTCCCTTAAGGAGGAATGATTTCTGTTGATTGTAATAGCAGGGTTTTTTTTTTTAATTGAAAGATCCTAGAACATGCTTTTTTTTGGTGTGTGAGGGGGCAGTGTTCAGCATTTCAGAATGTTCCATGAACCTTTCTTTCCTTTGTGGGACTGACTAGCCAATATGTTGTCTGTTGCCCCTACCAGTGCCCAAGTTATTGCTTATGAGTGAATCGTTTGCCCTACTGCTTTTGTCACACCTGATATTGCAACCATCCCTAACTATAAAGACCAGATGGAGAGTGTATCTTCTTTCTGGCCTAATTGTTCCACTACTTATTACAACTTCCCTGGTGATAGTTTTTGTCCAGGTCTCCATGTCCTTTTGTATCCTAAATAATTCAGGTAAGAATTTTCAGGCTCATATTTAGACAGATATAAGGAAACATTTCTTGAACATATATAGAATTCTTTTGCTCTATAAACAGACTTTTTCTCCCATTTCTGCCCTAAAATTTCAGATCTGAATACTGTACATAGTTTTGTTCAATTATATTTACTGTGCACTGAGGATAGAGAAATAAAGAACATATTGTTGCTGCCCTGAAGTTGTTCATAGTCTAATGGAGAACACAATCTCATTGAGCAGTGTATGCAGAAAGCATAGATACAGTAATAGGAATCTATACAGTTTACAATGGGACCCAAAGGAGAATGTGGTCAAATGTGGTAGGAGAGAGGCAAGTAAGGTTTGTAGAAGAGACGATACTTGAGGAGAGTCTTAAAAAATAAATAGATGTTTAGCAGGCAAAGAAAGAGCATCCCTAGGCTAAGGGTGTGAAATACTGTGATTCATTTAGGTAGCTGACCATAATTTGATATATCTGGAGGAAATGATAAAACCAAAAAGAATATCAGGAGCCAGGTTATGGGAGGTCTTTTTTGCCATGCTCTAAAGAGTTTGGACTTGTATAGTTTCATATGGTGAAATGATCTGACAGGAACTCCTAACCCAATTCTAACCATCTAGAAATGCTGTATAAAAATATCTCCAGGAGCCAGGTGCAATGACGCATGCATATAATTGCAGCAGCTTGGGAGGCTGAGGCAGGAGGATCATGAGTTCAAAGCCAGCTTCAGCAACTTAGCAAGGCCCTAAGCAACACAATGAGACCCTGCCTCTAAACAAATACAAAAAAGGGCTGGGGATGTGGCTCAGTAAGCACCCCTGGGTTCAATCCCTGGTACCAAAACTAGAACAAAACAAAACTCCAATAAAGATCTAAACTTGAACACAAGAACACATATTTCTCACGTGCCAGGAAGAGAGAAGAAATTGACACCCAAAGCTGTCAGTGGGAGCTGAAGCTGAATGTTTCCAGTGAATATTGAAATCAGATGTAATGCTTAGGCACTGGGGTTTTAAGACCAGTGTGGGGCCAGGAGATAAGGCCACAAGCTAATATGATAGGAGCTGGAACTGGACCCTCACATGAAACTAGAAGCCAAAGCAGGGCTGCCATTTTTGTGAAAAATGAGCTTGAAAAATTCTATCCCCTGGGCTTGGGTTGTGGCTTAGTGGTACAGCGCTTGCCTAGCACATGTGAAGCACTGGGTTTGATCCTCAGCACCATGTAAAAATAAGTAAATTAAGTCAAAAAAGAAAACGGGCCGGCAATTAAAAAAAAAATTCATCTACCAGTCCAAGAAAACAGCATGAAGACTGTAACCTTTTTTCCAGGTCTTAAATGGAAAAAGAGTTGACTATAATACATTAGAATCACACACTTACTGCTGTGCATGAATACATGTAGTTTTAAGTTCACACTGTCTGCAAAACTGAAAGAAATTCACATAAAAACTGGTCTAGTACCAGGAAAATCCAAGGACCTTGGCAGGGGCAAATGAGAGATTTCCTTGTTAAAGCACTTCACATCCTAGGATATACAGAATACTCATGGAAAATAATCCCCTTTTAAAAATGAACTCAAAGTCAAAAATTATAAGCTTTATAAATTCTCCATCTCAAGAAGTGGTGGTTAAGAGAACAATCTAAAAGAGACTTTAGGGCTAGGGTTGTGGCTCAGTGGTAGAGCTCTTGCCTAGCACGGGCGCGGCCCGGAATCGATCCTCAGCACCACATAAAAATAAAAGCATGTGTACAACTGAAACAAATAAATAAATATTAAAAAAAAAAAAAAAAAGACATTGTGTACAACTAAAAACAAATAAGTAAATATTAAAAAAAAAAAAAAAAGAGACTTTAAATGAAAAATGTTTAGAATGTTCATGGAAATAAGGACATAAATAGAAATCATAAGACCAGGATAGTATGAAAAGAGCACATGTAGGTTTGGAGGAAAGAACAGAACTTATTCAATGAAAAAATATATTTGTTGGAGAAAAAACATATTGTTCTGTGTTTAAAAGTAAACAAGCCATAGCTAAAGAGAGAATTAGTGAATTGGAAGCTAGATCTGCATTGCAAAGAAATAGAGATAAAAACATGAAAGAAAATAAGATATTAATAAGAGTTTTTGAAATAAAGGCTTGTGGGGAGAAGACTGGTATAGATTTTGTTGAGTATACATCCTTAAAATGATAAAAGTAAACACTAAAATGAAAGAAACATGGTGTCTAACTTCCAAACCATAAAAAGAAAAACAAAATTAAATTCGGTCCATTACATTGAAGAATAAGTAATGCCTAATTGTTAATCAGTAATCATAATAAATACAAATGGACTAAACATCCCTATTAAAAGATACAGAGGGGCTGGGGCTATGGCTCAGCAGTAGAGCGCTTGTCTCGCATATGTGAGGCCCTGGGTTCAATCCTCAGCACCACATAAATAAAATAAAGGTGTTGTGTTCACCTACAACTAAAACAATTTAAAAATTTTTAAAAAGATAAAGATTGAGGGGCTGGGGTTGTGGCTCAGCGGTAGCGCACTCGCCTAGAACGTGCGGCCCGGAGTTCGATCCTCAGCACCACGTAAAAATAAACGTATTAGCCAGGCGCGGTGGCGCACGCCTGTAATCCCAGCACTTTGGGAGGCTGAGGCAGGAGAATCGCGAGTTCAAAGCCAGCCTCAGCAATGGCGAGGCACTTAGCAACTCAGTGAGACCCTGTCTCTAATAAAAAATACAAAAAAGGGCTGGGGATGTGGCCCAGTGGTTTAGTGCCGCTGAGTTCAATCCCCGGTACCAAAAAAAAAAAAAAAAAAAAAAAAAAAGTATTGTGTACAACTAAAGCAAATAAATAATTTTTTAAAAAGTTATAAAAAAGATAAAGATTGTTAGTGGGATAGCAGTAATATCTATCTTTTAATAAAATAATTATAAACTACAGTTTTACTTTATGAGGGAGCAAAATAAAGTAGCTTTAGGCTACTTAAAGTATATATTGACCCTGAAAAGTGGAAAGTAAAGGGGGTGGAAGACATACAAAAAGCTGTTACAGGCAGGAGTTCATTGAAGCAATATTTGTAAACAGAAAAAATACAGGAAAGGAATCCTAAATATCCATTAGGGGAATAGATTCCAAAATTCTAAAGTCATTTGTATAAAAAATACTGGAATACTATCTAATACTAAAATGGATCAATTGGGTTTGTATATATCAATATCAATAAATCAAGAAAATTTGTTGAGTTAAAAATGCCTGATGTTGGGGCTGTGGTTGTAACTCAGTGGTAGAGTGCTTGCCTAGCACATGTGGAGCGCTGGGTTCGATCCTCAGCACCACATAAAAATAAATAAATAAAAGTTTGTGTCCATTTACAACTAAAAATTTTTTTTCAAAGCCTAATATTCCTTTTCCTCTTGAAAATATCCCTTTATTTTTCATGCCACTTAACACTAATAATACTGTTTTATATTATAGAGATTACAGAAAGGAACTTTCTCTCAACTTTGACCAAGGCCCCTAAAGGTTGAGAACAAAGCAGTAGGTAGCAAATGATGTTCTCAAATGAGATTTTGGACCATCCATTCAGAACTTGGGAAGACAGAAATGTATGACCAGTTTTAGAATCCTGAACCCATTACCCACCAGAGGCTCTAAAGAAGGTTGAAGTTAAATAAAAGGGAAGAGAGAATTACTTCCAATAAAGTGAGATTACTATAGTAGTTTCACTTGGAGAACTTGGCTTCAAGGAGTTGGTAGACCCAGAAATTAGACCTGTGCCTGAGAAAATCTAAAGACAGAGTGACTGATGCCAGAGAGAGAAGCGACTGCATTGGGAAGGCTGCTACTCTTGGAAATTTTTAGGACAAAGATGTGGGCAATCACGGGAGAAAATGCTGGCTGGCATAGAGTAGAATTAAAGTGGTTGGCTTTACAAGAATCTTGGACCCCTACAGAGAGAGTCTGTGTGAAGTGGGTTGCCAAGAACTGGGAACTTAGTGGAGGACTTGTAAGTGGCTGGCTGGAAGAAGCATTGCCCACATTATGGGTACCAAAAGTGAGATCTCAGCAATGGGAGCTCTCCAAGGAACTACAAAAGCCACCCTGAGAGAAAAAGAGTCAGCTTCAAATATCTGCCAATTCAAAGAGCACTAAAACCTGATTAGCCTAGTATCACAACAAAGTAAAACTTTTCCTTTGTTCCCTTCCTTTTCCCAGCTTTGAACCTGCATGAATGGGAAACCTAAACAAATAAACCAGAAACCAAGGCTGGGAAATAGGAGTCAAACATACCCTCCTCCCTCATGGCTTCTAGACTGGAAGCAGACCCCAGCCAAGGGAGGGAGATGAGACTTTTAGATAGTTGCTTTTTATCAAATTGCCACATTGAAAATGCATATAGATATGTACACAGATCCTAAGTGTACATCTTCAGAAACTTCCACAGTGTGAACACATCAGCATTCAGATCAAGGAACATTACCAGGATCCCAGAAGCCTCCTACACCCCTTTCTAATTCCTAACTGCTCATGTTCCCAGGGTAGTAATGATCCAAGACAAGATTTTTTCTTTGGCACTTATAAAAGCAACTTAATTTTTATTTGTCTCTGTACTTAAAAAAAAAAAAAAGTAGTTCATTGAAATACTTTGAAAATTAAAGAAAAGTTAGAACACAGTGCAAAGAACTTTCCTATTGCCTTTACCCGTATTCCTTCATTGCTAATATTTTACACTTAATGGAAAAATGCATATCAACTTTAAGATGGTAGTTTTTTCTGGGAATGGAATGGTAGAAATGAGTTTGGTGAAGAGTGTAAAGGGACTTAAATTTTATCATGTTTTGTTATTTTATGAGGAATGCCAAAATATTAACCTTTTTGTTATAAGTATTGAGTTACTCTTCTGAAGCTTTAAAAAATTATTTCAAAAAGAGTTTTCTCCTCTACAAAGTGGGGAACTATTGAAGCATGCTTTTTATTGTTGAAATAAACATGCCTTTATGACCTCTGCTCTCTGTCCATGCTTGTGAATTAAGACACTTTTAAGTGAGCTATAAGGTTGATTCACCTCAGCATCATTTTTTTTTTTTCTCTTCTCTTCCTTATTACCTCTCACGGCTAAGTGCCCAGTAGTGTCTGACATGGTAAGATTAAAACTTGCACTTTTCCTAATAGATGCAACTCTCTTCCTGATTTGCAGTAAGCAGGACCTGCTTTTAAGCAATTACCCATCATTTGGGGCCATCAGACGCACTGTGCTTTGGTTCAGGTCATAATCAATAATTCATATGTCAATAGGAGTCCCATTAGCTCAGGTGAAGGCAGATGTCTTTCTAATGAAAATGTTCCATTTTCCAAATGACTTTTCTTTTTCTCAGAGAGTTGTGGTTGTAGAAGACATAAAAAGATGGAAAACTATGTTGGAGCTTCCTGATCAAAGCAAAGAGAATCTAGTTGAGGCCTTACGAGAATTAAAGAAGAAAATACCCTCCAGGGAAGTGTTAAAATCAACAAGGATAGGTATGTTCCTTCAGAATTTTACGAAAAGTCTTCTTTTTTGTCTCCTTTCTTCCTGCTTTCCTCCTTCCTTCAAATTTTAAGTTATCTGTCCTACTAGTGCTTTTCAAACTCTTTGTACGAGGACCATTGTTTAAAAAATTCTCCATTAGTTGCACCCAATACTTTTATAATATATAATAACATTTGACAGAAAATGAAATTAAAATATACAAAACAAAGCCCCAATTTTTAAAATTAGATTCAACACATATAGAATTGCTATAAAAGTTTCTAAATGCCTCCAGTTTCTATACTTACCTTGTAGACCAGTAACACAGTGACCTATAGATATCATTTTGAGTGTGCCTGATGCTGGCACAAATGAATAAGATATGGTTCGTGACCCCAAGGAACTTAAGATTTGCTAGATGGGACAAGCATTTAGACAAATGGAAGCAGTGAAATATACAGTAAGATATAAATGAACATATAATATTCTGGGTACCATTCTGACCTGGACAATATATATGCTGGCACAAAAGACAAAACAGTCACTTAAATCTGGGGAATTCAGAAAAAGCTTCTTAAAGGAGATGACATTTCAGTTAAATCTTGAAAGAAACTTGGCTTTTCTGTCTTGAATAGAAATAATTTGCAAAGCCTGGTTTATTTAAAAACAACAACAACAGTAACCAACTATAGCAACATTTGTCACTGTGTCATTTATTGTTGCTTTGGAGATATTTCAAAGGTAAGTGAGAGACTATGTTGAATTGCCATTTTAGTACAGTACACAACTGTGGATAATATGCAAGGGAGGGCCAACATGTGTTCCTCAAGCTGCTCCCAGTTCCCCAGGGAGTCCAGGGCAGTCATTCACAGCTGCTGCTCTTGCCCTCATGAGTGCAGCCATTGCCTTGTCTGCCTCCCCTTGACCTCTTGTTTCTGAGAAGCAGGAGAGAGAGCAGCTTCAGACTGGCACTAACAGCTGGGAAGAGCTGTTTTGAAATCCCCAGAGGGTCCCCCAAGAGTTTTAGAGTTGCACCCCTGTAATATGAACCAGAATCTGAGAAAATTAGATGCTTAAAGAACATAAAACCCTATCATTCTAGCCAAGAAGATTCTCCCATCTGCTGCTAGATTTTCTGTCTTTTCAGGTTGTGGTCACTAGAGGGCAGTAAGACCATTCATATGAAAAGATAAGATATTTCCACCAGTAGAGGGTACTAGTGGTTAATATTTTATGATGTGTATATGTACATGTGTGTATGTGCATGTTCATATTTAGGCATATATCACAAACACCATGTGTGATCAGATTTAAATACCAGTGTGATACGCTGGAATTGTCCTACAAATGCAAAACAGATAATTTTTTAAAAATCATTTCTGTCTGGCCTTTGAGTACATTTGTGTGTGTGCTTTCAAGAGTGGGTGTGTCTGAGCTGGGCGTGGTGGCACATGCCCTGTAATCCCAGCTACTTGAGATGTTGAGGCAGGAGGATCACAAGTTTGAGGCCAGCCTGGGCAACTTAGCAAGACTCTTGTCTCAAGATAAAAAATAAAAAAGGTTAGGGATGTAGTTTAGCGATAGAGAGCCCCTGAATTCAATCCTCAGTATTTAAAAAAAAGGGGGGGGGTGTCTTATGTTCAAAGATTTCAGTTCCAGGGTCATAGTGAAACTTCCAGAGGGCTTGACTTAAGAGAAGCTGGAAATCATCCAACTTTTGAACCTCATTCCTTTTCCAAACCTTCCCTAAACTTGAGGTTATTTGGAATATAGCAGTTTCGTGGCTCTTTTATAATTATGTTAGTTGGAATGATGAAGATTTCACTTGAATCATTGCCTGAGAATGTTTATATTTTCCACCCTTTAGCCTTTCTGCCTGTCACTATGTTGTGGGTTGTAAGGAACAAATATTTATTGAATATATTCTTTGTGCTAAGAATTATGCTTGCATAATAATGGAGAAAGGTATTGTTCCCTTCTTTTTGGAGCCTGAAGTCTAATGGAAAAACAGATATCTTAATGAGACTTTGTCATACAGTGTATTGAGCACTCTAATGATTGGGAGAAGTTAGTCAAGTGCCTTAAATATTAAGAGTACAGGAGAAGGTGTTGAAGAATATGTCAGGAAGTGGGTACATCATGAAAGCTGTACAGCGGGTGAGATGGGATAAAACATGGTGCATTCCAGAAACTCAAAGAAGTTTGGTTTGTTTGAAATGTAATATGTTAGAGAGTGTGGCAAGAAGTAAGACTGGATAGAGAGTCTAGACCGGATGGAGGAGGCTCTTTGTAAATCATTCAAAACTGTTTGGTCTTTGCAATGGATCAGTTGCTATCACTGTGTAAAAATTACCCATAATTTAGCTGCTTAAGACATTGTTATTTCACACAGTTTTTCTGAGGGTCAGCAATGTGGGAGCAGCTTCTCTGTGTGGTGTTGGCTCAGAGTGTCTTTTAAGAGGTTGTAATCAAACTGTTGACTGGGACTGTAATCATCTGAGGCTTGACCAGGCCTTGAGGATCTGCTTTTAAAATGGCTCCCTCACAGGATTGCTTGGAAAAGGCCTCAGTTCCTCGTCATGTAGGTTTTTCTTCAGGGCTGCTCATTGCATGGCAGCTGGCTTTCCCCAGAACAAGTTATCCAAGAGAGAACAAGAAAGCTAGAGAAAACCAAGGGGGAAGCCTTCTTTTATAGCCTAATATCAGAAGTGACACACTGTCACTTCCCTCAAGTTCTGTTGGCGTCCATACAGTTTGAAAGGCAACTACACAGAATGTGAATACTAGGTGAGAATCACTGAGGGTGATCTTGTAGATTGGCTAGCATGGCAGGTACTCCTCTTTATTTATCCTAGATATAGTATACTTCCTAGACCTGAAGATTCCTGTTCAGTTGTTGAAAATTTATAGCTATTATCTCTTTAAAAGTGTCTCTTATTTTCTCTGTTCCCTGCTTCTGAGATTCCACAACCAGAAGCCTTTTATTCATATTCTTTAGCTTGAGTGTCATATTTTTTAATCTTGTCTGTCTTAGCTTTCTAGGTAATTTCTTCAGATATGTATCTTCCAACATGCTAATTTTTTCTTCAACTGATTCTAATGTGCTATTTAACCCATTCATTGAATTCTTTATTTCAAAAACTGTTTTCCATTTTTGCAAGTTTTTTCTTTCTCCCAAATTTGACTTTTGTCAATGCTATTTGCACGTTCTTTTGATTGTGTCTTTTATTCCTTGAAACATTCTGTATTCTTCATCTAACTATTCTTTTTTTTTTTATGTTTTTATTTATGTGGTCCTGAGGATCGAACCCAGTGCCTCACGAATGTGCGGCAAGCGCTCAACCACTGAGCTAAGACCCCAGCCCATCTGACTATTCTTATATCTATAATCCTTGAGGATTTATATTTGTTGTTTATTGTTACTGCTCTCATGATGCTTACCTTCCCATGTGTTTGGTGGGTTTTAGTTATAAGTTCATTATTTCAATCTATATGAATTCTATGGGGCTAAATTGGAAAAGCTTCCCTCTAAAGAGGATTTGCTGCCTTGTTTGTTTCTGTCAATAGACAGGAGCCACCTCTGGCCTAGAATGCTTTAGTATACCTCTGGAGGATCCTACTTCAGTATGTCAATACCAAGATTAGTTTTTGTACCTTATCACTGGCCCATAGCTAAGTATTTCTGCAGCAGCATTGCTATTGGTGTCAGCCCTGAGGATAGCCTCATCTCTCCCTGAGCCTACTTTTCTAGACTTTGCTAACTTTTTGGTTGGTAGGGATAAGGTAGCCTTTATCCAGGATCTAGTTGTGCTGTAGTAAAGGGTAGCTGTAGTCCACCAAAAAGCTTGAGAGTTTGCTCTTTATCCTAAAGATAATAGTGTAATTGAAGAGTTTTGAAAAGTCTATCTGGTTGCCATGTGGGAAAGGTGTAGGGGAGAAGCAATCCTAGAGGTGGGAAGCCCAGTTAGGAAGCTAATAAACTATCTGGATAGGTCATGAGGGTGACCTAGATGGTGCAGTAGTCATGGGGATGCAGAAATGTAGTTGGAATCAAGAGATATACGTGTAATAAAATTTAGAGGGGATGCAGAAATGTAGTTGGAATCAAGAGATATACGTGTAATAAAATTTAGAGGACCTAGAGATTGATTGGATGTTGGGGATGAAGGTGAAGGAGTGAAAGTTGAGGTCTGAGTTGCAGATATGGGTAGGTGGTTGGATGGTGGTACCACTCAGTGCAATAGAGAACAGCAGGTTTGGAGGTAGGGAAATGATAAGTTCAGTTTTAGTCTTATTGTGTTTGACATACCATAGAACATCCCAGGGGAAATGTTCAACAGGATGTTGGATGTACAAGGCTGAAACTAAGGGAAGATTGTAATTATATGAGTCATTATCAGCATATGGCTAGGAATTGAGGTGATCAAAATAGATAAGCTTGCCTGGGAGGAATATGTAAGAAAATCAAGGAGCCAAGTCCAAAATCCTAAAGCACGCTAATATTTAAAGGACATGAGGAAGGAGACTGAGAAAGTGTGACCAGAGAAACAGAAGGGAAACAGATGAGAATGCTGTCATGGAATGCAAAGGAAAGAGTCTTTCCAACAGGAAGTTGGTTAGCAATGTCCATGGTTGTCAAGGGGCCAAATAGCAGTCTATAAATTGCATGATGGATTTTGCCAAAGAATCATTTAGTAATCTTGGTTAGGACAAGTTCAAAGGCCAGGTTAGGGGCAGAAGCTTGAGAAGCCAGGAGGAGGTACAAAAGTAAAACTGAAAATAGATCAAAAGTTTGATATTGAAAGAAAAAATGAAGTGACAGTATGAGAAAGGGAATGGAGACTGATGAAAGTTCTGATTTTTCAGATAGGAGAGAATCTTAGTATGATGAATGCTATTGAGAAGAATTCAGAGTGAAAGAAGTTAATGTAGAAGAAAGATATAACAGGATGAAGTCACTAAATTGTTAAGACTGGTGAATAATATGAGGCCTGGTAAGAAACTCGGATCCTCTTTTGATCTGTTTTATTTAGAATCTAGAATCATTCGCCCATTCGTTCATTCATTTGCTCAGTACATATTGAGCACCTCGTGTGTACCATTGCTTATGCTGAATGCTAGAGAGTAATGCCTGGTCCATGCGTGTAAGGCACTCATGTTCCCTCTGAACAAATAAGCATATAGGGATGTAATTATTATTGGCATGTGAAAATACTAACATCAAGGGATATATTAAAGTCTATGGGAGTGTAGGGGGCATAATGACTACCTCTTTTTGGATAAATTGGGGAGGGTTTTTGTAGAAGAGGTAGAATTTTGCTAGGTCAAAATGAGATCTAGCTCATTGTAGGCAGAAGCATGAGTAAAAGAATGAAGGCTTAGCCGGGCGCGGTGGTGCACGCCTGTAATCCCAGCACTTTGGGAAGCTGAGGCATGAGGATCGCGAGTTCAAAGCCAGCCTCAGCAATGGCGAGGCACTTAGCAACTCAGTGAGACCCTGTCTCTAAATAAAATACAAAAAAAGGTCTGGGGATGTGGCCCAGTGGTCGAGTGCCCCTGAGTTCAATCCCCAGTACCACAAAAAAAAAAAAAAAAAAGAATGAAGGCTTAAAAATCCTGAGAACAGCTGGGGTTGTGGCTCAGTGGTAGAGCACTCACCTAGCATGTGCGCGGCCCGGGTTCGATCCTCAGCACCACGTAAAAATAAACGCATTATGTACAACTAAAGCAAAATAAATAAATATTTTAAAAAAATCCTGAGAACAGCATTTTAGAATCTAGGATGCATGGCCAGGATAGGCAGGGGTGGCAAGAGAAACTTAATAGCTGGCCAGTTGAGTCTGGACTTCATATCAGATGTCTAGTGTGCCTTTCTCAGAACTCTGATCCTGTGAGGTGTCTCTTAAAAAGAGGATTCTGGAGTTCAGATAAACTTGGGAAATGCTGCCTTACTGTCTTCTCTGCCTTAGAGATTTTCAGTGGACTTTCTCATGTAATAGGCTAGGAGAAATTTCATGTAATAGGCTAGAAGAAATTCCATAGTAAAGAAACCTGGGCTGGGGGTGTGGCTCAGTTGTAGAATGCTCGCCTAGCATGCAAAAGGCCCTATGCTCAGTCCCCAGCACATCAAAAAAAGAAAGAAAGAAAGAAAGAAACCTACTTAATTTTCTTTTACCTGGGTTTCCCCATGAACTCTCTATTTTTACTTTTTAATGGAATATCTATTAGCAACCTATAAACTGTGGGGGAAAAAAATGATACTGGATTCATTTAGTGTTTTCAAGCTATAGAATGATGTGATTAGAGTTTCTGATGACCAGGGGAAGAATATGTAAGAAAGGGAGTTCAGGTAGGAGGTCATTCCAATATCCATTCAACTGATATTTGAATACTGAGTGCCTACCTGTGTGAGCACTGTTTTGGATGCCTGTGACCAAACCTGGTAAAAACCCCCTCCTTGTAAGGCTCACATTCTACTGAGGAGACAGGCAATAAAGAGGAAACAGAAGTAAGTTGTATAGTTATGTAGAAGGTGATTATTGCTGTGGAAAAGGGAAAAGGTAGAGCAGGGACGGGGGTGATGAATGTCGGTGGGGGTGGTCAGGAGTAGGTCTTATGGAGAGAGTGACATTTGAGCAAACTTGAAGGGGGGTGAAGGACTAAGCCCTGGAACACGGTGTGGCTCTGGTCATTTGAGTTGAGACATGATGAAAACACGAGGACTGGGAGAGTAGAGAAGAGAAGCGGCTCCCCCCGTGAGACCTCAGGGAGAGTAGACTGGACTTGGCAAGGATTAACCGTGGAGGTGAGGGAAGTGCTGAGCCCCAATGCCTCTCTTTGTTGCCGTTTGTTATCCTCTGGACTGGCTTTTTCTTTCTGCCTTCAAACATATACAAATCTTCCTTCCTTTCATAACCAAATTCCTTTAAAAATGATTGATACTCACAACTCCCATTTCCAGCCCTTCCACTCCTTTATTATTAGGACTTTTTCTAAGCTGGCTTCTCCTACAGTCTCTCAGGACACAAGCGATTTCATTCTATCCAAATCCAATGGTCTTGTCTCACTTCTCATCCTCCCAGAACTGTGAATTTGAGACCATTATTTATTCTCTTTTCTGTTGACATAATGACACTGAACTTGGTTGCTGATTCTCTATTGTTTTTAGGAGGGGCAGTAAGCGGGGATTGAACTCAGGGGTACTCAACCACTGAGCCACATCCTCAGCCCTTATATATATTTTTTAATATTTAAAAAAAAACATTTATTTATTTTAGTTGTACACAATGCCTTTTATTTTTACATGATGCTGAGGGTTGAACCCGGGCCATGCATGTGCTAGGTGAGCACTCTACCGCTGAGCCACAACCCCAGCCCTTCAGCCCTTATTTTTATTTTTGCATTTTTGAAAAAATTTTTGTAGTTGTAGATGGACAGAATGCCTTTATTTTATTTGCTTATTTTTATGTGGTGCTGAGGATCAAATCCATGCCTCACGTGTGCTAGGCAAACGTTCTGCCACTGAGCTATAGCCCCAGTCCTTATTTTTGCATTTTATTTAGAGACAGGGTCTCACTGAGTTGCTTGGCGCCTCACCATTGCTGAGGCTTTGAACTTTCTATCTTTCTGCCTCAGCTTCCCAAGCTGCTGGGATTACAGGTGTGCACCTCCTCACCTGGCCCAATTCTCTAGTTTTAAACTGTTTCCTTCTTAGCCCTTATCTCAGTTTGTAATGACTTATTTAATTATTTACTTCTTTATTTCTTATTTGCTAGGCAGTACCCTCCATGCCAACAGGACCATGCTATTTTATTCACCAATATATTTCAAGCTTTAGTGTCACATATGACAGGAGCTATGGATATGTTTGTCAAATTAGTGAAAAACAAGAAGGTTTGGACAAAATTTTTGTAACTCTTCTGGCCTTCCATCTCTCTGTTTCTTCAGTGTTCTGTCTGCCCTCAGATGAGGTAAGGTATACGTTTCTCGGAAACTCAGCCTTTGGTCTTATGCTGCTTCTTTAGAGCACTTAGAGAGCTTGTCCTCTTCTCCAGCTGAATTTAGGCCTTAATCTAGACACCTCTTGGATGTGCATATTCTGTCTTTATCCATTTTTGAATCTTTGATTTTTAGAAAGTTTGTTCTATTTCTGTCATTTTCCTAGATTCTTACTAATCTAAAAGTTGCCTTCTTGTTTTCAGTTACTGCATAGAATAAATTGTTTGCCATGTTTTTCTTGGTACTTTGTTCTTTTCTTTTTTTTTTTTTTTTTTTTTTTTTCTTTTTTTGTAAGTGTTCTTTGTCCATTTACTGTTGAAATCTTATAATTTTTCTTATATATTTCTATGAGCTCTATAAATCCATTTGGCTGTCTTAATTTTTTTTCATTTTTTTAATCTTTTTTTTAATAACATTTATTTTATTTTTATGTGGTGCTGAGGATCAAACCCAGTGCCTCAAACGTGCTAGGCAAGCACTCTACCACTGAGCTACAACCCCAGCCCTGGCTGCCTCAATTTAGAAACTAGGAAACCAAGACCCAGAGAGTTGAAGTGACTCATCTAAGGCCACAGAGTGAGTTAGGACCAAAGATGTAATGAGAACCCACGTCTCTTGGGGCAATGTTCCTTCCTAGTTAGCAGACTGCATCGTGCCCTGGACCCCAGCCATATGTCTTTATTTTATTGGACCTTCTCTATGGGTTCTGCCATCTGCTCAAACTTAACCTCACTTAAATCAGAATATAGTGCTTTTTCTTTTGTACCTCAAATGGGAATTTTCTCCTAGCCTTTCCATTTTAGTCAGTGTCCCTATATTTTTGCACTAACATAAACTCTTTTTTTTTAATTTTTTATTCTAAGATGTTATAAATGACAGCAGAATTCATTACATTTCATATTACACATATAGAGCACTTTTTTACTAATCTCTGGTTGTATGCAAAGTATATTCACACCATTCGTGACTTCATACATGCACTTAGGGTAATGATATCCCCCCCACTTCCCTTCCCCTCCCTCCCCATTGGCATTCTAGTAGAATGCATTACGGTTCATAATACACATATAGAACCTCTTTTCATATAACACTGTTTGTATACAGAGTATATTCATACTATTCAAGTCTTCAATCATGCATTTGGGATAACGATATCCAACATGTTGGAAATTGGAGCTTACTTTTTCTTCTATTAGGCGTATTGTGTCTGGTCTAATTCCTAGGTCCTTGATCCACTTTGAATTGAATTTTGTGCATGGTGAGAGATAGGGGTTTAATTTCATTTTGTTGCATATGGATTTCCAGCTTTCCCAGCACCATTTGTTGAAGAGGCTATCCTTTCTCCACTGTACATTTTTGGCACCTTTGTCCAATATAAGATAGCTGAAATTATATGTATTAGTCTCTGTGTCCTCAATTCTGTACCATTGGTCTACCCTTCTGTTTTGGTGCCAATACCATGCTGTTTTTGTTACTATTGCTCTATAGTATAATTTAAAATCTGGTATGGTGATGCCACCTGCTTCACTTTTCTTGCTAAGGATTGCCTTAGCTATTCTGGGTCTCTTATTTTTCCAGATGAATTTCATGACTGCTTTATCTATTTCTTCGAGGAATGTCATTGGGATTTTGATTGGAATTGCATTAAATCTGTATAATGCTTTTGGTAGTATGGACATTTTGACAATATTTATTCTGCCTATCCAGGAACAAGGAAGGTCTTTCCATCTTCTGAGGTCTTCTATAATTTCTTTCTTTGTTCTATATCTTTAAAGAGGTCTTTCACTTCTTTCATTAAGTTGATTCCTAGGTATTTTTTTTTTATGCTATTGTAAATGGGGTAGTTTTCATCATTTCCCTTTCAGAGGGTTTATCACTGTAACATAAACTCTTTTGGTGATAATGTCTAACAGGAAATTAGAGATATGGGATTAAGCTCAGATGAGAAATGTACACTAGAAATTCATATTTGGAAGTCATTTTCAAGGAAGCTCTTGCTTTAAATCACCTAAGTGAATGAATTCTCTAGTAAAAAGAAAGATTAAAGGGCTAAAAGACTGAACCTGGGAGAAAATGCATATGAAGAAGTGGGAGGAAGAGGAGCAGCCAGCAGAAGAGACAGAGGGAGTGTAGGCAGGGCAATATAGTCACTGCAGGCCGGGGAAGAGAGTATTTTTCAGAAGCAGAAGAAATGAGTGGCCTCAGTGTTCCTAGGTGGTCCCCAGACCCAAACTTGAGGGCCAACTGGGTAAAGGCCTTTGGTCCTGGCAGTTATAGGGCCTCTGTGAGTGGATGCCTTTATTATAAAGAAAGCCAGTGGGTAAGGGATATCGAGCAAACAGCTGATGAGACAGTGAGGTTAGGCCTTGAACTCTAAGCCTGGTGAGTGAGCAAGCATGCACCACTTTGCAGTACTGTACATATAAATATTATGGGGAAAGGTTTATGTCAGTCATAAGAATCTGATTTCAGAAATGCCTTATTTTCATTTATGATTGGTTAACAACAAAACCCCTTATGTTTATAAATTGCTTTCACATCTATGACCCGTTTGATCCATATAACAATTCTGTAAAGCCAATATCATTTTTTTCCCTCCATTTTAAAAATGAGAAAACTGAAGCTTGGAGAGTTTAAACTGTGTTTAGTTATCTTCCCCTGTGCTTAAGGAGTTTAGTTATCTTCCCCTGTGCTTAAGGAGAAGCTCCTGCCTGAGCTCTTTAGTTTGGGGTCATGTCTGGCTCAACATTCTTTTTTTTTTTTTTTTTTTTTTTTTTTTTTTTTTTTTTTTGGTACCAGGGATTGAACTCAGGGGCACTTGACCACTGGGCCACATCCCCAGCCCTTTTTTGTATTTTATTTAGAGACAGGGTCTCACTGAGTTGCTAAGTGCCTCATCATTGCTGAGGCTGGCTTTGAACTCGCCATCCTCCTGCCTCAGCCTCCCAAGTGCTGGGATTACAGGCGTGTGCCACCGTGCCCGGCATGTCTGGCTCAACATTCTAACCCAGTTCCTGGCACAGGGCCTGGTACATGCCTAGTATTTGGTAATGTTTGTTAAATGAGCAAAAGACTGGTTCCTGCTGGGAATTTGTCTTAACAATGTGCTAGGATGCAGAAAACCCCTTAACCTTAAACCCAGGGGACTTGACCCAGGTCATAAGACTAGCCAGTGGCCTGCTCACTTTAAAACATAAACTTCATGGAGCAAATAATGACTTTTTGCAGATCATTAACTTCCTTGATGTAGCTACTGACCAACTTGTGACCTTGGGGAAAGGTCATAGAGCCTCATTTTTTTCATCTGCATCAGGAGGAGGTAGGACTCTCTGATCACCAGAGGCAATAGTACAGGGTTAAAGTAGGCTCTGGAGCCAAACTGCCTATGTGTGCACTTGACACCTGGCCCTGCTTTTTGCCATGCTTCCTAAGTTATTTAGCCTCTCGATACCCTAGGTTCTTTACCTGTAAGATGGGACATTATGATAGCACCTACTTCATAGGGTTGTTCTGAGGATTATATTTATTCAGATATATAAAGAAGCAGGAGAAATGAGTGGCCTCAGTGTTCCTAGGTGGTCCCCAGACTCAAACTTAAGGGCCAAACTCATTAATGTTATTATGAAATAGCCTTTATGATCTGAAATTTATAATTTTTTTTTTCTAGGAGGGGAGTCCCCCAAACATCTCTTGTCTCATATCCCACCTCAGACTGGATTATCTTTCTCCATCTCATTCTTTGGACAGTCTTCCCTCTTGCTAACAAGGCTTGCATCTCCCCTGGGCTCCCTTATAGCTCTGCCCTTCCTGAGCTGGTTTCCCTGGCAGAGCCTCCAGACCAGTCTAGTCATGGCTCTTGTGGGAGCATCTGTGGAATGTACTGGCCCCTGCAGGCTGAAAGCAGCAACTCCTCTGCCCTTGCATGAGAGTTGGAGCCTTGTATCCTTTGGCCATTTCTCAGGCCAAAGGTTTTCTTTAGAAAAACAAGAAAGTGCACAACATAATCTCAACAGAGCCAATACTCTATGTGTCAATTCCTAATAATAGAGAATTCCAGGGTCTTGGGTGTTCAGTGTGCAGGCTCTGGAGTAAAGCTGCTGTTTTCAAGTCCTGGCTTCCATACATACTAGCTGTGAGACCTTGAGCAAATTACTTTGCCCAGCTTCAGCTTCTCATTTGTAAAAGGAGAAATAGTAGTGGTATTTAATTCATTATTTAGTTATGAGAATTAAATGAGATAATTTATACAAAGCAGGAAGACTTTTAAGCAATGGGTAAGAATTAGAAACTTTTTTCTGTTTCCCAATACTTTTGAAATCATTTCTTTATAGTATAGTCTGTTATTTTGTCTGCAATTGTGTGAATTCCCCAATCAATGGAATCCATATCCAAATTTTAGTGCAATTTGAAAGTCAAAGGTA
This sequence comes from Tamias sibiricus, assembly GCA_025594165.1. Classification (NCBI taxonomy): domain Eukaryota; kingdom Metazoa; phylum Chordata; class Mammalia; order Rodentia; family Sciuridae; genus Tamias; species Tamias sibiricus. The sequence continues at coordinate 47,392,823 of CM046658.1, forward strand.
CATGCTTTTTTTATTTAATTGTTTTGATCCAGGTTAGCAAACATTTATTCATTGTTTCTTCTGTACTTGGTCCTGTTCTGGGACCTGGGAATATGACTAGGAGTAAGGTACAGGTTCTGCCCTCAAGACGTTTATACTTTTGAGGGGAAAGTGGACATTCACATATTCTAGATAGGAGTGGGGATGTAGTTCAGTGGTAGGGCATTTGTCTAGCCTGCACAAGGTCCTGAGTTCCATCTACAGCACTGCAGAAATTCAATAGATAAAAACAGTAAGTGGTAAGGCATAGAAATGTGAGAAGGCCAGACAGCATCACCCAAAACAGGAACCTACAAGCTACTCACTATATCTAGAACCCAGTGCATGGAAAGAAAGGTGTCGAAGGACTGGGAAAAGAGGACAATATGGCATAAAGTAAGGTCAAAGAGGTTCTAGGGCATCCAGAACTCTAATGCTATACTCAGAAATTAACTTGAGAGCAATAGAGAGCCATCAAAGGATTTGGGGAAGTGATGTGATCAAATTGTCTTTTTTTTTTTTTTTTTTTTTTTTTTTTTTTAATGGGGATTGAACCCAGGGACTCTCAACCACTGAAACACATCCCCAACCCTTTTTATACTTTATTTAGAGACAAACTAGCTGCATAGCTTAGGGCCTCACTAAGTCACTAAGGCTGGCTTTGAACTCACAATCCTGATCCTAAGCTGCTAGGATTACAGGTGCCCCGCTCAAATTGTCTTTAAAAGGTCATTTTGACTTCAGTTAGAGACTGAGTTGGAGAGGGCCAGATTGGGCAGAGATTGGTCAGTGACCTTTTGTAGTAGACTAGTGGAGAGGTGATGAAAGCCTGAATTAGGGCCATGTAAATGGAGAGGGAGGTGAAAAGGAAGAGGAAAAGATACAAAAACTGGTGAGGAAGTGACTCTGTATGAATTGGAGGGGTTGAATGAACATAAGGATGAGTGAAACAGTGGAGCATAAAGTGATGCATGGGTGGCAGTGCCATCATGTGACAAGAATGGTTGAGTTAGAGATGTTTACTAGGGGACTGGTTAGATGTTTGGGTCTTATGCACAGTGGGAACCTTTAGCTAGAGATACATAGTTGAAAGTCATCTGCTTGCAGGTGGAGGTTGGGCCACAGGAGCAGATAAGATTACTCAGGGAAGGAAAGGGGAGGCCAAGGATAGTGCCCAAACTAGAGCTTAAATTATTAATGGGTGGGGAAAGGATAAGCAGCCGCAGAGAGAGAGAGAGAGAGAGAGAGAGAGAAGGAAGAAGAGAACCAGTAAACAGATAGTTCAGAAAGCAGTGGAAGAGAATATTTCAGAAGGAAAAAGGCCAGTGTCGGATGCCAAGCAGTCAGGATGCAGGAAGTCCACTGGATTTGATGAGTGGGACTCTGTTTGAGGGACTTCTGCACCTTCATTTTTCATACATAGTGCTGGCTCAGCAGTGCCTTTCTAGGTGAGTATCATATGATGGGAAGGACTCTGTTCCAAAGAAACCTGAATATGTCTCTTCTGTAGCAAGCCCTGGCTGTCAAGATGTTTGCGTGTAAGCCAGTGCCTCGGTTGAGCCAAACTGTATAGTCCCACTACTCAGAAGAGACCTCTGTTAATCATTTTATTGTAGGGCTGGGGTTGTAGCTCAGTGGCAGAGTGCTTGCCTAGCATGTGTGAGGCACTGGGTTCAATCCTCAGCACCAAATAAAAATAAACAAATAAAATATAAAGGCATACTGTCCATCTACAACTACATTTTACTATAAATTCTTCAAGACTTTCTCTGCATATAAACAAATCAGATGTTTATATGTCTACACATGTGGTTTTTAAAGTCCTTCATATACTGGCTTGCTTCCCCCCCCCCCTTTCTTTTTTTGTGGTGCTGGGGATTGAATCCATGGCCTCGTACATGCAAGGCAAGTACTCTACCAAATGAGCTATATCCCCAGCCCTCTGCATCCTCTTTTGATACCTGCTTTTTTCACTTAACTGAATGCAGTGATCATCTTTTCATGTTACTCTTCCAGTTTTTAAGGGTTTAAAGTGGTTTGTTTAAGTGGACCATAATTTTTTTTTTAACAAATTGAACCCTTAATGATGAGGTTGTTTTTATCTTTTCACTACCTGAAAGAACTTGGATGAATATTTTTGTAACATCTGTCTTCCCTGCTCACTTGGCAGGGTGTTCTAGTCAGCATTTTTGCTGCTGTGACTAAAGGACCAGACAAGTGTAACTACAGAGGAGGAAAGGTTTATTTAGGTGCTCATGGTTTCAGTCCATAGACAACAGACTCCATTCCTTGGGGCTCAAGGTAAGGCAGGACATCATGGTGGAAGAGTGTAGCTGAGGGAAGCAGCTCACATAATGATCAGGAAACAGAGAGACTCCGTGTGCCAGATACAAATGTATACCCTAAAGCCACGCTCCAATTCCCACCTCCTCCAGCCACACCCTACCACTTCAATTACCACCCAGTTAATCCCTATCAGGGGATTAATTCACTGATTGGGTTAAGACTCTTCTAACCCAAATATTTCTCCTCTGAACCTTCCTGCATTGTCTCACACATGAGCTTTTGGGGGACACCTCACATCCACACCATAACACAGGGTGAGTATAAACCAATTCCAAGGATTGTGTCCTACTCATCTCTGTCATCATCAGGCACAGAGGAGGTGCTGAGTGGGAGTGTTACAGTACCTTGAATGTAGGTATCTTATTTATATATAATCTTATCTATCTGAGGGAATAGTCTCAGCTATATCAAGAATTCTACACAGAAAAGGAAAATATCAGTAGTGATTTCTGCTTTGGAATGATATGTGTTTCAAAAGCAGTTTCCTCAGTATTATCATCTAAGAAATACCTTTAGATGTCTCTAATGAGTGCTCTGCATTCCTCTTCCTCATCTTCCTGTTTATGGTGAGTATTGATGTACTCCTTTCCCTGGTCAATAGAAAGACCAGATAAAAATCCTTGCTAAATAAATGGCTATAGTGAGAAGTTAAAGGCTCTTAATATTCTGTTACCCCTATTTACTTTTTTTTTTTTTCTTTTCTTTTTTTAACCTCCAGGATTCTCTTTAAACTTTTAAAGCAGGGATAGTTTCTTGTTCAAGCCCCGCATGACCAGTGCCTGGCATAGTACCCAGCACAAATGTCCTTCAGTAAGTGTGTGGAGAATAAAGGAAGCAAACAGTGTTGGGCTATATATAGTTGGCATAATTGGAGAAATTTTGTTTTGTCCATTTTCCCAAATTTAAATGTAAATTTCTGCTTCCCTTTGTTCATTGATGGCTCTTTTTTTCTTTTGAGATGGGGTCTTGCTATGCCCAGCTGGCCTGGAATCTTGGGTTCAAGTGTGATCCTTCTGCCTCAGCCTCCCAAATAGCTGGGATGATAGGAGCGTGCTACCATGCCTGGCTTTTGATTAAATTCTTAAATATAGAGTCTGTTCTGAGCTTCGTTTTATTTTAACTATTTTTTTAAATTGTAGATGGATATAATACCTTTTATTTTATTTGTTTATGTGTTTATGTGGTGCTGAGGATCAAACCCAGTGCCTCACATGTGCTAGGCAAGCACTCTACCAACTGAGCTACAACCCCAGGCGAGTCCATATAATTTTAATTATTATTACTTTATATATATTCAAATATCTTATAAGGCTATTTATACCTTATAAACTCCTCTTTTTCAAAAGTATTTTATACTCTTGTCCAGTTATCCTTCTAAAATAAGTCTAGAAATTTTGTTTGTATCTAACAAAACTAACCATTGAGACTTTTTCATTGAGATTACAAATTAATTTTTATGTTGGTATTTTTGTGCTTATCTTTCATCTAATTGTATGGTATATTTTCCCCTTTATTCAGATCTTGTTAGGTGCTCTAGTAAAACAACAAGCCTACTCTTCTTCCTATCTCCTGCCACTGTACTCACTGTTGGAGATACTAAGATAAATGTGTCACAGTTCTTTCCTTCAAGAAGCTCACTTTGGTGATTATCTGATAACTAGTCAGATAATTACAACTAACTATTGTATTTATTGTAATTCTTGTGATAAGCAGAAGCACAAGGGGCTAAGGGAGCACAGAGCAGGGGTCCCAACCAGGATGGGGGCTAGTAATGGAAGACTCCTGATAGGACACCCTTGAATGGATCTGAAAGCCTGAATGGAAGCAAGCGAGCTGAAGAGGGAAGAGAGTGTTCCAGGCAGACAGAATGTTCATTGGGGTGTGAATTCAAAAGTAAAGGGAAGAAAAAATATTTAAGTGATTTAGGAGCTACTGAAGGATTTGAGTGCAGGTGTGAAATGGTCAAATTTATGTTTTAGAAAAAAATGAAAAAGTAAATAGTAAAATTAAATGAAAGCCTCTCTAGCTTCAGTGTGGAAGATGGCATTAACAGGTTCCAAACTTAGCCAGAGAGGCCAGTCAGGAGGCTTTTGTGGTCACCTGGAGGCAGTATGCCCCAAGGCAAGGGTACTGGTACTAGGAATGGAGCAAAAGAAGCATCCAGAGCTGTTAAGGAAGTAGGCACCACTCTCATTAATGTATTACTAATATGGTTTTTACTAGCTTAGGCAGGATTTTTTTTGCCTATTGGATTCTGGCTGGTTATTGCTGCCTTAAGAAAGCTCTTGATTTTAAAACATATATCTGTCTTGTAGTCTTTCTTTTTTTGAAATTTTAATTCCTAGTGTTCAGTTGATTTCTTTGGCTTTTCTGGATATTTATTCTTATATAGGTGATTTTTAAAAAAATATTTATTTATTTGCTTTAGTTGTACACAATGCAATGCATTTATGTTTACGTGGTGCTGAGGATCGAACCCGGGCCGCGCATGTGCGAGGCGAGCGCTCTGCCGCTGAGCCACAACCCCAGCCCCTTATATAGGTAATTTTTATGTCAATATTTTTGACCTTTCCCCCTTTCTTCCATTTTTATTATGACAATCTGTAACATACACAAAAATAAAGTGAAATATGATAACAAAATTCCATATGCCCTTTGGCCTCACTTCATCTTTCTCTTTTTTGCTTTGTGGTGTTTGCCAGATCTTTTGTCATTTCAGGTCCACGTACTTGAGTATGCATCTCTAAAAAGTATGAATGTTTTCTTAGGTAACAACAGTGCCACTTTCTTGCTTAACAAAATTAGCAATAATTCCTTGGTATAATTTAATTTCTGGTACACATTCATATTTCTATTTATCTCAAAGTATCTTAAGTAGTTGGTTTTTTATGATGGAATCACATATCACATTTGGTAGTCAGACTCAGTCCCTAACCCTACCCACCTTTTTTTTTTTTTTTTTTCCAGTTGTAGTTGGACACAATACCTTTATTTTATTTATTTATTTTTATGTGGTACTGAAGATCTAACCCAGTGCCTTGCATGTGCTAGGTAAGCGCTCTACCAATGAGCCACAACCCCAACCCCCTACCCACCTTTTTAAATGTTGAAGAAACTGTGACTGTTGTCTTGTAGATTGTCCTGCATTCTAAATTTGTCCCACATTCTGAATTTGTCTCTATTTCTTCATACTATGATTTAATTTAACTTTTTTTTTTTTTTTTTTTTTTTTTTTTTTTTTTTTTTTGGGTACCAGGGATTGAACCCAAGGGCATTTAACTACTAAACCACATCCCCAGCCTTTTTTTTTTTTTTTTTTTTTTTTTTTTTTTTTTTGAGACAGGGTCCTGCTAAGTTGCTTAGGGCTTCAGCCTCCTGAGTTGTTGGGGTCACATAACATGCACCACCACCCCTGGCTCTTATTCTTTTTAAGAATCTATTGATAATGCCTCTAGTTATGACTTACTGTCAATAAGTCTGGTTCTCTCCATTAATTAAACCAGCCTTAGTGAAATCTGTCTCATTTGCACAAAAGCCTTCACGTCCTTAGGTTTATACTCTCAGTGCCACACATCAGACCATCTAGTCTTGTGCTTTTCAGAAATAGACACAACTACCTCTCCTTTGGTTTTTCTCCTTCTTTTCCAGGTCACACTGTGAACAAGATGCGCAAACACTCAGATTCAGAGGTGGCTTGCCTTGCCAAAGAAGTTTACACTGAGTGGAAAACTTTCATTGAAAAACATTCGGATAGACCTTCTATTGAAGTCCGAAGTGATCCCAAAACTGAGTCACTTAGGAAAAATGCCCAGAAATTACTCTCAGAAGCCTTGGAATTAAAGGTAAAGTTCTAATTGGAATGTGATTGCTAGGAGCTCCTCTTCAATAAGCCCCATGTTTTCATGAGCCTTCATAGACTTAATGCTGTGACCTTGTTCTAACAGATAACTCTTTAAGGATTCTAGATTTATAAGCATTCTGGGAAACAGTGTTGTAAAAGTGTGGGCTTGGAATTAGCAAGACCTAGGTTGAAACCCTGGGTGTAATACTTCTAGTCATAATGCCTTAGGCAAATTCCTTAACATTTCTGAAACTTGCTTTCTTTATCTAAAAAAAAGAGAATTACAATTCATACCACCAATGATGGTTATTGGGAAAGTTAAATGAACCATTCATACAAAGAAATAGTATCTAGTGCCTGCTGATTAGAAGTCACTTAACGAATATTGGTTCCTTCCCATTTGAAATTCTTTCCCTTCCCAATGAAGTAAAAATTCTGGGATGGCCTGTGTTTTGAAATATCAATGACGAAAGAAAGAGCTGTCTACTGAGTTGGGGGTGGGTGGCACACACCTGTAATCCCATTGGCTCGGAAAACTGAGACAGGAGAATCAAGAATTCAAATCTCAGCAATTTAGCAAGGCCCTCAGCAACTTATCAAGACCCTGTCTCTAAATAAAATATAAAAAAAGGCTGGGGATGTGACTCAGTGGTTGAACACCTCTGGTTCAATCTCTAACAAAACAAAGGTTGTCTATTGAGAAAACTCTACTTCCCCATTTTTGTTATCCCCCTACTTTTAATTCTAAGGCATAAAATCAGTTGTATAACCAGAAGTTCGGATGATATTAGTGGTTTGAAGTATACATGCTGGAATAATTTTTGCTTATTAATAATCGTATTAATCATCATCAAACAACAAATCTTGCAAGCTAATTGATACTCTGGAAAATCAGATCTATAACATTGTTATGGTTTGAATCTGAAACGTCCCTCAAACGCTGATGTGTTGAATTCAGGCTTGGGTACCCAGTGCAGCAATGTTCAGAGGTGGAGTATTTGGGAGGTGGTTGGATCATGAGGGCTCTGATTTCTTCAGTGGATTAATCCATTGATGGACTCATAATTGAATAGAGTACTAGGAGGTGGTAGGAACTGTAGAAAGTGGGGCCTCGTTAGAGGAAGTAGGTCACTAGAAGCATGCCCTGGAAGGGTATATCTTGTCCTGGCTTCTTCTTTGGATTTTGCTTCCTGGCTGCCACGAGGGGAGCAGCTTTGCTCTTCCACACCATTCTGCCCTGATGCTCTGCTTCATCACAGGCCCAGAAACAGTGGAGCCAGCCAACCATGGACTGAAACCTTTGAAACTATGAAACAGAATAAAGCTTTCTCCTCTAAGTTGATTTTCTCAGGTATTTTGTCACAGTGACAGAAAGCTAACTAAGCACAAACATCTATTTTTCCTCTTCCCAGGATATCCCAGGGTATCCTTATTAAAATATCCTTAAAGAATAATTTAATATTATTAATAAAAGAAGGAATTCAGAAGTCTCACTGAAGTGTTAGATCTATTACTACATTCTCAAAAAAATTTTTTTAACCTTTCTTTCTGAATTTTTATCTACAAAAGAAGAATAGGTAGACTTGTGATAAATTATTTACTTTTTGAAAAGAAAATTTTAGTTTAAAAAAGAAAACTTAGAATAGAAAATGAAAAATGTAGAAAGGGGGAGAAATCTCCATTGAACCTATCACCCCAGCATAATCTTAACATTTTGGTGCTTTTCCTTTTTTGGTAAATTATTATAGCTTTTTAAATGAATGCTGGGCAAATTATTATTATAGCAAATTATATGCCAAACATTCTGTAAGATTTTTTTTTATTATTTAAATAACATTGCAGAAAATTACATGATTATTTACATTTGTGCTTTCTCTTCAATCTTGATCAATTTCAATTAATGTCATTTTATATATCCTTTTCTATGTATCTTCATTTTTTCATGTTTATAATTTTTAATGTTTATTTGATGGTACAGGGAATTGCTATTGAGTAAGTTTGCTTAACTTGTTTTAAATGAAGGTTCAGTATGAATATTGGAAGACAGAAAAACATATGTAGGTTATAAGTAACTTTCCAGAGTATCGATTAGCCAACAGACGTGCTATTTTAAATAAAATTCATTTTTTAAATAAGCCAAAATTATTGTAGAAACATACAGTGTGGGTATGTAATATGTAGTTAATGTGGTGGTAAATACCAGTTCCCTGTGGTATCTTTTTAAGTAAATGATAATAACGAAGCTATGCTTGTAAGGATTAATGAGCAGTTTGCCTGCTATATTAAACTCCATAATAATTATCCTTTTAGTTTATCCATTAATTATCCTTTAAATGGCACATCAAGTGGTAAGCACTCAAGTGTTACAAAGCAAAGTTAAAAAAGTGATACATTCGTTAGTGCTTTCCATCGTAATTGGAAAAAATATCAGATTAAGCATAGCTGAATGGTTTTGCTCCCAAAGAGTAAATTTTAAAAATTAAAAGTATGCATCTTACTGTCTTCCTTGGCCAAAAGAAAAAAAAAATCAATCTGTTTTTCTTGCATAAACAGCATTTGATGGTATTTTTGTTGGTTTGGGATGTAAGAAAATGTAAACACAAACACTTTTTCATAGGGTTAACCCTAGCACCTATCATCATGAGACATTTCCATATTAGGGTAAATCAGTGAACCATCTAATCCAGTATCTGGTCTTTGAAAGTAATCAATGTGGAGTGCATTCAAATCAGACATCAGGCAGCAGTAGTAAAACCGTTGGGTAAGTTATTGGCCCAGTGACTTGAAAAGCTTTTACAATTTGATCCTAGCATGTGTTTTCATAAATACCAAATCTACTCATTATATTCTTTGTAGAAAAAGATGTTTCCATGTTGCTTCAGTTATATCCTTTAATAGTGAAAGTCAGAAATGAAGAATATACACACAGCCAAAAGATTCATCTCTTTATTACCCTACAGATCTTGCTTTCTAGATTCATGGATTATTTTCTTGTTCTTGGAATAATGGAATAGATGAATAAAAACTCCATCGTTCAAATCCAGGCTCTATTCCCCTTTACTTTCTCCCTTCCGGATCTTCTTTGTTCTTCTCCGTCTTTTAGATCTTTCCTCATATGAACATCCCCTGTGGTGTCATTCTCTTACTTCCCCTTCCTCATTATCCACTCTCCTTCCTACATCACGTCCTGTGATCATTTTCCTATTATGTCATTAAAAAAAATGAACCTGATTCTCAAAGTGAGCCTGTATCATTAAGAGTTATGAAACACTGGCTGGTTGGCTCAGTTGGTTGTCAGATGGTGCTAATGAGATCCAGGTCAGGGGTACATTCTCATATGGGACTGTTAGTTTTTTCTTTGTTTAATGGCCTCAGGCTGCACCCTTGGCTTTGACCAGCTCTGTCATAAATGTATTCAAGTGGTCAAAAAGAAGTGTGGGTTGATATGTAACAAATCCAATCATGCTATCAGAAAACCCAAACAAAATTCGCTTCTAATGGATAGTCAATATTCATTGAATGTTTAGTGGGATTCTACTAGGTGTCAGGGGAAAATACAAACATAAATGAGCTTGCTAACTCCTGGGCTGGGGAAGTCACTCAGTGGTAGAGTACTTGTATAGTAGGCAGGAGGGCCTGTGTTCCATCCCCAGTAAAACCAAAGACAGAGAGAGAGAGAGAGAGAAAGCAAGCCAACTAGCTAGCTTACCATCTTCTGAATGAGAGCCTGTAAATAACAAACAAAAACACGAGACAGTCTGAAGCAGGGGTATAAGCCCAGCAAGTGGTATAGACGTACAAAGTATGGAACAGTTAACTTTGGTGTAGGAACCTGGGAAGGATTTTGCTAACTAGAAAACACATATAATAAAAAGACATTTATCTGCTGTGCGTGATGTTATTGAGAGGGCAGGAAAGGAGGTAGGGGTACATGGGGAGTAAGCACATTCATGTGACAAATACTTACTGAGCACTTCCTATGGCTAACAAAGGAAGAAGACCTTGTTTCCTTGCATTTAAAGAGCTTACAGATGTGGCACACATCACTAATTGATGATGGCACCATTTCCCCCCAGATCCATTCCCTGGTGAAGGAGGGCCCTAGGTGGTCATGTTTTATATCTTCCCCCAGCTATAGCCAGTTTGCCCAGGATTAGAAAACTGAATTACACACACTCCACACACAGACACAAATAGATAAGGAAGGCATGTCAGATTCTCTGTCTCTGAGAAATGGGAACTAGGAAATACCAAGAAAACAACAGTGCAAGTGTTGAAACAGAAGGGATGTTGGAGGAGTTATGAGGAAGCAGAAGGTGTGGGTAGAGATGTGTAGCATAAGAGGAGAGAACCAGGCAGTTAAAATTGGTAGTGAGTAAGGCCCAGGGAGAGGAGCAAAAATGTGTGAGAGAGACCAGGCAGATGATGAGAGATAGAAATATTGCTAAATACAGCAAATCCCTAGATTTCTTCTAGGGTTTCTGCTCCCATTTCCATTTCCACAGATGTATCTCATAGCAAAATCTCTTCTTCTCAGGGTCTCATTGAAACTGATTCTTTTCATCCAAAAGGGTTTACTTACCTAAAGCACCAAGTTAGGGCCCATTGGAAAGTACTTATCAATTTGGGCAAGTTTGGATTACCCAAGGCTGTTAAAAGATAGGTCTTGGGCTGGGGTTGTGGCTCAGCGGTAGAGCACTCACCTACCACATGCATGGCCCAGGTTTGATCCTCAGCACCACATACAAATAAACGAATTGTGCACAACTAAAGCAAATAAATAAATATTAAAAAAAAAAAGATAGGCCTTCTTCACTTTGTGCAATGAACTTCTTATACACAAATGTGCATGATGAATTATTTTCCTTAAGATTTACATTTAAAATCACAAATACTTTTCTGCATTTCTTCATTTCCATTGTCCTTCATTTAGCAAGAGGCATGCATGAGAATTGTTAGATGCTGCCTATTCCCATCACACCGCTGGCGTAGCACCTGTCAAGCTGCGCCAGGGCTCTCTCTGTACATTCCATCTCCTTTCTAAGGCTGTGGGTACTAGTGGGGAGAGGTCAGATCTTTTATGTGCTGTGTCTCCAAGATCCAGGTAGACTCAGAGTACCAACTATATTTGCTGGATTAAGATATATAAGTAGCCAGTTATGTGAATTCCAAGGCACTCTCAAGAGTGTTTTTTTTTTTTTTTTTTTAAGTAGCACAATTTAATGGAATGGCCATGACTTTTGTTTTATAAACACACAGACCCTTCTTTCCTTGATAAGCATGGCCCCTTTTTAAGAAAAGGTTTTCTTACCTATTAAACTAAGTGAATCTCTAAATATTCAGTGAGTAATCAGTCTCCTAGAACAGGAGCCTATCTGGAAAATGCTGTGGGCCAAATGCTTGGCAGCTAGCCAGCCACCTTGCCAGCCTCCCAAAGTAGTCTGATACCAGGGCTGCCTCAGGCCAGGGACTAGTTCAGCATCCACTCAGGAACCCTTGGCTTGAAAAACTCGGGCACTATGGATTCTAGAGAGCCATGGTGGCAAGTCCACTCGCTCTAGCACAGATCTAGAAGGTAATCAGTCAGCCACTGGGACCGCAGGCTTTCATGAACATCTTTTGCCTAGTGTGGGCCTCAGCAAATGTCTGTCTCACTCTCTTTCTCCATCTCTCTGCTCCCTGCTTGGTTCTTGTATCTTCAAAGTTTCTCTCTCTTTTTTTTTGTCTATGTCTATCTTGCATGTTAGGACATGTTATCAAATGTCAGATGAGCCTTTTTATTTTTTTTGGTGTTCTTTTTCCTCTTGTGTGTGTGACGTGTGTTACTGGGGAATTGAACCCAGGACCTCACATATTAGGTAAGTGCTCTACCACTGAGCTACACCTCCAGCCCGTTGTTTATTTGATTTTGAGATAGGGTCTCACTAATTTGTCCAGACTGGCCTTGAGCTTGCAACCCTCCTGCCTCAGCCTCCTAAGTATCTGGGATCACAGGTGTGCATCACCATACCAGGGCTTTTTCCTTTTTATGCTTTTTACATAGAAGTATATATACAGAATAATGTGTGTCTGGCTCACTGAACTGATCACAAAGCAAACACCCAGATTCTAAACTCTTTCAGTCTAGAAAAAACGTCATTTTCTCCTAAAGCCAGGTGCTGCCCTCCTTGGTCAGGTGACTTCCCTGTGGCTATGCTCTTCCACATTCGTTCCCACCCCCTTTTCTAGCACTCAGTCCCCCAGTGATCCTCATTCACCACCTGTTTCTCATACTGCATTTTCTCCCCGTGGCCATAAAAGCTGTGCCTACCCCAGTCACCGCTGTTCCTGAGCCCAAGCACAGAGCCAGGCACGTAGTAAGTGCTGAATAAATCTTCAGTAAATGCCTAGCAGGAAGGGAAGGAATAAAGGGAAAAGAGGGAGTGAGAGAAATTCGTTCCTCTTTTCAAAGAACTTACTACCAGGGGAGACAAACTCAAAATATAAATTATGATAACATTATGATAATGACCAAGGAAAGCTCAGGACATGGTGGTAGCCTGAAGAACTTTCAGTCCTTTGTGCTAGGGTTTTTGTTGGTTTCTCTGCGGGTGTATGTTTGCCTCAGCTTTGACATACAGACACAGGAGAGTTTCCTGGGGAAAGGTGCCCTGGCATAGAGGAGCATGAAAGCAGCTAGAGTGCTTAGGCCGGAGGGTGGGGAGGGAGACAGGCTGGGGGTCTCTGACCAGCAGCCTGACCTGGCCTGGATCCATACCATGTGGACATAATCCCAGACCTGGCCTGCTTTGATTAGGTCTGTGACCTCAGGGTGGCTTGAGTATGAGCCCCAGACCACCCCAGAATTGCTACAGGGCCCATCCCCTAGGCCTGTTCTGCTTAATTGAATCTGCATGGGTCTCAGAATGTTGAGGGAGCCACTGGGTGCCGAAAGGGTGCCGTGAACTTTGCAGTCAAGGTCTAGGGCAGAGTTCCAGCTCCGTCTTTCAGTAGTTGTACAGTCTTGATCTTTTACCTTTGAACCTTTTTCCTTATCTATAGAATGTGATAATAAGAGTTATGAGCATTAGATGGGAAATTAGATGATTTATAAACTGCCTCATACACATTTCAGGATCCAGACCCAGTGTTTCTAAAATGCCATAAGGGGTTAAAAGGCCCTTTAAAAACAAAAAGAAGCATGAACTGCTACACTGATTTATTATCCTTGGACTTCGTTTCCTGGTTGGTAAAGTACAGGGCCCAGTACCCGTTGCTTAGTTCAAGCCAGTTTCCTGTTATAATGGCAAATATTACCACCCGGCAGGGGTTGTGAATGAGGTCCCTGTCACAAAGCACATGGCCTTGTTCCTTAATTGCCAGGGTGGAATTAATTTGCTCTTCCTGTTTCTCTTGTGACAGGAAGTAGATGTCCTTGAATTTCAGTTGATTAATGGAGGCCTCGAGCAGAGTGCTCCAGCCTCTCTTACTTTTAATCCTTATGCAATGCAAGGCCCTAATTTGATAATTTTGCTGTTTTTTAGATGGATCACCTACTGGTTGAAAATATTGAGCGGGAAACGTTTCATCTCTGCTCCCGCCTCATTAACGGGCCATACCGGCGGACGGTGAGAGCTCTGGTCTTCACATTAAAGCATCGAGCTGAAATCCGGGATCAGGTGAAGAATGGCTCACTGCCCGTCGGCACGTTTGTACAGACCCACAAAAAGTGACCTGAGGACGGTTCCAACCCTGGGCTGGGCAGAGAGGAAAACGGGCCTCTCTCTGCCATTCAAAGACTCTTTTGAGTCTGGGTGATGGCTGGTGCTGGCTGTGCTAAATTTTCCCATGGTGCCATTCCTTCAGACAGAGGATGCGGGGAGCCCTGGGAGACAGGCCTGCGGGGCCTGCTTCATTAGCCACCGTGCGCTGGTGCTGCCTAACAGGATGCACGCAGGCTGTCACTAGGAAGCGCCATACGATCACCATCACCAACATAGTGAAAGGGTGACGGATTTCACTGTGAGCATGCCAAGGACACCTCTGAACTTCCCCCATGTCAGGCAGATGAAGTTAACACTTTATTTCACCACCCTGCAGGTAACTGAAACTCAATTACCGCTGCTGCTCACTCGGTTCCATCCCCCTGAGTTTAGACAGCTCTGGTGCCTCTCAGAACTCCCCTGTCTGTTCTCTTTGCTCAACCCCAGGGGTGAGCCTGCTAGAGCCAGCCGACTAGCCCTGCTTTCCAGAGCTCACTTATCTGAACGTTTCAGCTCTCCCTGGAAGACCTTCTGTGTTGGTCTCCGGAGCCCCCATGCTGAGGCCTCTAATGAGGAACCGGCCTGAAGCCTCCCCACACCTCGGAGTTTATTTGAATACATTGGCTCTGGTTTAGGGCTCTGTAGAAGATACATAATGAAATTTCTTCTGCAATGAATTACTGCAGTAAGGAAAAAAATGTGTATTTTTTTAAAAAATGAAATACCTATGTACAGGCCTGCTTGAACAACGATGTAAATGATGTTTGCCTTTTTAAAAGTACTATTAAACTGAGACTTGTGTTCTAAAACAAAAGGTGTGGTTTCTTCACTGAAAAGTGTTCTGGGTTGCGAAGGGGTACAGTTGGCGAAATTAAAGAATGGCAGGACAAGAATCTGAGGGAAGGAATAAGACCCAAGGAAGGCTCTTCAGACTGTGGGGAAACAGGTGCCATGTCTGCAGTCTGAAAGGAAGGAGCCAATTAAAAGGGGGAGATTTAAAATTAAAAAAGGGGTGAGTTGGAAAGCAAGGACGGAAGGAAGGGCTAATGTCTCCCCAAATGCCTGGCGCTTTTCCTAAGAGGATTTATTGACATGCATCTTTATATAGTTCTTTGAAAATCCTGTTAATTCCTGTTATGTGTAGTAGGCATTGTTCCAGTACTTTAGATTTGTTCACTACTAAGCAACGTTCACTGTGTGCCCATTCCATGGGGCGTGGTGAATAGCCAGCAGTGGCTGCAGATGAGACCCTGAGGCTCAGGAGCACACGATCCCGACAGTTCCCGCTGCTCGTAACTGCTGGAGCTAGAGTGATAACTGAGCTCTTGCCAGGTGCCTGGGACTGTGGGAACATTTTACAAAAAGAAAATACCTAATTAAAGATGAGAAAAGTGAGGTTCTGCAAAGTGTAGTAGTAACTTACTCGGGGTCACAGATACCGAATGACAAATCTTGGTCTGTTTGACCGTATACAGTGTCTGGTTGATTCCATCAGCTCATATTCTAGCATCATGTATGCTGATGATATTCCAGTTTGTATCTTTAGCCCATACCTGTGCCCTGAGTTTCCAACAGCATCTCCTAGATGTTCTGTGGACATCTAAGATGTTAAAACCCATCAGTGGATCCCTGTTACCTTCTGGATAGAACACAAGCACCTTAATGCTGGTGTATAGGCCAGCTGTGATCTGGCCCCTGCTTTCCTCTCCATTCTCACCTCCTTCCAATCCCTGCCTTCCGTCTTCACCAGACTGCTTGTAGTTCTTCCACATCACATTTCTTTTTTTTTTTTTTTTTTAATATTTATTTACTTTAGTTGTACACAATGCAATGCATTTATGTTTACGTGGTGCTGAGGATCGAACCTGGGCCGCGCACATGCGAGGCGAGCGCTCTGCCACTGAGCCACAACCCCAGCCCCACATCATATTTCTTAAAGCAACAGAGCATTCCCTTTCTGGAGTACTGCTCCCCACCTAATTCCTTTCTTGCCCTTACCACAGTACCCTGTCTACTCTTCTAGACGTATCCACGTGTTCTGTAGTTATGCTGATTCTGTCTCCCCACTAGATTGTAACCTCTCTGACATCAGAGATCCCAACTCACTAGGTATTTTCAGTGCCTAGAACAGTGCTTGGCCATAGTAGTAGCCAATAAATATTTATGGAATTAGTGGATGTCCAGATGTCTGTGCTCTTCCTGGTTCCCCCTTAATCTGTTATCCACAGAGTAGCCAGAATGAGCCTCTTGAAATGTAAGACAAATTATCTCTTTTTTGCTTAAAACCTCCCAGTGGCTTCCATTTCTCTTGGTGTAAAATCCCTTACCATAGGGCTGGAGATTTAGCTCAGTTGGTAGAGTGCATGTCTTGCACACACAAGGCCCTGGGTTCAATCCCCAGCACCACACACACAAACACACAAAAATCCCTTACCATATCCTACAAGGCCGAGCGTGGTCTGGCCTCTGACTATCTCTGACCTCATTTCCTGTTATTCTCTCCCTCATGCTTCTGTGGTCCCATTGGCTCCCTTGCTGCCTTGCACCTACCTACTAAGCATGCTTCTGTCTCAGGGCCTTTGCACTTACTGTTCTGATAGCACTACTTGTTCCTCAGACGTCTCCATGTTCCTATTCTCACTTAGATCAAGTCTCTCTTTCCCTTATCAGAAAAGCCTTCACTGACTTCCCTGAGTAATGCTCCCTCCCAAATATTCTGTAATACTCTACCCTGCTTCATTTTTCTGCAGAGCATTTCTCATCCCTTGACACAGTTCTTTATTGTCTTGCTCCTGCTTCAAGAATTTTAAGCTTCAGGAAAGTAGAGGCTTTGTTCTGTTCCCTGCTGCATCTCCAGCATCTGGAACAGAGGCTGGCACAAGCTAGTCCCCATGTCCATTTATTGCCTAGTTGAGTGAGTGGCTGTGGATGGAAAGGAGAAGCATCTAATTCAATCAGGAAATGCTTCCTGGAGGAGGTGATACCTCTGTGCAGTTTTTTTTTTTTTTTTTTATATTTATTTGTTTGCTTTAGTTGTACACAATGCAATGCATTTATGTTTACGTGGTGCTGAGGATCGAACCCGGGCCGCGCACGTGCGAGGCGAGCGCTCTGCCGCTGAGCCACAACCCCAGCCCCATCTCTGTGCAGGTTTAAAGGGCAGAAATCAATTGGGTGGTTGAGGTGGATGCCTACAGAGGAGACAGTAAGGAAGGATCCAGAAATGGAGATTTCTGGAAGATGATTTGGGTTGGGCATGGTGGTACACACCTGTAATCCCAGCAGCTCAGGAGGCTGAGGCAGGAGGATCACCAGTTCAAAATCAGCCTCAGCAGATTAGCAAGGCATTTAGCAACTCAGACTCTGTCTCCAAATAAAATAATAAAAGGACTGAGGAGGTGGCCCAATGGGTTCAATTGATATCCCCCCCCAAAAAAAAACATGATTTGTGTGGTTGGAGTGGGGAACACATGCAGGAGAGTAGCTGGAGATGAGAGAGGAGAGAAAGGCAAGAACCAGCACCAGATTTGAAGTGTCTTGAGCATCAGGTGAAGGCCTTTGGACTGATTCCCAGCAGGAACTGGTCATTTCTGTGTTACAAGGAGAAGCCAGAGCAGGGAGAGTGGATGCATGTTAAGAAGCTTCAATTATGAACAACCAAAGAGTTCTGCTAACTTGGGAACCCAGAGTAAGTTGCAAACATTGCTTTCTGGCTGAAAGGCTTCAGTAGTGATAGTTGGAAAGTAAAATGATTGCAGAGATGTGCTTTGGAGATTTGGAAAGCAGGCTGTGTTATTTGTGGCTGTTTTCTCCTGGATGCATGTGTAGAATTTCCATGAACGCTAATGGAGCTATTCTGAGCACTTGCAGAAGGGAAGGAGGCCTGCAGACACCCATCCACATTTGCCCACCCACCAAGAAGCACTTCTGGGCTCTAGTCTGTTAAAAATGAAAGGGTTGCTCCTGGAATGGGATGAGAAAAGTTTCTGGCACCTCTGAGTTACCTGAGAGTTAGGTCCACACGTGTCTTCTAAGCCCTTTCAGTTGCTTGAGGAAATTTGTAATTAGCATCAGTCTACACAGGCAGCTTATTGATCCTCTTCTCATGCTGGTTAAATTGGAGTCCTGGTTCTTTGAGTTAGGGACTGAGTCTTTTTATTTCCCCTCATTCACTCCACAAGTAAAAGTTGCTCCTCTTCTTTGGGCCCAAGACTAGCCTGGCACTGGGGAAACAGCAGTAAATAAGATGTCATGTCCACCTTGAGGGGCTCTTGGTATGGTGAGACAGACACAAGTAATAATAATGGTATAGCACATTAGGTGTTTAGACATTTATTTCAAATATGGAGACAATAAAAATAAAGAAAGGAGTGACTAATGACTCAGAGGGGGAACATCTTCAGAGAAGAATTCATCTTTGAACCAAGACTGTGCAGAAGCACAAAGAAATGAAACGCGCGGTGAGCCTCTGAAGGCAGACAAGGTGCAGTGGTCAAAGCCTAACGACTCAGGAATGACTAGCAGTGAGAAGTGGGCAAAAACAGTAACAAGGTCTTGGAGGCCTCACCAAAGGGATTGGACCTTGGCCTCCAGACTATGGAAGACCATGAGAAGTTTTTAAGGAGCTGAATGACTTGACTAGATGTGTGTTTTAAAAAGATAAAAATATTCCTGCATAAACACATATTTAAGAAAAATTTAGGGCTGGGGCTGTAGCTCAGTGGCAGAGTGCTTGCCTAGCATGTGTGAAGCACTGGGTTCGATCCTCAGCACACATAAACAAATAAAATAAAGGCATTCTGTCCATCTACAACTGTCCATCTACAACTACAAAAAAATAAAATAAAAAAAGAAAAATTTAAACATTTATTTTAAAAACTCAATACTTTTAAGGAAAGAAACACAGTAAATGAAAGGGTATTATTATTATTGTTGTTGTTGTTATTATTATTATTATTATTATTATTAAAGTTTAGAGTTGCCCAAACAGATACCATTAGAATCCCAGGCTTGAAAAATGGCAGGAGGCTCAGATAACACACTTACCGCATCCGGTGGGGAGAGAACAGGCAGCTGGCATTTTCTCATTTATACAATGTCGGGTTCTTAAACTTGTGCCTGTCAACCTTGGTTTTCTTTTGCAGCAGCCTCAGGCCTCGCAACCTCACTCTGAGCTTTGTAATGTGTTTTGGATGCGTTTATCACAGCCAGATGGGGCAAGGGCTCAGTTTGTTACTGCCCATTATTGCTATCAAAGGGAGTCCATCCAGAAAAACAAGGCTTTGGGAGCTTCCATTAGTTCAGTGACACTGCCTTGGTTTCAAAGGAGAGATGGTTTGATTGGATGACATTGTGTTTTCTTTTAAATTACCCAAAATGATACAATTGCTGTCAGGGATGGACTACCCATCAGCTGGGTACGTTGGTTTCAAGATCCAAGAAGACCAAGATGTCCAATCAAATGCTGTTTTTCATCCTGTTGAAGTCACTCATTCAGTGCGTATTTGTTGAATTCTGTGCCAGGTACAGGGATCACAGGGATAATTGAGACAGTGTCTGGCCTCAAGTTCATGGTCTAGCAAAGGAGAGAGAAAATAAATGGACCATTTTTTAAAAAGCAAACAACTATGACTTATGGGAATTCAAAGAAAAGGAAATAAAAGCCAATAAAAATTTTAAAAGATGCTCAGCCTCCCTGGTGATCAGGTGATGACAAAGATTGACGCCATCCTTAGAGAGCTAAGGGATGCAGGGGTGGAGATCCCCATGTCTCTCTAGTTAGCCCCCTGGTCTGCCCCCTACAAAAAGCAGGTGGATCCCAGAAGATGACTGCAGCAGAACCAACCAAGAGAGTTCTGCCGGCTGCTGCCGTGTCAGATGTGGTATCTTTCCTCGAGCACGTTATCACATTCTCAGACTCATGGTGTGTGGCTGTGGAGCTGGTGAATGTTTTCTTTTTCTACCCTATCAGAGAGGAAGATCAGGAGCAGTTCACATTCACTTGAAACAGATAAGAGTATACATTTACAGACTTGCCCCAGAGATGTTAAGGCTCTTGCCCTCTCACAACCTAGTCTGAGAAGACCTGCACAGCCTAGGCATCTTACACAACATCACACCGAGCCCATAGATCGATGTCATCAGCTGATTGGTCCACATGAGCAAAACCTGGCAAGTCTATTGGAAGCCTTAGGCTTTGCGGAGAATGGTTGAGAAAACCCTATGATGATATAGAGGGGGCTGACAGGTCAGTGAAATCTTTAGGGACCTGGGGTCTGGATATGCCAGGGACATCCCCTTGGAAGTAGAAGACAAATTGTTGCATCTGCCACTCCCACCATTAAGAAGGAAGCATGTGTTTGGCAGGCCTCTGGGTTTGGGAGGCAGCACATATTTCACACCTGGGAATACCACTCCATCCCTGTACTAGATGAGACAGAAACCTGCTGGATTTCATAAGGGCCCAGAGCAGAAAAGGTCTCGGCAGCAGGTCCAGGCTACAGTACGAGTGGCCATGCTGCTTGGGCCATATGAGCTGGCAGAACCTGTGGTATCTGAGCTATCCATGGTGGGAAAAGACACCCATTGAGTTTATGACAAGGCCCAGTAGGAGAATCATCACAATGTTGACCCCTAGGAATCTGGAGCAGGGCCATGCCATCTGTAGCCAAGAATTGTATACTTCTCAAAAAACAGCTCCTGATTTGCTACATGGTTCTGATATCATCTGACCATGGATCATCAAGTTGATCGTGTAGCCAAAGCTGCTAGGATGGACTGGATCTTACTGGATCCATCAAGTCATAAAGGCCAGACAAGTCCAGCAACAACTCATAAGATGGAAGTACAACTGGAATTGGGCGTAGCAGGGCCAGAGAATAGATAGGCTGCATCATGAGCAGGTGGCCCAGACATCTAGGTTCTCCACCACCTTTGTACCAGCTCCTCTGCCTCAGCTCACACCTATGGATGCCTGGGGAGTACCTTATATCCAGCTGATGGAGAAGAAATATGAGCCAAGCTTTGTTCACAGGTGGATCAGGTCAGTATGTGTGAGCAAGACAAAAATAGACCATGGCTGCCCCAGTGTCTGGCTTCAAGTTCATATAGCTACATCCCCACATAGGGACGTCCTTGAAAGACAGCAGAGGGGGAAATCTTTCCAACAGGCAGAACTTTAGATAGTGTACCTTGTCATCTACTTTTATGGAAAGAAACGGGGCCAGGTCAAATGGATATCATGGACAGTGGAGAATGGCTTGGCTGGGTGGTACCGGGTCAGGAAGGAGTAAGATCGGAAAATTAAGCACAAGGAAACTTGGGCCAGAGACATGTGGACAGACCTATGGGAGTGCTCACCAAGTGTGAGATCCTTGTATTCTGTGTTAACTCCCATCAGAAAACATGGAAGAAGCACTAAACAACCATGTATATGCAGTTAATGTCCCCCAGTGTCTATCTGAGGCTACCCCACAGCCGGCACGATAGGTACATAAATGGAGTAACCATGATGGCATGAGAGAAGATATGTAGGGGCCCAATAGCATGGTGTGTTGGTCCACTTTCTGTTGCTCTAACAAAATACTCAAGACCAGGAGATTTATAAAGAATGGTTTATTTGGGACTGGGGTCATGGCTCAGCAGTAGAGTGTTCGTCTCGCATGTGTGAGGCCCTGGGTTCAATCCTCAGTACCACATAAATAAAACAAAGGTATTTTTAAAAAGAAGAAGAAGAATGTTTTTTTGGCTCACGGTTATGGAGGCTGGGAAGTCCGAGAGCACGGTGCCAGCATCTACTTGGCATCTGGTGAGGGCCTTCTGTCTTACTGCATCACAGCATGGCAAAGGGCATCACGTGGCAAGACAGAGCAAGTGCGGTCTGGTCTCTTCCTCTTCTTATAAAAACCACTAATGCCATCACGGGGTCCCCATGCTCATGACCTCATCTAACCCTAATCACTTCCTAAAGGCTCTACCTCCAAATACCATTAACATATGAATTAAGGGAGTAAGTTTCCAATACATGAACTTTTGGGGGACATATTCAAATCAGCACATGAGCTCCCACTCACCAAGCTATTGCTGCTGCTGAGTGTCCAACCTGCCAGCAGCAGAGACCAACACTCAGCCTCAGATACATCTCCATCCTGCAAGGAAAAGGACCAGCCACTGGGCGAGCCGATTATATGAAACACTTTTCCCTGGAAAGAGCTGTGATTGATTTCCCCTGAAACAGAACTATCCCAGGGTTTGACTCTGTTGCTTACAGGGCTTCATTCAGCACAACTCCTGAAGGGTTTACAGAGTTTTAAACCTGGATAGGTTACAGGTTCTATAGATTATAGGACAGTCATGTGGGATCCCATATGACTCTTCAGCACAGGAGCTGCAGCAGAGGGCATATGGCCATGGGGTCCATTCACCCTTTCGTATATGGCACTCTTTGTTTTTTTTTTTTTTTTTTTTTTGGTATTGGAGATTGAACTCAGGGGCACTCGACCACTGGGCCACATCCCCAGCCCTTTTTTGTATTTTATTAGAGACAGGGTCTCACTGAGTTGCTAAGTGCCTCACCATTGCTGAGGCTGGCTTTGAACTCGTGATCCTCCTGCCTCAGCCTCCCAAGTGCTGGGATTACAGACGTGCGCCACCGCACCCGGCTACATATGACACTCTTGAGCTAGCTTGGAACAAACTTTTGAAGGCACCAGCTCAGATGTGACTCCCCGAGAGAATAGGATGTCATCTTCCAGGATGAAGAAACATTCTAATCAAAGACAATTACACGGCACTTTGTCTCTGATAGGTAAACTACACCAGTCCAGGACCCGAGCGTGGAAAGCGAGATTGGCTCACTATTACCATCATTCCCAGCGACCCTCTCGGGCATTTGTGCTTCCAGTGCTGGCAACTCTGGGCTCCACAGGTGAAGAGGTCCTGGGTCTCAAAGGGAAAACAACACTTCCATTGGAAACATCAAGATGGCTACTTAACTTTTAGCTGTGACTCCGTTCGGGCACTTTGAGCTCCTTGAGTCAAGGGACCAGCAGGCAAGAAGAGCAGTTGCCATTCTTTCAGAGCTAATTATCCTTGATCATCAGGCTGCTGTTAAGCAATGGAGGCAGAAGTCAGATCTTTGGTAGCCAATCGATCCACTTGATATTCTCTTGCTAAATATTCATAAAATAAGTAAAGCAAAGGTGACGTGGTCTGAGCAGGATATGGCAGCCACAGGATCAGACTTCTCAGGGCTGAGGGTCTCTGGATCGTGCCTCCATGGAAGTCACTGAGGGAAAGAGGAATCTAGAATGGATGGTGGAAGAGGGAGATGGTGAGGAGCCGTCACAGGGGTGGAAGTTGTAGTTTAACCCAGGAAAAGGGTTTATGTTTCTCCAAGGAAGAAGACCCTCGGAACTCAGTCCAAGACATGGAGCTGAGCAGAACAAGGTGTGGACTGAGTGGATGCCATTCTGTACTACCCGGACCCCCCGTCACCATGCCCGATGGGCCTCTTCCCCACTTGCCAAGAGTGCTCTCTGCCAGCAGCCCTTCTGGGAATGTCCCTCCACTGAAGAAAGTTACCTCACCTGAGGATGTACCCCTTTTGTGAGGCAGGTCAGCTCAGGGTTAGAAAGGCCTGGCCCCACCGCCCCAACTCAGGACAACTGTGGAGGGCCGTGCCAGCTTCAGAGTTCCCACAGGGCTGTCAAAAGTTTTCATAATGAGCCGGGCGCGGTGGCGCACGCCTGTAATCCCAGCACTTTGGGAGGCTGAGGCAGGAGGATTGCGAGTTCAAAGCCAGCCTCAGCAATGGCGAGGCACTTAGCAACTCAGTGAGACCCTGTCTCTAATAAAATACAAAAAAGGGCTGGGGATGTGGCCCAGTGGTCTAGTGCTGCTGAGTTCAATCCCCGGTACCAAAAAAAAAAAAAAAAAAAAAAAGTTTTCATAATGAATTGCAAGCCAGTTTATCTCTCTATCACCTCACCAAGAGCAATCCCTACTAAACTCCCCACGTGCTAATCTCTATCTCAGAGTCTACCTTCCAGGACCTAGACCTGCTAATGACTCTGGAGCAGGAGTCAGCCGACTTTAAAAAATAGTGGGGGAGGGGAAGATGGCAAATATTTTAGCCTTTGTGGGCCATAAAGTTTCTGTCACAGCTACTCTACCCTGCCATGGTAGTGCAAAAGTGGCCATGGACAATATGCAAATGAATGAGTGTGGCTGCATTCCAATAAAACTTGAGGTACAAACACAGGCAGTGATAGCCCAGCACAGTGGCACACACCTATAATCCCAGTGGCTTGGGAGGCTGAGGCAGGAAGATTGCAAGTTCAAAGCCAGCCTCAGCAACTTAGCAAGGCCCTAAGCAATTTAGCAAGACCCTGTCTCTAAATAAAATATAAAAATGGGCTGGGGATGTGGGTCAGTGTTTAAACACCCCTGGGTTCAATCATTGGTACAAAAAACAAAAAAACAGGCAGGCAGTGAACTGCATTTGGTGTATGGGTCTTAGTTTGCCAACCTCTACTCTAGGAAAAAACTTTTATATGTGCACAAAGCAGGAATGTACAAAGATTTTAACAGCAACATACTTTGTAATAGCAAAAATTTTAAAAACAATCTAAGCTGGGCGCGGTGGCTCATGCCTGTAATCCCAAAAGCTTGGGAGGCTGAGGCAGGAGGATCATGAGTTCAAAGCCAACCTCACCAAGAGTGAGGAGCTAAGCAATTCAGTGAGACCCTGTCTCTAAATAAAATACAAAATAGGGCTGGGGGTGTGGCTCAGTGCCCCTGAGTTCAATCCCCAGTACCAAAAATAAATAAATAAAATAAAAACAATCTAAACGTACATTAGAAAAAGAATGGTTAAATAAATACAACTAGATTTGGGAATACTATGCACAGATAAAAAAGTGTATTTAAACTACATAACAGCACTGTTAATAAAAATGTATTGTAAACTGTTGGGTGTGGTTAACAGGGGTGATGGCCAGTATCTCACTGGGGGGTTCTTCCTGCCCAGGAGGATGTAAGCCACCCTAAAACTTAAAGTCTCAAATAATTAGTGAATAACATAATACAAATAGCCAGAAATATATTTATAAAAGCGAAGCCCCTGATAGATCTAGTCCACATGGGTGCTGGAACTAGGCAAAGAAAAGATGGGCTCCAGTGGTTTATTTAAGGGGGTTCGCCAAAGGCAGGGATAAGGTTTCAAGGGCGGAGTCTTGCTTCATAATGTCTTGCAGTCAGCAGATTGATTGACATCTTCTCAGGTCACACCTATCTCGGGTGCTATGTGGGATCTCTGGCAGAGCTTAAGGGGGAAGTTCACCTGCATCGGGCGGTCAATCCCTGTGGGGGTGCCACAGGAGGTTCCCAATGCCAGACTTATTCCCTCATTAGGCTATGATGTTCAACATAGTCCACACACAGCCCACAGATGGCTCATGACATGTGGTGCTGCATATCTGAAATCCCAGAGATTCAGAAGACTGAGGCAGGAGAATTGCAAGTTCCAGGCCAGCCTCAGCAACTTAGTGAGACCCTGTCTCAAACAAAAATTTTAAATGGGCTGGAGATGTAGCTCAGGGGTAGAGCACTTACCTAGCATGTGCAAAGCCCTAGGTTCAGTCCTTAGTATCAGGGGAAAAAAAGAGAAGAAAAGAAAGGGAGAAAAATAATGCAAATCACATATGTAATAAAAAAATTTTCAGTAGCCACATTAAAAATGTAAAAAGAAGAGATGAAGTTAATTTTAACAATATACTTTGAGCCCAATATTCCCAAAGCATTATCACTTCAACATGTTATCAACATAAAATTACTAACGAGGCATTTTACATTCTTCTTTGTACTGTCTGGGGAATATGGTGTATATTTTACTCTTAAAACATATTAATCAGGCTAATAGTATTTTTCCAGTGCTTCTATCCACATGTGGCCAGTGTTTACTGTTTTGGACAGCTCAGATCCATAAGTACAGACATGGAAACACCATGAGATAGAGTGGTAAGTGGAAAAAAAAATAACAGAGTTGCAGTACCATATGTACAGGATGAACCAATAGGAGAACCCCTATTTCCATAGGAACATATTGGAAGAAAAAGAGAGGGCGAAAAAGGTGTATACAGATATATACCCAAATTAGAGAGCAGTTTTGGATGGGGGTATAGACTGGCAGCCCAGGGAAACTTTCTTGTAAAGACAAATTTTTTTTTTTTTTTGTACCAGGGATTGAACCTAGGGGTGCTTAACCACTGAGCCATATCACCAACCCTTTTTAAAATTTTATTAGAGACAGGGTCTCAACTGAAGTGCTTAGGGCCTCACTAAGTTGCTGAGGCTGGCTTTGTTTACCTGATGTTTTAAAAATAATTTTTAAAGTTTTTGGAATAAGTTTAGATAGATTTACAAAAAGTATCAAAGATAATACAAGCTGGGCATGGTGGCGCACGCCTGTAATCCCAGCACTTGGGAGGCTGAGGCCCGAGGATCGCAAGTTCAAAGCCAGCCTCAGCAATGGCGAGGCACTTAGCAACTCAGTGAGACCCTGTCTCTAATAAAATACAAAAAAGGGCTGGGGATGTTGCCTAGTGGTCGAGTGCCCCTGAGTTCAGACCCCGGTACCAAAAAAAAAAAAAAGACACATCCATGTGTCATCTATATTTTTGAACATGGAGAACCACACATAACCTTGCTGTGTGAGAACAAGTCCAACCATGGGTGAAGGTCCTTCCTTCCTCCACAGCTCTTTGAGGAGTCCAACCGGCAACTGCAGACAGGCTACTCCTACCCTCTAGGTCTCGGCTTCCACATCTAAATAAGAGAATGTTTTATAAAATGGTCTCAGAGATGAGGAAGGGGATGATGTTTGTATGTTCATAAGTGTTCCGGTATTTTGTTGCCTACTAAGAGAACTTAAGTCCTTAATGGTTATCTTCTTATTTATGTTGGAAGATAAACTCAGAGCTAATAGGCCTTGAGAACATCCCATAAACATGATCAATATTTATATCCCCTCCCACAACCCCACAGAGTGCTCCTGCCCTGCTCTTTACCCCTCTGCGTGGGATTTGGTTCTCCTCTTCTTCCTTGGCTTTCTGTCCAGGGGCTAAAGTCTAGCCTGAGGCCCAGCGGTCAGGACCCTGCCCCACCAGGCCTCTGCTGACCTCTCTGGCCTCATCCTGTGCTTCTCACACACCTAGGCTGCAGCCACACTAAGGTCTGGTCACCCTCTTATGGGCTGATTGTGTCCCCCTGAAATCCCGGTGTTGAAGTCCTAACCCTCCACACCTCAGGAGGTGACTGTTTGGAGATGGAGACTGCTAAAAAAAAAAAAAAAAAAAAATGAAGGTAAAATGAGGTCGTGTGGGTGGGCACAGATCCAACACGGTGGTGTCCTTGTAAGAAGAGGACACAGACAACACAGAGACTGTGTGAGGACACAGCAAGAACACGGCCATCTGCAAGACAGGAAAGAGGCCTCAGGAGAAGCCAACTTGCTGACACCTTGATCACAGACTTCCAGTTTCTAGAGCTGTGAGAAAATAAATGTCCGTTGTTTAAGCCACACTGACTGTGGTACTTTGTTATGAACACATACTTCCGTGAGGGAAGCTGCTTACTGAATCCCTCCCTCCTCTATGCCAGGCCTGTGCTAGACCCAGGCCTGAGATGAACCAGATAGGGCTCACGGTCCAATGCCAAGCCAGCTCATTCCAACATGTCAGGGGTTGACAGGAGGGCTGGGGGCTCAGTGGAGGGACAGCTTCACTATGCCTGTGGGGGCCTGGGTTGCAGTGGACCCAGAAAGGCTTGGCAGAGGTGGATTTTCCAGCTGGGTTTCGATGGGTTTGATAAAGGGGCTTGAAGGCAGGTAGTGAGAGGGACAAGTGGCCTTTCAGGTTACAAGGAAAAGTATGTGTAAATGTGCAAGCAAAGGATCATCAAAGAGCAGGGAACAGTACCAATGCAGGTGGCTGGAGTCAAGGTGCAGGAAGAGAAGAATAGCTGGAGACAGCCGGGACAATGAGGTGGGAGCAGTGGATGAGTGGCCTGGGAATTCCTACTTGGAGCATTTTAAAGACTGTGGAATCAGGAGACTCCTAAGCAAAATCCTAGCTACACATGCCAGGAGCTTCCTACTTGGACAGCTGTTTGATAACCAAAACTCTGGAGCAGTGAGAGTACATTGGGTATTTCATTCGCATCCCCCACCCCCACCCCAGCACCTGAATGTGAAATTAGGGCAGGGACTGTGTCTGATTCATTTCTGTGTCCCCAGCAAAGTCTGGTGCAGGTCAGGGACTCCTACACATGCCATGAGTGAGCAGATTAGAAGACAGGCAGGATCGGGGGCCCTCTGCGGCGGTTTTTCAGGGTTCTGCTGTTGGTGCTGCCCCATGAAATCTCTAAATGTGCAAGAGCCTGCGCCCCTCCCCGCCTGATGCAGACAGGAGGGTTGGGTTGCTTCAGAGCCAGAAACACCTGGCCCATGGCAGGCTTACTTCAGAGGTAGCAGCCCACGTGGCCATAGGGATGCCACTTGAGGTTAGTTCACAAGGGAAGATGCATCCAGCATTGTCACAGGGGCCTAGGGACCAGTACTTGAACCAATCAGATATTAGTGTTTTTCAAAGGTATTATTTGGGGGAAGCTGTATGGCAGGAGGGGGTGTCAAAATAATCAAAACCCTAATCAGCGTTAATGAGCTCCTGCTACACACCAGGGATGATTCGTGTGCACTTATACCCTCTTTACCTTAGTCTGTTCCTCCCACTGAAACCCCCTCCCCAGCCTTCTCATCCCCAGTGCCGTAAGGTATGGCCCTCCTGTCCTCCCTGCAATCCACTTTCTACCCGGCTGGCAGAGTGAGCGCTCCTCCTGCAGCCACACCACGCTCCTGCCCAAAACCCTCCAACGGACCTCACCACACTAAACACAAACCCAAGCCCTTCCAGCGAGTCCTGACCTCTGGCACCAGCTCCATCCAGTCTCCGACCCCTGGCTCCAGCTGCTCTAGCCTTTGTCCCCCAAACTCGCCCACTGTGCCTTCCGGGGCACTGGCAGAGGCTCCTCCTCTGCTCCGCACACCCTGATCCTCCTTTGACTCCTTGTCCTGCAGGTCCTCCTCCAAGGGTCTTCCTGGCCTCAGTCTCTAATGAGGGCCACACCCCCTCGTCACCTGCTGCCACGTGAGTGTCCTGCTTCACAAGACCGTATGCATCTGAACTCACCATATTCTCTTACTTATTCCTTGCTTCCCCCCACCCCCCACACACACCAGAACACACCTTTCTGGGTGCAGTGACCTTGGGTGTCTCTGCTTCCTCCTTCTTGGTGCTGGTGCCCCTCGCAGGACCTCATGCAATGTGCTGAATGAACATGTGGCAAAAGACCAGAGGGCTCCCGCCCCGCCTCCAGCCGGCGAGGGTCCCCTGCACCAGGCAGAGTGGATCCCCAGCGCGTGCACTGACAGATGGTGTGGAGCCCAGAGTGGGCGCAGCTTTTATTAGTCCGAGTTGCTTTTGCTCAGAATAGGATTAGCATAAGCACCGTCCTGGCAAGTGGATAAGGTAAAGCTCTGTTAGTTACATTCGGATTTTGCTTCTCTGCTGCAATCCAGGGTCCTCCCTCTGCTGGGTTAGCCCGGCTCATGGCCCAGGGTGCTGCTCAGAGAAGTGACGATGGGGTGGAGCGGCAGGGTGGCACACTGGGAATCCTTGACCTCTCTGCCCCCTGCATCCTACCTTACCACCCCAGGCAGAAAGCCTTTCACTGGCCAGGCTGCCCCCACATCCAGGAAGGTGCCATGATGGCGGACAACGGTCTCCGGACTCCCGCGGGACCTTCCTAGCAGCCCAGTCAGGAAGATGAGCAGCAGTGTCCTCATTTGGCACTTGAGAAACTGACGGTTCAGGGAGGTTGAAGCACTTGCCCAGGTTACTCAGCGGTCGCCACAGACAGGCTGCAAAGCCAAGCTGTGGGACTGGTCCTCGGCCTCCCAGCCCTTCCCATCCTCCCTCTGGGCAGCCGCCACGCTCCTCCAGGGGCCAGCGAGCAGATGCGTCAGAGGCTGGAGTCTGCCCTGGGAAACCTCTTCTCTGGCTAAGAAGTAACCCTCGCCTCAGCCGAGGCCTCTGTGCTCACCAAGAGCGTTCAGCTTTGTGGGGGGGGTTCAGTTCACAAAGATAGAGTTCTGTCAAATCACTTTACAACCATGTGCACAACAACAAGAAAGAGCTAACATTGTGGAGTGCTTCTTTAGGGCCAAGGCGATGCTAAGGACTTTACATGCATTATCTCAGTATGACATTTCCTCTGCCAGGCTGCTTGGTGGGCTTGTGCTCATGATTTGTTAATGTCTCTCTGGTCCCTGGACAGGTGCCTGACACAGTCTTTCTACTGTTGCTGTCGTCACTACTGTAGGGGTCATTTCATAGGGTGGCCTAGAGCCCAGACTCTGGAGACCAACAGCTTGGGTTGAAAGCCTGGCTCGGGCAGTTGCTAGCCGAGTGATCTTGGGCAAGTCATCTACCTGTCTGTTCTTGACATTTCTGCTGATGTTTTCTCAACTCTGTCACAAGGGATTGTTGTACGGAGAAAACAGCCACATGTAGAACGTGAAACACGGAGCCGGTGCAGAGGAAGCCCTCGACATAGCCCAGCTATCATCATTTTCTCTTATCTGCACCTGGCAATGCCTTCCAGAGACCAGTCCCTGTGCTGGGCACCACAAGCAGACTCTGAGGCAGCCTCTGGCCCGGGAGGAGAGAGGGGTGTAAACTGCCCATGTTGCTGCACATTCTGATCACGTCACTATTCTGTCTAATCCGCCCTGGTGCATGGTTTCTGGGATCCAACACCATTCTGCCACCACTCCTTCCCACTCGAGGTGGCCGGGGCCTCCTGCCCCACCCCCTGAGTGTCTCCTCCCTGGGGAATGGCTCTGTCAGCTCCCACTTCTCTCCACGTGAACCCCAGAGACGGGCTGTCCCTGAGATTGAAAAAGCCAGCTGCACTTCAATTTATCTCCCCAGGCTGCTCCCAGCTGAGACTTACGGGCTGTGCCTGTCACAGTGACCCCGCAGGCTCAATTACACATCTGCTTCCAGGAGATACTGGGGAAGGGACCTGCCTAGGTGTGCCGGGTGGCCCCAAGGGAGGGCCACGGGCCCTGTCAAACCTGGGACCTCAGACACAGGGGGCCCACTCGGATGCCTGGCTTGGCCTGCACCAGGAAGCTGAGGCCAGGCCCAGGGAGACACATGGGAAGCTCCTGCTGGGGAAAACGGGCCCAGAATGAAGCCCAGTGAGGGCCCCGAGTGCCTCGGGAGCTCCTCTCACTGTCCCTGAGTACGTGACTTCATTATTCCCCAGGCAGCCTCTTCCTGCATAATGAAATGTTTGTTATGGAACATGCTTTGAAACTTAAGCTGAAAGAAAACATTGCACTTCCAGAGACCGAGACCACACTCTGTCCCCACAAACACGTTAGAAATGCAGCAGTGCAGACTGACACGGGGTCATGGGCGTCACGGGCCTGTGGTGACAAAGCAGAGTTCCACCTTTGCCCCTGAGACCCCTTCTATATAAGCAGGAACTTATTCTTCTCCAAGGCCCCCCAGTTATTCCTGGGAGTCCCCACGAGTAGCTACCAACCAGCCCATTGGCTACAGTCACCATGAGGCAGCCCACGCTCCTCCTCTGGGGCTCAGGCTCTTCCCCATAAATAGCCTCAATGGTGAGGCCCTGGGAAGGAGTCCTCCTGCTGCCACTCCTGAAGGTGCCTGCCATGGGGACAGGGGAAGGTTCCCCTTGCTGCCTTACATCCACTCAGGGGCCATGGGAATTGAGGATGAGTCCCAAGGGGCGAGACCAGGTCCCTCAACTCCCAGCTCTACCAAGGGCAGAGTGGAGTCTGACCAACCTGGAACCCCTTGTAGATTGAAAGCTTATCAGCTGAGAGTCCCAGGTCAGCCCACCCCACTCTCTGAACCCGAGCAGCCTCCACAGTGAAATAAAGGTGAAGTGCTCACTTGGTAGGGCAATGGAATGAGGTCATATTACACAATGCCTGGCCTATACTAGGTGCTCAATGAATGATAGCTGCTGCTGCTACTGCTATAATATTATTCTGAGACTGAGTTCCCCAAGATCAAAGGCAAGTGGTTCTTTGAGAGGTGATCAGAGGGTTCTTCACTGAGGTGTTGGTATTGAGGGGTGAGGGAGCTGTGGTCTGTACCCACTAGTCATTGGCTGGGATCTGCTGCAGCAGAATGGACATGAGGTCCCTGGTGGCTTTCCTGCATGCACATAGGCCAGGCTAGGGGCCTCTGAGGCCAGAAATAGTCCTCAGGCAGAGTGTTAGGGCCAGCCCTAGAAGATGTCAGGTTGGCATGTGCAAAGAGAGTGCACCCCAAGAGACATGGGCAGGAACTCCCAGCGTCTGGCACAAACACCATGTAGTGCTATTTCACGAGAGATGAAATGCTGCAAGCATCTCTGTCAGGCTGGGGGACCCCAGAGGTGAGCAGAGGCTGCTTAACTGTGTGACCTTGGCCTGTGCAGTCTTTGGTCCTATTTCCCTGCCCACCAAGCAGGGAGTCCAGCCAGCTCCCAGAGGTTCCTTATTCCCCAGCATTTAATTGGAGCATCCCAGTACCCCTTGGGAAAAGGTAGGCAGCACAGGTAAGGACAGAGCAGGAAGGAAGCAACTAGACCAGTAGATCCCACCTGAACCTGGGGATCACCTGTGCACTTGATGGAAATGCAAATTTTCAGGCCCCACTTTAGAACTACTAAATCAGAAACTGGGGGGGGGGGGCAAGCAATCTTTTTTTTTTTGGGGGGGGGTACTAGGGATTGAACCCAGGGATGCTTAACCACTGAGCCACATCCCCAGCCCATTTCAATTTTTAGAAAATATTTATTTATTTGCTTCAGTTGTACACAATGCCTTTATTTTTATGTGGTGCTGAGGATCGAACCCAGGCCGCCACACACATGCTAGGCGAGCGCTCTACCCGCTGAGCCAAAACCCCAGCCCTCTTTTCAATTTTTATTTTGAGACAGGCTCTCATTAGGGTGCTTACAGTCTTGCTAAATTGCTGAGGCTAGCTTCAAACCTGTGATCCTCCCACCTCAGCCTCCCAAGCTGCTGGGATTACAGGCATGTGCCCGGCTAGCAATCTATCCTTAACAAGACCTCCATGGGGTGTTGGTCCTGTGCATGCTCAGGTTCCAGACCAAGGTCCAACTGTGAGTCAAGGCCAAGCTGGAACTGGAATCTATCTCCTGTGTCCCAGACTGTCCCTTCAGCCATTTGGATGCAGGGCCTGGTGTCTCTCAGCTTCTCCCAGATACCTTCTGCCTCCCGTGTGATGTGCCTGGGGCTTATGAAAAATCTCAGCTAGAGGGGAAGAAAAGAAAACCATTTTGGTGTCCTGGAAACTCTGGCAGATCTGGAAGCATTTGTTATCCCTTCTCTGCCTACCTACTTTCTACGACCACTTAAAAACAGAGGCATCCTTCAGTGCCTCCTGAGGTGGGAGCTCTTCCCCTTGCAGTGCCTGGGTCACAGCAAGTAAGAAAGAGGGGGCAGCTGCAAAGGTGTGACTCATGCAGGATCCTCCAAGAGCAGCTTGGCTTGTTCAATTGCCTGAGAGGGGCTGGGTGTGGTGGCATACGCCTGTAATCCCAGTGATTTGGGAGGCTGAGTCAAGAGGATGGCAAGTTCAAGACCAGCTGCAGAAACCTTGTGAGACTCTGTCTCAAACAAACAAACAAACAAACAAACAAAATGCTAGTGGTGTTGCTCAGTGGGTTAAATGCCTGAGAGGGGAAGGGGCTCAGGCAAGGCCGTTCAGCTAGACAAGGTTCTCGACCAGGCCCACCTGCACAGAGGGGACCTTCTAGCTCACTTTCCACTCCATGCCCCTCTCCTGCAAGGGCTCATGGGATTGCTGCCTCTGCACCGTTCTGTGAGCCTGACTCAAAGCTCACCAGCACCATGCTCCTGGCCCTCACTTGGGGCCCTCACCTCTTCCACCAGCTCTGGTCAGCCCACCATCCCTGGCCTCCTGGGCGCAGCGCCAGGCTTCTCCCTTTCCTCGGCCCCCCCTCCACCCCCCAATCGCCTCCTGGACTCCTAACAGACAGAATTGACTCCATGAGAAAATCAAAACAGCACACAGGAGCTGCCTCACCCTCCTCCCTGGCAGAACACGTGCCCGTACCACAGTGCTGGGTCCTCAGAGGCCAGATGCTGTCCCTGCAGTGCCTGTTCCTCTCCAAACTCCCGCCTCTCCCGCTCAGGGCTCCCCTCTCTACTTCAGCACCCCCCTCTTTCCCTTTCTTAGCTTTTCCCATCAGTATGTAAATGCATTCAAAACACCCCATCCAAGACAAACACAAGCAGCAGACCGAAACCTTGATCACCATCTACAAAATAACCCCTCCATCACCTGTCTCCCCGCCCCCCCACCCCCCCCGCTGCTTCCTGCCTCTCCCCTGCTCTTCTCAGCAAGCTTCTCCAGGGGCTGGGACTCTGGCTGCCTCCAACTCCTCGCCTCGGCCCCCTCCCTGCCCTGGCTTCCCTTGCCTGGGGTCACCAACGCTGTTCCCATTCCCATATAAACCACAGCTGTCAGTCCTCACCCAGCCAGGCTGGTCCTCACCCACATCACCACTGCTGACCACTTTATTTTTGGAACCCGTCCTCTCGCTCTTCCAAATACCCTCCTTGTTCCCAGGCTGCTGGGGGCTTCTCTTCATGCATCCAACTGGGACTCAAGTGGCTACTTTTATGTGTTGGTCACTATGCTTGGGTCTAGTGACTCAGGGAGGAGAAAGATGGTTAGAACTTGTCTTCCAGACAGTACAGAATAATGAGGTTCTTGGGGGTCGTGCTTTCTCCCCCCACCCCATCTCTCCTGGGAATCACACCTTGTGCTGACTGTTGAGCTCTTATCTTCTGCCCAGGCCTCTTTCCCAAGTTCCACACCCATACTTCTAACTACTTGGAGGACAATTCCTCCTGAATGGTCCACAAGCAACTCAAAGTTGCAAGATCCAAACCAGATTTGTACTGTTCCCCTTGAATTTCTCCTCTGTTAAGAATCAGGCCAGGGGCTGGGGTTGTGGCTCAGTGGTAGAGCACTCGCCTAGCCCATGTACAGCCCAGGTTTGAACCTCAGCACCACGTAAAAACAGATTGTGTACAACTAAAGCAAATAAATAAATATTAAAAAAAAAAAAAAAAAAAAAAAGAATCAGGCCAGCTGGGCGTGGTGGCGCATGCCTTTGATCCCAAGGGCTTAGGAGGCTGAGGCAGAAGGATCATGAGTTCAAAGCCAGCCTCAGCAACTTAGCGAGGCACTAAGCAACTCAGTGAGACCCTATTTTTAATAAAATATAAAAAAGGGAGCCGGGCATGGTGGCGCATGCCTGTAATCCCAGCACTTGGGAGGCTGAGGCAGGAGGATCACAAGTTCAAAGCCAGCCTCAGCAATGATGAGGCACTTAGCAACTCAGTGAGACCCTGTCTCTAAATAAAATACAAAAAAGGGCTGGGGATGTGGCCCAGTGGTCGAGTGCCCCTGAGTTCAATCACTGGCACCAAAAATAAATAAATAAATAAATAAATAAATAGAGCTGAGGATGTGGCTCAGGGGGTATGTGCCCCTGAGTTTGATCCCTGGTACCAAAAAAAAAAAAAAAAAAAAAAATCAGGCCACCATCCATGCAACTTACAAACCACAAACTTGGAAAATGATTTTCATTCCTCCTTCCAGCCCCACCTTCTCTATCTTCTAAATGGATGCACTCACTGGCTTTTGTCCTTCCTATGGCCGATGCCCTGTGCCCTTTCCCTGACACAGTCCCTAGACTACCCTCCTTTCTCTGAACCATGGCAAGGACACATCTGGAGGGAGCAAAAGTGAATCTGAACAGGCCAAATGTCATCCGTGGATGAGTGGATGAACACCTTGTGGTCTATCCATACAATGTGGTACAGACGGCCCCAGCTTACAGTGGCTGGACATGTCTTTTCAGCTTCATGGTGGTATGCAAGTGACATGCATTTAGCAAAAACTATGCTTTGACTTTTGAATTTTGATCTTTTTTCCAGGATGGTGATGTGCAGTCCTATCCGTATTCTCTCGTGACACTGGGCAGTGGCAGCAAACTTCAGCTTCCAGCCAGCCACACGGGTAAACCACCAACATGCTAAGCCATGGTGTTCAGTAGCTTAGGTGTATTAAATCCTTTTTTTCTTTTTTGGTACTAGGATTGAACTCAGGGGCACTCAACCACTGAGCCATATCCCCAGCTCTATTTTGTATTTTATTTAGAGACAGGGTCTCACTGAGTTGGTTAACACTTTGCTTTTTGCTGAGGCTGGCTTTGAACTTGCAATTCTCCTGCCTCCGCCTCCGGAGCCACTGGGATTACAGGGATGCACCACTGTGCCCGGCTAAAATTCATTTAAAAAAAAAAAAAAAAAAAAAAAAAATATATATATATATATATACATATATATATATTTTAGTTGTAGATACATGCAATACCTTTATTTATTTATTTTTATGTGGTGCTGAGGATCGAACCCAGTGTCTCACATGTACTAGGCAAGCGATCTACCCCTGAACCACAACCCCAGCCTCTTAAATCCATTTTTGACTTAAAATATTTCAGCTTACCATAGGTTTATCAGGATGTGACCTTATCGTAAGTTGAAGAGCATCAGAGCATCTATGTCATTCATCCATAAAGAAGAATGAAGCAGGGCTTTTGTTTGTTTATTTCTGGTGCTGGAGATTGAACCCAGGGCCTCACACATGCTAGGCAAGCGCTGTACCACTGAGCTATAGGATGAAGTATTAGTACCTACTACAATGCTGACGAACCTCAAAAACATTAAGCTAAGTCAAATAACCCAGACACAAAAGGTCACATATTGTGAGATACCATTTATACAAAATGTCCAGAAAAGATAAATCCATACAGACAGAACACAAATTTGTGATTGCCAGAGGCTGAGGAGGCAGAATAGGGAGAAATTGCTTAATGAGTAAGAGGTTTCACTTTGGCATGACGAAAATGTTTTGTAACTACATAGAGATGTTGTTCATACAACGCCGTGAATGTATTAAATGCCACTGAATTGATCACTTTAAAATGGTTAGTTTTATATGCAATGAATTTATGTTAATTTTTATGTATAATGAGGTGTTTTTTTTTTTTTTTTTTTTTAAGTAAATCTGACCTTGTTAGTAGTCCTTGTCGGTTCCCTGGTTCCAATTCTACAGTTTGGCCGCCCAGCCCTCCCCTGGCCTGGCTCCCTCCACCTCCGGGGCCTCGCCTCCAGCTACTCCCTGGAGTAGCCTTCTTGCCATATGATCTCAGTGACTTCTAGTGCACCACCACCACACCCACCATCTTCTCCAATGCTTCTGGGCCTTTCCACATACTGTGGACACTTTTTTGGGGGTTTGTTTTTGTATTTTTAATAATTCTATGCCCTGTCTTTATTTTTGTTTCCTAAATAATACCTAGTTGTAATAGCAAAATTAGAAAATATCAGTAAACAAAAAGGAAAAAGAATCATGCCATTTACAGACAACCACCTGTGGGCACTTTCCCCACTTCTCCAGTCTCAGCTACATCTTTTTTTTTTTTTTTTTATTTGCTTTAGTTGTACATAATGCATTTTATTCAATGCATTTTATTTGTACGTGGTGCTGAGGATTGAACGCGGGTCGCCCATGTGCTAGGCGAGCGCTCTACCACTGAGCCACAATCCCAGCCCTCAGCTGCATCTTTTAGAACTGTGCTTGGGGATTCTGTTCCCTGGGAAGCCTCCCCCCCCCCCGGTCAGGAGCCTCTGGGCGCCCGCCCTCCCAGCACACTGCGCAGGTCCCTCACGTCCCAGTCATCAGTGAGTCTGTCTCTCTCCAGGCTGTGAGCCCTGACGAGGTTCTGGTCATGCCTGTACAAGAGTCCACAGGGTCACAAGGAAGAGCATCAGTGTGGAGGTGACAGCGTGAGGAAGACGGAACACAAAGGAGGTGGAGACCTGGGGGCCCGAGGGAAGGGGCTACTCCGTCCCTGTCACGGAGCCCAGAAGCCTCTTGGAGGTGGGGCATTGCAGAAGGCAACATCGCTGCCGATGGAGGCACAGGGCATTGGAGAGGAGTGAAAACCACATGGTCGCCATGGTCACAGAGGACAACCCAGTGGCAGCTGTAGAGCAGAGGCCAGGGGAACGGAAGTCGAGGGGAGGGCCTGAAAGCCCTGTTTGATCTGCCACCTGCCACAACTACACACACATTCACATCTGCACACATCATGACAACCCCCCCACACCATCCCAACCACCACACACCAACACAACCACACATGTTCACAACCACACACACTATCACACCTATATACATCATGACAACCACCACATATACACCAGCCCAACCACCACATACCAACACAACCACACCCACACCATCACAACCACACACTATCACACCTACATATATCATGACAACCCCCACACATACCACCACAACACACACAACCACCCACACCATCACAACACACAACTTCATGACCACACACACCCCCAAACAGAAGCACCACACACATACTACCACACCACTCCATCTGCACCGCACACACCATCATCATTCTCCACTGAACAGAGACCAGCAGCACAGCAGGAGGGGTGGAGCAACAACCAGGGGTGTCACCCCGACAGCAGAGGGGCCTGAAGCACAGGTGGTGAGCAGGCTCCGACTCCACCCTGAGATCCGGGGGAGTGCAGAGGGCCTGAGAGGAAGGTCCCCTGGCTGTGCTGCCCGTGGAGCACAGGGGCTGGCCCTGCCTGCCGCAGGCCCTCAGGACACTGGTTCCTGCAGTGTGGGCCAGTAAGTTGGGTGTCCCCAGGCTTCCATGACAAGGACTCGTAGGACCCAGATCCTGGAGCCAGGACCAAGCCCACATCCTCACCCAGCCTGCACCCCGGGGCCAGGCTGCTCTGTGTGCCCAGGGCCATGGCCAGTGCAGTAGGGGTAGGGCAGTCTGGTGGTGGCAATGAGGACGGGAGAGAAAGCAGATCGGAGAGACAGTGGCATGTGGGCCAGCAGATCTGGCCTTCCAGGTCCCCTGCACCACTCTTGCCCTGTCCCCCATTCTCCTGAGGTGGCCATCTGATCCCTGGTGATGCCACTGGTACCTCCTTGCAGCCCCACAAGGTGGTGCTGTGTCCAGCTTCTGCCAGGTGGGCAGAATGGCCTGCAGAGCTCTCACTGGTCCTCCTAGCCCTGCCCCCCAACTTCTCCTGGCCGTGGGGCTCAGGAACACTCGCAGCACTGCATACCCCAGGGGCCCTCTCCTCACCTCCCCCAATCCCACACACCCACCTCACAGCCCCCAGGAACATGCTGGGCAGAGCCAGGCCCAACGGAGCCTGAGAGAGCGCTCACACGCGCACTCGCGCGCGCGCGCGCGCACACACTCACACACACACACACACACACACACACACACACACCCAGCACTTGACCACACACGCCGCCGCACCTGCCTCCTGTAGCCAGACCCCGTGCTGCTCTGGCCAACGCCCTGCTCCTCCGGCAGCTGCCCTTTCTCACAGCTCCTGTAGCCCCACGTGGGCATGAGGTGAGACACCAGGGGAGGTGGGTACACATGAGTGTGTAGGGGGTAACGTAATACACACACACACATGCAGAAACACCCTAACACACCTGCACACTCGGCAATATGCACTTCCTCACACCTATGCCCCAGTTTTACACAAGGGAACTCAGACACTCTTGCATATACCCCAGAAGGACATGGGGACACGGGACACAGAAAAGCCCTGCTGCTCCGAGTGGCAGGTCTGGTTGTGGTACCTAACACCCAGAAGGTCTCCCTCCCGATGCCTCTTTTGCTATAAAATTGATCTGGGAAGGGGGCCGGGGTCCAGGCAGTGTTTCTCCAAACCCCAGACAGGCCCCACCCAGCCTAAGTTCAGCTCCAGTGAGCAAAAAATCTCTCGCACCCCACCTGCACCCCAGCCCTGGTACCAGCTCCCTCTCCCCTGGCTGTGTGTCCACGGGCAAAGCCTTCCCCTCTCTGGTCCCTCTCCTCTTGCTGAGGCTGGGTTGTCCTCTACTACTAAAGGGAACTTGGGGGATCCTGGCGAGAGACATGGGCAGTGAAGGACATGCTGTGCGGGGGGTTCTGGCACATCTAAATCAGACCCCCCAACTCTCCTGAGAGACCTTGACACCCTGAAGAGTCTGAGCGATACCTATTTATAAGGAGCCCAGCCCAGGGCCCGGTGCACCAAGCAGAGGTGGGAGATCTTTGCTTCTTCAGTGATGTGGGGAATTTTTACCTTGTGGCATGGTTGATGGAGAGGGGACACTGTGTTTTTAAAAAATCCACAAGACTGGCAGGGCTGGTGGTGCCTAAAGACAGGGAGCTACGCCGCTAGGAAGAGAGGTGACTTGGTCTCCTACCCCACCTAACTTCCCTCCCCTCGCCACCCTTGGCCTGGCACCGACTCTGCCAGCGCCTTCACTTTGCAGGTCAGGGGAGAATGCACGTCCAGGAGCACGGGACAGTGGCCTGGTGTCCGTGCTGTGTGCACCTGTGCACATCTGCAAATGTGTGTGTGCACAAGTGACAGTGTATACACCTGTGCAAGAGGACTTCTTTCCATGTGCCTGGCAGTGTGTGCAAAACTGCTCAAAGGAGCCTGGTGGTTTGGGTTCGAATCCTTAAGACACTTGAGGGCTTTGTGACCTTGTCCAAGATACTTCACATCTCTATTCCTCAGTTTCCTCACTTATAAAATGGTGTCACCCTTGCTTGGGACTGTCCCCCTGCCTCCTGCCTCCAGGCCTCTGCTCACACTTTCCTCTGCCTTCCCCCTGTTCTGCCTGGTGACTGCGGTGCAGTCTTGGCCTCAGCAGCTCCTCCTCTGTCCCCTTTGGGCCAAATACCTCTTGGCTTTGTCCACCACGCCAATCAGAGAAGAACCACTGAACTGATGGGTGACCCTACGAGCAGCCTCCCGAGGCCACTTGTTCCCAACTCCACCATTAACTTGCTGTGTGGCCTTGGGCACCTGACTGCCCCTCTCAGGCCGCAGTGCCCCCTTTATAAAATGGTCGGCCCCTCCTCCTCAGGACAGGCCAGAGGATCACAGGACAGAGGGTCTGGGAAGAGCACTCTGCAAACTGCAAGTTGCTG
Organism: Tamias sibiricus; assembly: GCA_025594165.1. NCBI lineage: Eukaryota > Metazoa > Chordata > Mammalia > Rodentia > Sciuridae > Tamias > Tamias sibiricus. Next base: position 47,434,040 of record CM046658.1, read on the forward strand.
GGGACCTGTACGGAGGGGTATTTATTCAAACAGGCCTCCTTCCTGCTGCTGGAGGTGAGCCCAAAGGTGTGCACACCTGTTACCTGGAGCTCAGGTGTGGGGCCGTTTCTGTTTGGGTTTGTTTGGGTTTGATTTCAAAGGAGCACTCCCTCACCCAGGTGATGTGGGAGGGGTCTGGTCAGCAGAGGTGCCAGGGGAATCCCCACTGCAGGGGGCCCTGATCACCCCCCGCGGTGATCAGGGAGAAACTCACCCCCCAGGAAGGAGAAAGGGCAGCGCGATGGCAGCACAGGGACGGGTCTCCTTGGGAGTCATGTGATCTGGGTGTGCATCAGTTCCTCTGGGCAGCCTGAGGTCAGTAACTTCCTCTATGAAGCTTCAGCTATAAAGCAGGATTTATGGTTTGGGGAGCCCCTTACTCCAGAGGGGCACCAAGTGGGGACCCAGGGGGGTGAGCATCCTAGACCCCCCGCCCCAGCTTGGCCCTGCTCTGTGGGAAGCCCTCCTCCTGCCCTGTCCCCACTGCCTGGTAGCCTCTGCCCCTGCGCAGGGCTGCAGCCTCCTGGTGAACTTGGAGCTCTGCTCTCCCTCAGCCCCGGCTGGGAACCGCCCCCACGGGCTCAGGGTCCTGCCCAGGCATCCCCTCTTCTTGGGGAGCTTCCCAGCCCCCAGGCAGAGCTGGGACCTTTCTTCTGGCCACTCGTTTGCTTTGCTGGTTTATGGCGGGTCTCCCCAGACCATTCATGCTTGCCACTGGCTACCCAACATCCGCCCAGTTCACAGCCTAGTACCCCAAGGTACAATAAATACCCCTAAGTGTCTTTCTGTTGGTGACAGAGGAACATGTGAGAGACTCCATGAGGTTTCATGGAAAGAGCCCCCTGAAGGAACTGGACTCAAGTCCCGGCTCCATCTCTTACTCCATCACTGCGGGGAAAGGGGGCGTCTTTGGTAAGCCCCTTCAGCACACCCTTGCTGAGCCTCAGCTTGCTTTCTTTCTTTTTGGACTGAGGGTTGAACCCAGTGGCATTTTACTGCTGAGTTACACTCCTGGTCCTTTTTATTTTTTATTTTGAAACAGGGTCTCACTGAATTGCTGAGGCTGACCTCAAAATTGTGATCCTCCTACCTCAGCCTCCTGAGTCACTGGGATTACAGGCATGAGCCACCATGCCTGGTGAGCCTCAGTTTTCTTACCTGCAAAGCCAGGAGTTTGCAGGATTAGAGTGGGTAAACTGCGTATGGCCCAGTGAGCAGGAGCCACTAAGACTGTATCTCCATTTCTGCCAGCAAGTCCAGGGCTCTTTGCAATGCACTTCCAGTAGCTGCAGCCAGCAACAGTCTGCTGCTGAGAAGTGTAGGCCCAGGTTGGGCCAGGGTGCTGAGGAAGCTGGAGCTGCCCTCCCAAATGTACACCAAGCCTGGATGAGCTGGGAGGAAGCCAGCAGAAGGTGGTGAGCCCTGTTGGTTGTTCAGGAAGGAACCCCCCCTCTCTGCTGGAATACCACTGACTTTGGATAGGAGCATCAGATGCCCTAGGAGGCCCTGAGGCTGTCTGGGGCAGCTGGGCCTGGCTTGGGCACTGTGTGTTCTGTGTTCTGGGCTTTACAGGCAGAGCAGCCTGTAACAAGCTCTAACAAGGTACATGCTGAGATCTCAGGAGCCCAGGACCCATTTGACCACTTGGAGTGGGTCTGTGGGTCTGTGTGCTTCTGGTCAGTACTTAAGAAGCTCATAGTTTGCTGGCATCTGCTTTCCTCGTCGGCCCCCTGAGTTGCTCTACTGAAACAGCTGAGGTCTGGGCCCTGCTGACCTGTCCATTGGCCAGATTTGAATCCCCACTCTACCATTTCTTAGAAGTTATAATAATAGTTTCTGTTCAGAAAATTAAATGAGAAAATAAATGCAAAAGAATCTAGAAAATGCCCATAAATTTCCATAAATTCTCCTATTATTGTTCCCAATTCACAGATGACGAAATTGAGGCTTCAGGAGGTTATGAAAGCGGCCTGAGCTTCCACACATCACCAGTGGCAGAACCAAGACAGCAGCAGTTTCAACCTGACCTGCTGATGCCATTCATGCCACCTTCCTGCCTGTATCCCAGTGCCCCAGGGTCCTGGCTCCTGGGGTACTGGGAAGAGCTGCTTGAAATCGGATGGACAGGCCAAGATGACTCAGTGAGGAGGTGCCAGAGACAGCCTGGAACCCAGGCTCAGCTCTCTGGGACAAGCTGTGCGTGGTGCCAACAGATCAAGAGCGGGCTGTGCCCCCGGAGACAGCAGTACAGAAGAGAATACCCACGTGCCCCTCTTGGTCCAGTGGTTTCCTCCATTCTGAAGCCAGGGACACAGGGGGCCGCTTCCACCATTGTTCTGAGAGAAGCAGTTGGTCCCACCTTGGTGGTGCCTTAAATAATAATTCCTCGGCCGGCCTCTCCCGCTTCCCCTCCAATAGCTGAGCCCCCAACCCAGCCCTCCCCCCGGCACCCAGGCACGATGGGCTCTTCCAGGCCTCTGCGCATTTGCACATGCTGTTCCCTGGGCCTGGGATGCCGCTCCCTGTCCTCTGTCCTCTGCCTGGTGAGTGTCCTTGCAGCCTTAGTCTCCCTCTGTCCTCCTCCAGCTCTTAGCCAGCTGCCATTCATTTCAACCCCATCTTGGTCCCTTAAGTGTCGCGGGGAAGCACTTGGTTTTCTCCATGCACGTCTCGCACATCTCGGCTCGCACAGGAGATCCACTGTCACCTTGGGATGCTTGAGATCGACTTGTCACTCTTCTGTACCTGCTGTGTCCTGGGGAGGCTGACCACATTCACTGCACCCACCACATCAGAGGGCGGAGGCCAGGGAGGCCAAGCTCCCCTCTCCTCCTGGCTGAGCCCCAGGAGACACCCGCCTCCTCTGCTGGACCCCCACCGTCACAGCCCAGGGCTGCGTGCTCTCCTGGGGCCTCTCCACGCCCTGCCACACCTTTAAGAAAATTCCTTTTAGGGAGCTTCTCCAGATCCCTGATTTCGGGGGACAGTCTCCTGGTCCTTGCCAGCCTGACCGGTACCCGGGGCTTCACGCATCCGCTCCTGGCGGTAGGGTTCAGGCCTCTGTCTCTCCCCTAAGCAGTGAGCTCCCGCAGGGCAAGGCCCAGGTCCGAGCCAGTCTGCTTCTTCATGCAGAAAGAGGACACAGGGAGGACACTTGAGAAATGTCCTTGGCTTGGAGCGCACCGAAATATAATAACCCCCCCCACACACACACACAGAATCGAGTGAATTGAATCTACTCATTCACTCGCTCGTTCAAACCGCAAAGGCTCCTTGGGTGTCACGTGTGTCACATGTGTCTGGCGGGGGTGAACAAGACAGAACGGATGGCTTCGTGGGGCGGGCATTGTGATGAGGAGACAGGAGCACAAAAAGCAAAAGCAAACAAACACCTTGAATCATTTCAGATAAATGCTATGAGGAAGAACAGGGCAAGGGACAGGCAGTGACAGGGGCCACCGGAGCAGAGAAGGCCGCGAGGAGGCCAGGTCCGGGGGTGCTCTGGTGCAATGTGCAGACTGTGGGTAGAAGGACCTTGTCCTGTTGAAGGACAGCAGGGAAGAAGGGAGGCTGGAGCAACGTGAGTGAAGGGATGACACAGGGGAGGGGTGGGTACCACTTTATTGTAAGGCCCCTTCCACCTCTGAGATTTGAGGACTCCTCAGGGAAGCCCTTGCCCAGGCCAGGCCTACTAGCCAACAACTTCCTAAATCCACCCAGGTGAAATCCCTGTGTGGAATGCTCTCCATGTTCTTCTAGTTAATCCTCACAATAATCTACCTCCATTCCATACATGAGGAAAACAAGGCTCAGAGAAGTTAAGCAATCTGCCCAAAGCCACACAGAGTCAGGGAAAGAACTGGAAAGAAACCCAGCCCTGCCTGACCTGCAGCCCAGCAGGTGATTTCCCAACACTAGCACACCCATTTGCAGGGAACCCCCAGGTCAGTGACATCAGCCTTACAGAAGTCACCTGGTAACGGGGCCCAGAGCTTCTGTCCAGGGATAGGCACATTCTTTGGAAGCTGGGGTTCCAGCCAAGCTCTCTCCACAGCGCTCCGCTGTCTGTAAAGGGCGCACTGGCAGGTGAGCAGGCAAACTGCACCATGCCCACGTGCCCCGACACTCTTGAAGGGCCAGGCACGTTGGCTAATGGGTATTATTTCAGCCCTTTCAGTTCTAATAGACACTGTGCTGCCATAAAGACTGTCATTTCCCGTGGCTCACGCAGATAATCAACATGCTGGCCGCCTGGAGGGCCGGAACGGCAGGCTCTGGGCACATCTGCGAAGATAGAATCATCTTCTCATTCTCTGCCCTTCCAGACCTTCCCCCACCAGACACAGCCCTCGAGTCTGAGGGCATCGCCCTGGGATCCCAGGAGGCCCAGCTCACTGCACAGCTCAGGGAAGAACCGTCTTCTCTCAGCCTTGCTTCAACATCTGGAGTCATGTGACCTTGGGCACAGTACTTTCCCACCCAGAGCCTCAGTTTCCTCACTGTAAAATGGGGGCAAGTGTGCCTACCTTGCAAGGTGGCTTAAGTGAGATGACACCTTTTAAACACGTGGCAGGTGCTTGGGGGTCAGCAGCTATGACATCAGTGGTGCTGGAGATGGTAATTGTTGTTTGTCACGTTTTGCAAATAAGGAAACTGAGGCCAGAGAAGGGAATAGCCTTTCCCAATGTGACTCAGCAAATCAATGGCAAAGTTGAGCCTAAAACTTGGGTTTCCAGGTCAGGGATTTTATGTGACTTATGATCCCCAGGAATGACTTACTGAAGCCCTTCCTGTGGAGTATGGCCACACATTATCTCAGTTAATTCTCAGAGAGCTGATGAAGTGGGCGTTGCTAAGTTCCTTACTTTCCAGGTAAGAAGGCAGGGCTCTGAGAGGTGAGGTGACTTGCCTAAGGTCACACAGCTAGTGAGTGGTAGAGCCCTGGTTTGACCCTAGGTGGTCTGACTACAGAGCTGGAGCTCCCAGCCTCTGTGCAGTGGCCCATAAGGGCAGCCTTGGGGAGTGCAGCTGGAGCCCCAGTTCTCCCACAGGTGCGCACACACAGGTCTGAGATTTCGGCTTGGCACAGGCTGGGCCATTGTCTTCCCCACCTGATATAACTGACAAGAACAAGGCCTGGTGTGTGTCCTGCACCCCACACTTCACCAGCTGCGCCCCAAGGTTCAGCCCACAATCCCAGAAGGCAGAACATCCTCGGAAGTCTCCAGTGTGTTTCCAGTTCTCCCAGACAGGGAAACTGGGGCCCAGGGAGTCTGTGAGGTGAAGGAGCCCAGCTCAGAGACTAAGAGAGAGGTGTGAGAGGAGGGGGGGGGGCCTCCGCTGCAACACCAGGGGAGATTCAGGACTCTCCTGCAACACACCTGCCCTGACAGACACCCCCAACTCGCCACGTTGCTACAGCCTCACAGCAAGAGAGGATCTGCAGCGCCATTTTGCAGATGGAGAAATCAAGGCTCCCAGAATCAAAGTGGCTTGCCAGGTTCACACAATTAAGTGGGAGAGCGTGGACTTCCACCCAGTTCAGGTCCCAATGTCCAGGCAACTCTTTCTCCCTTGCTTGATTCATTTCTTGCTTGTGTGTTCTTTCTCTCTTTTCTCTCTCATCATTTCTTCAAGCTACTCCCCTCTCACTCCCCAATTCTGCTCTGCCACACCATAAACCCTTCTTTTTCTGTACTGGAAATTGAATATTGGGGTGCTCTAACACTAAGCTACATCTTCAGCCCTTTCTATTTTTTATTTTGAGACAGGGTCTAGCCAAGTTGTCCAGTCTGGCCTTGAACTTGAGAATCTCCTGCCTTGGACTCCTGTGTCACTGGGATCACAGGTATGTGCCACTGCACCCGACCACTCTAAACATCTTTTTTTTTTTTTTTTTTTTTTTTGGTACAGGGGATTAAACCCAGAGGCCCTTAAGCACTGAGCCACATCCCCAGTCCCTCTTTAAAAAAAATTTTTTTTAGTTGTAGATAGACACAATACCTTTATTTAATTTGTTTTTATGTGGTTCTGAGGATCGAACCCAGTACTTGACATGTGCGAGGCAGCCCTTTTTTGTGTTTTATTTTGAGACAGGGTTTCACTGAGTTGCTTAGGGCCTTGCTAATTTGCTGAGGCTGGCTTTGAACTCGAAATCCTCCTGCCTCAGCCTCTTGCACCACTGGAATTACAGGCATGTTCCTCTGTACCCAGTCACTCTAAACACCTTGAAGGCAGGAATGTCATTTGATTTGCATGCTGCTGTATGTCTGCAGCTGTCACAAACACACACACAATTATGGAAACCAGTGGCTGCTTGCTGGATTGTTGAATGCACTGTAATTGGGCTACCATTTTCTTTTTTAAACCTGATACCAGTGGTCAGCATGATCAGTTTGGAGATTTCTGTTATTGTAGAAGGACTTCTTGAGCAATCAGTGTGCAAATACAAAAGTGAACAGGGGAAAGTAGTGTATTATAAATGCATTTTTGTTTATTTCTCATTAAGAAGATTGCTCTACTTCTTGGTATCCGGTAGAGCCCTGGAGAAGGGTGGGTTGATTTGCAAAATAATCCCGGAGGTCTTCCCACTGGGAAGGGTTGGGATTCTAATCCCAGTGATGTAAATTGAGAAAGAAGTTTACATCTTCTTTCTAAGATGATATGAACTGGAGAGGCTCGGAGTGAAGAAACCTAAGGATGGAAGGTACAGAGGCCTACAAGAGAACTCATCTGAGGACAAGGATGGACTAGTGATCTGAGCTCAGCATTGGGGGCCAGGACAGACACACGGGACTTCAGTGAGCTTTTTGGTGAAAGATCACAAGACACTTAAGGAAAACTTCCAACGTGACAAAGAAACACCTGTCCTCAGCCTCTATCCTGTGCTCCCCCTGAGCACAGTGCTGGGTCTACCTGTGGTTTCCACTGGAATCTGACCCAGCAGGCCATCGCCACCTTGGTTGACTAGCATCCAGGAGGATGTGCAGGACCCGTCTCTAACCTGACATAATGTGGCAGGGGCTGAAACAGCAGCACTAGATGGGGTTTCAGGTCCCTTTTCCTGTCCCTGGAGTTTGAAGGCAGAGCTGGCTTGCTTTAGATGAGGTCCTTGAGGTGCCTGGGTCAATTCAGGAGGTGGGGGCTCTGGACAGATATTGGACTTCCTCCTAGTTAAAGCTTGGGGTGAGCAATGAATGGTGTCCTGAGTTAGTGAAGCACTTATAAAAGTCACAGAATGAGTCCGTGGTATCCACACTATCACCAGTGACTACAGCTGTCCAAGTTGACAAGTGACACACGCGGGAGAGTCCTTTTCTGGAGTAGAATATCTTTAACCTTAATCATAACAATAATTGTGCCCCCACACACGGCAGGCTACAGTTGACAAAGCCTTTATGCATTCACATTCGGAGCCTCACGCCAGCGCTGTGAGATAGCAAGGCAGAGGGGTGGTCCCTAGGGAATGGAGGCTCAGAGAGGGACCTGACTTGCTCATGGTCACCAACAAGTCAGCCACCCTGGCTGTGTGGCGGGTCCCCAAGCTGCCTCCCTGGGATGCCAGATGCAGGCCCCTGCCCTGCTGCTCACAGCAGCATCAGGACCACGATAGCAGTGATCATGAGGACTCCAGCCAGGATGCAGAGGCCCAGGAACACGATGTCACTGGTGTCCTGGGCCACCATGGTCTCTGGGCCCTCCAGCACCTCTGCCTCATCCCTGGGGGGTGCCTCCTGAAGGTGCTCAGCAGTGGCAGAATAAGGTCCAAGCCAGTCAGAGCCGGACAGCAGGTGGATAGAAGCCTCTTTGCGCCGCGGCTCACAGCGGACCTCGTACTCATGGACGTCCTCCAGTCCCGGGGCCGAGAAGTCGATGTACAGCACACTGACGATCACGGAGGTGTTGTTTCTCCTCTGTGGGGTCACAGGGCACTTGCTCTCACCTGATGGAGCACAGGCTGACCCTGTTCCCCTGGGCATAGATAGACCCGGGTTCTGGTCCTAGCTCAGCCACCCATTCCCTTCCACTCAGAGCCTTGGTTTCCCCATCCAGAAAAGGGGCACTATGAGCATGGGCTGTCTAGAAGGAAAATATCAGATTCGATAAGGTAGGGCTGATGAAAGAGACGGTAGCAATAACAAGGGCCAAGATTTGGGGTTCCAGGCTCTGTATCTTAAGTGCATTATCTCATGTAGTTCTCATTAATATCCCCATTTACACATGAGGAAACTGAGGCCCAGAGGTTAACTCTTATCTGGGCTCACATAGCATACAAGTGACAGAGACTGTATTCTCACCCAGAACTGCTCAACTATGCTACTCAAACCAAAAAGCATCTAGACAGTCCCCATCTGTGACAAATTTACATATGTGACCACCAAGGCTGAGAGGGCAATAATTTGCCCGCAGTGAGGCTCAGGAGTAATCTCCTGCCTCTCAATCAGCAGCTTGTCCCTGGAGTTGTGGGGCCTTCCTTCTGGAGGCTTCTCTCCCAGTTGTGTGTGTAGCAGGAGTCCCTGCTGCCAAGTCACTGGACACCCAGAGACACCACCCTAGGGTAGGCAGGAGGCACTGTGGAGTGAGAGGCTGGGGGGCCTGCTGCCTCCCCACCCTATGAATGAAGGAGGCAGGGGTCAAGGTACCCTGAGTTGCAGGGCACCAGGGCCTGTGGGGCAGCACTCTGGTGGGCAGTCTGTGGGGTCTAGAGGGTGGGGCTGCAGTGACCCAGAGCCACTCCTCACCATGCCACATTTGTAGCAGACTCTTTGGGCCACCCAAACTGTCCCTTCTAAGGGGGCTGCTGCTGAGGTGGGGCTCCTAAAATCTGAAGCCACCTAAAACAGGGAGCAGCACAGACAGCAGGAAGCGCCCATCTCCCAAGACTGGGTGAGCCCTTGGGAAGGGTGTGGCAATCAGGAGTTTTATAGACTAGGTGACTTGAGGGGTCTCTTCCAACTTTGGGCTTCCAAAGGACCCTAATTCCCATGTCCCCAAGGGAGCCTCCTGCATTTGTGCCTCAGTCTGTCTGCCTCCCCACCCTGAGGGGGACTTTTGTTCTGGGCTTTGGGGACATGGGGCAAAGCAAGACAGGACCCAAGGGTAAAAGGGAACCCAGTAAGAAGGCTGACGTCAATCTACATGATAAAGAAAGGCGAGAAAAACCATATAAGATGAGGTAGGGGAAAGCAGGGGGTCGGGGTCTGTCATGAGTAAGAGCCTTTGGAAGCACATGTGGTTATCTGGGTTGGGAAGTCAAGTCTCGACAGTTTTCCAATGAGCACGAAAGATTGGGCTTTCATTTTTTATTATTGCTTTTGGCCATTTGAGCCTCTTTGAAAGCAGTTCTATGTAGAGACTGGCCCTCAGGGGTCTGGAGTTGCTAAGGTCACACTAAGCATCTGTGATTCAAGGTTTCTAAGTTTTACATTTCCAAGCTACTGACTGCACGATTCTATGGTTCTGTGGTCCTGAGCTCTGAGGTGGTTCTGTTTCTGTCTATTGGTCCTTGGTTCTGGGAGTTTATGATTCCCTGCTCCTGGGATTCTTTGTCTCCATCATTCCATGGCTCTTTGGAATGTGGTTCTGTTCCAAAGAAAATCCCCAGGGGACCCAGGGCCTGGAGCAAGGATGAGTGCAGAATGTCTTTGTAGCAAAGACCAACCCCCTGCACTTCTCCTCTCAGGACCAGGAGGCAGAGGAGCAGACCGGAGGGACCAGAGGCCTCCGTGTGGCTACTATTGCAGGACAAAAGGCATCTGCTGGAAAGCACATGATTTCTGCCAAGCCAGTCCAGATTCTAAGACTGGGGAGTCTCTTCTCTCACCGCTGTCTTTCCTGACCTCTTCCCGGAGGGTTGCTTGGGGAACTGGTCAGTGACTCTCTGAGGGCCCTATGCCTGGGTTCATGGCCTTCAAAATCCAAGGACAGTAGAAAAGTTTCATTTGTAAGCCTCACAGCCTTTGGAGGGAAGTGGATCCTGTTACGTGAAAGACGCTTTTGTTCGTGGAGCCCAGGGATGGATTTGGACCCCAGGTTGGGGAGGGTGGGCAGGAGGCAAGCCTGACAGCTTTGTGTACTAAAGCAGTAGGGACTTAGGTACCCGGGGGGAGCTCTGAGGGAGAAGGAGAGAAACAGCAAAGATCTTTAGTGGTGTTCACCAACAAGGCCTTTTTTGGGGGTGACTAGGGATTGAACCCAGTGGTGCTTAACCACTGAGCAACATCCCCAGTCCTATTTTGTTTTTTATTTAGAGACAGGGTCTCACTGAGTTGCTTAGGGCCTCGCAAAATTGCTGAGGCTGGCTTTGAACTCACAATCCTCCTGCCTCAGCCTCCTGAGCCACTGGGATTATAGGTGTGTACCACCATGCTGGGCTCCGAAAAGGCCTTTTGAGGGCAGCACCAGGGGAGGCTATAGGTTGTCACTGGGCTGTCCAACAGGACCCCCTCTTCGATTCCCCCTATTTGAGTTCTTTGCTATGTCTACACTAAGCAAAGTTGTTGGGATAAATGAAGCCAAGAAGGGGTGAACTCTGCATCCAGCCTTGTGCAGCCCCCAGAGCCAGAGGAGAAGCTGGGGTGGGAAGGTGCCTTTCTGCAGGGCCAAGCCCCTCCCTCAGACCTGCACTCCTCCCCTCCTCCCGCCCCACCTCACCGCTACCTGAGATTCAGTGCCACAGGTGTCAAAGCGGGCCTGGATCCGGAAGTTGTTGTCGACCTCCTGGGCAGCACAGTTTCGGCTACCCAGGTAGACCTTGGTCCGCTCCAGTGGGGCCAGCGCCTGTGCCGAGATCAGGATCTGGAAGTCTGTGCGTGAGCAGCTCACGTTCATGGGCACCACTGGAAATGAGAGGGAAGAGCTGAAGGCCTTGGGGGCAGGCAGTCTGACCCCTCCCTCCTCAACCCCTCCCAAAGGGTAGTTGATGGGGAGACAGAGGCCCAGGAAGAGGAAGCTCCTATGGAAATCTGCCGGGTGCAGCGTGGGGTGTTCACATGTGCCACTCCATTAACTCCATCAGACTGGGAGCACCCGAGGGCAGGCACCATGTCAGGGATTTATGCTTGCCTAGGGTCCTCTGAGCCCAGTGCAGAGCTGGACAGGCCAGTGAATGCTGAATGAATGGTAGAGTGACTGAGTGAATGGAAATGCTCAGTTATAATAAAAGCACTTCATGCTAATCGCTTTGCCATGTGCCCACCAATTCATTCAAACACTCATTCAGTCATTCAATAAATAGCTGCACACCAGAGTTATAGAAATGGCAGGGGGCATTAAATCCCTACCCTCGGGGAGGTTGCATTCTAGTTGATGCAGAAGGCAATAAATACTAAAATACACATAGCGTACAGCACTCTAAAGGAAAATCGAGCCAGGATGGAAGACAGGAAGGGCAGCGTGGGGAGGAAGAAGGAGAGTTGCAGGGGTTTTGTGAGCATCTGGTACTGGGACTGAGCCAGGGCCTCTTGCATGCTAGGTGCTAGGCGAGTACTCTGCCTCTGAGCTGCTGAGAGTTGAAGTTTTGAAGAGGATGGTAAAAGGAGCCCCACTGTCCCTCCCGATGGGTGGACCCTGTGAAGTGGACATCACCAAACCTATTTTAGTCTTGGAAACTGAAATTCTGAGAGGTGAAGTTGTTTGCAGTGGCCAAGTTGGGATTTTAACCATTGGGTCTATAGAATTCCCAAGTCCATGGTCTCTTGGGGGCTCCTTGACAGCCCCTGAACACCTCCTAGCCAGCACTGTGTGTATGATTCTGAGCATCATATGCACGTGTGTGTGTGTGTGTGTGTGTGTGTGTGTGTGTGTGTGTGTATGGGGGCCAGGGGCAAATGTAGGGGAAAGCAAGGTGGTGGCTGGTGGGAGGAAAAGAGACTGGCCTCCCAGGACCCTGCGGGAAATGCCTCAGACACATTTCAGCCTCTGGTGTCTGGGCAGTCAGGGATTTATGGGCTGGCTGTCTCCCACAATGATGTTGGTGGCGATGAACTGTGTGTCACCCCTGATTGATGCTGCGGCTGCCCTCCCAGTGGGGAGGCCGCCCGCAGTCTGGCCCCATCTGGAACCTGGCCTGCACAAGTCCCTGTGTCTGACCCTGGGCTCCCACAGGGATCTGGGGGGAGGGGGTGGAAGTCCCTGCACTAAAGTCCCTAGGAACAGGAGCCAGGATTGGAGCTGCCCCGACCTTCAGTCTCTGGAGGCACTGAAAGAAGTGGCTTGTCCTAAATCACACAGAGCTGGGAGAGGGCTCAGGGCTGAAAATAAGACTATCACAGGCAAGAGGGACTCTAAAGATCCTTCAGTCCATGTCCTCATTTTGTATGTGGAAAACTAAGATCCCGAGAGGAAGGGAGATGCCAGCTCCTGGTGGCAGAGCCCTGATGGCACCTGGCTCCCTGGAGCATGCCCCCCCCCCAGTGCAGAATCAGGAAGGGGATCAGCCTGCAGAGCCACAGCTGTCCTGCCCGCAGGGATGGCACCCACTGAGGCCCAGAGGGGTGGTCTGCCCAAGGTCACTTCTCAACCGCCAGCTTGGTGCAGCTCTATTTCCTTCTCCATCGCCAGGGCCCCCAACTCCCCTGTTGTACAAGGTAAATAAAGAGGAAAGAGGCTGGGGTTGTGGCTCAGTGGTAGAGAACTTGCCTAGCATGTGTGAGGCACTGGGTTTGATTCTCAGCACCACATATAAATAAAATAGAGGTCCATTGACAACTAAAAAAATGTTTAAAAAAAGAAAATAAAAGAAAGAGGAAAGATCTTTTGAATGCTGAATAGGTCTGAGACCCTTGAGGGAAAGATGCCCTCAGAGCCAGGCGTCTAGGGCATTCATCAACCCCTCTCACAGAGGAGCCCACTCAGGTGGTCAGTAAATGGCAGCTTTGGAGGTGGCCCTGGTCTTCTCAGCCCTAGGATCCCCTCTCCATGTCCGGCTCAGGCATACACAAAAGCAGAAGAGTGGGTTCTAGTCCTGGCTGTGCCAGGGACTGCCTGTGTGACCACAGTGAAAATGAAGTCCCTTCCCTCCAACACCTCCCTTTCGGCACAGCGAGGAGCTTCATCTGACCAGGCAGAGGACACGATAGGTCCACACTGCAGGCATTTCTAGGGCCACGAGCCAGATAAGGGTGATGGGAGGAGGGGAGAGGGAGTGGCCTCTCTTCACTGACAAAACTAACCAACACGAATACCAGCTTCCTCTGCGGCAGAGTATGGCCATCTGACTGAGTTCAAACCAATGAGACCCAAGAGAAAATCTTATGAGAGCTTCTGGAAAAGCTTTTGCTTTCCTGGGACATGTGGCTGGCACCTCTACTACCCTCTTCCAAACCTGAACATGGACAGGATGCCTGGCATCATACTGGTGGCAGCCATGTTGCAACCATGAGGCTGAGTATCCCAGAAATAGCACGTGGAACAGTGTTGAGTCCCTGGAAGGATCAATAGGTTGCTGCCTACCTCCAGACTTCTCTTTGTGTGAGGAAAAACTAGTGCCATTTGTTCAGCCAGTAGTACTCCTGGATACCGGGGGTCAACCACAGTGAGAGAGAGGCCAGGGCTCCATGGAAGAAGGGGCCAGGAGGGAGGAATTAGGAGAAGGAGGGTCCTGCCATAGTAGAGAGAAGCAAGGGCCATCCTTGTGTGGCCTCAAGGTCCCAGGAGTTGGCGGTGGTGAGGCCAACCAAGCAAGGGCTGGCAGAGGCCACCCGGGGGATCAGAACAAGCTGGCAGGATGGAGGGAGAAGGCTGTGCAGAGCTGGCTGCAAAGCCTCGCCTTCCCCCACCCCAGTGCACCCACACCCTTGACCCCAGCTGACCTCCAATGTAGGCTACGGAGAAGCCCCTGCCCGTGCTGCTGCGGTCCGTGTGCAGCAGGAGCAGGAGCTGGTTGTGCCTTGAGGTGATGGGTGGCGGGAGGTGGTGGCCACACCAATTCCCCAGCAGGGGTGCCTCCTCACTGGGCCCATCAAAGGCTGCCAGATGGTCGAAGTCGCAGGTCCTGGTCAGGCTGTTGGGCTCCTCCAGGTCCAGATCCAGGAAGAACACCTTGACCCGGTAGCCAGGAGGCAGGCGGATGGTCCAGTGGCACCGGATATTGTTGGGGTAGGAACTGGGGTACTGGGGGCTGGAGAAGTTGCCCCGCACAGCCACGTACACCTCCTGGCATTCTCCTGGGTGGGGGAGAGTGGGTGGGAGGAGCAGCGGGAAGGAGGGTAAAGAAGGCCCCCTCTGCAGTGACGGCTCAGGCAGGGCACTACAGGGCCCCACAGCAACCACCCTGGCAGGCAGGTCTGGGCGCCACAGCCAGCAAAACAGACAACTGATCCTGAAGTTTGCTTTGAATTGCAACTAAGCCGGGCGTGGTGGCGCACGCCTGTAATCCCAGCAATTTGGGAGGCTGAGGCAGGAGGATCGCGAGTTCAAAGCCAGCCTCAGCAATGGCAAAGGTGCTAAGCAACTCAGTGAGACCCTGTCTCTAAATAAAATACAAAATAGGGCTGGGGATGTGGCCCAGTGGTCGAGTGCCCCTGAGCTCAATCCTTGGTACCAAAAACAATTTTTTTCTTTAATTTTAAATAAATAGGGCTGGGGTTGTGGCTCAGCGGCAGAGCGCTCGCCTCGCATGTTCGTGGCCCGGGTTTGATCCTCAGCACCACGTGAACATGAATGCACTGCATTGTGTACAAGTAAAGTAAATGAATAAATATTAAAAAAATAAATAAATAAGTAAATAAACTGAAACTAGCTGAAAGCTGGGACTTTCATTCCAATTGCAACCCCTTCAAGAATGTTGATCCTATTAGGAATTCAGTAATAATACCTTAAATGTGTCCTCAAAGTTAAGTCCAAGCCCCCTGGCTAGACAGACAAGGCAGCTCATGACCTGGCCTTGCCCTTTTCTCACAACCCATTCCTGTGCATTGAATAAGTGTCCTCCACGGGCCTGTCTGTTAAAGCCAGGTCACCAACCCCTGGTGCTAGTGGGCGATGGTAGAATCTGTAAGTGACCCCTATGGGAGAAAGTCAGGCCACTGGGAGCAGGGCCTTGAAGAGCATATTGGTCCTGGGCCCCCTCCTGTATCTCTGTTTTGCTTCCCGGCTGCTGCGAGGTCAGCAGCTTTGTTCCACCACACACTCCCACCATGCTGTTCTGCCTCACCACAGTCCCAGAGACAACAGGCCAAGTTACCATGGCCTAAAACTGTGAGCCCAAATCAACCTTTCTTCCTTATAAGTTATTTTGTCTCAGTAATAGAAAGCTGACACACCCATGCAGCCCCTCCCTACATTACAGCCTTACCAAACACCTTCCAGTACTAGGAGCACACCAGATACTGTCCTTCCTGCCTTTACACACCCTGTTCCTCCTGCTTCTGCCTCTGGTGAAGTCCTTCAAGGCACTGATCAATTCTCTCCTCCTCCAGGAAGTCCCCCACGATTCTTACTGTTAGCACACGTAACAACGGGCCATCATTGTCTTAGCATCACCCCCACTGGACTGTGAACTCTCCAAGTGTTCATTCATTCCTTTGTATACATATTAATTGAGTACCTACTATATGCTACATACAAAGATAAGCCCAGGAGGGACTCACAGTGAGACAGGGGGAGATTGATATATAAAATGACATGTGCAAATGATAAGCACTAGATCACGGTGAAAAAAATTCGCTAAGGAGTTGAGGAAGGCATTCATTCTTTCTGAGTGAATCGGGAGCCTTCACAGAGGAAGTGACATGCTTATGCCTTGCTATTGGCCAGAAAGTGTGTGCTAGGGCATTCCAGAGAGTGCAGAAAGCCCAAGGTCCCAAGGGGACAGGAAAATGGGGTCTTCCTAGGCATAAGAGAGGCAGACCGTCCGAGTGAAGCTCCTCCTACCTGAGAAGTAATGGGCCTTGAAGCCCCGGCCTCCAATGTTAAAGTCGGACTTGAAGACCACCTGCAGCTCGTGGCCCAACGACACGAGGGTGGGGGGCCTGGTGCCACCACAGAAATGGTGCCCGTGGGCGGGACCAGGCCCCCCCAGCACAGCCACATAGTCATAGGTGCACTCCTCGTTGCCCTCCACCTGGAAGTCCACAAACACCAGCTTGATGGTGGCGGGCCCTGCAGCTCGAATCACCCAGCGGCATTCCACGTTGTTGGGGTAGTTGTTGGGGTACTCGGGGCTGGTGAGGACCCCTGATAGGCCAGTCAAGACGCCACCACACACATCTGCAAGGGAGCCCACTGGAACTGAATTTCCCTTCCCACAACTCCCAACCTCCTCCCTCCCTGGGAACCAGATGCCCCCAAATGCTGCTCCCACAGGGATGTCACAGGAACCTCATCACCGTCCACTGAAAGCTTGGTATACCACGGACACGGGCCCAGGACTCAGTACATACTCCATCTTTTAAAATCTCCACCCTAACCCTGCGGGCCTGTGTTGTTGTTTCCCAGGTTATGTGAGAAGATCAAGGTGCAGAGCAGTTAAGTAACTCACCTGAGTTTGCGTTCACCCGAAAGACCCTGGGGACAAAGATCTGAGTGCAAGGAGTTTATCTGAAAGATCTGGGGAACACAGGTGGGAGGGAGGGAGACAGGAAGAGGAGGTGTTGGAGAGGTAGCTGCTGAGCCCCATGAGGAACTCTGGGCCAGGAGGGCACAGTTTATGTCACCCAATGACATAATGTCACAGTTTATGAGCGCACTGGGCATTTACACACCAGCTCCTAGAGTCCAGGATGAGGGCTGCTAGGTTCGGGTGACCTGCCCAAACTTCAGAGAAAACCCTCAGAGATAACACGTTGGCAGGGTAACAGTCTAAGACTGTTGTGTTATAGCATTCCACAATTCTGTGCCTCTAAATACAGCAGGGACTGGGTGTTCCACCCAAGTCCCCTGTGTTGCTGTGAGTGGACCCTGTGGACCAGGAGCCTCTGCTGTTGTCTGTTGCTTGGGCTGACCTGACTGAGCCTTTGGTCTTGACCTTGGGAGAAAGGAGAGCTTTGAGTCTGCACAGAAGCCTGAGGATACGAGGAAGGAGTCCAGGGGAAAGGCAAGAGAAAGGCCTTGGCTGCCTGCACCAACTGCGCTGCAGGTGACATGCCTGCTTGAGGGAGTGAGGGGTAGGGACCCCACACAAGGGGACAGTTCCAGGAAAGGTCCTGGGAGGGGGAGTCACTGCTGCACACAGACCTCCATGCACCTGCCCTAGGCCCTGGGCCACCCTGTACCAGGAAGGAGTGGGATGTGGTAAAGTGTCAGCAGCAAGAGCAGCAGCAGGGTTCCCAGCAGCCTGGTGCCATGACATGGAATAAAGACAAGGCAGAGAGCACACAGGCCTCATTCCTGCATGTTATGAGTCCCTCTGGGGACTCCAGGAGCAACAGAGAGAGGCATGGGAGTACTGCCCCGAGCACGGGAGCCCACAGCCACTAGATCACAGTGAGGTCATGCACATTGAGGAGGCTGCCCCAGCCTAGAGGTGGTGCCCAAGGGCAGGGTCAAAGGTCACAGCACAGCTTCCACACTAAGGTGCAGCCTGCAGACCTCACCTGAGCCCCACTGCCTTCCACCCACCTCCATTCCGGGGCCAGCCTCCCCACCACTAAGCCCCCTTGACCTTTCTGGTAGCCTGCGGAAAAGCCACGGCTGGCCACATGCTTGTCTGAATGGAAGACGACAGCCATGACATGCCAGGAGGAGGTGAAGGGCGGCGGGGGCACCTGGCCACAAAATCTCCCCAGTAGGTTGCCCTTGTCTCCAGAGGCCCCGTTGTAGATCTCCAGGAAGTCGAAGCCACAGGTGTCATGGTACTCCAGGTCAAAGGCGTGGAAGGTGAGCAGCACGGAGGACCCCTCAGCCACCACAATCAGCCAGCTGCACTCCGTGTTATAGGGGTACAGACTTGGGAAGTTGGGGCTGGAGAAGTTTCCAGAAGGTGCTGAGAGCACACCCCCACACTTGACACCTGGGGCAAGAGAGAAGGACGGCCCAGAGTCAGTGCAAGGGAGGTCGGGTCATGGTGTAGGCCCTGCCCCAAGTCAATCCGTGTATTCATGAGTTTGTTCATGTGTAGTCTATGAATTCTAGTGAAGCATTCTTTTTTTATTTATTCAACAAATGTTGTTTAAGATGTCGGGGCATCATTCTAGATGTTAGGGTTACAGCAGGAACAAAACAGAAAGTCCTGTCCTCACAGAACTTACATTCTGGGGCTAGGGTTGTGGCTCAGTGGCAGAGCACTCGCCTTGCACGTGCACGGCCCGGGTTCGATCCTCAGCACCACATAAACATAAATGCATTGCATTGTGTACAACTAAAGTAAATAAATATTAAAAAAAAAAAAAAAAAAGAACTTACATTCTGGTGGGGAAGACAGAAATACACGTGAGCCAAATGTGAAAGAGCCATAAGTGCCCTGGAGGACAAAAGTAGTGAGGAAGGAAGAGGAGGGCTGGGCCTGCAACCCTGGATAAAACCACTCCACGTGCCAGGCCCTGGGTATTGCTGTCAGTGATTTAAAAATTACTCAGCCTTAAAGAGAATGAAATTAAGGTATTTGCAGGTAAATGGATGGAGCTGGAGAATATCATGCTAAGCGAAATAAGCCAATCCCCCAAAACCAAAGGCGAATGTTTTCTCTGATATGCAGATGCTAATTCACAACTGGGGGGAGGCTAGGGAAGAATAGAGGTACTTTGGATTAGACAGAGGGGAGTGAAGGGAAAAGAGGGGAGGGGATATGGGGGTAAGAAGAATAATAGAATGAATCAGACATTATTACCCTATGTGCATATATGATTACACACAACAGGTATGATTCAACATCATGTACAACCAGAAGAATGAAAAGTTATGTATGATGTGCCAAAATGTACTCTACTGTCAGGTATAACTAATTAGAACAAATTTTTTAAAAAAGAAAAAAATTAATAACAACAACCCTCTTCAGTGAAAATGTGCAGTATGTTAACAGCATTTAAAGGCGTAGGTATACATACACATTTGCTTGTTGTTTTTAAAAGAATACAAAGAATGATTCTGTGTCAGTGGAAGGATACAAAATGCAGGAAACAAGCTTGATGGCCAGGCCTTTTGACACTCACCTTGTTTCATCATTTTGACTTGTGATCACAGAAAATAATTCATATAATTTTAAAAGATCAAAAAAATTTTAATGAAACCCCTAAATATCCCCACCAGAAGCAAACCTAACTGTGTCAAGTTGGAGACATAATTGCATGGGGAGAAAATGATTACAAATGACTTAGGAATACTGCATTTTGACTGCACCTGCCTAGTAGGATATATCCTCAGGTCAAAATGAACTACAAAGAACTCTTAAACCATATTCAGCAGCCTTACTATTAGTAATAATATTAAATATTATTAAAAGTATTATAATATTGGAACAAAGAAAATAAGTATGCTAATGTCAATACAAAGCAAAATTTTCAGTGTAAAAGATGAGAGATCCAAATATTACAATAAAAAATAAAACTCTTGTATCCTTAATATGAATTGAAAATATCAATTTGAATTGAAAACTTATTTTTATTTTTTTTAAAAAAAATAGTCTATCTCTGTTCATTAAACCGGCCTAGAAGCAATGATATTTCAGTATCATTTTATACCACTAGACTTTAGATTAGGATTCTTATGCCCAATTGAATCAGGGCTCCTTAGAGAAATGGCTGGTACCAGGTATAGTACAAGAAATATATAAAATATACTTAAATAGCTTTGTGCTAAACAGCAAAGAAGGTCCCAAAGACTGCTGGGATTATGTGAAAGGACATAGGAGCTAAAGGCTAAAGAAGGTACAATTTAAGCATCAAAAAAAGAATAATTACTACGGTAGATTGAAACATATCAAATCATATATTTTTTTTTTTTTTTTTTTTTTTTTTTTTTGGTACTGGGATTGAACTCAGTGGCACTCGACCACTGGGTCACATCCCCAGCCCTATATTTTTAAAAGACTCTATCATGAATTCATAATGTGATGCAAAAGAAACTCATTGGTTTCTTTTAGAGATTGTTGAGACACTAATTTATTTTTGGAAAATTGATAAGTAGGAAGGGAAATAAATTAAGCTTCTACTTTGCCATTCCTATATGGACTGGATTTTCAAACAACCAAATAGCTGGTGAAGGAAATTATTTTTATAGAAGTCTGCAGAAAGAATAACAGCATTAGGAAATCATAGTTTTGCAAGTCTTAATGAAATACTGGGTCTACAAACATCATCAATGTCTATTCTAATCACTGAGTAAAAAATTGATGGTAGGTAAGATGGTTGGGTATATAGGTAGTCTCTATAAAGTTCTTTTGACTTTGTTAAATGTTTGAAAATGTTTATAATTTAAAAATACCAAAAGTTGATAGGTAGAGTGGCCTGTGCCTATAATCCCAGACACTCAGGAGGCTGAGGCAGGAGGACCACAAGATCAAAGGCAGCCTTGGCAATGTAGTGAGATCTTGTCTCAAAATAATTTTTTTTTTTTTTTTTTTTTTTTTTTTTTTTTGGTACTGGGGATTGAACTCAGGGGTACTTGACTACTGGGCCACATCCCCAGCCCTTTTTTTTTTTTTTTTTTGTATTTTATTAGAGACAGGGTCTCACTGAGTTGCTAAGTGCCTCGCCATTGTTAAGGCTGGCTTTGAACACGCGATCCTCCTGCCTCAGCCTCACTAGTGCTGGGATTACAGGCATGTGCCACCACGCCCAGCTAAAATAAAAAAATTTAAAAAATGTAAAAGGGTTGGAGATGTAGCTCAGTGGGTTCAATCCCTAGTACTTAAGAAAAAGTTAATATGGAAATTTATAATGGATGAATCAGATTAATAATTCCTGAACCCACTAATGAATCTTATTGTCAAGGTGCAACATTGGACAATATGTAATACATGCATATCACCACCTATAAAGTCTTCTTGGAAAAAAAAAATAAAGGAACCTGAATCTAATGAAGTCTCTGGATCTATCTACAAGTTAGAGTTAAATGAAGGGGGATTTGTGTGTGTGTGTGAGGGGGTGCTGCGAATTGAATCCAGGGCCTTATACATGCTAAGCAAGTGTTCTACCACTGACCTACATCCCCAGCCCTTGAGGAACTTTTTTTTTAATTTTTAAATTTGTTTTAATTAGTTATCCATGACAGTAGAATGCATTTATGTACATAGATGGGATATAATTTCTCATTTTTTCAAAGTGTACACGTTACAGAATCATATTGGTCATATAGTCACAGATATACATACAGTAATAATATCTGTTTCATTCCACTGTCTTTCCCATCCCCACCCTTGAGGAACTTTTTAAAAAAATGAGCCAGGTTAGGTGGTCCCTTTCCATGGGTTTCACTGTATTGCCCAGGCTGGTCTTGAAAGCAATGCCCAGGATCCCTGGCTCCTCAGCCTCCCTAGTAGCTAGGCCCCATGTACACTCAGCCTAGACAAACATTTTTTTTAATATTTATTTATTTACCTTAGTTGTACACAATGCAATGCATTTACGTGGTGCTGAGGATCGAACCCGGGCCGCGCACGTGCAAGGCGAGCGCTCTGCCGCTGAGCCACAATCCCAGCCCCTAGACAAACATTTTTAATGACACTTCAAGGATATGTTAAACCAGGTCCAGAATATAGAATATTCTATAAGATTAAATGCTCTGGATACTTTAACAACAAATGATGGGAGGCACAATTATTTTGTTAAAGAGTCATATATTAACCAAATACAACATATGAACATTTTGAAGTTCTGATTTGAACAAATGCACTGTAAAAAAAAGACTTCTTCAGGCAATAATTGGGGAAAACTGGGCATGAACAGAATATTAAATAAAGGAATTATTCCATTATAATGATATTGAGGTTATATATGGTTTTATGTCTTTCTCAGTTACAGGCATATCCTGACATATATATATATATATATATATATATATATATATATATATATATATATTTTTTTTTTTTTTTTTTTTTTTTTTTTTGGTACTGGGGATTGAACTCAGGGGCACTCGACCACTGGGCCACATCCCCAGCCCTTTTTTGTATTTTATTTAGAGACAGGGTCTCACTGAGTTGCTAAGTGCCTCGCCATTGCTGAGGCTGGCTTTGAACTCGCGATCCTCCTGTCTCAGTCTCCCAAAGTGCTGGGATTACAGGCGTGCGCCACCGCGCCCGGCTTATCCTGACATATTTATGTGTGAAATATGATATCTGAAACCAGCTTTAAATTCCTCTAGAACCATCAAAATGGGAGTATGATAGAAGAAACAAGAAAGGTAGAATGTTAACTGTTAAAAGCCGGTTGATGGAGATAAAGGGATTTATTATACAACTTTTCTTTACTTTGTGTAGGTTCAAAATTTTTTGTAATTCAAATTTAAATATGACATTTTACCACCCTACTCACAATCGAGACCCCCTCCCACTCCTTCACCCACTCTTGATTTAGTGCCGTATTTTTCTCCTTAGTATCCATCACCATCTAACCCAATTTTACTTATGTATCTAGTTCATTGCTAGTCTCCCTCCAGAAAAATGGAAGCTCCATGAGAACAAGGATTGTGGTCCCTTTTGTTCCCTGATATATCCCAAGCCCTAGCACAAGTGTCTACTTACCAAATGGATGAATGAATGAATGACCTCATATAATGTTCACAGCAGCCTCATGAAAGGCAGGCAGGTGTCACTGACTCCATTTTACAGATGAGAAAACAGCCACAGAGGGAAGCTATTTACTGTGACTGCCATCTATTACTTTGGTCTGCTCAGCACCCCTCCTCCACCTCCTACAACCCCGGCCTCTCTCTTTTTTTTTTTTTTTTTTTTAATATTTATTTATTTGCTTTAGTTGTACACAATGTGTTTTTACGTGGTGCTGAGGATCGAACCCGGGCCGCGCACGTGCTAGGCGAGTGCTCTACCGCTGAGCCACAACCCCAGCCCCCCCCCCTTTAGTTGCTGCTCCCCCTTCCTTGCACTCAGGCAGACACATGAGCCTAGCAGGGCAATCCTGGGGGCCCACCAGCGCAGGACCAGCCCCCTGGTGTGCCTGTGTTCAGGTGGAGACCAGAGTTCTGCTCAGAACATCTGGATGGTATTCCTTTCCTTTATAGTCTCTAGAGTAGGAGTGGGAGCCCTGAGTGGGACCAGGCTTGGGGCCTATGAAAAATCCTGGTGGGCGATTTGCAAGAACCACGTGAAAAGTTAAATTGGTCCTGGGACCAACAGGTCCTTGCTACTGGCATCCCTGATCCCACCTCAGCTACACTCCTTCCTCCCTGGTTCTATTCCCAGTGCTGCTTCATGTTGCTTAAACTCATTCAGGTTGAGCTTCTGTCACTTGCACCCAAAAGTGTCCTGAAGAATACACTTGACTAAAGTCCCCAAAGGACAGACACACGCAGCAAGTGCATGCCCTGGCAATAAAGTATCTGAGGCTGATGAGGGATGCTGATGGATTCCTGGGCAGTTCAGGGAGGGTTCAGAGGGGGATGGGAGAGTCAGGTGAATGAGACGGAGTGCAGTGTGACTGTGCTGTGGCCACACAGGAGCTCTGGGGTCCAGAGTGAGGGAAAGCCCATCTTTCTGGAGATAACAGTATTAGGTGAAGGACAAGAGTTACAGAGAAGATGACATTGAGTTTGACTAAGAAGAATGAGAAAGTTCTGTTAGCTGGGAAAGACAGGGAGGAAATGACACGATTGTTTGACCTCCAAGTGCCTCAGTCACATGCGTATAAAATGGGGATGCTGCTGCCTTCTTTGCTGGGTAGCTATGAGCTGGCTGCACAGATGCACATTGGGGTCACATGGTTCGTTCCCTGCCTGGCCCCTGGGCAGGCCAGTGTCAGCAAGTGTCTGGTTCATGCCTTTATAGCAAGAGGATAAAGAGACATTGTGGGGGCTGGGGCTGTGGCTCAGCAGTAGAGTGCTCATCTAGCATGTGCATGGCCCGGGTTCGATCCTCAGCACCACATAAAAATAAACGCATTGTGTACAACTAAAAGCAAATAAATAAATATTAAAAAATATATTTGCAAAACCTAAGGAAAAAAAAGAGAGAGACATTGTGTCCAGCGCTTGTCCTTGTCCTTCCCCCAGTCTTGCCCATAGGCAGGAAAGGCCATGTGAGTATCAGAGCAGAACTCCTACAGCTCAGGTGGCCCAGGGCACAAGGACAAGTACAGACCTTGTCCACCAGGACCCAGCCAGGCATGCTGAACCCTAGGGTCACTCCAAAGCCATTGGAGCCCTGGTGGCTAGAAAATGGGAATGACTAGCTCTTTCTGCCCCTCAGGCATGGGCTGAGACACTTGAGTGCCCATCCCACCTCTGCCAGCAATGGGGTGACTGAGTCCCCTTGAGCTTGAGGAAAATGGGGCACTGATGGTGTTTGCTGAGCCCTCCGTACATCCCTTACAGAAGGGTGAAATTCTATCACCCCAGTTTGACAGAGGAACAAAGCTTGGAGGGTCAGAGCAACACAAAGTCACCGGGGACAGCAGTGTGGGGAGGGGGTTCTGGGAGCCCCAGGAAGAAAGCACCTGAGGCTGATGGTGGGATGTGGATGGCTTCACAGGAAAGGTATCATATGACCCAAGCTTGAAAGATGAGCCAGATGTTCTCAGGGGCCCTTCTCTTTTCCAAGGCCTCCTGGAAAGGGGATTCTTTCCAGGTGTGTGTATGGTGGTGGTGGGGGGGGTGGAGCATGCCCAGAAAGGGTTGTGATTTCCCTGCTGGAGGACAGGATGCCTGAGGGATGCAGGGAGCCAAGTCCCGACAGTGTACAGAACGGAGCCAGCACTCAGTAGGGCACCGAATGGCACGACAAGGAACACTGACTCTCGCCATTGGCAGTGGGAACGCAGCAGGCCCTCAGGAGAACAAAGACTTGCTCCTGTGAGGAAACTTTAATAGTTCTCTGGGCCATTCCCTTCGCCTTTCAGGATCCCGTGGCCTTACTTAACATAGCTAGCCCTCAGTTTCCTGTAAAATGGAGGACTGATACCACCTCGAAGTTGGTTGTGAAGGTGAAATGTAATCATGTATGCCAAGCCTCCGGCAGACACAGGCACTAAAGAAATATTCTCTTCCCAGTCCCGGAAACAAATCCTCAATTCAGCCAGCCCCCACTAAAAGGGCCTCCTGCTTTCTGGTTTCTCACACAGAAACCTCAGGAGACCCTGGCTCTGCCTGCTCCCCATTCCTGGTTCTGACATCTCCAGGCGCTCCTACCTTTCATGGCCTGGGCCGTGGGGCCTGGGCCCAGCAGTGCCACAACCAGCAGCAGACAAGACCCCAGCTCTGTCAGCATCTCCTCACCAGGGGTCCCCACAGGGTTGCAGAGTTCAGGTGAGCCCAGATCTGAGGGTCTGGAGCATGGGGAAAGAGAGGTGAGGCTGAAGGGGCCTCCAAGTTAATGGTGCCGTGAATAATTCACAGGCCCCTCGAATTAGTAAGCTGATCCCCAGGTGCTTCCTTCACTCCACTCTAAGGTGACGGATCTAGTGTCACCAGGTTGACACGTTCTGAGATCTGCACTGGCCAGACTCTGTCAGGAAGGCAAGCAGCTTGGACCTGGAAGGAAACTGGGAGGTAGAGAAAGGGCCCAAATTTCAGGGCCAGGCAGATCTGGGATCAATCCCAGTTCAGCCTCTAACTTGAACAGGTGACCTTAAACAAGTCATTTAACCCGTGTGGGTCTTGTGCTTCTCATAGTCCAGTGGGTCCATTCAGCCCTGCCTCTAGGACCATTGTGAAAAAAGAATGAGAATGTGAGCTAAAGCATACAGTAGGCACTGACTACTGGTTTTTCCCATTCTTCCCCAAGGGAGCCGGAAGGAGCCTCAAAATGCATGGAACAAATGGACAAGCTTCCTTCAGATGTGAGAATTAAACACAGAAGGAGAGAGAAGGAGGACAGCAGAAGGAGACAAAGGGAAGCCTTTCTGATGGAAGAATGAAGCAGGAAGAGCAGAGCTGGAACGTGTGTTGTGTTGTGCAGCTCCTACTACAAAAAATGGCTCTGGGCCACAGTGGGGATTCTGGCCAAGAATATTACATGTTGGTTCCTTTATTGATCCACAAGCCTTGCTTGAACAGCACTATGCCCAGCGCCAGGCCCTGGGCGAGGAGCTGGGGCTGCAGAAATGCCCTCATGGCTCTGTGTCTCACAGGAAATAGGGCTTTTTCCCCCTCTGGGAGTCTGTCCCTGCGGTTCCGTTCAGTCTAACATGCATTTCTAAGCTCCATCTCTGCACAGCCTGGGCCGGGCACAGGGGCTTTGGAGGGAAACTAGCCTGCCTTTCCAGGGAGGCCCCTGGGCTCTGGTTTCTGACAGACTGAGGTCTGAATCCTGGTTCTACAGCTGGCTCACTGAGGGGGTCTGGGAAAGTGATCTGAGTTCTTGGAGGCCCAGCTTCTTTGCTGGGGAAGGAGTAGTGGCAGCAGCTGCCTGAATTTGTGGGGAGGATTGAATGAGATCACATAGGGGATGTCTCAGCCATCCTGGCCTCTTGTGAGAACCAATGGGGATGTTTTTTATTTACCCTAGAGAAACCCAGATGTTCATTTTCCAGACCACATGTTGCCTCCGGCCCATCCTTCTGTCAGGAAGTCCCCAGGGAGCAGCTGCCAGCACAGGAGGCCACCTAGAAGGTACTCAGCAAGGAGCATCAGGAGTGGTCAGCCTGAGTGGTTGGCTCACCTGTGGGCCTTGGCTGACAGAAAAGAAAGGTTCTGAGAAGTCTGAGGGCTGAACTTCTATTAAACATATCTACCTGCTGTGGGTATGAGAGAAAGGCAGGGAGAAGGCCACCCAGCCCCTGACAGGGGCCAGGCTGCAGGCTCTGACCTCCCCAGCACACAATGCACCCCTCATCGGACAGGCACTGGGGTCTTGGGGTGAGTTCTTGGGGTGAATTCCTCCATGGGAAGACCCTGTGACAGGAAGCCTGGGAGGTGATCCCAAGGAGCACAGGGAAGGATGTGAGATAGCTGTGTGAGTGGGCAGGTTGCCACTGTGGGAGACAGGGCCCAACCCCAGGGGCCCCTCCAATACAGTGCTGACTGCCCTCAAGTCGTTCCACCCGAGCGGTAAGAAGGGTGCTCGTGTCCCAACTGCCAACTGCCACTGACCCTAGGCCACACAGTACATTCTCTCCCAGGCATGTCCAACCAGCTTGTTCAGGGCCCTGAAGTTGAGGCAAAATCCCAGGGATGTAGGTAGAGAGGGAATGGAAAATGCCCAGGGATGAGGGCAGACCATGACAGCATCTACTGAGCCACCCATAATAAAAGGCTGTCATCATCGTGTGACTACACCCCGCGCTGAATATCCCCCAGACACCCACCTCTGAAACATCTATCCAGTTCCACAGAACAACTGCCTCTCTTCCGGGCACTCTCACGCAGCCTTACCAATTACACCCATCCCCTGGTAACCACCACAGTGGCCCTTGGGTCCCCCAAGATCAGTAGTTCCCAAGCTGATTTCTCCAACACCCCCAAGACCTAACTCATATCTCTGGAGCTTCCTCTTTCAGGTTGCAGCTCAGCCAACCAAGACAGAAAGAAACACAGGGGTCTGTCTCGCTTACCTTCCCCCATGAGCACACCGACTGGTCACATTTGAGCTTCGTCCCCTCTTGAGCCTCAGAATGACTTCCAAAGCCATGGTAACCTAAGCTTGCCATTTCTCCTGCAGTATTACAACAGCCTCCTCACTGGCGTGGGTCCCCATCCTCACCTGCTCCCTGCCCACCCTCAAACCACTTTCTAATCTTTCTAGAAAGCTAACGGGACCAAGTCACTCCTTCGCTCAGGATGAAATCCAGAGTCCTTCAGGATGCCTTCCCAGTTCATCTCCCCGGACTGAGCTGCACATCTGGCCACTGCCATTTCTCTTACTTTTCTGCAAATTCTTTACCCTGAGCCTGGAGGGCTCTTCTTTCTGCACCATCCTCCCATGGTAGACTCTTACTCAGCCTAGCCGGCATGGTGGCACACGCCTGTAATTTACTCAGCCTTTAAAACATTTGTCACCTCTTCCAGGGTGTTGTACTGACCCCATCCATGCTGGTGTAGTCCCTCCTCACTGGGTGAACCTCAGCATAGAGGACTCCTGCCCTCTGGCTTTCTGAGGCCACCTTGTGTCTTCTGGAGTTTCATGCAGCGCCCGGCACAGGCTCAGCACATTCTTGCCGTCTCAGTCCTACTGCCTCACCTGGCACGTCCTAATGCTCAGTGGCCATTTATGGATTGAACTGCTCAAAGATACACTGCTAACCTGGGCACAGTGGGGCAGGCCTGTAGTCCCAGAGATTTGGGATGCTGAGGCAGGAAGATTGCAAGTTCAAGGCCAATCTCTGCAACTTAGTGAGACCCTATGTCAAAATAAAAGGGTTGGGGGAAGTTTTAACAGTACTCTTAGCCTGTTTAGACTGCTATAATAAAATGCCATAGCCTGGGTGGCTTATAAACAATGGACACTTATGTCTCAGAATTCTGGAAGCACAAAGTTCAAGGTCAAGGCACTCAGTGAAGGCTCATTCTTGGCTGTGTCTTCACATGGTGGAAGGAGTAAGAGTCTCTCTGGGGTCACATTTATAAGGGCACTTTTTTTTTTTTTTTGGTACTGGGGATAGAACTCA
Source organism: Tamias sibiricus (assembly GCA_025594165.1). NCBI lineage: Eukaryota > Metazoa > Chordata > Mammalia > Rodentia > Sciuridae > Tamias > Tamias sibiricus. The sequence continues at coordinate 47,462,731 of CM046658.1, forward strand.
GGGGCACTCAACCATTGAGCCACATCTCCAACCCTATTTTATATTTTATTTAGAGATAGGGTCGCACTGAGTTGCTTAGCACCTTACCATTGTTGAGGCTGGCTTTGAACTCATGATCCTCCTGCCTCAGCCTCCCACGCCACTGGGATTACAGGCAGGTACCACTGTGCCTAGCTAAGGGCACTAATCTTGATTGGTCTCCCCAAAGTTCTCACCTCCTAATACCATTGCCTGTGGGGTTAAAATTTCAACACATGAATTTTGGGGGGATACAAACATTCAGACCACAGCAGCTTCCTAATGGAATCCAGGATGGTCTGGTATAGTGGTTAAGCAAGAAGGTCCCGAACAGAGACCACATGGGCTCAAATCACAAATGTGGGAGTTACTAGCTGTGTGACCTTGGACAAGTCCTTTGACATCTCTAGGCCTCTGTCCTCATCTGGAAAATGAGGACAATGGCATCTACGAAACAGGTTGAGGGGTGGGAGAGCGCCACGCACAGGGAGTTTGGAGGCGTGCTTGCCCTTATCCTACACTCCATCTGTATGAAATCCAAATGCTACACAGACCTCAGGGCTTCTTGTGTTTTTCATTTTTAACCCACCTCTCCTTGAAGTGACCTCTGGGTGGGGCCTCCTGCTGCCTGGCTGCCTTTCCTTCCAATCAGCAACCTGGTCATGGCTTTCCTCCTGGTCCCCAGGGGAGGTGGTAGATAAGGAACAAAGGCTGCCACCTGCCAGGGTCATTAGGGTGTGCCCAAGCTACCCACGATAGTCAACCCTGGGCGCCTGGGTGTCTGTCAGGGCCCTGTTGTGCCAACTCCCACGGGCTGAGCCCTGAGGACCCACTCTAAAACTTCTAGGGGAATCTCTTGGCATAAGATGACCCTCCCCTCCATGGCTGGCTCTGCAGCACCCCGGAGCTAGGGGAGACAGGGGACCTCTCTGAAGGGGTGTGAGCTCCACAAGGTTGTGAGTACACCATCCAAGGGCGGGGGACTGATGCCGCATGTGTCTGTTTCTGTCTCTGTGCACACATGTGCCCCCATCTCTGGGTGTACATTTGTCATCACCTGGGCACACTTTTTCCTGGATACATGAGTCACTTCAATCTATGCAATGAACACCAAGTACACTAGTTTCTGGGTGTGACTGTCCCTTTCTGAGTGTGAATATGCTCTTGTGTGACTACTCACCGCTGTGCATTCATATCTGTTTCTTTGCACACAAATCCATCTCTGCTCACACCCATGGATCACACATGCAGTGCTTCCGCCTCTGCATGTATCTACCGCTCTGCATCTAAGTCTGCATGTATTCAGTTGTCAATGTGTCTATTTCTCCCTCTGGATATATACAAAGATTTCTGAGTGAATGTCCTCACTGAGTATATATCCATGTCTCAGCACAATCAGCACAAATGCCATAGCTGTGCGTGTGCACAATTTTCCCAGAAAAGATGTGCCTCTCCATATGCACACATAGTCCCATGGGGATGCAGCTTCTGCTGGTGTACAGATTTGTGTCCCTGGGTGTGCACATCTGTGCCTGGTGCATGTAGCTAGGAGAGCACACGCTTACACAGCTCAGGGCTGCACATCAGCACCTCTAAATGTCAGTGTGGATCTCTGGGAGTGCATGTCTATAACTGGGGTTCCTCTCTGCATCAGTTCTGTCTTCATTTCTGTGTCTGTCACTGGGTATAAGGATGGTGCCCTCCCTGTTCCCTGGGTCAATTGAGAGGACTTGACAGAGGACAGGACACCCCTGGGGACTCCTGGCTGGGTCCCAGGAGCCATATCTCCCTCTTAATAAAGGTCAGGGGAAACTTGGAGAATCTCCCCTGAGGGTGGCCTTGTGGTAGAGGCCAAGAGGTGGGGACCCCACGGAGCAGCTTCCACTCTCTGCTCCCAGAAGTCAGTAGGGTCTGGCCCTGCATGAGGAAAGAGGCTTGTCACACCCCACACTTACACTGGAGCCTGTTAGGAAGTCATGGGGTCCACACAGTGGAAGAGTGTGTGTGCGGGGCCGGGGGTGTCCCTAGATGACGAAGGAGGGGAAGGAGAGGAGGAAAGAGAAGTGACAGGTCCAAGAGAAAGGTGGAAAGCCAGCAGCAAGGGAGGTAATGGGGTGGGCTGGGGTTCCCAGGTGGTGGAAGGTGGCCCATGGGGTTTGGCTGGGTCCTTGCACCCCTGGGAGCCACACCTTCACCCCAGGGCTAGGAGGCCACATCCCCTCTCTACTGAGTCTCTACTGTTCTTTCACAGTCACTCTGTCCTGTTCCTGATCCCAGTGGCTGGGGTGAAAAACCACACCAGGAATGACATCCCAGAAGTCCAGATGGGCCAAGGACAAGCATTTAAAAGTGTCCCCAGACAAGGGCGTGACCTTCTTTGAAGAGCCCTAATTAGGAAGGGCTATTGCAGCTAGCTGGAAGCCATAAGTTCCACCTGATAGGGGCTGGGATTGTGGCTCAGCGGTAGAGCGCTCGCCTAGCGTGTGGGCGACCCGGGTTCGATCCTCAGCACCACGTACAAATAAAATGCATTGAATAAAACGCATTGTGTACAACTAAAGCAAATAAATAAAAAAAAAAAAAAAAAAAAAAAAAAGTTCCACCTGATATGTATGTGACGCACCTGTAGGCACCCGCAAAGCTGAAGGTATATAACCGGGTGAAAGCGGTCCGAGTTAGGAGAACGGAGAAATTCATTCACTCAGTCGTGCAGTCGCTCGGTCGGTCAGAAGAAGAGTTCGGGTCGGAGAAAAGAATCAGAGCGGCCAGAACGTAGGCAGAGCGGTTACAGAAGAGAAACCAGATAGAAGAAGTAATGGCTGGTCAGAATTAGGCCGAGGCTCCCGAGGAAGAAAGAAGAAAGAAGAAAGAAGCTCTAAAAAATAATCTTTCTCTAAGAAGCTCTCTCTCTCTCTCTAAGCTAAGAAGACAAGAAGAAAAGCTCTCTCTAATCTTTCTCTCTAAAAATCTTTCTTTCTCTCTCTAAGTTCTCTCTAAGAAAGTAGAAGTAAAAGTAGTAATAGCTTTACTCTGCCTCCGAGTTTTCCTCCCACGGCGCAATGGCTGGCCATGACAGGCAGCTTACACTTCTTGGCCTCCAATTCCTGGGCAGTTGAGAAGAAAGTGAGGAGGGCGCTGGAATCGCTGCCATTTTCAGACCCCCACCCCCAGCTCTGCACCCTTCTTTATTGAGACTCCACCCTGCAGGGAAGGAGGTCCTGTCTCCACATCACAGTTGAGGAAACTAAGGCCTCGCAACTGAAAAGACCTGCTCCCAGAGCTGGGGCTGGGCAGGGCTGGTGCCTGCTGTCCTGGGACAGGAGGAGCTTGGGGAGTCAGGCAGAGGACAGGCCCCTTCATAGGGAAGCTATCCCTCCAGCGAGGGCTCACTGCTCTCACCCATGGTTGAGTAGAGTGATGGTTTGGGTTTGGATCTCTCCAGACTTGGATCCTAGCTCCACATCTGATATGCTGCGTAGCCTTGGAGGTGGACTGCTGGGGACTGACGGCATGGCCCTAGAGGGAAGGGGCTCACAGATGATGCAGCGCTGTCTCACGCCAGGGGTCTGCATTTGCAGGTGGCTGAGCACTACCAGCAGCTGGGGCGATGACTCACGTGAACATGTCCTGAGCTGGGGCTCTGCCAGCACGGTGCACAGTTGCTTCATTTAAGGCTCACTGCGCCCTCTGAGGACGCAGCACTGGCCACCTCACATATGGGAAGCTGGGGTGAAGCTGCTTCCCAGGCTCCCACAGCCCCTAAGCAGCCAGGTCATCCTGGCTGCAACAGGAGCTCTGGGCCACCAGATGGGGTTCCCAGGGAAGCCTGACAGAGGGGGTCCTGAAAGAGGATTTGCAGAGGGCCAGAAGGCAGAGGGGGTGAGGAGACACACAAAGCAAGCCTCCCGCTGGCCCAGCCTCTCTCCTCCCCCTCCTTTGATGACTAATTAGTCTTGCTTCTTTGGCCAAGCTGGGCCTGCTGACAAGCCAAGGTACAGTAGAGGAAGTCCATGGTTAGTTACATAAGGGGAAACCGCCCTGTGCCCTTCCCTGGCCCAAGGGAGGCTGCTGGGATGGCCGTTCCAGGGCTGTGACCTCCAGACGAGAAGGTTTTGCTGCCCCCTCTCACCTCTCGGGGCCCTCCTGTCCTCACCCCTTCTCATCTTCCACTCCTCAGCTGCTCGTTCACAACCAGGTCTCAGGGACTAAGAACAGCTCATGCAGAGCCTTCCAATGTGCCTTGTACTAGACACCAAGCCTGAAAACTTCCTGCTCTACGATGAAGCAACCATTGAGTTCCTACTGATTTCCAGGCACATTCCTATGTAGCCATATAGCCAAGCTATGAGACCCTGGGCAAGTTCTTTAAATTTCCCTCCATGCCTCCGTCTCTTCATCTGTAAAATGAGAATAATGAGTTAATATTTGTAAAGAGTTTAAAGAAGAGACATGTCCATGTGATGAGCTATATTTACACATTCATTTAAATTAACTTTAAAGTCTTTACAACAACTTTACAGGGTAAGAAATATCAGTTCCACTTCATTATATGGTGAGTAGAGTTCAGAGAGAATTGCTTTTATTAATTCAACAAGCATTTATGGAGCACCTACTCTGCCGGGTTTGAAACTTTATGCACATCATCTCATTTAATCCCCACAGCTGTGTGAGGAGGTATTAGTATCTCCCAATATTTCCAAACACCCCCTTGTGGGAAGTCCTACCCTGGTTGACACCGCTGGCTGGTTATTATCTTCCACCAGCACATGAACACCAGGAGAGCAGAGACCTGTTAGGTTCAGTGGTATATTTCAGCCTGTGGTGCTGAGTTAAGTGGGCAACAAATAGCTAATGAGAAAAGGAAATCTATTCCCAGTTTTCAAATGTGGGAACTAAAGTTCAGAGAAGCAAAGTGATTTGCCCAAGATCACACAGCTGCTCAGTGGCAGAGCTCAGGTTTGAACCTCTCATGTGACTATCTTGAGAGCCTATATTCTTACCATGGTGCTGCTTCTACCCATATGGAGCCCCATTTGTGGAAAGAAAGAAGAGGTCTGAATTTGGGTGCAAACTCAGGGTGGTGTAGATGTCTGCAGTAGCAGGTAGCTGAGACCAAGACCCTGTAGGCCCTTTCACCAAGTGCCCTGGCTTCCTCCTGTCTCCACTTGGCCCACCCATGTCTCCTCAGGCTGCCGGTCAAGCTGGTCAGGGGAGCAGTGCTTCCTCATCAGGTCCTCCATCAAGAAGGGGGGCCAGCCAAGCTCCCACAAGTCCAAAGGCTGAAGCTCCCACACTCAGCCTCAGGGGCATCCTGGCTGCACGAAGGCTCACACAGGAGCTCAAGGTGAGTGGAAGTATGCCCAGTGGAGAGAGGCCAGAGGGGATGCAGACGACTTCAGAGAGCAAGCCCACCCCTTCTGCCCATTTTCTGGGTGTGGAAACTGAGGCCCAGAGGGAGTAGAAAGAAAAGACAGATCCCCACACTCACTGAGTGTCCACTGTGTAGCAGGGAGAGTGCGAGACTTTGCACACTGCTGTAACAGCCTTTGCTGAGCCCAGGGGGTGGTGCACACCACTGGAGTGAGAACCCAGCAGAAAACACAGCAGGTATTTAGACATATTTGCTCAATACCCCAAATGAATGAGTCATACAATTCTCAGAATAACCAGGGAAGGTAGGAATTACCATCCCACGGAGGAAATAGGCTCAGAAAGGAGGGAATTGACCACAGCTTCAAACGCTGCTGAGAATGACCTCTGGACACCAGGGACCTTATCGGGGGCAGCTAGGCTGGAAGGGGAGTGTAGGCCAGATGGTGGTGGGGTGAGAAGTGGAGGGGGTTGAGGAAGAAAGCCATGCAGGTTATGGGTAGCTCTCCAAGAATAGGCTGAAAATATGAAGGCGAGAGAGAGAAAGAGAAGGAGCATGCTGGAGTAACATGGAGGTAAGGTGGGCTGTTGCGTGTTTTGTGGCATTAGCATGGGGGAAACCAGGACAGGCTTCAGTGCTAGTGGAAGGAGCCAGTAGAAAGATTCTTGAGAGTCCCTGGAGGAAAAGATCCATTTATTCAGAGATCCGAGAACCACTGAACTGGGCCTGAAGTCTTGCCTCTTTGTAAAGGCCCCTGGTCTCCTCAGAGGGGCAGAGGAGGGATGCCGAGCAACTTTACACACACAATCTCCTGTGCTCCTCCAAGCCACCCAGGAGGAAAGGAATTAGCACCCTCATTTTACAGAGGAGTGGTAACTAATCCATGGTCTTGTGGATTCCATCAGCTTCTTTATTCATTCAACAGTCAGTCACCATGGCAACACTTACTGTCCACTGTGCTAGATGGGGGAATAGGTGGCAAGGGGACACAGTATTGAGCCCAGCCTCGGGCAATAACACCATTTCTCCACTCGCTATTTTTCCTCTCCAACATCTATTTCTTTGCTACTGATCTCTAAAGACTAAGCATTAAGTGAGATGAGGTAGTGAATGCTGTTGATTTGCCACCTGTACACCCTGCCCACTCTGGAGGCACCTGCCAGAAGTTTCCATGTGCGTTGCTAGCTCCATATCTCTTACCTGAGGGTTTTTCAGGCTGCTGACACTGAGGCCACTCAGGAGAGGCCAGACGTGCCTGTTCAGCCAGTAAGGGGGTAGGGTTGTGGTGGATAAATGCCCAGCGTCCTTGTCCCTCAGTGGCATAATTCTAAGGCATGTTCCACTATCTCTTGCATGGACCGCATCAGGAGGAGCTCCAGTTGCTGCCAGGGGTAACCTGCCCACCCACGCCCTTTACCCTCTTTCCTTCCCAATTTCTCACCATGTTTCCCTGAGTCACCTCCCATATAAACTTCTTGTACCCAAATCCTTGCTCAGAGTCCCCTTTGGGACAAACCTAGCAGTTGACATTCAGCAAATGTTCACCTCAATGCTTGTCCTTATTTTTACAAAACCGGACATCTATGAGGACACAACTGGAACTGCATCACCGTCGACCAATCTGCACCATCCAGGAGCAGGTATGGGCCAGCAGCCTGTAGGTACGATGAGAGTGAGGGGGCCAGGCTGTGGGCCCCAAGGAACTTTTTATAGACTGAGCCAATTGGAAGCTGGATTAATCTCTGCTATCCACACAGCTCTGTACAGTTTATAAAGCTGTTTTCTTGTGTTTCAGATTCTGCATTGCATTTTCCATACTAGGGTTCCAAATCATATGCTCCAACTCGGGGGTCTATGTCCAGTGTATTTGACCTCAAGTTTAAATTCTGTTTGTTGGGCTGGGATTGTGGCTCAGTGGTAGAGCGCTCGCCTAGCACGTGCGCGGCCCAGGTTCGATCCTCAGCACCACGTACAAATAAACGCATTGTGTACAACTAAAGCAAATAAATAAATATTTAAAAAAAAAAAATTCTGTTTGTTGCACATACACGCCCTCACCTCCCTTCTCTCCTCCTTCCAGGTTCCCTCATGGTCAGCCAGGCCGGAGGTGAAGTTCCTCTGTGTCCATGCAGAGGAGCTGATGCAGGCCCACCTGCCCTCCAAGCTGGCTGGTGGGGCTACCATCCAGGCCAGTGTGCCCACCTGGCTGCTGTTCTGAGTGCTGAGATCCGGAACCTAGTCAAGCATGTCACCCCACCCTGCTATAAGCTAGTGTGCTCTGTCAGCATTGGGAGTAAGGGGCATGATGATGTGGTGGTCTCCAGCCAGAGCCTGTGGGACCACATGCAGACAGATTTGTCACCTCCCACTATGCAAACCCCACGCTCTTCTGTGTGGCATTGGTGCATGCCATCTATTTGGAATGAGCCTTGTGGGGTGAAGGCCTGGGATCCACATGGGGTCCCATACTGAGGCCTGGCATGGAAACTCAGTTCCTAGCCCACTAGTCAGTGACCACCTGCGAGTGTAGCATCCCCCTGGGCAAGGACAGTAGCTTTCCTGGTCCTTCGCCAACTAAAAAGAAAGGGAGCAAGGTGCATCTCCACTGACCCCTCCACAAGCTGCCAGACCACACACACTGTTGCTGCCTCTGCCTCTGGCTGGGATCATGTCAGCCACGCGCAGCTCCCAGCTGGGTGTGCAGATCAGAAGCTCTGAGCCGCGGCTATCTATGTCTTTGATTAATAAAAAATGGGAGATAAATTAATAATGACTTAATACATGCAATTTGGGATCAAAATCTTCCAAAGCATGGGGAAAATAATAAAAAGGGGAGTTTTTTCTTCCTTTGAGTCAGGGTCTTGCTATGTTTCCTAGGCTGACCTTGAACCCTTAGGCTCAAGTGATCCTCCTGCCTCAGCCTTCTGAACAGCTGGGACTACAGACAACATGGCACCGTGCTGGACTGGGAAATTCTGGACAGTGAAAAGTGAGAATAAATGCCATCATTCATGAGCCAAGTTCTGTTGGATAGGAACACCCAGAATAAAAAGGAGGAGGGGACTGGGCCTCACAGCTAGGTGCTGTGCTTAGGTGCACACACGTATCCCTCATCCTCACTGGGATGAAGGACAGATGACTGGGAGAGGGTGCTACCTTCCGCCATCTTATGGAGCAAACTAAGACTCAGAGAAGCCAAGTTAGCACAGAAGCAGTGAGAGACTTGAACCTAGGTCTGTTTCATTTAAATGGAAAAACAAAATACCACCCACCCACCCACCCACAAAAAAAAAAGGAGGAGGAGGAAAAAAAGCCTACAACTGTGGTATCTGGCAAATCATTATGGTTTGAGTTTGTGGGAAAAAGAAGAGGTCCAAGCAGAAGGAACACCCTGTCAGCATGAGTGCTGGGAATGATTTATACTCCTTCTTGTTAGGTCCCTGACACCTAGAAGAGGACCTGGCGTAGTACAAGCTCACAGCCTTAAATGAATGACTGAAGAGCTTGGAGGCATAAAGAGAATAACCTGTGTGAGGTGGGATAGAGGGAGTGGATGTTTTTAAGCCTATAGTTTCTGAAGAGCATTGACCAGCCACATTTTGAGATTTTACACATACACACATACACTTTAAACTGGGGATTGAACCCTGGTGCACTTTACCACTGAGCTACATCCCCAATCCATTTTATGTTTTGAAACAGGGTCACTAAGTTGCCGAGGCTGGCCTAGAACTTGTGATCCTCTTGCCTCAGTCTCTTGAGTCACCAGGAATATAGGCTTGTGCCCTGCCACCATGCCTGGTTCACATTTGATATTTTTTTAAGAAATATTTTTTAGTTGTCAATGGATCATTTATTTATTTATATGCAATGCTGAAGATCAAATCCAGGGCCTCACACATGCCAGGCAAGCGCTCTACCACTGAGCCACAACTCCAGCCCACATTTGATATTTTTGAAAAGATCTTTAATTATAGAACTATTTCAAACACACACACACACACACACACACACACACACACAGAAAAAAAATATTAGCAGACATCAGTGAACCCATTGCCCAGATTAACCAGTTCACATTTTGCAATGTTCATTTCAAATGTTTTATAATATAATATAAGGACAGATACAGCCCAAGCCCCCAACCCAACCCCTTCTCCTGTCCATCACCAGAGCCAGCTTCAGGCTTGCAGGTGGTGCCTCAACTCCTCAACAGGCAGCATTACTTTGGGTTTTAACAATTTCCAAGTACAGGTGTCTCACTGTACATATCCTTTCACAACATGCAATTCACATCATTATGGTGTTTTTAGGATTTAGTCTATGTTGACAGATGTCTAGTTCATTCACTTTATCTGCTGTCTGGTGTTCCACTGGATGAATAAGAACAATTTGTTGAGGCTCTGGTGTGGCTCAGTGATAGAGTGTGCTTAGCACGTGTGAGGCTCTTGGGTCAAACCCCCGCACCAAATGAAAAAAAGAGGAAATGTTCATTTATTCTCTTCTTCATGACTACCATTTTTAGTTTTTTGCTGTTTTGAACAGTGAAGCAATAAAAATCTTTATACACATTTCCAGGTGTATTCATGTGTCACACATAACCTTTACAACAATCAACACAGGTTGGAACTTGTGTCGCCTACATAACCTTGGAGAATTGCTCGATGACTTGGAAGCTTAGTCTCTTCATCTGTAAATTGGGGTAATAAAATAGCATAAATATTTGTGAAGATTCTGTGTTTCAATGAAGATGAAAAGCATTCTGCCACCTCTCACTTGCTCTATGAATACTGCTTATCACTCAGGTATTCGACCTTCAGGATGTACTGGGCACCCTCTCTGCTGGGGAAGCAGTGGACTGGGCTATGCAGGGCCCTTGCTGTGCTCAGTCTGATGGGTGTGGCAGTGGAAGAACACTGGGGTGAAAGAGGCAGCAAGGCTTCCCAAGGAAGAGACACTGAACTAGGAGCTCAGGAGATAAGGAGGTGAAAAATGAGAGTGGGAGACTGGAATCAGGAGGCTGGCCAGGCAACGGGAGCAGCAAGTGTGAAGGGAGCAATGATACCAGAGAACACACATGGAGTATAAGAGGTGGGTGCAAGGCAGGGGCAGCACAGGACAGGTCTGGAGAGGTAAGCAAAGCTGAGATGCCATGTCCTGAAGGTAACAAGGAGCCATGGAAGGACTTTAAGTAGGACAGTGACAGGCTTGGATCTGCATGTTAGGAAAATCAGTCATTACAGTGTGGAGCAGGCCCCAGAGGGGAGAGCCTGGGCCTATAGCTGGTAGCTTTTCCTGAAGCTCAGAAGTCATGTGACAAGTCCAAGACCTCTCTGGTCACAGAACTGTGGTCACTGTGTTGATCTCTTGATGCCTTTTGGTCACGTCCAGCTCCTAAGTCTCCCTCTCCCACTGCAATATCACACAGTGGCCACCACCCACAGCACTCCCACCATGGCCTGCATGAGGCACCAGCAGGAGATGGGAGGAATGGACCAGCTGCCCAGAGTCTCATGCCCAATCCCAAGAAGTCTATTTTCACATGTCTTAACCACTCCTCCTCTTCTGGGGCTTACTTGGCACCCTGCAAGGTACAATACCCAGACACAAGCTCTCAAGTGTCTGATGACAGGAGTCCTTTTGGTCTTGGCACCAAAGGCATGGCTAGGTCCTCACCAATGTCCCATGACAAGCAATCCCACCAGCAGCCAGACTGCACAGACTCTATGTGGAGGGAGGGGAAGGATGACTACTCTAGGACAAGAGGGGCTATTAATCACAAGGTGACTTTGTCTAATACCTAAATGTCAAATCTCTAAAATGGTACAAAGAAAAATATGTAGGAACTGTCCCATACCTTTACTCTCTAAGTGAGAACCCCCACTCCACTCCTAGTTATGAGTGAGAGCACTCTCCATCCACAGGGGCACAGTGGCACAGAAGTCCCTAGTCTTCCCTAGGTTAGGTACAGCCCTAGCACTAGTTTATTTCTAGTCCTACTCCACACTCCATTTTTATTTATTTTTAAAAAAATTTTTTTAGATATTGATGAACCTTTATTTTATTCATTTAATTATATGTGGTGCTGAGAATCAAACCCAAGGCCTCACACATGCTAGGCAAGTGCTCTACCATTGAGCCACAACCCCAGCCCCCACACTCCATTTTTATTAACACTCATTTCTTTCAGATCTACAAGTTTAACTCCTGCCTTCCTGGCTTGGCTGGAGCTCCCTGACAGAAAGGCAGCACCTGCATACTGCCTAAGTATCTAGAACAGTCAGGCTCATAATCACCTCTAGGAACTCCTTTGAGTAGAATCCATAGGATGTACTGGCAGAGGGCAGGATGATACTGGCAAGAGGTTACAGAGGCCCTGATGGAGGGAAAGTGTCTTGCCCCAGTCACAGGTCAAGCAGGAGAGCACAGTCCCTGCTTGGGAGCTCTGACTATCAGGGCCTTTTCCTTTCATCACACTGTGTTGGAGAGAGCCTGGCCCCACAGAAGTATTCCATAGGAAAATGCCTGGGAAACTCTAGGTTAAACCAAACGAAACATGTAGTCTTCTCAAAGCCTTTAATATGCTCACATGCATATGGTCTTTGAGAAGGTCACATCCAGCAACCCCTCCTCCATCTAGCACAGAATCCCTTCCTGTGGAACAGTGTGAACGCTTTGTGTGTCCTTCTGTTGCTTATCATGACTATTGGTGAACATGGCACAGCACATTTGTTGCAACTTTCGGGGAGGGACAGGAAAATCCTTTCTGACAAAATTACTCCACACCCCAGTATATAAATAGGATAAAAATAGAATTGTTCTGGCTGAAGTGGGGCCTGGAGATCCCTCTGGCCATCTTTTCACTGCTGCCATCCATGCAAGAGCCCTGTGGAGCCCATTTTGAAATCCACTGGTGGAGAACTATGAGCACAAGGTTGAAATTAGGAAACTGGGGGCACCAGCTTTCCTGTTAACTCTTTCACCTTGGGCAAGTCATTTGGCCTTACTGGGCCTTGATTTCCCCATTTATACCACTCTATTGGACTGGATGTTTTCTAGCATCCTGTACTTTCAGCTTTGATATGAGGACCAGAAATTGATGACTGTAAAAACCTAGCTTTTAAGGTCCCATGGCTAAGATTCCACTGCTTAGAATTCCAATTTGGGGATGGCCTGTAGCCAGCCAGTGCTGACGCAGCACACTGGAACCCAGGCTGCAAAAAGCAGAGCTATATTAAGTGCAGTGCACTGCCCAGGGGCACCAGGCTCCCTGGAGAGGGCACGCCCTGTGCAGGATGGAGGGAGTGGGATGGGGAGGGCTGGGGGATACTGAATCAGCAACCACTCAGTGGGCAGAGCTGGGAGAGGGACCCAGGTCTCCTACTCTATCTTTAGATCTCCTTAGCAACTGTCACCAGGGCACCCAGCTGATGGCACAGGCTGAGCCAGCCACCTGCAGGAAGAGGGAAGGTGTTTGCCTCCAGGCCTCTTCTTAAGCTGCAGAAAGGGCTCTGGGCTGGCCAGGCTTTAGAGCCAGAGGAAGGAGACTGAGCGCCAAGCTGCTTGCAGTGGGACAGGCTTGGAGCCAATACAGAGGTCATCCAGGACAATGCCTTGCTCCAAGAATGCTGGCAAGTCAGAACCCAAGGTCTTCAGTGCATAAGGTACATAAATTAAGGTCCTTTCCTAAAGAGCAATTAGCTTCTGCTGGGGTCATTCTCTAAACACAGAGGTATAACCTAGGGTTCTGAGCTGGCACGGACACCATAGTTGGAGCTCCTAAAGGGTCTTCTAATTGGAGGGACCAGGGAAGCTCCCCTCTTCTTCTGCCCAACTGCTACTTATCCTCAACTTGGCTTCCTTGGAGAAGTCCTCCCTGACTCCAAGGCTGGCTGCTTACCATGTCAGGGCTCCCACAGCCCCCATCCTCCCTCCACACAGCAGGATGCCAGGAGGAAATGCTTAACCTTGTAGTGTAGATGAGAAACAGAAATCCAAAGAGATGAAGACATTTGCCTAAAGTTACATGGCAAGTGAGCAGCAGGGCCATGCCTGGACACCATGACTTCTGGTTCTAGTCTGAGAGTCTTCCCGTGTCCCTATAGCAGGCCCCTGGTGGGGCTTTGGAAAGGAGACCAGGGCTAGAAGAGGAAGTAGGAGTCCTTGGTCAGGCCTGCACACAGCAAGCACTTGGCCATGTCCTCGGTAAACTTGGGGGAGCCACAGACCAAGGCAAATGGCTTTCTCCGACATTGACCAACCAGCTCTTCAATCAGGTCCTGGTCCAGGCGACCAAAGTGGGTCTTCTCTTGGTAACTCCAGGGAAGCTGCTCTGGGGAGTTCTCCTGGGAAGATCAGAAAGAGCAGGGGTGACTACCAGGGGTTCCTCAGAATTCCCATTGCCAGCTCTTCTCTGCCAAATGAGGAAACAGAGGCATAGAGGATAGGAAGCAAATCTACATCCTCATCACCCTGGCAGCAGTCTTGGGAGTTGTTACCCCCCTAGAGCAGGGGAGGTATGGGGAGGAGGGACTTCCCTGGGAAAGTGCAGAACTCCATTCTCACCACTTCTCACCGCCTCTGTACCTGTCACTGGCAGGGAGCGGTTCTCCCCATAGATAAAGGGTTCCCAGAATCCCTCTAATACGATGCATTACTATCACCTCAGGGCATACTTTTGTTCATTTGTTTTAAGGTTTCAATGAATTCCTTGTTCATTTGACAGATGTTTGCCAGGTGCTCGCTCATGCCAGACATGATGCTAGAGGACATGGTGGCTGCTCAAACAGATGAGTCTCCAGGTCTTGTTCTGGCTATGTGTAACACAGGTCCCAGGCAGCAGAGTCGCCATCACAAAAGGGGATCTGTCCTTCTCATAGAGGCCCAAGAGGCCCAGGCTCCTTCTCTTCCTGCTCTCTAGCCCTGGCTCACAGCTGTCCTCCTCCTCAGGGCCACAAAGTGAATGTTCCACCTCTAGCTGACTTGGAGGAATTTCTTCTTCTATTTTAAGTAAACATTTTATTGAAAAATAACTTACACATGGAGAAGTGTACAAATCACTACATGTATGCAGCTTGAAGAACTTTTAAAAAGAAAACCACATCATCAGCACACAACCAAGCCCAGGGCAGGACTGACACTCTGTAGACCTATGAAGGCCAGCTGCTAGTTTCTGGGGCCAGAGAGGATGGAGACAGAGGGTTGGAGCTGAATCTTGGCTGCTCTGTCACTTCCTGCATGACTGACCTCTCTGAGCTATGGAATGAGGGCACAGGCTGTGGAAAACCATGGTCCAGCAAGCCACAGAGGGTGAAACCTTGTAGAAGTCCTAGAAGCTGAGGCCGCAAGTGTCAAGTTTGCTCACCAGGCCTTGGAGTCACAGCTCACAGAGCTTGTCTGACCCCAAAGGCCCTCTTGTGCAGGGGAGTGGAGGAGTCCTCACTGATGATGTGAATCTTTCCACACTCCCTCCATGGTCTGACCCATCCTAAGGGGCCTCAAGGGCAGGGCCCGATGGGGCCTGCTGGCTTCGTTTCTCCTTCCCAATGTCCAGGTCCCTCAGGCCAGTTGGCTTTGCCTGCTGCCACCCTAACTGTGCACCCCAAAGTGCACTGGGTCTGGATGCTGCTCAGGTAGGAAGGGGACTGTAAGCAATGATGGTGTGGCAAATGGAGGAGGAGAGTGGGGCTGTAACAGCAGAACACCAGCACCACCCAGGGGCTCTGGGGAAACATCCAGGATGAGCTCCCTCAGCAGGATATGAAAGGGAAGCAGGTATTATGAGGGAGGGGGATAGTGCCCCTGGCAGGGGACACCACTTGAGCAAAGGCCTAGCAGTCAGGAAAGTAGAGCTCACTTGCACCATTGAGCAGACCAGTGACACCAGGACACAGCACACAGGGAAGCTGGGCCAGGAGGCGAAACTGTACATGCTGCCAGGGCTGCTGAGTGTAGACACTGTCCTGATGGCAGTGGGGAGCCAGGGAAGGGCTGGAGCAAAGTGGTGATCAGTCAGATCTGTCATTTAGGCTGCAGAATAAAGGACAATTTGGCAGGGAGTAGCTAGAGTGGGAGACCCTTAAGGACACTATTTCCAGGGCCCAGTTAGGGGAGTAGGAGCCCTGAGTCAAGGGAGTATGGAGAAGCAGGAGCCACCATCCTCAGCTCTCTTTACCTGCCTCTTCCATCAATGGGCAGCCCACTCCCCTGCCCAACCCCAGGCCTCTACATCATCAAAGCCCCAGCCCAGGGCCGAAGATGAGCTTGAATGCAACCCTCAGGCCAGGCTCAAATGTCAATTGCTCACCAGGCACGGTGGTGCAGGCCTGTAATCCCAGCACTTGGGAGGCTGAGGCAGGAGGATTGCGAGTTCAAAGCCAGCCTCAGCAATGGTGAGGCACTTAGCAACTCAGTGAGACCCTGTCTCTAATAAAATGCAAAAAAGGGCTGGGGATGTGGCCCAGTGGTCAAGTGCCCCTAAGTTCAATCCCCGGTACCAAAAAAAAAAAAAAAAAAAAAAAAAAAGTCAACTGCTCCGCAAAGCCCTCCCAATTCTGCCTGCTGGCCACCAGCTTCCTAGCCATCCTCTCAGCACTTGCTGTCCCAGTGATGAGCAAAAAGAGAAAGGCCTCTGAGCAGGACAACCTGGCCCATGCCAGCTCTCCACCAGTTGGCTGGGTTATTTTGTTCTTTATCTTTTTGTGCCTCAGTTTCTACATCTTAAAAGGGGCATCATGGCAGTACAAGCCCCATGAGACTCTCGGAGGTCAGATGAGTTAATACAGTGCTTTGAATGGTACCAGGCACAGAGAAGTGTTCAAGGAAGGGGAGCCCTTATCAGCCGTCCTTGGGCCATCTCCCCATGCACAGGTGAGAGCCTGCAGGGCAGGGAGTGTGTCATCTTCACTTTTGTGGCTTGGCATTTTTTTTTTTTTAAATATTTATTTATTTGCTTTAGTTGTACACAATGTGTTTATTTTTACTTGGTGCTGAGGATCGAACCCGGGCCGCGCACGTGCTAGGCGAGCGCTCTACCGCTGAGCCACAATCCCAGCCCATGGCTTGGCATTTTGTAGACATGTGAGTAGGGGACAGAGGACAGGACAGCTGGTCAGCATCCAGGGAGGCTCTACCAGGTTACCACCCTCCTGCCCCCTCCCACTCTCTTGGGCAGGGACATCATGGCCTTCCTTCACCTACTCCCTCAGGCTGCACACAAGCCTCTAGCTTTGTGCCCCTGCCTGGGTACTTCCTGCTGCTACTCATGTTCATAAAGCATGACCCTCTCGATGTTCTTGCCACTGAGCACTCTGCCCCATGGGCAGGCCACAGACCCTGGCTCCTGGGGAGCCCAGGAACCCTGGTTTGGGGAAGGGAAATCCAGTTTCCTAACTCACTCCTCACCCACCTGACCACAGTGCTAAAGATCAGCTAAGTGATAGATGCCTCAAAGAGGAATTAATGAGAGGGATGTCCACAGTACAGGGCAAGAAGACTGACCATAAGCAACAAGGAATGCTGGGAGGACCCCGGAGGGGCCCTCAAGCCAGCAGGTGCAAGAAGGAGAATTAAAGCTACAGATCAAGGAAGGCAGAAGAACACAGGCAGCTGAGGACCTGGCTTGAGTGCAAAGATGGTCCTCCATTCTATGGTGGGGAGGATCCAGGAAGGGTCACTAGAGTGAATGGAGGGGATGGGGAACCACAGGGAGGCAGTATCAGAAGGTAGTGCGGCTTACAGATAAAGAATCTGCAGCTTGGGGAGTCTCATGAGCAGACAAAGTGAGGTGACAGGGGAACCTCTAAATGGAGGGAACTTGGATCCAGTCTGGACCATCAGTTGCTGACAGAGTCCCTACTCTGTGCCTGAAACTACATTAATCCCTGAACAAACAGTGCTCACCCAGACACATGGTCCTGGTCCAAAGGAACTGAACACACCAAGCCTGCCCTGACTCCACAGCTTGTCCCAGGTCACACAGCTGGTGAGGCCAGATGGTGGGGAGGCAGCAAAGGATGGTGGGAGGAGCTAGTGCTCAGGAAGGAGTCAGTCCTGGGGGCCTCAAATCCTGGCTCAACCCTGTCTATATAGTGTGACATAATTGGCCTTCACTGATGAGTTTGTTTCCATTCTGCATAAGAACCATGGTGAGAGCTGGGCACAGTAGTACACACCTATAATTGCAGCAACTCAGGAGGCTGAGGCAGGAGGATCACAAGTTTGAAGTCAGCCTCAGCAATTTAGTAAGACCCTCAGCAACTTAATGAGACTGTCTCAAAATTTAAAAAATGTAAAGGACTGGGGATGTAGCTCAGTGGTGAAATGTTCCTGGCTCAATCCCTAGTGCCAAAAAAAAAAAAAAAAAAAAAAAAAAAGAAGAAGAAGAAGAAAATAGACCATGGTAATACCTGCCTTCTGTGCCAGGAGTCTGGCGGGTGTACCACCGGTGACACACATTATTAGTATAGCATGGGGCAAAGAGGCTGGTCCTTAGGATCGGAGCAAGGTGACTGCAGAGTCTCAGGGAGGGAAGCCACCACCCTGGGCTTACCTGGCTGAGTATGAAGAAGGTGCGGACATTCCAGAAACGGGCCTGCTCCTGGAGGAAGGTTTTCAGATAGATGCCCTCAAAGGTCTTGAAGCAGCAGACCAGAGTGACAAAGGTCTCATCATCTGCATTGTCTGTGATGCTCTGTAGGATGGGCACCATGGGGGCCAGTCCTGTACCTGCAGCCAGCATGAGGAGCTCACCATACTGGGGAGTAGAATGGACATGATAGGTGGAGTGAGGGTCTCACCCCACCTGTCCTGCTTATGGGCCTTTTCTTGATCTTACTTGAACCAGCAGCTGTGCCCTTCCTGGGTGTCCATCCATCTACGGCCCCTCTCTTCTCCTCCAGGAAGTCATCCTGGCTTGTGAAAGGCATGTGTGGTGTGCATAACAGAGATTATGGAATCTTGAGGCTGAAAGGCAACACAGCAGTGTAGCCCAACCTGGAAGGGGCTTGGCTGCCTTCTAAAGCATTGCCACAGGACTTTGCTCACAAGCTTCTGCTGCCATGGAACTCACTGCCTCCCAAAGCAGCTTGCTCCATCACAGGCCAACTGCCCCTGCCAGGGAGATCTCCACCTCACGCTGAGCTGAAACCTGCTCCCACCAAAGCCTTGCCCACTCTCAACTCCATCACAGCTCTACTCTCTCGGCTACTTCTTTTGCCCCTGGGGAGCCTTGAAGAGATCTCTAGGCCCCAGCTTGGACCCCAGAGCTTGCCCTTCTCTAGACTAAATGAGATAATATATGCAAGTGTCTAACACAGCATTTGTCTAAAAGAGTCATGCAATAAAGGTGAGTTCCTTGGGCTGGGGTTGTGGCTCAGCGGCAGAGCGCTCGCCTCGCACGTGCGCGGCCCGGGTTCGATCCTCCGCACCACGTAAACATAAATGTATTGCATTGTGTACAACTAAAGTAAATAAATAAATATTTTTTAAAAAATAAACAAAGGTGAGTTCCTGCTCAAGAGGGCTAGTTCTTCCCTCAATTCCTCTTCACTGAACTCATTTCCAGGTTCTAGACCTCTTAAAGAGGGCAAGCCTTAGCTGGGTGCAGTGGCGCACACCTGTAATCCCAGCACTTGGGAGGCTGAAGCAGGAGGATCGCGAGTTCAAAGCCAGCCTCAGCAATGGCGAGGCACTTGGCAACTCAGTGAGACCCTGTCTCTAATAAAATACAAAAAAAAAAAAAGCTGGGGATGTGGCCCAGTGATCAAATGCCCCCGAGTTTAATCCCCGGTACATAAAAAAAAAAAAAAAAAAGAGGGCAAGCCTTCTTAAGGTGAGTGCATCAAAAGCTAGTGCCTGACCCCCATGCAGAGAGGTATTCACTTCCCTCATTCTGGAGATTAGGCCTCTGTGTATAAATCCCCAACCATGTGATCTGGGCATTTTTTTTTTTAAATCAATCTAGGCCTCAGTTTCTTAACTGGTAAAAAATTTTAAAAAACAAGCCAGGGTGGTTGTGCACATCTATAATCCCAGCTACTCTGGAAACTGATGTAGGATAACAAATTTGAGGCCAGCCTCAACAACTTAGTGAGACCCTATCTCAAAATAAAAAATAAAAAGGGCTGGGGATGCAACTCAGTGGTAGAGCACACCTGGGTTCAATCCCCCAGTAAAACATACACACACACACACACACACACACACACACAAAAACAGCATTTCTTCATAATGACACCTACCTCAAAATTGTTGTGAGGCTTATGAGAGATGACATAAAGTACCTGGTGAGAAGATGAGGTTTAATCCACTGGAAGCAAAGCTTTGGATTGCTTCCCTTTGCTAGGCTCAGGATGCCCTCCTATCTGCTGTTATTGGGCCATGTCACGCTGTCCTGTGCTCATGCAACCTCCCACCTCCATGTCTTCAGCCTGCCCCATCCCTCCCTGCTCTTCTTGATGTTTAGGCTGTCTACTGGGAATCCTCTCCCAGCCAGGGCCAGGAAAGGGGTCTTCCTTTGTGTTCTCATAGCTTGCTGTGCCTCCCTTGACACAACACAGGCATACTGTTGTCATCTGTTTGTGTGCTTGTCTCCTCCATCAAATTGACTGGGAGGACACGGGCCTTTTCTGATCCACCTCTGGTCCCTGGAGTCCAGCATGGGCAGGAGCCTGGGTAGACAATTCTGTCTATTGCATGAACACACACAAGCTTGGGTGTCAGCCTCAGGGCTGATACAATATCTGTCTGTAATGGAGACAAGTGCAGAGAAGCAAAGCAGGCTGGTAAGAGGAGAGCAGCACCTAAGCATTCTCGTGGGAGCAAAGGCAGCCCTGGTCAAAGCTTCCAGTGGCCAAAAGGAATGCATGAGAAAATCCCTTTCCCTCACTACTGGGCCCTATACCCTCACAGATGAGAAATGCAGGGGCTAGCACTGGAAGTGTAGCTCAGTGGCAGAGTGCTACCATGCACCAGGTCCTGGGTTCAACCCCCAGTACTGAAAAAAAAAGATAAATAAATGCAGGGGCTTTTGAGTGTTTGGTGGATGCACAGGATAGCATCAGAAGGTTCCCTCCTGGAAAAGTGGCAAGACAAACTTCTACCTGGTGTCCACCCTAGGCAAGGAAGACAGGAACAATTCCCATGCCCTGCTCTCAGGGTCATGGGAACACACTGAGCTAAAACACAGGGTTGAGCGCAGTTAGTACTGGGGAGTCCTGTGGAATCCTGAGGAAGAGCACTAATGTGTACACATGGATGTGTAACCTGGGGACAGAGGTATCTGCAAGCTGTTGTGGGAACTGAGTTAACATATAGCAAGTGCTAAGGTCAGAGCCTGTACACTGAAGGTGCCAAATATGTGTCTGATGTTATTATTTATTTATTTTCCTCTTTTTGTGGTGCTGGGGATGAAATCCAGGGCCTCATAGATGCTAGGCAAGTGCTCTCCCACTGAGCTACACCCTGTCCCTGATAGCATTATAATACATACATATGTGCAAGTGCTCAGTATACATACATGTGTGTGTACATATCCACTCATGAAAGAGGATTTGGAAGAATATATATCAAAGTAGCAACCCTGATATGTCTAAAGAGATGGCCTGCAGGTATATTTTGTTTTCTTCTTTTTGTCTCTATATAGCTATAGCTCATTTTTTTGGGTAATGAATATGTACTGCATTTGTAATAAAGAAAAAAAAACAATAAACACTACTTTTAAATTAAACAAAAAGAGAGGCAAGCATGATTCATTCTTTTCCACTTGTTTTTGTTTTGCTTTGTTTTCCTAATTATAAAGGTAATGGGTGCTCATTGCAGAAAATTTAAAATGTATAATTTTGGAACATATAATGAATGAAGAAAATAAAAATCACCCATAATTCTACCACTCAGAGTTGCTAACATTGCATTATATTTTCCTTTCATATTTTTTCTGTGCCTTTTCAGTTAGTTTCTCAACCTGTTGTATATTCAGTTTTGTACCGAATGTTTATCACTTGATCTTATAGCATACGCATGTATCATTTATAAACATAATTTTAAAACCCAGGATAATACTCTATCAAGTGCCTGCATATATGTATACTGGAACCCAGCATATTTAATTGCCCCTGCCCCTCTAATGTTGGACATTCAATTGTCTCCAATTTTTTGCTATTACAAAAAAAAAAAAATGCCATGAATATGTGCAAAATAGCATTTTGGATTCTTTCCACACAACAGACTTCTAGATATTAAATTACCACGTCAAAGGATTTAAAGATTCTTAAGACTCTTGTAATACACTGCCAAACTGCTCTCCAGATATGTACCAACTGAAGAGGAATTGCTAAGTATTCCTGGGAAAATCTGGGAAGTACATGAACATGCCATGAAGACAAGGGCAAGAGCCTTCTGAGAGGAAGCAGCAGGCTCCCAAGCAGTGAGCCATGGCCGTATTTGGCCTTATGAGTGGAGTATACAGAACAGCACCTGAGGTTATGTGGTACAGGGTCCTAAATACCAAGTAAACAAGTCTGGTTTTCTAAGCAATGGGCAGCCCCGAGCATAGCAGGTGGTTTTGTTCATTAGTGCCTATTCCATTTCCTCCCTTTCCCTCAAACCCCAAGGACACTCTCAGGATTGGGTTTAAGCTTATGAACAAAGGCACAGTGAGGTTCTATGGCCTAAAATATGAGAATCACAGCCCTGGAGGTAAGCCAGGGGCATCTCCTAAAGACTTAGGGTGCTGGCACTGACCTGGTTTGGTTTATAGAAGAAGCTTCCAAAAGGTCCTCGCCAAAAAGCTGTGTCTCCCACTCTCCAGGACTTGACACACCGGGACATCAGCCCGGTCTGGTAGCACTGAAAGCAAACAGGGAGAGCTCAGTGGGAAAGGCATATGCTGCCAACACAAACCACATTTGTCATTAGTGTGGAGCTCTTCCTGCATGCTGAGTGCTTTACATATGTTCTCGCATCTAATCCACCTCTGCACCTACAGGTTGGTACTGTCATCCCTGATGTTCAGACAAGGCCCAGAAGTACCCACACAGGTAGGTGGCAAGGCTGCGATACAAGTCCACAGGACTGTAGCCTTCACCAGAGATCTCAACCCAAATGCCCGCAGAGCACTTAACAATTTCAGTGTCAGGGAGCAGTAAGGAGTGGTGGGGGAAGCCACTTTGCAGGTACCAAGCCATAGTTTGTGGAACTGATGAGGCCAAATCTTATGATTTTCTAAAAGAGGCAGCAAATCTGTATTTTTATTTAAAATTTGCCATTTCAAAATTTCAGTAATTAATTAAAAAAATTTTTGTTTTTGGTACCAGGGATTGAACTCAGGGGCACTCGATCACTGGGCCACATCCCCAGCCCTTTTTTGTATTTTATTAGAGACAGGGTCTCACTGAGTTGCTAAGTGCCTCGCCATTGCTGAGGCTGGCTTTGAATTCGTGATCCTCCTGCCTCAGCTTCCCAAGTGCTGGGATTACAGGCGTGTGCCACCATGCCTGGCTAAAAATTTAAAATACTGTGCAGGCCAACCAAAATCAAATGTATTTGTGGGCTGGATCCAGTTTGCAGGCCATACATCTATAATGTCTGAATTAGCCTACACCATGTGCTGAATATATGAGAAAATGAAGGCTGTGAAAAGGATTCCTCCATGGGAGGTGGGTAGTCTATGTTGCCTGGGTGCTACCCACTCTGTGCCAGGCACCATGCTGGTACTGTAGGGAAGACAACTGAACTTTAAGCTCCATGAAGGCAGCCAGTGTCTGAACCATAGAAAGGACTTAATATCTCAATGAATTAATTAATCAATCAAGCCAGATTCAGGTCCTCCCCTTAAGAGTAAACAATCTGGGCTGGGGTTGTGGCTCAGCGGTAGAGTGCTGGCCAAACACGTGCACGGCCCTGGGCTTGATCCTCAGCACCACATACAAACAAATAAATAAAATAAAGGTATTGTGTCCAACTACAACGAAAAATTAAATATTAAAGAAAAAAAAAAAAGCCGGCGCGGTGGTGCACGCCTGTAATCCCAGCACTTTGGGAGGCTGAGGCAGGAGGATCATGAGTTCAAAGCCAGCCTCAGCAGTGGCGAGGCACTTAGCAACTCAGTGAGACCCTGTCTCTAAATAAAATACAAAAAAGGGCTGGGGATGTGACCCAGTGGTCGAGTGCCCCTGAGTTCAATCCCCGGCACCACAAAAAAAAAAAAAAAAAAAAAGAGTAAACAATCTGGGACGAGGGTGTAGCTCGGTGGTAGAGCACTTCCCTAGCACACATGAGGCCCTGGGTTCAATGACTAGCAAAACACACACACACACACACACACACACACACACACACACACACACACACACACAATCTAGAAGGGACCAACAGCTCAGACATACACCAAGTAGAGACTACCTAATTCCCATGAGAAGGATAAAATGCTAGCAGAGTACAGCCAGGTTTAAAGAAAAGACTGGGCTTTGGTCTCCAAACCTGTTTTCCATCACCCAGAGCCACCATGGATACCATCTTGACTTCTGTGGGTGTCACCTGCGTAAGAAAAGGGGAAGTCCTTCCAGGTGAGGTGTCACACTGACTGGTAATCCCAGCAACTAGCTGGGAGGCTAAGGCAGGAGGATTGTGAGTTCAAAGCCAGCCTCAACAACTTATTGAGGCCCTAAGCAACTTAGTGAGACCCTATCTGTAAATAAAATATAAAAAAGGGCTGGGGTAGGGATATAGATCAGTTGGTAGAGTGCTTGCCTTGCATGCACAAGGCCCTGGGTTCAATCCCCAGCACCACCACCACAATAAAATTGACACAAAAAAAGGGCTAGGGATGTGGCTCAGTGGTTAAGCACCCCTGGTTCAACCCCTAGTACCAAAAAAAAAAAAAAAAAAAAAAAAAAAAAAAAGCAAGTGGTGAGTCCTTGGCTCACCTGGAAGAGGTCTGAGAAGAAGACCTCTTCCAGGTAAGCAATGCTGGGGATGAACCCAGGGCGTTACATGTTAGGGAAGGGCTCTACCTCTGAGCTCCACCACCACGGAGGGCAAGGATACTGGGTCTTGTAAACAAATACTTTGTTTTTCGACCCCAGTCTGGTGGGGAGGCACAACCCCAACCGTGGCCTCAGAGGCCCTATGGCACAGACAGTACCAGGGAGAAGGGAAAGTCTCTACATAGCCTGGCATGGAGTAGATGCTCAATATGCACTGTAAAACAAAACTGACACTGAGCTCTTATCCTTCAACTTGGGGTCATATTGCTGGAGGACATTTGAGCTTCAGTTTCTTCATCTGTACAATGGGGATACTATGATCTACTTGTCGTTATAAAGTTGAAATGAGAACAAAGAGCCAGAAGCAGTGCCCTGTACCCTGCAGGTGTCTGAGAAGTGCAGCCTCCCTCCTTTCTACGTGGGGAGGTAAACCGGAAAACCCCCACTGCCTTCCCAATTTGCAAAGACATTTCTGGCTCTTCCTAGCCAGCGGCTTAGGGATAATGAGGTGCCTCTCTAAAGAGAGGCTTTCCGGCAAACGAAGGAGAAAATCAGCCTTACAGCTGGGAGGGATCCAGCTGCTCTGGAGAACTGTCTCCAGGCTTATCCTCTCAGCAGAAACACACCCAGACAAGCAGTGCAGGGAAGCAGGCCATTTGGAGAGGATTTGCAGAATCTCCCAGACAAACATCAGCGTGCAGAAGGGATCCCATCCAGGATTATGTGTGAGGGAATAAACATTCAAGTTCTGAAGCAGGCAGGGCAGGCAGGGAAGTGGGAGGGGAGACAACACTGGCATCTTGGAGTCAGGGGCCAGAGCTCACCCCCAACAGCACTTCTTATTAGCTATGGACCTTGGGCCCCCTGGGCTTCAGCTTGCTAATCAATGAAACAAGAATAATAATGCATGTCTTGGAGGGAGATTAGGATGGGAAAGCTATCCTTCAACATTGGTGTTCCCCAGGATTCCATCTGGGAATGATGGGCTAGAGCTCTACATGAGATAGGCCCATGTGAAATGCTATCTCTAAGTAAAAAATGTCAGAGTATCAGCCATTTCACATAGTTCAATCTAATTATTTTTTCTGCATAATTGGACCTCCATGACTCCTTGTACATTTGTTGCCCACTCCTTGGGTCTCCGGGGCATTTTGCATCTGACACACTTGCTCATCTCATCTTTGCCAACTCCTCCACTTGCCCTGGCTACCCAATAAGCACCCTCTCCTCCTGTCACTTGGGCAGGGTACAATTCCTAGAAGACATTCTGTGTCACCCCTCCCTACATTTGATTATCCATCCATTGGCCTATAATGCCATTCCCCACTACCACCACTTCATACTACTTCAAGCCTATCAAAGGCCCTGCCTCTGCCCACTTCCTACTCAGAGGTGATGATGTCAGGTTAGTTCAGTTCACAAAGTCCTCCACATCCCACCTTTTCCTGATTCTCTCAACTCATATCCTCCTCCCTTGGCACGCATTCTTCTGTTCCAGGATGAACGACTTACTTCCCTAAATCCTGCCTGCAGAGACTCCTTCACACATTTTCCTTCACTCCCTGCTCCTTAAACACTGTTCTTGTCAGGAGCCTGGCCTGCCTTCCCTACACCTCCAGCTGCTCTGAGGTGGGCTGGGCCTCCTCTATCACAACATCTGTCACCCTTTTCTCAGAGTTGGTTCCTTGAGGGTGATCACGGTGTCTGATATACCTTTGAACTCCAATGCCCAGCACACAGTGGGCATGGAGATTTGGTTCCCCTCCACTTCCCAGTTCTGTGCTCACTTTCCACTGATAGGAAAAAGGTGAGAAAGAATAGCTGTCCCTAAAATCTACAGAGAATATGCCCTCTGTCAGTGGTCTAGCAGGCCCCCTCCCCAGGAAAAGAGGAGAGGGGAGAAGGCTTCCTTTACCTGGCCTGGCTGTTCCTGTAAGTCAGCCTCTTCCCATGGGAACACTGGATGGGAACTGTACCATCCCAACCAAGCTGGCAAGGGAGGTACAAATTCATGACATCTTAGAGCATCCAGAAGAGTCATCTCACCTTGATTAAAACTTCAAAGTATCCTTCTGTGTTGGCAGGGCTGATGGGCGTGTAGGCTCTCTGAATTTCCAAGTCATCTACTATCCCTCTGGGAAGGAGAAGTACACAGTCAGGTGGTCAGCCAGTCATTCAACAAACCTTTATCAAGAACTTTCTCTGTCAGGTTGATGAATCTGAAGGAGGGGTCCAGATATCCCCAGAGGTCTCACTGAGAGGCAAGATATAGCAAAAGAAAGCACTGAACTCATCCACTGCCATATGGTAGTTGTGACAGGCAAGGTAATTTAATATTCCAGCTGCCCCTTCTGCAAAATGGGGACAGTCATCTATGTCCTGACTGTATGACTCCACTGGAATTACAGATGGAAGAGTGCTTCAAAAAGCACTGATGATGGGGCTGTGGATATAGCTCAGTTGGTAGAGTGCTTGCCTCGCATACAGAAGGCCCTGGGTTCAATCCACACATACACACACACAAAAAAAAACCCACTGATGATGTAAGCAATTTTGGGGACACTGCTGTGGGTTTTCCTGACCTCTTTTCAACTATGTAGTGATGATAAAGATTTAAAAAAATTGATTAGATTTATGAAACACTACCTTGAGCCCAGAGCATCAAAACTGGAAAGATTCTCAAAGGAACACTAGTCCAAAGCCCTATCCCCTGCATGAATCCTCTCTACAATGTTATCATGGGGTCAGGATAGCAATCATGAGTAACAATAATAGCCATGTTGTATTTAATATGCACCAAGCATATTAGATGTGCGATTTCATTTCATTCAAATGATACCCACATGCAGAATCCTATGCTTAGAGAAGTCAATTGCACAGCTAGAATTCATCTGCAACTCTAACTCCAAAGCCAGGTTCCCCACCACTACTCCTCACAGCTTTCCAGGAGCACCCAAGCACTCCTCTCCAGGCTTGCCATGTGCAAAATGTTCTTCTCTGAGGTATGCAAGGTTAAAAAGGCCCTGCCTCAATGCATCAAAAGCAGGGCACTAAACAGAAATATTTAATAAATGCTTATGAAACAAATGAGGAAATAAAGAACAGACATATGAGATGACGTAGAGGCAAAGAGCCATGACGTCTGCTGCAACAGAGGTTAAAGCTGACAGAAGGAGCAATCGCTCTTATCTGCAGAACCTCAGAAATCTCCTGGAGTACAGGCCACTGACAGGTCAGCAGGGACAGGAGGGGAAGTAACCGCAGGCATATGGGGCAGCCCAGGCAAAACCTTAGAGGGAGGACAATGTAGTCAAGTCAAGAACTGGTGTGGGATGGCAAGGTTCAGATGAGGAACACATGTGGAGTCAGGGACAGGGAAGAACTTGGTGGGAAAGGAGGCTGGAGGCCTTGGCTTAGGATGTTATCATGGAAGTACTGAGGTGCATCAGAAAGTGAACAGGGAGTGACGTGGTCAGTTGGGTATGTTAGGAATGTCACTGGGATAGTAAGGAGGATGGAGGAGAGAAGCCAGTCTAGATGTAGGGGTTCAGGGCATCCCTGGCTTACAGATTAAGGGTTGCATAAGGCTGAGACTAGCCTTGTGGCTCCTCCTGCCTTCTGGAACAGTGAGCTTCAAGGACTGCCAGTCAGGCCATGTCAGAAGCAGCTAGACACATAGCTAGAGTCTGATCAGCAAGAAGAAGCTCTCTCCTGGTTCCCACCTTATCCTCTGACTGCACCTTATGTCTCCTTTGCCAGCTCCTCTATCTCTTGCCAGTCCCATAAATTCCAAAGTTTTCAGGGTTCAAATCTATGCTCCTTCCTCTTTTCACACACATACATACATGCTCCCAAATGCCATCCAGGTATGTGCTGATGACTCCCAAATCCATATCTGCAGCTCAGATCTCTCTGCTGAGCCTCAGACCCATAGAGCTGACTGCCTGGCTGACACCTATCCCTGGATATCCCAAAGGATCTTGTCCCTGGAAAGGTGGGGGCAGGAATCCAGGTGGGTGTAGAGCACCAAAGCAAATCAGGATGAACCTCAGAGAAGAGGCTAAGAGTGTAACTCAGAGAAGCCAGGCATAGTGGCACATGCCTGTAATCCCAGCACTTGGGAGGCTGAGGCAGGAGGATCACGAGTTCAAGCCAGCCTCAGCAATGGTGAGGCACTTAGCAACTCAGTGAGACTCTGTCTCTAATAAAATACAAAAAAGGGCTGGGGATGTGGCCCAATGGTCAAGTGCCCCTGAGTTCAATCGCTGGTAACAAAACAAAAAAAAGAAAAGAAAAAAAAAGAAGAGTATAACTCAGGAGCCAGGCTGTTTTGGTTTGAATCCTGGCTCCATGACTTCTCAGCTATGTGATATTGTGTAAGTTTATTTTCAGTGACAGTGTCCTTTCTATCAACTGGTGCTAATCATAATAGGAAAAAACCACAGGCCCTAGAGCCAGATTGCTTGTCTTCAAATCCTGGCTCCAACATTTCCTAACTGCGTGACCTTGACCAAGTTCCTAAATCTCTCTCTGAATTCAGGTTCCTCTGGGGGATGATAGTGGCAACTACTCACACAGGACTTTGTGAGGGTTACATGAATTCACACATATGAATGCACAGACTGTGCCTTGGATAATAAATGCTGCTAAAGTGCTTGTATTACTATTTTTCATGAAAATGCATTATCTAGTTCTAGTTCCATCTGAAGAACCATCTGAGTCATGTATTGCTATTTTTATTTTTTTTGGTACCGGGGATTGAACTCAGGGGCACTTGACCACTGGGCCACATCCCCAGCCCTTTTTTGTATTTTATTAGAGACAGGGTCTCACTGAGTTGCTAAGTGCCTCACCATTGCTGAGGCTGACTTTGAACTCATAATCCCCCTGCCTCAGCCTCCCAAGTGCTGGGATTATAGGCATGTATTGCTATTTTGAAGAAGACAAATGAAGGTTCAAGGGCGGTCAGGCAAGTTGCTCTGGGCCAGCAGTTAGGACAAGGTAGGCAGCAGCAAGGCTTTGGTCCTCCCATGACCTGAGTGTACCGTAGGACGAGGTGCTGCCCAGGGTGCAGGCTGAGTTGGCTGTTTCCAGGTAGTGCAAATCGAACATGGTAGGTATCCTTAGTGAGTTTGTCCATGGCACTGATGCGGAAGGCCAGGAAGGTCTCTGGGCTCAGCTCGGAGGGGCAGCTCTGCAACAGGAAAAGACCTGACAGCTAGAGGATGGGCTCAAGGGACGCACAAGCATCCTTCTCATGTTCTCCAAGGAGTATGTCTTGGTGAGTAAGTTTTCTGTGTACCACAGAGTAGTGCCACCTTATTTCCTTCTTACCCAAAAATGTGAGAGCTCTTGAGCACACCTTGCTCTTAAATCTTCCATGGTTCCCATCAGTTCCAGGGTCAAATGAAGGTTCCTTAGCCTATACTCAAGGGTCCGGTGTGAATGACCCTCAAGCCTCAGTTAATCTCCCATGCATCAGATGCCAGACTTTTCTCTCTTTTCCAAAGAACACCTGCTGCCTCCAACCTCTGAGTTTTTAGCTGCCCCAGCTGTGCCCTCCATCCAAGACACCTCCAATGCATGAGACCTGCTCGGCCTTCAAAACTGCAAAGTCCTAGATGTGCAAAGTTGAGAAATTAAAGGGACTTTAAAGATCATTTAATCCAATATCCTTATATTATATATGGGTAAAATGAGGCCTGAGAGGTAGTGGCTTACTTGCCCAAAGTCACACAATAAACAGGGACTCAAATTCATGTCTTCTAGGACTCAGCCCACTGCCATTACCATTCCACTCCCACCTTCAACTCCTCCAGGAAGATTTTTCTGAATGCCATGACTCAAGAATTTTCTCTTCTGGAAAATGCCCACACCTTATTCAGTTGACCTGGGACTCACCCTTGTCCAGATCAGAGTGCAGCACCAACTTTGGAACTCCCACTATCCATGGGAATGCTGACAGCAGCACAGAACTGATGCTCTCAGGCTTGGTATCCAATGCTTTGTCTTCACTGTGCCCTCTCCCATGCTACTAGATCCCCCATGCAGGCCACAGCTGCCTGGGGCTCTGGAAAGAGCACTGAACTGAGTCAGGAGCACTGGAGTTAGCTCCAGTTCAGCTGCTGTTCATCTGTGGGGTCTTGGGCAAATCATTTGATCCTCTGGGTCTCAGTTTCCCAGTGTGTAAAAAGGGGACAACTCATCCCTGATAAGAATATGGTTATCAGATAACAATATAAAAGCTTTTTTGTTGTTGTTGTACTGGGGATTGAACCCAGTGGCACCCTACCACTGAGTAAAGTCAAGTCGGCCCTTTTTATATTTTGTTTTTTTAAATTTTGAAACAGGATTGTAGCTGCCTGACATACAGCCACAATACCGCGGGAGGAGATTCGGTGGCAGGAATCTATTATTCTTAGTCTCTTTCTTTCTCTTTATCTCTTCTTCTCTCTCATTTCTCTAGCTTCTCATTTCTTCTCTTCTTAGCTAAACTCTTTTCCTTATACTAAACTCTTTTCTCATTCTCATTTCTTAGTCTCTGTCTTTCTCTAGCTTCTCATTTCTTTCTCTAGCTTCTTCTGACTGAACTCTTAACCGCTCTCTTTTTTTTTTTGGTACCGGGGATTGAACTCAGGGGCACTCGACCACTAGGTCACATCCCCAGCCCTTTTTTTTGTATTTTATTAGAGACAGGGTCTCACTGAGTTACTAAGTGCCTTGCCATTGCTGAGCCTGGCTTTGAACTCACGATCCTCCTGCCTCAGCCTCCCAAAGTGCTGGGATTACAGGCGTGCACCACCACGCCCAGCTCGCTCTGACTCTTATTTCTTCTTCTGACTACGTTCTGGCCGCTCTGACTCTTTTCTTCTTCTCCGACCGGAACTCTTCTTCCCACCAACTGAGCGACTGCATGACTGACTGAATGAATGCCGCTTCTGACCACTTTCACCCGGTTATATACCTTTAGCTTTGCGGGTGCGTCACGTGCATTTACAGGTGTGTCACGTGCATATGATTATTATCAGGTGGAACTTATGGCTTCCAGCTAACCGCAATAGCCATCTCCCTGATTGGGGCTGCTTCACAGGATCTCACTAAGTTGCCCAGACTGGTCTTGAACTTACAATCCTTCTGCCTCAGCCTCTAAAGTAGCCAGGATTACAGGCATGCACCACCATGCCCAGCACAATACAAAAAATATTTTATACAATGCAAATTGTGAAGGAAATGTAAAATCTCTATCATTATGACTATTAAAAGTTAAAAAAAAAAAATTTACGCCAGGCCTAGTGGCACACGCCTGTAATCCCAGCAGTTTGGGAAGCTAAGGCAAGAGGATTGCAAGTTAAAAGCCAGTCTCAGGGCTGGGGTTGTGGCTCAGCGGTAGAGCGCTCGCCTAGCACGTGTGCAGCACAGGTTCGATCCTCAGCACCACATAAAAACGCATTGTGAAGCCGGGCGCGGGTGGCGCACGCCTGTAATCCCAGCACTTTGGGAGGCTGAGGCAGGAGGATCGTGAGTTCAAAGCCAGCCTCAGCAATGGCGAGGCACTTAGCAACTCAGTGAGACCCTGTCTCTAACAAAATACAAAAAAAGGGCTGGGGATGTGGCCCAGTGGTCGAGTGCCGCTGAGTTCAATCCCCAGTACCAAAAAAAAAAAAAAAAAAAAAAAAAAAAAAAAAAAAAAAAAACACATTGTGTACAACTAAAAGCAAATAAATAAAAGCAAATTTTTTTTTTAAAAAAAGCCAGCCTCAGCAACTTAATGAGGCCCTAGGCAACTTAGCAAGACCCTGCCTTTAAATAAAAAAATAAAAATGGGCTGGAGTTGATGCTCCATGGGTTCTATTTCTGATACCAAACAAAATTTTAAAATAAATAAGTAAAATTTATTAGGTTGAAATATGCTGTTTTTTCCTGTAATCCCAGCACTTGGGAGGCTGAGGCAGGAAGATCACGAGTTCAAAGCCGGCCTCAGCAATGGCGAGGCACTTAGCAACTCAGGGAGACTCTGTCTCTAATAAAAATACAAAAAACAGGCTGGGGATGTGGCCCAGTGGTCAAGTGCCCCTGAGTTCAATCCCCGGTACCAAAAAAAACCAAAAAACAACAAAAAAAGAAATATATATATATATGCTGTTATGCTGTTTTACAAGATTGGCAAAATTAAGTTTCTTTCATTTAACTTTCCATTTGTTATGATAGGTGACGGCAGCACTATTTACTGAGTACCTACCATGTGCTGGGTACTTTATTTTATTTATTTATTTTTAATTTTTTAGTTGTAGTCGAACACAATACCTTTATTTTATTTATTTATTTTTACATGGTACTGAGGATCGAACCCAGGGCCGCGCACGTGCTAGGTGAGCACTCTACTGCTGAGTCACAACCCCAGCACTTGCTTTATTTATTTATCCCATGAAATCCTCATAATAACCTCTGAAGTATTAATATCCCCATTATTCAGATAAAACTGGGTTCAGTAAACTAAAGTGACACACAGTTAACTGGCCTAACCAGGCCTCAGCTCTTACTTTGTGTTACATCCTTATGGTTCTTGGTCTCGCTTCTACAAGCTGAGTTTACTCAGGGCTGGTGTCCTGGCACCTTTACTTTATCATCAACCTCCTTGTGCCTAACACACAGGACATGGTACTCAATAGACCTAGGAGAAACTCACTCATTTGCTTAACAAATGTTTATTGACTGTAATGCCAGGAATTGCTGGCAAAAGACAGAACAGTGAGCAAAACAGAGCCCCCCTCCTATGGAACTTACATTTTAGCAAAGAGACACAGACAACATGCACATAAATAAGTACATCTAGAAGGTGTCTGGTGGTACTGAGAATTAAGAAATGAGATTTGAGCAGACATCAGAAAGAAGTGAAAGGGGGACTGGGATGGTAGCTCAGTGGTAGAGCCTTTGCCTAGTATGATTGAGGCCTTCGGTTTGATTCCCAGCACCACAAAGAAAAAAAAGAAAAATAACCCAAAAAGAAGTGCAGAAACAATCCATGTGGAGATGGAGGGCAGACAGAAGGAAGAAACATGGCTGTCATGAACATTCTCCAGTCACTAGCAGAGGCAGAGGGCTCTGGTCCCTACTACCACCTTCCAGAGGCAGAACTACAAGAAAACATTTAACAGGGATATCCATCATGAAGTCATGTTTTGGAGTTGAAAAAAACCTGCATTTGTTCAGGATGTATGATCTATAGCTTAGGAACAACATGCATAAAAATAACTGAGCTTTGGTTCAGTTTGGGACCCAATAATGGGAAACAGTTGTCCAAAAGGTGAGGCCAGGTTACAGTAAGAGGCAGAAATGGGAAATATCTCTCCTCCACAATGGTCAGGAGAAACAAGTGGACAATGGGAAACTTGTTCAGATGTGGGAGACCCAGGATGCAGAAACAGATTCAAAACCAGGTCTATACACATTGTCAGAATGAATGGGTCCTCAGTTTCCCTATCTGTATAACATAGAGATTGAACTCTATACAGTATTCTCACATCTAAATTCTGTGAACCCTCTCAAACATAACAATGAAGGGCTAAAGTGCTTAGTCCAAACTCTGAAGTCCGCTAGCAGGAGTCCGCTAGCAGGTCAAAAGGGGAGAGGGTGAGTCAGTAAGGGGAACCTTATTTATAAAAAACTAAGATGTGGAGTCAGTCTAGGTGATGATTAAGAGATAAATGGATAGACATCAGGTGTGGCTCATGCCCGTAATCCCAGTAATTTGGGAAGCTGAGGCAGAAGGATCACAAGTTCAAGCCCAGAAATTTAGTGAAGCCCTACTTAACTTAGCAAGACCCTGTCTCAAAATAAAAAAGAGATGGGGATGTGGCTCAGTGGTTAAGTGCTCCTGGGTTCAATCTCTAGTACCAAAAAAAAAGAAAGAAAAAAAGAAATCTCGTCATTTATAGCAAAATGAATGGAAGTGGAGAACATTATGTTAAATCAAATAAGCCATACACAGGAAGTATTACATGTTCTCTCTCATATGCGGAAGCTAAAAAAAAAGTTGGCCTAAAGGTAAGACAGTGGTTAATAGGTTGTGTGTGGAGTGAGGGGATGGGAATTTGCATTTGATCAGTACACATTATGTCCATGTATGGAAATGTCACACCAAACCCCATTGGTATATACAATTCATAGGTGTTAAAAAAAATAAAAAAGGAAAATTTTCCTGTTTAAAGAAGCAAGAATGAGATAAGAAGAAATAACAACATTACCTATTTACCTAGTATATATTATAAACTATTTTGCTCTGTAAGGGCAAGGACTGTGAGTGTTTTGGTCCCTCTTAAGTCTTCAGTGGCTCATGGGTCCTGATGTATAACAAGCACTCAATAAATATTTGTTACATGAAATAAGTGTTAGAGTTTGTGCTAAACATCAAAAATGTTTATCCCTGTTTTATAGATGGTGAAACTAAGGCTCAGAGGATGAAAACCCCACAGCTGCTGATAAGTTTGTTCCAGGCCTGGACTTTGACCCTGGCTCTGTCTGTTCTCTATATGCACACTCTTTTCTTCTGTCCAGTCATATCTTCCCAGAGCTGGTTTGCAGAGGCGAGGCCAGGTAAACTCCACCACCCTGAACCAGTAGTCTGAGCAGCCTCCTTACCTGTGACTGCTTCCCACTCAACAGGCTCCTGTCATTGCTGGCTCGGGCTGCCTCCCACCTTGCCAGATCTCGATGGTAGAGGTCAAACACACAGGGTGAGCAACCACTGCCACAGCACTGGGAAGGCAAGGGCTCCACAGGCCGCAGCTGTAGCCAGGCTTCCTCAGCATCCTCTTCCTCTTTCTCACCCATTCTCAGTGGGGCCTGGGCAGCCTGGGAGGGACAACAAGGTGTTTTCCCCCTCCCTTGCTGGCCTGGGAGAAGGAAAACAAGGAAGTTATACTCTAGTCTTCTCGATTCCTCACATTCTCACTATTCTGCAGTGCCAGGCTCTGTGCAAACCCTGAGGATGGGAACACAGAATCTGATATCTGATGGGATACACTTACTACCACTGGTTTTAAGGCACTTTTTTTTTTGGTACCGGGGATTGAACTCAGGGGCACTCGACCACTGGGCCACATCCCCAGCCCTTTTTGGTATTTTTTATTAGAGACAGGGTCTCACTGAGTTGCTAAGTGCCTTGGCATTGCTGAGGCTGGCTTTGAACTAGCGATCCTCCTGCCTCAGTCTCCCAAGTGCTGGGATTACAGGCGTGTGCCACCACGCCCGGCGGCACTTTTAATTTTATTTTTGCAGTACTGGGGATTGAACCCAGGGCCTAGTGAATGCTAGCAAGTGCTCTACCTGACCACTGGGCTATAGCTCCAGCCCTACTGTTGCTTTTAGAAGGGCAATCCCTCTGTGTAAAGTAAAATGTTTAAATATTTCAGCCTCAGAAAACCTGGTTCTACTGTATAGGAACTCTACTTCAGGAAAGTTTTATGGGCTGGGACTCTCACAGGTACAAGAATCATGTCTTACTCCTACATTCTCCCACCAAGCACAGCCTGGCATATGGAAGGCTCCCAGTAACTTGTGAGAGGTTGTTCACTTTACAAGTACCATCTGGAGGCTAGGCCCAGTGCTAGGTGCTGGGATGCAACACAGGTGAGCAGAACATGATCCCTATCTTTTTAAGACCAGCATGGTATTACATGAGTCTAATCCATTTTTATTGCAAGCCATGTACCAGGTATGTATTATGAATAAATGAGGTGTGGTTTCTTCCTTACACCAATTTCTTACTCCCTAAACTTTTGGGAGCTAAAATGAGACAAGTAAAAGAGTTCTGTTGGCTATAAACTGCTATCCAGTGTATGGGTTTATCATATTAGTCTCTGCCTTAAATTTACCCTCTTCATGTTTTAACAGTCGTGTTCTCTGCTTTTTGGAAACTGGTAGAAAAGTTGGCTGTGTTCATCATGAACTTTAAAGACACGGTTCATGCCATTCCTTTCTGCCTCTATCTTTAAGTCAGGCCTTGACAGATGTTGTTCTCTCTACTTGGATGCCTTTCCCCACCCTCAGGCCTTGGCTAAAAAGTCCCTTGGATGTCCTCCCTGAACCTCTCCCCTTGTCACTTCCTATTATGCACCCTACTGTGTCTAGTATGTCATTAAACATGTATTTACTATGTGCCAGGCACTACTCTAGATGCAGAGGATACAGCAGTGGAGACACAGAAACCCCTGCACTCATTGGAAAGACATTCATTAAACAAAACCAAAACGGAAACAGTATGATAGTAAGAAAAATAACTAGGGAGAAGGGACAGGACGCCTAAGTGTTGCTATATGTTATCTGCCTGCCATATGTATCTCCTACTAAACTGTAAACTCTTGACTCTCACGTTTTATTCACCAATGCCAAACTGGTGCTTAGCACAGCGCCTGACGCAGCAGGCATTTGTAGATAATATAAATAGGGAGCAAAGAGCAAAGGGACATTTCCACCGCTCTGGCCCTGCCTCTAAGAGGCTAAAGAGCCCTAGCACAGGGAGGAAAGTAACTCGCTTTCGGAGGCGCCGGTTAGAGCTCCAGTTCGAGCTGTGGATGTGGAGCGGGTGTGGAGGACTGGGCCACTCTCAGGCACAGGGGAGCTGGGGCGATAAAAGGCCCCGCAGCAGTGAGAAGTGGGCAGAGAGGGAAGGAAACTTTCCCAGGCACCCACTACGTGCCGGGCGCCAGCTCAGGTATTTCTATCCCTATTTTGACAGCGAGGGGCATCCGGGCCATCGCCAAGCTCCAGCCGCTCATAATTAGTCAAGGATGTTCTAATTCGGTTCTGAGATCCTGGCGCTCTTCTCCACCTGTCCCAGTCCCTTTACCATCACCAGCACTCACCTACGTTCCCGCAAGTCCCCTCACGTGAGGATCCTCCAGATTCCCCTCCCCGTCCCCGGGGAGGCGGGGAGCTCTTGTCAGGACCCACCTGTAAGATAGTGAAAACGGCCAGTGGGGTAGGGCAAGGCACGGAGGTCCCACTGTGATTGGTTGAAGTGGATGCCGTTCACAAAACGAGTCTCGGCGTCCAGTCCCCCGGGCTCCCGGCAGACCCTGCGCGGGGAAAGATGGCGGCGTCCAGGTGGAGGTCTTGAGGAGACCAGGGTATGGCGTTGGCGTCTGGGCCCGCAAAGCGGGCGCTTGCTGGTTCTGGGCGGCTCGGCCTTGGAGGCTGCGGCGCTCCAAGACGTGGGGCGTACGAGTGGGGAGTACGCTCCACGCGGAAGCGCCCGCCTCCTGCCCTGGACAGGGTGTACGAGATCCCTGGACTGGAGCCCATCACCTACGCGGGGAAGATGC
Source organism: Tamias sibiricus (assembly GCA_025594165.1). Taxonomy (NCBI): domain Eukaryota; kingdom Metazoa; phylum Chordata; class Mammalia; order Rodentia; family Sciuridae; genus Tamias; species Tamias sibiricus. The sequence continues at coordinate 47,500,425 of CM046658.1, forward strand.
ACTTCATGCCGGGGCTCGCGCGGCCGGTCTTCCCGCCCTGGGATCCTGGCTGGACCCACCCAAAGTTCCGCCCCTCGATCCCGATTCACGAGCATCCACTGTACAAGGACCGGCCTTGCTACGTATTCCACGAGCGTTGCCGTCTAGTCGAGGGTGAGGACCCAGGACAGGCGGGAGGGGGCCTCGTTCCTCTGCCCAGCACTGACCCCCGACCTTCTGTTGCTTTGGATGAAACATTGGAGCCTTGCGGGTTTTGGTTTCTTCGTCTGAAATATGAAACCATAGTGATTCCCATCTTCTGAAAGTTACCAGGATTAATAGAGCTATGCTTATGTGAGAGAATAATGAGTTTCAGTGTCAAAGTGAAAAGATCTGGTTTCTAAACCAAGCCAGCCCTTTCTCTAACTCTGACCTCAGGCAAGTGGCTGATCTTCCTGAGCCTTCAGTTCCTGTGAAATGAATGGTGATGACTAGACAGTCCACACTGACCCCTCTAGCTCTGACATTCTGGAGATAGCTGTACTTTTAAGAAATAACTGGAGGGAGATCCTAGTGGAAAGAGGTCAGAAAGTGTTTAATCTCCAGGCCTGTGACCTCATTTCACAGGATTACTAATTGTAACAGAAAGGGAGTGATTTTCTCACAGTTGCACTGTAGGTTAATGATGAAGCCAGATCACCAATTCCACTTTCCTAGGTCAGTGTCCTTTGTCAAAAGTCAGAGTCAAGTGGGCTGGGGATATAGCTCAGTTGGTAGAGTGTTTGCCTCGCATACACAAGGCCCTGGGTTCAATCCCCACCCCACACACACACACACACACACACACACACAGTTTTCAAGGAGAGAATCTGAACTTGAAAGTCTTCTAACCATTTCTGCTCCTCAGTCACTTTCACTAAGAACAGATTAAGGGCTGGAGATGTGTCAGTGGTTGAGCACTTGCCTAGCATGCTGAATGTTCAATTTCTTTAACACCTCACACCTCACACATAAACGTCTAGAGTCCATGTGTGGTGTGAGGAGGTGACTGTTTATTGAAAGTCCCTTTCCTCACTCCTTAGTCGTCCCACTCAAATCAGTATGGGAATAGAACAGATCTTTTTTTTTTTTTTTTTTTTTTGGTACTGGGGATTGAACTCAGGGGCACTTGACCACTGGGCCACATCCCCAGCCCTTTTTTGTATTTTTATTAGAGACAGGGTCTCACTGAGTTGCTAAGTGCCTCGCCACTGCTGAGGCTGGCTTTGAACTCGCGATCCTCTTGCCTCAGCCTCCCAAGTGCTGGGATTACAGGCGTGCGCCACCGCGCCCGGCTTCCAATAGAACAGATCTTAAAAACAAAATGCTTGAGGCAAGTGGGAGCAGTATTTTCCAAGGGGTAATTGGGAAAGAAATAGCCATGGCAGATATTGGGGCCTAAGCCAGTAAAAAAAAAATCCTACATTTGAGAAAGTCAATTGGCCAGCCACTTCAGTGCTTCATCCTATTCCTGCAAACTGATTTTCTAGCCATTAAGCACTTCCAGTATCCTTACAGGGTGCTATGAAGGGTATCACAAGACTTGGCACCCTTGAATGACTTTGATAATGGAACCCAGTGGATTAATGCATTAGCAGTACTTGAAAAGTTAAGATTATGCTCATCTGAGCCAGGAATGGTGGCACATGCATGTAATCCCAGCTCCTTGGGAAGCTGGGGCAGAAGATTGCAAGTTCAAGACCAGTCTTGGCAACTTAGTGAGACCTTGTCTCAAAAAGGACTGGGGAGTAGCTTAGTGGTAAAGTGCCCCCTGGATCAATCCCCAGTACTGGAAAAAAGAAAATAGCTCATTACAGAATATCAGGATTAATTTAAACAAGATGTGAAAAGTTCTCTGCTTAAGTGGTCCCAAATTCAGGGCTCCTTCAGTTACTCATGAAAATCCAAAAAATTATTCTCATTTTTTCCAAAAGCTGCTTTCCCTTGATAATGTCACATGGGTTTATTCCTGGACTCATACCTAATAAGTAAGGTATGTTTGGTAGATATAAACTTTGTGTCGGGGTTGGGTGTAGATTTAACAGAAGGGATTTTTTTTTTTTTTTAACCAGAGATTGAATCCAGAGGTGTGTTACCACTGAGCTACACACCCATCCCTTTTTATTTTTATTTTTTTTTATTTTTTATCTTGAAGTAGATGGTTATTTCTGATGTTGAGGTGAAATCTGGCTCCCCTACCTTCCACTCTTCACTTTCAGTTCTTTCCCCTCAAGTTTCCCAGGACAAATCCAGCCTCTGTTAAGGGAGCCTTTTCTCCATTATGCTGTCTAGCAGACATGAGCAGCTCTTCCTGCTTCTTTGTTTCTCATTTCATTGTTTTGTGCTGATTACCCCAAAGGTGTGAAGCAGGCCCTGTGGCTGACCAAGAGCAAGTTAATAGAAGGCTTCCTGAGAAAGTGCTTAGCCTTGTTGATGATCCGAGGAACCACATAGAGAACCAAGATGAGCAGGTTCTAAACGTCATCTCTCACGCTCGTCTCTGGCACACCACTGAGGACATCCCCAAGAGAGAGACCTACTGGTATGTGTCCCCCAAGTAAATAAGATTTCCAAATGATGGATCTTGGAGTCAACCTACTGCTTTAAGTCTACATGTGTCTCTTCTTTTCTCCAAGCCCAGTCATTGTGGACAGTCTGATACAGCTGTGTAAATCCCAGATTCTCAAGCATCCTTCTCTGGCCAGGCGGATCCTTGCCCAAAACTACTCATTATCTGCCACCTGGAATCGAGGTTGGTCATCTTGTACACTAGACAACTTTGGGCTGTTTTTATCTTTCTATTCTCAGTCCCACCATTAGCTTACATCCCTCCCATTCCCATCCCACCCTACCCAAATACTTATCCTTACTCTCTTCATGGCCCAGGTTTGTAGGCTCAAGACACATTCTCAGTATCATTAGGTATAGCCTCACCTTTTTTTTTTTTTTTTTTTTTTTTGTTTTTGGTACCAGGGATTGAACCCACTGAGCCATGACCCAAGTCCTTTTTTATATTTTATTTAGAGACAGAATCTCTCTGAGTTGGTAAATGCCTTGCTAATCTGCTGAGGCTGGCTTTGAACTCGTGATTCTCCTGCCTCAGCCTCCCGAGTTGTTGGGATTACAGGTGTGTGCCACCATGACTGATGACCTTTTTTGTTTTTAATCACTCCTTTCTAAGACCATTAGTAGCCAACCTTATCTGTTAGGTACCCACACAGTGCTTAGGAGTGCTTAAATGCTGAAGATGAGGAGATAAAGCACATTGAGTCTGCCCTCACCACACTCAAGTTCTATTGTAACAGCTTTACACCTTTTACACTTCTACTTTTCCAAATCTGGGTTCAACATAGCTGCTGGAGTGGTCTTTCTACAAACTCCCCTCAGTCCCTGCTTCCTGGAGTTGGATCCAAGGGTGCTGCATCACTAATCTACATCCCCAGCCTTTTCTTTTTCTTTTTCTTTTTTTTTTTTATATGGTAGTAGTATGTATTACAATTCATACTGCACATATAGAGCATCTTTTTACACAAAACAGTTTGTATACAAAGCATATTCGTAGCATTCAAGTCTTCAATCATGCATTTAGAATAATGATATCCATCTTATTCAACCACTTTTTTCCCCCTTCTTCCCCCCTCACTCCCTCCCTTCCCCTCGACCATTATAGTGTTCCTCTAATCTTCCTGTGTACCCCGACCCAACAATACTGTGAACCAGCCTCCTTATATCAGAGGAAACATTCGGTATTTGGATTTTTGAGATTGACTGATTTCACTTAGCATTATATTCTCCAACTTCATCCATTTACCAGCGAATGCCATTATTTTATTCTCTTTTATTGCTGATTAAAATTCCATTGTGTATATATACCACATTTTCCTTATCCACTCATCAACTGAGGGACATCTAGGTTGGTTCCACAACCTAGCTATTGTGAATTGTGCTGCTATAAACATTGAAGTGGCTGTGTCACTGTAATAATGCTGTTTTTAAGTCCTTTGGGAATAGACCCAGGAGTGGGATGGCTGTGTCATAGGGTGGTTCCATTCCCATTTTCCCAAGAAATCTCCATACTGCTTTCCATAGTGGTTGCACCATTTTGCAGTCCCACCAGCAATGTATGAGTGTGCCTTTTTCCCCACATCCTCTCCAACATTTATTGTTGTTTGTGTTCTTGATAGCTGCCATTCTGACTGGAGTGAAATGAAATCTTAGAGTAGTTTTGATTTGCATTTCTCTAATTGCCAGCGATGTTGAGCATTTTTTCATGTATTTGTTGATTAATCATGTATCTTCTTCTGAGAAGTGTCTTTTCAATTTCTTGGCCCATTTATTGATTGGGTTATTTGTTTTTTTGGTGTTAAGTTTTTTGAGTTCTTTATATATTCTAGAAATTAGTGCTCTATCCAACGTGCATGTATTAAATATTTGTTCCCATCCCCAGCCTTTTCTTTCTTTCTTTTTTTTTTTTAAATATTTATTTATTTGCTTTAGTTGTACACAATGCAATGCATTTATGTTTACGTGGTGCTGAGGATCGAACCCGGGCCGCGCACGTGCTAGGCGAGCGCTCTACCGCTGAGCCACAACCCCAGCCCTTCCCCAGCCTTTTCTAATTTTTATTTTGAGACAGAGTCTTGCTAAGTTGTGGAGACTGATCTTTTTTTTTTTTTTTAAATATTTATTTATTTACTTTAGTTGTACACAATGTAATACATTTATGTTTACGTGGTGCTGAGGATCGAACCCGGGCCACACACGTGCGAGGCGAGCGCGCTCTGCCGCTGAGCCACAACCCCAGCCCTGGAGACTGATCTTGAACTTGGAATTCTCCTGCCTTAGCCTCCTGAGTAGCTGGGATTGAAGGTGTGCACGACCATACCCGGCCAATACGACTCTTTTTATGTCTCTCCCTTATTTCAAATCCTGCCTCTTAGTAGCTTGAACCCTTTATTGTGGTATTCAAGGACCTCTATGATTTGACCTTCACCTAGTCTTTCTAAACCTTATCTCCTGCACTAATACCCTGTGCCCCTACCTCCATCCCTAAGTTAGCCACTTGCAGCTCTTTGCTGTCAAGTGTTCCCACCTTGATGCCCTTGTACTTGTTATACATTCTGTCCGGGCTCTTTTCTACTTTCCTCATGTATCCATATTCCACTTATCTGTAAGGCTCAGCCCAGGCCCCTTCTTTGTGAGTCTAGGCTGGTTTAGCTGTCCCTCCTTGGTGCTCCTTATGCCATCATAGCACTCATTACACTATGTTGCAGCTATCAAACAGAGATCAACTCTCAAGTGTTTGAGACAGGTATGTCAGAGGACACAGGTGCTCTAAGTGGTGGGATCCTGAAGCAGGGAAACCAGCTAGGGAATAATTTGCACTTTAGGACATCTGTTTGGTCAGGTTTCTCCAGCTTGCCCCTTTGCATATGGACTTCCTGGCAGGGAGTCAGCCTTGCAGAGGTAATGGCACCACTAAGGAAATTAGTGAGCCTCATTAATGGAGGAGTACTTGTTGGCCCATCATCAAGTATTACCTCTAATTAAACTGCCCCATTTGGAGCTGTCACTGGAGGAGGGATGTGGAGGGAATTGAATTAGAAACCACACTAGAGTGATCTGTGGGGAGAATCTAAAACCCAGGGTTAGGAGAGGTCCAGGCACATTTATGTTCCTTGCAGATTATATGTGAGGAAACAGGAAATGTTTTAGGAAACTAATTTTGAGGTGTGATTATGATATACTTTAACAAACTGATCAGAGTTTATGCATCCACGGATGTAGTATCCATTTTTTACATACCCGGTAAGGAAGGTCACATACTCATTAAATGGCAGAGCTGTTGACCAAACAGATTATTAGACCTTTAAGAAAACCAGTCTTTTTTTTTTTTTTTTTTTTGGTACTGGGGATTGAACCTAGGGTTGCTTAACCACTGAGCCACATCCTTTTTTTTGAGACATGCTCTTGCTAAGTCCTTAGGACTTTGCTAAATTGCTGAGGCTGGTTTTGAAATTGTGATCCTTCTTTTTCAGCCTCCTGAGTTGCTGGGATTACAGGAGTGCTCCACAGCACCCAGCAGAAAATCAGCTTTGATACATTATCTACACGCTATAATTTGACTATTTCTGAAGTCCAAGCACCTGCAGAAGCAGGTGTGCCTCCATGGAGTCCCCTCAGTTTCCCATGCTCAAGGAGCCTTTCCAGGTGCATTTCATCTGGTGGTGGCATGTGGTTGCCTGTTGGGACTGCCGCAAAGGGCAACTTCACATGTTTGTGCAGATTGCTGGTCAATCTGATGCAGGCTTGTTTCCTCAGAGATCACCTGTGTTTCTCACAGCAGATATGTGAATCTGACTTACGCAGTTCTCTAACTGGCCTAGTGTTTCACTCTCAGTTGTTGGGGTCACCTGGCCTTGTTTCTGGGTTGATCAGTCATTTCAGCTTCTGGTCTCATTGCTTCTCACCCTTTATCCCTCTTCCTTACCATATTATGCTTTGGTCATTGGATGTGTTTCTCTGTGGACTCACATACTCCTAGGACCTTGCACATGTTAGTCCTCCTTAACTGGACAATTTTCTTACATTTTTTTGCCTAGTAGACTCCAACCCAGTGGTTTTCAGCTGGGAGACTATTTTGTCCTCTAGAGAACATTTAGCAATGTCTGGAGACATTTTTTATTGTGATGACTTGGGTGGGTGGGGTTAGGGAAGGGACTTCTAGTGGGTAGAGGCAGGGCTGCTGCTAAACACTCTCCAATGCTTAGGACAGCCCCCCCTTACCAAAGAATAATCTGGTCCAAAATGTGGATTGTGCCAAAATTGAGAAGTCCTGTTCTTATCCATCCTTTAGATGCCTAGGGTTTTTGTTTGTTTGTTTTAATTATACATGACAATAGAATGCACTTTGATACATCACATAATGGAGTATAATTTCTCATTCTTCTGGTTGTACATGGTGTAGAATAACACTGGTCATATAGTTATATATGTACATAGGTTAATAATGTCTGATTCATTCTACTATCCTTCCTACTCCCATACCCACTCCCTTCCCTTCACTCCCCTCTACCTAATCTAAAGTAACTCTGTTCTTCCCTAACTTACCCCCCATTGTGTATTAGCATCCACATATAAGAGAAAACATTTGGCTTTTGGTTTTGGGGGATTGGCTTATTTCACTTAGCATGATATTCTCCAGCTCCATCCATTTACCCACAAATGCCATAATTTTTTTCTTCTTTAAGGCTGAGTAATATTCCATCTCATATATATAATATACATGATACATATGCCACACTTTTTTTACCCATTCATCTGTTGAAGGGCATCTAGGTTAGTTCCATAGTTTAGCTATTGTAAATTGAGCTGCTATAAACATTGATGTGGCTGCATCACTGTAATATGCTGATTTTAAGTCTTTTGGGTATAAACTGAGAAGTGGGATAGCTGGGTCAAATGGTGGTTCTATTCCAAGCTGAAGATGTTGAACATATTTTCATATATTTGTTGATTGATTGTATTTCTTCTTCTGTGAAGTGTCTGTTCAGTTCCTTAGCTCATTTACTGATTAAGACATTGTTTTTCTAAGATGCTCTCCAGACCTCCCAGAGAAGTTACTTTCCCCTTCTGGGTTGTATCTAAGTCTGGTTCATACTTTTTGCTAAAGCACTTACTGTCTATTGAGCTCCTTGAGCAGAGAGGGTAAGCTGGGTTCCCAGCTTAGAGTTGGTGCTCAAGAAGATCTATGTGACATTAATTGGACCCCCAGGGACCACCATGTCTCTGTGTCTATCAGGAAAAGAACACAGGAAGAATAGTGCATTAGCTCATCTCTTTCTCAAGAACCCCTGGACTAACACCCTAATCCCAGGTTTTGTGTTCTGTGTTAGCCTATAGTTGACTTGAGGTGCACAGGAAATAAAGGCTTTAGACTTTGCTGAGCAGATAAAAGACTTTACACTAGTTTGGACTGAACGTCTTTTTCTTCTTTTAGAATCTGTTCTCCTTCAGGTCCGTGGTACTAGTGGCACCCGACTGAGTGTCAGGGATCCTCTGCCCCCCATTGCCTCAAGAGAGGAGATTGAAGCTACCAAGAATCATGTTCTCGAGACCTTCTATCCTATATCTCCCACTATTGATCTTCAGGAATGCAACGTTTATAAGGTGAAAGACGATACAGGTGAGAATTAAAGCCTTTGAGTTGCGGGCAATGCAGAGGTGAGGGATATGCTTTCTCCAAAGAGAAGGATATACTAAGAACTCATGTGCATTATCTCCTAGGATCCATGTAACAGCCCATGCAGCAGGTACTGTTATTCCCATTTCATAGGCAAGGAAACTGTGACTCAGGGAGGTTAAGTGATTTGTTTCAAGCCTGACTTTGCATTTTACCCCAAGTAGTAACTTCTGACATCAGAGTGTCAATGGGTGGCTTCATTGTTTTTTGTTGTTGTTTTAATACTGAGAATTGAACCCAAGCTACCACTGAACTACATCCCTAGCCCTTTTTTTTTTTTTTTAATTTCAAGACAGGGTCTCGCTAAGTTGCCAAGGCAACTTGTGATCCTCCTGATTCAGCTTCCCAAATGGCTGGGTATATTGGTGTGCCTCACCATGCCTTGCTTAAGGGGCTTTTGACCAGGCTTTTCCTTTATTCATAGATCCTTTTAAAGGCACCCTGTTTCTGCTCATCTTGTAGACTGCCAGTTCCTTTAGCGTTCCTCCATGGGCCTTTTTTTTTTTAGTTGTAGATGGATACAATATCTTTATTTATTTAGGTGGTGCTGAGGATCAAACCCAGGGCCTCACACATGCTAGGCAAGCACTCTACCACTGAGCCACAACCTCAGCCCTCCATGTGCCTTTAATGGGGCTAAATTCCATCCCACAAGGCACCAACTCAGACTCCGTCAGCCGCAATAGAAACTTGGCAGTCAGACTCAGCCGGTACCCAGAGTGCTTTGCACTCTGCCCTCAGGACTGGTCATTGTGACCCCAGGCTATTTTCTCACCAGTCTATCTAGCTGAGAGTTCTAGAGGAGACTTTCTGAAACCCCAGTTTGATCTCATCTCCCTCCATGCTGCCTCCCCACTGTAGGTTCTCCTGGCCTTCTCCTATGAGACCTTCACATCTGCTCCCTGCCGCCCTCCCCATCGTTTTCCCCCACCCCCACTGTCCCTTCATTCCAGCTGTACCTCATACCTCATGCCCTTCCCACCACTGTGCTTTTTAATTCCCCTTCCCTCGACAGAAATCTTGGCCATTCGTCTGCAGCTCACAGTTTGTCTTAGGAATCATTTCTACCCAGAGATCTCTGTTTCATCAGGGACCTTTCATCTCTCCTCCCTCATCCCTGAATCACTTTGGATTTTGACATGTCCCTCCATGTGGACATGATTGGTTTCCCTGTATGTCTCCCCTTTAGACTGTGAGTTCCTCAAAGGCATTGGCAGGCTCTGTTTGGGCTCTGCTCCTGATAGGTATCTTAGCATCTAGCACCACACGTGTGCTAGGTACTTCCTTGTGCAGGAAAACCACTTCCCTAGTGCTCTCCTCAGGGATTTTCAGAGCCTACATTTCCCAGCCTCTTTCTCCCTCTTTTTCACCCATGTTCACTGATTCAGATCACTTATTATAAAAGCTGCCAGCCTTCCAAGGGTTTATTCATAGCTTCACAGGAGAAGAGGATCCTTACTTGACAGTTTGTGGCTAAGATGAGCAAAAGCTGAATTTTGACCAGTTGTGAAATATAAGACAAGTCATTTGTTACTAATATGAAAGCAACAGATAACATAAAACTACTGAATAATAGTAAATTACTGAACTCTGCAATGATTTGCTTTCTTTTTTTTTTTTTTTTAAACATTTATTTTTTTGCTTTAGTTGTACACAATGCCTTTATTTTTACGTGGTGCTGGGGATTGAACCTGGGCTGCGCACATGCTAGGCGAGCGCTCTACCGCTGGGCCACCACTCCAGCCCCCATGATTTGCTTTCTTTTTAATAATTACCAACAGCTTTCAGGTTATTTCTCTCCTGACAGCACTGTCGTCTGTGGGCTTGAAGAAGAGAAAAAGGGTGGAGTCAAAACAAGCACGTAAGAAGCACCTGTAACAGATTGGCAGGCGGTTTCTGTGAAGAGCCAGATAGTAAATATTTTAGGTTTTGCAACCCACACATGGTCTCTGTCGTAGCTACATAAATGAGTGTGGTTGCAGCCCAGTAGAAAAGTTACTTATGGAAAGCAGGCAACAGGCTGTTTGTGACCACCTCTGAGCTGCTGTGTGCCTCCAGTTTCTTGGTCATCTCTGCCCCTGAGCCAAGGAGGTGGCTCTCCTGAGGCTCTGACAGGCTGGCTAATCTTTTTCACCTCTCCATGTGATTACATATCTTGCAGGATTCCAGGAGGGTTATCCTTACTGCTTTCCCCACACCCTGTATCTCCTGGAGACAGCCAAGTTACAGCCACACCGCTTTTATCCAGAACAGCTGCGGGCCAAGATGATTCTGTTTGCTTTTGGCAATGCCCTGGCTCAGGCCCGGCGCCTCTATGGGGTATGTATGTGGAGAAGACCACTGAAGTGCTTTATGTGGTGTCATGTCCCTATCTTAAGGACATTGTTCAAAGGAAGAAGTCAGTGTGGGAACTCCTTGCTTGACTGAGAGTCTTAGGGAGAAGCACTTCTACTCACCCTGTGGGGATGAACTGTCCTTCACTGGGGACCAGCTGGGGGCTTGCACTTTACCCAGAGACAGTAGCCCATGAGGTTTCATTGAGATCCCTGTTTTCCGGAGTATTCCACAGGAATATGGGGAGCTAACTAGCTCGTCCAGTGTTCTACAACAGCTAAGTGTAGAATAGAACAAAGTGCCCCAGCTCTTAAGTCTTCAGTTCTCTGTGCTCCAGGGCACTGCCCTGCTCTGCAGTGTTAGAACTGGAGCCCAGGTCTCCACCAGACAGAAGGAAGCAAGGCAGTAGAGATGGCCCAGACCTGCTTGCCAGCTCACAGTGAATTCTGGGGACTCAAGATACCACTTGGTGGCAATACCTTGATCCTAAGAGGAGGTCCCAGGGACCTAAAAGATATAGAATGGAACCGGGCGCGGTGGTACACACCTGTAATCCCAGCACTTGGGAGGCTGAGGCAGGAGGATTGCTAGTTCAAAGCCAGCCTCAGCAATGGCAAGGCACTTAGCAACTCAGTGAGACCCTGTCTCTAATAAAATACAAAAAAGGGGCTAGGGATGTGGCCCAGTGGTCGAGTGCCTCTGAGTTCAATCCCCGGTACCAAAAAAAAGAGATATAGAATGGAGGGTGAGTGGTTGTCACAGAGAGTTGTCCCAAGATAGGGGGCCCCAGAGCAAATGCCTCCCGGGAGAAGAGAGCCACATGAGAGCCTAAGCAGGTCCCTGGTTTTTGTGTATGTGCAGGAGAGGGATTCTGAGAGATGCTGCTAGCTACCAGGTCTTGGTTAGAGCCTGAGGACCTCTTGGAGGAGTGAAGAAAATCTTTTTTTTTTTTTTTTTTTTTAATATTTATTTATTTGTTTTAGTTGTACACAATGCCTTTATTTTTACGTGGTGCTGAGGATCAAACCCGGGCCACGCACGTGCTAGGCAAGCACTCTACCACTGAGCCACAACCCCGCAGAAGTCCCATCTGGGATCTTGGTGGAAATGCATATTCCCTGACTGATACCAATTCAATCAGAAGCCCTGGGGTTGGGGCCAGCTGTCAGCATTTGAACACACCTCCCAGGTGAATGAAGCCAGTACAAGCTTGAGTTTGAAAACCCTGCATGAAATTTTGAGGACCACTGTACAGTTCACTCCTTATAGCATCCCCATCTGGCAGATGCTGTTAGCTTCACTTGACAGGTGACATTGAGGCTCAGGGAGGCAAAGTACCTTGCCCAAGTTCACCCAGATAAGAGTTTAGCAAGTGATCTAAGCTGAGATGTAGCTCAGTGGTAGAGTACCTGCTTAGTGTGCACAAGGCCCTGGATTCAATCTCTAGCACCACAAAAAGAAAAAAGAAAGAAAAGCTATCTTTTTGTGACCTTGTGTCTTTTCAGTCCTAGAAAGACTAGCTTTTTTCCCATTCTGACTGTATACATCCTGAAGGCTATGGAAAGTTAGGTAATTTGTCTAAGATCCCATAGCTAATGACTAAGGAAGCAAGGGTTGGATCTGTAATCCCTCCATCTTTAAAGGATGGAAGGAGACAGTTACATGCCACGTCCTAGGCCTGCCAGCTCATTGTAGCAACTGTGTCAGCTTTTGCCAGCAGTGCCTGTGTAGCACTGCTGCCACTAATTGCCACCTAGTTGGGCAGGAGAGGAAGCCTTCCCCAACCTCTCCAGGTACAAATTATTCCTGGGGATGTGAAGGTGAGTAATTATGGGAAGATTCTCCAGGTAAAAGGTAAAATTGCTGAGAAATTTATGTAACTACCTGCAGTTTTATTGATCTGTAGAGAGATAAGAGTCAGTACAGAATTCTCAGCTAAGACTTATAGGTACTTTTTTTTTAATGCAGCTAAGAACAGGTATTTCTAAGGCCAGAAACCCCAGTGTGGCCCACACTGAGGTCTGCCATTAGCTATTCCTAATGTCAGATCAACCCAAAGGGTGAGTGTCAGCATTTTTGAATCAGGATGTCCTGCTTTGTGGAGCCTGCTTATTGGATCTTTGTCCAACAAATAGCAATCACTAAACTGGATTGCTGCAGTTTCCACAGGTTGACCGTATAATGTATCATTCAAACAGAGACACTCTGAGAACAAAAAGAGGTACTGCTATCATATACACTGGAACACCAGGTGTAAACCAAAACAATAAGGTTTTAAATGACTTAACAGCCTGGGGTTAGATACTGGCTCATACCTCATGAGTGACCTGGAGCAAATTATACCAGTGTTCTTATCTCTTGAGCGGGACTATACCTCTAGATTTATGAGCATGGAAGTGATTTTATGAAAAACTGGAAAAATGCCTGGCACCCAGGAGGCCTTCAGTAAGTGGTTTTAGTATTACTATGATTACCAAGTGGTGCCCACTGAAAAGGATCATCAGCAAATGAATTGACTGGTAAAGTCCTGGTGCTACACAGCTGAAGCTGTAGTGAGAGTGGGAAGCCCTTAGCATGAAGCTGAGGTGACTGCTGGCATAGACGGTCCAGGATGCCAGGCCCTCAGGATTAAGGCAGGAGTGGACAGTGTACATGGTCTCGCATGAGCCATGTTGGGTTCTGATGCCACCTTCTTTTTGACTTGATGTCAGACAAGTCAGTTTACCCTGCTGAATCTGTTTTCTTCTCTGTCAGATGGTGTGAGAACCAGATGACATCATATTTATTTACCACTCCTCCAGGTTACTGTTTGATAGCTGATATCACTGTTATCCCTACCAGGTAATGTCGTGAGTTTGAGGGATTTCTATCATTAGCCTCCCAGATCACTTGCTTGAATTTTGTGACTTGCCGAGTAATTGCCTCTCGATGGTGGGAGCTGTTAGTTCAGTGTGTGCTTAAGTTGAAGCACCAGACTCCCTGGGACATGAACCATAGTGGCCAGGCAGAGCCAGGAGAGGTGAGGGAAGGCCTGGCCCTGGATGGTGCCCTGAATTCCTTTCTATTTTAATTGACCCAAGATGAAGCCATTAAATGGGAAGAGGTGGGTGTTTATTATTTTTTTTTAATACCTTTTTTTTTTTTTTTTTTTTTTTTTTTTTTTTTGGTACCGGGGATTGAACTCAGGGGCACTCGACCATTGGGCCACATCCCCAGCCCTTTTTTGTATTTTATTTAGAGACAGGGTCTCACTGAGTTGCTAAGTGCCTCGCCATTGCTGAGGCTGGCTTTGAACTGGCGATCCTTCTGCCTCAGCCTCCAAAGTGCTGGGATTACAGGCATGCGCCACCACGCCCGGCTGTTTATTTTTTTTATGTGGTGCCAGGGATTGAACACAGTGCCTCACGCATGCTAGGCAAACGCTTTACCATTGAGCCACAACCCTGACTCAGAAGATGGGTGTTTTGAAGGGCAGCGCTAGAAGTGCCTGGTCTGGGATAGGCCTACATGCCACTTTCTTGGAGAGTCCACTCCATCCAGCTGCATCACTCCACGATTTCACCAGTCAATGCACTTGCTGATGATCTTTCGGTTGGCATCTCTTGGTGATCACACTACTACTAAAACCACTTACTTCAGTGGCCTCCTGAGTGCCAGCATCTTTCAAGTTTTCATAAGCTCACCTCTACTCTCCTGAATCTGGAGCTACATTTGATTTGTCTCCTTTTCCTCTCAGAACGACAGCAAGGTCTTGGAGCATCCAATAGTCGTGCAGAGCGTGGGCACAGATGGACGTGTCTTCCAGTTCCTGGTGTTGCAGTTGAACACCACAGATCTGGCCTCTAACGAGGGGGTCAAGAATCTGGTCTGGGTGGATTCAGACCAGTTCCTCTATCAGCACTTCTGGTGTCTCCCAGTAATCAGAAAGAAAGTCGTGGTGGTAAGTATAGCCATCTCCTGCTTGGTGATTGGAACAGGGCTGGGAGGAGAGCCCTGGCTCTAGGGACTGTGCACCCAGAATGTCTGCCTGCCCTTCTCTTCAGCTCCTGCTCCCCTCTGTACCCGCCTCCAGCCACACCCAACTCCTTACAGCATGCAGCATGCCTGGGGCCTCGGTGGATGCTGCTCCTTTTGTATAGGAGGCTTCTCCTTCCTCTTTGCTCTCCCTTCTCCATTTCTCTCATCTGGCCATCTTTCACTTGTCCTAGGTTTAGCATGTTTCTTGCCATGGGAGACCTTCCCTGGTCACCACTGTCCTTAACCCCTACCTCACTTCAGTGCCTCAGTGGGCCCCAGAATAGTTATCTGTTCCCATGTTTTTCTCCTCCACTAAACCAAGCTCTGCACTCCTGGAGGGCAGGGCCTGTGAGCAATGTACTGTTTGTTTCATTCCACTGACACACAGTTCCTCCCATGGCATTGTCACTGCTGCACCAGGGATCAGCTGACAGAGTCCAGGGATCAGCTGACAGAGTCCAAGCCTGCTCTCTGCAGTGGGCAGCAATGATGTTTTAAGTTAGATCACACTAGAACACCAAGCAGTAGAGAGTGCTCTAAAGAGACAGCAGGATCAGGGGATGAGAGAGAGCAGAGTGGAGTGCTGCTAGGTCTGTGACAACTTGTTCCCACCCAGGGCCTGCTGACAGATTGCGTTCTGTGACTGACTCCCATCATGTCCACATTTCTGCCCTTGAAATGCCTTCTGGATCTGGGCCCTTCTCTTTAGCTCCAGACCCCCTCTTCTCACCTGCACAGTCACAACAGCTACCTCCCATCTCTGATCCTAGTCCATCCCCTGTGTGGCTCAGGTCCTCTTCCTTCCAGAGCAGATTCAGCACTTCCTTCCAGTACTAGGCCCTTTGTCTTGGTGAGCCAGCTCCCACCACTTCACCCATCACCAGAAACCTAGGCCTCAGCCTCACCCTGGACCTTCCCGCCCTCATCTTGTACTCTGCTCTTCCATATGCTGTTCTCTTTGAAGCCTCCTTCCTCTCCTTTTTATTTCTGGCCCATTCTACTTGTCCTTTCCTGTGTGTAAGTTGGTGAGTTAAGTCATTTCCCCTGCTTTCTTAGTACCTTTTTCCTGCTTCTGTGGTGAGATCTGTCACCTTTTATTACCACTCTTTGAACACCTAACTGTAAACTCCTTGAGGACAAGCACCATTTTCACTTCTCTGCTGGGTCTCTAGCTTTGGATACAGCCCGATACAGCAAGAGCAGACACTTGATAAATGGATGTGGAATGCGTGAGGGATTGTTGTCCCCGCATGACAGGAGGCAACAGACTGTTCCTGGTGGTTGAGGTGAAGGGAGTTAGTTAGGGATCAAGCAGGGCAGTGTCAACAGAAGCCCTGGCCTTCTCGCTACCACACCCTTCAGACATCTCTTCAGTGCCAGCTCCTTAGTGCCCCTTCTTAGTCCTGTTGAGAGGCAGTAGGGGAAGAAACAGCGATGACCCAGGTGCTCAAGATTTACAGAAGACGGGCCTTTGTTTTAATTGCTGTTATTAAATCTAGTAGCAGGATCTTAATGGGCTGTGTTCTTTCCAGGAACCTGTTGGACCAACCAGTTTCCAGCCAGAGACGTTCAGGAAGTTTTTGGCTCTGTATTTACATGGGGCAGTGTGAGCCGAGGCGGTCCTAAGACCTGAGCACCCCCAGCCCTTCCCTCTGAGGAGCCTGCATCCTGGGTGGAGCCAGGCCTCTGCCCCTGTTCAGCCTGATGGTCTCACTGGCAATAAAGAGCCCTGAATTGTACTGGAACCTGTTGGTGTGATGGTGCTGTCAGTGGGGCACTGCAGCCCCATCTCCTCATGTCACGCAGGTGTGAGCTCTGGACCCTGGCCAGCCTCAGCCTCAGCCTCTACCAGCCCTGCCCTGGACTCAGGCTGTGATGAGCATCTTTGTGTCTCTTTCAGTTTCTTCATCTGAAATCCGGGGCTAGTAGGATTTTCCTTGTTTTGAAGACTACTTGTCTGTCTTATTGGCCTCATGGCAGATGTTCTGCTAGGGGTGCTGGGTTTTTATAGAATTGTTTACCTTGCACACACATTCCACAGTGACTATAGAAAATCCAAATAGCATATTCATTGTGGATTTCCTACTAGTTTCTTGGATGATGGGCCACACAATCCTGGGTCACCAGGCCTCTGTTGTTAAAATAATGTCAAGTCCTCCCCTGTGTCAGACACTGCCACGTGCCAGTCACCATGTATGCTGCACCTTGTTGATCCTCTGCTGGGTAATTACACAAGAAATGTCATTTCCAAAGTCAGAAGTGCCTAGTGTGTGGGATGCTGTTCTGTGCCCTAAAGATGAAGAAACATAATCTAAGGACTGTGCCCAGGGTCCCACAGCTGGTGTTTGGGTCAGCTTCCCTAGGAAGCCCCTGGAGAGGAGGTTTGGTATGAGTCTGGGGTGCCACTTCAGGCCCAGCACCTTGGCACTCCTGGGCAGCAGCTCTGGGGAGAAAGGACTGAGCCAGTGTGCTCACATACAAGGTCCCTGCCAGGCCCACAGGCACCTCAGGGCCAGAGTTGACCCACTGTGATGCAAGGGGTTGAGTCTACAGATGCCACTGGCCTGTTGGCTGGTCATTGGATAACTTCCCCACCTCTGTGGGAATGGCCTCAGGAAAGGGCTGTGTTGGACTGAGAGCCCCTGGGGCACACTGCCCTGGCTGGAGGGGCTCTGGAGAGACCTGAGAGCCTGCAGTTCTACAGCCAGAGAGTGGCAAAGCCATTTCCAACCCATGCCCAACTCCTAGGCTGTGCACTTTCCACTTCCCATACAAATTTATTTTTTAAAGAGGGGGTCTCGGCTGGCGGCAGTAGAGCACAACTGTGATCCTAACTCTGGCGGCTGAAGCAGGAGCATCGCAAGTTGAAGTTGCCTCAGCAACTTAGTGAGACCCTGTCTCAATATAAAAAATAAAGAGCTGTGGATGTAGCTCAGTGGTAAGGCACCCCTGGGTTTAATTCCAGTGCCAAAAACAAAGGAGGGGGTCTCACTCTGCCACCCAGGCTGATCTCAAATTCCTGGGCTGAAGCAATCCTGAGCAGCTGGGACTACAGATGAGTGTCACTGCGCCAGCTCTTCCCACTTTATAGCTTATCTCAGGTGAGCCACGGGGTGGGGTGGAGGCAGCCTTTGGGATTCCCAGGAAGAGCAAAAGGTGTGGAGCCCGTGAGTCTGTGAGGCTGGGGTGAGCAGCACATAGGGGACCTGGAACGTCAAGCACTGCGGTTCCCATCGGAGCTGATGTGGGCCCACGGGAGTCCGTGAGTCCTGTTGCCATTTTACCTGATGAAACGAGTTACTTATAAATGGTGAGAATTTAGGGTGTTTAGAAAGGTCCAATAGTTGGCACCCCCAGTTCTTTTCCCAAAGAATGACTTTCTCATGTATGACTTGTTGAAAACATGTCATAAGTGCATATGCACATGTTACTTGGTGTCATCCTATTCATACTTTTCTTTTTTGGTGGTACTGGGAATTAAACCCAGGGGTGCTCTTCCACTGAGCTACATCCCCAGCCCTTTTAGTGAGACAGGATCTCACTAAGTGGCTCTGGGTGACCTCAAACTTGCAATGCTCCTGCGTCAGCCTCCCTAGTAGCTGGGACCGCAGGCGTGCACCACCTTGCCACTATGTCGATAAGCCCTTCTCCACCTCAGTCCGGGATCGCAGGGTGTTGCCACGTCAGCACATACACTCACTTGTTCTTTCAAGTGCTGCGTTCATGTCTACTGATGAAGATCGGGTTATTTCCAGTTAGTAATTATTGCAAATAATGCTGCAGCATACGTTTTCATGCATCTTAGAGTACTTTTGCCAGCATAGCCCTTGGGTAAATTTCTAGCTGCGGGATTGCTGAGTCATAGGATTTTTTAAAGCACACTGGTGGGAATGCAGAGGACGAATTGGCAGGACAACAGTGTGGAGTCCAACTGGAGGCCAGTGTGGTTCTTGCAAGCAGGCTAAGTCCCTTAGTGGTTGAGCAGGGAGTGAAAGGGTGAAGTGAACTGGGGCCCAAGCCAGTGGGGTGGAGGCTGAGTGAGCATCGTCCTAAGACCCTGCAGCCTGAGGACTGTCTGGGTGGGGCTGGTGTTGCAGGGCAGCCGGGAGCTCGTGGTCATCCTAACCCCCAAACTAGGACAGTCCTGCCTGCCGGCCTGAGTGGTAAATTGGGCCTGGATGCATTGCATTCAGCACACAGTGATCTGCACAGGGAGGCAAGAGTAGCAGCAGCTGTTATTCTCCCCACGTAGATAGGGAAGCAGGCTCAGCACCCACATGATGTGTGTAGTGTGTGTTAGTTGGGTTTTCATTGCTGTGACCAAAACGCCCCACAAGAACAACTTGGAGAAGTTTGTTTGGGCTCAGATTCAGAGGTTCAGTCTGTGGTTGGCTAACTCCATTGCTCTGGGCCTGAGGTGACGCGGGACATCATGGCAGAAGGGCACGGTAGAGGAAAGCTGCTCCACTCATGGCAGATGGGAAACAGCAAGGACGCAGGATAAAACGCAAGCCACAAAGTACACTTGCAGTGACCTGACTTCCTCCAACACCTCCCCTGCTTACAGTCGCCACCCAGTATAGCAGCCCTTCCAAATCAGTATCCCATCAAGGGCATTAATCCACTCATTAGGTTATAGCTCTTTAATCATCTCTCCTCTGAACATTTCTGCAACAACACAGGAAGTTTGGGGGGATACCTCATGTCCAAACCACAACTACTGTGAAAAGCTGGAAAGTCCATATGTGGTGACAACTGCTCCCATCACAAAGATGCCCTCCTAAGGCCACCTTCCTTATCCCACCACCTTGCTTTCCTGATGGAATGAAGTTAAGGTCTGTCTGGCTTAAAACCTGAGAACAGGGAGCCCAGCTAGCCAGCCTGCGCTGGGGAGGAAGCAGGAGCACTGTGGGGAGGGGAGGGGGGCACAGGGTCACACTTGGTATGGAAATCTCACTATAGGGACTTGTGAGCAACACACTTTTGGAACCAAAATGTTTCCCATTGTGAACTTGTACCTAAACACATTTCTCATTGTGTTATAGATTTAAGTGTCTGATTGATTCATTGTTCATTTCCTAGATTTCAGGGCAAGAGAATTATAAATTTGGCCTGAAGGAAGCCATTCCCTTGAAACTCCCATATCCAGCCGCCCTCAGATCTCAACTCCTCCTTTACAAAATGGAGATAAAGTCTCTTCATTTCTGATTTTCCCCATCTTCAGATCAAAGGTCGCATTTAGCCCAACAAGTCTTAAGAAGCTGGATTTGGAGTTTTCAGAAGCCTCGTGAAAAGGGTGGCTTCCCTTTAGCCTGCTCTGTCTTCTCCCAATGCCAGCTCAGGCTGGACCTGTAGCTGGATCTGCAGGGCTCTGTCCCTTACTTGCTGCAGGCCCACGGCTGGGAAGGAGCGGGGCAGGGTCATCTCAGGCATTTTAGTATCTCCTTGTTTCCTCTCACAGCAAGTGAAAGTCCCAGGAAGCATGCATGTGACCCGAGTGTCTCAATGTTGTGACTGCTAGAAGACCACCCTGGTGCTGGGACCCTCTCCTGATATGTCTGGAAGCCAGTCAATCCTAGCACCTGCTCCTCATCTCAGGACAAGTTCTCGGTCAGTGCTCCTGAGCTTTCACTGAGCATCTAGTATGTGTCAGACTCCACACAAGGCCTTACATACAGAGCAGTGAACCCGATGTCCCCGTGCTCATGGAGTTTACTTTCTAATGTGGAGAGACTGTGAGTGAAGAAACATGAAAGAGGGATAGGAAGAAATGTGAAGCAGGTGCCATGGGTGGGGTTCCTGGAAATAGGCTGAGTGCGATGGAGAGCCACGGTGGGCATTTACTGGGAATGCTCTCCAGAGACACCTGCAAGGAGGTCAGGAGGGCACAACTGAGTGGAAGGAGAAGCCGAGGCCTCAGCTGATCCTGCAGAGAACTCTGGAACTAGAATCGCTCTTCAGAGCTGCTCCAAAGTGAGGTACACCGGTCACTGGGCACTGGCCACTGCCTGGAGGAGGTGAAGCCTTTGAGGGAGGCAGTTCCCGGGAGGGGCACAGCTCTGAGCCATCAGCAGCTAGGAAGAGCATGCTGGCCCTTCCCTGCAGGACAAGGGGTGTTGCATTGGGTAACCGAGGCCGGGGTGAGGGCCTCTGTGAGATACCGGCATTCAGGTGCTAATCTGTGTGAAGGGAGCAGGCTGGGAAGGTAACTGAGACAGTGTTGTGGCTCTGAGACAGACATGGTCTTGGGACAGTGGACGGACTGGAGAGGCCACTGCTGGAGCTCAGGTTACACCATGGGAAACCCTTGTCCCTTTGCCCCACCACACCCTGCTGAGCTACCAGCCCTCTGTTCTCTGTGTTATGTGCTGAGCTGCTTCCAGTGTGGTCTTGGCTAAAAGGTCTATGGGGACCTCTTTTAGAGGTGGCAAGCAGGGAGAGGCCTATCTGAGGTCAGAGTGAGCTGGTTCTAATTCCAGTCCTGTCCCCAAGTCCTGCTTTTCTTTCCCTCTGCCATTGACCCGGGATCCCAGGAACCAGCAGCCCACCCAACACATGCACCTGTCTCTCCCCAACTCCAGTCAGCTTCCACACTTCCAGAGCTGGGGAACCCACTCCCTCTTGATGCAGCCCCTCTCGCTCTTGGGTAGCTCTGGCTGCTAAGTGTTCTCACATCCCCCCCATCTCACGCCGGCCCTCCTGCAGCGTCAGCTCCAGGCCCCCAGCTCTGCATCCTCCAGTCAGGAGACTTCCTTAGAGAGACCGGAGGCTGGGGATTACGTGACCTAGTCAAATAGCCCAGTGTCTACCTCCCACTGACCTCCATCCCACTTCTCTATCCATGGCTTGCCTCCACCACCTGATCCAGGCCACTTCACAGAAGCAGGGCCCAGAGGACCCCATTTTTCCATGGGCCAAGAATGTCAGGTGGAATGAAGCTAGCTCCTCTCCTTTCCTGGACACCCCACCTTGGTTATTGCCCCCTGACACCCTCTGTCCCATGCCAGACACCTCAGGCCCTATCTCCCCATACCCAGTGCCTGCATCCAAGGGAGTGGGCTTGCAGCCCAGGGCAGGATCTCCATCCCTTGGAGTCCAAGTCCAGCCTGTCAAGAACATCAGAGCCCCCACCAACAGCTGTGATATCCCCTCACCTCCAACACACACATACACATGACCCAGGGTTCTCCTCACTTCCAGCTAGGCTAACCATGGCACCCAAGAATAGGTCACTACTGGGGACCAAGCCCTGAGGTTCTCCACTACAGACCTCCTCTAGGGGTAGCTGGACCATTCAGACCATTCTAGAAGTGCCTGCTGTCTGCCAGGTGTTGTGTTGGGGATCTAGAGATGAGTATCTAGAGAATGAGAGATACGTGGTCCCTTCCCCCAGGAGTCCCCAGTCTCTTTGGATCTGTGGTTCAGGAACCAATAAAGGCTACCTCTTCCCACACCCGAGCACGGGCCCACAGTGACAGTGTGCAACAGGGAGGGGTGCCACTGAGCATATTCCAGGGGTGACTACTCAGCAACATCATTGTTCCACACTCACTCACTGAGCACCTACCCGGAGCAAGGCCCTGTGCTGGGTGATTCTGAGGACAGACGACAGGCAGTCCCGGGCTTGAAGGAGGCAAGCACTGACGAACCATTACTGCACAGGGAGCCTGGATCCAGAGAGCTGGCCCAGCCCAGGAGGGTTCCTGGCAGAGGGGCCATTTGAGCTGGGTTCTCCAGGGTGAGTTGAAGAGGGCACAATGAGGATGAAGGCCCTGGATGGGCAAAACTCCAGACCTCTATGTAGCTGGGGACAAAGTGTAGAGGGCCAAGAAAAGGCAGGAGAGCCTGTGGAGGCAGCCCTGCAGGACCAAAAGATGAGAAGTGTGCACCAGGCCCCAGGGCCCTGGTGGGTGTGGCATCAGGGCCTCTCAGAGCCTGAGACATGTGCCCCTGGCACCATTTTCCTTCACTTGGCCCTGGGGCACCTCACTCCAATCTCCTCGTGTCGCTGCCTCCTTCGCTGGTCCCTGCAGTTCTCCCAGATTTCTGAGCACTGATGCACAATACGCCAGGGCCCAGGTCTGTTGGCTCTGTCTCCACTCACTGCTCAGATCATCTCAGCCTGCGTCTTACTACCCAGTTTCATTCAGATGCCCACAGCTCCCTGGTGTGTCTCCCCGAGACCTGCCCACCTGCCGTCTTCTCTGGATGTTGTGCCAGCACCTCAACTTAACTCACCCAAACAGCTCTTTCTGCTGCCTGACCCCCTCCGTGAAGGGCATCGCCATCCCTCCAGGTCTGCGCTCCTGGTTCCCTAGTGCAGAACAGACTCTGTCTCAACAACTGGGATGAATGGATGAAAGAAGAGCCTGCGGAGACTCAGAGCAACAAGAGCTTCATGGCATTAGAAGGGCTGAGATGGAGGCAGGGAACTGATGTCTAGACACCAGCTGCCAGGACTGGACTCCACAGCATTCTGGAAATGGACAGGAGGAAGCAGCAGCAGAGGACGGAACGGACCCACTTCCTTCAGCACCCTGCCTGCCCCACCCCCAACGTCTGTTTTTTTTCTCCAAGCCCCAGCCCCAACACTAAGCCCACAGTGCCTGTACCCAGTGAGCTCAGGGCTGGGCAGAGCAGGGTCCAGTGCCTCTAGCCCTTTACCCTTCCCTGCCCAGCTCCCACATCCCAGCCCTGGGGGGAGCCCCAGCTCTGCAGACAGTCTGGAGACAGTCCTGAGCCCACAAGGCCCAGCTCCATTGATTCAGGGCCAGAACCTGCACCACTCAGAGGTGCTTTGGGCTCTGCCTCCTGCAGTCTGTGGAATCTTGGGAGTTTCCTGCCCTGCACACACTTCAAGGACAGAAGAGGCGGGTGGGGTTCCTCAGGCTGATGGCCACAGCCCCAGTGGAAGTCCTGCTCTGGCTGTCCCCTCAGATTTACCTCTGGGCTCCTTTTCTGGGCGTAGGCTGGTGGTGCTGCTGTTTTTGGGGAGGGGTATCCAGCAGGGAGTGGGAAGGAATGCATTGTGGGTCTCCAGCCTGGCCAGCCCGGCCTGCTTCCAGGTCCCCAGGCTGACCACCCCCTAGAATCGGTGCCTCATGGGTAGGGAGAGCTAGCAGGAAGGCAGCGGCTGTGCCAACCAGAGCCCTAGGCCTGGCTCATTTCCTGCCCTTTCCATGCCAAGTTGGAGCCTCCTGGGGAGGACGGTCAGCCCCTCACTGCCTTCCTTCAGGGTCCTCAGTGGCTCCGTGCGAAGCTCTGGCCTGGGCAGGTCAGGGCGGGGCAGGGTGGGGTGCTTCGAGGACTGGGCCCTGAGGTAATGGCCCTGAACTGACCCTTGCAGGGTGGCTTGTGATGTGTCACAGGCTGGGGACTGCTCGGGGAGGGGGCAGGCAGTGAGATGGTGGGAAGAGTGCTGTCACCCTCCACCCCCAGGCAGAGGTGGGCAGTGGGGCTCCTCACAGGGGCCCCTCTTGTCCTCTACCACGGCTATTGTAACTGGGCTCCCCTTCTGCTTAGTGCCCCCACCATGGCTCCTGTCTGCAGACTCCTGCTCCAGGGTGCACAAGTGGCAGCAAGAGCCTGTTCAGGTCAGCCACAGCCCAAATCTCATCTGCCCATAGGAAGATGTTTCCCCAATAGCAGCAAGGCGCCTGTGCGGAGGAAAAGCTGCGGAATCCTGTTTCAGGGTGAGAAGGCAAGGGCCAAATGGAATCATCTAGATCCCCCCCAGAGCCTCCCTATCTCACCATTCGGACCCTTCCCAATACAATTGTGGCCAACATGTACTGCTCTTATTACACGGGAGACACTGCTGTGCCTTTTGTAGGCACTTTATGTTTACAGTGTTGACTATTTTCCCAACCCTGTTGGGTAGGTAAACCATTATCCCCATTTTATAGATGACACTGAGCACAGGCCTGCCTGTGGTCCCACAGCAAGTAGTGGCAAAGACAAGATTTGCGCCTGGCTATTTGCAGTGTGGTCCCATGAGATCCCAGTAAACGTGGATTCGGCCTACGCTTTGCTCGGGTACTGCCTCCCCTGCCACCACGCTGCAGTCCTGGATCGAAGTTCCCAGAGCTCCAGCTCTTTTTAAACATTGTGCAAAGCAGTGTCCCCTGCTGTCTGCTGCTCTCTCTCCCCAGCCCTCAGCATTTGACTACATAACGGCTGACAATGGCTTGTCCCACACCCTGTCCAGATCAATCTGGCAAGCCCTTTAAAATTTGGGACAGTTTATGCTACTCTTAAAATCCTTCAAGGTCTCCCTATTGCCTTGAAGGTTTAAAAAAAAAAAAAAAAAAAAAAAAAACCAACCTCTCAGTGGCCCTGAGAAGTAAGCCCTGCAGTCCCAAACACATGAGGCCTGGGAGCCTTTGGCAGGGCAAGGTCGGCTACAGGACGGGGCAGGCATGGCTGCACTCACAGGGATCTCCTGGCTGCTGACCCACAGACATACAGGCATCAGGGCCTTTCTCTACATTCAGAAGCATAAAGACATTACAGTGACCTGCAATGTATCTGCAGCAGGAGGCTCTGACGCTAGCTCTCCACAGCTCTCCAGATATTTGAAGGGATATCCTCCTCTCCCAGGCTTCCTTCCCCAAAGGCCACGGTAACTCTCCTCAAAATCATATAACACAGCTGCAAAGCTGGGTGTAGGGGTGCGTGCCTGTAAACCCAGTGACTTGGGAAGCGAGGCAGGAGGATCACAAGTTCAAAGTCAGCCTCAGCAACTTAGCAAGGGCCTAAGCAACTCAGTAAGACCCTGTCTCAAAAAACAAACAAACAAACAAAAAAGGGGGATATGGCTCAGTGGTTAAGTATTCCTGGGTTCAATTCTCCCTTCAAAAATGCCCCCAAAACAAAAATGCAGAACAAACTTGCCACCTTCAACACAAAATACAAAATAATCTTGTTATGTTCCAGAACAAAAACTCTGTGCCCAAGGAGTCACCTTGCATTTTGTAATCAGTATAATAAACTCCAACCCACGTTCCCCCAAACATGTCAGGAAGGGCTGCTGCGGAAAAAAGATGTCCCTTTAATAAAACGTTATCAACATATATCGTACACAAACTACAATGTATCATAATTACTTTTTTTTTTTTTCCTCTCGTAATTCAGAACCAGACTACAAGGTAAGAAAAAACACAGCAACAGCTACAATGTTCCCAATAATCCGCACAAGGTCTTTTTTCAGGCAGATGGTATCTCACATAATATGATATACATGGATCAGAAAGGGGAGGTAATAAAACAAAGACCAGCTACGGGGGAGGGAGGGGGCAGGAGAAGGGAGTGTAAATGTACAAAGAATTGGGTGTCTTCCAGGGCAAGACACAAAGGTTTCCATGGGGGTGAGGTGAGGGAGGCCATGAGTCACCCCTCCTAGGAGGGGACAGGCTCCACATCAGGTTTGTCGGTTTTTGAAAATAAAAACAGGACCGGAAACAGCGCGTCTGTTTGGTTGTTGGTTCTCCCCCCACCCCCCAGCAATGCAAAGTCTTTCCATCCAGTTCCAAGCACATACAGAGCAATTCTGGTCAATATTCCATCTTTGAAAATGAAGGACGAATAGAGAGAAAAAGAAAACCAAAACTCCAGCCACCCTGCCCGTGCACACGACGGACGCGAGGATCTCGGGCGGAACGCGAGGTCAGTTTCCACGCCCCAGGTCATAGCCATCCTGGCAGCGGTGGCCTCCCCTACTCGGCTGCAGGCCGCCACCCAGCTGGCAGGACTCTCGCTGGGAAGACGGTGGGGCTGAGTTGGGGCTGGAGAGTCCAGGAGAAGCAGCAGTCCTGGGAACACAGTGCAGGCGCCGGGTCACAGCGACGGTCTCGGCCATGGGGAATCCTGGGAGGGGGTCGGGGGTCTGGCCCCTCTGGCCACGAGATGGGCGGGCTTGGGGGTCCAGGAGTGCTGCTGTTGCCAACCATGCCAAAAACAAAGCAGGTCCCGCTGCCCCCCGAAACAAACCCCCAGTGGTAAAGGGTGACTTCCTTTCTTTTCTTTCCAAAAACAGCTTTTTGAAAGAAACCACCGATTGTAAACTGTCCAGTTTATTATTATTATTTTTAGATGGCTACAGAGACAGTGTGACATGTCACACCTAGACTAGCTTTCCTGGTAGAAAGGGCTTGGAGACAGACAGACTGCAGGGCTTGTGGTTTTTTCTTTTTCTTGTTTTTTTTTTTTTTTTTTTAACCTTTTTTCATTTTCATTTTTTTTTTTTTTAAAGAAGAAAGCAAAGAGGTTGATTGGGGTGGGGCTGGGGTCTTGCTAGAAGCTTCCATTAAAAAAAATTCCCCCAACCCCTGAAAACAAATTAAAAAATCCCAGCAATGGTAAAACCTCGAACAAATAAAAACAAAAGACAAAAAAAAAGTGTCACGTACAGAAAAGGTCCTTTTGGGAAGTAGCAAGGGGTGGGATTTTTCTGGTCGTTGATTTGAAATATATTTTTACTTTTGAGTTTTGTCCTTCATGTTTTATGGAATAAAAAGTTCGGCATTTTTATTGCATGAAACTAAAATTGGGAAAAGGTGGGGGGAGGTTTGAGGGGAGCGGGGAGACACCCCCCCAGCTCCTGGTAACAACACCTCACTTCTTCTTGCATAATTTCTGGCATCTTCCTGCCTGCAATGCCGGCTCTCTCAGCGTCTTGGAGAAGGGGGGGAATCACACACTCATCGTCATGCTTGGAGAATACTGCAAGGGCAGAGCAGAGGGGACATTGTAAGGGCTGCAGTATGGGGAGGTGGCGGACAACACAAGGAGACCTTGGCTGAGGAGGTCAGTGGCCCAGAGCTGAACAGGGCCAGGCTGGGGCACATGGGGGCACTTGGTGGGCTGGGAGCCAGCAGGCCAGGTGGGGGCAAGGAGGTGGCGCTGAGGGCTGCCTCTGGGACCAGCCCACATCTCTATCAGGGCAGCCTTCCTGTTCCTTCCCCTCTCTGAAGCACTGCTTTTTAGAAATTGGGTCTGCGGGAACTGGGGTTTAGAGAGCCAGAGCTCTGTTAGGGTGCCCTGGGGTAGGGGCCAATATGGGCTTCTCAAAAGTTGCTTTCTTCAAATGAAAGCGTAGATGGACACCCACTAGGGAAAGTGGAAGACTGGCCCTTAGGGCTGCAAGAACCAGCTCCCCCGGGGCAATGTTGCCCCGCACCAGGCCCAGGGCTTTTCCAGCCCAATCAGTTCATTAGTGCCAGAGGTGTGCAGCCTGCATATGGCCCCTCCAGAAGGACCTGCCAGCAGGCAGACTCGAGCAGTGACCAGGGAGGGCTCTGTACTGAGTGGAAAAATAATGGGTGAAAAGCCCACAGCAGGCAGCTGCTGCCACCAGACCCCACAGCTAGCTAGAGAGTTCCCAGGCCTAGGGTCAAGAGAAGGACCCCAGGTTAGAGGAGCGGAGCTTACATTGTCATTCTGGAAGGAGTGGAGGAAGTTCCTCCCCAGCTCGCCGTCGTCCCGAGGGGTGCCTGGAGGGTTGCTAATGCCACTTATGTTGTTAGGAGAATTCTGTGGAGAGAGGAGAGGAGGTGAGCCTGTGCCCAACAACCTGCCCTGCCCACAGGATGAGTACTGTCAGGGAGGACACAACTAGCGCACACTCACTTTTGGAAGTCCATCTATGTCACCTGACCCTGGAAGGAAAAAAGAATTCAATTCAGTTTCCTGCTCACACTGGGGGTGCGGGGGGAGCTCCACTAAATGAGACCTCCCTTCCTGAGCTCCAAAGCTTTTCCACCCAAACCCCAAGCTACTTTAATGCAGCGAATTTTCTGTCCCCAGACAAGGCCTAGGCTGTGTACCAGGCCAAGCTGAGGCAGCTGAGCCCAAGAGGAAGCGGTCCAGGCAGGGTAGGGCAGGGCCAGGGCATGGGTGCCAGCTTACCTAAAGATCCGTTCATGTGGTGTGGCTCCATCCCGCCCATGCCTCCCATCGGGCCGTCTGAGCCAGGACCCATGGGGAACTGAAGGAGAAGCACAGGTCACAGCTCAGTGGGCCCAGGCCCCTCTGCACCCCTCAGGGGCCCCTGTGCCCAGCCGTTGGTCAACAAAGTTAGCCAGCACCTCCAAGGGCCCAGGCCCTGGGCCAGAGCTGCACAGGGCTCCTGCCGTGGGGACCCTCCATTCTAGTGGGCTCTCCTTGTTACCATGTACCAGCAAGGGAAAAGAGACCTGCTTATGGCCACACAGAGCAGCAACTACAGCCTCCTGGGTCCCATCACAGGGCCTATTCCATATCTGGGGCACAGTACCAGGCTTACCAGTCATGCTGCACACAGAAATCTGACCACGTCAGCCCAAGGATCTAAACTATTTGTGCTTTTCATTTGCAGTTTACGGATTTGAAAAAAAATAAAAATAAAAATACTGAAGTAGAGCACAGGAAGTGCTTTGCCTGGGGTCTCCAAGGCCAGAGGCTAACAATGGAGCCTGGCAGCCTGTCCCTGGGGCTGTTGCATAAGCCTTTTCCAAGCCCCTCAGCTGTGGGCCCCACGGGCAGCGGAGGGGAGACTGGTCTGCTGAATGGCTGCATGGGAAGCAGCGCACGTGGGGGGTTTCCACACAGAACTGCCGGCGCAGCAGATCCAGCATCAGAGGGAATCAATTTTACCCCATCCTTAGGGTCGTCTGGAACCACCAAAACTGTCTCAGAAAGGAGGCAAAGAACAGGGAGGTCACATCCCATAGCCACAATTCACAAGTCTGGGAGGGATGGCTGAGCCTAGTCTGGAGGGCTAAGGCCCCGCGAGGCAGACTGATGCTGGGTGGCAGAGGGTGGACGGGTGGAGGAGGGCTGCCGGGCAAGTGCTGAGGACGCAGAGCTGAGCCACACCCGCACCTTGGCTGGGAGGAAGAGCCCACAGGACAGAGGGCAGAGGCGCTGAGTTCCAAAGACAGCTGCAGATACAGCGCAGCTGAAGCCTCAGATGGAGGCAGTGACAGGAGAACAGACTGTTTGGAGGACGCGGAGCACCACCATGATTAAAATTCAGGCAGGCAGAGCAGGCAGGAGCCACTCCAGGGGTCCTGTGTGAACCGAAGTCCACATAGTGGACAGCAGTGTGGAGCGCCAGAGCAGAGCAGGTGGGAGGATGGCCCACTCAGCTGTGGGTGGGCCGAGCCACTCTCTGGGCCACGTAGTCCCTGCCTTTATCCCGGCTCCTGCTCACAGGCGTCTGGGCACATTTTGCCTCTGACAACAAAACTCATCCTTACTAGCCCAGGTGATGTGAGGGCGACCAACTTTCAGGAAGCCAACCAAACACCACCCCAAAACATGCTAACAACGTGTCCTCCTACACATGTGGTGAAGTATTTTTTAGTTGTAGTTGGACACAAAACCTTTATTTTATTTATTTTTATGTGATGCTGAGGATGGAACCCAGGGCCTTGCACGTGCTGGGCAAATGCTCTACCACTGAGCCTCAGCCCCCAGTCACTGTCTTTTTGACTACAGACATCCTAGCAGGTATGAAGAGTACCTGTGTCTTAATTTGCATTACCTAATGACTAATGATGTTAGGATCTTTTCCTGTGCTTACTGGCTACTTATACTTCTCTGAAGAAATGTCTATTCACATCTTTGTCCCCTCTCCCTTTTTTTTGGTACTGGGGATTGAACTTAGGGGCCCTTTTTTGTATTTTATTTAGAGACAGGGTCTCACTGAGTTGCTGAGTGCCTCGCCATTGCTAAGGCTGGCTTTGGACTTGTGATCCCCCTGCCTCAGCCTCTCAAGCATTGAGATTACAGGCGTGCATCACCGCACCCAGCTTTGTCCCATTTTTAATTGAGTTGTCTTTTTTTTTTTTTTTTTTTTTTTTTAATATTTATTCACCCACCTTTAGCTGTACACAATGCCTTTATTTTTACGTGGTGCTGAGGATTGAACCCGGGCCGCGCACGTGCTAGGCGAGTGCTCTACCATTGAGCCACAACCCCAGTCCCCAATTGAGTTGTCTTTTTAACTTTCTTGATGGCTTCCTTTGAAGCGCGCGCAGACACACACACACACACACAAATTCTAAATTTATCCACTTTTTTCTTATTGCCGTGCTTTGATGTTGTATCTAAGAAGGCTTTGCTTCACTCAGGTCACTGGATTTACTCCTGTATTTTTTTTTAAATATTTATTCATTTGCTTTAGTTGTACACAATGAGTTTATTTGTACGTGGTGCTGAGGATCAAACCCGGGCCACGCGCGCGCGTCCATCACTGAGCCACAATCCCAGCCCACTACTCCTGTATTTTCTTCTAAATGTTTTATAGTTTTAGCTCACTGATATTCAGTCTGTGATCTGCTTTGAGCTTATTTGTGTGCATAGGTATGAGGAAACAGTCCAACCTCACTGGTCTGCATCTTCAGTTCTCCCAGCACCATTTATTTATCATGTACTATTTGCTTTACTATTACACAAATGCTACCAACATAAAACAACAGTAGGACTAGTTAACAGTAGCCATCAGTGCAGAGAACTAGTTCACTCAATGAGAAATGTGAGAAACATAACATTTTTATGTTTCTGTCCTTGGACACAGTCAATAATTTAATTGCTCCTTCTGGCCCTTGATAGAATAGGGTGTTTCTGCTCTGCTTCCTTCCCCAGTGTTACTTCTCTGAAAGTTATTTGGATTTTTTTGTTGTTGTTGTTTACAGTATTGTGGATTGAAGCAAGTGACACTGAGCTATATCCCCAGCCCTATTTATTTACTTTTTAGAAATTTGAGATAGGGCTTGCTAAATTGCTGATGCTGGCCTTAAACTCAAAATTCTCCCACTTTAGCCTCCTGTGTCGTAGGGATTACAGGTGTGCACCATGGTGCCCAGCACATTCTTTACTTGTGATCCTCCTGCCTCAGCCTCAAGTCACTGGGATTACAGGCATGGGGCCAGCACACATTCTTTTTTTTTTTTTTTTTTTTTTTAATGCAGTGGTAAAACCGAATATAGTAAAACATAAAATTCATTTGCCTTGCCACTGTGCTCTTATCAAGACCATGTTACACTGATTCCTGTATCAGTCCAGCACGACACTGAACTATCTCCTCCACAAACTCTCTCACATACCAAGCACTTATGACTTCACTTATTTGCACAGGTCTGTGGACTTGTAGGAGTCACCTCCAGTTCCTCAAGATGAACACCACTTCACATCTGCAGGCTGGCTTTGGATCAGCTGTGTGTCAGTCAGGGCCTTTGCACCTGCTAGTTCAGAAGATGGGCTATCCCCAGAAGCAACGTCCGGCATTTGCAAACACCATGAAGCACACATGAGGTGGACGTCATTGTAAATGAAACCACTTTTTCTCAGGAAAAGAGGTTTTTGAAGCTGAGAGGTAATGTGAACTTGTGAGATCCAAGTTGGATTCCAAATAAGTGAAGTTTTAATAAACTGAAAAAGTCCTGTTTAACTTGGCAGCCCTTTCTCGTGACACCTTCTGATTATCCTCAAGTAGTCTCATTTTTCGAAAAATGAGTCAATTGTTTCTGTGGCATGAGGTTTTGCTGCAACTTCCACATGACACTAAACAATCCAGGTGTGCTTGGCACAGCCCCTCTGGGTTCCCTGTGGCCTCTTTAGAGATGATCACATGGTCCTGGAGGAATAGCGCACACCTCTCTTGGTGCAATTCCTGTTTCCATTCTCATCTCAATGGATTTCCAAATTAGAGATGCACATCCTTCTCGTTTTGTGGCTTAAAAAATGAGGTTTAGGGCAACATTTGAACGTCCTTTCTATGGCCGGCAATGGTTATCGTCACCTTGTGGGCATGTGTTTGAGGTGCTCTGTTTCTATGAAGTCAAACATCTCATGAGGTTCTGCATGCTTTAAGGAAATTAAAAAGTGACCAAGAGCTTTCATTATGAAAGCTGGTATCCCCGGCGGGCAAAGCACACCCTCTGCGGCAGTGGTGGGGGCCAGGTGTGCAGGACATTCACTAGGTAAGATGTTCTCATTTCTTTGGCGATAAGCTTATAGTCGGAATAAAATTTGCCAACATTAATTGTGTACTCTTTGCCGAATACACAGATAAACAAGCCAAGTCTAGTTTGTATTTGGACAAGAGAACAATAATTTTCTGTTTTCTGCATATTCATTAAAATCAAGTCCATTTAAAACTCTATAGTTTTCAAATTAACACATGTAAGAACTAGCAGGAACTTGGGGATTTTTTTTGTTTTTGTTTTTGGTGCTGGGGATCAAACCCAGGGCCTGGAGTGCTAGCGAGTGCTCACCACTGGGCTACATCCCCACTCAGTCAGGAAGTGATTTTTGTTGCTATGATTTAAGGAATCACTTGATACACTGCAAAGAGCGCAGCTGTTAGTAAAACCAGACAGAATCAGCTCTACTTAAGGGGCCAGTGCTCTGTTGTCAAAATTCCACCTCCCTGTTGTTCACAGATATAACTTCTAGTTGCAACCTCTGAATCAGGAAATGTAACCTTCTTGCTTCACAGCACAATCAAGGGAATGAGATGATAATGGTGCTCATTCCAGGGTATGCCCAAGCTAATTCAGCGACCGCTATTTTTGACTATGCATTGGCGTCTCGTTGGAGGATAAAAGAAACTTTTGATTTAGAAGGCTGTGCCTTCACCCCACAGCGGGGGGATCCAATCTCCACTGTGCTTCCACATCCCTCTCCCTGCCACACCCAAGCCCAGATACCTTTCTGCACATTGTGCAGTGGGTCCCATTTGGATTCCTCACACCTGACCCAGCTGTGTGAACTTCGACCTACTATTAGAAAAACATGGTCATCCAGCTGTCCTTGGTGCTGTCTGGGTCATGCTGGTGCTGGCATTGTCACCATGCTCACTTCAATAATCTCTTAGAAACACAGTCACAATATTCAAAATGGTAAACGAGACCAGCACCACAGACACAAAAGTGCAGGAGTGAACCCACAGCAGCCAGGGGCAGACTTTGCTGAGGCCTATGACGGCGGCACCCTGAGGTCACAGCCCAACAAATCACGACTGCCAGCATCCGTGGTCAGGGGAAACATGGGACAGTGACCCTGGTTCTATGCCATGTCCACCTGACTTTATAAAACAGCACTCTATCCTGTCTTCTGGCCTCTGTAGAGTTCTGTACTCTCCCCACTCTCTCCAATCTTCTGCAGCCAACGCCAAAACCCAGGACTTTTGTGCCCTGGGGTGTCTCAGGATGCAGAGCTCTTAATGCTAAAACCTGTATGATTGGTCACCCTAGAGAGGAGGTAGCAGTGAAGCTGGGATGGTGGAAGGTGCTGGCTGCCAGGGAGAGAAGGGAGATGAGTCACATGACCCTGGGCAAAAGGGGCCGGCCAAAGAGCCTGACTTAGAGGGCTGCAAGGGAGATTAAATACGTGCAATATCCAGGGTTGGGGTGTGACTCGATCGTAGAGCACACACTTAGCATGCATGAGGCCTTGGGCTCAATCCACAGCACCACAACCAACCATGTGTGCAGTGTCCAGCCTGGCGCAGCATATACTCAGGGTGCAACAAATCGGGTGATTCAAGTATCACCTCAGGAGTTGGGCCAACAAAACCCAAGAGAGTGCCCCCAGAGCTCCGTCCACTTGGCCAGGCTGAACATAAATGTGACCCAAGCCCACTGGCAGGCAGTGCAGGCCTCAGGTTGCTCTCCAGACCCGAGTGCCCTGAGGGGCGAGGCCAGACTGCTTCTCTCTCTCTCTCTCTCTCTCACACACACACACACACACACACACACACACACACAAAAACACCATCTACAGGAAGGAGGGGAGGACAACACAGATTGTCTGTGGAGGTGGACAAGGCTAGGCTCAGGCCTCAGGGAGCTCTCTGGTGGGTGCAGGAAGCAGATGGAGTTGTGCAGGTGAGTCCTAGTCAGTGGGCTAGGAACACAGGAGGGAGGCTGTGAGATGCAATCAGAACAGGTAGGATCAGAGCTGTGCCATCGTTCAAAGGTGGAAACTTTGAGGAAGGAGGAAGGGAGTGGCTTCCAGAGGAGCACAGCCTGAGCTGAGGTGAAGGAGCTGCAGGCGCAGGGATCAGAGCTCAGATAGGCAGGCCCCCAGACAAGCCACAGGCTCCTGTGGGGTCTCCACCCTTGATGCCATAGCTAAGGACAGAGGCCTGACAGCAGGAGGGATTGTCCAGATGGCCCCGCCAGTCAGCAGAGCAGAGACTGGCCCAGAGCCCCTGTAGCCTGGTGCTCTTTCTTGCCAGCACCCCACACAGCTCTGGTCCTCCAAGAGGGTCTGGTGCTCCCACACTGACCAGAGGTGGGAACTGCCCTGCCCCTTCTCTCCCACCCTTGCCAGCCACAGAATGGGAGCTGAGCTGCCCAAGAGTTAATCACTTTTCTGACGGTTTATTTTATTCATCTTTGGTAACAAATGGCTGAAATCAATTAAACTGGCTTTCCCCTCAGCTGATGAAGTTAATTATGATTTGTTATGGTATCTGATATGTAAATTATTAGAAAGCAGACTTACGTTGGACCGGCTGCCTCCAGGCGGCACTGGATTAATCATTGTGTAGATGTTGTCACTGGAATTTGTTGAATCTGTAGAACAGTGGAAACCCGCAAGTCGAGGTGATTAATTCATTTCTTAATTAAAACAAACTCGTGGCACTTGAACTCATTCTTTTGTATTTTATCACCTAAAATTTCCTCTAAGTACCACCATTTTCTGGCTAATTTGTATTTAATGAAGATTCACAAAGTTTTTAATCACAGAAAATTCAACTGTGAAAACCACTCAACCACGAAACGAAGAATTTTGGAGCGTCTGGACAGTAGCATGGACACAGCACAGGGGGGTTACAGGCTCCATCCTCATTTCCCCATGGCCACGGACGATGGGGAGGAGGCCAGCAAGGTAACACCTGTGTCCCCCAACCCTGCCCAGCAGCTTCAATCAAATCAAGGAAAGGGAGACGCTGCCAATTACCCAGGGGCCGCCCTGCCGAGCCAAGGGCACAGGCGGGAGAGGCGGGGATGGGGCTGGAGACACATGAACACACGGAGTGGGTTAACGTGACCCAGCGGAATGTAGGTCACGCAGCTCATCAAGATGCAGCAGTGGAGGAGGGAGCTGAGGAGCACAGCCGCCGCCAGCGCCACCCCTGCAGCTGAGCAGCTTCCCTGTTTGGGGAGCTGAGGAGCAGGTGGGGGAGGGTCGCCTCAGTCCCCCCACTTAGCCACAAAGGTCTTCTTAGAAAATCAGCTCATGTATTTCTACAGGAGCAGGCACCATTTCTCGGGCACACATCCTCACCACCTCTCTCACTTTTTATCCTGTGGTAGGCAGGGACTGTGCTGAACCCCTTCTGGCTGGCTGGCACGCTATTCTTAGCTAAGAAAGACAGAATTGTGACACATGTGTGCACTTACCCATGTGTGTGCAGGCATGCCCTCTTCTGATTAAAGAAAAACAGAAGGGATTTCCTACATGGAGGACCAGAAGCCTACATACAGCTCTGGGAACTCTGGAGGGATCATGCTCAGTGCCCTAGTCCTGAGAATGCCAGAGTGCTAAAGCCCCTTTTCTTCTAATTTTTTTTTAGTTGTAGATGGACACAGTCCTTTATCTTATTTATTTTTATGCAGTGCTGAGGATCGAACCCAGTGCTTCACAGTGCTAGGCAAGCACTCTACCACTGAGCAATAAACCCCAGCCCTCTTTTTTATTTTTTTTCCTGGTGGTTCTGGGGATTGAACCCAGGGCCTTGTGCATGCTAAGCAAGCACTCTTCCACTCTACCACTGAGCTACACCTGTAGGCCCCAAAGCCCTTTCTGAGTCATTGAGGGCAATGCCCACCAAGGACAGGGTTCTCCCTCACAAGAGAGAACCAGAGCAATGAGACCCTATTTCCTGACCCCTCTGCTTGGCCTTGTTCTTTACAAAGCAGTGCCAGAGAAAAGGAATAGGTGTCACCTACGGGTGGGCTGGTGGTCTTAACAGCTTATAGCCCCACAGGTCCCCAGGTGTCACAATGCCCAGTGAAAGATACACTGCTCAGGAAGGAGTGGCTGTTCAGGTGGGCTCTGTACCAGGCCTTCAATGACTCCCTAGTAACCACCAGCCT
Organism: Tamias sibiricus; assembly: GCA_025594165.1. Lineage (NCBI taxonomy): Eukaryota > Metazoa > Chordata > Mammalia > Rodentia > Sciuridae > Tamias > Tamias sibiricus. The sequence continues at coordinate 47,537,127 of CM046658.1, forward strand.
CACCAGGACCCCATCCCCTCAAGCCCTCTTACCTGCAGGACTAGGCATGATGGGTGTTCCTGGAGGGCCACCACCACCAGGGGGTCCCTGAGATGAAATAAAAACTATGTCAGTCACCCACAGTGACGATCGCTGTAGGAAGCGGCCACCAGGCTCTCCTAGTGAGCCCAGCATTCATCTGCTAACCCTCCAGTGTTCCCTGGAGCCAAAGCCTGAAGCCTGAGGGGAGCTGGATTTGGATACTCTGCTTCCTTTCATCAAGCCAACAGCATCTGTGGCATGCACACGTGTGCACACCTGCTCACACGTAGGCCGGCTGATGACAGCAGAGGCCCACGGGGAAGCTCGACAGCAAGCAGGGCAGTCCCCAGAAGGAGACTATTGCAGGTCTTGTTGAGGGGTTTCTGGGCCACACCCAGACTTGCACAGGTGCCTGAATACCGACAGCAAGTCCTAGCAGTTTGGAACTAGAGCTAAGAACACGTCTGGACAGGGACCCTGGAGTAGTTCTCCTGCACACCCAGTCACACTGACTGGATGTGTGATGACCCAAGCCCACACACACTTACCACGTAGGTGCCGGGCGATGAGGAGGAATATGGAATCTGGAAACAAGATGTGGAGGAGTCATGTGATGGAGTCACCTCCTCGGACAGACAATGCCCCTTTCTTTCCAAACCCACTAGGGGACATACCCCACTCTTTTGAAGAAAAGGTTTCAGGAGCCAGTGAGTTAGCTGCCTGGTCAGTTTCCCTAGGAAGGCTGGGGATGGGAGCGGAAACCACTTCTCGCTGCCACACAGAGCCAGTCCCAGGAGCCTGATCTCCTACTCCCCAGTTTTGGAAGGAGTTGGGGACAGGGGCCCAGGAGGCCTCTAGTGTGGGAGGGAGGTGAGATCACTCCTCTCCTCCCCTCTGGACCATCTGCAATGAGCTCCTTACCCACCCTCTCCTCTGAACACTGGAAGCCCACCCTGCTGGAGATGGGCAGGGGCCTCCTCCTGAACAATGCTCTCTGGGCCCAGGTTCTCAGCTTAGACCTGGGAGCTTCTGCAGAGGGCAGGACAGGATGGGGCAGGGCAGGAGCCAGTCTGTGATAAGCCAGCATGTTTCTACTGGATTTCCACATAAGTTTCTCCTTGGAGGCATCAGGTGGGATTCTACTGTGTTTTCCCCTCCCCTGACACCTCCACCTGGGGACTTGGAATGTTTCGGCTCCCAGAACCTCTTCTGTGGCAAACACCACCCTACCCAACCTGGATACTCACTGAGTTAGCACTGTTGGGATTGGGCCAGGGTCTGCCAGCTCCCGGGCCCCTGAGAGAGGGAGAGAGACAGAGACAATGAAAATAGTGCTGTGGACTCTGGGGGTGGAGCTGGCAGGGGCAGGAGAGGGCTGTCATCAGTAATGGGAATTCTTTCATATAGTCCTGGGGTCTCAGAGGCTACCTGGCTCTGGGGTAGGAACATAATTCCATAGGTGGAAATCCATGAACTCCTTTAAATTATGATTGAAATTTGCAAAATATTTATAAACTCACATTTATAAACTCACATATGTAATATATGAAATTTTCTTTACATGTGTATTTTCCCAGGTAGGTCATTCACAGATCCTCATACAAAAGTTAAAAAAATCTCTGAAGCACTGGAGAACAGTGGCTACTTGTACAAGAGTTCCAATTTTGACTCAGCCAATAAAAGTTGTGTGAGCCTGGGCAAGTCACTTTACCTCTCTGTGCCTCAGTGACCTCATTGCAAATGATAACAACTGCCTTGCAGGGCTGTCATAAAGACTAGGTGAGCCGATCCCTGGAGCACGCCCAGAACTGTGCCTGCTGCATGAGGCTGGGCTCTCATTCCAGGGTCGCCGGCATCCTCAATCTACTGACAAGGAGGCTGAGGCCCAGAGAGGTACCAGCAATGATTTATGAATAAGAGTCTTCCAGGGTGCCTGCAGAGGGTGGAGAGAGCCATGGCTCTGAGCCCTGGCCAAGTCCCTTTTGCCTTACATGTTAATCCCGGGCATGGCGGGGCCGAGGGAGTTGGGTGGTGGTCTCATGCCGCTGCCGTAATTCTGCAATGATAACCAAGGGTCAGTCTATGAGAAGGAGAAGGGGAACCAGAGAGAGAAGGAGGGAGGGGAAACAGACAGAATATAAGCGAGAGGGTTAGTCTGTGAAAAGGATCTGATGAGAAAAATAATAATACATTCTTTCAAAAAAGGTGGGACAGGGTGAGGACCAAGTGGTGGGGACAATGACAAGCCAGCACAGAGGGACAGTCACAACAGTCAATGTGTTTTCAGGGCCTTAATGATGTTCTCAAAAACGAGGCTGTCAAGCAAGCTGCTCGCCTGCAGCTCCCCCACCACTCGGTTTGAGAGAAGAGTCTACACGCAACTCAGACATTCTCAGGATCCAGATTTGGCATAGGACAAGCCAGTGGGGCAGAGCAGGTGCCACCCAGGCTCTCACCTGTTCCCCTCTTCATGACCAGTGCGCTGCCTGACATCCTCTCTGAGAGCTATTTGCAGAAATAACTGCCCTGCCTCCCCCACCTCTACTTGGGGCTTCCTGCCTCAAGCAGCAGTGTTTCTGTGAAGCCATCCCACCCGCCCCTGAGGGTTCTGCTCCATCCTGGTTACTCCCTGAATGCCGTAGAATCTCCCTCCCCAAAGGCCCACACCACCCTGAGTTATGGCCATGGCTATGCGTCCATCTCTCTCTCACTGGACCCTGAACGCCTTCTAACTGTGGGGACAGTGACCACAGCCTCCACTCCCCGCCGTAGCTGGCACAGCCTGTGTGCCCAACTGACCAACACTGAAGGGATGGGTGAGGGAGCGAAGGAAGGAGTGCCTGTGGGGAGTTCAAGTGTGCCCTGCAGCAGCTCAGGCTCTGTCCTCCAGAGGGATCTGGAGGAAGCAGGCTGGTGGAATTCCAAGTGCAAAGGAGCAGCCAGCACGAGCAGCCCTTCACCGAGCACATATACACGTGACACTCAGTCCCCGGTTTGGTCCTGGTGACCCCACGAGACTGGTGTTATTCCCATACACAGATGAGAACGTCTGAGGGAGAAAGATTTGCCTGAAGTTGGTCAGCAAAGGGCAGAGCTGGGTTTCAACCTGGACCTTCAGGCCTCGAGTCTGCATTTCTAGCCACACCTCTGGTGGGAAGGGGACTGAACAGGAGGTTGAGGTGGAGCTGACAAGCTTGGAGGCAACATCAGGCTGATGATGGGGTATTCCGCCAGGGACCACCTCCCCCATACCTCTCTGCCTCTGGGCCACCTGCTGTCTGGTCACCTGCAGAAGCCTGGACCTAGAAGAATGCCCAGACTGGAGGCAGACAATGACAGGGACAATACCCAGTACCAGGCTGGCTGGCAGAGCAAGGCCTGGAGTCAGTGGGGACAGGTTGCAGTGAGAAATTTGAGGTCAGCACACCAGAGAGATGGCCTCAAGCTTGGCCACTTGCTGGTGACTTTAGCACATTACACAAACAAAAATGTTTACTTGGTGCCAGACTGTGCTATGCACTTTATGTGTATCATCTACACTGAGTGGTCATGCCAACTCCTTTACAGCCCTACTTCAGAGGGTAAGAAACAGAGGTGCTGAGGCAGAGGGAGCCCTGTTGCTCAACTGTGCATGGCTGAGCTAGGCTGAAGCCCCACAGCTTGGCCATGACTCAGCTGCGATGCCTCGTCTGTAGAATGGGGACAGAGTCCACAAAGCTGCAACCTTACGGGGCCCTACGAGGATCATGAAGTGACAGCTCTCAAGTGCTCTGTGAACCCAGGAGATACATGACAATTTGGGATGGCAGCCTCAGAACAAACACCACAGCCCTCAATGCTGCCATGTAGGCCCTTCCCAGGGCCCGTGTACTGCTACTGAACCCCTTCCACAAAGCTCAGCCCCCTGCCCCACACAGGAAGCTCAATGCATGTCAGGCAGCCTACTGTCCAGTGCATACAGCCCGGCTCATTGGAAAGGTTTCCCAGGTCAAGTGACACCCTAGGGACTGTGGCTACGGCCCTCCCCTCTCCTAGCCATGGGAAAGGCCCCAGGCAGGCACTCCCCTCCTGAAAAATGGCTGGACATGCAGCATGGCTCCTGGCTGGAGGGCTCCAGGGCCACAACCCTTCTGCTCCCAGCCCTGCCCAGCCTGCAGGAGGCCTCACTGGGCCAGCAAGGCGGCCCCATAAACTTCCCCCTACAGACCCTGGGGGGCCCCTACACCTTTCACTTCACAGAAGACAACTTGGAGGCCCAGAGAGACTTGATCAAGGTTACCTAGTAAGTAAACAGCGAAAGTGGGGCTGGAAGCTTAGCAGCCTGGCTGCAGAGACTCAGGAGAAATGGGCCTGGCTCCTGGCTCCTGCCTGCCCATAGCACTTGGGTTGCTGGAGGTGGGGAGGCCTGGTTACTAACCAGACATACCCGTCATCTGCTATCAGCACTGCTCTGCAGGGAAGGGGTGGCCATGTTCATGGGGGTCCGTCTTCCCTTGGTCCTTGCCCTTCACCTACTTGGGTGTCCCTGGGCAGAAGGGTCTGATCCACAGTCATAAAGAAAATAAGCCCTCCTCCACCCTTTGGGCCTCAGCCTCTGTGGTCTGAAGGTCTATGACACAGGAAGGCACCAAGCAGCAGGCAGGGTCTTGAAGAGGAGGGCTGCTGCTGCCTCCTGCAGTGTCCTCCCAGGAGCTCTACCCAGTGCTTCCTGTGGCCACCTTCATCTTACAGCAGGGGAAAAGCCATCTAGTCATTAGGCCCATCTGTCAGAGGGCCCGGAAGCTGTCTAGGCAGAGGGAGACCATCCCACACTGAGAGGCTGTCGAGGGTCCCACTCCCTCTTTACCCAGCCCCTGGGGCTCTGAGCCTGGATCACTGATCTTTGCACTGCTTTCTGTGGCTCCTACTTAGAGGCACTGGAATTGGACTGGCCCTGCGTCACAGGGGCCCGGAGAGATGCAGTTTCTCCAGGTGGCACAGGATTACCCCTAAATATCATGGATTATCCTTCATCTGAACTTTCTCAGATGCAGAAAAGCCAGGATAATAATCAGATTGTAGCCTCAACCTGAATACCAGAACCACTGAGGGAGCAGCGGCTCTGGGAATCATATCTGCAGGGTCTGCGACGGGGTCTTGTTACACGTCTGTACCTGAGTCTGACCAGGAGCCCTGAGAGAAAAATGGAGTAAGTGGAAGTGTTGTCTTCTTTTTGGCACTGGGCATTTTACAAAAGCAGAGTAAAATTTATCTGAGGTCCTAAGGGCAAAGGGCAGGGCAGCACCTGGGCAGCTGGCCCCTTTGGGATGTTTAGGCTGAAAAGCGATGCAGCTCAAAAACAAGGGGGTGTCACTCTGCTTGGTTTTGAAATTCACAAAAGAGCTCCATGACCACACTCTACCTGTTTTCTGTTCAGAAACTTCTGGAGGAGCCACTGTCTAAACACACTCCAATTCCCTGTTGGGAATTACAGACCAGTGGTGTCCCACCTGTGTGCAGTCTCAGCATGGCACTGTGCATGCAGCAGTGCTTACTCAGGGCTACCTGAAGGGGCTGGCTGCCCATTCTAATGGCCTGGGCTGTGGCAGAAGGCAGAGCTCAGTTCTTATATGAAGGGGAGAGGATCCAAAAACCCCACGGGGTGTTCACAGGCACTGTCTCACCCTGCCCCTCAACAGGCCCTGTGAGGTTATTGTCTGGCTGCCCGTTTTGCAAACGAAGGGCTAGAGATTCGACCCAGGTGAGCTGCAGTCATAACCGTGTCCACAGGGAATGCCCAGGCAACACTCTCAGGAGACAGACAGAAAGGGCGGGGGGAGGAGGGGAGTCTTCCACGCTCAGCCTTAGAGTCCAAAGCTTCCAGGTTCTGCTGTGCTCAGGTGAGCTCTGATGCCCACTTTCTAGCTGTCCCTAGACCCTTTAATCCACCTAGGACCTGGACTTCCTGCTCCCAGTGATGGGGTACAAGGGAGACAAGGGCAAGGCATTCTAGGGTCTCCATTGTCTTTTCCCTCCCTTCCTTTTTTTCTTATTCTGTACTGGAGACTGAATTCAGGCCTCTAAGCTACATCCCCAGCCCTTTTTATTTTATTTTGAGATAGGGTCTTACTAAGTTCCCAAGCCGGCCTTGAACTTGTGATCTTCCTGCCTCAGCCTCCTGAGGGTCTCCATAATCAATACAGTAAATTAATAAGACATAGCAGAGATATCTTCAGAGCCCCTGAAGTTGGAGGCTGGCAGGGAGGTGTGAGCTGGCCTCCCCACAGGGCTGCATCTTCCTCCCTCGGGGTGTAGTCCTCAGAGCCTGGGGAGCTCCATCCCTTGCACAATGTTGCATGGCCTGGTGAGGCCAGGAAAGCCTCCCCAGCAGAACCTCAGCCTCTAGGACCCTCACCTCTTTCAGGTGTGCCCAAAGGAGTGTGCTGGACTGACATGACGAGACAACACTAAGCCAGAAGGAAGTCCTGTGCTTCCGAATGAACACTGCCTCAGACACTCTGACAACATACATTTACAGCTTCGAAAACCTCAATCTTAACTACAGGCTTAACAAACTGTTGATGATTTCACCAGGAAAAAGACAAACAAAACAGAACCTAATTGCAATTACTAAACCCAAACATTGGTTTTAAGTCCCCAAATCTGGAAAATAAATTACTTACTCAGGTGGGGGGCTACCGAGTTCCACATATCACATAAGAACCTGACCCTTGGGCTGGGATTGTGGCTCAGTGGTAGAGCACTCACCTAGCACGTGGGCGACCCGGGTTCGATCCTCAGCACCACGTACAAATAAAACGCATTGAATAAAAAAAAAAACGCATTGTGTACAACTAAAAGCAAATAAATAAAAATATTAAAAAAAAAAAAAGAACCTGACCCTTTTCCTTTCAGCAACCCCACAGCAGATACTACTAGGTTCATTCCCATTTTACAGCTGCAGAGCCTCTCAGAAGCCCCACAGGTGGGTGGTAAGATTAACTTTCCATCCTCAGATTCTACCCTCCTGAATGGCCAAGATCCCCCATGGCATTCTGAAAATCCAAGCCCACTGCTGACACCACACCAAGAGGAAGTGACTGCTATGTGGCACAAGCCTAGGGGACCGAGAATCATTTCTAACTCTGGAGAAGAGACACTGCTTTCAGCCCCCACCCTCCGAGCCCTCCCATAGGTGGCCCTGCAGAGGTCAGTTCCAGACAGTGGCCAGGCAGGAAGGGGCCACCCTGGGCGCTTAGGAGGAGCTGGTGAAAACATGAAGTTTAGGTGATATGAGAAAGAATTACACAAGAACACTGGGGCTGCAATTGTGGTGGGCTTGCTTCCTTTTAGGATTACAGTACCAGCAGAAGATAAGGACCTCCCTAAAATCTTCCCCCCTGCCACTGAGAGGGTTGCAGCTGGTCTGCTGCATGTGTGACTCCAGGACGAAACAGACACCTCCCTATGAAAGGGAGCATGGGTGTGTGTGTGGGGACACTGCTCTACCCCCCAAGGAGGCAGAAACCTGGAGGGGGCCCAGGGAACCCCAAACACCTCAATCACTCGAGGGAGGGAGAGACCAGGCAAGCAGACTTCCAGGAAGGGCAGAAAAGAAGGGAAGGAATGCCCCAGAACAAAACCTCCTGCCCTCACTTCTCACTCAGATTTCCAGCTCCTCGTGGGCAGTCAAGTCCCAGAGAATGCCCAAGGAGGGTGGAACATGGCAAACTGTCCCATGCAAGTGGCTCAGAGGAGTGGAACAATTGTGAGAAGGTTCAAAGCAGGAATGGCCCGTCAGACCCTTGCCCACATGGTACCAAGGACAGACAAATGGTGAGTGGCAGGCAGAAGCAGGAGAGCCACTCACATGCTCACCTGTGAGTCAGCACACCATGACCTTGGAGCCATTTCAAGTCTACCCCACCCAGGGAGGGAAGTGGCTTTGGGATTCCTGGAGGCCCCCATCACAGCTGAGGCCACCAGACTCTCTGCCATTCAAATTCCTTGATCCCATGCTAGGACACCCCACCCCAGAGGAGTCTGGGGTCACTTCTCAGATGTCCCCCTCCCCCAGGTTCCCTGGAGGTACTTCAACTCGGCCTATCCAGGGGCTGTTCCTGGCTGTGTGCAGGGCCAGCCCACTGCAGGCAGGAATGGAGGCTTAGGGACCCAGACACACCTTCCCTCTTACCCCTGTGAGCCACAGACATGGAAGACTGACAGACTGTGGAAAGAGGAAAGAAGGCGGGTGCACACAGATGGCCAGGGAGACGGATGGACAGAAAGATGGCTGGTTACCTGTGGGCCAGGACCCATGGGCCCCATGCCTCGGGGAGGGTTCATTCTCTGCATTGATCCTCCCATGTTGGGGTGGCCTGCAAGAGAGAATAGGTAAGCCGGGTACTGGCAGGATAAACCAAGGAGGAGTGCTCCAGGTGCCACAGGCTGCTTGCCCCACCCTGCCCTCTCTACCTTGTTGTCGGGTGGGATCCATGGAATTGGGCAGCAACGGCTGTGTCCCAGGAACTCCTCCTGGAGGCTGAAAGACATGTGAGACAGAAGCTAAGGAGCTGTTCCCTGGAGCTGATGGATGCTGGGGATGCATCTGCCTGCCCCACCTGCCATCTGGGGTCATTCACAGCCTCCCTGAGACTATTTCTGTTGCCTGTCAACTGGGAAGGGTCCCCCAGCACAAAGCAGTCAGCTCCAGCAAGCGTTAGTTCAAGTTATGACACCAGGTGGGGGAATGGAGGGAGTGTGAGGAATGGGGGTAGGCAGCAGGAGAGGAACCACTGCCCTGCCCTGCTGTCAGGGCCTGTGCTGCCTCCCAGAACCCTGAAAAGAGGCAGAACATTCTCCAGGTCATGCTGGATAATGCTGGAGAATGCTCTCCACCTGCCCCGGGGCAGCAGAGTTCCCTCCTTTTTAGCTGCCCGTACCTGAGGTGCCATGTTAAGTCTTCTCACAGAGCTGTAACTCATTTCATCTCCAGATCCAAATTACAGGGACTGAGACCCACTGGCTAAAACTGCATTACCATGGGAAGCCCTTCTACAGGTGAACAGGGGCAAACACCTTAAGAGATTTAGATGGGGAAGCTGAGGCCCAGAGGCCCTGAGCCAGGTATTTATCAGCAGAGCCAGGACAAGTGCCCACGTCTCCCAGCCCTGGGATGATGAGGGGCTATGGGCACAGCAGCGAGGGATGCTAAAGCAGAGCCTGCTCGCCAAAGCTTGCCGAGTGGCAGGTGGCACTGATGGAACTGCTATCAAGAAGGTGAGACAAGGTGCCCAGAATTCCTGGGGGAGGGCTTGGTACACCTGCTGTGACAACCTATTAAAAGTAATTTACTGGGGACTAAAGTTATTTTAGTTACTATTTGAAAAAAAGAGCAGTGTAAGCTGGGAAGCATGTTTCTAGGACCCCACTCTAGAACATGGACTCTTGACTTTGGGAGGAAGTCTTTGGTGACGGCAGCTTTGTTTCCCAGCTACAGGTACCAGTAGTGCTTCTGAAGGATGAGACACCTGTGACAAGGGATCTGCCCCTGGTGGCCGCAGTAGGGCCACCCAAGTGAGAAGCTCATCTGTCGTTGGCCCAACAGTGAACTCCAAGCTGGTTTGGAACAAGGTGGTAGGAAGCAAAGGAACAGACCTCACTGCTTTCCCTAGCTTCATAATGGAAGGGGTGTGGCCGGGGGCTTGCAGGGCAGCCACACAAGCCCTTGAGCCTGGGCACTACCTCCTGTCCAGGAGGGGCTTTTGGCACCTGTGGCTTCTACCTGCTGGGGATGCTCGGAGGCTCTCCCCAGTCCTGGCTTTCTCCTGGCCTCCTCACCTCCAGTTCCCAAGCTCTGGGTTACTTGGCTGGCTTGGGTCTGTTCACCTAAGCTGAGGGTTTATAGAGCCTGGTTATAGGACTCTGTGAGGACTCAAGAAGGCCTGTCTCTGAGGCTGGATTCAGGGAGCCCAGGAGGTTGAGGAGGAATCCTTCAGGGTCCTGAGTTACCCAGTGCAGAAACACTGTACCCACCCTGATGGAGCAGCCGCAGGGGACAGGCAATTGCTCCCTCTCTAGGAAGGCCCAGGTTGACCACCAGTCCTCACAGAAAGCTCTTCCTGGTATGTGTCAGGACTGCAGGAGCAGAGCTGGGCTACCCAGGGGCTCAGAGAGCCCTGAGACTCACTTCTCACTAGGTAACCCTGTGACAGGGACGAACAGTCTGGGCTTCCTCTATAAGGGAAGGAAGGAGTGCAAAGACTGAAGAAAACGGGTCTCATACTGAGAAGGTGGAGGCCCTCAAACAGAAGCAAGCAGAGAAGCATCAGCTGGTAGATGTGTAGCTGTGCACACCCCCTCAGGGCCCAGAGAGGAGAGGTGCTCTGGGACTGTCATATAGGCTCCTGAAGGTAGGCCAGCTCTTCTGCGGCACTGGAGGGTGAGGCACAGGCAGCATCTGTCCAGCAAATGGGCAAATGGTCAGGTGCCCCTGCAGTTTGCTCACCTGCCTACCAGGACACCAGCAGAGTCTGGGGGATTCGTGAGGGTCTATGTGAAAGGGCGATCTGACAACCCTGATTCCAGCCCCTCCTTTCCTGAACCTAGCTGAACCCCACTGTTCCCCACGCACCCAAGCCACCCTGGCTTGAATATTGGCAGCACTCTAAATACAGGCCTAACCCTTTAGCCAGGGAAGCAGGTGGGAGGCTGGCCTTGCAAAGCTTCAAGCCTACCACCCTCCTGTGAGCTCAAGCGAGGCCCCCGCCTCCATTTCCTCCACTGACTGCAGGAGAGGGCCGAGCTAACGGAGGCACTCTCCACAAAATGCCCAGGGGCAATACCTGTGGAAAGGGCACATTCCTCTTTGGAGGACAAACATTTCTGGAGTTCACAGGAAACTGGAAAATTTGAGAATTTCCTATGAAGGGTGGCAAGAAGACTGGAAAAACTGTTTGCAATGCAAGGTACAGATCACTCATGTTTAATTGCTGAATAGAGACACAACGCGCCCTTCTCCATCTCTTAATGGCTGGAGGAAGGGCCACAGTTACAATTGCCATCAGGAAGTATTCTATCTGTCCCTAGAGTGGTGGCCAGTTTTGGCGAGCCACCAAGCAGGCAAGAGGGAAAGCTGCTCTGGGGTCCATGTGTGCAATGGTATAGGAGCTCACTTGGTGACACTGGGTAAAAACAGAGGCAGGGAAAGCCACTTTCAACTATGAAAGCTATGTGAGTAGAACCAACAAGCGCTGGAAGTTGGGGACAGACTGGAGCCCAGATCACTGTGAGCCTGAAAGTCACTCCTCCACTCTGACCTCCCACATCTGCAACATATCTAAGGATCCTTTCTTTCTCAAAGAGCTAGGTCTCTAATTCCTTATGTGCAAATTTGTTCCCTTTTATGTCAGAAAAAAACAGGACACAAAGGACATTGCGAAAGGAAACATAAAGGTGGAAACCCGATAGACAGTTTCACATTAAAATCAGAGGCCCCTGCATATGAGTCTCTCTCCAGTCCCTGAATCATCTCACGCAGGGGCTTTTCTGCAGAGCCTCAAGAATGGAAAGAATCCCACTCAGATAACGCTAATGAAACTGGCGACTAAATTCCCAGTTCTGATGGCAACGAGCGCTGGGTGTGCTAGAGTTGTCAGGTTTTTCTGAAGGACTTTTGCAAAGTCAATGAAAGAATTCTGTTAAAAAATATTTTGGCACAAAAGATATCTCCCTGATGTTTCTTTAAGTTGTTTTTGTCTATGTTCAAAAGAGGCATCATCTATTCACCTTTACCTCTCCAGCTTGCATCCAGCCCTGAGGGGTTCACCAGGGATGGGGCTTTCCCCATACCACCTAGAACTGACAACCGTCATCGGCCAAAGTAAGGCAAACGACCCGGGTTTTTGGTTGAAAAACCTCTTCATTAGCAGACCACTTTTCCAATTAAATGAACAAATCTTTCCTTGTTTCGAGTCTAGGAAGTAAGCAGACATTGCTTAAAAACTCAAATACCCTGCTCTGCTACACCCAGGCTCCTGATCTAAGCATTCCTATGGGCCATTTCTCCCCCTAATAGCAGGATTATATTTACCAGCCTTGGCAATTCTCAAAAGCTTCCGGGAAAAAATGCACGTTGTCAATTAACTTCATTAAGGAGGAAGACCCTCTTCCAAGAAAGGGCTGGAAGGGAGGGGCATGGGCATTACCACCTTCTCTAGAAGAGCCGAGACCCTGCAATCCCACCCAGGTTTGTCACTGCCGTTGACCTCTGAACCCTAGGACTGGATGCCTGAATCCCACCAGGATAGGCAGATTAAATGCTGCATCATGGGCCCAGAGAAGATTTACTGGTAAGCAACCCCCCTCACCAACCTTAAAACTTTTCCCTCTACCCCGCAATCCTCCTCCCAAATACTGATTTGCGTCAAAGTCCACCTAAGGCCAATGATGGCTGAGTGAGGGAAGAGAGAACATGAAAAGGTACAGTACCTGGTTTCCCATTCTGATCGGGGGCCTGGGGCCGCCTGCGTATCGCGGTGACATAAAAGGCTGCAATTACAGGGAATTAGTTCAATGATAGCCTGCACTACTGTACAGCAACAAACACAAATGCTCTCCACTCCACAAAGTCCAGTCTGTTACAACTAGTGACCTTCTAAGCTTTTTTCCTCCCCGTAGCCTCTTCCCTCTGGGCAAAACTTCCCATGGGCAGAGGAAACAACAGATCCACCAACAAATGTTTCCCGACACCGCACTGGTCCACGGAGATCTACTCTGGGTGAAGGGGCAGCGGCTGGGACTTTGTACAGGATGCAGAACAGTTAAATCAACGAGGGGCAAGGGAGGACACCTCTGCTCTCCATAGGGCAAATAAAAGAGTAAGAAAAAGGTCTCATACATAACGTTTTCAGGGTCTGCAGACAGAGCTGGACGCCACGCACGCGTGCGCACACATGTGCATACACAGAGAAACTACTGACAGGGAGCCATGGGAAGGGAGAGAGGGTTTAGGGGAAAACGCAATGGAAAACGGTAAGGGGACAGCGCGGCGCCCTAACTCAGTGCAGGGGGATGGGCGAGAAAGCTTTCTCAGCAGCGAGAGCACACAAAGAAAAGGCTAGGGATGCAGCTTCAGTTACAAACGAATGGTCAACCAAACTCAAAAACCAAACCAAAAGTGAGAGAGGAAAAAACAAAAACGCAAAGGCCACTGACAAGGTCACAGAAGTATTTTTTTCTTTTCTTTTGGTTTCATATCCAAGCTGGGTGTGATGTCCAAGGAATGAAGACTGTCTTTAGAAAAAAATTTTTTTAAAAAAATTCAATTTGTCCATAAAGACTCGAAGGCAATGGCTGGAGCACATTTTGATTTTTGTTTTTCCTCTGTGGGCTCTCTCCTTCCTCCTGCCCCCACGCCCCCCGGCGGGCGGGCGAGCCACAGTGCGTTTACCTGACTGTGGGGTCCCATCATGCTGCTGGGATTGTGAGGTGGAGGCTGTGCGTGCGGCGAGGGCTGTGACCCCGGAGGACCCTGTGAGGCCAGACAGTAGAGGCAGGTTATAGATCACAGCACATGGAGAAGCGCAGAAGAAGCTTAAAAGAACAAAAATTCAACCAAAACGCAGGGTGGCGGCGGGCGTGCAGGTAGGGGCTCTGGCTGACGGGAGGTGGTGGAGCTGCTGCTTAGGTTGCCAGCTCAATGGTGTAAAACGGTGGGTGGGTGGGAGGGAGGAGGGAGGGAGGGAGGGAGGGAGGGAAGCTGGTCAATACATTCACAGGGGATTCAGAAGAAAAGAAAAATAAAATGAAGCACCTCCGTCAAAGCACACAGGAGCAAGGTCCAGACACAGTCTACCATCTGAGCGTAGTTTGCCATGCTAAATACGTTGGTTGAGATGGGCTCAGAGGGTACAATGATGTGCAGACAGGGTGCCCAAAAGCCACCTGGACCCAAATGCAAAGTGTGCATGTGCCGCTTGCAGGGGATGTGGGAAAGAATCAGGGGAGGTCCCTGCCCTTGAGGAGCTCACAGTCTGGGGGATCGGGACAAGGTAACTTGGGTGACTTGAAGCAAGAAAAATCATGGGTTAGGGAGGGGTCCAGGCCACACCCACTGGGGGGAGTGCCAGGGGGCACTGACAGACAAGGACAGAGGCACAAGGAACAAAGTGGCCCCAAAGACTGAAACAATGGGGTAATGAAATAACAAACAAGTGCCCTCTCAGTGCGAGCAGTGCTGGGCTCTTTGGTTTATGAATTTGCCTATGTTTCAAAATGGTCCTGTAAAGTAGGGTCTCTCGTTTTAATTTTTACAGGTGAGGAAACAGTCTCAAGGGATAAAGGCACTTGGCCATGGCCACACACCTGGTAAGTGGAAGCACCAGAATGAGAAACTCAAAGGTATAAGGCCTACCTTTACCCCTGCAGCCCCAGGGCCAAGGAGACTGCAAGGTAGGGCCGGGAGACTCCTGACCACTGGGTGGGTCAGTGGATTGAGGGCCTGGGCTTTCCATATCAGTTGGTGGTGAGCCACCTGCAGTTTCAAGCTAACCCAGAGCCCTGGTTATGCTGACCTCCCTATACAGAAGAGATTGGGAGATATATTCTCTTAAGCCATGGGGTTGGTCAAATTGCAGGTTGCACCTATTAGCGGGTGGTGAAATCAATTTAGTGGGTTGCAACCATTATTTTTTTTAAAAAACCTGAAACTGGGGGAAAAAAAAACAGAGTGTTTTAAGACAGGTATCTAGATGGCTGCAGGGGCACATGCTTGTAATCCCAGCTTGGGAGGCTGAAGTGGGAGGATTGCAAGTTCAAAGCCAGCCTCAGCAACTTAGCAAGACCCCATCTAAAAATAATTTTTAAAAGGGCGGGTAGGGAGCTGGGGATGTGGCTCAGTGGTTAAGCACCCTTGGCTTCAATCCCTGGTGCCAGGGGATTGAACTATTCTCTATTTTACATGTATATGTAAGCATGTAAGTGGGGGGGGGGAGAGAAAGGGGGGAGAGAGGGAGGGGGGGGAGAGAGAGAGAGAGAGAGAGAGATTGAGATTGATTCAAACCAGGACACAATCCCAAGGAGTTTCCTACTGTGAGGAAACTGACAGTGGGTCACAGTCTAAAAGTGTGAAGTACCTTCTGGCCCACCCAGACAACTCAGAGCTGGATTCTGGTGCTGGGACAAGGAGCCACACCCCAATGTACTTATATCCACCCAGATATTGCTATCAGCTTTGGAAGTTTTTTTGAGAAAAATTCAAAATCTGCATGGGGGATGCAAGGGTGGAGTTTTTATTCTCAGTCTTCTTCCTCAAAGCTGGGTCACCAGGCTCTGCTTGCTAGGGGGACTCAGCCCAGTCCCAGGGAGGAGCAAAACGTGGGCCAGAGGGTGTGTGTTAAGACAGAAGAGGTGTGCAGAGCAAGATGCAGAGGATTGCATAGGAACCTGAGGGCACCACTGGCAACAAGCCTGGGAGTTTCTTGGCTAATCCAGGGGCTGCTCACTTCCGGAAAGCTCTGAGGAGCAGATGTTCCCCTACCTGCCACACTACTAATTTCAACAAGTGTGTGTCTTTCTAGCGGCTGCCAGCAACGGCATGGTTTGTTACCATGAGCAATTTTCTTAATTAACAGACATTAATTAGCCATTTAGCAATTTTGCAAGCATTTGTTTAGCGGCTTTCCTAAACATGAATACCACTGTGATAATGGCACTGATTAGAGGGTCCCCTAATTAACAGTACAGGGAAGGAAAATTGAAATCACATAAATTAAAAAGGGAGGGGAAGTTAATGAAGGCGGGACATATTTGCACCTGCAAGTCTTTTGTACCATGAAACTTGGGTGTAATGTAAACAAAACAAGATAATTTGAAGCCAACACCCAAAAAAAGAAAAATAAAAAGAACAGAGGAGGAGGGTTCAAGGGTGAGGTCCAGTTGCCAAGAGGGGGCCAAAGGCCTTCTGTCAGTTCCTTGGCTCTTGGCAATGTGGGAATGCCTCTTCCCTCACCAGCCTCGCCTCTCCCTGGTCACAGGGAGCTCTTTCACAAAGCAAGCTGCGTGGCTCTGGGTAAGCCCCTTACAACCCTGTGCCCACTCATCAAGGGAGGTCAGTAGTGGTTGACTCTCTCATCTGACGCGCCCAAGAGCAGCTGGCGCTCACCTGGGGTCTGCATCAACAGCAGTCATCACACCAAGTCAACACGTAAACCTGGGTCTGCCTCACTGCTGAGGAGGTCTGGGGACCACCACCTCTACCCCTAAAGGACCCTGAGATGCCTCTCTCAGAAGCTCCCTGTTGGACTCATGACTGGTTCCCAAATGAGCTGGGGTGATAGTTTGCTCAATAAAAACCTAAGCAGCAAGCTGTTCAGCGAGGCCCTGGGCCAAGCTGCTTCCCAGCAGACAGTGGGGGGATGGGCTGTGAGCCTGGGGAGGACAGCAGATCAGAAGCTGGGATTTGGAACACTTAAGACCAGGGAATCCTGGCTAGGTCAGCAGGTCACCAGAGAGAAAATCACACCACAACCTTGACCAAGCTAATATGAAACTCAGTTCTTCCCTCCTCAGAACAAGAAGCTTTCCTCCCACCCTCTGTCAGGTGCTGGCCAGTCTCTGGCCAGTTCAGCTGCTGGCACTACTGGGAGCTAGCTCAACAGACCAGGAGCCAGCAACCTACAACTTCCCAAAGGGTCACCCACATCTTCCACATCCCCACTATGTGCATTCAGCTTGTAGCTTTCTGTCACTACGTTCTCTGTGTCTGGCCTGTGCCCTTGAGATTGTCTGCAGCATTGTAGCAGGACCCTGGCACAGCCAGGCACATCTTCAGGAGCAAACAGAGCTGTGCTCAGGGAAACATCTGCTTCTGCAAAGAAAAGGACAGGCTTGTTGCTTGTCTCCATAGGAGGCAAGGGCCCTACTGCCCTGAGTTTGATAGGCCACAAACAGTCAGACTTGTCTTGCTTCCCAGCCAGCATTCTTTTTTTTTTTTAAGGTATTTATTTGTTTGTTTTAGTTGTACAGAATGCGTTTATTTTTACATGGTACTGAGGATCGAACTCAGGCCGCACACGTGCTAGGCGAGCGCTCTGCCGCTGAGCCACAACCCCAGCCCCCCAGCCAGCATCCTTGACAAGAGACCTATAGGTAAGCTTAGAGAAAAAGGACGTCATTGCATTTTTGATCTGTTACCCATGCAGGCAAAATACTGCATAGGAAGTAGACCAAAACAAACAAACAAACCAGATCATGCTGGAGGATCCTGACCTCTGTGGGGATAGGAACCTTTCACCCAAAAGTCTGGACAGATGGGGCAGGCAGGTGGAGAGGACTGTGGCAGAGGTGAGAGAAGGAGGGAGTCCCAAAGCTGCTCGCACTGATCAGTTCTCCTACGTAGGATGACTTCCCCACAGGCCTTTTGGGAGTGCAGTTACTGAAAGCTTGTGAGGGACCCAAAATATGTGTGTCTGAAAGCCAGCTTGGCCAGGACAAGCCTCTGGGCCCAGCTCCACTTTGAGGCTTTCTCCACGTGGACCTTGGGGGCTTTCTGTCATAGGTACTACATAATCTTGGGCCAGATCAGGGTGGCCAAGCAGCCTTACTAGAAGCTTAGTGGGGACCACATCTGTCCATCTGTTTGCTGGGAGCCTCTGATAGTTTGTCATTCCTTCTTCCATGTCCTTTATAGAGAAAAGAGGCTCAGGACAGAGGTGGGACTTGTCTTTGGCCAGAGAACTAGCTGACAGCCAAGCCACATCTCCTAACTCCAGCCAGGGCTCTCTTCAAGGTAACACATCCCACCCACATCTGTTTTAGATGAAAAAATAGGCTTGGAAAGAACTGGGTTCAAATCCTGCTCTGCCATTGACTATCCTCTCATTGGTGAAAAGGGAACAATAATGACAATACCAATGGTGAGTGTGGACTTTGCCTGTACCAGTTCATTAATTCTGAGCTCCTCACAGTAAGGTCCACCAATTTTACAGTCAATGAATTGGACATGGAAGTGTTAGGACCACACAGTCACTAAACAATGGGGCCAGAACTCAAAGTCTGATTCTGGAGACTGGGTGGAGGGGAGGGTCCCATGGTAACCCACCATTCTGCTAGTCTAGGAGAGGCACCTCTGTGTCCTGTGTCAGGGCAGAGAGTGGACAGGAAGGACTCCTAGAGCCTGAGAGACTGGCAGATACATGGAGGCGGTAGGTTCTAACTTTGCATGCATCCAGTCAGCCCCATGTGGGCTCACAGAGGCATATCAGACTTGTCTTGGCCCTGAAGCACTCCCAGGCTATTGGGAAGAACAAGAGACAGTGACAAAAAAAGCTTGAGTGGAACTTTAACCTGCCAGGTGCTCCAGCAGAAGCCTGGCTTCCACTCATTCCCATACAGGTAGACTGAGGCCAGAGTGGCTGCAGAACATAGGCCATGTCCCTCCATGAGCTGGATGGGGACGAGAATCAAGGAGCTGGGATGAGAACCAGGGTCACCAGACCGGTCAGAACTCCTTCTACCATGCCATGGTGTTTTTGCAGGGTGATGGCAGGGCTCCTGCGAGTCTGAGAGGACCCCAGTGCAGAGAAATCTCTGCTCTCAGGTCTTGGGAAAGGAGGCCTTTTCCTGTGCAGCCTTCACACTGCCCCAGACCCTGTTAATGCATTTGCCAGTCTGTCCTGGATGGCCCAAAGATCTCTGACTGCAAATACCTAACCCGGTGATTCCTTTCAGTTCTTTCCTCTGTAATTTCAGTGTTGAGTAGTGTTACATTCAGCAGCCTTGGACAACATGTGGGCAGGGCCTGGGGGCTCTCTCTTATGGATGTGACCAAGGCAAATGCTTCGTTGTTTCACAAAATCTTGCAGTTGACAGTAAGTTTAGTGAAAGGCCCTTCCCAGCATCCATGCGGTGGGGAGCAGTGTTCCACAGCACAGCAGATCGGAGATTTCTGCAGAAAGGCATTTCACTACTGCCGGCAGGAGCCCCAATTCCTCGTCACATTCTGGCTCTGCACTATGGGGAGGGAGCCACTCCATCTGAAGCTATTCCTAAGAGACTGTAGGCTGTAACCTAATGAGAAGATCTTCGTGGTGACATGGGCCTGGGATCTACTCCTAGAACCTCCAGTATATGCAGTGAGTCCAGTTCATTAAGGGCCCTGACTCTTGGGCCTCTTAAGAGAAACAGGACTGTTCTACAAATACTGTGGAGGAGTGGTCCAGCTGGCATTGTGGGGTGCACAGAGGGCCCCAGTCTCCTATGGTGTCCTAGCCTCCTGCTCCTGGAGCCACTTACATGAAGGTGGGAGCTCGACCTGCCAGCCCCTGGCTTGGCTCAGGGTGCTGGGAGACTGCAGGGTCTGTGAACATTCTCAGCTTTTCAAGGTCACACACCATCCTATGAGTATCCTCCTGACACCCTGCATTACTGGGGAGTGCTATGTGGGCCCTTCAAGGACAGCAACTATTGCTGTTCACCCCATCCAGGGGTACATTTAAGGCAAGGCCTAGACACAGCAGCAAGGCTCAGCCAGAGGTGGCCACACACAGCCATGTCAAGGTGCACATGGCCCAGTAAGTCCTGGGCGGGGCCCCTTTAATACCTGTGGGTTCAAGGAACCAGAAAGACAAGCTAATACCAACAGATTGGCCAAGTTGGCCCTCTAAGCTAAAGACTCACAAGGCATGCTGTGCACACCTGTAATCCCAGTGACTAGGGAGGATGAATCAGGAGCGTTGTCAAGTTCAAGGTCAACCTCAGCAACTTAGCAAGGCCCTAAGCAACTTACTGAGACCCTATCTCAAAATAAAAAATGAAAAGGGACAGGGGTGTGTGGTCCAGTGGTAAAATGCCTCTGGGTTAAATCCCCAGTACCGGAAAAATGAAAGATTTAAAAAAAAGGTGGGGGGGCGGGGGCTAGGGGGTATCACTCAGTGGAAGAATACTCTGGGTCCAACCTAAACCCCCAGTAACAACAACAACAACAACAACAAAAACTAAAGACTCTGGGGATGAGAGAGCTAGTTCCTTAAGATTAAAAATCAGATTAGCCGGGCACAGTGGCGCACGCCTGTAATCCCAGCACTTGGGAGGCTGAGGCAGGAGGATTGCGAGTTCAAAGCCAGCCTCAGCAATGGTGAGGCACTTAGCAACTCAGTGAGACCCTGTCTCTCATAAAATACAAAAAAGGGCTGGGGATGCGGCCCAGTGGTTGAGTGCCCCTGAGTTCAATCCCTGGTACCACCAAAAAAAAAAAAAAAAAAAAAAAAAAAATAAATCAGATTAAAATAAGAGAACCTATGTGCTAAATCAAATATTCCCCAAACTCACTGCTCCTTCATCAAACTCTGCCCAGCATTCCTCAAGACCACCTGCACCTGTCTGGAAATCACAGACACACAGAGAAACAGCAGAGACTTAATTCCAGGCCTCCTGGGTAGAGAGGTGAGCCTGGAGGAGCAGGCATGAAAACAGGCTGTGGCCTGAGGTGAGAGCCGCAAGCACTAGAGCTAGAGTCCTGGCCTTGGGCAGCTCATCCATAAAGTGACAAGAAGTCCAGGCTATACATTCCTCATGGTCTCAAGAGTCAGGAGAGTGCTTTGTAAACTGCAGAGGCTGTGCCATTACCATCTAGGTCAAAGCTACCTCTTGTCCTCACGGAAGGCTATTGGGAAAAGGGGGACTTGAAGGTTTAGGTTGCTAAGAGATAAAACACTCCACACATTCCCAACTTCCAGTCTCCTGGGGACAGTGGCCACTGTCTGACAAGGCTGAAGAGGTGGGTTTAGATGGCCAGCAGTAGGATAAAGTGGATGTGTAGTATTGGTGGCTGGTATAATCTGCATATTGGGTATGTCGCTTTAATTGAGTGAATATAAAATTGCAATGATTATACACATGGCAAAAGGCATTCAATAGATAATCCAATTTGTTCCTTGGACATAAATGCTGACAGAAAAAGCTACAAGCCCACTCTGGGGAGAGGATTAAGGGATGCCTGTGAGCCATGGACATCCAATATCCATTGGATGGTTTTAACTCCCCCACAGCCTCCTTAAGTGGGAGAAGGCCCACTAGTGGGTGGGGTAGCTCACTGGAGGAAAGGTTATTTCCCCATTTCAACTTGCAGAAATGAAATCTGGCATGGCTTGGAGAAGTGTCTTCCTATCCTGATTGAGTTTGTCCCCTAGGAAGAGACATCTTTATATATGGGTCGGTCTGGGGGGGACAGGCCATGGTTGGGCCTGAGGCTGCCACCTACTCTAAGTCAGAGGATGCCTGAGTGTGTATACAGCCAGCATGGGCCTGGCACATGCATGGTCAGTCCTGAGGGGGCTGAGCTGGACACAGTCCCCAGACAGCTCAGTCAGGTAGGGCTCCCTGGCTGCACAGCAGGTAAGCCCACAAACCACCATGACCCTTGTTGGGCACAGGACCAGGGGGTTGGTTTAGAGACTTGGCAAGTGGTAGTGGTAGGTCCATTTTCCTGGGATGCAAGAGAAGTCATCACTCAGGAAGCAGGATGTACCATGTCTCCCCTTTGGGGTCACCTCTGTGCAAATATTAGGAGTCCTCACGCCACTGAGACCACTCCATGCAAGAACAGTGAGCAGCAGCTCACTGATCTACCTGAACTAAACCCCAGCTGAACTCCCTCCTCCTGCCCATCTCTAAGAAGCCAGGACAGCCCTGGGCAAATGAACAGGACACCCTTCAGTGTCAATCTGGCTTCCCTGGGCAGCCCTGCTAAGACACCCCAGGGGACACTCAGTAAAGAGTTTGCTCAATAGGTATGAGGCACATCCTTGCACCACAAGAAGCACAGGATCAGTAGGCAATGGTTTTCCAAACAAAGGGAGGAAATAGCAAATGAAGTGTCCAAGATCAACTTCAGAGTTCCTCTATACACAGCTGCCACCTCTTCCTCCAGCCCTTGAACTGTGCCTGTGCCTTGATGGGGGGCTGGGGGGGACTGAGCCTCAGGGGTACATGCTCACTGGTTTACACACAGAAGAGCCAGACCTTCCTAGCTTTGCAAGCCAGAGGGGTCAGGCTCAGTAGTAGCACAAGGACCCACAAGGCTGAGATACAGTAAACAAGGGGTGAAACTGGCCTGCCAGCAATTCTTGTAAATAAAGTTTTATTTGGATACAGTCTCACTCATTTGTGTACAGCTGCCTCCATGCTCCAGTGGCAGAGCCAAGCAGTTACAATGGAGGTCAGGCGTCTCATACAACCTGAAACACCTACCAGTGACCACTCACTGAACGCTCTTACAGAACCCTGAGCCCCATAATGCTCTCGAGACTGAGAGGGGGAAAACTGGGATCTTCTCTAATTCTCAAGGAAAAATCTAACAGTACTATACCTACTTTCTGATTTTAACCATGTGTCTCTCATATGACAAATGAAGTTTAAAAAAAAAAAAATCAACCTCATTTTACGAAAGAGAAAAACTGAAGTCCAGGGGCATTACAAGAGCCAAGGTTTGTCCCACTGAGGACAAACAGAATGAGCACTGGCCCAGGGGTCAGCAAGTCTGCATCTGGATTCTCCCCACAACATGCCACATGACACTCGTGAACCTGATTTACCTGGCCACTACTCTTGAACAAATGGTGGTTGATCATCTCAGCTAAACACCAGCATTCAGGTGCAGCCCACTCACCCCACATAGCTAACAATCAACCCAATTTCATCCTTGCCACCAGGCTGGGGAACAAGCCCTTCCTTGTCAACATAAATATTCAAGGGGCCTGACTCCCAGGCGGTGGTTGGGATGGGTCTGGGGAGAAGAAAGATTGACTCTGGGAGACCACTAAACGTCTGAGACCTCCCTGCTAAAGACTGTGTGCGTGCATGTGTGTGTGCGCATGCACACGCGCACACACATATGCACAAACTGGATGCCCCTTTTCAAGGACAAAGGAAAATGCACCAGTACCTAGAACAAGTGGGCAGAACCCACTTCTACCTGGCAGTCAGGACATCCAACCACCAGGTACCAGTCCAGTCCCTTGGGCTAATTATGTGCAAAGCTAAAGACAGGACTAAGCAGCACTCTGCCTCCCCCTAGGGTCCCAGCCTGGTGGGAGAGACCCAGGTGTAAAGAACACTGCAGCAGCGCCACAACAGAGGCAGAGACCAAGTGCACTGGGCATCTGGGTGGGTAGGAATAATCATCACATGTGAGAATAATCACATTTTAGGCAGGACCTCGAAGAAATGGAAAGGTGTCTTCTCACAGAGGGATGGACAGAGATCCTGGGCCCAGAGGATGGAATCTAGGTGGCCTAAATGCACAAGAGGGTGTGATTCTGGAGGACCTTATGTACAAGATGGTGATCCCAGGTGGGGGCAGTCTGAGGAGGGAATATTAATTGGTGGGAGCTCATGATGCAAGGAAGCCGCCATCAGACACGCATCTCAGGAATAACAATCATTTTGTTTCTTCCCCAAAATGTTCCTATACCTTCTCAGAACTCAGAAATTAAGACTTGTCATGGAAAAACATTGAGTGGACAGCTGACTGGAGTGCTAATTTCCATCTCTCCCACTATACATTGGATAAAGAAACCTGTTAAAATTCATTTGCAGGTGGGTCCTTCCACCCCACCTGAACACCATTAAGCCCATCCCAGCCTTAGACAGTCTGGCCAGAGGCCAGGGTTCATTTGCTCACTCACTGCTCCATCTCCCATGTCTACTCTAACATTGCTGGGGACCGAGGCCCAGACAGCAAGTCCACCTCCCTAGACAGACTGTGATGTCAAGATTCTTAGACCATTTCTATAACCCCAGAGCAAGGTTTTTAGTATCAGGATTCTCAGGAATCCTAGAGAGTCACATCATCACACCAAATGATGCTTAGGTGAAATTCACTAATGACAGAACCCTAGTGTAGGAGTTCATACAGGCAAAACCCACCCACCATCAGAGAGCCATTCTCTTAACCTAAGAGGAACATTAATCAGATCCATAGGCTGGGCATATCTTTTTTGATCTTGAGGCAAGATTTTTTCAGTCTTTTGAATAAAAATGATCTAAGAACTTAAGAGGCATCAAGAAGGGGAGGGGAGAATTCTTCAGCACAGAAAAGAATGTACATCTAGACTGATGGAGGGACAAAGACCTGGTCTGAGAGCAATAGCTCTGGCTCTTGCCCTGGGGACAAAGTACCTGCCCAACAAATGGGGTGAGAATAGTAGGGCTAGACCACAATGAGGTCTGAGTGCCTTAACAAGACTGTGGGCTTTATTCTTGTAATGAAGGGATGATAGGAAGAGTACTTGGTGGAGGAGACCATGCCATACACTGACCTGGAGTTAGCCCTGGCTTGAGTCTGACCTGTGGGCTATGCACACCTAAGGCCAGGGAGTATTCTGCTGCCAACCCTGGGAGCCCAGCAGGGCTAGGCAGAAGGCTGGTGGTCATAAATGTATGCTGAATGGATAAATGAATGAATGCCGGCCCTTTGTGCAGAATTAGAAACTGCCTCCCCTTCTGACCACATTCCAAATGCTGGTACAACTCAGCTGGTGAAGCAGGCGGAGCTGGTCCTATTTTACTGGCTAAGAAAAATGAAACTCAAATGATGTGTAAATAAGCCAGGCATGGTGGCCCTTGCCTATAATCCCAACCACTCTGAAGGCTGAGGCAGAAGGACTGCAAATTCATGGTCAGCCTGGGCAACTTAGTGAAATTCCCATTTTAAAACAAAACCAAACCACATCAAATGATACTTATGTGCAATTCACCAGTGAGAGAAATCCAGTGTAGGAGCTCTTAGAGGCAAAGACCCCGGGTTAGAGAGCAGTTCTCTATCAAGTTCACTTGGGCCTGCTAGAAATAGAGCCCAAGGCTCCTAGACATGCAAACTGCTTCTTGCCTCCATCTCCCCACAATGGCTCCTATTGGGTGGACCAGGGAATGAGCAGTCAGGGTAGCAAAGCCCAAGGAGGCAAGTCAGGGGGGCAGGATTAAGTGCAGTAGCATGTTAACAGGCCAAAAGAGACCTGGTGTTTAGTAAGTGCCAAGTTTGTCAAACTGAAGGATTAAGCACTAAAAAGTCAACAGATCTGGAGAATCCCCCAAACCTCTCCCACATCAATGCCATTAAAGGCTTTGCTGAGCCCCTAAAACTCCCTTCTGAAAAGAGGAGAAAACTCGATGTGGTCCTTGATCTTGGATAAGTTGGAAGACCTAGCTTTACCCTAGTTTCTAGCTCCAAGGGAAGGGAAGAAAAAAAGAAAGAAACAACAACAACAACAACAAAAAAAAGCCCCCCCCCCAAAAAAAAAAAACCTGCCGTAGGGCACACAGCAGTGATCTAAAAGATCCGAAAGCTAACAGGTACTGGGTGTGCAGCTGGCTCCAGGCAGGGCTTCATATGCATCATTTCACAGTATCCTTACAAGTGCCCTAAGGGGTCATAGCTTTTGTCACCCCCATTATTAGATGAAACAACAGAGGTTCAGAGAGGTTAACTGAATTTCTCAGGGCAACTCATGGGCCCACCCAGGCTGCATGACCCCTGAGCTGTCAGGAAGGATGGACTGCCTTCACAGAAAGTGAGGGAGGGGCATCCTAGACAGAGGAAGGAGACAAGTCGACAAATGTGTTGGGAGTGCCAGGTCCAGCTGCTGGGCTTCTGCCCACTAGTCAGCATGATCCTGAAGCAGCCGGTCATCTTTCAGCAGCAGTAATAACCCATTAAGGAACATGAATACACACTCACACATCTGGCCAGTCCTCCCACCACGCCAAAAGGAGCAGCAAGACTCCTATAGCTCTGCTGAGGACACAGTACCTCAGGAGCTGGGCATCTGACCAGGTCACTCTACCAGGTAATGGTGGGGATCCATCTTGTTCCAAAGCCCCTATTCATGGCCACTCACGGTATTCCTGACCCCAGCTGGACACTGCCTCCCTTTTGGTACTGCACAAAGCTGATGTGGTACCTCCTGGGGTGGGGAGCTCTCGGGGAGCCTAGCACCCAACACAGAGCTGGCATTTCATGAAGGATGTGCTTGTTGCCAGTATTTCCAGCATCTTTCCCATCCACCGAACAAGAAAGAGGAGCTGCTTCTGGGAGGAAGCTCAAAGAAACACGGATGAGCCTGGCGCAGAGGCTCCATTTACTCCAAGGCCTTCATTTGATGAGGGAGCTTTTCACGGAGAAGATGCTTGGGGAGTGAATTTAAGCAGAATAGGATCTGAGCCTGACAGTCACAGGGTGGACCCCTGCCATGTCCCCAGCACTCAGAACTGAGTGCCTCACACTACACTAGATGCATGAGCAGCCTCTGATTCCTGTCCAGGGCTCCTGGCCCAGATTCTCCCAAAGGAGAGTTTCCTTTGGCATGGCCTGATTCAGGGGTCCATCCTGATCTGTGTACTGCTGAGGCATGTTATTACAGGATTGTGCTGGAATTCTCCTCTTCAACCTCTTCTGCTACAAGGGCTAAGGAATTTGACCTTTCTTTCTTTCTTTTTTTTTTTTTTTTTTTTTAAAGGAGAAGCATAATTTTCTGAGATGAAGGTGGGGCAGAAGTCTACCCTGCCCTCCCTGCAGAAACAAAACAAAACAGAACAGCACCGCACCCCCTCCACCTCCTCAAGGCACCAACCTCTCCATGAGAGGAAGGGGGAACAGTGGCACAGCGCTGGGTGAATTGGCAGCAAGGCAGGGTGGCTCCCAGGCTCAGGGAGAAAACAATGCTAAAGAAACCCAAGAGCATATGCAGGTCCAGAGGAGAGAGGATAAAACAGTCCAAGCTCTTAATAAACGAAGAGGTGAGGCCACTGCTGACACCAATCCTTCCAGAACCAGATCCATAAACGACAGACTTGGCAATCGGTTTACACTCGGAAGGGGAGGCCCAGAGATGAGCAAGCAGCAGCAGCAAGACTCCCCCACCCCCACCCCGGGAGGAGAGACCTGGGGAAGGAGGGCGTGTGCGGGGAGTCATGCTGGTAGAGCTGGTGCACAGCCCACAGGGCTCCGCGGTATGGGCTGGCTCCGCATTAGGGGGCAGTCGAGGCTCACAGAGCTGCTGGGGGCTTTGTTACTGAGCAAATCTCCCAGGCACTGGCTGCTGAGGCATAGCTAACTGGGCGGCAGACATTGATTTATGTTCAACTTTCCATTTCATCAGTGAGAGCTAGGGCGCTACATGTGGAGTGCACGTTTTTGGAGGAGGGAGAGGCAGCTCGAGTGTGCAGACACAAATATGTCCACACGCGTGTACACTGGCACGTGCACCAGTCAAAGCCACAACTTCTTTTTCCTCTTTAATGGGGGAGGTGGGGGGCTGAGCCAGCCTGGCACATCAGGAATAACCTTTTGTCCACTGTTGCTAGGAGCCCTGGTGCCGGTCATCTGCCGCTGGGCAGACGCTAGGCACCAGGCTGGCTGCCGGGCGGGAGCACAGCCTGACCTTTGTGGAGGTGGTGCTGGCAAGGAAAGAAGGTTTTCTTCCCTCTCTCCTGCCCCAGGGCTCTGTGCACAGGCCAGGCACCTGTGGGGTAGGGGTTGGGTGGGGGTGGGGGGGTGGGAAGGGGTGGGGGGGTGTCAAGCCCAGTGCTGGGGAGTGGTCAACTTCCTCAGTGAACAGAGGGGCAAACTAAGGCCAGAGAGGGTAGGGTGACTTCTCAAGGACACCGTTGTTTGGCATCAGGGATGAACTTAAACCAGCATGTCCAGCTCCCCTGGGCAGGGCTCGGGCTCTGAACCTACAGCTGTCTTCCCTCAGGGTAATCAGAGGGGGGCCGCCCTTCTCAGAGCCAAGTTGTTTTGAACAGGTGGGTGCTGGGGGTAAGCAGCATTCCCCCACCTCCAACTGTGGCCTGGAGCCCAGCAGTTGGGGTGCCCCACCTCCTATCAGTCTGGAGGTAGGCAGGAAAAGGGGCTGGGGGTGTTTCTGTGCCCTGGAGGAACCTGACCCAGCACCTCTGGTCTCACACAGGTAGACCCCCTCCATCCATAGGGACACATATTGGGCAAGGGCTGGGATCAGAGGACTGGGTCCAGAAAGGAGGAGGGGGTGCTTCCTAAAAGACAGCATTTCACAGAGACGACGCGGACCTCACTGCCCCATCCAAATTTGAGTCTAGTCTCCTCATCTAACAGGCAGGAGGCTTACTGGCTCCTGGGTCTATCTTCCAGGGTCACATGAAATGACAGAAGACACATGCGGACACCTTTCCTATCTGAAGAGTACTTCCAGCCCAATTCCAAGGAGGATTAGACCGTTCCACTTGGGGTCTGAAGGAACTGGCAGAGGTGAGCAGGAGGACCACACTGGGCTGCCCCAGGACCACACCCACAGCCCTCACTGCTCCACCTTACAGGGAAGGGGTGAAGGGGCAGAGGCCCTCAGACGCAGCTCCTCAGCCCACACCTGCCTCCTGCTCTCCCCAGCGACCCCCACGACACCAGTTCCCCTGCACTGCCTGACCAGGCCAGGAGCCTAGGCTTGCCTCCTGCTCAGCTCCAACCTCCACAAGGGGCCACCACCAGTCACAGGTCATGGGCAGGGAAGCACCAGTCACTGCTCACAGCCTCGCCCCATCACCACAGGCCAGGGCCACCTCCTGAGGAGACGTGACCATGCCTTCACACTGGCCAACTGCCTAACAGTTGGCCCCTCTAGTCACTGGGGCCCTTCCTGGGACTCCCCCCAACCCTGGGTCTTTAAATTTAAATCCTTCCTATGCTTACTCTCGGCCTACCTTGGGCCAGCCCTGCTCACCTCCTGCATCCATCCCCACACTCCAGTCCAGCTCTCCAGGCCTCCTGCCTTCCCAGACTTGCCCTTTCACATCTGCAGGCTGGCATACTACCCTCCCGCCCTTCTCCCCTCTCCCTGACAGGCCTCAGCTCCAATGTCAGCCCCTTTCCCTGGGCCGTCTTCAGGCCAAGCAGGCTGCTGCCTCACCCATACCAGGGCACTCTGCCTGTAAACCCTGCCCCCAGGTGGTAGGTCCCACCACCAAAGTCACTCCCTGCTGCCTCTCCTATATCATGGGTGTCGCAGGGCAGGGCCCCTGGTTGCCTCTTCCAGTCTGTGGTGCTTACCAAATGTCCCTGCACCCCAGGGACCACTGCTGACCCGTGGCTAGGGGAGAGGCAAACAAGCCTGGCCAGGCCTCGCAGGGTTTAGATCCCAGCTCCTTCACCTGCACTGCCTCGCCATCTGTCAGATGGAGATCCCAGCCCCGAGTCCTCCCTAGCAGCAGGCTTTGAAAACCATAAGAACACACTCTCTCCAAGCCTCCCCACCCCGACCTGTCCTAACCTGCATGGAGAAGCCTTTCCTGCTGCAGCACTTTCTGGCAGCACTTGCTGCTGGCCCTCTGCTCTCCTCTTTTTCCTGCAGCAACACCCAAATCGTAGGGGCTGCCCCAGGTGTGCTACACCACATGTTATCATTTACTGGACATTGGTCTTCCTAGAAACATACTACTCACCCAAATGTTGGCTCACAGACCTCAAGGCTCCCTGCAGGGCATCACGTCTCTGCTTGGTTACCATCACTGTCAAGCAGCTCACTACTTCACTACACAATGGGCAGATGGCACAAATGTCTTCCACACAAAGGCTCAAATAGGCCTCCCTCTTCTCTTCTCTCCAAGACCTGGGATCTGAGGCTGAAGCCTCACAGAGGCAGGGCTCAATCTCTTCCACTTGGCATAACGTCAGACACTTCAGACAGCCATCAGAGCTCTCTAGAGGCTGCCTCTCTCCTGGGAAACCCCAGCCACATCTGCCACAGGAAGGAGAGGAGCTGTCCCTATAATCACAGTAGGAAAAGGCTAGGGTCATGTGTGTCGCTCTCCTCTTATTTGCTGGATCATTTCTCTGGTTTCTGGGCTATACGCATCGTTTGCTCCTTCTGGTCTTCTCTCCCAGAACTGATGGGGAGGGTCCTCTGGGGACAGTCCTCAACCTCTTTTCAAGGCGGGTGGGATTGGTTGGCAGGAACAAGGACTCACTGAAAGGGGGAACAAGTCAATCACTTTTTACCCTTCCCACCACAGTGGAGATTATCTGGGGAGGCTCAGGTCAGGACAGGCTGAGGTTTTAGCAGAGAGCTAGGCCCCTTTGCTGCCTCAGGACTGTCTTTTCCAGAGAAGCACATTTTTAACCCTGTGATCTATCTCTGTAAGGCCAGCATCCACTCATGTGGTCAGGTACTTCCTGAGCACCAGCTGCAGCACCCAAGTTCTGAACCTAGAAATCCTTATTGGATGGTGCCCATAGAACCACTGAGGCAACTATAGAGTAACTGTTCAGGAATTCAGAGCCAGCCCAGCTGTTATTACCCAGCTTAGAGTGCTGTAGCAATTCTTTGCTGCCCACCAAATGAAGCCCACACTCTTCAACAAGGGCCATCCACAACTGCCTGGCAACCTCTGCAGCCCTCCACCAAGCAGCCATCACCCACCTCACTGTAGACATGGCCTCAGCCAGGTCTGCACTGCTCCCAGAAGCCCCCCTGGTCTCTCGTCTTGGCAGGTAGGCTTCTCTGTCCTGCTACAGGGCATGGATCACCTGTCAAGTCTCTCTGGGAGGCTAGTGGGCAGGCTAATTCAGTTCCCTCCTAAAACCTAGCCATGTGCATGTCAGAGTGGCCAATGACTATCACTAACTCCATGCCTTCTCCCTCTGATTCCACTTCTGCGTCTGTGAATAATAAGAAGTCTAGGCTACACTGGCATGGCAAATGCACAGGATATGTACTTCCATTACATATCCACCTGTGGCAGACATGGCCAATCGGCACCTGTTGAGCCTGGACATAGCTTCAGAATCGCTCTCAACACAGTGTTCCTAGCAGCAACCACTAGTCAACCCCAACCAGCATTTGAATGGAAATCTGTGACTTTTGAGAGAAAATGGCCATGGCTGCTCTCTTTCCTTCCTCTAGACACTTGGACTTCTGAATGCTATGGAAGACCAGCAGGTTGGGAACTGGGAAACCTGGGATTAGACTCCCATTACAGCCCTGGCTTGATAATTTTGAGGAAGGTCATTCACTTTTCCAAGTGTCACTTTCCTAATCAGTCATATCTCCTCTGCACAACACTGTGATCAAAATGAAAATTAGCTGCATGTTTTAAAGCTACGTGACTGAAAACAATTATTGGAATTTAAAAGCAAAACGAGAACAAAAACAATCTGTACCAAATGCTCTGTTCCCTGTGACCCCTGCTCTCCTATCATTCCCCAGTTCTGGACCTAGAAATTCTTATTGGATGGTGCCCCCTTGGGGCCAAGAAACTAAGAGACCCACCCAGACCAGTGGGCCTGGCTGAGGCCACACTGGGTTTGCCAGATGTGCAGCCAGAGTTAAGCTGCATGAAAGGGGAAAAAAATGCCACTGCTTGATTATGTAAAATCCATCTGGATCCAAAGCAGAAAATCAGAGTTGGAAGGGCCCTCAGAGACCATCTGGTCCAGCCTTCTCCATCAACAAGTGAGAAAACTGGGGCCCAGAGATAGGGAGCAACTTGACCAAGGTCACTCAGCAAGTGCATGGTCAAGTCCTCTGTGCCCTTTTTCATTCCAGAACATCAGTTCTGGATTCCCAAGGTGGCTTCCTATTAGACCCTCTCCATGGTCAGAATGCCGGATCTAGTGTTTTGTTTTGTTTTGCTTAATATTTATTTATTTGCTTTAGTTGTACACAATGCAATGCATTTATGTTTATGTGGTACTGAGGATCGAACCCGGGCCGCGCACGTGCTAGGCAAGCACTCTACCGCTGAGCCACAACTCCAGCCCCTGGATCTAGTGTTTTGGGGCTGGTTAGGTTCCTCTCCTGTAACAGCAACAAAAATAAACTGAATTTAAACATATACTATCTTCCTACTACATGCCAGGTGCTGGGGATGACAAGATTAGGACTTTTTTTTTTTTTTTTTTTTTTTTAAAATACCAAAGAACCGAATTAGAGTGCCCTTTGCTAAATTCTACTAAGCCCAAGAGTCCCACACTATTCCCCTATTCCCCAACCAGGAAGCATGGTCAGGTCAATTCTCACCCAGCCCTTTACTTGCTACCACACACATCTCATCATATTGTGCCACAGGACATTGCCTATTTCAGAAACCTGGATATCAAGCCGGGCATGATGGCGTATGCCTATAATCCCAGTACTTAGGAGGCTGAGGCAGGAGGATCATGAGTTCAAAGCCAGCCTCAGCAATGGGCGAGGCACTTAGCAACTCAGTGAGACCCTGTCTCTAGTAAAATACAAAAAAGGGCTGGGGATGTGGCCCACTGGCTGGGAATGTGGCCCCTGAGTTTAATCTCCGGAACCAAAAAAAAAAAAAAAAAAAAAAAAAAAAAGAAAAGAAAAAAAAAGAGAAAAAGAAACTTGGATATCAAGGAAGAAAAAGCAAACAAGCCAGGTGTAGTAGTGCATGCTGGTAATCCCAGCAACTTGGGAGGCTGAGGCAGGGGAATTGCAAGTTTGAGATCAGCCTCAGCAAAACCTATCTCAAAACAAAAAATAATAAAAGGGCTTAGTGGTAAAGTGCTCCTGGATTCAATCCCCAGTACAGGGGGTGGGTGGGGGGTGGGGATGCGGGACAATCAAAAAACAAAAAACAAAGTCTAATGTGTGAATGGCCCAACCTCTGCCTCTAGTTGTAGCCCTGAAGCCTGGCAGCCAAAGGCCTGAAGAAGGAAGTCCCATGTGTTTCTTTCTAAGGGTTAGGGACAGGGAGTAAAGAGATGCTCCCTCCCACCCACCCTGGAGGCTCCTCTGGCTTCTAACTTTAGGACCAACTGGTGGTAGAGACCTGACTTGAAAATTTGGCCGGCCACCGTGAGACAGAGTCTGGCCAGAGTTGGGTCCAGCCACCCCAGGCTGGCTCCCTGCAAAAGTGTTCTTACAGCAGAGTCACCACCCAGGCTGCAGCTAAGGAGGGAAGAAGTGCAATTGTCCACCAGAGATAAAAACTCTCGATACCATCTCTATTTCCCTTCTAATATCAGAATAGCCACTACAAGATGAGTGAGGGGCAGGGCTGGCAATCAATAGCTAATATTCCTGTTGTGGGCTGGCCTGTTCCGGAAATGGGCTGTCACTACCTTCTTCCACAGAGATACCCTTTCCCCTCTGCAGGGACCCAGCCCAAATGGTCAGCACCATGGCCAGGAAGGACCAAGCCAAGTACCTGGCCTACCCTATTCCCCTTTCATCTGACTGGTGGAGAGCTGATGCTGGAGAATAAAAGGAAAGAATCACCCAGAGATGCCCAGGAAACAGAAAGGCCAGGGCTTATGGCTCCCAACTCAATGTCCCAGCCAGCCTGTACAGCTCACCCTGAATAAGGGAACAGAAATGACCTCAAGTCAAGAGGGCTACCTCTTATTAGACCTTCTCCATGGTCAGAATGCCGGATCTAGTGTTTCACCTCTGTAAGACGGTGACTAGTGGTGGCTAAATAAGGACAGGAATCAGACTGGGTTTTCTGACCACACACCCTCAAGCGTCACAGGGGAGGATCCGAGAAGTATGTCTGGAATTAGGCCTGAACCCTGAACGAGTAACCAAAGCAGGAAGTTGGAAACTGCTCACAAATCAGGCAGCCTTGTTCCTTCTCCTAGACTCAGGCCAAGAGAAGTTGACAGCCTAGGTAAAAAAACACAATTGGCTACTGTCCACTTCCTCCCACAGCACTGGCCGACAGCACACACCCAGATACCAGCAAGCAGTCTCAAAAAGCATGCACAGAGGTGAAATGTGGTGCCTGGATGGGCTCTGTCCACCAGGCAGGAAGTCACACCTGCACTGAATCAAAGGTGTCCAGGGTATCAAGGGTGAGGACATGCAAGCTGGGAGAGCAGACCAGTGGGAAAGGCCACTAGGTGGGTGTGGAATACCCATCGTAGTGGCAAGGAAGACGGCTGCCCTTGGTGTGGGTGAACCCACTGACGGCAACCCCCTGGTTTTCCTTCTGGTGAAGAGCAGTGGCTATCTTGCTCCTGCCTCTCTTGGGTCCATGGTTTTCCAGGGGATTTAAGGTCTTTCTCTTGGCCTTTTGTCTGCATTATCTAAAGCCTCATGCCAGGCCAAGAGCCTAGCAAGGCCTGTTCTAGTCTCACCTGGAGCCTTACACACCTCGAGACTGCTAGGACGGTGCCTGTCTCCAGTCTCCATGCGTTGGACAAGGTCCTGGTTCCAGCAGCATGCTGGGAATGCATACAAATGGGCATATGGCCATCTGATGCCCTGAACTGCCAACCCTGCATCCCTTTCTTTCCTCTCACCACCATTTTTTTTTTAAAAAAATTTATTTATTTGCTTTAGATGTACACAATGTGTTTATTTTTACGTGGTGCTGAGGATCGAATCCAGGCCGTGCACATGCTAGGCGAGTGCTCTACCGCTGAGCCACAATCCCAGCCCCTCACCACCATTTTGATGGAGGACCTGCTATTTCCATTTTAGGGCAACTCCCAAATTTCACTGATGTACTTCTTGAGCAATATGTCCTGATCACCCCCATCCTAGGAGTTAACATCAACCAAAATGTGAAATCTTGCAATGCAGAAGCAACTTCCAGAGTCTCCCTCACCTGGGAGAAGCCCCCGATATCCCCAAAGGCATTTGTCCCTCCCGTGCCGGGGAGCCCCTTGCCTCTCAGGGCAGCCTGTCTTGCTGCTGGATGTACATGGGCACAAATTCTGGATTACACCAGGCACAAGACACCTGGGACTTTGCCTCACTGGCTCTAGTTTTGAATCCCTGGGCTTCACAGAAAAAAAATCTTTGACCTCTCCTCTACACAACTGCTCTTTCTGTATTCATCCTCTCCTTTTTTTTTTTTTTTTTTTTTTTTTTAATTGTGAGGCAAGGTTTTACTAAATTGTCCAGGTTGAGCTAAAACTTCAAATTCTCCTGCCTCAGCCCTCCGAGCTACTGGGATAACATGCTTGGACCACCGAGCCTGGCAGCTTTCTGTGTTCTTCCTTGGGAACGCCAACCCTCCAGAAGGTGTGGAGAGTCAGGTGCATTCTCAAAACTCTGCCCCGGACAGGCTTGAACAAACGAGTGATGTCACAATCAAGAGGCTCATCATCAAGTCCTCACAGCCCTGCACACTGACACCTCTCCATGTCAGCATTTCCCAGTCACAATTTGGCTTAAGTGGAAAGAGCTGCCAGTAGGGAAGGGAGGGGTGGGGTGGGGGTGGGGGTTGTAGCCACACCCA
This sequence comes from Tamias sibiricus, assembly GCA_025594165.1. Taxonomy (NCBI): domain Eukaryota; kingdom Metazoa; phylum Chordata; class Mammalia; order Rodentia; family Sciuridae; genus Tamias; species Tamias sibiricus. Next base: position 47,572,353 of record CM046658.1, read on the forward strand.
ACCTCAACAAAACAGAAAGCCTGATTTCACACACACCCCTGCCAAAAGAGCCCAACTAGGTGTCTTAGAGAAGGCCGGCTCCCGCCCCACGTGGGATCTGTTCCTGCCTGTGGCGGGCAGAGCGCGGGCACAGATGCTCACAGGGCGCCGTCTGTGATCACACACGGAAAGAATCAAGCGGTTAACCAGAGGGAAGGGATTCTGAGACCTGCCAGGATGGTGGTTTTTTTTTTTTTTTTTTTTTTTTAAAGATTATGCCTAATGTATGTAGTTTGGACAGGCAAAGTAAACAATGACAATGACAGCAGCAACAAAATAGAAACAAAGAACAGTTTACTCTTTAAAGAGAGAGAGAGAGAGAGAGAGAGAGAGAGAGAAAGAAAAAAGCCTTTTGTTACAAGAAAGCTCCACACTGGCTTGGAAGCAGCCCTGCCGCATCATCTGCCAAGCCAGGGTGAAGAAGCGCACACGATGCAGGAGGTGTCCGCGTCCCCACCCCGTTCCTTTCCTTCCCAGGTTTTCGGAGGGGCAGAGAAGGCAATGGGAAGGGAAGGATTTCAACCAGCACAGAGCAACTGTATTTAGACCATGGCAAACTGAGCTGTGCTTATTCTCTCCTCTCCCCGCAGCCCTGCCCACCCACCCACCCCAGAACAGTGTGAACAGGAGCCCATGACCCACAGCCCACACATACCTGAAAGAAACCCGGTGGGATGGGGCCTCCAGGCATCCCATCATTGGGGGGAATGTTGCCAAGCACAGGGCTCGGGGCAGCTGCTGCACTCTGTGGAGAGAGGAGGTACAGGTCAGTGGTCAAACCCCTAACCAGATAGGGCTCCAGCCCCCACCCCACCCACACCCACCATCTTCCCCCACAGACCCTCCTCAAAGGCCACCTTCTTCATTAAGCCTTCCTGGCACCCCCAGCTGAGCAGCATATCACCACTGATAACGGCATGGGTATAGGGTTGATGATCAGGCCTGCACTTGCTTCCCAACTGTTACTCATTGGGCAAGCAACGAACTCTTCAGTCTCCACTGCCTCATCTTTAAAATGGAAGAACAGTGCCCACGACTTTGAGATGCCATCATAATGGCAAGAGGTGAAGCCAATGGTACATCCTAGAGTGCCTGGCAGAGCAGCTGTAGGTAACCAACATGTCATGACTTTTATTGACATTATGAGATCCGTGCCTTATCCACCTGTTATTCCAAAAAGCTCTCTGAGTGTAGGTGAAGTGATTTATAAGTTTTGGTGTGTTCTTGGCCCCTGCAGGGTCCTGGGTGTCATTACTTTTCTCTTTAAATGCTGCTATTCTGGCATCCACCTGGTACATCTGCCTCAACAAATGCCTCCCAGGGGTGAGCAGACGTCACTCTCTCTGCTTGGCCTCTTCCCAACAATCTGTATCCAACCTGTTCATGCAGCCAGCATGTCTGTGCCTGGCTCTGCTCACACGGGCAGGGCTGAGGCTGAGTCGCCCAAGCCCCGGCCCCAAGGAAGTCACAAGCCTGATCACACTTCTGGCCCATTCCCTGCTCCTCCCTTTGATTCTAAACCTCCACCTGCTTCTCTTATAGAAGCCCACCTCCAAATAACCTTGGTGGTCCCCAAACTCCATCATGACCAAAAATGTAAACTAACTCACTGATCATCTCCCAGGGTCCTGACTAATCTCTGGGGTAGGTGTGAGCACCTCAGGGTAAAGAAACAGAGGGCCTCTTTCCGCCTCATAAATGCAGCCTTCTTTCCATCGCTACCTTGAAGAAATCACTTTTCCTTCCCTTTTCTCATCCATAAAAGGAACCAGAGCCCCTAGCTTCCTGAAGGGAAGAAATGCAGGCTCCTACTAACACAGTGCATGCAACAAAACAAATCCACCGAAAGCTGACACCTGGTCTCCAACGCTGTCATCTGGACTAAGAAAGTGGACCAGGGGCAAGCCACTCGGTCTTTCCAAATCTCTTTTCTGTAAAAAGTAGGATAGCCGCTGGGAATGGTGGTGAGTGCCTATAATCCCAGAGGCTTGGGAGACTGAGGCTGGAGGATTGTGAGTTCAAAGCCAGCCTCAGCAATTCAGTGAGACCCTGTCTCTAAATAAAACTGAGAAAGGGGACCAGCTGTGTTCTATAAGCTGGGAAGCTCTGACTGTGGGGAGGAGGGACCCAGTATGTGTATGTAGGGGTTGCCGGACAGATCCTAGGTAAAGAGAATGGGCTAGCTGCAGGTTATTTTCAAAATAAGTATGCCTACAAATAAACACCCTCTCTGCAATTAAAGAGACTTCCAACCATTCTGCAATGTGCTTACAAGTTTCAAGCATCCCACAAATATTTAGGATCTAGGTCTCCTTCCCCAGATCTACACCCACATGGGGAGTCTGCTGGGTTATCCATTAGATACGTTATTGTCTGAGGTTAGTGGTTCTGTAAAAATATAAATTTGTGATTAGCCACCAAAAATTACTCCCCACAACAGAAATAAATAGTAAATAAGATAAACATCCATCTATATTTTCTTCAAGTTTTTTTTTTTCAGAGACTGATGTTAACATTCATAGAGGTATCATTATTTAGTCAATTTAATAAGAGACATTGAATCATCATTTGCTAACTTGGTAGTTAGTATGTCCTTGTATTTGGTAATCTAACTCATCTTTTCAATTGTCACCCTTCACCCACTTTTTTTTTTTTTTTTTTTTTTTTTTTTTTTTTTTGAGGTACTGGGGATTGAACTCAGGGCCTCCCACATTCTAGGCAAGCCTTCTACCTCTGTGCTACATCCCAACACTTTTAAAAAATTTTGAGTCAGGGTCTCACTGAATTGCCCAGGCTGGTGTCAAACTTGTGACCCTCCTGCCTCAGCCTCCTGAGTAGCTGGGATTACATGTGTGAGCCACCACGCTCCGCTGACCACTGCCTTTTGAAATGGTTTACACTAGACATTTGTAGATCTACTTTTTGTGGTGAGACAGTCATATCCTTTGTTACTTGGGAATTTGACCATTTATGTATCAAAAAGTACAGGATAAGGGCATGTTATAAATTTAAAAAACAACAACCTAGATGAAACCTGAGTCCATGAGAGCACTGATGCATTACTTATGAGGATCCTTCACTCTAAGAGACAGTTTTTCTATGCAATTAGCAGTAGGATCTGCGGGTGAGCGGGAGGGCGTTTCTTTGAATGTAACGATCAAGGTAACCATGGTCTTAATAAAGAGATGGAGTAATTCTCTGAAATCTAGGATGGAGAATAAGTTTTGCTACCCTTCAAATAAAGGACACGTTAGCAACATCTAAGGGGGCAGAAGCCAAGGAGATGACTGTATCATTCAACGCCTTCTCCAGCAGCAAAACTAAGTAGACCTCTGCGGTGTCTAACTTATGTCCTGGGCTATGAGTTATGGCTATTCCCCTCTGACTATGAAGCAAACATATACTCCCAAAAGAAAACTTTCAAAGGCCAGAAAAGCAGCAACTGGTATGCTAGGGAGAGAAAAGGAGAAGAGGTTGGCAAAGACTAGGAAATAACCATTGTTCACAAGGCCCAATCCCAGGGACATCACCCTCTTGTAGTTTAACAGCAGGGGCTGTTTCACCATCTCCAAGACCCACCAAAATATGAAGCATACAGCAAGTGTTCAATAAATGATTACTACTTGTATTATTCAAAGACCTGCTCAAACCTGGCCATCGGGAGCCCGGCCTTTCTGGACTGCTGGGAACCAGCCTCTCCCTGTGGTTTCCAGCTTTGGGTTAGAGCTCCATTAAGGCACTCAGCAAAGCATCTCATGAGTTTTCTTTAAAAACACAAAACCCAAGCCCAAGCCCAAACCCCCTGACATTCACAGAGGCCTATGGCATGCCAGGGCTGCGGTAGGTGCACGGATGGAACTTCCCCGCTGAAGTGAGAGGAAAGAAGCCAGAGACCTCACACATGGGCTCAGGTCCTGGGTGAGAACCTGCAGAAAAGTCCCTTCTCACCTGAGGACAGTTTCCCCATGTGTGCAGTGATGGGTTAGAAGAGGTGACCACTAAGGCCCTTCATCTAGGGGCCCAGGTTCTGCCCAGTCCAGCCCACGCACTCAGGGGATGGGGGCTGGAAAGAGCAGCTTCTGCAGGAACAGAGAGGCAGTCCTCTGACTTCCAACTTGCCTCTGTGTTTACAAAATATTTAGAGATAAAAAAGATTAAAAAGCACTCAGAGTCTGCGGGTAGCAGTGGCTGACATTTGGGCCCCAACTACAGGCCTTTCACCCCAACATTTATCCATATATGTGTACACACATGGACTAAAAATGGCAGAATCAAACCAGGTGTGTAGTTAGGTAATTTGTAGTCTTTCTCCCCAGGCTCTAGGACTGAACCTAGGGCCTCAGCCATGCCAGGCAAGCGTTTTACCACAGTGTGACTAGCACTTCTTTTATAAAAATGATGTAAAGGTCTTTCACAGGCTGATGTGGCCCTGTGGGGCCAGCTGCCTCCTCTAAGCCTGGGGTATCCAGCCCAAAAAGCTAGAGGAACCCTCCAAGGACTGCCTGAGGCTCCCTCTGCAAGGGATTTTTGTTCCCAGCCAAAGAGGCTTCAGAGGACAGCTTATCCCACAAGTTTCTCTCTGAAGAGTGTCACCGCACAGGGGCATCCCTATTATCCCAGCAACTCAGGAGGCTGAGGCAGAAGGATTACAAGTTCAAGGCCAGCCTCAGCAACTTAGCAAGACCCTGTCTCAAAATGAAAATAAAAAGGGTTCAGGATATAGCTCAGTGGTAAAGCACCACTGGGTTCAATCCATAGCACCCAAAAGAAAGAAAGAGTGGGTGTCACAGGATGGGATCACAACCACTGGGATTAGGGGTTCCCTCCAGTCCTTCCCTTCTGCTCCTGTGTCCAGTGAAACACACGCCACTGCCACTTCAGGCATCCCCTGCCATGGATAGCTGCTGGGCTTTCGATAGTGAGGAGACCCCGACACCTCACCACAGACCTACCCAAGGAGAAGGATGTTCACCCCTACCTGCCCTCTTCATATACAGCAGCAGGATTCAAACCTGGGGCCCAAGTGGCTAGAAGGGGGGTGGAGTCAGGCTAAGAAAGGACTTTTAGTTTTAGACAGCAAGAATGATTTCTAAGTAGAAGGACCTGGGACCTCTGAAAACCACACCTTGTCCCACCTCACTCTGTACCAATCATACTGACACCCTGATGACACAATCTACCCAACACCACCAGAACATGGACCTGACGGTCACATGCCCAGGAGCTTCTCTGCTCCCCAGGAGGAGGTGCCTTGCAGCAGTGGATACATTCATATCTCAAGGGCTGGGGACGTTCCCTACAAGATGCTATCTTCTGACCGCACCCCAAGAACCATAGTTATCTTCATTACAAATTACCATAGATTTCCCCATCCCTTTTTCACTCTTTCAGAAATAGTTCTAAGTCAGGCATGGTGGTGCAGGCCTGTAATCCCAGCAACTCTAGAGGCTGAGGCAGGAGGATCACAAGGAGGCCAGCCTGGTAAAGTGCCTCCGGGTTTAATCCCCAGTGCTGCAAAAACAAACAAACAAATATAGATTAAAATAAAAATAGTTCTGTATATGAATAAAAACTAATGCTCAAAAGTCAACTGTGGGATTCCCGCCAGGTCAGTCAACTCTTCCTGATCACCTTACAAGGCTGCAAAAACTGTACTTGATTCTGAAAATCCCCTCCTCCCTGCTCTGCCCCAATCCTCGGGCCTCAGTGTATAGCAGTACTGGTCACAAGCAAACCCACCAAGCATGACCTTTCTTGACTGAAACTCAGCTGAGGCTACGTGGCCAAGGGCTAAAGGTGCTGGGGTGAGAAGCCTTAGCTGTGGTATGGCCACGTGCTTGTGGCTGGGAAATGGAGGCTGCCCTCAGCGTGAGGTCCTCCTATGATGACTACATGAAGAGGGCAAGGGTATGGATCTGATGTCCCAGGGAGGGAGGGACAGTTGTGACACTCTCAGTAAGACAGGCTTCCAGATTTGGTATGGAGTCCTAGAATACCCTGGTCCCTCAGGGGCCAACCTTCCTAGAGAGAATTTTAGCAGCATCAACATGCTGAGGGTGCAGATGCAGGGATGGAAAGAAGGTAGAGAATGTCATCACCCAGACAGAAAGGCCAAGACTAGAGCAGCAGGGTCCAAAGAAGGAAAAGGAAAGAAAGGTCTTCTGGCCTTGCACACAGACCATAGGAGAGGATACATTTGGGAGAAAGGAGCCTCTGATTCTGCAGCTGAGAGAAAACACAGCTATTGCTATGTGAAGAGACAGACCAGCTGGCATTAAAAAATAGGTTTGAATGATACTAGGGAGTGGCACAGGATCCCTGCCTTCAAATAGCCAGGGAGCTGTCACGTGGGAGGAGGGCTGGGTGAGCATCCCCAACGCAAAAGAGAGGCTCTGAGTACAACAATAAATGTCCTAAGATAGACAAAACTTCCCTGCTCTTAGTCTCAGAACCATCTGCCTTGGAGGAGGTGGGCTCCAATAACTGGTGGTGCTCACAGCAGAGACATGACAAAAGCCACATTAAAAGAAGATTGCTAAACCAGGTGGCACATGCCTGTAATCCCAGCGGATCAGGAGGCTGAGGCAGGAGGATCGCGAGTTCAAAGCCAGCCTCAGCAACCTGGTGAGGCACTAAGCAATTCAATGAGATCCTATCTCTAAATAAAATATTTAAAAAGGGCTGAGGATGTGGCTCAGTGGTTAAGTGTCCCTGGGATCAATCGCCAGTACTCGAAAAAAAGAAGACTGCCACATTATGTACCATCTCCCAGTGTTTCCTGGGGATTCTTATGAGAAAAGCCCTGCACCTAGGGTCCCAAGATCAGGTTTGGCTCTGGCTGCAAACCACCACTGTGTTTCTTGGACAGACTTTCCCAATCTCAGGCATCTGGCAAGCAAGGCTGCTGAGATTCTGCTTCCAGTGACACTGAGGGTGTCATGAAGCTCTTCAACCAAGCAACCTGAAAAAGGACCACGTGTAGACAACAAAGTCCCAACCTGCCACAGTCAGGAGGTCGGTCCAGCACCAGCTCTTCTTTTACAAAGTCCCATCTCACTGCTGCCCCCAGGTGACAGGATCACCTGGGACCACAGAGAGGGCTGAAGAATCAATGATCTTTTCGTTCTGCTCTCATAAACCAGGAGAGGGGAAGGAGGGGAACATTTATATCCCAATATTCCAGGGAAAATGTCATTTTTGTTTAACTGTAAGGAAACCGAGGCACAAAGAGGTGTGTTATCTGAAGGTCTTTCAGCTAAGTGGCTCTAAGTTCAGTTTACTGTCCTTCTACCTAACCCTCATCTTGGGTTCAAGAAGTCCAAATAACAGTCCCCTCTCAACAATACCTGCAATCCTCAAGAAAAGTTCTGTGTGCTTTTTCAAATCATACAAAGAAACCAACAGATCATTCAACACCTGTGATGATCCTAATTCCTTCTCTGTGTGTGAGATTGCATGTTTTGCTCTTCACTGAGTAGGCAGACCTTCTAGGTTGACTCCTTCTGACAAATATTTCAGTGAGTTGGCATTCACCAAGGGGTGGGGCGTGAGTGTGTCTGTATGTACGTGTGTGTCAAGGAATGTGAGATCCTACTGACGAGTCTGTTGCACCTAACTGGCAAATTACCCTGGGAAGAAAAGGAGGAACGAAGTAGGTGGGGAACTGTAGAAAGGTTACGAGTGCTCGTACACATCAGAAGCATGCGGTAAACATTCGATCCTGGGGACACCCGATGGCGCTGTGCCTGTTGGGACAGGAGATGACAGGGCACAGCTCTGCCCTGAAGGTCTGGAGGATGGAGAGATTCGTGGAGGCAGAGAACTGGGGGATGCGGGAAGGTGCTCCAGCAGGCGCTGTGAGGCAGGATTAGGGGATCAGGGAGGCTTTATGACGAGGTGGCACTCAAGCCAAGGCCGTGGAGGACACAGGACTGGAAGATGTGGGAGGAGATATGGGCTGAGAGATTACTGCTGTCATCTCAACCCTCCTGGCTCAGGGCCTCCCGACAGCCTCTTTCAGAGCACAAAGCCCTGCAGCATTCCATCGCCCCCTGCCCATTCCATCTCAGGGGTGGGCTGGGGTGGGAGGTCGGAGTGTGGGGCTTCCTTCCCTCCCCAGGAGGGGAGCAAGCTGCCCAGGCCCAGAGTGCTCCATCCCAAGGGCTGTCACTTCTGACCCGGCTCACCCCTCCATTTCCTCCCTCAATCCTCCCCAAACCCCACAATCACCATACACGAGAAAACAAGAGGCCCCACAAACTGAAAGGACTTTGAGCAAGGTCACACAGCTCAGAGTGTGCAGAGCTGGGAGTCAACCCGATCTGCTGAGACCACAGCCCCAGTCCTTGGCATGTTCCAGCTTCTCTGGCCCAAGTTTAGGGATGGCCATTTAGAGACAGCAGTCACCTGAGAACAGAAAGGCCTGGGCCAAGCCTCAGTCCATTTACCAGGAGTTTGGGTACCTGACTGTGCAGAACTGTCAGATGTGCCCTGCCAGGTTCAGACAAGGCAGGTGCTCAGAAAATGGCAGTCTGAGCCACTGACACAGCATTAGGTGGCAACAGACATGCTTAGTTTCCTACCCACCAACAGCACTGGGTTTTCTTTTCTTTCTTTCTTTTTTTTTTTTTTTTTTTTTTTTTTGGTACTGCGGATTGAACTTAGGGGCACTCGACCACTGGGCCACATCCCCAGCCCTTTCTGTATTTTTTTTTTGTGGTACCAGGGATTGAACTCAGGGGCACTCGACCACTGGGCCACATCCCCAGCCCTTTCTGTATTTTATTTAGAGACAGGGTCTCACTGAGTTGCTAAGTGCCTCGCCATTGCTGAGGCTGGCTTTGAACTCGTGATCCTCCTGCCTCAGCCTCCCAAGTGCTGGGATTACAGGTGTGTGCCACTGCACCTGGCTTTTTTAAAAATATATTTATTTGCTTTAGTTGTACACAATGCCTTTATTTTTACGTGGTGCTGAGGATTGAACCAGGGCCACGCATGTGCTAGGCAAGTGCTCTACCGCTGAGCCACAACCCCAGCCCCAGTACTGGGTATTGAACCCAAGAGCACTCTACCACTGAGCGACACCCCCAGTCCTTTTAAATTTTATTTTGAGACAGTGTCTCAGCAAGTTGTTAAGACTGGCCTCAAACTTGTGAGCCTCCTGCTCTGTCTCCCAGGTTGATGGCATTACAGGTGTGCACTGCTGCACTTGTCTAGATAATGCTTACTTTTTATGATTCCAAGAACACAGAGCAGGCTGGGGTGGAGGGAGGGGTGAAAGGGGTGTCAGACCTGTAAGAGCAGAAGCCACTCTTCTGAGACGTAGCCTCTCTCTTCTCGGTGGCCACCACAGAGAAATACTAGTAAAAGAGAGAGAGAGGAAAAGAAAGGGGGGAAAAAAAAGATGAAAGAAATGTGCCCCAGTCACACACTTTCAAAGGAAAGAGAAACTGGTTTCCCTGGGCTGGAGAGGGGAGGCCACCACACTACTGGGACCTGCCCATCCATCCTGGGCAGCACCAGGCTTCTTCTGGGAATCGGATCAAAGGGCACATTTGGGTAAGAAGTGGAGGTGGAGTCCTGTGTAATTAATACCTCGCTTTTGCCATGGATCCTGGCCAGGGCGTCCTCCTCCATGTGCACACACCTCCCTGGCTGGGCTACCCGGCATGGGTCCTGGGTCCTAGGTATGCACACGCAGGATAAGAGAGATGAGGGCGAGTGGTCCCTCGTGGATGAACGCTGAGGTGTGATCAGCAGCAGGCTATTTGTACAACACTGATTTTCTTCGTAAAGAGAGATGAGCTTCAGGTCTTGGTTTACACCATTAGTAAAACACACACACACACACACACACACACACACACACACACTCTCACACGCATGCACGAATCCCACTGTCTTAAGAAGCTACTTACAACCACAACATGTCATAGTAGGCCAGTGACAGCTCTTTAACAAGAACACTGGCAGTTGCTTCGGCACAGTGGAAAATTCCCTGGCGTGGACCCGCACACACGCTCCGTTCCAATGACAACTTAATCCTGCCAGGACGGAGGTGTGCAGAGAACAGAAAGTCATCGCTTCTAGAAACTGTAAGTTTAAAAGAAATCATAAGGTCCAAGGATGGGAACCCTCACCTCCTCAGCTGGCATCCAATTTAGTGGGGACAGTCACTTTCCCTCACCTCGTCCTCTGCTGTGACAGGACGAATGTGCTCAGCCTGAAAAGCTCACCAGGGTCCCCTGTTATCAAAGCCCAGGGAAGTTTACACTTGGCAGGGAAGGGGCACATAATTCAAACCTGACATCCTCCTCTGAGTAAAGGAATGGGCTGGGAGTCCTTGAGTTCTCTTGACAAGCCGGGAGGGAAGCAAGCGAGCAGCCGCCCACCACGGTTCCCACAGCCATCCCCAGCGCACACCCGACACCCGGCTCAGAGCTGAGCAGATGCCGCCTAAGCCTTTAAAGCACGCACTAATTGCACTAATTTAGCTAACAGTCTCTGTTTCGTCCCCCACCCGAGTCAACCAGCATCCTCTGGTACTGCTGGAGAGATGCAAGCTGTTGGCTTTAGTGTTATTTTGTCAGCCATTAAACGATTCATCGGAGTCATTAATTGATTTATTACTGCTGCCTGCTCAGAGGGTTTAGCAAATAAAGAATGATGTAGGTCACAATGCAAAGGAAATTGGACCAAACAACGCCACAAGGAACTGGGCACTTACAGTATCTGCTGCTGTCCATTCCAGCAGCCTGCCACTCCCCACTGTCAGGCAGGGGACAGCATAGATGGCCCTCCTGCCTGAAATCCAGGAGCCAACCTGCCTCCTAAGCAGGCACTCATGCTGCCAAAGATGTGGGAGGTGGGGGACACTATCTGGAGCCTCCCAGAGCTGGCTTCTGGGCACCTGCCAGACACTGTCACCAGCAACTGAGTATAAGAGGTCACAGAAGTCTGCACTGCTCCCAACTGGGATGGGGATCCAGGGAGAGTGTCTCCCCTGGAGGTGACACACTCCAGCCATGGCCTGTCTCTCTCCCGCACTGCCATGGGAGCAATGAGAAAGCAACAGTTGACGTGTTAACAGGTGCCGCCTAACGCCTGGCCTTTTATGTACTTATCTCTGATCCTCTCAACAGTCAGTCCTACGGGGGGGTAGTGGCATTATCTTCCTGTGTAAAGAGAAGAACACTGAAGCTCAGAGAGCTGACCTGCCCCAGGCTGCACGGCAGGCCAGGAAGTGGCAATCCTGGGACTCAAACACAGGCTACCTGGCTTCAAAGCCCACATTTCTTCCCCTCTACTTCTTCAGACTTACACAAAAGGGCCCAATACCTAGAGCTTGGCCCCACAAGAACCCTGACACAAATAGGCAGGAGATGAAGAGTACGGCCAACCATCCCTTCCCTCCTCAGAGCTCCAACTCCTTCATTTACAAAGGACAGGGTCAAGGTGGGTGATCTCTGAGGCCACACTGGGGAATGAGTTTCTACAGCTCAGTGCCTTCTTCCTCCTACTGCAACGCCACACCATGAATGTGCGTCACTTGGAGCCCATTCCTCCAGCAGTCCCACCAGTTTCCCTGCTGCCAGACTAGCCCTGTAAGCCCAGCCACATGGCAGCAGACCTGGGGACAACACGAGAGGGAATGGTGTTGAGCTGAGGGGGAATATCAACATTTCCAATGACAGGATCGACTGAGTCACACACAGATGGGGTGTGTGTGTGTGTGTGTGTGTGTGTGTGTGTGTGTGTGTGTCTGTGTCTGTTGGTCCCTGTGTCTGTCTAAACAACTCTGGTACCTGGTTTCCCTAAGAACCAAACAGCCATTCTGACATTCTGAATCGTTATCGGCCTGACCAAGAGGACTCATGATGCTGTCCAGTAGCTCTGGAGAACTGTCCGTCCTGGCAGGTTCAGAGGATGCCGTCTCAAAGGTGCTGCTTGGTTTGCTCCCAAAGCCATGCAGAGTGGGTAAAGGGTGGGTCAGGCACCTAGCATCAGCCTGAGTTTTGCTTCTTCCATGCTTGGCATCATCCTGGCCTACAACTCACGTTGGGGAAGGAGGGGGGCCTGTCACTTTAAGCTCACCATGGAGAGTTCACAGGTATCTGCTGGGGTCTACCAGGCACACAGGGCAGGGCTTTCTTGTTGGTAATCCCCAAGAATGAGTCGGGAGCATCCAAGTACACATATCCTTTATGGGTCAGATTGAGAGTCTGCTACAGAGGTGGGCCAGTGGCCCCGCCTGGGACCAGAGGTGGCCAGTCAGAGGCTTTCTGAAGGAAAGCCACAAGGAGCTGGGCACTTACAGTATCTGATGCTGTCCATTCCAGTGAAGTGCTCCAGCTGAGAACTCTGACCTGAACCTGGCTTGTGAACACACACAGGGTTTTCCAAGGAGGCCCGCCCCTGCTCCTCCCCTCACTAATATGTTTGGTACCAACACACAGGAAAGTCTTTGTAAGACTGACTTCAGGGTCCAATACATAAGAAGGAGTAACCTGTCCTTACTCACACAGACTCAGTCCGAGCTCCCGCTGGCGAAGGCCTTTCTTTCACGCATTTACTTGAAGAATCTGTCCAGCCACCTTCCACATAGGCTGCCCCCTCTCTCTGGAATGCTCTCTTCCTCTCAGGCCTGGGTGATACTTCTTTGTCCTTTCTGTGTTCCTCATCACAGCACTTGTCACACCTGACTGTTAATTCCTTATTAAATTAGCCAGCTGTCTTCCCAGAAATGGGGTAGGAGTGGTGTGCAAAGCACAGAGAAGATGCTGGCTCAGTAAATATTCTTTGGATGAATAAAATTCTTGCAGAAATCCTGTCTTTCAATAGTAGTCACCATGTCTACAAGGTCAAATTCCAAGACTAGCTAACTCAGTGACCTTCCACTAACTTACCATTCAGCTACACCCAGACAACTAGTCGCCCCCTCGAAGTCACCCCCAAAACCACACACACACACCCTGCCCGTGCATCTCTCAGGACGTGCTGTTCCCTCTGCCTAGAAACCTCAGCTCTGGGCACTGAAGAAGCCTACGTGCCGAGCGCCCAAATGACTTGTGAAGGCCACCTTCCTTAGTGTCATTAGTCCTCTCAGTAGAGTACAGGTGGAGATCATCAAGGACTTCCTCTCCCAAGGCAGCAGTGACGACAGCTGTAGCTGCTGCCCAGGGAAACATCTGACAGGTAACACAACTGAGTGGAGGGCCTGGGGAACTCCTGCTGTCGGTTCTCTCTGGGAGAAATCAAAGCCAGGCCTCAGGGGCAGGAAGGGGAATGGGTGGTCTCAAAGCCTGCTGCTTATTTTCAGACAGGGGCCATGCCCTGGCTCTGCCTCTCTGAAGAAAGCTCTCTGTTCCACTGGCCCACAAAGCCCCATGTTTTCCATAGGACTTGGAAAGGGCCCAGAGAACTGCACGTTACCAATGGGGCCAGAAGATGGAAGAGGGGCAGGAGTCACTCTTCGGTCTGGGCAGAAGCTGAGGAGGATGGCCAGGCACAGGCCCCATCCTGAGATGTTTTTCTCCACATCCTAGAAGAGGCACCCCACTGACAAAAGAATCTCCTGCCAAGCTGGGGACTGCCATCCACAGATGGACCCTCTAAGCCACAGATTTATGGGACGTGGTTCTTGGAAGCAGAGACAAGCCACAGAGCAAGCCCTGAGCTCACTGGGGAGGAATGCATCATCCTGGTCGGAGTGCCCCGCCCTCGATTCCTCACCCACAACAGGCGAGGGGAAGAGGGAAGGGAAGTCAGGGAGGCCAGGCTCCCTGCAGCCCACAAGGGCCTCTGGATGTACCTTGTTCTATTCCTTCCTTGTGTTGACCATGTCCACAAAATGACACCAGTCCCTCACCATTCGGGTCTCAGGTCCCCTCCCTGAGAAACACTACATGCTACTTTTACTTTCTCTGCTCACAAGTTCCCCATCCCCTCCCATTTATCTACCCACAGAACTCCTTGTCATCCATCAATGCCCAGCTTAAATGTCCTTGCTTTCCTGGGCAGAACAGGCAAAGAAGGCCTTGTGCAGGTTCATAAGTCAGAACTTAATACTGGAAGATGCTGGTTTCCACCTGGGTCCCTTCTGTGACCTCCAATGTGTCACAGAGTGAGCAGACAGAGCACTGGACTCAGGGCAGGAGTTCAGCTCCCACCTCCCCACCTAACTCAGAAAGGCAGGCAATTTGCCCCTGATGTGAGACGTGCCCTGGTAACATAGGATGACCTTTCTTGGAGTTGGCATGAGAATTAAAGAAACAAGAAGATAACGAAGGGCTATAGTCCTATCTCAACCTCCCTCTATTCCATCCTTGCTCTTTTCTCATAGTCACAAGAAACACTCACTGGCCCCCAGCCTTGGTACCGGCTCCCTGCCAGCTTCCGTCATTCCAGTGCATCCCTCAGGCCACCATGGGCACCGGGCAGGATGATCTGCTCACCCTCCAACTGCACATGAGCCTCTACCTGTAACTCTTCAGCAGTTTCTACACCTGATGTTAAGAGGTGGACAAAGGCTACCTCCCCACAAAACTGCTGGTTTTGAAAAAATAGAACCCAAATGTTTGCTATGTCTAATAATAAATACAGAATGAGGAGGGGCTTTGGAAGACAAAGCTAGGCCTGCCCTTTTAGGAAACTGCTCATTCTTCTCTTTTATGAAGATGGGACCTCGGGGGCAAGGGATATAGCCAGTGGTGGAGCACTTGCCCTTGCATGCATGAGGTCCTGAGTTCAATCCTTTGCACCACATATACACACAAAAATATACCAAGATGGAAGTCAAAGAACAGAACAGATTTGCACAAACCCAAATGTTAAAAGGGGTGAAATGGGGCCTTCACTCCCACAGGCTCAATGTTTCTCTCTTCACACTCTTGATAGTTTAGTTGGAGGACAGAAACACAGCAGCCTCCGGAGAGATTCAAATTTGATTCACAGTTCCACTAGGAAGTCAGATAGTGACAGCAGGACTGTCCTTGACAGGTGACCAACCAGTATCCTGCTCTGTAACAAATCTAGTCTAAAGAAGTCTGGCTTTTTTTTTTTTTTTTCCCTCTCCCTAATTCCACCAAAGGCCATGGCCTAGGTCTTCTCCACCCGAGACAGAAACTTTTAAATTCAGGCAATGCTGGGTCCTCAGAACTTTGAGGCCCTTAGAACGGGAAGAGTCCCACAGCTACTCTGGCCCACATAGAATAATCAATGGCAAGAAAGGTCTGGGATCTGGGCTCCCCAAGATGTCTGTGCTCTAGTTGGCCTGTCTAGAAAACAGGGATGATGAACCTGCCTGGCACACACCAGTCAGGTATTCCATAAATACTTGTTGAATGGACATGTCTAGGCACTCCAAAGAAGGACAGGTGTTGCCCCATCCCGTGGGGACCAGCCAGGCACTGCTTCCCTGTAGAGCAGAGCCTCAACACTCCCAGAATGGCATAAGCCCCAATATCCTAAGTCTTACTCTATGTTGGCAGCAAGGGAAGCTGACCTCACTTCCCCAACAGCTTCCTGAGGTAGGCAAGTTGCTCCTTTATTATATGGCCCCACTAAGGACCAGAACTTCTTAGATGTCTTACATGAGGTCATAGTTATCAAGGGCTAAGATTTTCTTTCTGGCTGGGTCCAGATATACCCCACCCCACACACACACACCGTCTAGTGGGAACCAGACGATTCAAATCATGGAAAGAAAAGACCTTAGCCTGAGGCTCAGCCCTCGGGTTCTGGCACCAGTTTGGGGCAGGTGTCCTCAATCTTAATTTGACCATCTGTACCCTGCCTGGCCTATTCCACACAGTGGTGTGAAAGACAAAATGAAGAAATGAACATAAAAACAGTCTGTGAACAGAGGACAACACCCAACCCCCACCCGGACGATCCAAGGATCTGGGAAAGAAAAGAAGGTGCTGCAGTGACCAGGGCGCAGGGCGAGCAGTCAGGCCTGGCTGGCTGCCCCTCCCCTATAAAATGAAGGGAGTGTATTCAATTTCTGGCTTCCAAGTCTGGCTACACATCAAAATCATCAAGGAACTTTAAACTACTTGCTGCCTGTGCTCCTTGGGCTACAGGGAAGGTGCAGGAATCCAGCTTTTGGAAATTGCTAGACCAGAAGTTCCATCAGAACCCACCGAAATTCTGCCTCTGACCTGACCCCAACAGGGAAATAGACCCCAGGTCTGAGGACAGCTGGACCAGATGGGCAGGCTCTTTGTGCCCCCTCACCTCCCCAGCAAGGCTCCCAGGAGGCCTACAGGATGCCTCCGGGTACAGGTCAGGGCTTCGACAGCCGCCCAAACAGGTACAGCCTAGATTTAATTGGCCTCTCAGTTAAGCTTTCTAATCTCATTAAAGCTGCCTCCATCATGCAGACCTAGGTCCTGAATCTAATAACAGAAGAGCACTGCTGGGCCCCACCGTAAACTGATTTGAGTCTGGGAGGCCCGAGTGGAACTCCTCTCTAAGCACACTGCTGCCACGTGGATGGCATAAACTCACACTCAAGAAAAGGGACACATCAACAGGGATGGGGGTGGTAGAGGTGCACCCAGCAGGGGTGCAGGGCCACATCTACCTACCTCACCATGGGGCACTGCTGCTGTCCTCAAAGACTTTCAAGAAAAAAATGACAAAGTTATTTGACTTCATCTCTTATCAGGCACAATACCAGAGTTCACCCTCGCCGGGACTACCTCCCTTCCTGCCCAGTCCTTCTGTGGCTTTAGATGCCTACTTCACTCAGGATGGGAAGGTGGCAGCAGAGGGTGTGGTACAGGCTCCAACAGCGGGCTTTCATCTTCGCAGGAGAAGGCTCTTCCTGCTATTCACCCTCTCCCCAAACCCCTCTGCCCCTCCAAGAGGAGGTACACCATGAGCCACTCTCGCACAAGTGCACCAGCAGGGTCGAGGAAGGACCCAGCTCCTGACAAGGCTCTGAAAATACCACAGTCCACGTGTGCAAACATCCCTGTGCAAACACACGTCACCTACTCCTCCATCATCTCGCTTTGTCTAAATATAATCCCAAGAAAATAACTTGGCAGCAGCGAGAAATTCTGCAGTGGGTTCAAAATAACAAAAGCACACAAACACACACACACAGCAATACACACACACTTACACACACTTCTGATGAAGGTGCCAAATTGGGCCCAGCACCTGAGACACTCACTCCCAGGGTGTACTGGGGACTCTGGGCTGCTGAGGGCTCAAGCCTGTTATTATGATATTAATGGAGAAGACAACATTTTAGAAGGGAAGAGACTTGATGCAGGTTCCAAGTTGGCCAGCACAGATGCCCTGTCCAAGGGAGTCTTTAGAGGGCACGCCCAGCAGAGTACACACACACACCCATTCCCACACCCTCTAGGACTCACTGCAAGACACTGACATTTTCCACTTCACTTGCCAAGAATGGAGCCACCCTGCCCTGAGTGCTTGAGCCTCCAACCCCTGGAAACAAAGGCAGCAGTCATGGGGGTGTGCTAGCACACCTTAGCACTGGCCTGATGTCCTTCCACTGGCTGCCACTGTCACCAAAAGAGAAACTAAAGCCCAGTGCAGGAGACAAACTACCCACAATCTGGCCAGGATGACTAATTCAACCATGTTGTCACTCTTTAGATGTGGACATAGACAACCCCTGCCCCTCTTCAATGCACCCAACAAATCCAGGCTGTTTACAATCACCCCTAAGCTTACACTCTTAGGCACGAGGGCATCAAATTATCAGGAAAATATTTAAGGGTCAAGGAGGCCATGGGCAATCCTCCCAATCATGCCAGCTCTCCATGGGCTAGCCCAACTTCCCAGATTCCACATAATCACCCCTGAGCCACGTGGATGTAGACCTGAAGCCTGGACCACTGTGTCAGCCTCTTCACTGGTTCATCCTCCTCAGTCCTTCCCCTCATCCCCATCCTTCCTCCAGATCTAAGCCAGGCCACTAGCAGCCTGCTCACCACCTCAGAAGATTCTCTGCTCCCTGCTGCCCAGCAGCTTGGCCAGGCCCTTCACAACCTGGCCTGAACTGAGCTGCAGTTTCAGCTCACCCACACCCCTCCCTGCCAAGCCCGGCGTGTCTTTTCAAGCTCCCGTGCATCTGTACAGACTCTTCCCTACCCTGGAATGCCCTCCTCACACACTGCCCTTTCAGTCACCAACTTGTATTTCTTTTTTTCTTTCAAGTCCACACAGAGTGTCACCTGGCCAGGAGGCCCTCTGGGTAGATCAACTGAGGTCCTCTCCTAGGATGCCCAGCAACTAGGTCCTTAGTAGATCACCAGCATCTGCTCACATCTGTCTTTCCTACCAGACTGTAGGATACCTCCCAGAAGGCAGGTGTTGTCTTAAACGTCTTCGGCACCTAGCAGAGCGTTTGGCACATCGAAGTCACTTCTAGGCCAATGTCATCTCTGAAAGAAACTTAGAAGTTTCAGAACCAATGCCAGAGACATCATTTAATCCAATCCTAGTTTTCTGAAGTTGAAGAAAATGAAGGACCAGAGAGGATAAGGGAGGTCAGACAGTACTCGTTAGCACTGAGGCAATAGAGGCTGGCTCAAGTCTTCACAGACTGCGCCTGGCTGGTGAAAAGCTCCAAAGACCATCCTCCAACCCACCAGCTCTACAGTAGACTCAACTCAGGCGAGCGCTGACCTGAGGGAGGTCTAGAGGCAGCCTGGGAGGAGCTGGCTTGGGGGCTCCCAAGACCAGCAGAAATAAAAGTATCTCCAGGCTGGAAGTCCCAAGAGTGCAGAGTCCCAGGTCAGCTCAGCTCAGTGCCCAGCAAAAGTGCTCAATGAGGACACAGGGAAGGAAAGAACTAAAGATGGCTCACGGCATTTGGAGGCACTCGATGACCACATGCTATTGCACAGGTTAGTGGCACAGAAGACCAATTACAAACCTATGCAGTACCAGAGACAGGAAGGATTGTTTCTACCCAAGGGTGGGGTAGTCTGGGACAGCTTCACAGGGCAGTGACATCTGATCAGACACCATCTGTTATTTTTCTCTAATTGTTCCACATGTGTGAAATTTTGATTCTGAAGCTAGAATGTAGACTCTGGGAGGGCCAAGACTGTGGCTACTTTCCCCGCCTTCCCTAGCCCCCTCTCCACAGTGTCCAGTCCCAGCAGATACTGAGGGAACATTATTAAGAGTAACGAACGGACCACACGTTTTTATTTCAAAGAAGAGGTCAAGATAAAGCTGCTTTCCTAAACATCTGCCTTGCCTTGCTGAAGTGCCTGAGCCCCTTCAGGAAACCCAACAGTGCCCATGGGCCTGGGGTGGCATTTTCTGTGACAGGTACTATCAGATTCCACTGAACACATCCAGTGCTCATCGCGTGGTACTGGGTCTTTCACCACCTTATCTACTTCCCCACAACAATGCTGTAAGAGGAATGAACAGCCGCATGGGACAGGCTGGGGGAACTGAAGCTTGGCAAGGTCGGGGCAGACCTATACCCTACAATTTTCTACAACATCACACAACCTGCAACATCAGTTCTTCCACAACAGAAGCCTCACCAGGACCATTTGGCAGGAAAGAATCAGTACTCATTCAGAAATCCCATCTGCAAGAAAGTACAATTTGAAAATAAAAAAGCCAGCTTCACATCACCTTTGTTTAGCGGCACAAACTAGCCAAGGGGCACGCCATACCAGACAGTTCTCACTACACAGACCATACAACACGCCCAGCTTCTACAGAGTGGACCCCACCTTCTCCCTCCTGTGGGTTCTGGACACCCCCCACAGCCCCTGAGTCACACTGGAGATTCTCCAGAGGCACTGAAGAATGCAAACTTCAGTGATTCCTTTTCTTATTTGGGTAATGGCCACTTTGCAATTCTCCCTCCCACGCTGGGACTGTCTCTGCTCCTAAGGTGCATAGCCCTGAGCAGGCGCTCAGGCCAGGGAGAGAACCATCACCAGGATGGGTGAAAACACACAAAACAGTCAGCTCCAAGCCAAACAGACTAAGCCATTCAGAGCCGAGTGGGGCTGAGCAGATGGGAAGCTGGGCATCCCCCGCCTGCCACCCGCCTGCCCGCCACCACCACCACCGCCGCCACCCTGGGTTCCGGGACCTTCACCACAGTGGTATAATTATAAGGGGTGACCGTATACTCCCAGGGCTGCCCCTGCTCCCAGGCATCTGTGGGCACCACCTTCATCTGGTTTGGGTTTAGAATCCTGCTCAAGCCTCCCCCAAATCATAGATGCAAAGGCAGGAATGCTGGCTCGGAGGTGGGGTTAGGGTACTCCTCTCCGGAGTCTCTTAGGACTTTAGGGGAGGGGGGGGGTCTTCTCTTTCTTCCCAGCCTGGTCCCTGCTGCTCTCCTTCAGAGCATCCCCCACATGTGCGATGACATCGTCCCATGTAGGTGTCCACTTGTCTCCCCTCCAGCCCACGAGAGCAGGGACAGGGCAACCTTGCAGTGCTCACTGTGGTACCCCACACCTGGCACAGGAAAAATGCACTCAAATGTCCGCTGAACAGATGCAGCTCAAAACTGAGCACGATACTGTCGCGTTAACTCCTCTAGTGTCTGCTTCCTTCTCTAACCCTTAGGTATTCCGAGGGCAGAAACCCCTGTGTCCCACTTGCTGCTGCCTCCCACTGTCCAGCACTTAGTGGGCACCTAATCAATACCTGCTGAGCAAAGGTGTGACCACGGGCCTCTCCAAGAATAATAAAGATTCATCAATGGAAAGACATCCGCCACACTAGAGAGCATGAAGGCTGAACCTCTGTGCTCTGCCGTGTGTAGCCAGGAGAGTGTCTTGTTTATGGCCACAGACCAAGTCCGCCCGGCCAATGCAGGACTTGCACCTAGGTCCCAAGGCCAGGCTCCTGACACCCAGCCATGCCCCGGTAGTGCTGGATCCCAAGGGGGAGACGAGGGGCACAGAAGGCAGTGCCTGCTGCTCAGAAGGAGTGGGTAATCTGCCGGGGCAGCCGAGACAGACACGTGAAACAATTAGTGAACGAGATAACTGCCAAGCGAACAGTATTATATCCTGATATAATAAAGTACACGCTGTACAACACAATTAGAGACAAGAGTGAGGCACACCGCACTAATTACACAGGACAAAGAGGGAGCTGATGGAGCCGTGGGGCACACTGGTGCTGTCACAGAAGGCTCTAGGGGCCAAGAGACCAGAGGTAAGCTTGGGGTGGGGCAACTCTGCCAGGAAGTTCTCCTGACTACCACTCTCTCTTTGGTGGCTGCCCCTGGTCCCCATACTAGATGGTCCCTCTTCTGATACTCTGCTGCCCTTTTTTAGGCAGCCTCATACTGACCACACTGGACTGCCAGGCCCAGGGACAGGGGCCAGGTCCTGGCACCAAGCCAGGCTCTGCATCAGTATTTCAACATACACAATCCCCAGCATTGCTCAATACCGCATGCTCCCACTCCCACTGTGCTGAGCCCCTGCACACACCCTCTCATTCTGCCCTATGTCAACCTGAGGAGGTGCAGATATTAAGGTCAGTAAGCTGGAGTCACCCACCCAAGGCCACAAGGCAAAGAACAGCAGAACGGACAGCATAAAACAGGTCTACCCCCTGCAAACCTTGCCTTCTTAATCTCTGTGCTCACACTGTTCTGCATGGCAACCCTAGTCACAGGTGGCACCAAGTACTCAAACTGTGGGTGGTTTCAAACAGAGATGTGCTTTGAGAGAAAAATATATACCCGCAGAGGAAGAGGCACTGGCCAGGCGGGGCTCAGGGAGTGGGGGTGGGTGAAGGAGGCACCGGGCAGGTGCGGCTCTGGCAGGACAGGCCATTCTGGGCAGAGCGTCCACTGCTTGCAGAGGCCACGTGCACAGGGAGTGGTGTGAGCGGGCAGCCGCGGGAGAGGCAGAAGAGTGTAGTTCAGACATTTCCAGAGCCAGAACCTGGACGTGCTGCTAGACAGGGAATCCTGCTGGAGCCAGGCGGAGGCGGACGGTGGGAGAGCTGCTGGAGAATAGATGGTGCTCACCAGCAAACACCAGTGGGGCAAGGACACAGGCGCCGCAGCCATCCTGTGCTGAGGAGAGTACTGGCCCAGCAGGGGCAGCTGCTGAGAAGGTGATCAAAGATACACACATTCACAAAGCCCAAGAAAATGCTGGCCACCACCATCACAAAGGAGCAAGGCTACACAGGCTTGTTTTATACCTAAAAGGGGCACCCCCATCCTCCTCCCCTGGGGCTCGTTGGGGAATACAGTGGTTGGTATCTGTGAGTTACCCAGCACAAACACAGACCCCTCCCTGCTAACGTCACGGGTCCTCTGAATGCTTCCTTTCCCTATTCACGGGCACACAAAACCTGCCTAGTACAACTGGGTAGCACGCTGCAGAAGGTCAATAAATAGTAACTTTCTATTTTCAGATGTCATAGCTGAGGAGACAGCAACTTAGATCCACCTCTGACTGGAGATGGAATTTAGGAGAGCAGAAAGTCACTATACTGAGTGACCTCTACCAGGGGACATTCTTAAAATGGAAGAAAGCGCCAAGCTGGAAGCCACTGGCTTCTTTTGTCAGGCTGATGGACTGGAAGCCACGGAGCTGCAGTAAGGGCACTCAAGTCTGGACACTCTCCTAAAAGATGTACTATAGGCAAAAAGCAGCCCTTATTGAGTCTGGGGGCTGGAAGATGAACATCACTGTCTGGTCCTGTCTAAGAGACTTTCTCCTATGCTGCCAGTTTCGTCTTAAGCCCAGTCGCTCTTGCCTGCATGCTGCATCCTATTACTTTGTCTTCTACCATGACACCCTATCACCACACCTCCTGCGTGCAGATACCACCTACCTTCAGAGCCCTGGAGAATGCCACCTTCCTCAGTAGCCCTTCCCAGATGCCCCCAACCTAAGGGTGATCTCCCTTCCATCACACCACCCAAACTGGCCACCTCTGGCCAGACTGGCAGCATGGTTCTTTCCCTAGTCCCTCCTGGGCCATAAGTCTCAGAACAAGACCAAACTGTACCTGCACAGAGCCACAGGATGCCTCCCCCAAGGAGCGAGTGAGAGAAAGGGAGGAATATGATAACCCACACCCTGGTGTGATAAGCCCCAGGCTGGTGTCGGCCATGTGTCAAGGAGCTCATCCACTGCAGGACGGGAAGGCTACAAGGCCAAACAGGCATAGAGTTTCAGGCTGGGACAACAGGCTCATTACTGGCAACCACCAAGTTATTTGAAACCGGCCTGTGTAGAGGAGCTAAAAAGCCAGTGCTATAGCACAGCCTCACCTAAGGCCACCTTCCCTCTTACCTGGCCATCCCTGTGATAAGTGGGAAAGTTGCGGGCAGGAGCGAGAGCCAGGACCCGGGCATTTCTCAGGAGCTGCCACTGGTGTTGTTTTCAGAAAGATGACGAGCAGAGCCTACGCTTGTGTTGAGTACTTCTTGTGATCACCTCTCCAAGCATGCACCTTCCTTCACACCAACCCAAGGCATGACTGCTTTCTAAGAACCAGTTCACAGAGCAGGAAACTGAGGCTTAGAATGCTGAAAGCCACATGGAGGTAGCTAGTACCACAAGGCTCTTTTGACTACAACTATTCTACCAGGGCCAAAAGCCATTCCTTCTTACCTTGGCATTCAACCCTGGTGGTTTTCAAGGACAAAGAATAAAGACTCAAACAGCACTCCAGCCCCACAGTTCCCGGATAAAGCCTGGGCTTTGAGATTCCACCTAGGCCTTGCTGCATCAGCCCCCTACACTCCCATTTCAGGGTTACACTGTGCTCCTTATACTTCTGCTTTTCTAGCCCTAGGGCTTAGAGGCCCACTGCCTCTTTTGAAGGCAATGGCTTCCCCACCATTCTGGCTGCCCAGCAAGCACCCAATCTCTGCTACCAAAGCAACTCCCAAGTCACCTTTTCTACCGACTCCCGCTCCATCTCCCTCAGTCCAGACAGACCCACCTCTCCCTGTCCTTTGTACCTGGGCCTTGCAGGGAACCTACACCACTTCACTGTCTCTGATGCTTCATCTGCCTCTTAGACTTGGGCTCCTAGAGAGCAGCAACCCTCTTTGTATCCCCAGTGTTTGCAGAATATATTGTCATACCTTTAAAGCATATCTTTACATCATCACTAAAGCATATCTTCCCCAAAACAACCAACCTCCACACTCTTCATCAGGGATGCTTATTAATAATTAAAAAAAAAATTAAAAGAGTAGGAGAGGGCTGGGGTTGTGGCTCAGCGGTAGAGCACTCGCCTGGCACGTGTGCGGCCCGGGTTCGATCCTCAGCACCACGTACAAATAAACCCATTGTGTACAGCTAAAGCAAATAAATAATAAATATTAAAAAAAAAAAAAAAAAAGTAGTAGGAGAGGCTGTCATCACCAAGAAACCAGGGATTCATTATGAGGACAGTTCTGAAAACTAAGGGTCTTTAAGAATACCTAAGGGTTGGGGATGTAGCACAGTGGTAGGGTGCTTGCCAAGCATGCACCAGGCCCTCAATTTAATTCCTGTTCCACCCCCTGCCGCCCCCCCCAAAAAAAAAACTAACTTAAGAAAAGATAATCTCTGCTGGTAGCATGTACAAGAAAAAAAATCTCACTGGTTTGGAATAATTAGCAACAGGAGATGAAATGCTGCTCTGATCTGTCACTATAACTAAATCACAATGCTTTTCTGATGGACCACAGGAGGCACGCAGAGAATGCAGCTCTAGTGACTAAATGGGGGAAATCTGTCATTGGTGCACCTAGGGCAGGTAAGCAAATGCAACACTCTGATGTAGAGGAGTTTAAAATCATCAAGCTGGCTACAATCTTCCTGCATCTTATGAGCGCCACTCGTTTGCCTGGCAAACCTGCCTTCTGGTCTGGGCCTACTGGAATGGGGCAGGAGCCCTGCCCCAAGGGAGGTCATAAATTTCTATCAGATCTGGACGGATCGAGCCCTCCCTCAAACAACATGCAATTTTCCAAATACCCTAATGAGAGTGATGATACTAGATTCAGCCAGAGCAACTGACACTGGCCAGTGTAGACTTCAGCCAAGCTGCAGTAACAAGACAACCGTGGCACCACGAGTCCCTTTCCCAGCTTAGCACAGAGAGAAATAAGATGGATCACCAACAGCCAGCCTTGCCTGCCACTGATATTTCGGCCAATGTTCCTGTCAGGATTTGAGGCTGACTGCACTGTAAGAAATGATTTGTCCTTTCCACACATATACAATGAGCTGAGAAACTGCTGGGCAGTTGGGAAGTTGGCTTCTTTGCCACTCACTGTTTCTGACACCACTTGGTTAACTCAAAAACCCTGCAGTGGTCCTGAATCCCTAACTCCCCAATTGCCCTGTACTCAGAAATAACCAAAAGCATTAGCCACAGCCAAAAAAAGGAAAAAGAAAACCCCCAGGAACACACCAAATCCATGTCTAACTCCTTTGCCCCTTGGAACAAAACCCATTGCAGGCACACACAAAGAGGGGGAGGCAGGACAAAGGAGAGGCCAGGTCACACTCAACAAGGCGCTTTCTTGTCGTTTCCAAAACAGAACTGTCTTCTATTAAAATGTTCTTGTTGCTCGGATGTTGGTGGGGGTGGGGATGCACAAATCTCAAAACAAAAGGCCAGACGCGGCGGGTGGGGAGGCCTGAGCAGCTCCTGCTCCCTGCACACTTCCAAGCCTTTGAATGGCCGCAGATCTGGGTCCAGAGCTGGCAGCTGTCTGTTATTATCCAAACAACTCCAAGGGCCCCAGCACCAGGGAGCGTGTCCCAAGCAGGTGAACACCATCTGCCTGGCTCTGACAAGATGCCCGTCTTCATGCCTGCTGCTGCCAGCAGGCTGCGTGGACCTGGGGAGGCACAGCTAGCCTCCCCACCCTCCCTGGATGGCTCTCCAGTGCTCAGCCGGCTTGCTTCTCTCTACTGGGGACCACAGGCTCAGTCACTACCTGGCATTTATCACAGAGGGAGGGCTCTTTTTAGAAACACTTGGTCATCTTTCATAGAAATTTCTAAAGGCACTGAGAGCATGGGTTTTCTATTTGGGAGGAGCACAGAGTTAGGTATACATAAAAAAGAAAAAAGAAAATGGCCCAGTGACACACCTTCCCAGGGGTTAATTTTAAGAAGGGTTTTTAATTGATCTATAAGGGAAAAAAAGTTTCTCCCTACCTTTTAAAAAGCACTCCCTGCATTAGCTAAAACATTTCCAACACACCCCAACCATTTCCCAGACCCTCCCTGTTTTAATTGGGGTAAGTGGCTCCCTGATGCAATCTGAAAAGTATACTAGTGTAGACCACAGCAGAGCAAGAACTAAGTGGGAAAGTGGGGCTGGGTGGGTAGAACTCTGGGGACAGACTTGGAAGGTCTGCAGTTCCACTCCTAGAAGAGAAAAAGATCCCCCCACCCCACCCCCAATTTCACAGATTACAGTATTTTCACTTGCTGGCCTGCCACATGTGCTTTAGAAGACAAAGTGACAGGCCTCACCCAGAACACTGGTTTGTCAACAGAACCTGCCCACCTTTGGGTCTGGATCTCTGTGGGGGTCTGATGGAACCTGGAAAGACCATGTGTTCCCATGCACATCTCTCTGGGGCTCTCAGACAATAAGTGATCTGAGATTTAATGTCTTCCAACCACACTTGCTTGGGTCTATTTGATACCAATTGAAAACTTTTTCTTGACATGGGCCTATTTGATGTGACAGGTGGGGATGATGCATGGGGAGAAAACTGGCCATCCCAGAAGGGGGCAGCAGAGCTAAGGTCTAGTGCTAGGCAGCCTCTGGGCTCAACAGCCTTGAGTGGGACCAGGGTCCTCATGTGCTTAACATGGCAGCTAAAAATACTCTAGGGAAGGGCTCTTTGCTTCCAGACAAAAGCCAGAGAGGAGCCAGGCATGTGGACAGCCTGTAAAGTCAAAGCTGAGCCCACCCCTACTAGCCCCCAGGCTCTGCAGGAGCTCTCCAGGCCTACCTAACTTGCAGGGCCTGTGTGGGGCTCATAAGGACAGTGGCAAGAGGGCTTGGAAAACAATTAGAGGACCATTCTAACAAATGTCCAAATTCAGTCACGCAGCATCTCACAGGGCTCTCGGAAGCAAGAAAGCTGGCCACGTAACCCACAAGGCTGAGCCATCCCTGGCTGCACTCTCACACCATCACTCGGGGAAGGAGCCAGCAGGCAGAGAGCGGCTGACTACAGCAAAGCAGCAGCCCCTTCTGTCCCACCCCAGTACCCTGCGCATTCAGCTACAGGATGAGCCAAACTACTGTCACTATAAAAAAAGCAAGAAGGTGCATGTAAAAATAGTCATTGCATTACTCTACCCAAAGTACGCTGTGTTGTGTCCCCAGGTCCATGACATCCACAGCAGCCGGTCCAGTCCCTGCCCAGGGCACCCATGGCTGATGGAGGCTCTTATACAGATACCTTTTCCCAACCTTCTCTGCCTCTCTGGAGCATCCTCAGGACGGTCTGCCTTCTCTCGTTCTTGTGCAACAATGCAGCAGCCCAGTGGAGAAAGGGCTCTAGGACACCGCACCACCTCCTAGCACTACAGTATTTCAAAGGACAGGGAGACTGGGCAGATGATCAGAAAGGGCTTCCTTTCACAAGGAAGGCGTCATTTGCAATAAAACGTGCAGGGGGTCACAGAGGACCAGGGCGGATATTCCTGGGCACTCCTTCACAGCCCTACTCTGGGTCTAAAGGAAAGAGCCAACCCTCTCCATGCCCTTCAGGCAGTCTTGTCCTGTTATCGCAGGTCACCAAGCCCCATGTCTAGACTAGACCTCCCTGGCCATGACGGGACGACTTCCAGGCCTTCAGGGTCCACTGGGCTTTGTTCCCTGAGGCCTCGGCCTGGGAAGCAGAGCACACAGCACAGTGTCCTGTTTGCTGAAGCCTCTGGGTTGTCCGTCCCCACTGAGCTCCCCCTTCAGTAGAGGGAGAGGGGGTCCAGTTTCCTGGAACTTTGAATCCACTTCAGAAAGGCAGGCCCAGGCGGGACGCCAGGGAGGGGCTGGGATGGGAAGGAACATCCTGTCTGCATCAGAGCCCGGGAGGTGGCTCCGGAACTACCCATGTGTGCTTCAGGCTTTTTCCCATTGAACAGGAAGTGTTCACTCTACCGGCAAACAAGTATCTGGGGTCGTGGTGGGGTGAAGGCAGTGGAGGCAACCACTGATTTGTGGAAGTGAGTGATCCAAGACAGTGGGTGTACAAGGTGGGGAAATCGGCTCCAGACGCAAGCCCGAGCCAGCCGCTCAGGGACCAATCGCAGTAATCAATCCTGCCGATACTCAGATTCTCAGTGGATGACCTGGGGGAGACGGCCTCAGCCTCTGGCTCCCCGGACAATGGGAAGCAGGCAGTGGGAGCACTGTCCCTAGGATTCCCCTCTGACAGTATGGGGATCCTGGCTGCTCTTCGAGGGAGTTGTGGGGGACAGGAGGTGCTCTCTGCCCCCAGCTATGCACCTGGTACCTTTTGACACCAAGGTCTTGCACAAAGTCTGGGGACCAAACGTGCTCTTCCCCACCACGGCTGCACCGTGAGTGATGTTGCTTAGGGTCAAGAGGAGAGCAGAGCCCTCCCAAACCTCGGCGCAGCTGGGAATTGGGAAACCTGGGACTTCACTTTTCAGTTCTTAGAAGTATCAGAGTGGTTGAGGTAGAACGTGGGAACCAAGAGGGACCAGCCAGGCAGTTAACAAGGAAGAGAGCTGGGGCCAGCACCCAGGCTTCCCTTCCCATCTTGGGGCTCCTCAATCCATAACCTTAGACTCAGTCCCCAGGGAAGACATGATTACTTGGTTGTCTGTGGGGACTTGGGGAAGGTGACCACACAAAGACAAGCCAGACCAACCAAATATATATGAGGACATATTCAAAAAAGCAACGTTAGGATGAGGATGTAGCTCAGTGGAAGAGCACTGGCTAGTATGGGAGAGGCTCTGAGTTCGATCCCTAGTACCACCAAATAAATAAATAAAGCTGTTTTGAGGACCTACCTATGTAGCACAAACTCCGAAGAATTAATACTTTGCCACTTCACAGAGCTCTCAAGTCCACAAGAAGGGCATAAGAATCTTTCTGGATCACACAAATGTGACCAACAGCTCTGGCTGAGAAGCTAGGCCAAATCTGGCAAGCGCAGTTTAACAGGACCACGGGGACTGCACTGGCACACACAGTAAGTCCTCATGAAATTAAAAAAGGTGTATTAAATATGTTATTAAGTAGATGAGAAGGTGGGCCTGTTGCTACAGTATTGCTTCCCAAGACAAAACCTCTACAAACTTAAGTTTTTCTTTAGATTCTTACTGCTTTCAAAGGACCTCAAAAGACACATAAAGAAAAATCTGTGGAGCTGTCCCTTCCTGGCATGAAAAGCCCACAAAGACAAAAGCCACCTGGGTATGAGCACTGGACAGGGAAGGAATACTTGCTGATGTGCCTGACTCTCCTTGATGAGCAGGAAAGGGGAAGGGAGCTAAAAATTCCAAGAACAAAAGAATGGCAGAGCTTGTCACTCTGGCCCTGATCATCCATGGCACCCTATCCAGCCATCTGTCACATCATATAGAAATTCCCTGCGTGTGATTCTGTCTGTCTTGAGAGACTGTTGGCTCTTATCCATCTCCCAATCCCCACTGAGCCTGGTGCCCAGGAGGCCCTGATAAACACTGCTAAACAAAGTGATGCTTCACGGTTACTTCCAGAGCCTTCCTGTACATGCCCTGGCTGCGCCGTTCCTCAAGGCCAAGGTGCTCTCAGTCACACGGCTTCCTTTCCTCATCTTTTTTTTTTTTTTTTTTTTTTTTGGGGGGTGGGGTGGGGAGTAGGGATTGAACTCAGGGACACATGACCACTAAGCCACATCCCCAGCCCTATTTTGTATTTTATTTAGAGACAGGGTCTCACTGAGTTGCTTAGCGCCTCTGTTTGCGGAGGCTGGCTTTGAACTCATGATCCTCCTGCCTCAGCCTCCCAAGCTTCTGTAATTGCAGGTGCCGGCCCTTTCCTCAACTTGCTGTGAGAGCACAGGAAGCCTATGCTGCACACTGGAGCACAAGATCACACCTGTCTCCTCTTTAGTCTCTGGAAGTCAGGGAGCTCAATACACACCACTCAGTGCTAAGGGAAGCACCCAATGGTGGGACATGGAGGTTAGTTCACAAAGTAGAAAAGCCATAGCATTTTTCATATATAGCACATGAAGAATTTCCTCAAAGATGAGTTTGATAATCCCCAGTGCAAGTAAAAGTGTAGTTAGAATACTCATTTATCTATTGCCCATATCCACATAAATCAAGTTAACCCACTTAAAAATAATTTGGCAAAGTGATTCAAGGGTCTTGAAAAAAGTCCACATTTTCTGGTCCAATAATTTCACTTCTGGGAATTGATTCCAAGAAAATGATCTAAAATGAAAAGCAAAGATGTTCACTGCAGTGTTGTGTATAATGGTAGGGTGGGAGGTGGAGACAGGAAGGGAGAGCCAACGATAAGGGAATGATTTGATGAAACCTGTGCAGCCATTAAAGCATAATTGTAAGTAACTAGAAATGTGCATCAAAAGAAAAAAGCATCAGACCACAAACACATGTAAACTTGGACAGCATTTTGTCCATGGCTAGAAATATGATAGGACAATAATACAAGGAATGTTTTCCTTTCACTTTCCAAACTTTCTTTAGTGTTCGTAAGAGACAGGGGCACCATACTTAAGGCAGGAGAACAGCAACACCTGCATCTCCATCTGCTTTCCAAACCACTTACCTTTTCTCCAGGCCAAGCCCTTAACAAGGACAAGTTGGGGGATACCCCAAATCAAGATAAATGAACACAGCTTCAAACAGCATAACACGACAACTCCAAGAATGACATTTCACCAAAAGGAATCTTCTGGGAGTGTTTAAATACCCTCCAAAAAACCGAACTGGGCAAGCAGGCTTCATATATCATGTGCATGTGTGTACAGAGAGCCATAATTTTCAACACAGAGATAGATACACCATTCCGTTCCTTAACAGCAGCAGTGGCCAACTTTCTACCCCAACCAGCCATCTGGGGCTCAAAGAGAAGGTGTCAGATTGATCACCAGGATAGGATTAAATTTTTTTTCTTCTTAAATCCCCTTAACTGAGAAAGCAGCTTGAGCCAATTCTGCTTTTCTCACAGACACCAAAACACCAAGCTATAGTTACACCAGTTCATCTTCACACCCCCAGAGTGTGGGGGGCTGGGACAGGATGAAGCTCTCCAAGCAGCTCCCTACTAAGTCTCACCTCCCAGCGGAGGAGCTAGAAACACAGACTTTAAGGAACAGGGCTGCCAGGAGAGGAGAGTGCCCCAGCCGGCTCTCCAGGCTTCCTGCAGATACGGAGATGGCAGCAACTCTCAGAGCCTCCACATCCCCACCCCAAGCCAGGAATCTCCCCCCGCTGCAAACATTTTCTGGACTAGAATATACTACCTGTATCAGGCTGCCCATCACAGCTAAAATATCCTTAAAACTTATGAGCGACAGATGGGAGAGAGGACACACCAGGCGTCTTGCCCCATGATCACGGTCTCCCCTCAGCAACCAGTAAGTGGGTGTTCCCATCCTATGGATGAGCAAGTCGAGACCAGGAAACACCACAGTCCTGTGGCTGAATCCTAGTGTTCCAGGCTCATCACACATCAACTGCTGCTGAGTGTGCAGAGCACACTCAGCCGAGGAAAAGGGCAAGGAACCAACACCTAGGGAGCACTGAGCACGTGCCAGGGACATCTGTATGCATTCTTTCTGAGCCTGAAACAACCTAGAGAAGTAGGACTGCTCCTCGCCCCAACCAACAGATGAGAACGGTGAGGCAGAGTCCCACTTCACACAGTGACCGCTCAATAGTCTTCTCCCACTGCCACTACTTGATGGGCAGTTCCTGTAAGAACAGGACTGTTAACCACCTCTGCAGCTCCAGCCAGGTCTCCAGCTGCAACTGCGCAGGTTCTCCAGGCATCTGCTTCTGCTGGGGGAAGGGAGGCAGAAGCCAAGGCAAACCCTCAAGGAGTTCCCTCTAATGGGGGAAACATCCAAACATACAAGACAGAGTAGCCAAAGGAAAGAGGTTCTGCTGGGAGGAGGGTGCTGTTTTTGTGGCTCAGCTCCTTGATGAGCTTCACAATTAGCATAAGCCCCCCAACCCTAACACAAGCCCATTACCTGTGCTACTGCTTTCCCCACCAGACCCTCCCAGGATTTGTTAATGATCAACTTTCCAGGCATTCCAATGAGACAATGACCACCTCCAGGAAAATGGCCAGAAGTAGGTTCAGCATCAATTTATTAGGTCATAAAAAGGGGTGGCGGCGTGGGGGCAGCTAAAATGTTGTGTTTCCAGTATTTTTATTGTTCTTCTTTTGGCCCCTGCCCTTTGAAGGAGGCAGGTGACCTGGGTGGGGTCTAAGGAATGAGCCAACCACAAAAACTAGAGCTGGGGAAAATGGTTTGAAACTCACTGTCTAGACAGACATCACCATTTTTCAGGTTTGGACAGGAGAAGGGGGTTCCCCCAAGCCATCAGTTGCCTCTGAAATGCAGCAACAGGGGCACCCACTTCATACCTGGGGGTGGGGGAAGGACTTCAGGGGTGAGTCAGAGTGTCCCTGCCCTCCAGGGCCTCCCAAATTAGTGGGGGTGATTCTTCACAAATGGCAGTGACCTCCAGGAGCAGAAAAGCACTGAATAAAAGTTATATGAAAGAAAAGCTCATTTCTGAGGTAAGAAATGTTGATACTACAAGGAAAAAAGACCAAGGGGAGGAGAGGCCTAACTTCAAAGAAGCCAAGACAGGTTAAACTAAACAGGTTCCAGGTTAACACCAGAGTCCTGAGACAGGCAGGCAGGAAGTCAGCACTAAGCATCCTCCCAGTGCTAGGAACCTGGGACAGACAGAAACAGGTCCTGACTTCAAGGAACCTGGGGAGAGAACGTATGGATCACTTGAATCCACAGAGGTACGTGGTAGAGGCTGGGCTGGCAACTCTACGATCAGCATAGCGCCTGGCAGACGATGGCTACAACCAATGAATTTGTGAAATGAATGAATGGAGCACCAAAAAGGGAACAGTTTGTTCTACTTGGGGAGGCAGGAAAGATTTTTCTGGGGGAAGGATCTGGTGACCAGTTGTAAAGGGAAGGAAAAGGAAACCTGCCTTTTAAGCAAAAGGAACAAGGGGCATGTCAGGCAGCAGGAACTGCACATGCATGGGCATAGTGGGCTGGGGGAATGGGTATATCCCAGGAAGTCCAGGGAGCACTTCAATTCATGCGGAAGACACCCTGGGAAAGAACACTGGCCCCACAGCATGCCCAGTGAGGGAGTGTGGGCTTCATTCTGAAGAAGAGGAGATACCCTCAAGATTGCAGATGCTGTGCAGCGGGGCCAAAGCTGCATTTAGAGCACAAGCTCTAGCCACAGTTTCTATTCATCTCAGTGCCCCAATTCCCAGGTAAGGAAACTGAGGACTGGAGTAGGGCCATTGCTTGCCTGAGGTGAAACGGCTGGATGGTGTCCATCCCTGGATTCTGTCCCAGGGCTCCTTCGGCCACACCCTCCCACCATACTGAAAGCTCTCACTGCATTATCTGAAATTTCTGCAAATGCTACAAAAACCTCTTCCCAGAAGAATCTGCACAAACAAGCAGTGTGACTCTCGGGCATGGGGAGGCCTTAACCTGCCTGAGCTGTGTGAAGCAGGAGAACTGATGCTGAAACCAGAAAGTCACTGTACAAATCAAGTGAAGAATGCACCTTGGCTGGTAAGCCCTCCAAGGATGGTGGGTTAGTGTCACTCCCTCAACATACTTGAGTGTCTACTGTGGGTTGTTCTGGTAATCTAGGGCAGGATAAAGAAAAAGAAGCTGAAGTTTACTAGGGTCAAAATGGATAAAACATCCCAGGAGAGCTGAGCCTGCTGTCCTATAAAGTAAGGGGGTTGAGTAGGCAAAGAAAGAGTAAAGCCACGATGTTCCACACATTGTTTGATTGCTTGTAGATTAAAAACAAGAAGTTGGTTGGGAAAGAGACTGGAAAAACAGAATACATGTTGTTCTACCTTGCCCTTCCAGAGTTTCAGTACTGGAAAACGACATCCAACTGGGTACAGTGGTGCATGCCCCAAATCCCAATAAATTGGGAGGCTGCAGCAGGAGGACTTCCAAGTTTGAGGCCAGCCTCAGCAACTTAAGTGAGACCCTGTCTCAAAAGGCTGGGGATGTATCTTAGTAAAGTACCTTAGTAAAGTACCCCTGAGTTCAATCCCCAGTTAAAAAAAAGAAAAGAAAAGAAAATGGCAGCAGGTCTGAGGAGGGAAAAGGGCCACTGAGGCCCTGGTTCCAGCCTTTAAAGGTCCAGTTGATAAGATCACTATACACAAAGATTCTGGTTTGGTCTGAAGTCTCTGCTACTCCTCTTGTCCCTCAGGCAACCAGGCAGGAGAAAGTAATAGCAGTTTCAGGTAGTAAACAGCACTGATGGAGACTAAAGAATCCCATGGATCTCAGACACCTGAAGCCCACCACAGCAATGCAGGTAAACTTCTATGGCATAGGGAAGGCGGCGGCTTCAGGGGGGGGGGGGGGGTAGAGGGCGGGGCGGGGTGTATTTGAGTTTACCAACCAGGCTAGCTGCTAGCTACCAGTGTGAGTGACAGCCAGACTTCTCTTATTTGTGTCCATCGCTAAGCTTCTGCTCCTGGGTCAAGGAGACAATCCCCTCTAATGATGGCAAGGATGGCAGGCTGCCATCAAATAATGCCCCTGAAAAATAAGGACCAAGTCAACCAGGAACACAGAATGTGAGCTACAGAGACGCAGAAAGCAAACACCCCTCCAAAAGTGGAAAGAAGGAACAAGAGGACCAGCCACAGTCAACCAGGCCAGGCTCAGGCAAACCACAATCCACTTACGTCCCTGGGGTTAAGTCAACCGGCATGACCAGGTGATCTTTCAAAGTCCAACCCAGCATCTGACAGAGCAGGCACCCACACAATCACTGGTACCCCTAAACTGCAACATACACCTTACTGAAGGGCTGGGGATAAAAAGCCAGAACCCTTGGGCTGGGGTTGTGGCTCAGCAGCAGAGCGCTCACCTCGCACGTGCGTGGCCCAGGTTCGATCCTCAGCACCACGTAAACATAAATGCATTGCATTGTGTACAACTAAAGTAAATAAATAAATATTAAAAAAAAAAAAAAAAAAAAGCCAGAACCCTTGCCTTCTGGGACCACTCTCATAATGACTTACACTCCATGGGTCTGTTCACAAAACCCCTACCTATGATTTTCCAAAGAACTCAGGAAAAGCCTCCAAGCTTCCAGGACAAAGCAAAGACAGATACGTATTTGAATTATCAGGATCTTCCTGGGGTGGGTAGAACAGAAAGTTATAGGGTCCTTCCCCTCCCATCTCCCAGCTTAAAGAACCACTGGTCATCCCCCAAGCAAGAGCACCTAAAAAGTGTTTGTCAGTTGGGAAGGGAAAAAAATTTTTTTTAAGGCTCTAAACTCTGTCTTAAAGAGTTAAATTAAGCTTTGTAAAAGGCCAAGAGATGCACAGATATCAGGCAGTTTTGCCAAAGAGGGGAAAGTGAATTCCAAAAAACAGACAGATCCATGCCCCAGCCCCAGGCCTCAGGGATCCCAGGACCTCTCCAGCAAGTTGGGCTGGGAGTCAGACCTTGAAAACCAGTTCCTCCAGCAGGGCAGGAGGCATCCTGCTGAGGGGTGGCTCCCCATCTGCCCAGCCTCGTGTCCCAGCCTGCTTGCCAGACTCTGTCCCAACAGGCAAGTGGGGCTGCTCCTGGCCTCACCTCGCATGCGATCTGCCTCCAGGCAAGCAAAGGGCAAGGAGAGGGCATGGGGGTGGCGGGTATTTGGGGCAAAGCTGGTCTCAGATTGCAAAAAGTCTGAATTCTAATGACAGCTGAATTCCCACCGGTTCCAGAGGTGAATAAGACTAACCCCAGAAAGAACAGAGGAAGGCTCAGACCCACAGAGATGCCCTGACTCTAACAAGTGGCTCTGCTTCCCCCTTCAGGCTAGCCTGGGCCCACCCAAGCAGGATGTACAAGTGGGTGCAACAGGTGTCCTGTGTGTCCCACTCCAGTAAGATTCACTGAGTATCATTTATAGAGAGCCAGCATTGCACTAATGCATTACCCTAGGCATTTTACAAGGATTATCTCATTTAATCCTCAAGCATCCTTGGAGAATGTTTTATCCCCATTGTATAGATGTGGGATGCGGGAGCCAGGAGGTGAAGCCCACTGCCTGAGTTCCTGAGGTCAGTAACTAAGAAAGTGGGCATCTCATATCCAGCCCCAATCATGGAAAGCATCTTCTTCCAAAAGGAGGAAGCCTTCTGGTGATGGAAACCAGAGGGAGGATGAACTCTTTCGAGAGTCTTTGAGGCTGTGGACAAAGTTCCTTATCACAAAATCCCTTGATGGCAAGCAGAAGAATCAGGGGTCAGGTTCAGTCCCTCACACAGTCCTCGGCACAGCCCAGCACTGGGCTCAGCCTCTGTGACATGGAAAGGCCCGCGGCAGTGTCTAGAGTCATTCCTGATGACAGCTCCAATTTCTACCTCTAGAGAACACTGTTCACTCAGGGATCCCTCAGGTCACAGCAGAATGAAGAGCAGCCAGCCACCCCTTGAGACTGATGTCCATCCCTGGGACGCCCCCTTGGAAGTCTGCAAGGCCACGGCTTTTCCTGCCCACATAGCATCCATCACCGAGGTCCTAGCACAGGCTCGCTGGGGAGTGAGCAGAGGAGAAAGCCAGCCTGATTTACAGAATTTACCAAATGGGTCTGTTTTTTACCACGTCCGGGTCCTTTTGGGAAAACTCCAAGTTTTGGGGAGTAGTAGATTAATGGCAGGGAGTTAATGGGGCAGTGATATATCCTGCCTGAAATTTTCTGAAAAGTTCTGCGTACAAGTTCAGTGGTCCTGCTGTGATTTAGTGTGCCAGCCCCCGAGAACAGGCAGGTCCAAGACGTCGGTAAATCTGCTAAACGAGGTGGTTTCTGGAGGGCGGTTTTCAAGATATATGGCCTGACTTGTTGCCAAACTTCCCAGCTAGCTGAGCCCCAAATGCAAAGGCAATGGGGGAGCGGCACTGTGCCCAGCTCTGCTGAAAGAGGAAGGCATGGCTCCAGAGCAACCAGCACCAGAACAGAGCTGAACTTAGGGTCCCCCAGTTATCTGCTTGGTTGGGAGAAGAGGTTCAGAATCAAGAAATGTAGGAGAGTCCAAAGCAAACTGTAGTACCATCTACTGCATTTCCACTTTATAAACAGGAAAAATGAAGGAGTCAAGTGCTTGGGACCAGAACTGGGTACCACCCACTGGTGGAGAGCCATTCAGCACTAAGCACTCCAGTGCCCTTCAACATTTTCACAGATCCCTTCCCACCCCTCCAAATCCCAGGCAGGCCTGGACATTTCTGTGAGAGCTGTTTACCAATTAAACAGCTCTGAATCTGACAGGGAAAAGGCAAGAATGAAACCCCACTTCTCTGGGATTCACAGATACCACCTGAACGGTAAGTCAGGAGTGGAGGGTAGAAAGCCTCCTCTCGAACACGCCCTGTGGGCAAAGACCACACCAAAACTTGTCAAGGCTCAGGCGTCAGAAGCACCACATGCCCGGTCACAATCAGGCTTCCAAGAAGAAATACTACCTTATTCTGTAGCTCACACTGATGTAAAAACCTGTATCAGATCAATTCCCTGTTACCTTTGCTGAGGGATTCAATTATTGGATTAATTTATAATCAGCCTTCCTGGTTGTTTTTGGTCTGCTGTGCTCTTTGTTCTAAAATCAACATGTTAAGTAGAACTTAATCAAACAGTCCAAAAAAGCATCTGAATTTGTCTTGATGGCTGATGTCAATTCATTTGAGGTGTTGCTGTTTCCTCCACCCTCCTCTCCTCATTTTGAAATCCCTAGAATCAAACCTCTTATCTGTGGACTTAACACAGTGGGGCAAAAATAATCAAAGGAAAACCCTGTTTGTTATCAGGAGACTGTGCTCTCAAGTGGAATTCACAGGCAGCCTGTGGCACCTTTGTACAATGGCTTAGTGAGTGCCAGCCAAATGTGGCACCGTGGGCTAGGTGCTAGGAGCTGGGCCCTTTCAGTGGGGATGACGGTGCTAGTGGTAGTAGTACCAGTGGTGGCAGCGGTGGCAGCAGCAACAGCAGCAGCAGCATCTTCCAACTCTCAAATCTCCCTCCTGGAGCTCAGGGTAATCTGATGATCGCAGTGGATAATTAGAGTCTCTTATCAAAACAATTAGCAGATGAATGAACAGCCAGTCCCATCTCTACACAACTGCACATGGCGCAGCAACAAGAGGTGAAGGCAAGGAAAATGACGAATCCGAGCCCCAGCCATCTTGTTCTGCCCGTTCCAGGGGATAACACAGCTCCAGCCTCACCCCTTGCTTTTCCAGCATGCCTGTAGCACCAGCGCTGACCTGGAATGCCCTCCCACCTCCCTGCAGGGTTCCAGCCAGGTCTGCCTCCTTTTCCTGTCAGTCTCCAACTCTGCAGGTACCAGACTTGCCTCTTCCCCACAGCACCAGATCACTTGGCACTTCTGACTCTGAGTTTACTCAATTCAGCCAGGCTGGGACGCCCTAGGCAGGCTCAAAGCTCTTGCTTTCTGTAGCTCCTGGCAACAGGAAAAGGTTCCATAAACCCTCTGCTGTGGAGCATACGAGCAAGCTGGGCCTGCCTGTGCCCCTGACAAGCAACTCCTCGCGCTCTGCCTCTAATATGTGTTTCATGGGAATACCCAGGCCGTTCCACCTAGTGCCCTCGTCTGCAATTTCATTAGCTAATGTTTAAAATTCAAAGCTCTTCCATCATTTCTGTGTCTTCCCATCTGTAAACAGGCCTGTGAGTCCGATATCATTTGTTTCCACCACCAAAAATACACAAGGATTAGCCAGAAAGCCCTTCGGAAACATAATCCTAAGTAGCCCAGTCCTGAGGTGGGGACAATTTGTGAGGAAAGCCCAGAAGTTGGTTGACCCTGCTTGGTTTGCAGACCTAGGAAATGGGGCTAAGGAGAAGGGTGGGGGTGCCCAAGATGTCTCTGGGGTTTGTGAGGCCAGACAACTCGGGGGAAGGACCCACCCTCCTGGTTTCTAAGTTGAGATTTTAGGCGCTTTTGTTTGGGGTATGTCACCTTGGGTCCAGTGTCTGTAGGATCTTACCCCAGGATACCTAAAAGTGATATATTCCAGGAGGCTCTGAGGACACGGATGCCCCTCCTTTACTACTTAATGCTCAACAGAAAAAGGAGGGAAAAGGAAAGAAAGAAAAGAGAAAAAGGCAGGGGCCAAAGGAGAGTTCTCCATCTGCTTTTGTTTTCCATCGTGTTCCTTTCAAGGCCCAGGGTCTGCTAAGCCCCTGAAAGCCACAGCATCATCTGTCCACTTCCCCTCTGCAATCTGCCACCCTGCCCGCTCCTGACAGCCATCAATCACTCTGCAATGTGCTGACCTCAAGGCTCAAGGGACAGAATTTTCAAGTCAAATATAACCGTTAACATAAATAAAGCACTGCCCTGGTTTTCTTCCTTTCTTTCTTTCATTCTTTCCCTTTCTCTCTCTCTCTCTCTTTAATGATTCTGCAGCTGCTGCTGGGGACTCTGTAGGCAACAAAAGCGGGGGCAGAGAGGCAGAGGGGAATGGAGATTCTACTTTTCTGACTCATAACAATTATGACGTAGTGATAAGAAACATTTTCTGTGAATGTTTAAGTACCAGTTATCCTGTTTTGCCATTGTCCCTGTGGAAAAGGACGGCAGATCCAACAGGACTGAAGGCTATAACTCGACTATCCCAAGAAGGCACTCCCTGAACCTGTCCCTCCCCACCCTCGCCCCCTGGAGCTGGGGCTCCCTCTGCATGTGAAATAAAGCAGTTGTCCTTTAAGCACATTTACATGCAAACGACTTCCATATACCAAATATAGTTCTGTAAGCCAGCATTTATTTTTAAACATGAAGAAGTCTCCCATAATAAAGCTCATGATAAATGTTATGATCCTCAAAATGGTTTTTAGGTGAAAAGGAAAGGCGACGAGAAGGAGTAGGAGGAATAATGGGGGCTTTTGCTTGACCCCATCCCCAAGCAGATCACATTCAGAGAGATGGTCCTATTCCCCATCTTCTCCTTGCACCCTGGTCATGGGTGCCAGCAAGGGAATACGAGCACATACAGAAACCCTGTCATCCAGCGTGTTCATAACACCGAAGGGATGGTCCCCACCAACAAAAACCCCTGGATTCAGAATAGGGCAGTTGGCCCTGCATAACCCAACTGAACGGTAGAGCCTTGTTCACGAGCTAAATGCAGGACCCTCGAGTCACCAGCCCAGCCCACGCAAGGCAGTAGGTAGAGGAGACAATATCGACTACCTAGGGGAAGGGCCCTGGCTCTGTGGTGATCTTCTGTGTGACTTTGGCCAAGTCCTTGCCCTCTCTGGGCCTCCATTTCCTCACCACAGTAGCAGAAGCTAGCGGGGCCGCCCTCTTGCCAGCAGCTCTCCCCCAGGGCTGCTTTGTCCACAGGCTTTCTGTGGTCCTCAATCAGTGGAGCAGGGCTCTGCCATCTTCACTCACATTTTGAAAAACCCTCCAGTTCATTTTGGGAGAAAATCAACAGCCAGGTTGCCAGGGACCTTCATTAAAGCCACATGCAATGACAAGACATAAACCCCAGGGTGACTCACCCTCCAGTGGCACCTCGGTCACCTCTTGTCCAACACCTACCTGATCTGAACTCAGCAGGGCCACTTTTCCAACCTTGGGGACAGCGCTGGCCAAAGGCACCCCAACAAGAGCACGGCCCTCCTGGCCTCAGGCCACTGCATCATTCCTGTCACACTGGAAACAGGGAGCCTGTGCTTGTCTGTCCCAAAGGGCAGTGGCTGGAGAGAGGGCCTTCCTTCTTCTGATGCTCTGGTTAGTGAGGGGTTTTCATGGGAAGTGGGAATAGTGTATGGATGGAAGTTACTAGAAGCCAAGTGCTTGTTTCATAGGTCCAACAGCAGAGTTCCAAAATACATCCTAGGAACTCTCTGCAGGGCTTTACCAACCCCGGAAACAGGGAAACAAAGGAAGGCAGTTTGCCTTTTCTCAGTCCCCACCAAATCTCTGCTCTGGAGGAGGAGGAGGAGGCCAGACCATGAACAGCAGGGGGAGGCAGCAAGGGAGCTGAACAGCCTGTGACCCTGAGGATGAATGATACACTTTTTTAAAGGGCTGCTCAAGGCAGACACATTAAGAAGGCTGCATATTTATCTTTTTGACATTTTAAAATATGCTGCAAAAAGCTGAATCTTAAATCAAGGTGCATTTTTAAAGGCATGCTAGATCAGGGACAAAAACCACTTCCTTTCTTCTTTCAAGGAGCATGCCTTCCGTGGAGTAGGGATTACTGTGTGTGTGACAGTCTCAGCCTCCTGCACAATCAATACTGAGTTACATTTTAGGAGGTGCAGAAAGGCCAGACAGACTGGTATTCACACCCACATGTGACCCGTGGTGAGGGCCTCTGCCTCTTTCACCAGGCGGTGGCTCAGCCCAGGGTCCCAGGTTAGAGGGGTGCTAAATAAGCCTCAGGAGACCCCAGGCTCTGGACAGGTCACCAAAAAAGGACAATTTTCCATCTAACTCAGAGATTCAGCTTCCAATCAACTGTTCCAAGACACACAATCCCAGGGAAGGGGACCTTGCTTCCTGGGATTCTGGGTGCCACAGCAGCAAGTGTCGACACAAGACAGCTGCCCTGCTGTGCCCCTCCCTGAGAACGAGGGGGAAGGGGCACTGGTTGGCTGTACTCCTCACCCCACAATCCATGTTAGACTGCTAGGGCTGTGGTGAGGGAGGAGAAGAACACTGGACTGCTTTTGGGGTGGACTTTACTCACTGTCCCACAGCTGGAGGGAGAGACCTCAATGTATACTAATGAGACCCTACATCCCAGGAAATCCAGGTATACACCTGCTACCCAGCATACCGACCACAAGTCAGTAAATATAACTGCCACGGAGGGGCACTGGTTTCAGGCCACTGAGGACTGGTGGGGACTGACAGGGACTGCGATCAGCTCCCCTGTAACGGGCCTCTGTTGAAAAAGGAGCAGATAAAGTGTCCATGCAGTCATCCGGCCTGGCCCGCACCTCCACATGCCTCCTCTCAGGCCTCTATCCACTCCTATTTTACCAACCTCATGGCTACCAAATTCTTCCAGGCCCTGAGTCTAAAATGCTAACCACCCATCTCCTGGGGCAAACAGGATCAAGGGTGACCCCTCTGTTCACGCTGGTCCCTCCTGCCATCATCAGTCATCTCTTCCCTAAGTTACTCACTACATCCCTCTGGCCATTCTCCATGAGATGTGAATGGAGGCACTCCTGTTCTGCCTGTCACCCCCAAGGTGAGGCCACAGGCTCTACCTGCTGACGCAGCCCAAACTGCAGCATAACCAACAGCTCCAACCTATGCAATCAAAAAACTCTTTTCAGAGCCGAACTCTCAAGGACATGGCTGCCTGGAATTGCCTCAAGCAGCACTCCCACCCCATGCCAAATCTGGCCACCCCGGAGAGGAGCTGCCTCTCCTGGGCCCCGGGGGAGTGGGTGGTCACTGGACTTCTCCTAGTGGCCCTCTGATGCCTGATATGGCAGAGCCTGGAAATAGTGAAGAAATGGCTAATTACAGTCACTGAAGGTACTGTTAAATGGTTTATTAAAACTTTGTAAGTAAAACTACAATTAAACTACAAAGCCAGGTGTGGTGGTGCACACCTGTAATCCCAGCACTTGGGAGGCTGAGGCAGGAGGATCGCCAGTTCAAAGCCAGCCTCAGCAATGGCAAGGCACTTAGCAACTCAGTGAGACCTTGTCTCTAAATAAAATATAAAAAAGGGCTGGGGATGTGGCCCAGTGGTTGAGTGCCCAAGTTCAATCCTGGTTACAAAAAAAAAAAAAAAAAAAAAAAAAAAAAAAAAAAATACAATACATCCATCATTTTATATCTATAACGCTCTTGAAAATTTCCTCATTCCAAGTAGAAATAAAAGTTTATACATGTGTACACCACATAAGCATATGCCCCAGCATAATAACCCTCACTTAAGATCAGCTACACAGAAAGAAACACAGTGACATGCCTGGTTGGAGAGACGAAGGCGTAGACTCTAGACTCGGGCTCGTTGTATTGTGGAAGTGTGTGCACACACACATACTCCCTCAAACCAGATGCCCAATCACTTCCAGATGCTTTGGTCTAGGGTATCCTTTGTTAAGGAAGAGGAGAAAAAAGCTGGCCCTAATGTCAAGATACTTAGGTTCAGATTACACAAAACAGGATTAGTTCAGAAAACAGTACAACTTCACAGCCAAGGCAAAAACCAAAGAACAAAAACCATGTAAACAGCTAACATTAACAGCAAGACTGAAGACACTGACAAAAGGCCAAAGGCTTCTGGTTTTGCTCTGAAGCCACTTCCACCCATACCTGTGATCTAATGTGGCATGTGGTCTCCCAGGCCTAATAACAGGATGGCACTCAACCTGGAGGATAACACAGGATTTGGCACTTGCCTGTGCCCAGCTGTCACCCTGGCCAAGGCCATGCCAATCTCAGCTGGCCAAGCATGTCTTCTCACACACCCGACCAGCTACCTCTCAACCCTGGCAGTCACCACTAAGGAAGAGCAAGGCCTGCACTCTCAGTGCAGAGGAAGAAAGGGCAGAGGAAGAACCAAAGACACTGGAGTCCCTTGCCCACCAACACCGGAAGCCAAGGCAACTATTCTCTAGTGAATCCAGAGCAGTAAACCTACATCTGCGCTCCCAATGTGGGGCTTTTCCTGAGTCC
Organism: Tamias sibiricus; assembly: GCA_025594165.1. Lineage (NCBI taxonomy): Eukaryota > Metazoa > Chordata > Mammalia > Rodentia > Sciuridae > Tamias > Tamias sibiricus. The sequence goes on from CM046658.1 coordinate 47,616,357, forward strand.
ACACCCCCTGGCCTTCATGACGCTCTCCAACCACATGGCTCCCACCCATGTTTATGAAAATCTCCAGTCACAGACCTGCAGGGTGGGAGGGCCACTGGAGGTCACAGACTTCCAATCATCTCCCTCCCCAATGAGAAACCAAGGTTCAGAAAGGGTAAACGACTGACCCAAGGTTGCCCAGCTCGTAAGTAAAGGAGGTAGTCCTGGATTCCAGGCTGCCTAGCCACGCCTATGCTCCTTCTACTCAGTTCCTATCACTGCTACCAGCTCATGGGAGGCAAAGGAAGTGACAACTGGGATAATCAGATATTGGCAAGCGTGGAAGGTGGCAGGAGCAGCAGGTGAAACACGGACACCTGTGTAGCAGTCACAGTTGCTTGCATCAACCCAGCAGGAGAAATAGCAGCAGAAATGAGACACAAGAAATCTAAAAAGTGGAGGGCAGAGTAGGGAAAACAGAAGCCGGAGCCAGGAGACCTCAGGGTCTGGTCCTGCCTGGCTCTGCCGTGGATGGCCTCAGAGGCCTTGGCTGGGTAAGCTGCCAATTTGGGCCTCCTTTCCACATCTGCAAAATGAAAGGGCCAAAGAGAATAATCTCCAAACTTGCCCTATTTCAAGTCACCAGGACCTGAATATAGCTTTGGTCTGTGCTTGGTGGGGTGGCCTCTGGTAAGTGACTTAACCTTAAGTCACTTAACCTCTCCACACACAACCTGAGACAAGAAGACAAGGAGGTGACAGGCTCCCAGTGCTCCTTGAAAGAGCTTTAAGAAGGCCATTTAGAGCCAGGCGTGATAGTGGATGCCTGAAATCCCAGCTACTTGGGAGACTGAGGCAGGAGGATCTGAAGTTCAAGACCAGCCTGAGGAATTTAGTGAGACTTTGTCTCAAAATAAAAAAAATTTAAAGGGCTGGGGATATAGCTCAGCAGTAAGGCACCCCTGGGTTCAATACCAATACCAAAAAAAAAAAAAAAAAAAAAAAGAAGGGGGTCAGTCACACTTAAAACCAAGTGGTCTCCCCCCACCTGCCCTGGCATCAGGATAAAGACCAAAACTGGTTGACTTGCTGGCCTGCCCCACAGCCAAAACTCCAGCTCTTGCTAGTGGGAGTCAAATGCATTAAGAGTCAGGCTGAGCACCCACAGGGGACCAAAAGGGACAGATAAAGTGTGTCACTGCTGGCACTCAGGTCAGGAGGTGAGCAAACACACACACATGCCTCCTCCTTCACAGCATTGTTCCCTGGTGCCGCCGTCAGCAGTTTTTGGGGGCCTGACAACCGGGGCTTCCTAATAGGGTTAGGCTGGACCTGGCAGATAGCTGGTCACTTCCCCTGCAACGGTCCACAGGGACCATCACCGCTGAACACACCACTGTGTGGAGGTGGGGGAGGTCCAGGAAAGCAGCCCTTGTCCTCAACAAAGCACTGGGAGCCAGCCAGCTACGTGGGGGCCCTGGGGACCTCCCATCCCCCACACAGAAGGGACTGTCAGAACATCAGTCTCTTAGGGTCTTTCACCCTCCCACCTCCGTGGGCAGTCAGTCACCTGGCAATGGGGAGCTCACTGCCTCCCTCAAGGAGACTACTCCATGGCCATCTGGTGTCCACAGAGCCATTTACACATCGGTGCTCAGGCTGTGGTTCTGCCCTGGATCCAAAGAGGTCAGTCATCATCCTGTCAAAGAGTGCAGTCAGAACTCCATCTACCCGGCCAGTCTGATCCTCTTCAAGGCTGCAGAGCCTGGTAATTAAGAACTCCAAGCCGCACTTTCCAGGTTTGAATCCTAGTTCTGCCACTTATAGGCTGTATCATCCTGGGCAACTCTCCATGCCTCAGTGGCCTTGTCTATAAAAATGCAGATAGTAATGGAGTTGGCACATACAAACTGATTAGAACGGTCGTGTAAAAGACAGGTACTGGACTGGGGTGATGACTAGTGGTAGAGCCTTGCTAGCAGTCCAAGACCCTGGATTCAACCCCCAGCAGGGGGCAGGTGGGGCTGCAGATGTTATTAAAATTTCCTTCAGGCTAGTCAGGCACAGTGAGGCATGCCCATAATACTCAGGGAGCTGAGGAAGGGGGATGGCAAGTTTGAGACCAGCCTTAGCAACTCAGACCCAATCTCAAAATAAAAAAGACTGAGAACTAGCTCGGTACCAGGGCACCCCTGGGCTCAACCCCCAGTACCACTCCCCTGCAAAAAAAATTTGCTGTCAGGCTAAATGCTGCCATTTCCTTCAGCATTCTGTCTCCTCACTCAGCACCTCCACCATCCACAACCCTCTAGTTCATTCCAGATGGCACAGGCTCTGAGTCTGACCAGGTTTTGGTTGACACTGCCACCTTCTTAGAGTGTAATGTTGGACGAGTCTTCTTCCAGAAGAGGAAGACTGTAAGACCCACCTAAACCTCAAAGATGCTTTAAGGGTGAAGGGACAGTGCATGTAGAATGCCTAGCTATTATTATCCATCATGAGGAGAATGGCATCAGCCTTCTCCTTGTGGGTGTGACACTTCTGCAGCAAGCCTGAGCTACTTCCTGTCGTGATGGCAGACGGCTGGCACAGAGCCGGATGTCAGGTGAATTCGCAGGCTGCATTCTCGCTGGCCGTTAGAATGAATCCTCCTCACCCTGTCTGTGCCTACGAAGTTGATTATTTGAACCCACACGCTGGACTTTACATTTATGCCTATTAAATTTCATCCTGTTGTTTTGGACCTGAAAATGGGAACAGGAGCATCTGCTAATCAGCTCTGACTCAACATACACAGAGGCCGTCCTGGAAGTGCTGCCATCACCCAGACTGACAGGGGTCTGTTGCAGCTGGGCTCTCAGAACTAAGACAGTGACAGCCACAGTGGTGAGGGCCTCAGCCAGCTCTGCCCTTTGTTTGCACCACACCCAGACACAGAGACAACTTTTGGTACCAGAGGCTTGCTGAGATGGGGAAAGCACCTCACTTTCAAAAATAAAGCCACATGTGCAAACTGCTGCCATAAACACAGCCCCATTCAAGGCCTCCACTGCACGCCTTGTGCAGCGTGTGCTTCATTTCTTCAACACAAACACAATCATATTTATTGCATTCGGACAGTTTCTAAGACATGAATTCAGAAAGCATTTTATTGGTAAAAAGGCACTCGTGCACAAGTGTACAAAGAAAAGGGAGACGCCGGGCATGGTAAGCACACACCTATAACCCCAACAACCTGGGAGGGAGGCTGAAGCAGGAGGATGGCAAGTGTAAGGCCAGTCTTAGCAACGTCGAGAGATGCTGTCTCAATGTCAAAAATAAAAAGGGCTGGGGATGCAGCTCAGTGGTTAAGTGCCCCTGGGCTCCCTCCCTAGTCCTGAGAAGGAAAAAGGAGAGGGAGAGGGAAGACAAAACAAAACCACCTTCCAGCCTCTAGGCCCCAGAGACCCAGAGCATGTCAAGAGGCTTCAGGCAATCTGGTCCACTGCGGCTGCCCGGGACAAGAGGATTTAGGGTTGGGACTTGCAACTTGCTGGCCACTGGCTGTGTAGTTTCATACACCATCTAAAATGTACCCACCCAGAGCCTAGACTTGTCATCCCACAAACTCTTCCTAGAACCCAAAAAGGTCTAAGGCTCGTCGTTGCCTGCCCTCAGGTACACACACACAATCCTGTGAGACAGGCACTCAGTTCCCCGACCTGGAAAGCACTGCAAAAGCAGCCACGGGGCTGGGTTCTCACTCAGACATTCAGTTCTTCCTGCTTCTCCCAGGCTAGTGAGGCAGCACCCACTGAGGGATTCCAGGGGAATCCAGGCAGGAAAAGGAAGCAGTTGGGGGAAGGGCCAGAGAAATGAGTCTTACAAGAAAGGAGGACTAAGAGCAGGAGCCAGTGTGATATCATGGGACAAGTATGGGCACTGGAGCCAGAGAGACCAGCTTGAATTCCAACTCCATCGCTTCCTGTGTGGCTTAGGAACATTAATTAGCCTCTCTGAGCTTCAGCTACTACATCTGTAGAAAGAAGGGAATAAACAAAACCATGCCTAAGGTTCTCTTAGCACTGACACTCAGGTTTTCATCTAAGACCTCTGTGCCTTTGGTGACCCCTAACATTTTATGCCTGTCACAATCCATTCCGGAGAGCCTATGATGTAACAACAGTCTATCTTGTTTCCTTTTACCTATTGGGTCTTTGCAGTCAGCAGGGCAAGTATGAGACTAGATCAAACAGGAACTGACTGACACAGCCCCTCCTAGGGGGACCCACCTGAACCCCTCCTACAGCGTTCAGGAGGACCCCATCTCCTCTGTTCCTGCCCACTCCCTCCTGCTCTCCCAAGATTAACGCAGAGGGACTGGGCTCAATTCCTGCCCATGCTCAGGGGCACCCTGACTCCCATGCACGTGGAGTCGGGGAAGAAAGAGCTGGCATTGTCCAGAACGTCTCAAAGACCACAGAGCTGACAGGCATCCCACTTCTGTGCAGATGGGTATGGTTCTGCAGCTTTTCAAAGTCAACAGGGTAAGGTTTCCAAGTCCTGAAAGGCTCCTCAAGCCTCTTCTAATCTGTCTGCCATTTTGTTTTCGTCTGCTCAGCTTAAGTCAAGGGGAACTTGACATTTGGAAGACTCACTGCCAATAACCCCATGCCAAGGACAGGCCTGTTGTGCTGCAGCATCAGCACGCAGCTCACAAGGCAGTGGGGACACTCCAGCACAGGGTCTCAGAAGGCAACCTGTGTAGTGACCACCCTAGCCAGTCAGCCACCCCAAGGGCAGGGCTGTGCCTAACTCACAGGATTCCTAACACCTTGCCCACGGTGTGGCTCAGGACAAAAACAAAGCAGAATACACCTGGGATGACAGCAAGTGTACAAGAAGTTGAAGTGGAAGGAACCCTGGACGGCTGTTTTGATAATTGAGTCCCCTCCCTGAAGCAGCCATGCCTCCCTGTGCCATCTCAGGAAAAATGCTGGGTTTCTTTGCGCTTCTGTTGTCCTCTCTGCCTTCTGCTGCGTTACAGTCCCCGAGTCTATCTATCTACTCTTGGTCTTGACAGGGATCTGCCAGCCAACAGCCACCCTGGTCACACACCCACGTGCATCCAATGGTTCTACAGGCACGCAGGCAAGCCCTGTGCCGTCCCAGCCTCTCACACACTCAGGCAGTGCGGTGTGCGAGCTAGGCCAGGGCCCACAGTGAGAGTAGATGGTCTCCTTCCCCCCTGCTTTGCAATAAGCCACCATGCTCTGGCCTCTCAAAAGGAAGAAGCACGTGGCCTTCGCAGGCAGGCGTTGTGTGGCCAAGGCCATGGCAGCAACCATCTCTGATCTCTGAGGCATCTGGGGTAGACTGGCACAAAGTAATTTTTTATCTAAATTTTTAAATATAGTGAGCTCTTTGGGGAAAAAATGAAATCCTAGGTCATCAACTGAGTAGTTAAATAAGATGTAATGACCATAATCACCCATAACACCATTTGTATGCAGATAATGCTCAATAGAAAATAACCCTAAGTACACACTTGAAGCTTTTTTTGGTGGTACTAGGGCTTGAACCCAGAGGCCTTGCACATGCCAGGCAAGTGCTCCACCACTGAGCTACACCCCAGCCCATATTTGAAACTTTTTATCCCCATTCTTTTAAGTCAGCTCCTGCCACTCAGCGCCTCTCATCACCCCACATGACCCTGGCCCCTCTTCTGTGTTCCCAAAGCCCCTATGCCACCGCCCCCACCAGCACATCCCAAAGCCTGGCACATGGGCCTGGCTTACACATGATCAACTGAAGGTTTATTTTTCCATTACCCCAACTAGACTATAAAATCCTTGAGGGGCAATACCTTATTCGACTTTACTCTGCAAATATCTAGAAAAAGAAATAACATGTCTCTCAAACTGAAAAAAACTATCTGTCAGATAAACAAGGGCATGGATGAGTACATGGCCTCTTGCTTATGCCTCCCACACTCATACCCACCCCCAGAATCAGAAGCAGCTCTGGAAAATCTCAGCACTAAGTCAACTCCAAACTATCCAGGTGACTGCACAGTCACTTTTGGTTCCTTCACCTTTACAGCAGGATATATACACACTCCCCTCCAAGGGGGGTGAGCTCAAGTTTCCATACAGACCCAGGCAGCATAGGGAGTCCTTTCTTCGCAGCTGAGGCCAAACAGGGACCCAACCACAAACATCCAGTAATTCTGAACATGACGTGAACAATGTAAAAATAGCTCCTCTATCTCTTTGCCCCCACCCTTCTCCCCAGCAACACAAAGGGCAGAACAAAGTGATACCCCTAACAAGCCTCAGCTTGTTCCAGCATGGACAGCCCCAGCCTCCTACATCTGGACCAGCTGTTATAAGCCAACAGGGAATTCCAAATCACATTTTAATTACCATAATTTTTCACAAGTACCTGAAACCAGATCATGACACCATTGCACAAAATCTCCCAATAGGATGCCTGAGGTCCAAGTTACAAGCTAGTCTTTTAAATACACCCCTTCTCTCATGTCTTTCATTTCGTGCAGCACTTTACAGTTTGCGGGATGTTTTCATGGGCCTTCCCTCTCCCACAGGCTCTGAGTTAAAACAACATGTTTTGGGGCTGGGGTTGTAACTCAGTGGTAGAGCACTTGCCTGGCACTGGGTTTGATCCTCAGCACCACGTGATTAATTAATTAATTAATGGATGAGTGGATGAATGAATATTGTCTCTATCTACAACTTAAAAAAAATTTTTTTTAAAGACAACATGTTTCAAAGCTCAGCATTATGGTATGTACCTATAGTCCTAACTATTCAGGAGGCTGAGGCAGGAGGATCACTTTAGCCCAGGAGTTCAAGATCAGCCTGGGCAACATAGCAAGATGCTGTCTTTAAAAAAAAAAAAAAGAAGAAGAACAGAACATAGTTCAATTCCATCTCTCAAAGTATACTGACCTCTACAGAGATCCTGGATAAGCTACTTCACCTATCACCACCTGGTTCAATTTGTTGGAATAAAAAATGGGAAATGGGGAGGAGGGAGGATTCTTATCCCCCAGCCTAACTAGGAATATTAAAGTAGTTTCAATGGAAAGCATAGTAAGGATCCCCCCACACACTCTCTTTTTAAGAGAAAGCACCTATTCAGGATAATTTACACTGGGCAGACAATGAATTCTTAGCAGACACACATTCTCAGTGTGGATGTGTCTACACAGCATGAGGTTAGTGTGAATTCTGGAATTAGTCTGCATGGATTTGAATCCAGTCTGCCAACATTTTAGCTGTGGGGCTTTGAGCAAGTTAATTAACCTTTTTGGGCCTCAGTTTCATCAACTGGAAAACAGAGATGGTGGCAGTTACTTCATAGGCTCATGCAGAGTTCACAGAATCAATGCAAGTAAATTAGTCCCAGCCTAGTATACAGTAAGAACTAAGGGGGTGGGGGAGCAAAAACAAAATACTGCTGGGGGAGAGGAACTTCAAGTGCCTTACTGGGTCTGGTCAGCTGATTTGGGAAAGAAGGATAGTGTGGGCACAAGACCCGTGGCTCGGCACCCCACCTCTGTCTTAACCCTTAAATCCTTCTCCCTTCACCTCCAGGATAAGCACCTTCAAGAAGGGACACAGCCTTGTTGCTCTCCGGTAAGCACTCTTGTCCCTGTCACGTGACTTGGCATAAAACTTCTGCTCAGCCAATATTTACAAAATTAAATGAACAAGCTAATTTTATCTCCCCTACCTCTGTGCATTCTAGATATCAAAAAGAAACAGCCTGCACACCAAGTCCTCTCAAGGTGGCCTGTCTTTTTTCAGCTGCAGTCATATTTGCAAAGGGAGTTGGTGACCCACGTGTGCCAAAGCCACCACCGCCGCGGCACTTTGTTGCTGCAGAGAACCAGAAGTACCGTGTAGAGGCCCAGGGTTCTGCACTCCAGGGAGCTGAGCAGCATCAAGCCCACCCATGTCCCCAGGTGGTAGGAATCCCCTCACCTGCAGATGGAGAATGGAGTTGGGAACGGCTCCCATGAAACCCCAAAAGAAAGCCATGCACAGTGAGAAGCAAGTACACAATGTATTTTTAGCTCCAAATGATGGACAGTCACTCTCAGAATAGTGCAATTTTTGCTTCATCACCCTTCATACCTTTCCAGGATCCCCAATGGCTTCCAGGGAAATGGCAATGGCAGGTAGAAAGAGGGATTTCTAAGGCTCTCTCAGAGGTAGGGAGGGAAGAGACAGAAGGAGGGAAAAGCAGATGTGGGGGAAAGGTGGTCTCCACAAACCCTAGCCCAGATAGCTTAGAAGCAATGGAGGTTTCTATGCGTGGCTACAATTCCACAGGCTAACAGAAGGCAGAGGGTCCCACCACAGCCAACCAATAAATGAACTGTCACTCAACCCCACCCTACTGGGAGATGGGGCAGAACCAGTCTATAGAATCAGAAGGATCCCAATCCCACCTCTGCTGTGCTCTAAGGCAGCAACCCAAATCCCCAGGCTCCCTCCTCTCCTCCCTAAATATATGTTGCTCTATGAGCAAATGCAACCACGCCTGCAGAGGAAGCTGGCTGGCACCTGGCTCTTGATGAATCATCTTTTCACAATTAAGCTGGGTCCCAACTAAGGCCTTGTGGCGCATGCCAGTAATTTCAGCAGCTCAGGAGGCTGAAACAGGAGGATCACAAGTTCAAAGCTAGCCTCACCAACTTAGCAAGGCCCTAAGCAACTCAGTGAGACCCAGCCTCAAAATAAAATATATAACAGGCTGGGGCTGTGGCTCAGAGGTTAAGTGTCCCAGGTTCAATCCCCAGTACCAAAACAAAAACAAAAACCTTCAAAGGCTCTGCTCTGTGGCCTTGGCTAAGTCCCTTCTGTTCTACAGACTTCAAGTCTTCCTCCCAAAAAAGCATCAGGCTGAGGGACACACCTTTGGGGCAGGAGCCTGCTCTAGGATGCGCCATGTACCCTGGCCTGTTTACTGGATATTGGCAGAAGGCTTCCTTTAGTGGACTGAGGACTCTACTCTGCAAGCTTTCTGACCTCAGTGTGCCTACATCTCAAGACACTTTAGGAAATCACAGCGAATTCTGATTTCAGCATCATTCCCTACACCTTCACCCACACCACACCCATGGGCCAAACTCGCCATCCCTGCCATCTACAAGGATTTCCCAAGATAATGTGACAGCAGAGGCTGGGCTTGGCAATGGATATTTAGCCAACAGTAGTCAGTACAAAGGCACACAGGACAGAGGAGAGGACAAAACTTCCTGGAGTTTGACTGCTACCTACTGTAAAATGTAGGCTGGTTCTTTTACTATATCCATGGAAGAGACAAAAGAGAAGCCCTGGGAGCCATGATGGTATATAGCAGGAGGCTTGACCCAGGTAGCCAGACGGACAAGTTCCCCAGGAAGCACCCTCTAGGCTGAGACCTGGGGGGGGGGGGGGGGGGGGGGGAGTTCCTTCCAGGCAGAGGAACAGCATGGACAAAGGCCGGCACCTGGCACTTCTGAGAACCAAGAGAAGGCCAGTGTGGCTGGAGGGCAAAGAGCGAGACCCAATAGCCCAAGTTGGGCCCAGGTTGGCAGGCTTTCAAACACAGACTAGGTAAGGCCAATCCCATGCCGAGTGTTTTCCCAAACTCTCTGTATTTGGGTTTCTCTGCACAGACCAAACCAGAAGTACAAATGGCCCATGGTGCGGGAGACGGAGCAGAGCTGCCAGGCGGCTCAAGAATCCAGACTCAGCCTCCGGTTCTGGAGCTCAAAGGTGCTCTGAGTAGCCAGAAGGATCCTCCCCATGGGAGCTTTCAACTGCCAAAGGTTTTGCTCCATACGTGCCCCCCACTGCCACGTACTTGCTTATCTTATTTTTTTATTTATTTTTAAACTAGGGCCTGCTTACAGTCAGGTTAATACATTTTTTAAAAGACAGCCTTGAAAGTACAGTGGCCTCACTCCCTGGGAGGAGGCAGCGGATCAATAGTCCTCTGGGCTTCTTCCTGAGCCATGAGTAGCAGCAGGAGGGGCAGGTGGCGGCCAGGGCCGGAGAACAGGCTTACAGCTGGACTCTGCCCATTCCTGACTTCAGGCAAGGTCTCACCACCACCACCACCACCATGCCACAGTGAAGGCCAGGAACAGGAGGAACAGACTGGACAGGAAAAGAACCCTGGACAGCCTCTAGGCAACCTTGAAACCCTACATGAGAAGAAATGTAATCTCTCTGCATCTCAGTTTTCCTGACTTAAAAAGTAGGAGCCTGTCTACACACTGAGTGAAGTAATGGGAAAGGGGCCTGGGTAGGAACCTGGCCCATGTCTCCCACATTCCAGCCCCCTAAATCCCCTGTCAGAGACCCCTCCCATCCACCTCCCCCCCTTCCCCACACCCCCATGAGCCGGCATGCTTTGAGCCCCCTCAGGGAAAACCCTCCCCAGTGCTGACAGATGGGGAGTCCTAAAATACAGCGTATGGATCATGTTTCGTGACTAACAAAACACACCAGCCGGGACACTCTGAGAACCCGGCCGGTTTTCAGGAACAGGATTTTACACATTTCCCAGGAGTGGCGGATCTGTGCTCGCCTCCACCCACCTGCAAGCTCCTCCAGAGCCAGGATCCGCACCAGAAGGACACTTAGGACAGGTGCAGTCCTGTGGGGGAAGGGCAGCCATACCCTAACCCTCTGTGGCTTTTCATATTGCTACTATTATTTCCTTGCTGAAGACAGGTGTCTGGCGCACACCCTGAAACCACACTGCCTGGGTCCCAATCCTGGCTCTTACTCTGTGACCCTGGGCACATGACTTCACCTCTCTGAGCTGCAGGTTACTGGTCTGCAAAGGGCACGGTGGCATCTTCCCCTCACTGGGTCACGGTGAGGACTGAGTGAACCCCAGAGCTCAGCAGACCTGAGCCACTATTATAACCGTCCTGTCCTCACAGCAGAACAATGACAGGGTAATTCTCATTGCAGCTGTCCTGCAGAAGCCAAAATGGACACATTAGAGGCCACACCAGCTGTCTGGGCTACCCAGTGGCCAGGAGCATGCTCGCCTCTGAAGGGCCTCAGGGACAAGTTTCTGAAGGTCTGCAAACCCAAACCCCTGGGTTTCTACAGTTATTTGTACATGTGAATGTGCGATGTTTGAAGAAGGGGGCAAGGGATTTATTTACATCTACAGTCCCATCAAGGTTAAAAGCCAGAGCTTCATATGACCTTGTCTGCTACACACACACACACACACACACACACACACACACTCATGCCTCCCTCCAAAAAAGCAGTCCTGGACTCTATAACTGGGAGTGAGGACTATACTCCACATCCTAACCCCAAAGGAAAGAAACCAGCAACATCAATTACACAAGGAGCTTCCAACTGAGGAGGGGCTGGACAGCCAGTGGCAGGGAAGCACGTGGACAGGCCTCCCACGAGGGAGCCCTGTGTCAACAGCAAGCTTTCACATTTCAGAAGACGACACGTAAGCCAGCAAACTGAGAAAGGGTCGCTGGCACTTCCAAAGGCTCCAAGAAGACTGGGAGGCAAAGGCAGATGGCGGCAGGGAGCAGGGCATCTGGAAACAGAGGAAAAACAGTGGGAAAGGGCACAACAGCTTTAGGTGCCTCTGCTTAGACCAAGCGGACTAGAGTTCTCCCCCGACTTGACCCTGAGGGCAGGGACATGTTTAGAAAAAAGGCCACACCGACAAGATGTAAATCGGGTGGTGGAGTTACCAGAGGTTTTGTTTATGTTTTGTCTAACTTCCTTCATGACGAACACATATATTCACACACTTTGGAAATAACAAGAAACTAAGCTACTCACAAAAATACCTACGTAGTGCATATAGTCAGTCTTTAGGCTATTAAAGGCTCCTTCCTAGAAGGAATGGTCCAAGCCATTCCCAAGAAAGGTATCTTTGGAGGATAGAGGAAAGGGAACTTAAAGTATGTACAAGACATTTATTGTATCCTCTGTGGCTGGTTTCTTAGGGGTGTAAAAATGTGCTCTGCCTCTGCGGTGGCTGTTTCAGAAAGGGAGGCTATTCTGATGGACTCTGACACCCAGTATCTTCAGTGTGGTGAAGGTCTGTTTTAAATAGGGGAAAGAACCATCATGCACCACTGGGAACAACTACAGTCCCAGCAACTCAGGAGGCTGAGGCAAGAGGATCATGAGATTGAGGCCAGCCTGGGCAACTCAGTGAGACCCTGTCTCAAAAAAAGAAAAGAAAAAGTATGAGCTGGGGGGAATTTAAGGAAACACACAATTAATTTTCTTCTCTTTGTACTGGGTTGTAGAGAGAAGAGATGAGGGGTGAAGATATAAAACGAGGTCCCTCCAGTGCCTGAGCCCCTGCTGCCTGCAGAGAGCTCTCTGAAGTCCACACACATGGCGGTAGATTTCATTTGGCATGCTTGGTTTTCAGTCGCAGCTTTTTTTGAGACTATGTATAATCCAGGCTTTCTATTTACATTACATTGGTTTTCACTAACACAATAGCTACAATACTCTCTACTCCACTCCCATCATCTGTGAGGAAACTCTTCTCAGATGCAGGGAGCCTGCAAAGTTACAAGAACCAGTCTCGTGTAGCAGGTGGACTTGGTCTCCACTCTTTCTGCTCAGATAGGAAACTTCTGGAACAAGACAGAAGGCTGGCCCCCATCAGACAACAAACCACACTTGGTTTCCTCATGTTTATCGACAGCAGAAACACAGAAGCCCCTATAAAAAAACATCCTTGTTGACATTACACAGTATTTGCCCTTCCAATAAAACAGTTACTAGCTACCAAGGCCACCTGGAACAGATAACACCAAGAACCACCTAAGTCCCACCTTCACTTGTAGGGAGCAGACAGCACTTTTAAAAACCTCCAAATCCCGGGGTTCCAGGCCTTTCCCATCAACATCATTCAGAAAGAAGGGAGAGCACCTTCTGGCTTGAGCCAGTTGACCTCAAAATTAACAGGAAAGAAATGAAAAAAACTGTCCACATTTCCAAGGCCATGCCCAATAACTTGCACAAACATTTCTTTTACATTTTCTTTAAGAATCCCTGGTACTACAGGGTGTGTAGTACCCAGTGGCTCAGGGGGCTGAGACAGGAAGATCACAAATTCAAAGCCAGCCTCAGCAACTTAGTGAGGCCCTGAGCAACTTAGCAAAACCCTGTCTCAAAATAAAAAGGGGCCGGGCGCGGTGGTGAACGCCTGTAATCCCAGCACTTTGGGAGGCTGAGGCAGGAGGATCACGAGTTCAAAGCCAGCCTCAGCAATGGTGAGGCACTTAGTAACTCAGTGAGACCCTGTCTCTAAATAAAATACAAAAAAAGGGCTGGGGATGTGGCCCAGTGGTCGAGTGCCCCTGAGTTCAATCCCCAGTACCACAAAAATAAATAAACAAAAAGGGGGCTGGGGTTGTGGCTCAGTGGTAGAGCACTTGCCTAGCATGTGTGAGGCACTGGGTTCAATTCTCAGCACCACATATAAAAATAAATAAATGAAATAAAGGTTCATCAACAACTTAAAACTTTTTTTAAAAATACTACTTCGAAAAATAAAAAGGGCTGGGGAAATGGCTCAGTGGTTAAGTATCTCAGGGTTCAATCCCTAGTATTGGGGGGGGGGGGGCGCGAGGGTTGTCCCCTGTTACCCATAGAAGTAGCAGTTTCTCACCCCAATGCCAGGCTGGGTCTCACCCTTTATGACTGGCCAAGCCCAGATTCTGGCACACAGTAGATTCCTAACATAAGTTTACTGGTCTGACCAAATGACAGTGAGTCCCCTTATAACAGGAATTTAAACGTGCCCCTTGGATCGGGGGCTGGCACTATCACCCTATGTTTTGGGCTGACCTAAGCCCTCCCCCAACAAAAAAAGACATGCTCAAGTCCCAATGCCCAGTACCTATTGACAGGAACTTATTTAGAAGTAGGTTCTTTGCAGATGTAATCAAGCTAAAGTGGGTCACATAAGATTAGAGTGAACCCTAATCCAACAAATGTTGTCCTTATAAAATGAGGAAACTTGGGCACAGAAACACACAGGGAGAATGCCATGTGGTGGCAGACGTAGAAACTGGAGTAGCACAAGCCAAGGAACACTAAAAATTGCCAGCCACGCTAGAAGACAAGAGAAAGGCAAGAACATGCTCCTCTGTAAACTTCAGAGACTGAGTGCCTGGCCCTGCTGGCCCTTAATCTTGGACTTCCAGCCTCCAGAACTGTGAGAGAACAAATTCCTGTTTCTTAAAGCCACTTGTTTGTGGTACTTTGTCACTGCAGCCTTGCCAACCGTCCAAACATATTCACCTACCCAGCTTCTGGGCCCCTTCCTCCTCCTCCTCTGCACTGTCCTGACCCAAAGCAATGTGGCTGCACCTCAACATTTGTGCAGCCAACCTTAACCTTCCACCAATACCGGAGTTCCCACAGTTATCTGGATCACAGCAACTCAAAGTCAACTTTACTGGGTAACTCTGCCCTTTGGCCTGCCAACTGAGAACAGCCAAAGAGCTTCAGACAATGTATGAGATATCAGGAAACAGAGATGTGGGAGGAGTGGGGGAAGATGGGTGGAAATTAGGAGAGTTGGCAGAAAGAGACAAGAAGGTATACAATGGAGCTTGAGGGTCAAGGAGACAGCAAAAGACAGAGACAGTGAGCCTCCCCTGGCCCTACCCCATGGTCAGTCACAAGCTCCCAACTCCTTCCCCAACTAGCTTTGGAACTTTACTAAAACAGCCTGCCACACAGGTTAGTGCCTGGAGCCATCTACCCACACAGCTGTTGCACTTTGAGCCTCCACAAAGAGAAAGTAAACCCACTTCCTGTCCAGGGGCTGGGCTTTGTTTGTTTTCAATTTCTAATACCTGGAACTTGGTGGGGCCAAGTCAACACTGGAAGGCAGAGCTGCTCTTGCTGGGCAAATGGATGGGGCCTGAGGTTCTATGCAGTGCTCCACCTGTACCAGCTTAGGTCACCAGGGGTCCTGGGGCAGTGAGCAGGTGCACTCCATTTTCAACCCCCACCACCCTCACAGCTCAGAGGGCAGCACCAGCGTGCCTCAGCAGAAAGGCCAGAGACATGCTGAAGCAAGCGGCCTCTCAATCTCTCCCCTCCTACAACCAACAAAACAAAGGAAACCTCCCACAGTGGCAGGGCTGGTCAACACAGGCCAAGGTGGTTATGGACCAGGTCAGGAACTTGTACCACAATCTTCCTAGGCTTGGCACTCACCCACAGCCAAAGCAAGTGCCCAAAATTAAGCAGCCCCCAAAGTGCCAGGTGCAGCACTGGAGAGGCACCCGATGCTGTGCTGAGAACCTGGGCTGCACTAGAAACCCAGCTGCTGCCACGCATCCATTCAATAAGGACCCACAAAGCACCTACTATGTGCCCTCATCTGCAAAAAGGGTGTGACAATACCTGCCTCGATGAAGCTCTTCTGAGGATGGAATGTGGTGACAAATACAAAATGCCCAGCACAATGCAGGCACATGATGAAGGGCCAACCCAGAGCTGGAGACCAAAAGAGATCTCGCAATGCCCCCAGTACAGCGTCAGCTCCACGAGGGCAGGTGGGTTCTTGTCTGTTCTGTGCTGTTCCCTGCTGCAGTGCCAGTACCTACTGCAGTTCCAGGCACACAACAGGCACTCATATGTTTGATGTGTGAAAAAAAATAATTGCCAGCTATGGCTGGATGTAGAAACACCAAAAATGCAGGGGCAGGACACACCTAACCATCTTAGGGACAAAAACGACAGAATGTGGGGTCAAGCAGTCTTGCCCCCACTGGGGAAGGGGGCCAGGGGCCAATAGTTTCCCTGAACAAAACCAAATTAAATGAAGAGACTGGCAAACAGCTGCCTCGGGCTTTCAGCCTCAGAGAAGCTGAGAAAAGAGGCAAAGGCTTAGGCCTGGCCTCCCTATAAAAGGAGGACCAGAATCCAATGAGGAAACAGGTGTGGAAGAGCCAGAAAAGCATACTAAATCATTATTTTGCAGATGTCTTTTCAAGACTTAGCTTCCACCTCAGTTGGGATTCATGGCAATTTCATCTTTTTTACCCTCCCTCCTCTACCATTCCCATTTTAGGTTCAAACACACCTGGCAAGTGTCCTGGAATGCACAACACAGACTGACGGCCATCTGGAGCACCCTGGTACTCACCCACTCAGGGTCCCTTCAGCCTCAGCTGTTGGCTGTCACTCCAAGACCTCTGCCCCAGAGTGCACAGAACCCCAACCCTGAGCACTTAACCAGAAATGCCTTTACCATCCCCATCTCCATCTGCTGTGCTCCCCTACCACTCCCAAGCTGGGACAATGAAACCCCATTAAAAATAGCGAGGGGGCTTCCACTTAGAAAGGCATCATAGCAGGGGCTGGGGTTGTGGCTCAGCGGTAGAGCGCTCGCCTAGCACGTGCGCGGCCCGGGTTCGATCCTCAGCACCACGTACAAATAAACACATTGTGTACAACTAAAGCAAATAAATAAATATTTTAAAAAGAAGAAAGAAAGAAAGGCATCATAGCAGGGTGACAGCTTGAAGACCTGGGGATCTGAGGCTCCAGCACTGCTCTCCTCACATGGAGACCTCAGGACAGGCTGCTTATGCTTTCTGAGCCCCAGTTCTGCCACCCACAAAAATGGACCTCATAGTAACAGTACTGCCTAACAGAGCTGTTGCAGGGACGAAAGGAAAGAACCAGAGGAATAGCTCTAAATGATTCCTCTGTGAAGTGCAGCACAAATGCTGTTACTAAGAACCCCAGCCTCCTTTCTTTGCTGCACAGGAATGAACCAAGGCACAAGCTAGAAAACCATGCCAAACACAAGGCAGCCCTGCAAAGCAGAAGTAGTCCTGCTTTTCTCAAGTGATTAACAGGTCCAAGAAAGGCTGTGGTGCGATTTACAAGGGCCACAGCCAAGAGAGATTTATCCGCGTATGGCCTTCGGATGGTTTGCTAAGACGCGTGCACAACCCTGGTTTGGCTGAGGATCTCGGCAGCAAGTAATTTTCTAATTGATTCATTAGCACTCCAATCAACGACACTTTAGACACAAAGGGCCCTGCCTGGGTCTGAATGCCTGAGCCCAGGATGCTGAGCTGAAAGGATCATTCCTGCAGCAGCCCAGGGGTGGGCAAGAGAAACCCAGATGGAGACCCTCCAAAAATCACACCAACAGAAAAAAACACCCTGGAAACAGAGCCTACACAGCTTCTTCAACGCTGTTTTGTATCATGAGAATGTTCCAACTGGAACAAGGTATGTAAAAAGATGGAAAAGAGGGAACACAGTCTGGAAATACCCAGAGTTGGTACAAAGTTAGTTCTGGTGGTGGGACGATGGACAGCGTTCTCTCTTCCTGCTACTTTTCAAAATGAGCGTGTACAGAGCACATAACTTCTTCAGTTTTCTCAGGTGTAGAATGGCAGCAATTACACTCAATTCCCAGCATTACTGTAAAGACCAAATGAAATTACATATGAAACGGCGCGACCTGAGAGCTGTGGGCACCAGACCGAGCGCCAGGTGGGCTCACCAGCTCAGTGGCTCGTCGGCCCACCTCGCTCTCAGGCAGGGTTCACAGTTCCGCTCAGGGAGGTTATGAACTACTCTGGTCACCTGTGAACTACTGAGGCCACAAATGCTAAAATTCACAGACCTCAGGAGTATGCTGCAATAATCTAAATATAAATTAAACTTTAAAAACAATCTTCCTTCATCACTTTGTATTCCTTTGGCGGGTAGAATGATCACATACGACAGGGTTCCTCATCAGATCAAGCCAACGGCAAGGAGCCCCTGGCGGGTTTTCTAAGGGAAGTAAGTATCAGAAACTTGGCTGGGTCCTGAGAGTCCCCTTGGGGATCTGCTTGCTGTCTAGAAACTCAGCTGTGGAGATGTCCTCAAATGCCAGCACACATGGCCCACCTAGGTCACTTTCCTCTACCTACTTGGCCAGCCATCTGCCCAAACCTCCTAAGTTCACACCCCAGAAGGAAATGGTGAGCCAAGTGAGCAGCCAGTAGAGCAGAAGGTTCTCACGCAAGGAAAGGCAGACTTACCAAGTGCCCCGAGCCCATGAGCGCGCGAGACGGGGCTTGAGGTATATGACAGAACAAAGACAAACACCTGAAACCAGCAGGCCATGCCTGAGGAACCCTGAGCAGACTGATCCAAGTCCTACTCACCCAGCAGGGGATTAACTGGTCACCCAGGAAGTGGCATTCTTCAGAAAAGCTAAATGGGTCCAAACTTCTTGGCTGATAAAATGGCTTCTTCAAGTGAATTCGTGGAAATAAATCAAACTTCTCCACAAAGTAGCCCTGGGGAACCTTTGTCAGAAACCATACTCATTGGGTTACCCCACCTCCTGTGAGGCTTCACACTTTCTCCAACCCCTTCCTCCCTCGCTGTCACCTCCCACCCTCCAAGTAGAAAGTAAGTCTTACTATGGTGACTTGAACACAGCAAAGAGAAGGCATGCTGGTTGCCATCTCTTGGGTCTCATGCATCTTTCCAACCATCTGAGCGTCTAACATGATTGGCACGGTCTTCGCTACCCTTACTGCTGGATAGAAATGCATGGACAAGGCAAGATTTGAGAATACTCTCAGTCAACTGCTCTGAAATTTCAATACAGGGGCACTAAATTTTTTGCTATTGTCCCCTACTCCAAACCAGAGGATGACTAATGACAAAGAATCTCAACAAGACCTATGGAGCTCAACTAAGGTGCCCCATGAAAGAGCACAAACCCACCAACACCCACACAACATCAGACAACCCTGGGCCTCAGCAGGCCTGGAGTGGCAAACCTGATAACCACAGGAGAAAAGCGAGGCAGTGATGAGAGAGAGAGCTGGCCTCAGAACCTTGGGTCCAGACGCCGGCCCTGCCTGCAGTACATCCCTGGGCAGTCACTCCATCCCCCACGTGGCCCTTGGTCTCCTCGTCTGTAAGGGGAGCTCTGGTTGCAGGTGCTCAGCAGACCATTCCCCATACACCCCTGTCAGGAGGAGGGCGGTCCTCAGAGGCCTCAGACAACCGCAGGGCTGGATACACAGTTTGGGCTACTAGGAGTTAAACCCAGATTTTGTTCTACCTCTATGCTACATCCCCAGCCCCTTTTCAAAATTTTCTTTTGAGACAGGGTCTTGCCAAGTTGCCCAGGCTGGCCTCAAATTCACGATCCTCCCTGCCTCAGCCTCCCCAGCATCTGGGATTTGATTGTGCATTAAGGTTCCTACTTAGAACAGGGCTGGCCCATTCTTCCCACAGAAATCAGGCCTACTATGAGAAGAGAGTTGAGCTAAATCCAAGCTAACTGGGGGAAACAGGAAGGTCATCTCTATCTTAACATCCTAGAGGTCCCAGAAGTCCTCAGTTCAACACCCCCACCCCCATCCTGTGACTTCCATGCTCCACTCCCGATGCTTTACCTTGAACACATTTCACTTTTAAAGACCCTGTGTACCCTCCACACCCACCCTGCCTCCAAGTGTTCTGAGTATCCAAGGGAACCCCAGACACACTCAGAACCCACTGTGACCACCCCTCAGAGCTTCAGGGAGGACAGACCAAAGCAAGGCCCTGGGCCTACCTGGGGCATGTGGTCTGACCCCATCTTGCTCACACGGCAGTCCAAGGCAAGGGACGTGCACCCCACAAACCTCTGCAGAGCTGCCCTGAAATGGGCAGCACTGCTCCCAAGCCAAATAAACCTAAAGTCACCATTGTACTGAGAAGCCAGAGGTGCAGATACACTTCTCTCTACTCATGGACGTGGACTGAGGGGGCCTGAGAGAGACAGTGGATGACCAGTCAATTCCTACATTTTAAAATTTTTACATTTTTTCAGAAGACTGCATTGCAGAGGGAACTGACACCCTCAAATTACTAGGGGTCTAGAACCTGAGCTGAATGAATCCAGACCCGGGGTTGCAGATGGCTGACCACACCTCCTCCCAAGAACAGTCCCACATCCCAACGCTGCTGCACGGGGCTGCCCAGATAGGGATGAGGTCCCCGTCTACTGCCCCAGATGGGACCTCTGGACCTGGAAGTCTACAGTGAGCCCATCTTACTTCCCAGGGGCCCTCAGGTCTCCCAAGCACACACGCTCTACTTTCTGCCAGTGTAGCTCCCCACCTCAAAAAGCCACCTTCTAAGCCCAACCTTTCCCAGGCACCTGCCACATGCACAGCAGGCGGCCAGCCAACAACATGGCGGGGCAAGGCCTTGCCTGACCCCGGAGTGCGCACACTGTCGCCTTTGTCCTGCGTTTGTCTCTCTGCTCCTCGGCATTAGCATCTATGAAATGGGAGCAAAGAACCTCCATGACTGCCTGCTGACCCACTGACACCAGAACTCTCCTCCAAGAGCGCGCCATGGAGAAAGGGAGGGAGCCCTCTAAAATGCCAGCGAGCCCTACCAACCATTCCCCAACCCACACCCTCCCTCCCTCACAGATCCCAGGACACCAACCTCTCCAGAGGGAAGCAATCCAGAAAGACAAGAAAACCAGGACGCCAACCAACTGGAAAGCTCTTTGAAGCTGGGCCTGACCTAATACAGAACTCTGCAAAGGGCATGGAGCTCAGGGAGGGCGGGCTTCAGAGCACACCACCCAGACATGCCATCGACCCGCCGACGGCTTCCCAGGGTTGTCTCCAGGAGGAAAAGGCTTGGAGCAAGAGAAAGATGGGATGAAAACTGAATGCCTCGTGCCTTAAGACTACTGGCTGGGGCAGGGGTTGTGGCTCAGTGGTAGAGCACTTGCCTAGCAAAGGCCCTGGGTTCGATTCTCAGCACCACATATAAATAAATGAATAAAATAAAGGTCTATCAACATCTTTTTAAAAAAAAAAAAGAGACTACTGGCTGCCCTGCTATAAGGTCCCTCTAAAGGCCAGGGGAGGATTAGGCTGGACTACTCCTTCCCTCCCTCCTATCTTGCTTCAAAGGGTAGGAGGCTCTCAGGCCAGGACAGCATGTGACCTGCCTTCTTCTCTGCAGTGCCTGCCACCTGCGCCACCCAACAGACATCAGCAGATGTGTGCTGTGACCAGGCACTCTGTCCTGCGCCTCTGCCGGGCACACAGCAGACACAAGGCAGATGTGCTCCACTGGACCAGAAGTCTAGACAAGACTCGCCTGGCAGTAAACACAAGGGTGGGGGGGCCGCTAACCACAGGCATCACAATCAGGGTCTCCCCCAGCTCTAAACAGGCCCCCCAAATTTAAAGAGGATTCTTGGCAAATCAAAGGAGGCCTTATAAAGTCCTCCTCAAAAGCCCCCTTTCAGTATGGTGGAAAAAAGCAGGATTCAGTTTACTTGAGGTGGCATTTCAAAAAAAGTGGCTACTGTGGGCAGGAGAGCAAACCCAGGTGCACCTTCTACTCACGACTCCCGTCTCTGTGCGAGAGGACAGTCCCAAGTGCGGGCTGTGGGTCCCAGCTCCTCTCTCCGCCCACCCTGCCTGGCCAGGCCCCCATTAGCGCACTGCTCGTGCTATCCACACTGTTGTTTTGGAATGTGCCAGTAATTCTAGTGGCAGGAACAGCAAGCTTTAGCTCAGCAGAGAAACCAGCTGGAGAGGCAGCCTCATGAAATAATGAAATGCCAAACCAACCCCTACATCTTCTCCAGTCTCTCAGGTCACCTACCAGATTAGAAGGCCTGTTGCTACGGCAACCATATCTTGCAAGTGCCGGCTGAACTTCCCCATAATTTTTAACCCTTTAGCTAGCTGGGAGAGGGTGGTGTGCAGCTGAACCCAAATCCTGGAGAGTTGGCCTACTCTGGCAGTGCCCGTACAAATTAAAGCAAGGAAAAAGGAAAAATGGCACCTGGGGAGGGGTGAGAGGCCACAGCTGGGCAAACAAACAGTGAAAGGGAACAAGCTGCGGGCACAGCCACCTCTCCTTCCCACCAGCCCCACTCAAAACCACCGCCATGGCCACGGCATGCAAACTTTTCACAGTCCTGACAACTCCAAAGCGCGGGAGCTGCAAAGGAGATGGGAATAAACAAAGGCAAAATGGAACTCTGCCCCCCCCACCACCACCACCAGGCTCAGTGCCCTTGTGCTGTGGAACAGCGCCGGGCCTTCTGTGGCAAGCAGAAGGCGGCCGGGAGCGAGGCGCAGGGGACAGATGGCCACGCAAGCACTGGCACTTTCCAGTTGTCTGATAGGCGCCTGCTGCCAAACAGGCCCCCCACCTCCTTGCAGGCACTCCCACCCCAAACACGGAGCCGGAGCAGCGGCTCCGGCGGGAATCGAGCCCACGCTGTGGGTAGGCGTGCAGCTTCTCCCTCGCCTCCTTCCACCCACAGCTGCAAGTCATCCCCAGGGTCCTCGCCCTGGCGACTGCAGCCAGGCCCTCCCTCCGTGTCAGGGTTCACCTTCCTAGACCCACCCCAACCCGCGCTGCCTTCAGCCACGGGGCTCACAGGACCCTGCAGGACAGTGTTCCTTGGATTTGACAGGAGAGACTTCCTAGAACCAAGCAGTGGCAGGGAAAGCCCCCCATGGCCTCACCAGCTGGGGAGGCTCCGCTCCCCAGACCACATTCTCTGGCTGGAGGGAACTGGGTCACCAGGGAAAGCAGAGTTCCTGATCCCCTCAGCGAGTGACCACCCCGAGGCTTGTGTGGTTTCCCCAGAGGACCAAGAAAACATGCAAGGAAAGAGGACTGAGCCGTCAGTGAGAGGACACAAAGCTGAAGGGGTCAGAGGGAGCAAAGGAAAAGAGCAGTGGAAGCAAGGAAGGGAGCTGGCAACTGAGACTCACTATAATCACAGCTCTGCAGTGGGCAGGGAATGCCTGGTGCAGTGGCCCATGGCGGGCACTGAACGAGTGAGGCTGCTGTGCTACACACAGATCAACACTCCCACTGACAGAAAGCTGAAGACTCGCTTTCCAAGTGTGGGGGGACAGGCAATACGCAGGTGGGCTCTGCTTCAGCAAGTCTGCTTTTTTCTTGAAGTAGGTGCACCAACAGGATGCTTGGCATCTACTAGTGAAGAAGGAGAAAAATTCAATCCTGCACATCTCTGCCACCTCATCCTCCTGCTCCCCAGCAGTTCCCTGGTGAGCCAGCCCCTCTCCTCGTACAGAAGGAGTAGCTGGGAGGAAACCTAGTCCAGTGAATTAAAGTGCTACTGTCCTCTTTGCTAGTCAACAACCAGGCAGACGACAAACAGCCCAGCGCCCTGAGAGGGCGATGAGGGTTATTAGTGTGCTCGCCCAGTACCCAGCCCTTCCCGTGCACAGTGGTGAGCTGGGTCAAAGAGCTGAAATGAGGCTTTGGGTGGAGATGAGGACAGGCAGACCTGTCCCCTGGGACAAGGAGTCAGTCACTTCTGCTGGGATTTTATCACTTACTAGGCCTCTGGACACTGGCTGGTGTGATGCCCATGAGGCCATGACAGGCAGCTCTGGAGGAACCCCTAGGGGAGGACTCCCCAAGCCAAGGCCAGCAGGCAGTCAGATTCACAGAGTACCCACTTCGCCGTCCAGGCACAGGGGACGGGTATCCTTATAGCAGGGTCCCCTTCCCTAAGTTGCTCGAGGGCAAGGCTGTGACTACACAGTCAAATCCCTCTGCAGGTGTCCAGGACAAGGCAGGAACTCCAAGAACATTTTCGAGATAAAAAGGAATGCGCTTTTTCCATTTTAGCCCACCAGATGGGCAGGCTGCCACCAAGCCTATCCATTATTTGGTCTCATTTATGATCAAATCCTTTGGCCCCTTCAGCAAGTATCTTTATTGGGCATTTACCTCGTGCCAGGCAGTGCACACACAGAAGTTAGGACTAACACACCTGACTGCCCTCGGGGAGTCCCTCTTACCTTGGCAACTAAATGGTGTTCTCGGAACAGTTCTCCATTTCTGTCTTGAGTACACAGACTCTCACATCTGGATATGACAGACTCTTGGGTTCTCATAAGGTGTGCCCTCACCCTGCTCAGGTGAACAGGAAGGCAAAGGCACGGCCTCAGGGCTTCCTGAAAATCCCTGCTGCCCACTGGAAGCTCCACGAGCATGTCTGCACCTGCCAATGAGCTGAAGACCACTGCTCAGGGGCTGGGCTCGTGCCTCACTCCACGTCAGAGAGAACACTAGGACAGGGACAGGAAGCCTGGCTTCAGCTGTGAGGCGGGAGAAGGGAGGCAGGCTGACCTCCACGCCTGGGCCCGCTGCCCCTCCCGTAAGACGTAAGTCAAGACAGCCTGAGGAGCGTCAGGAGACAGCACCGTCCTGGCTGGCTGGGTCTGAGGGAACAAAGGATGGGGTGGCAGGATCCCAGGCAGAGCAGGCCTCCCGCCATGCGTCCCCACCTACGCTCTCTGCATCACAGGGAAACTCTGCCCACAGCTCTGAATAATAATAGAAGTAACATTTAGGTAAGGTTGGGGATTAAGCTAAACCTCACTTAAGAGGCAGGGATGTTGGCATTTGGGAGCAGGAAACAGGCCTGGGAACGCAGTTAATACCTACCACAGAGCAAAGCAGATAGACGCCAGCTCCGCCCGGACACTCTTCTCCCTCTTGCCGATGGCAGACACCTCGAGGGTGCCAGGCCAGAGAGTGGGGGCTCAAGGTCAGTGTTGGAAGCCATTGGCAAACCAGAAGCCAGAAGGATGACTTCCTGGTTCAGGCTTCCAAAACTGAGGCAACGCAGGTGGGAACCTAGGGTGGAGGTCGAGGAGCTCCATGGAAGAACAGAGACAAGTATGGGTTGTTGGAATCGCCTCTCCCCAAAACCTGTCACAGCAAGAAGTTTTTTCAGTCTGGTGTGGTGGCGCAGGCCTGTAATCCCAGCGGCTCGGAAGGCTGAGGCAGGAGGATCACAAATTCAAAGCCAGCCTCAGCAATTCAGTGAGGCCCTAAGCAATTTAGTGAGACACTGTCTCAAAATAAAAAGGGCTGGGGATGTGGATCAGTGGTTAAGTGCCCCTGGGTTCAATCCCTGGTACCAAAAACAAAAACAAACAAAAAAAAGCAGCTTTTTCAGTTGTTAGTAATAATCCCTAGAACACAAACAGACTTCAAACTATCCTAAAACAGAAACAGACTATGGGTACTTTCAGGTGGCAAGTTCCCTATCACTAGAGGTAAGGCAAAGGCTGTAGCAGAAACCAGAGCCAGAGAGTTTCTGAGAGCCAAAAAGGACTTGAAAGGTTTATCAGTTGATAACATACTGATGGGGCAGGGGGATACAAAGGGAACATTCAGGCCCTTTATGTTTTAAAATAGCCTTTCCTTAAAAAAAAAAAAAAAAATGTCTAGGATTCCTAAGGCCAGTATAGAAAGGTTTCTGCCTGCCTCTCACTGACCTACAGAGAGCTTTTTATAAACATCAGGTTTCCCTGGCATCCTTGGCCAAACTCCACCCACCTTCTTCCTGGCTGTAGAGGTCACTGTGTTTTTGTGGCAAAAGCTGCAGGTGGCCACTGAAATGCTGGATAAATAAGTTCCATTATGTAAAATACTCAAAAAATGTTTAAGATAATTCTGCAGAGTAGAGACTCAGAAATAAATTTCAGAGAGTAGACCCTGTATAAGAAATGCAGGTGAGGGGACCGGGGTTGTGGCTCAGTGGTAGAGCGCTTGCCTAGCATGCGTGAGGCACTGGGTTCCATCCCCAGCACCATGTAAAAATAAAACAAATAAAATAAAGGTATTGTGTCCACCTACAACTAAAAAATATACATATATATAAAAAAAGAAATGCAGGCGGGCATTATCATTTTAGGAGGATATGCTGCCATCTTGGTAGACCTCACCAGCATCACCCGGACTGGCAGGCTGAGGATGAAGTGAGAAAAACCTAGATTTGATAACACTCCCAGCTACCCTGGAGAAATGTTCAGAACAGAGATCAGTGATCATCAGGGAGTTAAGTGTGAATCTCCTGTCTCAACTGGGTGCCAGTGGAACGCAAAGTACACCCTAACTTCTTTGGAGTTTTGCTCACTTGCTGAATTCTGAGAACCTCCACAGCACCCACACACTACACGCTCAAGAAATACTCGTACAGTGGCGCATGCCTGTAATCCCAGCGTCTCAGGAGGCTGAAGCAGGAGGATCACAAGTTCAAGGCCAGCTTCAGGGATTTAGCAAGGCCCTAAACAACTTAGTGAGACCCTGTCTCAAAAATCAAAAATAAACAAGACTCTGGGTATATTTCAGTGATAAAGCATCCCTGGGTTCAATTCCTGGTATTATAAAAGGGGGAGGGGAGGCGGCAAGAAAAAAAGAAACATTTACATAGCTGGGTACCATGACAAATCTATAATCCTAGCTACTCTGGAGCCTGAGGAGAAAGAATAGCAAGTTTCAAGTTTCAAGTCAATCTGGGCATCTTTGCGAGACCCTGTCTCAAAAAATAAAAAGGGCTGGGAATGTAGCTCAGTGGTAGAGCACTTGCCTCTTTTTACTAGGTCCTGGTTCAAGACCCAGTACCATGGAGGGAAAGGGGAATGGGGACTGGGGATACTTTTCAAATGGATCTTTAAAACAAATAAGCAAACCAAGTATCTTTTCTGTTTTGGACTCAAGTACATAACTTCTTTTCCCCAACTGATTTACTTATGTCCTTGCAGTCAACTCAGAATATTACATTATTTTGCATTCCCTAAATCCACAGAGGGATAAAAGAACTATCAAAAGGCTTAGTGAGAAAAGTTATTGCATAGAAATTCAGAAACTTCAATATGGGCTCCGCAAGGGTAGGAATTTTTGTGGCGTGCCCACCACTTTATCCCTAACCTGTGGTATGATACTGACAGAATATGCACTCAACAAACACCCAATAAGAAATTAGCAAATTCACTGTGTGATCTTAGCCAAGTCATGTCTCTCTCCAGGTCGTCTTTTCTCAAGTTTAAAATGACACTGCTAGGGAATTCAGGTGTCCTTGTCCAGTTCTAACGTGTTGGGAAATACATAACATGGGTAAGCTGGCTTGGGAATGGCTTTGACCAAAGAAAGCCTGTGCAGGACCCGCCCCCGTGCTGCCACAGGGAGGAAGCTAGGAGGCGGTGTGGTGCCACAGACAGCACAGGCTTCAGAGCCCAGGGCGGAGACTCAGCTCTGCAGGGGACACATGACCTTGGGGTCACTGGACCTCCCTCTTTAAAGCTCCAACTTCTGCAAATGGGGGATCATATCTTGCTAACTGGCCAGGGTACATCAACCTGTACGACAAGCTAATGTGTGGAAAAGCACTTTGCAACATTAGACCCTCGACTGCAGATTCCAACTCAGGACAATGGGTACTCAAGACCAGCCCACAACTTCCACACAGAAATCCACACTCTCCAACTTGGCCTAACTATAAAGATGCAAGATTTTTAGGAGACTGAGGTAGGAGGATCACACCTCAAGTTCAAGGCCAGCCTGAACAACTCACTGAGAACCCATCCCCCAGAAAAACTCAAAGAAAAATGACTGGGGTTGTAGTTCAGTGGTAGAGCACTTACCTACCATGTATGGTACTAGGTTTGATCCCTAGTACCACCAAAAAAAAAAAAAAAAAAAAAGTATAAATTGATACAGCTCAATTTATTTCTTGCTCTCTTCTCAGGAAACTGAAGGGACAGAAGTTTAAGGGAAAGAAATGGAAATGTTTGGAAAATTTAATGGTTGGTTAAACAACCAACCATTAAAAAAAGACACGAGTCCTTCCAAAGCTGCAACCCCACTCTCACATGGGCATGAGATAAGCAGAGAAATGCTGCCTCCAGTAGAGCAGCCCCTGCCAGGCTGAAGGGAATTTTGGAAGTCCCTGGCCTAACTGTGGTCCTGAGTTCCCCACAGCCTGGTGGCCAGCTGAACAGGCAAGGTAACAAGCAGTGTATATCAACAGAGCATTTACGAGCAGAAGAGATGGCCAAAAATCAAGACAAGTGACCTTCCGGACATGCCAGATAACTCAGGTCCCACAGTGATGCTGCCAGGCAATAAGCATGGTCGTGAGCAGGTGCAAACCACATTCTGATCTCTGGACACCTTGGCGCTCTCCTTCCTCCGGGGTTCAGTTCTCACTGCTGAAGAGGTCCAGCAGGGAGTCCTCCAGAAAAAGACTCAGGATATCTCTTTTTAAAAAAGACCTGGAGGGCTGGGATTGTGGCTCAGCGGTGGAGCGCTCGCCTAGCACGTGCGCGACCTGGGTTCGATCCTTAGCACCACGTACAAATAAACACATTGTGTACAACTAAAGCAAATAAATAAATATTTAAA
Organism: Tamias sibiricus; assembly: GCA_025594165.1. Classification (NCBI taxonomy): domain Eukaryota; kingdom Metazoa; phylum Chordata; class Mammalia; order Rodentia; family Sciuridae; genus Tamias; species Tamias sibiricus. The sequence goes on from CM046658.1 coordinate 47,644,610, forward strand.
AAAAAAAAAAAAAAAAAAAAAGACCTGGCAAAGGTTCTTGGGTAGCTGAAGGCAAAATTCAGAATGTAGGGCTGGGGTTATGGCTCAGTGGTAGAGCGCTCGCCTAGCACGTGCGCTGCCCGGGTTCAATCCTCAGCACCACGTAAAAATAAATAAAGGCATTGTGTACAACTAATAAATAAATAAATAATTTTAAAAATTCAGAATGTATATTTTCTCATCTGCAGTCTGGCATCTTGATTATCTTCATCCTCATCTTCACCTCCACAGTAAGGACCAGCATAGGAGACCACAAACAAGCACACCCACACAACCCTCTAGCAAGAAGATGCCCTTCCTTTTCTCATCACTCATTCACTTCCTCTCTCAGGACTGGGCATGCTAGGTGGTCATTGCCAGCACTGTATTCAGACTGCCCCAGCACCAAGTAGGTGCTCAGTTAAGACCAACCGCCTTGGTAAGCATGGTGGCACACACGTAATCTCAGAGATGCAAGAGGACTGCAAGTTAGAGGCCAGCCTCGGCAACTCAGCAAGACCCTGCCTCAAAATAAAATCAAGAGGACTGGGTATGTAGCTCAGTGGCAGAACAACCCTGGGTTCAATCCTCAGTACCAAAAATTTTTTTTTTAATTTTAAACAAAGAACAATTCCTAGCACTAATCTGACCCTCCAAAGCAAAGCAATCCTCTTGCCCCAGGTCATTCCTTCCACAACAGTCCTCTCTTTCCCCAAAAATAATAGCCTAGCAAAGAGTGGGGACCAGTGGGCTTGCCCCACAGACTGACAGGGAATGAGTAGGGGCAGGGCATCTGGCTCAAGCCCCCTGGAAGGCCACGGCCAGTGAGGACCCCGACAGCCTCCTGCAGTGGCCACTACACAGGTGTGGGCTCCTGCAGGCCAGGGAAGGAAGCATCCAGGGAGGAAAACCCAATGGCGCCAGCCTACAAGGCCCTGAAAGCTTCAGGAAAAAGCAGGCCTCAATCTGACTTTCTTCCTAGACCAGGTAGTTGGTTTATTTCTGTAAGTTCTAGTTTACCTTCTTAAGCTGTCCAAACATCTGTCTGAGCCTCTGTGCCACATGGCAGGCTGCCCTGGGAGCTCATTCTGTTTTCAGCAGTGGGTCCTCTTTCTACCCCAGGTAAGAGCCACGCTGTAAAGCCACGTGCTTTCCAGGAGGGCAGTCCGACTGGAAGGGGTCAGGGGGAGAACACGGTCCCCAAGCCGGTGTACTGCACACTGTTGTCTCACTCAGACATGGGAGAGGAGGGTCTTGGAAAGAGGGCTGCCATCCTCCCAGCCTCCACAGTCTGGGGCACCACTGCCTGGAGGGTGTTCTGGGGGTAGGCACCAGGCTTGGGAAGCTCGCTCCAGCACAGCACTGGGATGGGCCCAGGTACTGTTTGCTGAGCCACATCTCAGGGTTCACACAGTGCAGGCGCATGAGCTTTTCAATCCACAACTGCAAACCTCTTAACTGCAATGTGACTTGTTTTGCCAATCTGGGAAACGGGGACAAATGTTTCCTCTCCCTACCAACCAGTTCAAAGGAGGATCAGCCAAGCAACCTTCAGCAATGGTACAAATAATGAAAATTTCTTTACCCCAAAGGAAGAGTATTAGCATAATTCCAAAAAATGAGAGATGATTCTGCTACCAGATTAACAATCTGACACCACAACAGACAAATGCAAGAGAGGGCTTCAAACCTGCCCTTCACTTATACTCTACTCCTCTACCCAACCCTCAGTCTTCTCTGGCCCTAAAAGAAACAGCCTCTTAGAAACCAAAAAGTTATATGTGAGGGAGAACAATACTATTAGCCCTGAAACCACCCACTGCACCACCAATGTTTTCCAATGTAAAAACAGAAAACAAGGAAATCCCTAAGTTGACAAAAGCAACCAAGGTTTAAATATTTCTCTCTCCCACTATAAAGGTATAATGGAGAGAAAGGTGTACTGTTTTGTGGCAGAGTGATTCTTTTAATCAGACTTAAAATGGGATTTACCAAATCTTAAGAACTCTCTAGAGCTATTTGCATCAAGGTAGGCACACCTGCTCCTTACAGCGGCCTGGATGGGCCACCTCCCCAGCAACTAGAAGAGAAGCTCAGAAGCAGACCAGATCTGTGGCAAGGCCAGGCCTCAGGACAGTCCAGGTGTTGGTCCCTAATTCAAATGAGACTTCTTCCTTGCAAACCAGCCTGGTGCATAAAACAACGTTATAGAAGTCCTTAGAGCAAACTAAGGCCTACAGGATTTATTTGTAAATAAAGTTTCTGAGACACAGCCACACTCATTCATTTCTGTACTGTGTATGCTAATTTTGAGTTCTAATGGCACAGCTTAATAGTTACAGGCAGTCCACAAAGCCTAAAGTATCTACTATCCAGCCCTTTTCAGAAAAAGGTGGTGACCTGCTCAGCAAACCACCTCCTCTGGCCCCATTTCAAAGGCTATAATGACCAGGTGGTTGTGACGAACCAGGACAGCTAGTTTTGCATGCACCTCCATTTTACAGATGGAGAAACTGAGGCACAGAGCAGGAGAGGTGACCTGCCAAGGTGAGAAAGCTAGAAAGCCTGAGATCCCAGCTGCCTTCTACCCTATCACTTATTTCTTTAATATTTTATTTTTTAGTTTTAGGTGGACACAATATCTCTATTTTATTTTTTTTTTAATATTTATTTATTTACTTTAGTTGTACACAATACAATGCATTTACGTTTACGTGGTGCTGAGGATCAAACCCAAGCCGCGCATGTGCGAGGCGAGCGCTCTGCCGCTGAGCCACAACCCCAGCCCCTCTATTTTATTTTTATGTGGTGCTGAGGATGAAACCCAGTGCCTCACGGATGCTAGGTGAGCACTCTACCACTGAGCCACAACCCCAGCCCCCTAACCCATCACTCTTTAACACAAAGTAAGGAGGAGGTTCTCAGAACAAAATACCAGCAGTAGAAGAAATGCAAATAGAAAAGCAAATCCTACAGATAAAACCTCAGTGCTGGGCCCAGGTCTAACCTAACAAATGTGAAAAATGAGAGGGAGATAGGGGGTGGCCAGGGGATGGTCTAAATAAACAAATACCCCAAAGGACAGACTATTTTATTACCTCTACAAATGCCCCTTCCACACACCCCAAAACATATGTGCTCATTACAAGTCCTGCCACCCTCCCTGCAAGAGGTTACCCCCCTCTCAGCAGCAAGGTGAACTTGGCAGTACTAAACCCAAACAGCCTCTTTACCAGTTGTCTGCAATGTCAGCTTTTCAGGTGCTCATGCAACCCTGCCCTTGAGGGGTCCAAATTAGTAATTAAGTCCTCTCCCAAAAGAAGTGGCCCAGCACTTCCCCCAAAGCGGCCACAGAAAATCAGGCTGAGAAGGACATGTGGATGGAAAGGACCCAGGTCTTCACAGAAGGGTGGGACACAGGAGGGACAGGAGGGACAGGAGGGAGGGACAAAAAGCCCAGGAGAAGGACCAGAATCCAATTTCTCTGTTTCTAACACGACAAAGGCATAGAAGAGCTTCCCTCAGACATGCACCAGGAAAACAGCAGACGTCTTGAACAGTGCATGGAGATGAAGCAATATCACAAAGTTAAAATTAATTAGCTGGCATGTTGACAGAGGCTCCATTGTGCTGTGGAGTGAAGCAATCAGAGTGCGAGGGCATCACACACAATGTCGAAAGGTCCTTGGCAGCCCAGGTACAAGAGGTGAGGACGTGCTCTGTCGTGTCACCAGCATGGTTCCCTGCCGGGGAGGTATGCATGCTTTTGTGTGCCTGTGTGTATCAATGAGATGACTCGTGTTCAGATTTTCTTAATTTCAAAAAAAGCAACAATCAAAATACTGATAATAGCAACTACTCTGCAATTTGAGAACCTCAGCAAAAGGCATCGACTGGGAAACTGAGCGCCAAGATCACCGCGGAGCTCCTGAGCAGCCTAGGAGAGAAAGGCAGGAGGTGGAGTGGGCATGCAAGCGCTGGGTACCAGTGGGGCAGGCGCCCTCCTGGTCCAGCGACAGAAGTGGGGCGAGGGGAGGCCCACTTATCAGAAATATTAGTGATTCCAGGGCCCCCTTATCTGCCACCAACCAACCACCTCTCCTGCTGTGATGAACTCCCACTCCCCTTCTGCTGGACACCCTGCCACCTCCCAAGTCTGCCAACAGCCAGCCCTGCCCAGCCTCGCTCACCCACAGGGTTCCTCTGCTCCTCTGGCCCAGCTTTTCCTTTCGTTCTGGTGGGCCACACAACCCAGCTCTTCAGAGCACCAACTCCAGAACCAGGGTGCCTGTGCTCAAATCCTGGCCCAGACGTTTAACGAGCTGCAGGGTCCTGGGCTGGTTGTCTGGCCTCTCGGCCTTGGGCTTCTCACTTGGAAAACTACTCACAGTTCTGACCTCACAGTTATTAGTGCAAGTGAAACGAGGTGGTTTACACAGAGTACCTAGAACACCAGAGGCACAAAGTCAGGGCTCAGTTGGTTTCATCAAGGTCTCCACCCATCCTTGGAGGGTACTTCCTCCTAAAAGTCTTCCCCAATTCCCTGTATCGGTTAACTGCCCCTTTGCACCCCCAGCCCAACCCCAGAGTTCCAACTGCTGCTAACACCTCTCTGGTGGCATTACAGCGGATTTGTGCTCACAGCTATTTTTATCATTGTTGCCCACACAACTCCACTGACAGAGTACTAATGATCCCTGCTCCCATCTGCAACATGGGGCAGAGTCACAGGCAACTTGGCCAAACCACAGGCTGGGCCATAACATCTTGGCACTACGGTTACCTTGGTAAGAACCTGCTTCCAGTCTCAGGAAGCGCCCCCTCCCCTTTGCAACTGAGTGACACAGTTCACATCAGTAACCCTCTCAGAGAGCCTCAAGTTTCTTGCGCTGGAAGGGAACCATGACATTGTTTGCCTTGTGGGTTTTCCTGAGGATCACCTAAAGCAGCCCACTAGGTTCTGATGCAGTGCTCTGCACACATACCAGAAGCAGGGCTGCCACCCTCTGCTGCCAGAGCCCAAGCCGGTTCTAAGGGTTAATCCTAGTCTATATCCTTGAGTCAGTCCTTTAAAATGATCTACTTGGATAAGAGAAAGGAAGAGGGGAAAAAAAAAAAAAAAAAAACCACCCACCACTCTTGCCCATAAAGCCTGCCCCTGGAGCCGCCTCTGAGGCACCAGCAGCCACTGAGGAGTCAGGAAGGGCCTAGGCAATAAAAGCAGAGACAGAAACCTCCTTGTGAGCAAGGTCCCTGATGCCCCATCATTGCTCTAGTCCAATTTGTGCCTCTTGTGCAAGGTTTCAGGGACATAAAAAGCATCCAGATAAATGGGTCTCCACTACTAAAGCTTGTATGCAGGGAAAAACATCCGAATCTAAATCAATTAAAATGTATTAAGTCCCCACAGAGCCCACTGCTCAGAGCATTCCAAAAGTAAGTGGAGAAGAGGAGAAGAGGGTTCCAGCCCTCCAGATGCAGGCTAGCCAAACAAGGCAGCACAACAAATTGCAGGTCTTTCTCTGAGTTCCCAGGTGCCAGTCAGCAGGGCCTCCCAACAGTGCCTATTAGTACCTTGACCAGGAACAACATTGTGAAGCAAAATTCAGATCATTCCCTTACAGGACGTGCTGGCAGTTCTGATAGACTTTGACTTCCAAAGTGTGCTCTGTGTACCACGTGACCCAACACTCTAAGAACACCATCACGTCTGCATGCACCAACGTTAGCCACGAGAATGTTCATCACAGTGTTATGTACAATATGAGAAAACTGTGAAGCAACTGAATTGAATGTGAAACAATTTGAATGGAAGATTAGAAACAATCAATAGTAAGGGATGGATGGCACATCCAGCAAGCTAACTGGTGATCACTAAAAAAACGGAAAATGCTGAATGACATGAAAGGACCCATGGGAGCATTCACCTGACACCAGCACAGGTGCTCAATGAAGGAAGACAGAGGCTCTGAAGAATGGAGATGCTACGCTGCAGCCCAAAAGACCTATTCTTAGACTACCAAGCAGACCTACAATTCTCCCCATTTTTGAAAAAATATGGGTGCCAACTCACAATCCATACACCTCTGGGCATGGCGCATTTCTGAAACGGTTTCAGGATTCGATTCCACAACCAGAGGGCCTACAGTCAAATAAGTTTGAGAATTATTCTCTCACGTACCATTTACCTACTCCACACCTAACCCTTCTCCGTGCTGAGATCTGCTATGACACCAAGGCACTAAAAACTCTTGAGAAGGCCAATGGGAAAGAAGCTGCTTTGCCCAGCATTTCCCAGAGATCTGGCTTCAGACTTGTCACTGAAATGTGTTTGAACATCTCACTGAAAAAAAAAAGTCAGAAATGACTGAAGCCCACCCCTATAGGGTCCCTCCTGTTAGAGCAGCGTTAAGCCCATATTTCAAGTCGGAAAAGTCCTCTTTAAGTGGGGGGGCGGGCCAGGATTCCTGGAGAAGATAAGGGTTTGAGCTGAACTTGTTCCAAAAGAGGCTCCTTGGGCTCAGAATTGGGACTGAACCAGGAAGGCCTGCCTGTGGGCAGGGGGGCAGAAAGCCAGAGTGACCATGGCTGGAGAAACGAGAAGACTGTGAAGCGAGGTGAACAGATGAAAAGGCACCTTGAAATCCAAGGTCAAGAATATCCAACGTGGAGGCTGACAGCAAGAAATCCGCTGATGTTTGAAGAGTTTCATGATCAAAAAAAGAGAGTCACTAGTTAGGTGTGTGTGACAGATGGTTCCGATGTGGGTTTCCGTGTAGAGGAAAAGACCTGTGGCCCTCTGTTCTTGTGTTCTGGCAATACACAGAGGTGGAGAACTCAAGGTTCAACTTGAATGAGAACTTCCAACCTCCAGCTCAGACCTGGTATGTGAAGATGCCCAGGACAGAATCAGACACTCAGACTCCCTACCAGCCCAAGAATCTGACTTTGTCCTTGTGGCTGAGAAGGGATTCCCAAGGATGATACCCTCAACAGAGTCCTGGGCATAAGACTTCTCGATTCTTTCTACCCTGCCATTTCTTGGGATCTCTGCATCCCACGTGGGTCTTGTATGGTATGAGAGAAGCCATTCTTGGAACATCCAAAGAGAAATCAAAATATGGAGTAGAACTCAAGGTGTCTGGAAGAGAAGGGCTTCCATGTTTTTTCCCCTCTGTGCTTCCCTCAACTAAGAGAGTTCAATCACATCTCCACATAGTTTGTCCCACCTTCCGTGCCCTGCTGGATCACCATCTGGTGCTCCAATTTGAGTGGCCCTTCTTGTGTCAAACATCACACGTTTTCCTCAAGATTCTCCAAGGCCTTTCTGGAAGATGGTGGTTCCTTTGTCAGATGGGTATAGGGCTTCCAACTGGAATTCATTTACAATATGCACCCAACTTTCACCTACCTGGAAATTCAAACAACCAGGAAACTCACACAGTGTCACTGGCCAGCTTCCACCCTCACGTGCGACACTGATGACAACAAACTCATCTTGCATGCTAATGTTATTTGACTGATAAAGGCTGAATGGAATGCTATATTGAAAATAATTCTGTTCAGCAGGAAAAGAGTTACTTTGATCAACTTGCAATGTCTAATGAGAGCAAGGGAGGAATGTCGGAGTATGTGCCAAGTAGTTACCATCTGTCCTGTACACCATGACTAGCCTTTAGATTGGATTCTAAGCTTGGATCATATACTGACTGGACATGTGACTTCAGAAAGTCACTAAAGCCACCTGCCTTTTCATCAAAAAAAATAAACAGCGTAATAAGCCTGTCTGTCATTCCCCCAGGATTGCTGGAGGGTGCCAAGGAGCTGGTGGTGTACAGGAGACGGCTCTATGAAGTGTCCAGAGCAGGGGGTTATTATATTTAAGGGATTATAGTCCTTCTCCACAAGAGTGGCCCTGAGGCACTACACAATCCTGAAGAGGCTTCCAAATCAACAAAGAATTAGCAAGAGCGTGGTGGCTGTGAGTGGTGGCAGCCCTCGGTGCGGCTCAGCTCAATTCTAAACCTGGGAATAGACTTGGCCTGATTTTCTGATCCCTTGTCAAACAGGATAAAGAGACCCCTGCATCTCAGTGGTTCTTTCCAGTGCTGCCTGGCACAGTGCCATGGGTACACACAGTCCAGAGACCTGGATGCTCAAATGCCACCAAATGGGCCCTGAAAGTGAGATGACAGGGCCAACCACCTTCTTATGGGTACTAGGTGAGAGAAAAGCAGTGATACTGCTGCAGGGAGACCAACCAAAGGATGCTGCTGACGGGCCACAGAGAAGGCTCTCCGGGCAACCCCAAGGCAACAGATACTTCCTGCACTGAGTCACTCTTCTATGAATTGGGTCACTGTCCATATTCTATGCATAGGACTTGATCTTGCAAAATTGAGTTCAGAGTTGAGAATAGGATTCAAGTGCATTAACACAGAGAGCACTGAGGAAAACTGCACTGTTGGTGGAGCAGACTCTCTCCAGTTCAAGGCTCAAGAGGGAGAAAGAACAGGTGTGGACTCCACCTGTGCAAGAGCGTGCTTCCGCTACACAACCTCTGCACAACCAGTGTGCTTTGCAAGGCTGTCTTGGAGGAAGCCTGGGGCAATTTTAGGCCCTGTTTTATGATGCCCGGGGAAAGCCTGCTGGAGCCTTCCTGTGATGTGGCACAGAAGCATAGGAATTGGAGACACACCCAATTTGGTGTTTCAATTTATCTACCAATTATTATGACTTTGGACTTTTGCACTATCTACCCTTCAAGCTGTTTCCACTTCGGTAAAGTAAGGCTAAAATCACCTGCAGGAATGCTGAAGACGACCATTAATAATAATTACGAATATCAAGAGATAAGACACAATAATGAAAATGACTACTGTTTACAGGGGCTGTGCACGTGCCAGTGCTATGCCGGGCACTCTGCCCACATTTTATCTAATCCTACCCAGACCCAACATGCTCCTGGCCTCTAAAATAAAGACAGTAGGCAGCAGGGTGCCGTGGCACAGGCCTGTAATCCCAGTGGCTCAGGAGGCTGAGGCAGGAGGATCATGAGTTCAAAGGCAGCCTCAGCAACTTCGTGAGATCCTGTCTCTAAATAAAATACTTTAAAAAGGGCTGAGGATATGACTCAATGGCTAAGCATCCCTGGGTGCAATCCCTGTTACCAAAAAAAAAAAAAAAAAAAGAAAGAAAGAAAAAGAAACAGGAATGGGGTAGTGGCTGCCTTAACGTCCAAAACCCTTCCACCTCTAACTACCACCTGTTAAAAGGAACTGGGGGTGTGACAGTTCTCCATACCATAAAGAACTCTCAGCACACCCCATAGCGCAAACTACATCCAAGAACTTCACTTTCTTTTAAGGATGTGGGTTATACTCACTTGCGAGGTAAAGAAACTGAGGCAAGAAGGACTTCACCTACTCACCCAACCCACTAGTTAAAGAACATCTCCCAACAACCAGACCTGGGTTCCTGCCAGGCAAGGCAGTGACTCAAGTGGTTATGCACGTGCCTGATCCCTGGGGGCGCTGAGGGCTGGCTGGGTCCACTTCACTACATGTGAGCTGGGATGAATTACCTCACTTCTCTGTGGCTCAGTTTTCCAACTGCAAAATAGGATGCGAGCTGCCTCACAAGGTTAGCTATGTGGATTAAACTACTTCATACATGCAAAAAAAACACTTAGAACAGGACCTGGCACATCTAAAGACCAAGAGCCCTTTAAATGTCAGCCTCTATGAATGCACACGGGTCGAATCCTCCAAGACCAGGATTTGCACCTTCCTGGATGCCCTCTGCCCTCCGTTTTCTCTCCCCCACACCTTATTTGCAGCTCAGCTGCAATGCCCCCTCCAGGAAGCCCTCCCAGTTCCTGATTCAGCCAGCAACTCCCCTCTCTGGGCTACCTCCAAGCACAGACCTGCCTTGTCAATTAGTCTGTCTATGCTTCCAGAAAAATGTCAACATAATCCTCACTCAACTTTTTTTTTTTTTGGTACTGGGGATTGAATCCAGGGGTGCTTAACCACTGAGCCACATCCCCAGTCCTCTCATTCAACTTTTCATCCTCTTGGAGTCAGGCCTCCAGCAGGACCTGTTTAACATTTGGCAGCTGGAATCCAAGTGCCTGGGAACCCCTTGGCCACAGGTTCCCAACTTTATTCCTGTCCAGCAGTCCCTGCCTGAGCCTAAGGAAGGTCAGGCACGGTGCGGAGCACGGCTCAGCTGTACTACCAGTGGCCTCCTCTCCCTTCACCTCTCTGGAAGGGGTGAGAAAACTGAGGCCCAAGGGAGCCTGGTGATTAAGCCAAGGCCACACAGCTAGAGAACAACTGAGCCAAGACAAAACCAAGTCTACCTGACTCCCAAAGACCTCACTGCCCCTTCATTCTTTTTTTCTTTGTTCTTCTCTCTTTTCTATTCTTTTGTGAGGCGAACAGGGCAAGTTTTTGCACAAAGTGTTATGTCCCTGCAATATAATTTCCCCATGACTGGGAACAATTAATGGCAAACCAACAGGCCTGTGCATGGATGGCTCTGATGTGCCCACGCCCATCTCCCACTATCACCAACTGACACAGGCACTCAACTGTCACCTGACTGACAGCCTAGCTTTCACCTTCTTCCTTCTTCCCCTCAAGGGCCCCCAGAACCAACAGGGGAAGTAGGTTGCTACTAGCAACAGCCTTGGGAACAAGGTGAGACCTACCAGTCCGCTACTGAGGCTGATGAGAAACTTTTAAGAGCATCTGGAGCCCCTTTCTGTCAATCAGGGTGGCTCTTCCCAGCCTGGGACTCAGTTTTCTTATTTATAAAAGGAGATGTTGCCAGGTGCAATAGCACGGGCCTATAATCCCAGCTTTTGGGGAGGCTGAGGCAGGACAATCACAACTTCAAGGCCAGCCTGGGAAACCTAGTGAGACCCTGTCTTGAAATTTAAAAAATAAATAAATAAAAGGACTAGGCAGGAGGATCACAAGTTCAAAGCCAGCCTCAACAACTTGTCAAGGCCCTAAGCAACTTAGCAAGACCCTATCTCAAAATAAAAAATAAAAAAAGAGGGGCTGGGGATGTGGCTCAGAGGTAGAGCGCTCACCTAGCACGTGCACAGCCCGGGTTCGATCCTCAGTACCATGTAAAAATAAACACATTGTGTACAACTAAAAGCAAATAAATAAATAAATAAATAAATAGCTGGGGATGTGGCTCAGTGGTTAAGTAGCCCTGGGTTCAATCCCTGGTTCCCTCCCCTTCCCCAAAAAGAGACTAAGGATGCAGCTCAGTGGCAGAGTGTCCCTGGGTTCAATCTTCAGTACCACACATACACACACCAAAAACAAACATACAACAACATAAAGAAAAAGTTCAAAGACAGTGAGGTGGCACAGGACTATAATTCCAGCTTCTGGGGAAAATGAAGCAGGAGGAAGATCATGAATTTGAGGCCAAGCCCCAGCAACTCAGCAGAGTTTTGTCAGAAAACAAAAAATAGAAAGGACTGGAAATGTAGCATGCCTGACATGTAGGAGGCCCTGGATTCAATCCCTAGCAGCACCCAAAAAAAAAAAAAAAAAACAAAAAAACCCATGGGTACTCTCCTCCCTTCATTCTAGTGGAAGAACTAATCCAGACATCTGGAGTGTGTGGTGGTGCCCTGGATGGACTTGGATGGGTCAGCAAAGTGTTATTTGTGTTTTGCTCCCCTACTATGGACGGCTGCTATGGATGGCATCCTGGGCCTCGCAACATGCTAAACAGGTGCTCTACCTCTAAGCTACGCACCCAGCCTTTTTTTTTTTTTTTTTAAATAAAGTCTTCCTATATTGCCTAGGCTGGCCTTGAACTTGTGATCCTTCTTCCTCAGCCTCTCCAGAAGCTAGGATTACAGGTGTGTGCCTTAGAGCCCTGGCAAAGAGTTGATTTTGTAGAACAGGAATGCCTCTCAGACCCTAGCTCAGCAGAATCCCCCACTGTCCCCTACTTTCACCCAGGGCTGCACATGGGTGTGTCTGAGCTGAGGGCCCAGGCTGACCCTGGGAGCTGTGGGTTCTGACCCACTTCAGCTGTGTGTTTCTAGACCACAGGAGCTGCAGTGGCTATGATTTTCATCCCACCATCCTGCTCCACAGGAAAGGCAGGCTGTTCCAATGCCTCCCAGAGTCTGAACACAGGAAGCTGATGAAGGCTCAGAGTGAGCGCCAGCTGGAAGTGGGCTTACACAGGAGAAGCAGGACTGACACTGGCTTTGGAAGGTAGGTGTGCTGATAAGATGCTGGTGAACCACGAAAAATCCATGCAGAGGCCAGGTGGTGGGTGGCACATGATGTGTCTGGAGCTAGAGGACAGACCAGCCAGGTCGATGGGAGGCACGGCTCTCACAACTACTCAAAAGGGGACACAAGATCCAAGAAGATGGCTACACTGAGCAAATACCCTGGGAAGCCTGTCTTTATTATTAATCTCTCCAGCGAGCCACAAAGGACATCAATTCCTTCAGGTACACTGGCCCTGTACTCCTCCTATCCATAAGCCTGGTATCTAACCAAGCTTTTCTGGACTTACCAAAACCAAACACCTAACATTTTCCAGAGTGAAATTTGTTCAAAAACCACCTTCAGCCATTCAATGACAGATGCCAACCTTGTTCCCATTTCACAGATGAAGACGGTGACTCTCAGAAGTAAGGTAATGAATAAAGCATGCAGCATGTGGTAAAGGCTTTCCCTGACTCCCTCTGTTCCCACCCCACCTGGCAGGGGAAAGAATGCAAAGCAAATCTACCTCACCCTGTCCCTGAATCACTAGGAACCCAAAAGCAACTGAAAAGTTTAAAATGCCAACCCCACTCAATCCAACCTGAGGTATCAAGGAAATAACTGATCAGGAGGGAATAAACTTGCTTAAAAATACTTTCTACTTTTCATTTTATGAACAGACCACAGCTTACTCACATGCACAACTTGGATAGATGGGAAGCCAGAGACCAGAGACAGATCTCAGCAATGAGGGCCCCTCTGGGAAGTCATGAACGGCAGCATTACAGCCCATTCGTCCTTGTAGGACTTATCTCCAAACAGATGAACTTGTCCTGTGGCAAACTGAACAGCAGCAGAGCAGTTTCTGCACACTCTCCACCCACCTTCTCCACCAGGCGGCAGAAGACTCCAGGGCCTGCTCAATCCCTGTGTCCCCAGGTGTTGGGCAAGACCCTCTGATAAAACTTCAACACACTCAGCATGCTGGCCATAATCACCAGAGAGCCTAACCAAAGAAGGTTACCATGATTTTACCAAGGAAAAACATGAGGACAGACAGAAATGCCCAGAGGAGGATGATAAACCACTGAAGAGTATTCATTCCTGTTTGGGGCCACACAGCATACTTGCAACTATCATTCATTTATTTAGCAGATATATGATGGGCCCACCAGATGGTACCATTTAGGTCTGTGTGATGACAAGACACTCTTGCCCCCGTGCCCGCCCAACAACACCTCTGCCTCACTCCTATTAGAACCAGCTGATGGCATGGCAGGCACTTCATTTCCAGAAGCTGCCCGTGGTGCCTGACTTCCAAGAGTATCAAGCTGTGGGCCCAGGGAACCAGGCCCTGGAAAACTACCTCAAAAGAGGACCACCAGCCGGACTTGTAATTTCAGCAACTCAAGAGGCTAAGGCAGGAAGATTGCAAGTTCAAGGCCAGCCTGGAAAACTTAGCAAGACCCTGTCTTTAAAAAAAAAAAGGGTGTGTGTGTGTGTGTGTGTGTGTGTGTGTGTGTACGCGCACACTGAGGATGTAACTCAGTAGTAAAGTGCCCCATGTTCAATCCCCAGGATCAAAAAAGGAAAAGTAGGGGTGGGAGATCTGAGGTTACAGTTCAGCAGTGGAGCTCCTGCCTCGCACACGTGAGGCACTGGATTCGATCCTCAGCACCACATACAAAAATAAAATAAATAAAGATATTGTGTCCATCTTAAAAAAAGGGTGGGGGATGACCACCAGTCACAGTCTCCCTCCAGGAGCCTCCAATCTCCACGTGGAAAGATGGTCCAAAGCAAATACCTGGGAACACACACAGGAACCATTTTTATAAAGTACCAGATTTTGAAGAGAAACACACAGCCAGAGCCCTCCTCTGGACTTTACCTTGACCGGACAGGCATATGTTGTGGGCTGCCAGCTACTGGGCCAGAAGGTAGGCTGTCTACAGGGAGGCAAAGACAAGGCCACTGAGGGCCAGCAGCTGGCCAGAGGGGTCAGGAGGCAATGCTGACCAGGCTGGGGGAAGGGGAGGTAGGCAAAGGAAGGATGGGAAGGGGAGGGAAAAAGGACAGAAGTTGGGGTAGGGAGAGGAAAGGGAAGGAAAGAGGGGAAGAGCCTTTGTGCTGGCCTCCCCGACCCCTTGGAGCAACAATCAGTTATGCATGTGGTGACCCCTTCCCCCCCCCCACGTCTTCCCCACAGCGTGTTTGTGTGTCTGTCTGCCTCCTCTCCCTCTCTTGCACGTCACATACACACACATACACACACACACACACACACCACACGTACTGTGAGATACTGACCATTCAGAAAAGAAACCTGCCCCTAGTCCCTAGCCCCTTCCTAAAGTTCTTGGGTCTATACAATCCCACTTTTTTTTTTTTTTTTTTTTTTTTTTGGCCTAGTACTGGGGCTTGAACCCAGGGGAGCTATACCTCCCAGGCCTTTTTATTTTGAGACAAGGTCTCCCTAAATTGTGCAGACTGGCCTCCAACTTGTGATACTCCTGCCTCAGCCTTCCAGGCAGCTGGGATTTCCGGCCTGAGGCATGCTGCAACCATCCCACTTTTGAAATGCATCTGACCTAGTTTTACCACCGCTGCTTCTCAACCCACCGCACAACCCACTGTGCAGTGCTCACTGTGGGCTAAGCAACCCAGCAATGGTTAATGGGGGGATGAAGTTCACAGACAAAAGGAGGCAGCACTTAAAGCTTCAGAAAGCAAATGCACGTACCATCTACCACATGTGTTAACATCACTTCACCAGTTCTCTCAATGCAATACAATAATCTGAAGGAAAAACCAGCTTTGAGGCCACACCCTCAACGTGGTCAGTCTGGACTCCTGAAAACCACATGGAAAGTCTCAGCCAGGTGTCAACTTCCAGCAAGGGGACTCTTATGCCCCTTACTCTTCTTTTCTCATGAGATATACTTTTGATTGTTTCAGTTTCAAATTACATCAAACGTCTAAATTGGGAATCCCAGCTCCTCCACCACAGGCGCATAAAAGGTGGATATTCAAAGCAGCACTTATTTACAAACGGCGATGCAAATTTGTCCTGTCAGTTCTGGACACCTTTGACACACACCTCTGCTACTGTCCATCCCAGGAGTTTCCATCCCATTTGAGGACCAGTCATGTGAAACGTCTGTCACTCTGCAGCCAATAAATAATGACCATGACAATGATGACCACCACACAGAACCTGGCACCTCTGATGCAGCTCTGAAGGACCACTGTCATAAGACAAAGCCTGAATGTTTTCTTATGAGTCCTTTCCAGAGACTGGTAAAGTCTTCTCTCACCTCCTGGGCACACATCCCCAAAGCAAGAGCATTTACTAAGACGCCAGCAGGCAGGTCCTAAATACTGCATTTAAAAGGCAGGCAGTCGATAAATGGCTGGGGCCACAGGTCTCACCTCATCCCATTATTGGGTGCTCATCAGCTGAAAGTATGCACCCCATCTCCCCTGCAATGTTTCCCCACTCCAAGACCCACTGCAGTCCTTGCCTGGCGAGCCCTCAAGGTTACTCCATAAACCAAAAGAGCAGGAGTGCTCCAACCAGCCATCCTCCAACAGTGATGGTGCCCAGGGGTACTGTACACACGGCCCTGTCCTGCAGTCTTCACAGGCTCAACCCAGACAAGTGGGCCTGAGAGCTGCTGTCTGCTTTTAACAGATGGGAATACAAGGCTTGGAAAAGTATCAGCGTCACTCAGGAGAGAATCAGGGACTCCAGCACCAAGGCTGCTGACACTCAATGCCCCCACTTTCCAAAATCAGAAAAGGGGATCAGATTTGCTGGAGCATTTCCAGCAGTGGAGACCTGCAAGACAGACTTTTACAAAGCCAACTGTCTAAAAGTTAATGACGTGATCCCTGTGGCTGGGGACAAAATTCCTACAGACAGCAACATACGCAGAATTGAAAAACAATACATCTCAAACAGCTTAGGCAGAGTGTTAGCTTTCTATGTGCTGGGAAGGTAGAAAAGAAAAGAAAAAAGTGGCTTCTGTGATAGCATTTAAGACACTGATGCCAAAAACGCATATGAAGTCCTAGAATAAAAACTTTTATATAAGTTGAGGGTAGAACATAATATTTCCAGAATTACATGTTATCCCATGTAACATATGATTTTGAACATGTATGGTTAAATTAGTAAGTCAGATATGGTATGCGGGAGGAAATACTCTGGCAACAATGAAGCCGCACCAACTGACCACAGTTCTGCCAGGCCTCAGCCCAGCGCAATCCACACAGCTTCTGCAGAACCACTGCGGGGCTGGGGCTCGCAGCCTCACGCCCCGAGCCTGATCACACAGCCCAGGAAGCAGGTCCCTGCAGACCTCTGCCCATCAGGTTAGAAACTAAGACCGGGTTCCCACTTTCATCATGAAGAACCGAGTCAAACCCTGCTCGCCCATATTCTCAGCGACTTAAGTTCACGACAGATTTCCCCCAACTTTAAGTTTTTCTCCTCTGATTTCTTCTTAAGCTCCCCAGTGATTGCTGACCCTTGCTTAGTGGATCAAGATAATATCTTATAACATCTTAACAAGTAAGAGCCGGGCTCTGTTAAGAGTTTAGCACGTCTGTATTTCCAGGCACTGCATAAAGAAGATGAAACCAAAAAAGCCCAGCACCACTCAGGGCAGGAGGCTTTTTGGAGAGACCCCACGGCCCTAAACCAAGGAAGGGGTACAAGGCCATGTCCCCCACCTCAGCTGCAACCTTGGAGCAGAAACCCCCAATAATACTGTTCCCTCTATAGTGGCTAACAACAGCCAAGCACCAAACATCAAAACCGACCAACACCTTTTAGAGGCCAGGTCCATTTAAGTCCATGGCTCTGACAAGAAGGCCTGGACCTAGGAGCTGCTTATGCCTCACCTTCTGTCTCACTGGGAGCCTTGGCTGAGTTAAGTTTCGCTTGTGAGTGGCCAGCGGGGCACAAAGGAAGGAACTGCTGGGGGAGGGGAGGCCACAGAGCTGGAGGGCTGGGACAAAGGGGACGAGAGACAAAGGGACAGGAAAAGAGAGCCCGCTTTCTCTTCTGAGGAAGGAATTCCTCGTCCAGTCTAATATTTCACTTGCACATCACTGGCAAGAATGCGCCATCACACAGTTAAGAGGTGGCTCCAGGTGTCTCTACACCCCTCCCAACCAGGGCTGGACACTGGCTCTCCTAGACTCCTCCTGCCTGTCCAGGACTCTCCTCACCCACTGGTTCAAAGTCAGCCTGGCTGCCTTTGATGGCTGCCTGCAGCCCCGATCTGCCACCCTGAAAAGAAACAAAGAATTATTTATTTCAAGAAAAGAAAGCCCCTCAAAGTGTCAGCCAGTGACAGACAGGACACTTGCTGCACAAGGGTGAAGTGTGGGTTTTCTAGTCTAGGGGTGGTAAGGGTCACCAGCAACACACTCTGCACCTCTGCTGTTCTCTAAAATCCTACCTGCTTGGCCCTTTGTTTTGTTTTTCTTAAGGCCACTGCCTTCCTTGCTGGAGGATGTGACTACTGAGGTCTATGAAGGAGAGAGTGCAGGTCCCTGCCCAGCCCTGGGTTGAGGACACATGCCACAAAATCTAAAATGCGGGTGAGGTAGGCCAAGACACCCCCCTCTCCCGTCTGGGGCAGGGTAACCCATGGCTGTCTTCCCTGATTGGGGCTGACTTTGATTTTAGTAAGGGAGAGACACGTTCCTATTACATTTTATATTAACAAAGCAAATTCAGTATCTGTGTCCAAGACCATGCCAGGAAAGGAGCGGTTTAAGGAGTAAGGCCAGGAGGCTGACTGTCACCACCAGCAGGGAAAGCAGGAGAAAGCCAAGAGCCACCAGTGCCTCCTCAACAGACCACAGCCCTCTCTCCTGCCACCCACCCCCTCCTTGCTCAATAAAATTCTGCTTTTTCTGGACACTGCTTCGCTCAGCCCCGTATCTGAGCCCCTACAATGTGCCAGGCACAGCACGGGGCAGAGCGGTCCCTGCGAGAGCATAGCTCCTACTGCACCAGGTCCTTCCCACCCACCCGTGGGAAGCACAGGACTTTTACTGAGCACCCATCTTGTGTCCAGCACTGGGGCTCACCTCTGCTGGGCTGGAAAGGGGCGCTGCTGGTCCCAGCCGGCAGTGGAGCTTGAGGAGGGAGCGGGTATAAGAGCCAGTAAACCCCCAGGGAGGGGGTCTCCGGTGAGAGAGGAAAATGGAAGGTAGCCAATCTAACCAAGCGCCTGCTCCAGCCCCTCCCTCCCAGGCTGGGCCTGGTTCTGGGCAGCCCAGCTGGTGGTGGCCTCAGCTCCTACATCAGGTCACTGTGGATCCTCCCTCAGGGCTACAGTTCCAGAGGGGACAGGCTAAGTCACATCACACCTCCTCCTTCCCTCCCCAGGGCTCCTCCTCACCCCCCAGGCCCAGATGCCTGGGTCTTGATTACACCCTGCACGGGGCCCCAGCAACCACCACCAGCCAGCCAAATAATTAGACCTAGGATCAGGCCACAGTCGGCTCTGGATCAGAACAGTCTCTCGGCCTGTGCAGTGACCGCTTCTGTCCTCATGAAAAGAATGCCGTGGCAACACATGCTCCACATTAAAAACACTTTCAAAGAGAAAGCGGGAGGGGAAGAGCCATCTGCGTATCTCAAGTCTGCGGGGCAGCTCTAGATGGGAGCACCAGCTTCCTGAGAAGCCGCAGCCCGCAGGGGCCCAGCCTGTGACCCTGGCCATCACTCCACTGTGAGGGATATTCCAGGACAAACTCGCTGACTCACCGGAAAGGGTGGCGCTGTGGCCAGCACCTGTGCCTCAGAGGTGGCCCCATGGGCCTGGCTGCAGTGCCCAACCCCCAACCGCCGGTGGGGGAAGGGTGGGGATTTTGTGTTTTTGGTAAAGCCTAGAAAAATTAACTGAAGTCTGTGAAAATGTGGGCCACTGAAAGCTTCCTTTGGAACACTATACCTACTGTCCTTTTCATTTAGGCTTTTGTGAATCTGAGTTTCCAATAACCATTTTATTTTTTAAGTGTTGCTAGAATGACAGCCTTACCAGGTCCTATCTGTTCCACAAGCATCTCCAGCCTGGGCTCCTCAAGGCTGGATCATCACTTTCTCCAAACTGCCACGCTCTCTCTCAGCTCCCACCTGTACGCTCCCACCTGTACGTGCCACACCACCCTGAACGCGCCTGGTCCTGGCTGCACTCCCACCTGTACCTGGTCTGGCCCTCCAGTAGTTTAGCTCTGCAGCCCACACCTTCACTGCGACCATCACCACCACTTTCACGAAAAGGAAGTGAACGTTGTGTTACTGCATCTAAGCAGCAAGCCCAAAATCACAGAGCTGGCCCTCAGTGGAGCCAGGGGGCCAGGAGAGGCTGAGAAGGGCGACTTTGCAGGCTCCTCCCAGGCGTGGGCAGCGATTACATGGGGAAGGCAAGGAAGCATTCCTGTGCCTTCCTGGGAACAAGCCAATCTGAACCTGCACAATATATTTAAAGATGTGCTGCTAGAATTTTAAAAAACACAAACCCCTGATAAAGAGAAAGAAGAATGGTCTGTAAGTTTTGTGAGGGCAAAGGATTTTCCA
Source organism: Tamias sibiricus (assembly GCA_025594165.1). Lineage (NCBI taxonomy): Eukaryota > Metazoa > Chordata > Mammalia > Rodentia > Sciuridae > Tamias > Tamias sibiricus. The sequence goes on from CM046658.1 coordinate 47,664,491, forward strand.
GTGTCCTTCACGTCTGTAGCCACACGGCAGAGGCATCAAATATTTGAAGACAGACAGACTAGACAGGCTAGATGAATATCTGAGAAAAAACAAATATCTGTGATGACCCTCAGGTGCATTTTTGGATAAAATGTGTTCCTGAGCTGATAACTATTGGGACAGTCTTAACAGAAAGTGGTTGTTGAAAGGGACTAAGCATTTCAGGCACTTGGAAAAGCCTGAATGGCCAGCCTAGAAATAAAGAAGCTCCTCCATCAGGGTGTGGTTGGACCCTCCCTAAGAACAGATAAGAGCCACTCACAATTAGAAGCAACGGCTGCACACAAAAGACCCAGGGCCCAAGCCCCGAGCCACCCCCTGGAATCTTGTTTATCCGTGGCTAAGCAAACAGGAGTCTTCTCAGATAATGCAAAGGTCAACTGTACACTTGTAAGGTCTGATAAAATCGCCAACAACCCTGAATTACAGGGGCCAAATAATAAAATATTTCTACACAGATATGCAGGAGAGTTAGATGAATCAGAACTGGGCTATTTTCTATCACCCTGGGTTAGCACCCCACCAAGACATGGGCTCAGTGGTGGTGTTCTGGACTCCAGACCACATAAGTTCTGCCCACCCATTCCCCAACCCCCTCTACAAAAAGCAAAAACTAGGCAGGGGAATGATCACAGGGCTTCCACCCTGAGAGGCCTCAGAAGTTGGCACAGGCTGGTTAACTGAAGACTGAGCCTTTTCCTACACATCTCTGAGGACACTTCACATCTGAAGCTCCATCGATATGTCAAAGACCCACTTCAGAAAAGAAAGGCAAACACCAAGGCCAGGGCTCGAAACGAGCAGCCAAACTTAGACTTGCTCTGAGGGCAGCTAGACCTTAGGGAGCTGTTCAAAGACACGCTGCACACACATGGGCCCTGGGAGCAGGGCAGCCTCCAGACACCTCTGACCACTCTTTCAGTCAACAAATGTGAGTCGGGTATCCATCACATGTCGGGCCCTGAGTTTACGGAACCCGCCAAGAGACCCACCGTGGGTACTGCCCCAGGAGCTCAAAGACAATTTTAAGAAGATTCTTAAAATTAAGTGATGTCTAAATTGAGACACAAAAAATTAATAAGGCTCCTCCAGGGAAGAAAGGGTAAGGAAAAATGCTCCAAGAGAATGAATGGCCTGAACAAAGGCCCTGACCCAGGGAGCTTCGCTACCTAAGTCTCAGAGTTCACACTGCGCCCCAACAACAAAAATACATAGCCATATTTTTATTTCCACAAACATTTCAAAAGTCCCTCCTTTTTTTTTTTTTTTTTTTTTTTTTTTTAACCCCAAACATAGAAATCCATCATTTCATCTCTCCCTACTGACCACCTTTCTGTTTCTGCAGTGGTCTTCCCAGAGCAGGAGCTTCAACTTCAGCTCACAGGCCTCCCATTTAGGACACACCCTAGCTCCTCATTGGACACTGGTCACCCCAGCTGCCTTTACGTATCTCCAGAGCAGGCTGGGCAGGGACAGGGAAGACATGTTTCCTAATCAAAAGAAAAGGACAAACTACAGGCCAGGAAGGAAACAGGAAGTCATCCTGAGTGCACAAATCCTCACTCGTCCCTATATGAGATGAGCACAGGCCCAGCAACAAGCCAGGGGCACTCCCTGGACGGGACAGGGCAGCTGGCACTTTGGTAAAGAAAAACTGCTTGGGGGCAGGAGCACAGTGAAACACTGCCCTGTCCCTTCTTGAAGGGCACAGCATGTGCTGGGGACATGCAAACGCTTCCAACCTGAAAGTACTAGCTCCTTGGCTGTCTCCATCCCACACTCCACCAAAAACAGACTTCAGGAAGAAAATGAATCAAGTTTTACAAGCTTCCCTATTTACCCAGGGCTACAAATCTATCAGTGGGGAAGCTTTTAAAACAAACTCTCTTCTACCGCTGTCACTTCCTTTCTTCTATTTACCATCACCACCCCCACCCTGCAACCTACACACACACACACACACACACACACACACACACAAGCACACACACATGCACGCGCATACGCACATATTGTCTCATGGGTTTCTTTAACCTTAGCTATGGATCCTGGGTCTGAAAGAGAAATCCCGAATTCAGCACACAAACCAATCCACCCCTTCCTTGTAAATACTCCCAACATTTACCGGTGTTTCTAAACATACCCTGGAATAGCTCCCTAGGTGGGATACCTTCCCAAGATCACTGGTTACCTTTCACTCTGATTCTTTCATCCTGGATTTTTTTTTTTTTGGGGGGGGGGGGAAGGGGTGGTAAGGATTGAACCCTGGTGCACTCTACACTGAGCTACATCTCCAACCCTTTTTACTTTTCATTTTGAGACAGGGTCTCACTAAGTTGTCTATGCTGGCCTTGAACTTTCGGTCCTCCTGCCTCAGCCTCCTAAGTTGCTGGGATTGCAGAGGTATTGCACTGTGCTCAGTTCACTCTGGAAATATTTCCTAGGTATCTTCTAAGGTTCTTCACATCATTATCTCAAAACAGCACTGCAAGTTGACTGCAGTCACCATTTCACAGATGAGGATACTGAGGCTCAAAAGTTATGCAACTAGCACAGATTGTACCACGATGAGGAGAGGCCCTGGTGGGGATGAGAACCCAGGCTGCTCCCCTTCAAAAGCCTCTGTTTGTGCCTTGGCTTCCCAGAATCCCATCTCTATCAGACACAAAAAGCAAAGGAAAATGACTCATTCTGGATCAGCAACAGCTGTTAAGTATGAAATACTGAAAGCTAAAGGCCATTTTAACTGGTATTTCAAAAAGCATCATGAAGACACGGTCATGAGAAAACCATCCAGAAAGAAAGTCCAGCCTGTGCTTCAACCCAGTGGGCGTGGTGCAGTGTGGCTCCAGAGGCACCCTCATTTGTTCAGTGTGTCTTCCAAGACAGGGAGGCTGCCCAAGGGGCAGAGGCCTGGCATTCATTCCTCTCCATTCTTAGCTTCCCATGGGACTTTGAGCAAGGAGAAGTGAGGACTGCAGGCAGAGTGGCGGGTGCCCGTAATCCCAATTTACTCAGGAAGCTGAGGCAGGAGGATGTCCAGCCTGGAAAACCTAGTAAGACCCTGTCTCAAAATGAATAATAAAACAGGGCTAGGGATGTAGCTCAGGGTAGAGTCCCCCTGTGTTCAACCCTCAATACCCACTCCCACATCAAAAAAGAAAAAAGGGAGAGAGGCAGGGGTGGGGGAGTGAGGCCTGGGTGCAGTCCTGCCCAGCCTCTTCTAAGGCTCGAGGTCCTTCAGATAAAGCAACCTTACGCATAACACCTTGCAGCTTCTCCACCTGGTCATGCCATGGCTCTCAGGAGCCAGGAAGGAGAGAAAGGGGGACATAACGTCTCCCCTGGATAATGAGGGAGTCTAGGCTGTGCTCAGGTCTGAGCTCAGGTCTTCTCATCCCCAGTTCCCAAGGCTGCTGTCATCGCATATTCTAGAGCTTCAAGGGAGGCTCGGGCATAGCCTCCCCCAGCACCAATGAGAAGGACTTCTCTACTTACAAATGGACCACATTCATCCTAAATTTCCTGATTAGCTTCCTATGCCTCTAAATCCACAGACTGGCCCCATTTCTCATCTCAAGCCCCCCTTCTACCTTTTCCTCTCCCCAGCCCCTGGCCCTCCACACCTGGCACCTCATTGCCCCCAGTCCTCAACTCTCCTTAGCCAGAAAGCAAAACTTAAGTTCCACAAGAACTTTCCATGAAGAAAAAATACTCCACAAAATTAGAACTGTCCCTCCATCTGTCCTCTCACTGGGACACCCAGTGCAGGAAAAAAAGACTGTAGAGACTCAGACGTTGTTTCCATGTCTTGAGTCTGGACATGCCCTCGCAGGGTAGTCCGCTACTGCAACTGTTTTCAGGGTGTTGGTCAGAAAACCCCCTGAAGGGGCAATCCGGCGAGAGACCCTAAAGGACAGCTCCATGACTCCACTGCTCCAACCTGAAATCCAGCCTCTCACTGGCAGCAAAACCACACTGCCCAACGCCAGGCCTCCCTGAAGATGATGCCCACTCAACTAACTCCAGCGCGGCTCCCCACTAGAGTCCCTCCAACTCTACAGAAGGCTTCTCCCAGTATTTTCCTTCAAAAAAATGCAATTTACACATTGAGTGTCTTTACTTTCCAAACCATTCAGTATTAGGGAAAGGGGGGAAAACCACGTCTGTTTCTATTTGAAACTGTCAAAATTAGCATTCAGTAATTAAAAATCACACCCTTTCTCTTAATAACCTAACCAGCATGATACAATCAGGTTGTGCCAACTCTTTAATCTAATTGACTAATTACAGATTTTAATTTAGTCAGTTACTGAACAACTGTTGACAATTTGTTTTCATTAGGGACAGAACAGAATAAATATTTAGGCTTCCAGTCACAAAGACTCCGGTGATGGGCTCTCCACCATGACCCCAACTTCAGAGCAGCAAGCCCTGGCTGCGTCAATCCTAAGACACAGGTACCCACACCGCTCTTGGGCCTCTTCTCGCCTCCCACACACCCCATCAAACCTTCCTGCCATCCCCTCGTAAGACAAAACCTTGAGTTCAAGCAGCAGCCTCCACTCCCAAAGAACAGGCAATTCCCAAATTCACACACGTCACTCAAGAAGTGGCAAACACTTAAACGTTGTGAAGAAAAATAAATTCAATGCTACATGTCACTGGCTTTTAAACAACAAAATAAGTTAACAGTCAAAATAGGTTTATCTACACTCATCTCACTGGGAAGCAAACTGTCACTGACATCTTTTTTTTTTTTTTTTTAAGACACACATTTACAGGTTTCCATAATGAATGATCCCATTCTTTTCACAGTACAATTTCCCCCAAGGTTCCAACTCCCAAAGTCATCCAAAAGTTTGTCCAAATAACAGTGCTGCTCAAGGTTAGGAGTGGGGTCCTGGGCTCAAAATCCCAGCTCCCTTATTTAATGATTTCATAATCATGGGCTCCTGACTTCATACCTCTGAGCCTCAGTCTCCTCATCCAAGAACTGGGATCCTAATAGCCCCTGCCTTGTAGTGTACTACAAGGACTGAGTCTCATTTCCCAAGCACAGTGCCTGGCCCAACAAACGCTAGTCACTACAGTTTCAGAAATGACTCTTGTATCACTCACTGTCCCTGTGCTACAAATAAGGAAACGGGGGCCCAGAAAGAAGATAATGACTTGTCAAAGGTTTGTAGATTCCTGGGTTTGCTATCGAGTGAGCCATGTACTCCAGCAGATGCCAACTCAGAATAGCAGGGAACAAAGGACTTTCACCTTTGCAGTTCTATAGGGAACAGGAGACCCTGCAGCATCCTCTGCAGATGAGAGTACATCATGGTCTCCTGGGCTGACCCCTCCTCCCAAGGCAGTGTTTTCCCTAACAGGAAAGCCCTGTTTGCACTGCCTAGAGAGCAGTGGGGGCTGACCTGTCCAGGGAGCAGTGGTGACCTTGCCCAAGGGGCTCAGGTGTCCCCACCAGAGACAATGCTTATCTTCTGACTTCCTGGCTCTGGTGGAACACGATGGATTTCATTCCCCAGAAGCCAACCCTGGCCATGCCAAATAAAGTTATATATCACCACCAACATGGCTAAGTAGCTAGGGGAAGCACACCTGTGAGCCAAGGTCCCCAAACTAAGGATTCTAACAGCGTCTCTGGAAAACTTTACTGTACATCCTTGAGGCATCATTGATATTTTTAAGTTCAGCAAGAATCAGATCTACCTCAACGGAAATGGAGCCAAAATTCCCAATGTTTTCTGTTCACTAAAATTCTACCAATCTGGTGAGCTCACACTGGTTTCCCTGAGGAACTAAGAATCTCTAATCAGCAACTACATCATTCTTATTTTTCATATTTCTTCATTAAAATTAATGGTGACTCAATGCATACAACCTCTTCATAAATAAAATATTTTTGACCATGGAATCCACAGAGGGTGGTACCAATCAAAGGAGGCCCTGTGAGTGAAGAGATGGGAATCCTTTCTGTAAGTTACACAGGCCCAAAGCAAGATGCTTTCTTCCCGGATGAGGTTATTAAAAAACCAGTCCATTCCCTGATCTGCAGAGAAGTGGAGAAGCCCAGAAACCCAGCACCATAAGGAACCTTCTGGCCTCCAGACAGGGCTTCAGCCTGCCCTTCTCACTCGGGACCTGCTCCCACCTAGTCATGCATGCATCGACCCACCCCAGGCTGGCAGTGGGCTACCACTTAATTAGGTAGAAAAGATGGCTAACTCGAAGGCAGCATGTAGTGAAGGGCACACTAGGAAAACACAAACCTGAGTTAGGACTACCTCCCACGTTACTGAATTTCTTCAAGTACCTCCGTTTCCCTATCTACCAAAAATAGGAATAAAAACAAAACTTAACCCACAGGGCTATTTAGCACGACATGTGATAAAACCTAAAACACTTAGAACAATGCTTGAGATGGGTATGGTGGCTCACGCCTGTTATCCCAACTACTCAGAAGGCTGAGGCAGGAGGATCACAAATCAAGGCCAGCCTGGACAACCTAGCAAGACCCTGTCTCAAAACAAAAGATCTAGGAATGTAGCTCAGTGGCACAGCACTTGCCTAGTATGCACAAGGCTCTAGGTTCAATCCCCAGTACCACAAAAAAAAAAAAGAAATCTAGAATACAGTGGGCACTCAATAATTGCTCACTATTGTTACTACTTCTTCCTTCATAAAACAGAAAGAATGTGCTATCCCCTATCCCCTCCGAAAGGGAGAGAAGACTTTTGTAAGCACCTGGGTCCACAGTACACGTTCAATAAACATTACTTTCCTTCATTAAACAAGAGATTAATTATTATTGAACCATAATGCTGTCGTTTAGAAATTTATCCCTCAACAAGAAACCACCAGCCTGACTCCCCACGGCTCACACCACCCCACGGAAGGCTGCCATTCTCTGGAATCCTGGGGACTGGAGGCAAGCATTCTGGTTTCCACCTGGTCTCCCCTCTCCAGGTCCCCTTTGATGAAAACGCTGCTAGCAAAATAATGCCAAAGAAAGTATGTGGCGACAGTCAACTAGATTTAAGTTCATTTTCTGTAGCTTGGGGTCAGAATCGACTGAAGCACTCTGGTGATCAAGTTTTCTGCAATTCCCTATTCCACGCATTAGCTCGCTGACAGAAATTCACTGCGGTATTTAAAGTGGCAGCCATCACAACTAACTCAAATTGTATTGGCTTCGCCGATGCTGAAATGCTCTGCTGAAACCATCAATTGGCCAATTCAGAGATAACGTGGTGGCTGAAATTCCCTGTCATGCTGTAAAATCCCCTTTTGAAGCAGCTCACCGGCTCGCAGATCCGCAGCGAAACCTGCGCCCAGAGCTGCGGGCCAGAACTGCCTCGTGTAACCCAAGCGGGCTGGCGGAGTGGGATCTGGCGGGCAGGCAGCCGGTGCTGCCAAGAGGAAGGGCCTCCAGAGAGAGGATAACATTTTCTACTGGAAGCTTTCTAAAAGACAGCGAGAAAAGACCGGCAGTGCGCACACGCCCCACATCAGGCCTGCCCACTGGGCCGGCTGCCCCTCAGCACAGGCCGGGTGGCCAAAGCCACAAGCAGTGCTCAGCCTCTCCCAAAGAAAGCTGCAAAATTCCTGAAGGACAGCACGGACACAGGCAAGGCACAGACGCCAACCTCTTAGGTGAGGTTTTCTAGAGCCAGTGGCTACCACAGGATCAGGAGCCCTGAGGCCACAACAGGCCATGTCACCACCACCCCACTCCAGGCCTCAGTTTCTCTGTCTGGAATCTGAGAGGCTCCTTCTTGAAATACATTCCGTGAGTTAATGGTCAGTTCAAACTCAACACAGCCTTCTCAAATGGTGACTGCAACTTACAAAGCATACTCACTACTCTCGGCTGATTCCCAACAACCTAGAAAACACAAGGAAGGCCAGCCCAGCTTCACATCACTGCAGAGCACAGATGATCAAACCAAGGCTTGCTCAAAGAGGCCAAATGACTTTCCCAAGGTCACCTGAAAGAATCAGAACTGTACCCTGGTCATCCCAGTCCAAATCTCATGTGCTGTCTGTCCATAACACCACATTAAGTCTGCGGCACTCAACAGCACAGAGCCCAGCAGGCTCCCAAGAAATACTATCCACCAACCTACCACCATTCCCTTCTAGTCTGCACAGCTGCAGCCAACATCCCAGCGTGGGGAGGCTGCCACCCTACAGCCTCGGCTCTCAAGCAGCCTTCTATGACTGGGAAAGGGGGAGCAAAGGGAAACCTTGGACAGCCACCCCAGGGGGCAGCATGCCTCTTAAAGTCAGGGGACTGTGAAACAAGTGAAATGTCAGCACTTCACCCAAACACACAAAGAGCAGGGACACAAAGCCTGCCCCAGGAACCATGCAAACAGCTGTCATCAGGAGAAGACAGGGAATTTGGGAGGCTGGGGCAATCTGTCAGACAGGATGCCCCACAACCTATTCTGAGGATTCTCACTGCAGCCACAAAGCCTGAGCTTTGTTCAGACAACACCCAGCACAGGGTAGAGATGGAGAGTCAATCACAGGAGGAGGGATGTCCCCTGCCCCACAACCTACAGGCAGCCAGCAAGACAATTTGCATCCTTCTTGTGTCTTGCCTAGTGCCCTCTCTGCCCTCTCCTCCCACTCTGGCTCTGGAGTGTGACCCTGCCATGATCCTACCCCTCCAAGTGGGAACTATGACTTGCTCAGCATTCAACAAGCATGCTAAGTGTATGGCAGCAAACCACTGAGACGAAGGTCCCGATGCCCACCAGCACCACCAGGAAACCATTCCCCCAACAACTCTCCAAGTGGCAATCATTTCCTTCTTATTACAGATCTGCAAACTAAGGTTCAGCAATTGCGTTTTCACTTGACCAAGCCATCGATCTACAGAACCAAGATTCAGCCTCAGCTGTCTCTGGGCCAGTGGCTTTCAAACTTTGGCTGAGACCCACAATGAGAAAAATTTTACATGGCAAATCCAGGGCACGCATACATTTACATGCGCTCATATATCACTGAAAACAAACATTTCTGGAAACAATACTTATGTTTATTCTGTGCAACACAGTTGTGTTTTTGGTTTTTTTTTTTTTTTTTTTTTTTTTTTTTTTGGTAATTGCCAGTCATGACCCACTAAGTTAATTTCATGATGCACTAATGGGTCACAAATCACAAGTTTGCAAAACAATGCTTCACCATTTACCACTTGTCCATCTTCATTAAAACACGTCTTTAACACACTTGATGCCTGGACAGGGATCAAACCCCTCTCACTTCTCAGGGCACAGAGTTTTGCTCACTGATTATTCGTGACTCTGCAACAGGCCCCAGGAATAGGGGTTGCAGAGAGGATAAAGATGAAACTTCTGCCCTCCAGAAGCTTTGGGTCCAGAAGGGGAAAGGGAAGAGACTCAACCTTGATTCAAATAACTCTCCGTCTAGGAAGCAAGTAACAAAAGTAAGGGAGTCAGAGTTCCTGGGAGGAAGAAAAGGAAGATATCTTCTTAGCAGGCCAGGGAGAGGCAGCCTCGTTTCAGGCTGGTATCTGCTCTCAAGGACCAGTTGGCAGGGGAGTGAAAATGACCCTCTCAGGTGGTACAGCACCAAAGGCACCCAATGGGAAGGACCAGAAGCAGCTGAGCAAAGAGCCCGAATCTGATCCCTAGAACAAGAGAAATGGCTTGAAGAGGGGGAAATGGGCACTGATGGAACACACACAGGCTGGAGGCATCCACGCACCATCTCATTCCATCCTCACGAGAAGTGGGCTGGTGTGAGGGCTGCATATACAACATCTCCACCCCCATTACTTGGGGCTGCCTGAAACCCGGGCACCCAGATAGCTAATCCACAGGTAAGCAAGCCAGCAATGGGCCATGCTTCACTGGTGCACACTCTCACATGGAGATCCTTCCACTACTGCCCACCCTGTGTCAGTTACTGTGACACTGGCCATTAGAGAGCACGACTTCCAAACCCCTGGGTTCAATTCCCAGTACTTCCGGTAAAACAAAAAAAACCAACAACACACGTTTATGTAGCACTTACACTGGCCAGACACCACTACGTACATATGTGTGTGTGTGTGTGTGTGTGTGTGTGTACACACAAGCTCATTTAATCCTCATAACAACTCTGTGAGGTAAACAAGCAAATTTTATTTATCCCCTTTTCCATCTGAGGACACTGAGGCATAGAAGTTAAGTAAGGTGTCCATGGTCACAGCACAGGAAAAGGAGGGTCCTGGACCCTGACTGGGTTTGCAGGTTACCTCAGGCAGGGCGTCGTCCCTCTGGGCCTCAGTTTACCTACCTGTAAGATGACCAGGTAACCACCAGTTCCACCACCTGCAACCCCACTATTTGTATCTACATTGAAAACATCCAGCACCACAGAGGGGTGGGACTGCTAACCTTCTCCCCTCATCCTGTCCCTACATGCTGGTCTCCCAGAAGATGATCATTCTGCACAACCATGTGTAAGCACTTATCACATCCTAGGCTGTATCTGGCTCCTAAATAGACAGCAATCAGAACAGGTGGTTGGTAACCTGACCCGGCAGAATCCTGTAATCCTGGGTATAGGGGTCCACTAACCAAGGCCTCGTGCTCACCCCCAGGAAGCCCCAGAGGAAAAGGCTGATGCCAGAACCAGTTTCCCAGGGGCCTGCAAGGGCAATGCCTCCCTTCGCCAGCTCATCTTCTTAGGGCTCCATCTGGGGACTCCCTCTCACAAGCAGAAAATCAGGTGAGGCCTGAGCACTGCCACAGCAAGGTACACAAAGAAGGTGACACAGAATCCCTAATCTAAGGCCCTTCGATCTGTTCTTCCCCATTAATGTTTACATGGCACCTCACTGCCCAACCACCTCTCCCAGGGAGTTCCCTGCCATTCTCCCGGCATCCCCACAGAAGGCGCACAAGGTCACCCCTTGCACAGTGGAGAGGTGGATCTTGAGTGGTGCAGGCCCCACAGCCAACAAGGGCTATGAAGCTGACATTCAAATCCAGATCCCTGCTGACACCAAGTCACAGCCCTCGAGGCTTGCTGTCCAGCCATGCGGCCACACACACAAGTACGGCACAGGACCACTCTGTCCAACACAGATAAGGGGCAAAGACGTTCTGGGGGAGCATTTATTAGTGCCAGCCTGTGGGAGGACCCCCAGCTCTGCCCCTTGTGAGGATGCAGGGTGAGGCAAGACTGCCAGGACAGAGGGAGGGCACCCCATGACGCACCAGGGAAGCCCAGCACAGAAGGGCATCACTGGCAGAGCCAAGTGTCTCTTCCCTAGGTTCAACCTGCTTTCCCAGAAAAATATGCTTTTAAAAGAGTTTTCTGGGAAAACATCAGAGCTGTAAAGAGCAAGGGACAAACTCACCAAGCACCAGCCCCCAGAGAGATTTACATGTATCCTATTACTTAACCCTCACAACAGCCGCGCAATGGAATCAGCATTCCCCCTCTATAGATGGAGAAAAAGGATGCAAAGTCTACCCAGCCAGGAAATGGCAAGAATAAAGATGAACTCAGGGCAAGTCAGAGCCCAAACCCTTCAAAATTCAGAGGATTTAAGGCATAGGAAAAGAAAAGCGCAGCATCAAGAGACACGTTCCTAAAACTCATCTCACGAGGCCACAGAAAAGCCCACCACTCTGGTGAATCAAAAACAAACAATGGTGATTGTCTATTTGCTGTAAGCTCCCAGCAATGTGTATTAAAGAAGTTTATGTGAATCGTCTAATGCACTTGTGCCGTGGTCAGAATTATTACCAAGCTAAAAAAGATTAATTTTTCTAAACACTCTAAACCCTCAGACACTATTATGAAGGCTACCACTAGTGTAACATTTCTGTTATCTTGGCTGACAGGCCTCAAAGCACACACACCCCCGCCCCAGCACTTCTCCCTCTTAAGACTTAAACACACACACACTCTCACACAGAGGCAGGAGGGACCAGAGATGGGGCCCAGACACCTTGGCCTGAGGTCCCCACTAGAGAGTCCGCCTGCCTTACAAAACAGAGCTGACCAAAGGGACAGGGAAAGCTGGGTGTCTCCCAGCTCCCTCCAAGTGTTGGCTGGCACAGAGCTAACTCTCAGTCCAAGTTTGCAAATGCTTAGCTAACAAAGATGGCATTATGCAAAAGGCTGGTGCACACTGCTGGTCTGGGAGTTCAAATGAAGTGACCACTGCCAAAAACTTTGTTTGGGTCCCCATCGCTCCCCCCGCCCCACCTCCCTCCTTGAAATAAAGGGCAAGGATTTGCAATTTGGGGTCTTGCTGCCACTTGAAACCCATTAAGGTGGCTGCATTGCCTGGATTCTGGCAAAATGCAATTCCAGTTCTTCATTTAATGTTTAATTAGCTACCGATGGAGGAGTCTGGCAGCCTTCTGGGGTTAAGAGGAATTGCAGAAAAGAGGGTGGTAGCCCAAATAGGGGACTCAATACAAGTCTAAGCTCCAAGAAGAATGGGGGGGAGGGGAAAAAAGAGTGTTATGTTTTGTTTTTTTAATCTGCCACAAAAGGGTGCCAAGGGTCATAGCCAAAGGCAAGTGTTGAACTTGCCAGGACCTTGGGGCAGATAGCTAGCATGGCTTATCGCGGGGCACCACACTCCCCCAGCGGCCTGGAGCCGAGTGGCTCTCCTCCTATTCCTGCTTCCACTGCCACCCTCTGGTCCCCCTCCTCCCAAAGGGCTCTCGGAGGCGCAGACACTCCCTGCCTGGCAGGAACCTCAGCTCAGCACATCCAAGGAGAGCCCTCTCAAATATCACTTTGCTATTTCAAACCCACCAAGGACGCTGGACCCCTGCCACAGAGCCACAAATACCTCAGCTCCCGCCCACGCCCATGACTCTTGGGCACTCTCCTATGTTAACCAATCCTCCTGGAGACAAAGTCTCACAGCTAGGGGTGGAGAGAGGGATCAGCAGAGTCCTGCTGTGGGAAAGAACAGGGCTCAAAGAGCAAGGCAGAAGCAAGGGGCCTCAGGCCTCCAGAGCAGGGAAATTGAGGCAAACAGGAAAGATTCACCAAGGCCACAGGACCCAAGGGCACTACACTCCCCAAATCTTCACTGGGAATCACAGGAAGGCCTGGGGCTTGGAGCAGTCATCCGTGAACCTACTGAAATCATGCACAAAGTCTCCTTTATGAGTACACATACATTTTCTGAAAAGAAGGTCCACAGCTTTTATCACATTTTCCCTGCCAAAAGTGAACAGCCACCGCACCAAAACTCCTTCCCCAGAGGTCAGGTAGCTCCTCTGCCAGTGACTGCAGTTTGCCTCACAGGGGCTTCATTTAATTCTGTTAAATTCATTTCTTCAGTGAACATACGTGGACACCAAGCAGGTATCAGGCACACTCTGGGCCCAGAGCAAACACCCTCCCTATGTTCTTCAAGGATTCATTGTAATTGAGTGTTGTCAAACAGTGAACGGTGAAACGTAAAAGATGGGAAACTGCTGGGCATGAAGGCGCATGCATGTAACCCCAGTGATTAGGGAGACTGACACGAGGATCCCAAGTTCAAGGCCCTGTCTCAAAAAAAAAATAAGGACAGGAAAGTTTTAGTCCTAGCTCTGCCACTTCCTAAACTCCCCTTCTGCCCTTGGACCAGCCACAGAAACTCCAAGCCTCAGTTTCTTCATCTGTAAAGTGGAGATGAAATTTAATAATAAAATCCAACCAGGGGTTGGGGATATGGCTCAGCAGTAGAGCACTCGCCTAGCATGTGCGCAGCCCGGGTTCGATCCTCAGCACCACGTAAAAATAAACGCAATGTGTACAACTAAAAGCAAATAAATAAATATTTTTTTTAAATGTTAAAAAATAAATAATAATAATAATAAAATCCAACCAACAGGGCAGTTGGGAGGCCCCAACCACAATCAAGTATGTCACAGTGTGTCATGAAAAGTCCAGCAGACAGAACCCATCAGTGCTCTCTAGCACCGTCAGCTCAAAGACCACTATAGGGCTTACTTACTCCAATCATTTTTTGCCTCCCAAAGGAAAACACAAAACTAGCTACCACAAGGAGGAAAAGAATAGCTGGAAGTCTGAGAAGGCACCAAAGAGAGGCTAACCCCACAGACCTGCCCCGGAGGAGAACCAAGTGGAGAAGGTGGCCAGGACAGCCCTGGGCCTACAGTGAGACACTCATGCAGCTGGGAGTCTCATGCAGCTTCTTCAGAAGCACAGACCAGACCAGTGTGGGAGATAGCCCAGGGAACCCCCTCTGGGACCCCAAAGGCTTTCCCTCAACAGGACGGGAAGTACTACTCCCGCCTGAGGGGAGCTGCAAGGAATTCATGCCAGGGACTGGTGACCCTCCTCCTGCAGCCACAGGTACTCTCTTCATTTCAGACAAGCCAATTCTCAGAAAAGTCCACTTTGGATACTGAGTCCCCAGAGCTCCGCGTTGTATGTGGTCAACATTAAGACTGGCTTAAAAACAATGAATCAAGAGAAGCCAAGTGGCCAGGTGTGAGGGAGAAAATAGTGACTAAAAAAAACCCCACAAAGTTGCTAGGTGCGGTGGCGCACACCTGTAATCCCAGCAGCTTGGGAGGCTGAGGCAGGAGGATTGCAAGTTCAAAGCCAGCCTCAGCAACAGTGAGTGCTAAGCAACTCAGTGAGACCCTGTCTCTGAATAAAATACAAAACAGGGCTGGGGATGTGGCTCAGTGTTGGAGTACCCCTGAGTTCAATCCCCAGTACAAAAAAAAGCTCACAAAGTTAAGAATAGTTTAAATTACCTCCCCACTGAGTCCCTGGTTCATTCCAGGCCTGGCAGCCTGGCCTGGGAGGGGCCTGAAATCGACAACCCCTGACCCAAATATCAGTAAGGAAAACAACTTGCCAAGATCATGCTATAATTTCTATATAAGCGCCAGGACCAGGACCCCTCCTCCTCCCTACACCTGTAAGCACCCACTACCCACCTAAGACACGGTCTGGTATCTAGCTGCACAGACTCCCTACACTGTGAAAATCTTGACAGAAAAAACAAGGCCAGTTAACACTTTTATTCACACTCCCCTTGATTTCCAGACTTAAGGCAACTAGTTAACCAACATTAAGATCATCTTGTTCAAGATTGCCCACAAAATTTTTTTTAAATATTTATTTATTTGCTTTAGTTGTATACAATGTGTTTTATTTTTACGTGGTGCTGAGGATCGAACCTGGGTCGTGCACGTGCTAGGCGAGTGCTCTACCGCTGAGCCACACTCCCAGCCCCTTGCCCACAAAATTTAAGCCACTGAAAGAACATCTTCCAGTATTCCATTGGCTGTCCCAGGTCAGGTCACTCCCTGACCCCAAATTATTTGTGTTTTTACCCTTACTTAACTCCTTCACTCCATCAACACATGTGCCTACTATGTGCAAGGTATTATGGAAGCTACAAAGATGAATAGCTCATAGTCTCTGTCATGGAAAAAGTTAATAAGCTGTAGCCAGAAAGACCAACCCAAAGGAGAAGTTAGCCAGAATAGTGCAAACAAATGACCCCTGCTGGGAGGCCTGAAGGTCCGGGCCAGGCAGTACCCCAGAATCTAACTCTATCCCTAGGATTAACTTCTCTGTACCTCAGTTAAATCCACAAAAGAAAGCAGGCAACAAGCTTTTTCTCAAGGTTCTCCAGTCAGATGAAATGAGGGACTGAACCTACAGCAGGTAGCACCTAGTCCAGTACGTGGACAGCTGCTTGGTATAGGTGGCTTTGACCAACACCTAGATGAAGTGGTTTGCATGTGCAGAAAACTATCATAAAAGTCCTCCAAGAACTTAGAAGATGGACAGGATTTGAGTAGACAGAGAGAAATGCATTCCAGGTAAGAAGAAGGGAATCCAGACACTATCACAATAATTTTAGCAGAAGGAACTAAATAGTAGGCATGGAAATGGAGAGACTACATGAAGATTTAAGAAAGACAAAGGGAAAAAGAGGATTCCTTTTCTTATTTTTTTTTTTATTTTTTTTTGGTGGGGGGGGTGCACTAGGGGTTGAATGCAGGGGCACTTATTACTGAGCTACATCCCCAATCCTTTCTATTTTTTTACAGGGCCTTAAACTTGTGATCCTCCTGCCTCAGCCTCCAGAGCTGCTGAGATTACAAGTGTGTGCCTGGGCACCCAGCTCCTTTTCTTAAATATTTCTTTCTTTTTTGTGTGTGCTAGAGATTGAACCCAGAGCTCCACACATGCTGGGCAAGGCTCTATCTCTGAGCTACACCCCCTAGCTCAAGTACCTATTTCTTCATTTTCCAGTTGCATCTCTCTTGCTGCCCTCCCAACTCAATGCCCCCCCTTCATTCCTTCAAAATCTCCATTCATCACTGCATTCCTGACCTGACTCTGGGTCATAGGACACCAGAAGGATCCCAAACTAGGAAAAAAGGTTTTGGTCCTCAAAGCTATGAAGCAGTGTGACCTCATCTTTTAGTGACATCTTCTCAATGTCAGTGCCAACCTCAACAGTCCCACACAATGCTTCTGCCATTCTACCCAACAAGTCACTGACGGCACACCCACATGCACGTTTTCCCAGCCACCACCTTGCTTCAAGAGGGCAGACTATGACAAATTGTCAAAGACAGCCTCACATTATTTACTAGAGCACCAAACTAGGTTGAAAAATCATTAACTTCTCTGAAAGGTACCCTATAAAAGAGCACAGAGAGCACAGATCTCTTATATCAAGAAACAGGTGTACTTGAAATGGGCCTTCCCATTCATCCACCCACTCTAAAATTAAGCCATTTGCAAAATAGTCAAAGACAAGCAACATAGGGTGACTGTCCACAGATTTTAAAAATAAATAAATAAAAAGCCAGGCATGGTGGCGTACACCTATAACCTCAGCAACACAGGAGGCTGAGACAGAAGGATCGCAAGTTCAAGGCCAGCCTCAGCAAAACAAGGGAAGCCCTCAGCGAATTAGTGAGACCCTATCTCAAAACAAAAACATAAAAAAGGACTGGAGATGTACCTCAGTGGTAAAATGCCCCCAGGTTAAAGGCCCAATAGCACCCTCCCCCCCAAAAAAAAGCACTGGGGATATAAGCTCAGTGACAGAACGCTTGCCTAGTAAACACAGACTCTGGGTTCAATCCCCAGTACCTCAAAGAAAAAAAACAAACAAAAAAAAGAGCTAGATTTTTTTTTTTTACTAGGTAGAAAGGTCAAATTCACCAACTCTTTTTTTTTTTTTTTTTAAATATTTATTTATTTCCTTTAGTTGTACACAATGTGTTTACGTGGTGCTGAGGATCGAACCCGGGCTGCGCACGTGCTAGGCGAGCGCTCTACCGCTGAGCTACAACCCCAGCCCCACCAACTCTTTTTATATGGCTACTCTACCTCTTAGCCTCCCTAAGCTCTAGTTCAGGAAACCCTATGATCATCACCACGGGATTTTTCCTAGAAGAACCACATCACAAGTGAAACAGTCACCTCTCTTTTTTTACTACTAAAAGTTTATCAGGCCAGAAGTACCACTCACTTGTTTCTCTTTCTCAGCCCTTAAGAGGGCACAAGAACCGGTCAATTCCCTCAGCATTCCACTCCATAGGCATTAACTTTTCAGTCATAACAAAATTCCATCACATCAAATACGCTAAAAACCAGCAAGCCTCCAACCCAGTCCCTAACTCCTACTACAGGAGGAATTTCCACCATGACAATACTCATGACATTGGGATTTGACCACCTGTGAAACTCATCCAGATGGGATCTGATCTTTTATGCCAACTTCAAACTGCATACAGGGGATACAGATGGTCTGGACAAGCAGATGGGACCTGATGACCTTCAAGAAACCAGCTTCCAAGCCGGACGCAGTGGCGCATGCCTGTGATCCCAGCACTTGGGAGGCTGAGGCAGGAGGATCGCGAGTTCAAAGCCAGCCTCAGCAATGGCAAGGCACTTAGCAAGGGCTGGGGATGTGGCCCAGTGGTCGAGTGCCCCTGAGTTCAATCCCTGGTACCAAAAGAATAAAACAAACCAGCTTCCTCGCTCAGAGCATAGGGACCATTCCTACCTACCTCATGCCAAAGAGCAAGATCCAACAGATCCCCTACTATGTGCACACACGCACACATACATTCAACCATCTGTACGGCCAATGAGAATCAAGAACTGGAAGGAGGTCAAGGAAGACCTTCAGACACTTCCTTTTCTGTTTTCTGACAGATCCTAACCTGTTTCGTCAGATCGTAAAACTTGAAGCCAACCCTATCCAGATTTGAAGTCCGTTTTTTTTCTTTTTTCTCTTTTTGAGGAGATTACCATGGGAGATGGACAAAAGGCAGACATCTCTCTCATAATAATTTCACAAATCTAAAGAAACTCATCGAAGGTAAAATGTGAATGATAGGGTAGGAGGCACCACAACCCGATCAAATTAACTAGTTCACAAAAATTTTGGGCACAGGATTATGGACTAGCTGAGTGCCCCAGACTACGCATCATCTTAGTATATACAATCTGAGCCCCACCCACCACACACACACCTGCACACTCCATAGTTTGAAAGATCACTCTCTGGAAAATAGAGCAGCGTCCATTCCACCAAATTCCCATTCAACCACCCTTTCCATTCCAAGTTTGACGTTTGCTTTTTATTTTTTGGTTGTGCTTACTTTTCTCTTAGGCCAACATCAAACCAGCTCAGTTTCCTCCCAGCTAACTGTCCACTCATCACACAAACCTCACACGGTTCTGAGCCCTGCACAACATCGTTCAATTCTCCAGATAGGTATCTACATTCTTTTGCATAATTACAACATAATGAAATACCACTCACCAAGTTAGAACACTGCAGGAGGAGGGCATGAGGGGAGGGCAGCAAGGAGGCGGGTAGGCAGGAGAACGGAAAGAAAGGCAAGGAGAAAGGAAAGACCACTGCCAATTGGCTGTATATTTGCTTTTGGTACTGAAGAAGTTAGAGCAATCCAACCCTGTAATTATTGCCAGGATTAAAGATTTGTTACTCACGTAATCATGAAAGGCTTTTGCTTCACTCGAATGTTCACAAGTGTCTCTCCTTTCAGGAGCTGCACAGTAAAGGTCCCAAAATACGCTGCAAGTCGAAAAATAAAATAAGATCAGGTTACTAATTGTTACTTGTGTATACAACAGAAAGTGCACAATGCTCAACACTAACAGCTCCAGGTCTCCTCCAGGCTCTACTCCACCTTCCCGCTTTCACTGGGCAAACTCAAGCCTAGAAAACAGAACAGATCCAACTTCTCTGGCAAGACAGACATTTGTAATAATAATAATAATAGTTCCCACCTACCACGCGCCTACTATGTACTGCACACCTCATGCTGATGATACTGCCCATGGCTACCGTGCACTATAAACGAAGTGATCCTCTCCACACTGGAGCCACTGAAGTTTGGAGGATTAGCACAACCCACCCATGGGTTGTGGGTAGGAATCTGGGGAATCCATGCCTGTCCCATCTGTGTTCCTTTTACCTCCCCAAAACAAAATGGCCACATACTATAAAAAGGCTAAATTGTCAAAACACACAACTATGATTCACATGCATAGCAAACTGCAATTACACCAACCTAGAGAACCTTACAGGTTCTTAATCCCAGAGTCCAAACCCCTACTTCTCCCACCCACCAAACAACACAAGTCAGACCAAGGGGAGGTTGTGGACAGCCAAGTATCTCCCTGAAACGCAGGGCCCTCTTCAGTCCATTCAGAGAGGACTGTGGAGGGAAGAGCAGACCCAGAAAGGCCACCTCATCCTTGTGATTCTATATGATCCCTCCGACACTTGGTATGAAATGAGAACACACACCAGTCCTCTGAGAACCAGGAGAGTGCTATGTGAACACAGAGTAGCCACTGGTATTAACAAAGGGCCTTAGAAACACTCTAGACCAGGAGCCAAGGCCTGGGACTGAACCAGCTTGAAGGGTACAGTGGGCAACAGAATCAAGGTCTGACTCACAGTTCAGTGCTCCTGGGCCCCTCACAGCCAGCTCCAGTCACCAGACAAGCATCTCACTTAAGGTGTATGAATAAATGCAGCCTGCCCCCATCACATCAGCTCCACTGCTTCCTCTGGCTCCAGAAAGCCGTGGTCTTTTGCTCAGAGTCAAATCGCAGGAGGCGACTTTTAACAAACCAGACCACAGCTACTCAGAGCTACCGTGACCTGAGCCCAGCACAACAGACTCCACATTCCTGCGGCTGCGACAAGGATGGAGAAGCTTCAGGGATTCTGGATATAACAGAAAAACCAGGGACTTCAATGGCTGCAGAGCAGGGACAGCGGCTAGACAAAGTTCTTTCCAGTCCTCTGGAACTGCACTGCACACCTTGGATTGAACTCATCCAAACATAAAAGGTCTTCAAGACTCCAAATTTCCAGACCCTTCTAAGTAACTTTCACTCAAAAGCTTCAGTTTCTACAAGATCCAGGCAGTCAGACCCACCATCCCCATCCTCACACTCCCCCTCCAAAAACAGCCGCTGCCAACCTATCACCGGCTCCTACAGGTGGAATCCTTACGCCACATCAGACGCCTCCAACACCGGCAGTTGGGAGGTTGGCAGAAGTAATTAAAAACTCATTTTCTCTGCGCAAGTTAGAACAGACACTTCATCCTCCCACTGTTCAAAGAGACTTGAAACAGTAACCTGAGCCGGCGGTCAGGTAAATGTGCTAAGATCCCAACCAGGAGACATTCCGTTTTCCTGAACTCCACCAAAATATCAAAAGCCACTCGGCTTTCTTTTCCTTTTCAAAAGGATGTCAAAGACTCCACCAATCAGTCCCACAAAACACACAGGTCATACACACATGACAACCTGCTACTTTTGACCCTTAAGCCTCCCTCCTGCCTGCCACAAATCTCATGCTGAGACCAGACTGCTGTGCTCTCACAGCAGCAAGACCCACAAGCCCGGAGAGAGGGTCACAGATAAGGAGAGAACCCCTAACTACAAACCACAAGCACCAGGTCACCTCTAGGCAGTTAAAGTTCTTCGTAAAATAAAGCTTTGTGGGTTCAGGGATGCTGGGGGTGGGGGATGGCACAGAGGACAGGAAGGTCCAGTCAGTCTGAATCAGTATCATTACAGGAAGTGGCAACTCTTTCTTGCTTTTTCTCAGAGTGTGTGGAAAAGACCCAGGAGATGTTCCCTCTTACGGTCTGGAGCTTATAGAAGAAAAAGAAAGGACAGACCAGTTGTAGAACAGACCTGGTGTCCCCACCACTCGGCCCTGCCCCCACTCCTCTCTAATTAAAGCAGCATGCAAGACTGACAAAAACCCCTTCAAGGATTTTTCAAACCCCTGCCTAGTGCCCCAGAGTGGGATGGAAAAGCAAGAAGTTTCTACCCCAGCCCACAGATTAGTTGGTTTTCTACAGAAGGAGAAACACCAGGAAAAAAACTTTAGACAGCAGCCTCTTCTGCCCTTTCCTCTTGGCCAGACCTGGTCTAGGCACCCAGAAGTGCCCTGCTCTGTGTAAAGCAAAGGTGGAGGGCCTGTTTCAAGCCTCCGGTCTTTGTTTGCTTGGACCCAGGGCTCAGAACAAAACACACACACTCCAAACTATCACACAAACTTACCACCACCAGGAGTGCAAAAACCCAGGCGGTTCTCCCAGCGTGATGTTTTTTTCCCATCGAATCTGGAAAAGAGGAAGCAGAGGCAGCTTAGAGAAGCAGAGAGGAGGGCAGGCAGGGGGCTTCCCAGAGCCAAAAGGCTGTGAAGACCCACCAACAATAAATGCCAAAAGGTGATAAAAATTCAAAATGGTGGCCACAGTGGCTGCTCCTGAAAACAAAGGCTCTAAGAATAGTGGGGAGGAGGGGGGGTGTCAAGAAACTGGATGCTGGGGGAGTCCCACTCACCTCCGATAAGAAGGTCTGTGCAGATTTCTGTGCTCCTACGTGCAGTAAATATTCATAGACGTATAAAGCTAACCTGGAAGAGGGTAAAGTGAGAGGAATGGGTCAAAACACACCGGGTACTCCCTCCGGACCTTGCCAGTAGGCTCTGAGTCCCGACTGCGCTGTCCCCTTGTGGCCCCGACTAGAGGTGAGCAGCTAAAACCCCAGGCAGGGCCGCGGGGCTAACAGTTAGGGGGTGGGTACCAGGGACCGGCCGCCTCAAGCCACAGGGGCTGGAGAGCGGCCCCCAAACTTGAACTTCCAAGTGGTGTCGGGGCCAAACCCATCTAAGTCTCAAACTCGCAGGACACCCGACCCAACCTCCTTTTCCCTACCCACTTCTGTTAGCACCCTCGCCCCAGCTTTGGGGTCCGAACAGACTCAGCCCTAGTCCGGGTGCTCGGCGCGCTCTGGAGAGGGCAGCAAAGGGCCGCCCTCACCACCTCTCCCCAAACAACTGTCCCCCAAGCCTGGGGCCAAACCGGCGCCGCTGTCCCTATCCAGTCCGCGCCCCGGAGGGCGCGGAGCCGGCGGCAAGGCCGCGGGCAGGGAAGGGAGAGCTCTCCTGGCCGAACAAAGCCCCCGGCACGCACTCCTCACGCCGCGGGCGGACAAAAGGAGTCTTCGGGGCTGCAGAAGCCACGCGCCCCCTGCCCGATCCGGGTGGGCAAAGTGCAGCCTCCGCGACAAGCGCCTGGGCTGGGGTGAGCGCACCGGCTCGCTGCGGGACCTCGCCCACCCCTCACCGCGGTCGCCCCGACGGCGGCGAGGCCACCAAGTGCCGCTGGCCATCGGCTACCCCGCCGCCCCTTCCCGGGTGCCCCAACCTCCGCCGGCTCCCAACAATGGGCTCTCCCACGATGCGACCGGGGGAAGCGGCCGGGCAGGCGAGCGGAGCCCCGCGGCCGGAGAACTAGCAGCCCCCAGTCCCCCGCCCGCCCACCTGCCTCCCACCACCCGCCCGCCCGCAGCCTGGGGGCGCGCGGCCGCCACTCGCAAGGGGGCTTACTTTTCCCGAGCCTGCCCGTCCGAGGGCACCGCCGAGCCTTTGCCTTTGGCAAACATGGTTTGCAGAGAAGAGGGCGCCGATCCCCGCCGCCGCCGCTACCGTCCGGTTCTGCCGAGCTGCCCTGCTCCTGGCCCCCTCCCGGCGCTCGCTCGCTCGCGCTCCGCTCGCCGCGCTCCCTCCCTCCCCCCCGGCGCTGGCTCCGCGCTCTTTCCAGCTGTCAAAGCGTCAGCCCCGGCCGCGGCCCCATCGCCCTGGAACTCCTCCCGCGCCGGCTCGGCCTGCGCTGTGCCGCCGCCGCCCGGCTGCCCGCCGCTCGCTCGCTCGCCCAACCGCCCGCGCGCCCGCCGCCCGGCTCCGCCTGCGCCGCCCTCTGCGCCTCCGGCACCGCTGCCGCCGCCGCCGCCGCCGCTGGGTCTACTTGGAGCTCAACCGAACGTGGCTGCCCGGGCAGGGAGCGCGGCGGGCGGCAACGCCCCGCGACGGACGGCCGCCTCGGCCAATCGGCGCGCGGGGGTGGGCCCCGGGCGGCCGGCAGGGACGCCCTGTCAGCGCCGGCCGCGGCAGTCCCGCTGCGCCGCCTCCACGAGCCGCGGCCGCTCCTGCGCCCGGCCGGGGGTGTACGGGGGCGAGCCTCGGCTCTGTGGACTAGCGGGGGCTGTGCGGGCCGGGCGGGGGCGCTGGGGCTCCTGGCGCTGGGAGTCTGGCCAGCGCTCCCCCCGCAGACCCCGGGGGCAGGGGGCGCTGCGACGGCGTCCGAGGGGAGGGGGCGCGGACCCCAGAGCGCTCGCCCCTCCTGCGCGGCCCTCCGCTTATCGGCCTTGCCACCCCGCCACGGCCGGCGCCCGCCCAACCCTTATCTCGCCCCCCCCACCAGGTCCGACCCCGACCCCTCCCCACCGCCGCCCCGCCCCCCGGGCTCCTCGCGCCTAGCCTGGCTTTGGAGCGCCGGGCCGGGCTCCACGCTGGGAGCTGGGCGCTGGAGCCGGCGCCGAGACGCGCGGCTGCTCCTTTACTAGATCATTAAAATACTTTGGAAAACCCCAAAGTGGAGCCGCGCGAAAATGGCCCTTGGCGTGCTTTGGGGATCCTAGGGGGAGGGGACGGGGGACTTGGTCTAAAGGGAGACTGAGCGATTTCTCCCAAATTTCCAAGATTTGCCAGCCCAGGCAAGTTAGCCCCTCGGCTTCTCCACCCGGAAAGGTGCCGTTCGGGGCTGGAGGGGCGAGGGGACGTCACCTGGGCGCCCCGCGACTCTGAATGCGTGCCGCAGAGATCTGCAAACTTCAAATAAATGAAGCTAAATTGGGGAGTGGGGGGTGAGAGTCGGGCGTGGGGGGAGGGGAATCTTCCATTGTCAGTGACCCAGGTGTACAATGGGAAATTGAGAGGGGGGCTGGCAGAGTGACCCAGCTCTTTGCTACTGACTCCTTTCTGCCCACGCCAAGATCCTTAAGAATACGCTAGGTGACCCTCATTAGAGACCCTTAAAACCAGAAACCGGCGAAATAGAGGAAGGCCCCCCAATTTTCAGGCTGTTTTTAGAGCGCTGTTCTCTTTAAATGTGATAAAACACTATCGGCACTGTCTCTTTAAAAGAGTCAAGCAGAAAAAGCTGTGTAAGCGCTGATTGGCTGCCTGTTTGGATACATCTTTAGGGGAGCCTTGAAACTGTTAGCCTAGGTTGATTTTTTTTTTTTTTTTTTAACTGCGCTGTTCCAATAAACAAGTAACGCCCCTCCCCCTAACATGCCTCGCACCAAACAATTAAAGGATAGGTCAGTGTCCTGGGGAAAACACGTTTCAAGTAGAAAAACTCAGAACTAGATTTCAACAAAATAAACAATAATTCCCTACCATTAAAGTTTGCTTATTTTGCTCTATAGAAGAGAGAAAAGGAGCTTTTAAAAGAAATGCCCCGCAGCAGACTGATCTGCATTGGTTCAGGAAGGAGACTCTGGGTACATTTTTGGAATAATGTTCTGCTCAGTCTAACAGCCTCCCTAAATTAAAATACAGACAAGCCCCATGGACACCTCTGAATTCACTCTGCTCAGCCAAAGACCCAGAGCTCACAGGGGAAGGGTGAAGAAAAAGGGAAACACTGAGCCCTAGTTTTGGGGTGTCTCTGTTCTAGTCCCTAGTTTATAGGTTGTTTTTATCAATGAGGGAAGAAACATGGAGATTGGGAGTTGAAATACCATGATAGGGGAGAGAAGGAAATAATTACAGTTATTTTTTCCCTTAGGCGGTTTAATTTAATAGAGCCAACTTAAGGTGCCTGAGAGCCCACACTAATGAAATCGGCCTGCGCATGCCCTTTCCCTGGACTTCCTTCTGTTTTTGATGGACTAGGAATGGCCAGGGATGGCTTGTCAACACACTGACTCACAAGATGCCTGACTCATCTTGTGTCTGCAAGGCCCACAGAGGATGGAGGATCTGTTGGGTTCTGACTGAGGGAAAGCACTGCCCTCTCCAGCCCACTTACAGAGGCAGTCTCTCCCAGGTTGGCTATACCTTATCAGGGTGGGGCTGCATCAAAGGGGGGGGGCCATCTTCACTGTCAGTTTCCTTGCCTGTCAAGTGAGAAAGTAGAGTAGAAGATGGAGGTTCTGTGGACTAAGATTTTCCCTTCTTTTTCTCTTGGCCCTGTCCTGCAAAAGAACTAGGCTGTCCTTCCAGAGCATGTGTGAGGGGAGAAAGGGTGGGTGCTGGGGGGCCCTGTGCCAGGCACTTAATTCCTGTGGTCTGCCCTTTGCTGGGGCTTGACACAGAATGAGGCCCCATGTGTGTTCTTGGTGGAGCTAAAAAAGGATGGGAGGGGGGGTGGGGCTCAAGCAGGCGGTGTCTTAACCACCCTGCCTATTGATCAGAGAAAACTGTTGGGTTCCCTAAAAGCAGGACCACTGTGCAACCCCATCTAGGTGTGTGGCTGCTGGCAGTTATCCAAAATGTGGTGAGATCAGAAGCAAGCCCAAGCACCCAAGAATGGTGTGCCAGACCCCAGCCTACCTTACCCTGCTAGAACCTCCCCCCCTCTCCACTTGCACTGAACTAAATCTGGCCTGATGTCCTTAGTCCTGGAATGTCTCTCTTCCCAACCCCTTCCCTCACCATTTCCCCATTTTCTTTTCCAAGGTACTGGGGATTGAATGCAGGGGTCTGAGATACATCCCCAGCCCCTTTCTTCATTTTGAAACAGGGTCTCACTAAGTTACCAAGGCTGGCCTCAAACTTGCAATCCTCAGCCTCCTGTGTTTCTGGGATTACAGGTGTGTGCCACCGGGCCAAGCTCTACATCATTCTTTAAGGCTACCATCCCCTCCAAATCCATCTTCCAGAATCTTCCCTGCTTCCCCTGGAGCAAAACTCGTCCCTCTGTCACCTCTGCTTTTTTCTCATTTTGCTTGAACCTGCATAGTAGCTGTCCATCCATTCTGCCAATTATGTAGCCAGCTGTTTACTGTCTGTCTCCCCACCACAGAGGATGGCAGGATCCAAGTCTGAGTCATCTGTGTGTCTCCCACACCCAGCAAGAGTTTGATACCTGTGTGCATATTGACACGTATAGGTACTAAGAGTCCCAGGGAGGGGACTTGGGGGTGGGGGAGGTAATCAATCAGCCCATCCCCCAAGTAGCTCTGGTCCTTGTGGGGAGATAAGAAACAGACACCACCCACAATAGGATTAGATAGTGTCCCTACCTCCATTCAGCTCCACCCATCTGAGCCACAACCACCTGGAAGGACTGTAGTTTCAGTTCCCAGAATGACCAAGTCATTTCACACATCCACTCTAGACTCATATTCCCTGTCTTCCTGTTTCTCCCTCTCTCCTCCTTCCCTCTGTGTGTGTGTCTCTCTCTTCCTTTCTTTTTCTCTTTTTCTTAGGACCTGTTTAATAAACACCTACTATGTACCAAGCCCTGTCCTAGTCCCTGGCTAATTAACCAGACAGAAATCCTTAGCCCATATGTGCTTACACTGGTGAACTCCTCCACCCAAGGCCTCTTCCTGTGAAATACTCCTACTAATACTTCCAAAATCCAGCAGGGCAAGTAGCATCATCCCTACACCCATAGGATCTTCCCAAAACCCCTTCTGGGCTCCCAGTTTGGGGTCAGGCTTGCCACCCGTGCCCAGGGCTGATTGCTCTGGCCACACTGCATGAGTATGGTTCACTGTGCATTTCCCCCAAAGGGATGTGACTCCTCAGGGTCAGGGCATGATTGTCATTCCTCCAGGGACCTCTAGTATTCAGCAACATGGTAATGGGCACAGAAAGACAAGTTGGAGGGAGCAGCAGACAAGGTGGGAGCCAGGAGGGAGGAGAGACAAATGCCAGGCCTAGGCTAGGACGGCGCTCCTGCCTCTTCCAGCCACCAGAATCTGGAGCAGCAGAAACCCTGGGCCCTGGGGCCAGGCTGGTGGAGGCCAGGCTTCCAGAAGGTAGCAGTTAAAGGAGAGGGACTTCAGGCTCCTGGGCTCAACCCTGGAGGCTGTGCCTGCCAGTGATGCTGGGACCTGGTTTCCTCTGCCTGATTCAGAGTTCCTCCCAGCTGCTGGGAGCCTTGGCTTCCCCTCACCCCTCCCTGGGCTTCATCCATGGAAGCCGAGCATCCAGCCCATCCCCCTCCTCCCTGCAGCAGGCTCCCTTCTTCTAATTGCAGATGATTTCTGACCAAAATCTTGGGCTTCTCCTCAAGGAGGTTCAGGCCAGGCTGGTGAGCCCTGGTTTTAACAGAAGTTTCCCAAGGGGACCCGGGGACCCTGGGAAGAGTGCCAAGCCTAGGAGCCAGGGACCTGGCTTCTGGATTCACTGCCTGGCTAGTGGGCTTTGGCCGGGTGGTGTTGCCCTCTGAGCCTCGGTGCCCGCCTGTCTGTGTAAGGAGGGTGTTAATACCCCTCTGAGGCCAGGCAGGAAGGGTGAGATGGGATCTGAGGGGGAAGCCCGGGCAGGTTGGTCAGCCTGGCTGAGCCCAGGGTCCTGCCGACCTGTGGACATCGGGGAGTAGCCACTTCAGAAGGTGGTTTGGAGCTCAGCAGAGATCACGTTTAGGGAAATATTCCATAAATTGAAAAAGATGATTACTCCGGGTGTGGTTAGCACAGCAAGCCAGCAAACAGAGGTGCTGAGGGCAAGCGGGTAGACTTAGGTTTAAGACCAAAGGTGTTTCGAAGCCCGCTTGGGTGGCACAGCCTGTAATCTCAGCCACTGAGGAGGCTGAGGCGGGGGTCACAGATTTGAGACCAGTCTGGGCAACTTAGTGAGAACCTGTCTCAAAAAAAAAAAAAAAAAAAGAGGCTGGAGATGTGTCTCAATGGTTAAGCATCCCTGGGTTCAGTCCCTGGTACCAAATAAATAAATAAAATTAAATAGAAAGGGCTGGGGGTACAGTTCAGTAGTAGAGCACCCCTGGGTTCAATCCCCAGTGCCAAAAATAAAAAATCTTCTGATGGACACTTATGCATTCTAAGCCAGTGTCATTGCAAAACAGGTTTTAGTCATCAGATAAAATGGATTTATGGGCTGGGATTGTGGCTCAGCGGTAGAGCGCTTGCCTGGCACCTGCGCGGCCCGGGTTCGATCCTCAGCACCACGTACAAATAAATGCATTGGTACAACTAAAGCAGATAAATAAATATTTTTTTAAAATGGATTTAGTTTGATCTAGAAAACACCTACTGTGTGCTCAGCCCTGAGCCAGGGGTCTGGGGAAGTATGAGGAAGTATAAGGTCGGGCCATGTCCTGATGGCTGGGGAGGAGATGCTGCCTCTGGCTGCCGTGTCCCACCCGCCTCCCATGTCCTGTCTTTTGACTTCACTGCATACCCCTCCAGGAGGCCATCTGGAGTGTCTTAGCACCCCGGTGCTGTTCCCTCTGCTGTTCCGTTAGCAGCTGTGCCCTTCACAAGGCAAGTCCTGGGCCTGGCGTGGGCCAGCAGGCCAGGTATGCCCACTGGCCAGCACCTTTGGTGCTGCTGGCCTCTGCTGGAACACTTCTCTTTCCCGCTCCCTGCCTTCCCCCAGGTCAGCATCACCACAGCCCCTCCCAAAGGAACCTCTAGAGAAAGACACCTGCCCCCATCCTGTTCTGCTTTTCTCCATAGCAACCATCACCACCTGACATAGTATGTATTTATTTTTTTCTTACCTATTTCCCTCATTAGGATTTAAGCACTCTGGGGGTTTTATCTTCACCTTTTAAACAGGTACTCCTTTTTTGAATTGTTACATGTTGATAGAACAATCTGTTTAGCAAGGGCTTTCTGAACATCTGGTTTGGGTTAGGCATCATGGTGGGTACTGAGGATATAATGGTGAACAAGACAAGCAAGGCCTCCTTCCGTGTGGCGCTGACTGCCCAGCAAAAGGCAGTTAATTTTTTTTCTTTATTTTTGTACTGCTTAACCACTGAACCACATCCACAGTCCTTTCTAGTTTTTATTTTGAGACAGGGTCTCACTAAGTTGCTTAAGCCCTCACTGAGTTGCTGAGGCTGGCCTTGTGATCCTCCTGCCTCCATCTCCCGAGTTGCTGGAATTACAGGTGTACGCCACCATACCTGGCAAGGTGGTTAAGTCTATAGCTACAGAAGCATATAGCTACATACTCTATAGCTACAGAAGCAGTACACACCGCCCAGTGCTCAGAACAATTAGTAGAGGAGATCTCTCTACCAATTATAGAGAGGCGGTAACTTTTACATTCCCACCTGCAATGCACAAAAGCAAATAACACAGTGCTGATCTGGTGGGGGAGGGCTTCCCTGAGGAGGTGACATCTGAGCTGTAAAGGAAGGAAGTGGAATAAACCTTGCCTAGAGGAGGGGAAGTGTTCCCGGCCCAGGAGAGAAGTCTGGAGGGAGGAGCCCTGCCAGGTGGAGTTACTGACAGTTGATTCTCTGGACAGGAGCAGAAGGTCTATGGGTTCTGAAAGTATCCCTTGCCAAGGCGTCCGAGAAACCTCAAGGCAGAAGACAAGAGTTCAGGGGGGAGAGGCTGCCAGGTAGCCCTGCAGGAAGCAGATCACTACAGCAATGGCTGGAGTCCAACCTGAACTGATCTCTTCACACCCATTAGGATGGCTATTACCAAAAAGCAAGGCAAAACAAGCAAAAATGGCAAATAACAAGTGCTGGTGAGGATG
This sequence comes from Tamias sibiricus, assembly GCA_025594165.1. NCBI lineage: Eukaryota > Metazoa > Chordata > Mammalia > Rodentia > Sciuridae > Tamias > Tamias sibiricus. Next base: position 47,694,633 of record CM046658.1, read on the forward strand.
TGGAGAAATTGGAATCCTTTTACACTGTCAGTGGGAACATAAAATGGTAAAGTCACTGTGAAAAACAGAGAGGAGTTTCCTGGGGGAAAAAAAAAACATAAAATTACCATATCAATTCTACTAAAAGGCATATACCCAGAAGAATTGAAAGAAGGGACCCAAACAGATATTTGCACACTAGTGTTCATAGCAACATTATTCCTAACAGCCAAAAGATGGAAACATCCCCAGTGTCCATTGACAAATAGATGGATAAACAAAATGTGGTATGCACACTGTGAAATATTACTCAGCCCTACAAAGGAATGCAATTTTGATATTTGCTACAATATGGATGAACATTGAATTATGCTAAATGAAATAAGCCAAACCCAAAAGGACAAATAATATATGATTCTATTGATCTGAGGTCCCTAGAGTAGTCAAAGTCAGAGAGACAGAAAGAAGAATGATGGCCAGGCATAGTGGCGCACGCTTGTTATCCCAGCAACTTGGGAGGCTGAGGCAGGAGGATCACGTTCAAAGCCAGCCTCAGCAACTTAATGAGGCCCTAAGCAACTCAGTGAGATCCTGTCTCTAAATAAAATATAAAAAGGGCTGGGGATGTGTTTCAGTGGTTGAGGGCCTCTGGGTTCAATCCCTAGTACCAGAAAAAAAGAAAGAATATGGAATGGTCATTGTCAGGTGCTTGGGGGAGAAGAGAATTTGGAGCTATTGTTTAGGGACACAGAGTTTCAATTTGGGAAGATGGAATGTTCTGCAGAGGGATGGAGGGGATGGTTACACAACAGTGTGAATGTACTCAATGCCATTGAACTGTACACTTCAAATGGTTACAATTATAAATTTTATGTTGTGTATATTTTGTCAGAATTTTTTTTCCCCAGTACTAAGGCTCTATCCCAGGACCTTTCTGCATACTAGGCAAGAGCTCCTCCACAGAGCAGCCCCAGCCCCTTTTATTTCTTACTTTGAGACAGGGTCTTGGTAAATTGCTGAGGCTGGCCTATCCTTCCACCTCTACCTCCGGGATTGCTGGGATTACAGGCAGGCATCAATGCGCCTGGACAGAAATTTTTTTTTTTTTTTTTTTTTTTTTTTTTTTGGTACCAGGGATTGAATTTAGGGGCACTCGACTACTGGGCCACCTCCCCAGCCCTTTTTTGTATTTTACTAGAGACAGGGTCTCACTGAGTTGCTAAATGCCTTACCATTGCTGAGGCTGGCTTTGAACTTGCGATCCTCCTGCCTCAGCCTCCCAAGTGCTGGGATTACAAGCGTCCGCCACTGCGCCCAGCCAGAATTTTTTTAAAAGGAGAGAAAAACTGGGGATGGGACTATGGCTTAGCGGTAGAGCACTCGTCTAGCATGTATGCAGCCCAGGTTCGATCCTCAGCACCACGTAAAAATAAAGGCATTGTACACAACTAAAGCAAATAAATAAATATTTAAAAAAAAAAAAAAAAAAAAAGGAGAGAAAAACTGGGCTGAGAGCTATGAGGCAGGACATGAGAGTGTTCAATGTGGGATGTCAAAGAGGGCACACAGGGCCGGCCTGGGCTCAGCGGTATAGTGCCTGCCTAGCATGCGCGAGGTCCTAGGTTGGATTCCTCAGCACTGAAGAAAAAGGGAAAAAAAACAACACCTAAAAAGCAAGGCAGGCAGCCGGGCGCGGTGGTGCACGCCTGTAATCCCAGCACTTTGGGAGGCTGAGGCAGGAGGATCGCGAGTTCAAAGCCAGCCTCAGCAATGGCGAGGCACTTAGCAACTCAGTGAGACCCTGTCTCTAATAAAATACAAAAAAGGGCTGGGGTGTGACCCAGTGGTCGAGTGCCCCTGGGTTCAATCCCCGGTACCACAAAAAAAAAAAAAAGCAAGGCAGGCACCTAAACTGACCAGGGTGGAGTAGGGCAGCTGGAGTTTGCCCATGGGTCTCCCTGCTCAAGGACAGAGGCTGCCTGGCATGTTCCTTTCAGACTAAAAGGAGCACCAGGGAAAGCCGTCTGGAAGAGGCCAAGTCTAGACCCAGGTCTGAGCAGGAACTGGGCGGAGGAGAGAGTAGAATATCTTTCCAACAGAAGAGACTCTGTTAATTAGTGGGGGCTGGGCTCTTCAGGGCCTGTCCTGCTGAAAAGTCTGGTCTTCGCCCTGCAGCAGGCAAGGAGTGGCCTCTCTGTGCTTGAAAGGAGACCTGGGGCCACTGCGGAAGATGGCAGCCTGGAGGGAGCCACTGGCAGGTGTGCTGAGAGGGGTAGGCTGGGGGTGTGGAGACAAACTGATCATGAGAAACTGGGCTAGGTAGGAAGGTGGGCAGTAGGGGGGCCAGGGTGTGCCAGAGGACCGCCAGTCCTGCTGTGCCATTCAGTGAGCCAGGGAGTCCAGGGGGCAGCAGGTCTGTGGCAGGGAGGATGACCAGGGCAGGGTGGGATGGCTGAGTTTTGGAAGCCCATTGGATGTCCCGGGGAAACAGCCCCCAAATAGGTGGTAGATGAGTCTGGAACCGTGCCTGGACAGGAGAGCGTTTTAAGGGGCATTGGAACCTTGAAGCTCAGACAGAGGTGACGTGTGCCATTCTGCACGATGCCTGCAGATCTGTAGATCCTCAATCTCACTAGCTAGGCTGGGGTCATCTTAGCTGCTCCCCTGGGCTTGAATCTAAGCTGCAGATGTTGGCAACTGAGCCTTTGGGCAAGACTTCTCTTCAATTCCTGGTACCAAACACAAAAACCCTCTCTGCCCACAGCACAGGTGGTGCCACCTCTCCCAGCTTTTGAACCCAGGGGTGCTTAACCACAGAGCCACATCCCAGCCCTTTTTTATATTTTATTTTGAGACAGGGTCTCACTAAGTCCTTAGAACCTGGCTAAATTACTCAGGTTGGTCTTGAATTTGGAATCCTCCTGCCTCAGCCTCCTGAGTTGCTGGGATTACAGACATGAACCATTATGCCTGGCTAAAGGATTTTTTTTTTTTTCTCCAGCTTCCTCTTAAAATTTCATTAGTCAAGCTATTGCTGATACAGTGTTGTAGAACAATTGGCCCCCAAATCTCAGAGGCTTACAACAAAAGCCGTTAACTTCTCCTTCACAGGTCTGTAGTCAGCTGAGCAGCTCCTGCTTCGGGGTGCCGCTGGAGTTTGCCCCGTGGGTCTCCCTGCTCAAGGGCAGAGGCTGCCTGGCATGTTCCTTTCAAACTAAAAGGAGCGGCAGGCCAGGCACAGTGGCACACGCCTGTAATCCCAGTGGCTTGAGAGGCTGAGGCAGGAGGATTGCAAGTTTGAGACCAGTCTCAGCAATTTAGGGAGGCTCTAACCAACTTAGTGAGACTTCGTCTTAAAATAAAAAAAAATTAAAAGGGCTGGGGATGTAGCTCCGTGGTAAACACACACCTCTGAGCTCATGCGTCTGTAGTCCCCACCCCCAAAAGGAATAAAAGGAGCGCCAGAGGCTGAACCAACCCAGCCAAGCCTCACACCCACCTCCATGTAACATGGCCAAGTCCAACATCAATAGGGCAGGAAGGAAGTTAGTTGATGCCATCCACCACACATGGGCTGCTCCCAGGCTCTCCCTTGCCCCTTGTCTCTCTTTGGGCGTGTTCCCCATGGGCACGCACCTGAACTCAACAACAGAGACTCCTGCATCCGCTCCTCTGGCACCAGCACCATATCTGTTTCGTTACAGGGTATTTCCATGGATGTCCCTTCAGAGTCCCAAAATCCACGTGTCCGTAAGTGAATTTACTATTTCTCCCCATCCAGTTCTTATCTCCATCTCTGTACATGACACCAACCCCTCCAAGCCACCGGCCAGAAACCTGGGAGTCGGTCCCTGCTCCTCCTCTTCCTCACCCAGCCAGTGTCCAGGGTAGTCAGCTGGACCTAGTAGGCAGGCCCCGTTCTCTCCCCTCTCCTCTCACGGCTTCGGTCCAGCCCTGGACTGTCACAGAGTCCCAGATGGCTCTCTCTGCCTTCAGAACGCCGCTGCTCTCCTCCACCGCCTTGCCAGCCAGAGGGATATGTTGAAGGCACAGATTTAACCCGGGCATGTTATTGCTCGAAACTCTTCAGTGGTGGCTCCCCATCTCACACAGGACAAAGTCCAAGTTCCTCAGCATAAAAGTTCAAGGTCCTTCATGGTCTGGCTTCTGCCTTCTTCCATAGTCCATTGCTCTCCAGGGATTGTTCTGGCTAATGGGGATGGACATGTGAACAAGAGGACCACGGTCCCTACTCCCGGTCCCTGCAGATTATAGGAGAAGCAGACAGCTCCACCGGGGCTTCTGGTCTAATGTGACAGGGACATGATGGAGCATACAGGCCTGTGGGCATAGTGTGGTGGTGCCAAGCTGGACCCAGGGGTCAGGAGAAGGGAACTGGAGGAGGTGGCCTTCCCTAGACTGTAACGGGAGAAGCTGGAGGCAGGTCTGGGAGGAGCACCAACAAGCCTGATGGAGGAGGAGCCAGGGAAGGAGAAGGAGGAAGCAGAGGAGGAGGAGGAGGAGGAAAAGGATCAGGACTGCCCAGAAGGGTACCTGAAGAAGAACCCTGGGAGAGGCAGCCCAGGAAAGAGCGCTGCAGGAAGAGAGTGGCCAAGCAACAGTTTACACGAGATGGCTTTTGGAAGGAACTCTGTGAAGGGCATAGTTGGCCTGGTGGAAGCAGTTTTGGGACGGCCACTGTGGCAGAAGCCAGATTATGGCAGTGGAGGAGTGGGAGGGTTGGCAAAAGGGGACAGCAAGTGCAGGCAACTCCCCCAAGAAGCACGGCTGTGAGGGGGGTGAGGGACAGGCCAGCACTAGTGACAAGAGCTTTGCTGTGCACTGGCTGAAGGTAGGAGAGACTGGAACCTGCCTCTAGGCTGATTGGAAGGAGCCAGTAGAAAGGGAGAGGCTGGGGGGTATGGGATGGAGGCAGAGGACAACCTCCACATGAAGTCCCTAAGAAGATGGGACACAGATGGAGTTGGCACACAGAGAGGAAGAGACTGCCTGAGCCTTGGGGCTGCAGCAGTGAAGGAGGAGCACCGGGCGGAGCAGCCAGGCAGGGAACAGCATGGGCAAAGGCCCAGAGGCGTGAGATGGCTCCCATGTCAGAGCCCCTGCAGTGGGTCCAGGGAGTGGCACGTGGGCACAGGGAGGCTGGAGAGGGGCTGGAGAGCATCTTGCAGCTTCTCTGTTTGGATCGTGTGGCCTCCTGGCTCGGCCTGGCCACCTGTGGGTGCTGAGGGAAGCCGCAGATTGCTCACCTCTGTTGCCCTGGACCTGGCTCCAGCATCTGCGGGGGAAACGAAGGATCCAGGTTTTGTAACAAAACCTGACAGAATAATTCCTGAGGATAAATGATCTGGAAATGGCCAGGTTTCTCCAACTGAGTCACTCCTTCCACTCCATATGCGCGCCGAAGGGGTGGGGACAGGGAGGTCCGCACCAGGCCCCGTGAGTGCCCTGTAAAGGCTGAGCGTGACCCTGCGGGCCCCGTGAGTGTCCTGTAAAGGCTGAGTGTGACCCTGCAGGCCCCTCGGGGCCGTGTTCAAAACCTCCTTTCAGTCTCTGCCTCCCTCCCCATCAGACCAGGGTGGGGCTGAGGACTCCAGAGACCACCGCGGGAGGAGGGTGCCAGCCGGCGGCCCTCTCTCGCCCTCACTATCTGGGGCACCCAGAGCACAGCTCACAGGCGCGTTCTCTCATTCTGATTCCTGTTTCCACGGAAACAGACACCGGCAACCGTCAAAGTCCCAGCTTTCAAACACAGGTCTCTTCCAAAACTTACTCTCACGTGATCCTCAGACAACACAATTGTTGGGGCTGCAGGAGCCTTAGGGAAGGTCCCCTCCTCCACCGAGCCCTCGGGTCCCAGCTTCCACTTCCATGCCATGTCCTTTTTCAAGGCTGACCCCAACCTGGAAGGCCCAGGCAGCCACCCTCACTCCTTAGCCTGGGCTTACCCTCCGTAGAGTGAGGCCACAGTGGCTGAAGTCAACAAATGAAGTGAGTCCCTCAGGATCCTGCCAGCCCAAGGCCAGGAGCCCAGAACAGTGTGTCCCTCGAGTGGTGAGGGGTCAGCTTGGGAGCACGACTAACACAGCCCACAGGGTTTTTTTTGTTTTGTTTTGTTTGGTACCGGGGATTGAACTCAGGGGCACTCGACCACTGGGCCACATCCTTAGCCTTTTTTTTTTTTTTTTTTGTATTTTATTAGAGAGAGGGTCTCACTGAGTTGCTAAGTGCCTTGCCATTGCTGAGGCTGGTTCTGAACTTGGGATCCTCCTGCCTCAGCCTCCCAAGGGCTGGGATTACAGGCGTGCGCCACCACGCCTGGCACAGCCCACAGTTTTGAAGGCCACCACCTCCAAAGCTGGCGTCCCTGGAACCCAAGACCCACTTCTTCACCGTTGAGAACTGGGTCCTGCCTCAGAGACGCTGAGAGGAGAGAATGAGGGGCCTGGTCACCCACAGGCGCTCGTCTGGCTCTGAGGAGAAGAGGTTCTTCCACAGGTTGACAGTGGCTGAGCCGTGCCTCTCCCCATCCAGAATGCTGTCCCCGTGCTTCTGCTCCAGGGCCTCCACCTTTTGTCACATTCTGTGTCTTGCTCTCTTTATCTCTGCACCCTGTCTCTGCCTCAGTTCCTTGTCTGGCTCTTTCTGCACACTTCTCTCTGTGATTTTACCTGTCTCTGGGTTTCTCTATTCTCCTACCAGAAAGACCCTTGAGGGCAGAGGTTGTCCATCATCGCATCCCCGGTGCCTGGGGTGCACCCGACCCACCGCACATGCTCAAAAAGCATGAGCAGAGCAAATTCCCTGTCTGTTTCTCTCCCTCCCCTCCTCTCTCCCTGCCTCCCCCCACCCTCTTTCCCCTTCCTGCAAAGCGCCTTCTTCTCCCGCCACCCTCTTGGCCTCATCTGCTGCTCTGTGTGTCTTCTGACCTGTGCGTCTCTCTCTTCTTCTTTCTTTGTCCCTTACCTCTTTTGCTCCATCTCTCCTCCTCACAGCTCTGCCTCTCTGCAGGCCTCTCTTACACTTGCCTGCACACAGGATGCCGTCTGTGGCATTCTTCTCCATACTGTGTCCCGGGCTGACTGGGTTTAGGAAACCTACCTTCAAGCCTTCAGCTCCAGCCCTCAGTCAGCCACCTAGCCACCCACCACCACTGCAGCCCGACTGGCACTGGGAAGCCCCAGCGAAACTCGTCAGTCAGCAGCTTTTTCTGCGTCTCCAGCCGGCTCCAGAGTCACCAGCTTCCTCTGCCCAGCCCTTCCATGAAGAGCAGAGCCCACAGCCAAAGAGCTGCCCTTTCCAATAATCTGCCCTGGGAAAAGGTCCTGAGGCCAGCCACGCATTGCCTAGTGTGTCCTTAGTCACCACTGGACTTCTGGAGACTCAGATTATTCTGGTGTGGGGGAGGGAATGGCCAGCTTTGCCTCAGCAGAGGAGCTTCAGTTTCCTAGATGAGGTGGGCTGGGTTTGGGGTCACATGCCTTTAATTCCAGCTTCTTGGGAGGCTGAGGGCTGAAGGATCAAAAATTCTTGGTCAATTTCAGCAATTTAGTAAGACCCTGACTCAGAATAAAAAATAAATGGGCCTGGGGTGTAGCTCAGGGGTAGAGCATCCCTGGATTCACTTTCCAGTACTGGGGGAAAAAAAAAAAAAATAATAAGGTAGCAATGTTTGGGAAGTTCAGAGAAAGAGGTTAGGGCTGGGGATATAGCTCAGTTGGTAGAGTGCTTGCCTCGCATGCACAAGGCCCTGGGTTCAAATCCCAGCACCACAGAAAGAATAAAGAGGTCAAGGGGTGGCACAGCCCCAGGTACCAACCTGTGGACAGCCCTCTAACTGAGAGATTGTGTAGTAGGTGGTGGGAACACAGATGCGGAATCCAGCAGAAGACCTGCTTCAACCCCAGCTCCACCCCTTATTCACCATATGGCCTTGGGCAAGGTATTCACCTTCTCTGAGCCTCAGTTTCCTTATCTGGAAAGTAAGGGTCATCGTGCCATCCTTCTGGGGAAAGATGTGGAACAGTGAATGATCATCTCAAGTTCTTGGTCAGTGCACAGGATTTGCTGGGAAAAACAGAGCACAGATTATTGAACAGCGGTAATGTGCCAGGCTCTGTACAGGGACCCAAGGATGGTTTTACGTGAGGGTTGAGCACTCTAACTTTGGAATCAGATAAGCCTGCATGTGTGAGGCCTGGTGCTGCCACTTGCTGCCACATCCTTGTTCTGTGGACCTTCACTTTCTCATCTATAAAATGAGGGTCTGGCCGGGCGCGGTGGCGCACACCTGTAATCCCAGCACTTGGGAGGCTGAGGCAGGAGGATCACAGTTCAAAGCCAGCCTCAGCAATGGCGAGGCACTTAGCAACTCAGTGAGACCCTGTCTCTAATAAAAACACAAAAAAAAGGGCTGAGGATGTGGGCCAGTGGTCGAGTGCCCCTGAGTTCATTCCCCAGTACCAAAAAAAAAAAAAAAAAAAAAAGAAGGTCATCCCACCAATTCTTCAGGCTTATTGGATTAAATGAGATAACAGCTGTTAATTGCACTCAGTTAAGTGCGTAAGGTATTTTTGGTTTTTGTTTGTTTGTTTTAGTACCAGAGATTAAACTTGCACTCAACCACTGAGCCACATCCCTAGCCCTATTTTATATCTTATTTAGAGACAGGGTCTCACTGAGTTGCTTAGGGCCTTACTAAGTTGCTGAAAACTGACTTTGAACTCTGGATCCTCCTGCCTCAGCCTCCCCAGCCGCTGGGATTACAGGTATGCGCCACCACGCTTGGCAGTTAAGTGCTTAAGTGTGATGAGGAAATGGTAGATGGTGGTAGTTTTCCCAACGCTATCTCACGACAATCCTAAAAGTGGGTGCTAGTTCACACATTTCCCAGGGAGGATGCTGAGGCTTGGAGAGGAAGAGTGAATGACTTACCAGGTCACCAGCTGGCGAGTGGCAGGGTTAGGATGGAGTCAGTCTGGTCCCTTACTCGGCACCATCACTGTTTCAAACTTATCCTTCCCTCCCAGCGCCCCCCACTCCCAAAACCCAGGAGCCCAGCCCCAGGTGATAGTCTTCCTGAAGACAAGCACACGCTGGGCAGTGACATGCTGAGCGGAAGGCGGGAGCGAGAGCCTCGCTTGGCAAGCTCCATTCCCAGGCTCATCCAAGACACACATCCCAAGCCCTCTTGTTCCTGAACCTGACGTGGAACCACAATGATAGAAGAAGGATGGAGAGAGCCCAGAGCCACAAATAATGGGACAGTTGGAACCCTTCAACAAGTGTCGGCTAACAGGAAGTGCTGTCCACGAGCGAGGTGCGCATCTACACCATATACACCGCCCTGGAAACAGGACTAGTGGCCCAGCAGCCCATCGGCCCTCAGAGGCCTCCTGTGGAGGGAGGGAGGAGATGGAAGGGGAAGCTCATAGGACTGTCCTATAGGCAGTGAAGGGATCTCCGGGCAGCCTGGCCCACCTGGACTCCGCTGCCCCATGACTGAGTCTTCCAGATGCCCTGGAGTAGGAGCCAAATTCGACGGGCAGCATGCAGTGGGAGGACCCCACTCATCCACAGCATCTGGACCACAAATGCTCTGTCCTGTTCCCTAAATGGCCCCATTCCAATGGCAGGGTGGCACTGCCATTGGGGTGGGTAGAAGGCTAGGAGTCTTCTGGAAAGAGGGCAGGAAGAAGAAGATCACCTCTGGCGAATGGCAGTGTCCAATAACACTAACCACTTCACTTCCCTACCTGATTGGTATTTCACCAGCTTGTCAGAGCTGTGAGTCACCCTCCCACCAGAGGGATTCCCATGCCCCCATGCCAATTGGTGGATTAGTGCCCAAACAAATCAGGACCTAGAAGTGAAGTGCTTGGTGAAGTTGAGCAAGGTGCTAGGGCTGAATGTCAGGTGAGGCTCTGTTGCTTCTCAGAAAATTAGTTGTCTTCAGTGCAGCAAGTTCCTCGATATGCATTTATTTACCCCAACCACTCTGCACACATGATTCCAGCTCAAAGAGCTAGCAACAAGGGGAATTGTACTCAGGGTTATTAAAAGAAAGAAAGAAAGGAAATCAGGAGGAGCCCAGAGCAGTGGAATTTGCCTGTAATCCCAGCATCTCAGGAGGCTGAGGCAGGAGAATTGCAAGTTCAAACCCAACCTCAGCAAGCAAGCAAGGCCCTCAACAACTTAACAACTTCACAAGACCCTGTCTCAAAATTAAAACAAATAAAGAGGGCTGGAGAAGGAAGCTCAGTAGTAAAGTGCCTCTGGGTTCAATCCCTGGGAAGAAAAGGAAGGGGAAGGGGAAGGGAAGAAAGAAGGAAGAGAGAAAGAAACAAGGAGGATGAAGGGGAAAAGAAGAGAATGAAAATGAATAATATATCTGCAGTAAATGAGCAACCAGATGAAGCTCTAAGATCCCTGCTGGCCAAGGCAAAAAGGGATATATGATCATGTATGGAGCTCCTGACATAAAGGGAATGGAAACTAACATATGTTGACTACAGTTTCGGGATTTTTTTTTTTTTTTTTTTTTTTTCTGTACTGGGATTGAACCCAGGGGAGATTTACCACTGAGCCACATCCCCAGCCCTTTATATTTTTTATTTTGAGACAGGGTTTTTGGTAAGTTGCTTAGGAGTTTGCTAATTTGCTGAGGCTGGCTTTGAATTTACGATCCTCCTGCCTCAGCCTCCCAAGTCGCTGGGATTGTAGGTGTGTGCCACAGTGCCCAGCTCCATTTCAGGGTTTTAAAAAAAAAAAATTTTTTTTTTTTTTTAGTTGTACACAATGCTTTTATTTTTATGTGGTACTGAGGATTGAACCTGGGCCGTGCACATGCTAGGCAAGTGTTCTACCACTGAGCGACAACCCCAGCCCCATTTCAGGATTTTTTTTTTTTTTTTTTTTTTGTACCGGGGATTGAACTCAGGGGCACTTAACCACTGGGTCACATCCCCAGCCCTTTTTTGTATTTTATTAGAGACAGGGTCTCAATGAGTAGCTAAGTGCTTCACCATTGCTGAGGCTGGCTTTGAACTCGCAATCTTCCTGCCTCAGCCTCCCAAGTGCTGGGATTACAGGCGTGCACCACTGCACCCAGCTTTCATTTCAGGATTTTAAACACACTTTCATTTCCTTCCCATATCCATGCCAGGAAGCCATTGTTACTCTCATTGTACTGAAGGAAAATGAGTCTCAGGTGTTGCAGTGGACATGGAAGTGGTACTTCATCATGATGCTAACATATCCAATCAGCTTCTAGGAATCTTGTCTCCTGACAATTCACAGAATTCCTCCATAGGGATGCCTTTGGCTTGTGGGAAATACTGTACTACACTCAGTGTTTTATCTACTTTAAGAGGAGCTTCCTGGCTGGGCATGGTGGCTCACACCTGTAATTCCAGCAGCTCAGGGGAAGCTGAGGCAGGAGGATGGTGAGTTCAAAGCCAGCCTCAGCAAAAGCAAGGTGCTAAGCAACCAAGGTGCTCAGTGAGACCTTGTCTCTAAATAAAATACAAAATAGGGCTGGAGATGTGGCTCAGTGGTCACATATCCCTGGGTTCAATTCCTGATACCAAAAAAAAAAAAAAAAAAAAATTCCATCTAATCTCATGACTTTTGCCTGCCTTGTTACATTATTATTTATTTATGGTACTAGGAATTGTACCCAGAGGTGCTTTACCATGGAGCTCCATTTTAATTTTTATTTTGTGACAGTCTTGCCAAGTAGCCAGTCATTTTTTTTTTTATTTTGCAACAGTCTCACCAAGTTGCTGAGGCTGACCTTGAACTTGCAATCCTCCTGCCTCAGCCTCCAAAGTCTCTGAGATCACAGGTGTGCATTACCATGCCCAGCTGACCTGGTTATTTTGAACTATTTGAGCTAAAAGACCATCAGCAAGGAAAGAAATCACCATACTGGCAGAATTCATTACTCCTAGACCTCAGCAGAAGGTAGGGTGCATGGTTGAATAATAGCATAGGAGCCTGGCACAGTGGCCTCAATAACACACACACAGAGAAGCAGAGAAGCACACGTGTCATGCTCAGGTGAACCACTGTGGTATCTTCTGGTGCTACCACGTCTGGCTTTCTTGGCACGTGAACAAGAAGCTCTGACTTTCACAAAGTTAATAACCTGGGGCTCAGATCTTTTAGGGTTGAGGGTCTGGGTCCCTCCCCTGGGCAAGCTGCCCAAATCAGAAACAGTAGCAAAAGGTAAGGGGAGGGGGCTGGGGTTGTGGCTCAGTGGTGGAGCCTAGCACTGCACAGCCCAGTTGGATCCTCAGCACCATGTAAAAATAAACACGTTGTGTACAACTAAAGCAAGTAAATAAATATTAAAAAAAAAAAAAAAAAAAAAAAGTAAGGGGTGTGGAGACCAGGGGTAGAAGAGGCTGATACAAGTGTCTCTTACAGCCTGGTGGATTTCTGCATCCAGTGCCACAGTTCATCTCACTAACCTCCTCTTTTAAGTTTCAAGGGAAGCAAACCCAACCAGAAAATGGGAGAGGTTAATCCCAGATGAGTCAACTTCACACAAGCAAAGGGAGAAGGGCAGGGCAAGGGGTGGACTGTAGCAGGTCCTCTGCACTCCACTGGATTCCTGCTCCAAGGCTTTCTCGTCCCTCCTGAGCTGCTTGGCGTAGCAGCTGCAGGTGGCTCACCACTGTGTCTCTCACAAGGAATTTCTCGACTGCATAGGTCCTTGCCCAGGTCTGCCTAACACTGGGCGGTCACGGCTAATGGCTAGCTAACGTGGAGGTATAGCATTTGCTAACTTACTTCAACTGAGGACACCCTGAGGGCTCTCCCAGCTCCAGGGCTCTCAAGGGACCAGCTGAGACCTTGGTTCCAGTCACTGAAGTAAGCCTCTGTTGCTATCCAGTCTTACCTTCCTATCTTCATTAGGACACATCTTCCAATAAACTTTGGGCTACAACTCTAAAAATCAGGGTCCTGTTTCCAAGGAACCTGATCTAAAGCAGATTTGTTAGTAAGCTTGTTCAAGGTAATAGCCCAAGGTGTGGTGGTGTCGCATGCCTGCAATACCTGGGACCCAGGAGGCTGAGGCAGGAGGATCACAAGTTCAAGGTCAGCCTGAGCAATATAGTGAGATCCTGCCTCAAAGGTGAAATAAAAAGGTCTAGGGATGTAGTTCAGTGACAGAGCACCCCTGAGTTCAATCCCCAGTACAAAAATAAATAAATAAGTAATGAAAGGGCTGGGGTTGTGGCTCAGCGGTATAGCGCTCGCCTAGCATGTGCACTGCCTGGGTTCAATCCTCAGCACCACATAAAAATAAAGACATTGTGTACAACTAAAACAAATAAATATTTTTTAAAAAATAAAATAATAGGGGCTGGGATGTGGCTCAGCAGTAGGGAGCTCGCCTAGCGCGTGCGCAACCTGGGTTCGATCCTCAGCACCACGTAAAAATACATGCATTGTGTACAACTAAAGCAAATAAATAAATATTTAAATAAAATAAAATAAAATAAGTAATAAAAAACAGGTTCCTAGGTTTAATTCCCAGCACCGCAAAGAAGAAAAAGTCAAGGTAACAGCCCAAACATACACTTTCCCCACTGTGTTCTTCTGGGGGTAATTTCTCAAAGTTGACAAATGTTTTCTTGCTTTAAGCTATGACATTTTAATTTAGCATTTGTTGAAGAGGCAAAAAGCTTAAAATGCGTAGAAATTTCCATAAAAGATATTCCCTTTATTCTACATCAAAGGAAGTTTACTGTGACATTGTTGCAGATACTATTATTACATGACCAACCAGCCCACTACTGTTGTTCACACAACAACTACTTGATTATGCTCAGAGATTCCATAATCTTTTTTTTTAATATTTATTTATTTGCTTTAGTTGTACACAATGCAATGCATTTATGTTTATGTGGTGCTGAGTATCGAACCCGGGCCGCACACGTGCGAGGCAAGCGCTCTGCCGCTGAGCCACAACCTCAGCCCCTAAACTTTTTTTTAAACTATTTATTTATTTGCTTTAGATGTTCACAATGCATTTATTTTTACGTGGTGCTGAGGATTGAACCCAGGCTGCGCACATGCTAGGTGAGCGCTCTACCGCTGAGCCACAACCCCTGCCCCAGATTCCATGATCTTGAACAGGGCGCGGCAGGGGTGGCTGTAGGAGTCTTGTTTGGGGAGATGGCTATGATTGTGGTTGACTTTGGGCCGTGGAGATGTTTAGACACTGTTGTCTTTTGTAGTCTCATGAGACTTGGCCCGGGATCTCGAGAGACTTGGGTGGAGCGTGGAGCGGGTCAGGCTATTTTGGTTGTTGGTTGTTTGGTGGTGTGTGGTACGTGTTAGAGTTGTTAGAGCCAGAGAGAAAAGCTGACAGAATAAAGATCTTGTTAGTTTCCAGTCTGCCTCTAAACTTATTCCCCCCGGCTTTGCTGCTCCAGCGGCCATCGCTTCAGGCAGCAACAGGTGGCAGTTCTCTGATCCACGCTGTCTGGGGCCTCAGCTAGGAGGACCCCAAGAGCTCAGAGCCAGAATCCTCTGGAGGTTTCATTCTCACATATCTGGTGCCTTGTCTGGGGATGATTTGAAAGTTGGACTCAGCTGGGATTGTGTCTTCCACAGGTGGCTAGGGCAATTCAAAAGGAAGAATCCAATCAGGCACGCAGCATCACACACGTGTAATCCCAATAACTTGGGATGCTGAGGCAGGAGGATTGCAAGTTCGAGGCCAACCAATGTAGTGAGACCCTGCGTCAGAATAAAAATGTATGAGGATGTAGCTGAGTGGCACAGTGGAACTTGGGTGGGGAAAAAAAGGAAAAAAGGAAGAGTTCTGAGATGGAGCATTCCAAGAAACCAAGGTTATGGAAGGAGCACCAACTTTTGTGGCCTGGCCTCAGACTTCAGTGGACAGAGCAGCACCACTTCACCCAGATTTCAGGGAAGGGGACACAGACACCTTTAACATTTTTTTTTCTTTTTTCTTTTGAACTAGGGATTGAACCCAGGGGCACTCAACCACTGAGCCACATTCCCAGTCCTTTTTAATTTTTATTTTGTGACAGGGCCTCACTACGTTGCTTAGGGCCTTGCTAACTTGCTGAAACTGGCCTAGGAACTTGCAATCTTCCTGCCTCAGCCTCCTGAATTGCTGGGATTACAGGTGTATGCCATGGTACCTGGGCTTGCTTTTTTTTTTTTTTTTCTTTTGGTGGTGGTGGGGGGATACTGGGGATTGAACTCAGGGCACTGGACCACTGAGTCACATCCCCAGCCCTATTTTGTATTTTATTTAGAGATGGGGTCTCACTGAGTTCCTAAGCACCTCATTGTTGCTGAGGCTGGCTTTGAACTTGCAATTCTCCTGTCTCAGCCTCCCCCAAGCCACTAGGATTACAGGTGTGCGCCACTGTGCCTGGCTTCTTTCTTTCTTTTTAAGGTGCTGGGGATTTGAACCCAGGCTTCACGTATGTAGCAATGAGCTCTACCACTGAGCTACACATCCAGCCTGTAGACTACACCTCTTGAGGGGGAAGTGCATCAATGAATTTGCAGCCAACTTCTCTTTTAAAGTTTATTTATTAATTTTGAGATGGTGTCTCCTTTTGTTGCCCTGCTTGGCCCCCAAACTCTCAGGCTCGAATGATCCTCCTGCCTCACCCCCTCCCCTCGCTCCCAGTACCCTGGACAATGTTTAAAACAAAAAAATAATCTAAATGCCCAGCAATAATTAAGGGTTGAATGATTTTTGGCACAATGTGTCATTATATACATAGAGTATATATGTGTGTATACCATGTCGGGTTGTTTTTTGTTTTTGTTCTCATTAGTTATACATGACAGTAGAATGCATTGACACATCATATATAAATCAAGTGTACTTCCTCATTCTTCTGGTTGTACATGATGTAGAATCATACTGGTCATGTAGTCACATATGTACATAGGGTAATAATGTTAGTTTTATTCTCCTATCCTTCCTACCCCCACGCCCCTCCCTCCCTTCACTCCTTCTACCTCTATTCTTCCCTAGCCCCGCTCCTGTTGTGAATTAGCATCTGCATATCAGAGAAAACATTCAGCCTTGGTTTTTAGGGATTGGCTTATTTCACTTATCATGATATTCTCCAGCTCTACCCATGTACCAGCAAATACCATAATTTCATTCTTATTTAAGGCTGAGTAATCTTCCATTGTGTATATATATATACCACATTTTCTTAATCCGTTTGTCTGTTGAAGGACACATAGGTTGGTTCCATAGTTTAGCTATTGTGAATTGAGCTACTATAAACATCCACGCGGCTTCGTCACTGTAGTATGCTGATTTTTAAGTCCTTCGGTTATAAACCAAGGAGTGGGATACCTGGGTCAAATTGTGGTTCCATTCCAAGTTTTCTGAGGAATCTCCATACTGCTTTCCATAATGGTTGCATCAACTTGCAGTCCTACCAGCAGTGTATGAGTGTACATTTCCCCCCCTCATCTTTGTCAACATTTATTGTTGGTTATATTCTTGATAATTGCCATTTTGATTGGAATGAGATGAAATCTTAGAGTAGTTTTGATTTGCATTTCTCTAATTGCTAGAGATGTTGAACATTTTTTCATATATTTGTTGATCAATTATATTTCTTCTTCTGTAAAATGTCTGTTCAGTTCCTTAGCCCATTTATTGATTGGATTATTTGATTTTTTGATGTTAAGTGTTTGATTTCTTTTTATATCCTGGAGATTAATGCTCTATCTGAGGTGCATGTGGTAAATATTTTCTGTTCATCCCAGGGATGCAAAGTTTGGTCAAACATACAGAAATCAATAAATGTAATTTATCATATAACATCAATTAGATTTAAAGACAAAAATCATATGATCATATCAATAGATGCAGAAAAAGCATTTGACAAAATACAGCACCCCTTCATGTTCAAAACACTAGAAAAAACTGGGATAGTAGGGAACATACCTTAACATTGTAAGAGCTATATATGCTAAACCCAAGGCCAACATTATTCTAAATGGAGAAAAAAATTGAAAGCATTCACTCTAAGAACTTATTTCAGTTCTTTTTTTTTTTTAAATATTTATTTATTTACTTTAGTTGTACACAATGCAATTGTGCATTTATGTTTACGTGGTGCTGAGGATCGAACCCGGGCCGCACACGTGCGAGGCGAGTGCTCTGCCGCTGAGCCACAACCCCAGCCCCTTATTTCAGTTTCTTAGAGGATGCTCTCTTTCACCACTTCTATTCAACATTGTCCTTGAAACTCTAGCCAGAGCAATTAGACAGGAGAAAGAAATTAAAGGGATATGAATAGGAAAAGAAGAACTCAAATTATCACTATTTGCTGATGATATGATTCTATGTTTAGAAGATCCAAAAAAGTCCACTAGAAAACTTCTAGAACTAATAAATGAATGCAGTAAAATTAGCAGGATATAAAATCAATACCCATAAATCACATGTGTTCCCACACATCAGTGATAAATCTACTGAAAGAGAAATTAGAAAAACTACCCCATTCACAGTAGCATAAAAAAAACAATTCTTGGGAATCAATCTAACAAAAGAGTGAAGGACCACTACAATGAAAACTACAGAACACTAAAGAAAGAAATTGAAGAAGAACCTTAGAAGATGGAAAGACCTCCCATGTTCCTTGGATAGTCAGAATTAACATTGTCAAAATGGCCATACTAACCAAAAGTGTTACACAGATTTAATGCAATTCCTACTAAAATCCCAAAGACAATCTTCATAGAACTAGAAAAAGCAATCATGAAATTCATTTGGAAAAATAAGAGACTCAGGGGGTCTGGGGTTGTGGCTCAGTGGTAGAGCGCGCTCGCCTAGCACGTGTGCGGCCCAGGTTCGATCCTCAGCACCATGTAAAAACAGATTGTGTACAACTAAAGCAAATAAATAAGTATTTTTTTTTTAAATAAGAGACTCAGAACAGCCAAAGCAATCCTTAGCAAGAAGAGTAAAGCAGAAGGCATCACAGTGCTAGAGCTTAAACTATACTACAGAGACATAGTAACAAAAACAGCATGGTATTGGCACCAAAACAGACACATAGACCAATGGTACAGAATGGAAGACACACAGACACATAAATAAATAGACATAAATACAGTTATCTCATACTGGACAAAGGCACCAAAAACATTCATCAGAGAAAAGATAGCCTATTCAACAAATGGTACTGGGAAAAATGGAAAGCCACATGTAATAAATGAAATTAAAACCCCTATCACCCCCTGCATGAAGCTCAATTCAAAGTGGATTGAAGACTAAGGCACTAGAAAAGAGACCCTGTGCCTTCTATTGAAGAAAAAGTAGGCCCAAATCTCCACCAAGTCGGCCTATGATCAGACTTCCTTGTTTCGTTTTGGTTTGGGGTACAGGGGCACTTTACCACTGAGCTACATTCCTAGTCCTTTTGATTTTTTTCTTTGACACAGGGTCTGGTTAAATTACTAAGGCTGGCCTCAAATTTGTAATCCTTCTGCCTCAGCAGCTGGAGTCACTTGGATTATAGGCATGTACCACAGCACCCAGCTGCCATGTAGTTTTTATTTTTATTGATTGATTGATTGATTTTTGGTACCTGGGATTGAACCCAGGGCACTTAACTACTGAGTCACATCCACAGCCCTGTATTACAATATTTGATTTAGAGATAAGGGTCTTGCTGAGTTGCTTAGGGAGCCTTGCTAAATTGCTGAGACTGACCTTGAACTTGTGATCCTCTTGCCTCAGCCAGTCAAGTCACTGGGATTACAGGCATGCGCCACGGTAACCAGTTTATCATATAGTCTTTAAAAAGATGATATGATGTCATGAAGATTTTTTTTTTTTTTTTGTCAGTACCATGGAATTGAACTCAGGGTCTCCCACAATTTTGGTAAATGCTTTACTTTTTTTTTTTAAATAAGAGACTCAGAACAGCCAAAGCAATCCTTAGCAAGAAGAGTAAAGCAGAAGGCATCACAGTGCTAGAGCTTAAACTATACTACAGAGACATAGTAACAAAAACAGCATGGTATTGGCACCAAAACAGACACATAGACCAATGGTACAGAATGGAAGACACACAGACACATAAATAAATAGACATAAATACAGTTATCTCATACTGGACAAAGGCACCAAAAACATTCATCAGAGAAAAGATAGCCTATTCAACAAATGGTACTGGGAAAAATGGAAAGCCACATGTAATAAATGAAATTAAACCCCTATCACCCTGCATGAAGCTCAATTCAAAGTGGATTGAAGACTAAGGCACTAGAAAAGAGACCCTGTGCCTTCTATTGAAGAAAAAGTAGGCCCAAATCTCCACCAAGTCGGCCTATGATCAGACTTCCTTGTTTCGTTTTGGTTTGGGGTACAGGGGCACTTTACCACTGAGCTACATTCCTAGTCCTTTTGATTTTTTTCTTTGACACAGGGTCTGGTTAAATTACTAAGGCTGGCCTCAAATTTGTAATCCTTCTGCCTCAGCAGCTGGAGTCACTTGGATTATAGGCATGTACCACAGCACCCAGCTGCCATGTAGTTTTTATTTTTATTGATTGATTGATTGATTTTTTGGTACCTGGGATTGAACCCAGGGCACTTAACTACTGAGTCACATCCACAGCCCTGTATTACAATATTTGATTTAGAGATAAGGGTCTTGCTGAGTTGCTTAGAGCCTTGCTAAATTGCTGAGACTGACCTTGAACTTGTGATCCTCTTGCCTCAGCCAGTCAAGTCACTGGGATTACAGGCATGCGCCACGGTAACCAGTTTATCATATAGTCTTTAAAAAGATGATATGATGTCATGAAGATTTTTTTTTTTTTTTGTCAGTACCATGAATTGAACTCAGGGTCTCCCACAATTTTGGTAAATGCTTTACCACTAAGCCATACTCCCAGCCATGCCCTAGAGTTGTTGGTTTCGAGGTTTTTCTTCTGAAACTGTGACTGGACTAGTTAGACCACGTTGAAATTGTATACAACTTTTTTATTTTTTGCAATGCTGAGAATTGAACCCAGGGCCCAGCACATGCTAGGTAAATGCTCTACCACTGAGTTTTATCCCCAGTTTCCCCAAGGTTTTTGTTTGTTTGTTTGTTTTGTAGGGGGATGGTACCAGGATTGAACTCAGGTACCAGGATTGAACTCAGGGGCACTCAACCACTGAGCCACATCTCCAGCCCTATTTTATTTTATTTAGAGATAGGGTCTCACTGAGTTGCTCAGTGCCTCGCTGTTGCTGAGGCTAACTTTGAACTCAAGGTCCTCCTGTCTCAGGCTTCTAAGCCTGTGGGATTACAGGCATGCACCACCACACCTGACTCCCCCATGTTGTTTTTAAAATTGCAAATATATACGATAAACTGGGCTGGGCGTGTAGCTCAGCGGTAAAGCACTTGTCAGGCATGCATGAGGTCCTGGTGTCCAATCCCCAGTCTATTTTTTTTTTTAATTTATTTTTTAGTTTTAGGTGGACACAATATCTTTATTTTGTTTTTATCTGGTGCTAAGGATTGAACTCAGTGCCTCATGCTTGCTAGGCAAGCACTCTACAACTGAGCCACAACCCCAGCCTCCCAAGTACTATTAAAAAAAAAAAAAAAAATCAGTAAGCTGGCCTTCTCCTTTGTGCCAGCCCTGAGCTAGGCCTTGGGATACAGAGTCAGTATGAACCAGCCACTTGCTGACAGTCTGGTAGGACAGACACGTTAGAAGAGGGATGTTGCTCTTTGGCAACTTTCCAAAGGAGATAGCACTCGAGTTTTGGGGAAAAAAAATTAGCCAGACAATAAAGAGGGCAGGTGTTGTCATGGTGGTCGGCCCAGCAACCCTTCCACCAACCGTAATCTCATTTCTGTTGTTGCACGTTGGTTTAGCAATGAGCATGTGACCAGTCCTGGCCCACGTGAGGTGAGGGGAAGTTGTAGGGGCCTCTGAGAAAAGTTTCCGAGCATCTAATAGACGTCAGACGAGGCCCATTTTTCTTCCTGTGGCCTTTGTCATGTCATGGGTGAAGTTTGAATCTACTGCCATATTCTTTCAACTCGGAGAGGAATCAGTGTTAGATTCAATCTGCTCCCAAGGATGGCAGAAAAAAAGGGACAAGAAAGAGCTGGCTCCTCAACATTTTTGAGCTGCTGATTGTCTAGTGCCTGGGGCCCATCTAGTTGCCTCTCCAACAAGATAATTCTTTTCCTGATTATTTTAACCAGTTTGAGTCAGGCAGGTGTGTTCCTTGCAGCTGAAAGCATCCTAACTATTGCAGAAGAACATTCCAAGCCCAGCAAAGGATGAAACAGTGTCCTGTGCATAGCAGGGTGAGGAAGAAGCTGGGCAGGGGAGGAGGAATGTGGAGAGCTGCTAGCAGACAGGCCAGTAGGGCCAGGGCACGACAAGATTATGCCATTAAGTTGCCAGGGTTTTACCTGGAGGGCAGTAGGCAAGAGTTCTAAGCAGCAAAGTGATTTGTTGAAAGTTGTCTCATAGGAAAATCACTCTGCTAACTGGGAACAATTTGAAGGAGAGAGAGAGTGATCAAGTTCATGGAGGCCAGGTAGAAGATTGATGCTCATTGGGAGAAATGATGGGGCAATGGTTAGTTGGACAGCAGCAGAGAGTTGGGAAATATTAAGATGCCCAGGTTGCCACACCGAGTGATCAGCTGACTATGGTGGAGAAGAGAGGAGGTGAAATTCCTTCCTGGATTTCAGGCTTGGGCATCTGGAGGACACAGGCACCATGAACTGAAAAGGGAACACCACAGTATTTTGTAGGAAGCAGAGTTTAGTCTAGGCATGGTGTGTGGAGGTGCCCCAACCCCTCATTGTTACAGAGAAGCCCTACTGATGGGCTAGGGTTGTGGCTCAGAGGTAGAGCGCTCACCTAGCATGCGAGAAGCCCTACTGATGGGCATCTGTGGCCATTCTTCTGATAACCATCTTGACTGCTTTGGGGGAACGATCCCCTGACCACTGGAGAGGGTCTTGGAGGACTGCCATTAGTCTGGCCAAAGGGTGGATCATGCTCTGAACTAGGTCAATGAAATGCTTTGAATCTTACAATCTTACAAGATAATCAATTCATACCCAAGGGGGGTTTTGTCTTAATCTTGACTCCCCAAACTTTAGAGCCTGAGCAAGAATCATGTGCAGGAAATGCATTTGGGAAGTAATTCCAGGAAGCCAGAGAAAGAAAACAGAAGAGAGGGAAGGGAACTGTCACACAGCATCATGAAGTGGGGTGCTCCAGCCCCCTGGAACCTCCTGCAGAGGAGCCTGCGTGTCAGAACAGCACTGCGGGGGCAAGTGAAAGGGAGAGGCCTGCGTCACTTGGCTCTCATCCCCCCTGGGTGAGGCTGCACGCTCCATTCTCTGGGTTGCCCACAAACAGTGCCCAGCAGGTAGGTACCCAACAGGCACCTTGGATGACCCCAGGCCTGAGGCAGCAAAAGGGGGGGGCCACACCCCTCATTTTGAGATAAAGTACTGTTCGTACGCATCACGTCAAACCCAAACTAAAAGGAAAGACCATAGTAAAAGCAGGGGGTGGTGGTGAGAGAATGTGAGGCAAGGCCTGGGGGACATGTGACACAGGCCTCAAAAAAGGCTACTGCCTTATCTCTGGAGCTGTTCCCTGCCGCCCTCTCCAAGCCCCAATTGTTCAGCTGTTCTCTCAGTTCTACAAGAGCAAACTAGACTATCACTGTCCAGCGGACTCCTTTCGGGGTCAAAATTGCCATGGTCAGTTTCTGTTGCTGATGACCAAAACCCCTAATGGATACAGTTCATGATATCATAGAGACAACTCAAAAACTGTTGGGGTAGCTGGGGGGTAGGTCAGTGTTAGAGTGTGTGCTTGGCACGTGGAGGGCCCTGGGTTCTATCTTTAACACCAATAAATAAATAAATAGTTCGGGAGCAAATCAAATAGAACAGGGCTGGGGTTGTGGCTCAGTGGTAGAGCGCTTGCCTAGAACGTGCAAGGCCCTGGGTTCAATCCTCAGCACCACATAAAAATAAATAAGTAAAATAAAGGTATTGTGTCAAACTACAACTAAAAAATAAATTTTAAAATATCAGCTGGGGGCTGGGGTTGTGGCTCAGCGGTAGAGCACTTGCCTGGCACGTGCGCAGCCCGGGTTTGATCCTCAGCACCACGTAAAAATAAAGGCATTGTGTACAGCTAAAGCAAATAAATAAATATTTAAAAAATATATATATCAGCTGGGCATGGTGGCGCACGCCTGTGATCCCAGCACTTGGGAGGCTGAGGCAGGAGGATCATGAGTTCAAAGCCAGCCTCAGCAATGACGAGGCACTTAGCAACTCAGTGAGACCCTGTCTCTAATAAAATACAAAAAAGGGTTGGGGATGTGGCCCAATGGTCGAGTGCCCCTGAGTTCAATCCCTGGTACCACAAAAAAAAAAAAAAAAAAAAAAAAAAAAAAAGATCAAATAGAACATTTTCTTGTGATGTTTCTTCTTATATTTTTGTTTGTTTTAAAGCTTTACTTATTCTTTTTGTTTTTTGGTGCTGGGGATTGAACACAGGGATAATTTACCACTGAGCCAGGCGCGGTGGCACATGCCTGTAATCCCAGCACTTGGGAGGCTGAGGCAGGAGGATCACGAGTTCAAAGCCAGCCTCAGCAATGGCAAGGCACTTAGCAACTCAGTGAGACCCTGTCTCTAAATAAAGTACAGAAAAGGGGGGCTGGGATTGTGGCTCAGCTATAGAGTGCTCACCTAGCACTTGTGCGGCCCAGGTTCGATCCTCAGCACCACGTACAAATAAACCCATTGTGTACAACTAAAGCAAATAAATAAATATTTTAAAAAATACAGAAAAGGGCTGAGGATGTGGCCCAGTGATTGAGTGCCCCCGAGTTCAATCTCTGATACCAAAAAAAAAAAAAAAAAAAAAAAAAAAATTACCACTGTGTCACATCCCCAGCCCTTTTTTTTTTTTTCTGTGGTACCGGGGATTGAACTCAGGGGCACTCGACCACTGGGTCATGTGGTACCAGGGAACTCAGGGGCACTTGAATCTCAGGGGAGTTGCTACTCGATTGCCACTGGGCCTCACATCCCCAGCCCTTTTTTTTGTGTGTGTATTTTATTAGAGACAGGGTCTCACTGAGTTGCTAAGTGCTTCGCCATTGCTGAGGCTGGCTTTGAACTCGCGATCCTCCTGCCTCAGCCTCCCAAAGTGCTGGGATTACAGGTGTGCGCCACCGCGCCCGGCACCCTTTTTATATTTTATTTTGA
The DNA here is from genome assembly GCA_025594165.1 of Tamias sibiricus. Lineage (NCBI taxonomy): Eukaryota > Metazoa > Chordata > Mammalia > Rodentia > Sciuridae > Tamias > Tamias sibiricus. The sequence continues at coordinate 47,718,932 of CM046658.1, forward strand.
GATAAGTTCTCACTGAATTACTTAGGACCTCACTATATTGCCCAGGCTGGTCTCAAACTCCAGGGTTCAAGTGATCCTCCTGTCTCGGTCTCCTGAGTCTCAGCTGAGGTTCCAGGTGTTTCTAGTTGGGCACAGTGGCACATGCATGTCATCTCAGTGACTCAGAAGGCTGAGACAGGAGGATTGAAGCTTGAGCATGGGCAATTTATCAAGAAGCTGTATCAAAATAAAATAGAAAGGGCTGGGATGTAGCTCAGTGGTAAAAATGCTTCCCTGTCGGGGAATGTCCTGGGTTCAATCCTCAGTACAGACAAAAATAGGAAGGAAGGAAGAGAGAAAGGAGGGAGGGGATATTGCTGATGAACAAAACTTCCTTCCTTCCTTCTTCTTCTTCCCCCTCCCTCCCTCCCTTCCTTCCTTCCTTCCCTCCATCCCTCACTCCCTCCCTCCTTCCCTTCCTTCTGTCCTTCCTTTCCTCCCTCCCTCCCTCCCTCCCTCCCTCCCTCCCCTCCCCATCCCTTCCTTCCTTCTGTCCTTCCTTTTTCCTCCATCCCTTCCTCCCTCCCTCCCTCCCTTCCTTCCTTTCCTCCATCCCTTCCTTCCTTCTGTCCTTCCTTTCCTCCCTCCCTCCCTCCCTCCCTTCCTTCCTTCTGTCCTTCCTTTCCTCCATCCCTTCCTCCTCCATCCCTCCCTTCCTTCCTTTCCTCCATCCTTCTTCCTTCCCCTCCCTTCCTCCCTGTCCTTCCTTTCCTCCCTCCCTCCCTCCCTTCCTTCCTTCTGTCCTTCCTTTCCTCCATCCCTTCCTCCCTCCATCCCTTCCTCCCTCCTTCCCTCCCTCCCTTCCTTCCTTTCCTCCATCCCTTCCTCCCTCCCTCCCTCCCTTCCTTCTTTCCATCCCTTCCTCCCTCCCTCCCTCCCTCCTTTTCCTTCCCTCCTTCCTTCCCACCTTCCTTCCTTCCCTCTCTCCTTCCCTCCCTCCATCCCTTCTTTCCTCCTTCCCTCATTCCCTCCCTCTTTCTTTCTCTCTTTCTTCCTTCCTTCCTTTCTATTTTTGTCTATACTGAGGATTGAACCCAGGACCTTCCCCGACAGGGAAGCACTTTACCACTGAGCTACATCCCAGCCCTTTCTATTTTATTTTGAGACAGCTTTTTGATAAATTGCCCATGCTCAAGCTTCAATCCTCCTGTCTCAGCCTCCTGAGTCACTGAGATGACATGCATGTGCCACCGTGCCCGACTGGAACACTTGGAACCTGAAGTGGAGTGTGGCTACCTACTCGTGCCTTCATCACCAGGCTCCTGTCTAACAGCAAAGACATACCGATATTCTCATCAAAAGCCCAGGACAAGTGTCCTCCACCAAGCCAAAAGAGGGTCTCGAATGTACAGCATCTAAAAGTGAGTCTGCTTAGATCAGGGTATGTATGCTCTTGACCCTGGGGGATGGGGCAGGTGTTCATGAGCTTATGGGCACAGGGTAGCATTACGCTGTGAAACTTAGAACAATCTGAGTGAGCATGCGTGTGCTTCTGTGTGCGTGTAGCATGCATGAGGCCTGGCTGGCTTACTTCTACAGAGATGTCCACAGTCACTTATCAGGTATCATTTTTAGGGAACCATGAAGAAAAGTCAGGGAGAAAAGATGTCTTGGGAAGTAAAGACAAATTAGTACAGTGGAGACAGGCCACATGTGTCCATTTTTTCATTCCATGAGCATTAACTAAGTGCTAACTGAGTGAGGATATTAGACATCTGTGCCCTCAAGGAGATCCAAGTCTAATAAAGCTTTTAGGCACAAATAGAAAGTTTACTAGGAGTCAGGCGTGGTGATACACACCTGTAAATCCAGCTACTCAGGAGGCTGAGGCAGGAGAGTCACAAGTTCAAGGCCAGGCTCTGCAACTTAATGAGACCCTGTCTCAAAATAAAAAGAGTTAGGAATGGAGCTCAGTGGTAGATCACCTATGGGTTCAATCCCCAGTACCCTCAAGAACCTTTAGTAGGAAATTATGAGAACAAAGACAAAAAGATCCACAATGTGGTATAAAGGACTGAGAATTTTATTATAGCAAAACCGCCAAGGGGAAGGACTTTCTTGGGTATGTCTTGAAGGATGAGGAGGAATGGTTAGGCAGATGATGGAGGACAATAGACAAGAAACCAGCACAATAAAATACCAGGGTAATGCAGGGCTTCGTGGCACACAACTGTAATCCCAGTGGTTCAGGAGGCTGAGGCAGGAGGATTGTAAGTTCATTGCCAGCCTCAGCAACTTAGCAAGGCCCATCTCTAAGTAAAATACAAAAGTGCTGGGGATGTTGCTCAGTGGTTACGTGTCCATGTGTTCAATCCCCAGTACCAAAATAATAATAATAATAAATTTAATTAATTAATTTTTTTTTTTTTTTTTTTTTTTTTTTTTTGGTACTGGGGATTGAACTCAGGGGCACTCGACCACTGGGTCACATCCCCAGCCCTTTTTTTGTATTTTATTTAGAGACAGGGTCTCACTGAGTTACTAAGTGCCTTGCCATTGCTGAGGCTGGCTTTGAACTCGCGATCCTCCTGCCTCAGCCTCCCAAAGTGCTGGGATTACAGGCGTGCGCCACCGCGCCGGCTAATTTTTAAAAGTACCAGAGATGTGAAGCAACAGGGAACATTAGAAGGCCTGGTGATAAGTTAATGGGGGAGTTAGACAGTTTGGATTGGATCCTATAGCTTACAGTTTACAATGAACAATTTTTGGTGTTTCCCTCCAAATATTTTCTATATATCTCCAAACACATTATGTATATATCCTATTTCTAGGTTCTAACAAATGAATCCACTATATATCTAAACATGTATGTGCAATTCCCACTATTCTGAAGCTTGCCTTTTTTTACTTAATAGCGTCTAGATTTCTTTTCATGTTACATATAGATACATGTCATTCTTTTTTTTTTTTTTTTTTTTTTTTTTTTTTTTTGGTACCGGGGATTGAACTCAGAGGCACTTGACCACTGGGTCACATCCCCAGCCCTTTTTTGTATTTTATTAGAGACAGGTTCTCACTGAGTTGCTAAGTGCCTCAGCATTGCTGAGGCTGGCTTTGAACTTGGCAATCCTCCTGCCTCAGCCTCCCAAGTGCTGGGATTACAGGCATGCGCCACCGCACCTGGCTACATGTCATTCTTTTTTTTAACAGCTTCATGGTGGTCCATAGTACAGATGAACAAATTACCTTCCAAAATTATACAGCACTAAGGATGTATGAATGTTCCAGTGAGCTTGTCTCCTTGCCAACATTCAGGCAATCTCTTTTCTTTCTTTCTTTCTTTTTTGCCATGTTGGGGATTGAACCCAGGCCCTTGAACAGCTCCACCACTGAGCTACATCCCCAGTCCCTAGCAATCTTAGTAATCTTGACAATCTCATAAGTGAAAATGGGTTTCTCATTGTTTTGATTTGCATTAATTTAACCATCAGTGAGGCTGCTTACCTTTTTACTATGTTTATTGGTTATTTGTGTTCTTTTTCTAGAAACAACTTGTTCATATCGTTTATCCACTCTTACATTTGTCTGTTCATTTTATTAATTTATGAAGATTATTTATATTTTTAAAAACTTTTTGCAGTTTTGGGAATGGAATCCAGGACCTCAGGCATGCTAGACAAGTAACTCTACCACTAAGCTCCATCCCCAGTCCAAGTTTATTTCTACTTTAATGAAATTAAACTTATGTTTATAAAATAAATCACACTAGCTCTTATGCATAAATTAATTGTCATCTGTCTTTGTTTACAGTGTTTTTGCCATATGGAAATTTAAGTGTTTATTTATTTATTTATTTATTGAAGCACTGGGGATGTAACCCAGGGCTTTGCCTGTGCTAGATAAGTACCCAAGTACTGAGCTAAATCACCAGCCTCTGCCACCCTTTTTTTTTTTTTTTTTTTTTTTTGGATGCAGGGTTTCCCTAAGTTACCCAGGCTGACCTCAGACTTTCAATTCTCCTGCCTCAGGCTCCCAATTAGGTGGGATTATAGGTGTGTGTACCACTATGCTCAGTTTAAAGTTTTTATTTGTAATTTTTTTTTTAGGAGGATACTGGGGATTGAACTCAGGAGCACTTGACCACTGAGCCACATCCTCAGCTCTATTTTGTATTTTATTTAGAAACAGGGTCTCACTGAGTTGCTTAGCACCTCACTGTTGCTGAGGCTGGCTTTTTTTTTTTTTTTCTTTCTAACTTTTTTTTTAATATTTTAAAAAATGGATCTTTATTTATTTATATGTGGTGCTGAGAATCAAACCCTGTGCCTCACACATGCCAAACAAGTGCTCTACCACTGAGCCACCATCCCAGCCGCCTGAAGCTGGTTTTGAACTCTGGATCCTCTGTCGCCTCCTCCTGAGTTGCTGGGATTACAAGAGTATGCCACTGTGCCCATCTATAATTATTTTCTTTCATAGCTTCTAGGTTAGTGCTATGCCTAAAAGTCTTCACCGCTTCCCAGGTTTAGGAAAAAATTCATTGATGTTTTTCTCTAACACTTTTATGATTTCATCATGTATGTTAAAATCTTGATTCTACCTGGAATTTCATTTAGGTCCCTAGGTTCTGAGCACTTGCTTTGCTAGCACCTTGCTCTCTTCATTGCCCCCTCTATTCTCAACTACTTCTTCCATCTGTTTGTTCACATTTGCATTTTCCTCCATCCCTAACCTGTGGATGAGGCTCATTATGATGACTCATGCCCAAATTCCAAGCAACAAGACAAAAGTAAGAGGAAATTGGGAAGTTTGTTTGTTTGTTTGTTTTCTTTTGATTTGTTGAGGGACTTTTATTTTATTCGTTTATTTATATGCAGTACTGAGAATTGAACCCAATACCTCACACGTGCTAGACAAGTGCTCTACCACTAGGCCACAACCCCAGCCCAGAAATGGGAAGTTTGATGCCATGTCCATATCTGGACCTTTCACCTTCTGTGCAAGAGGCATAGGTAAGTGCAGGTGAGGGCACTCGTTACCTTACAGAAAGGGAGTAGAACCGGGGCCACTGCTGGTGATGCTGTGGTGGCTTGGGAACATTTGTGAATGCTGCTGGGACTGGACTGGCTCTTCGAAAGGGCAGGGTGGCAACCTGTGCCAGGAGGGATCATTCCTTGACCCATTAGATACACTACTGGAAATTAAACTTAATCAAATAATATTCACAAGCTAGAGAGTTTGCCACAGCAAAATCAAATATCAAAAAGAAAGACATTGAGGGGCTGGGGTTGTGGCTTACTAGGAGTAAGGTGTTAGTTCTCAGTGGTAGAGCACTCGCCTGGTGTAAGCTGCCTGGTACCGTAAACCGGGATAAAAAACTCTCGGGGGCAGAGTTAAGCTTTTACTACTTTTACTTCTACTTTCTTAGAGCTTAGAGAGAGGGAAAGAAAGATTTTTAAAGAGAAAGATTAAAGCGAGCTTTTCTTCTTAGCTTAGAGAAAGATTAGAGCTTCTTTCTTCTCTCTTCTTTCTTCCTTCTTCTTTCTTCTGTCTTCTGTCTTCCTCAGGAGTCTCGGCCTAACTCTGACCAGTCATTACTTCTTCTATCTGGTTTCTCTTCTGTAACCGCTCTGCCTACGTTCTGGCCGCTCTGATTCTTCTGACCGACCGAGTGACTGCCCGGCTGACTGAATTCTCCGTTCTCCTAACTCGGACCGCTTTCACCCGGTTATATACCTTCAGGTTTGCGGGTGCCTACAGGTGCGTCACATACATATCAGGTGGAACCCATGGCTTCCAGCTAGCTACAACAGCCCTTCCTAATTAGGGCTCCTTCATATTCCTTCCCTTTAGTTTAAAAAGGTGCTTTTGTTCTATTTTCTCTATTTTATTTTCTTGTCCCTACCTAGCTTTTCACCTTTTATTTTTGAAAGGGTGGATATTTGAGCCCTTTTTGAGAAGGTGCTGTGGCTTTAAGGAAGCCTAATGCTGAGGAGCAGCTAACGCACCTAGTTAAGCACAATTGCATAAGCGGCTTTGACTTTTTTTTTTTTTTTTTTCTCTTCTTTATTTTTCTTTATGGCTTTCTTGCCAAAGCTCAATGGCTTTTTTTCTGCATGGTTTTTACCATGCTATTTAATTCTCTATTTTCTTTTACGCTCATGGCTTTTTTCTTTATACTAAAGCTCAAGGCTTTTTCTCTATATTTTTTATGGCTTTTGGCCGGCTACTCTGCTTCGGCTTTTCGCTGTCTACTCTGCTTCAGCTTTTGGCCAGCTACTCTGCTTCGGCTTAATTCTTAACTAGCTTCAACTGAGTCAGAGGCGCTGCTCTCTTGTTTCTACTCTTTTTGCTGGTCTCAACTGAGTCTGAGGCTATGCTTTTTCATTGCTCTTATTTCTTAGCTTTTCTTCTCTGCCTGCCGAGCCCCGGACGGACCACCATTTGTAAGCTACCTGGTACCGAAACCGGGAAAAAATCTCGGAGGCAGAGTTAAGCTTTTACTACTTTTACTTCTACTTTCTTAGAGCTTAGAGAGAGGGAAAGAAAGATTTTTAAAGAGAAAGATTAAAGCGAGCTTTTCTTCTTAGCTTAGAGAAAGATTAGAGCTTCTTTCTTCTCTCTTCTTTCTTCCTTCTTCTTTCTTCTGTCTTCTGTCTTCCTCAGGAGTCTCGGCCTAACTCTGACCAGTCATTACTTCTTCTATCTGGTTTCTCTTCTGTAACCGCTCTGCCTACGTTCTGGCCGCTCTGATTCTTCTGACCGACCGAGTGACTGCCCGGCTGACTGAATTCTCCGTTCTCCTAACTCGGACCGCTTTCACCCGGTTATATACCTTCAGGTTTGCGGGTGCCTACAGGTGCGTCACATACATATCAGGTGGAACCCATGGCTTCCAGCTAGCTACAACAGCCCTTCCTAATTAGGGCTCCTTCAGCCTGGCATGTTTGAGGGTTTGATCCTCAGCACCACAAAAATAAGTAAATAAATAAATAAATAAATAAATAAGGATTGTCCATCTACAACTAACACACACACACACACACACACACACACACACACAGACATTGAAACAGTTTTTTTAAAAAAATATATTATTTATTTTCTTTTTTTAGTTGTACACGTGTTTTTACGTGGTGCTGAGGATTGAACCTGGGCTGTGCACACACTAGGCGAGCGCTCTACCACTGAGCCACAACCCCAGTTGTGAAACAGTTTTAATAGTAATAGGTTACAAATAGATACGTAAATAATGCATGGGTCATATAAAAATGTTTTATTTATTTATTTATTTGCTTTAGTTGTACACAATGCGTTTATTTGTACGTGGTGCTGAGGATCGAATCCGGGCCGCGCACATGCCAGGCGAGCGCTCTACCGCTGAGCCACAACCCCAGCCCAAAATACTTTTTTAAATATTTATTTATTTACTTTAGTTGTACACAATGCAATGCATTTATGTTTATGTGGTGCTGAGGATTGAACCCGGGCTGCACACATGCGAGGCAAGCGCTCTACCGCTGAGCCACAACCCCAGCACCTCAAAATATTTTATAGTTATTAACAATCATGCTTTAAGGAATGAGTCAATGTCAGAGGAGAATGACATAATTTGAAATGAAAACGTAAAAATACAGATATTGTTTAGTATAAGCCAATTTTTATCCAAATTATATGTGTCTGATGTGTATAGATGACATACACATCAGTTAGTAGCTCTGAAACAGAGCGAGTCACTTTTCCTAGGTGTTGGTTTTCTCCTCTGTAAAATGGGAAAGTGATGGTATTAATGTCATAGAGTTGCTGTAGGAATTACATAAGACTGAATTAGAAAAAAAAGTGAAAAGTGAAGAAAGTAAAAAAAAAAAAATCTTCATTTGCCAACACTCGTGGGGCTACTGATGCTTCTAATTTTCTTCTTTACAATATTTTTGGTATTTTTCAAATTTTCTAAAATGACATGATTAGGAAATATATATATACATATATATTTATTTTTTATTTTTTATTTTTTGTACCGGGGACTTGAACTCAGGGGCACTCGACCACTGGGCCATATCCCCAGCCCTTTTTTTGTATTTTATTAGAGACAGGGTCTCACTGAGTTGCTAAGTGCCTCGCCATTGCTGAGGCTGGCTTTGAACTCGCGATCCTCCTGCCTCAGCCTCCCAAAGTGCTGATTTTAGTCCTGCCTGGGCCCAGGGTCTCCAATACCACCCCTAGTTGTGAGTTTCAAACTCTTCTCTCTGCCTCCGCCCAGGCTCTGCCCAGAACACCCCAAACTCCCCAACTGATGGTTCCAGGCTTATGTCCTTTGGTGTGTGTGTGGTACTGGGGACTGAGCCCAGGGGCTCTCTACCACTGAGCTGTATCCCCAAACCCTCCCCAACCCATCCCTGCTTTTATTTGAAATGGGCTCTGGCTGAGTTGCCCAGGCTGGACTTGAACTTGTCATTCTTACCAGCTTAATGGTAAAATGCCATTTGGTTCAATCTTTTGTTCACCCACTCTGCTAATACTTACATTCCACTGTTAAAGGATCTGTGTAAAAGGGAGGGCCACCACAGCCCACAGTGGCTTTGCACGTGTGTGTGTCAACCTCCCCAGCAGGCTGAGTGTTGCTGAACCTCTGCCCTGGTTACTCACACTGATGTCACCTCACACTTGTGAGTTAGTTTCTTAAGTTACATTTTTAGTCTCAGTGAATTAAATAAGCACTTTAAACAGCACACACACAGTTGCTGTAAGTCATAAAAGGGAAGGATGGAGCTGGGGTTGTGGGGTTGTGGCTCAGCAGTAGAGCTCTCGTCTAGCACGTGCAAGGCACTGGGTTCGATCCTCAGCACCACATAAAAATAAATAAATAAATGTCCACTTACAAAAAAAAAATATATATATATGTATATATATATATATATATATATATATATATATAAATTAAAGGGAAGGAGGAGTGGATGGGGCAGAGTACTGGTGGAAAGTAAAGAAAACATAGACTCCTGGCTGAGGACAGGATGGGACCCATTTTCTGAAGGTCATTCATATGCCAGACTCTTCCACAAAGTCACTTCAATACTCCTTACTCACATTCAGGAAATATGAAGCACTGTTGTCTCCATTTTATGGATGAGGAAACTGAGGTTCAGGCAATATAAAATATTTGCCAAGCTGTGCACAGTGGCACATGCCTGTAATCCCAGTAGCTTGGGAGGCTGAGGCAGGAGGATCAAAGCCAGTTTCAGCAACTTTGCTTAGTGAGGCCCTAAGTAACTCAGTGAGACCCTATCTTTAAATAAAATACAAAATAGGGCTGGGGAATTGGCTCAGTGGTTAAATGCCACTGAGTTCAGTACCTGGTACTAAAAAAAAAAAAAAAAAAAAAAAAAATTGCCAAGGCTACTCTGAACCAATCACAAAAAAGAGATTCAAAGGCAGGTCTATCTGTCTTTTTTTTTTTTGGGGGGGGGAGTAGTTACTGGGGATTGAACTCAGGGGTGTTTAACTACTGAGCCTTATCCCCAAACCTTTTTTTTTTTTTTTAATATTTATTTTTTAGTTGTACTTGGCCACAATACCTTTATTTTATTTATTTATTTTTACGTGGTGCTGAGGATTGAACCCAGGGCCATGCACATGCTAGGTGAGCACTCTACTGCTGAGCTGCAATCCCAGCCCCCAAAGCCTTTTTTTAATTAATTAATTAACTAATTAATTAATTAATTAATTTTTGGTACCAGGGATTGGACTCAGGGGCACTTGACCACTGGGCCACATCCGCAGCCCTTTTTTTGTATTTTATTTAGAGACAGGGTCTCACTGAGTTGCTAAGTGCCTTGCCATTGCTGAGGCTGGCTTTGAACTCGCAATCCTCCTGCCTCAGCCTCCCAAAGTGCTGGGATTACAGGCGTGCGCCACTGCGCCCGGCTCTTTTTTTATTTTTTATTTTGAGGAAGATCTCACTAAGTTGCCTAGGGCCTCATTAAGTTGCTAAAGCTGGCTTTGAACTTAGGATCCTCCTGCCTCAACTTCCCAAGCCACTGGGATTACAGGCATGCAACCACCACACCCCTTTATCTGACTTCTTTTCTTCTGCTCACTCAAAAATTTACAGATGATCTAGCTGGGTGCAGTGGCGCACACCTGTAATCCCAGCAACTCAGGAGGCTGAGGCAGGAGGATCACGAGTTCAAAGCCAGTCTTAGCAAAAAGCAAAGCACTAAGCAACTCAGTGAGACCATGTCTCTAAATAAAATACAAAATAGGGCTGGGGATGTGGCTCAGTAGTCGAGTGCCCCTGAGTTCAATCCCTGGTATCAAAAATAAAGAAAAAGAAGAAGAAGAAGAAGAAAAGAAACTTACAGATGATCCTATTATGTTCCAATGGACCCAAAGTTACTACTCCTAGTTTCAGGCCTCTCCAAATATTTTTCTACAACAGAGAGAGCCAACCAGTAGGCAGTACTATTTAAGTAATGTCAATAGCCCTGGGTGTTTTTGTTGTTGTTGTTGTTGTTTTGGGGGGTGGGTACAGGGGATTGAACTCAGGGACACTTGACCACTGGGCCACATCCCCAGCCCTTTTTTGTATTTTATTAGAGACAGAGTCTCACTGAGTTGCTAAGTGCCTCACCATTGATGAGGCTGGCTTTGAACTTTTGATCCTCCTACCTCAGCCTCCCAAGTGATGGGATTACAGGCATGCACCACTGTGCCCAGCTCAACAGCCCTGTTTGTTATATTCAGTCTGGTAATTAGTTTCTTCTCTCCCTTGCTCTCTTTGGTTTGCCAGCTACCACTCCTGCAACTATATCCCCTCTGTGCCTCAGTTTTCTTTTTAATTAGTTAATTTTTTAAATTTTAATTTGTTATACATGCTTGCAGAATGCAATTCATTTCATATTACATATAAAGAGCACAATTTTTCAAGTCACTGGTTTTACATAAAGTATTTTCACACCATTTGTGTCTTCATACATATACTTAGGGTAATGATACTTAACTCATTCTGCCATTATTCCTATCCCCTTGCCCCTGTCCCCCTGCAACGCCGTGCCTCAGTTTTCTAGGGAAGAACTCTGGTGTTTGCCAAAGTCCAGGTAGAGGAGAAGTGACTTTCAACCACCTGTCCATTCATTCATGGGTTTATTCAGGCAACACTCACTAAACTTCTGGTGATGTCAGGCCTATGACAGGAGCTTGGTGAAACAAGTCCTGTGTACAGGAAGCTCATAATCCAGTGGGGGCAGGGGAGCCAAACACAGCAGATTTGCAAGTTGTGGTCAGCACCATGAAGTCTATGGGGCACTAGGGTGACACCTAGGCAGAGCTGGGACAGAGTGGCCAGAAGGCCTCCTGGAAGAGATGACACTTGAGGATGCTTTAGAAAATGAGTTGTAGGGGCTGTGGTTGTGGCTTAGTGGTAGAGCGCTCACCTAGCATGTGTGCGGCCTCAGCACCACGTAAAAATAAATGCATAGTGTACAACTAAAGCAAATATAAATTTAAAAAAATAATAAAAGAAAGAAAAGAAAAATAAATAAAATGAGTTGTAGTTCACTAGACACCAAAAAGGACATATCAGGCTGAAGGGACAACATGTGTGTGGGGGCTGGGGTTGTGGCTCAGCGGTAAAGCACTTGCCTAGCATATGCGAGGCCCTGGGTTCAAGCCTCAGCACCACATAAAAATAAATAAGTTGGGGCTGGGGTTGTGGCTCAGCGGCGGAGCACTCGCCTCCCACGTGCGCGGCCCGGGTTCGATCCTCAGCACCACATAAACATAAATGCATCGCATTGTGTACAACTAAAGTAAATAAATATTTAAAAAATAAATAAATAAAATAAATAAATAAATAAATAAGTAAGTAAGTAAGTAAAATAAAGGGATTATGTCCAACTACAACTAAAAAATAAATATTTAAAAACAATGCAATAAAAAAGTGTGTGGAGGACATTTGTCATATTTATAGCTTTCCATCTTCTAAATAGTTTTCCTGAATTTGAGGTGACTCTCCCTAATGAGCCCCACTTTCCCAAAGTAGAAGCCAGAACTCCTGTTCTAGCCTCCCCTACCTCTAGGAGGCAGAATTGTGTCCAAGGCTCTGCCAATCAGATGTGCACACCCAAGCTTGAGTTTTTTGGGATTTTGTTTGTTTGTTTTTGTACCAGGAATCGAACCCAGGGACATTTAACCACTGAGACACATCCCCAACCTTTTTTGTTTTTTATTTTGAGACAGGGTCTCACTAAGTTGCTTAGGGCCTCACTAAGTTGCTGAGGCTGGTTTTGAACTTGCAATTCTCCTACCTCACCAAACTTGAGCTTTAACTCCAGAGGGAACTGATAGATAGGCTTGGGCCATGGGCCACTTCCCCCATGGAAATGTCCATAAAAAGCAACCTGGTTTCCTTTTCCCCAGGCAGGAGCCAATTGGCTTAAAGTTCACTCTGTTCCCAAGGCAGGAGCCAATCGGCTTAAAGGTCACCTTGTTCCTGGGAAAAGAGCCAATAGCATTAAAGTTTGCTCTGGCACACCCCCCCACCAGAAATCCCTATTTAAAGCTCCTGCCTGCCTGGAGCTCAGACACAACAGCTCGTCCCTGCTAAGTGGAAGCATATGCTGCAACAGCTCCAGACCCACTGTCTCCAGCCCAACGGCAGCTGCCCAGCAGATAGTTCCAGAGAGCACAGCTGGCACGACCAGGCACTGACCCTCCATCCAGAGTTTGCACACTTTCCTCTCCCTGATTCCTTTCTCCCCGTACTTTTTCTGCCTCTGACCAGCCATAGAGGCTGGTGAATAAATCTCTTGGCTGCACGGTTGTCTCCGGTGTGATTTTTGCCCTTCACAGGAGACCTGGAACTAAATCCAACCTGAGTCCTTTCATCACTTGGCCTCTTCCTGGCAACAGATAACCACTCCCTTCTTGGAACACGATCTTACTTGCCTCCATGACACCTAGGCTCCTGAATTTCCTTCATCCTTTCTGTCTGCTCTTTCTCCATCTTCTTTGGCTTCTCATCTTCAATCTACCTTTTAAATGTGGGCCTATCTTGGGCCTCTCCTGTCTTCACTCTGCACTCTATCTCCAGGCCATATCCTTTGTTCTCCAGACCTCGATCACCTCTTCCAAGCAGAAGACATCACAGAGACATCTCTATCCAGACCCCTTCCCTGAACTCTTGTCCTGCATGGCCATCTACCTCCTGGTATCTCTACCTACATATCCACAATACATCCCAAAGAGAACTCTTCATTGCTGCCAGCCCCAGGCCTGCAGTCTCCTTCCCTGAGACTGACACCTTGATCATTCACTTAAAGTTGTGTTAGCTTTCTGTCACTGTGACAAAGTACTTGAGATAATCAATTTACAAGGTGGAAAGATTTATTTGGCTCATAATTTCAGAGGTTTGGGTCCATGGTCTGTTGGCTTTGTTGCCCTGGACCTGTGGCAAGGCAGAGCATCATGGCAGGGAGCTTGTGGTGGAGCAGAGCTGCTCAACTCACGGCAGCTGGGAAGCAAAGAGACGGGCAAGAAGGGGCTGGAGTCCCAAGATCCTCCTCAAGGTTATGTCCAACTTCTTTCCACTAGGCACCCCCTCCTAAGGTTCCACCTCCTGCCAATAGTTCCATCAGCTGAGGACCAAGTCTTTAACACATGAGACTTTGGGGTACATTTAAAATTCAAACCATAGCCAGGCGCGGTGGCACATGCCTGTAATCCCACTGGCTTGGGAGGCTGAGGCAGGAGGATAGCGAGTTCAAAGCCAGCCTCAGCAATGGCGAGGCACTTAGCAACTCAGTGAGACCCTGTCTCTAATAAAATACAAAAAAGAGCTGGGGATTTGGCCCAGTGGTCGAGTGCCCGAGTTCAATCCCAGTACCAAAAAATAATAATAATAATAATAAAAATTTAAAAAGGGCTCAGGATGTGGCTCAGTGATTAAGTGTCCTTGGGTTCAATCCCTGATACAAAAAAAAAAAAAAAAAAAAAAAAAGTATGATTTATCATATTCCTAGAAAAAAAGAAAAATACAATCAGTCCAATAGATGGCATTTGGTAAAAGTGAATGCCAGTTCATAATAAAAACTCTCAGTACACTAGGAATAGAATGAAACATCTTTAATCTGACAAAGGATATTAATGAAAATCCCATAGCTAAAATCATATTTAATATAAAATATTGACAACTTTCCCTCTGATATCAGGAACAGGGCAAAAATCTTCAATCACAACTTTCTCCCCACTAGTACTAGGAAATGAACCCAGGGTTTTGCACATTGAAACTGCACCTCCTGCCCTTTCTTTATTTTCGAGTCAGGGTCTCACTAAGTTTCCCAGACTGGCCTTGAACATTGTGATCCTTCTGCCTCAGCCTCAAGAGTTGCTAGGATTACAGGTATGTGCAACTGTGCCCAGTTCAGTAACACTGTTTTTTAAAAATATATATATTTTTAGTTGTCAATGTATCTTTATTTTATTTATATGTGGTGCTGAGAATTGAACCCAGTGCCTCACACATGCTAGGCAAGCACTCAACCATTGAGCTATAACCCCAGCCCAGTAAAACCATTTTTTAAAAAAATATTTATTTTATTTACTTTAGTTGTACACAATGCAATGCATTTGTTTACATGGTGCTGAGGATTGAACCGGGCCGTGCACGTGCGAGGCAAGCGCTCTGCCGCTGAGCCACAACCCCAGCCCCCAAAACCATTTTTGTTCAAAATCATTATACTAGGGGCTGGGGTTGTGGCTCAGCGGCAGAGTGCTTGCCTTGCACGTGTGCGGCCTGGGTTCGATCCTCAGCACCACGTAAACATAAATGCATTGCATTGTGTACAACTAAAGTAAATAAATAAATATTAAAAAAAAAATCATTATACTAGTGGTCCTAGCCAGAATAATAAGAGAAAAAAAAATACAACAAAAAATGTAGTAAAAAGAATAAATATTGAAAAAGGTATAACAGTTGTTCTTTTCTTATGATTGTGTACATAGGAATTCCAAAAATATTTACAAATGAGGTATTAGGGTTCAATTGTCAAGGTTGCTAGATATGAAGACATTATACAAAAATAATTATATTTCGGGGCTGGGGTTGTGGCTCAGTGGCAGAGCACTTGCCTCGCACGTGCGCTGCCTGGGTTCGATCCTCAGCACCACGTAAACATAAATGTATTGCTTTTTGTACTATTAAAGTAAATAAATAAATAAAAATAATAATTATATTTCTATATGCTAGCAACAATTAGAAGATCAAATTTAAAAATAATAACATCTACAATAATATCAAAAAGTATCAAATGCCTAGGATTAAATGCAATGAAATATAGGACCCTTCTACTGAGCATTTTGTAAACTACAACTGCAAGTGGAAAAATATACCACATTCATGAATTGTAAAATTCAGTATTCTTTTTTTTTTTTTTTTTAATATTTATTTATTTGCTTTTAGTTGTACACAATGTGTTTTTACGTGGTGCTGAGGATTGAACCCGGGCCGCGCACGTGCCAGGTGAGCGCTCTACCACTGAGCCACAACCCCAGCCCCCAAAATTCAGTATTCTTAAGATAC
The DNA here is from genome assembly GCA_025594165.1 of Tamias sibiricus. Taxonomy (NCBI): domain Eukaryota; kingdom Metazoa; phylum Chordata; class Mammalia; order Rodentia; family Sciuridae; genus Tamias; species Tamias sibiricus. Next base: position 47,734,488 of record CM046658.1, read on the forward strand.
CTCATCTTCTCATATTGGCCTAAAGACTCATTGGGATTTAATCAAAATTCCAGTATTTTTAAGTTAACAAACTGATTCTAAAATATATATATAAATGAAAGGAAAAAAAAAAAAAAATGGAAGGAAACTAACAATGCAATATTGGAGAAATACAAAGCTTGAGTTTTATACTACCACATATATAAAACTTCTTAGAAAATTTCTGTCATTTTAAGACAATATAGCATTGGCACAGGATAGAAAAGTTGATCAATGATACAGAGTAGAGAATCCAAAAACAGGCTCATATATACGTGATCATTTGATTTATGAGAAAAGGACCAGTACAATTCACTGGAGGTAAAAGAGTCTTAATTAAAAATATATATATTTTAAAGTGCTAAGGACTGGGGGTATAGCCAGGATGTGAAAGACTCTGGGTTCAATCCCTAGCACCTACAAAACAAAAGAAAAGAAAACTGTGTTTACTCTATATGGGATATTGCTGGGAAAAGATATACGAGCATCTTCTGGGCATTGGAATGTTCTGAATTTTTTTTTTTCCTTTTCTTTTTTTCTAAGTTGTTATATATGACAACAGAATGCATTACAATTCGTATTACATTTATAGAGCACATTTTTACATACCTCTGGTTGTATATAAAGTATATTACAGCATTCGGAATGTTCTAAATTTTGATCTTAGTATTGGTTTTAATTCATCAAGTGGTATTCTTTTTTTTTGGTACCGGAGATTGAACTCAGAGTCACTCGACCACTGGGCCACATCCCCAGCCCTTTTTTTGTATTTTATTAGAGACAGGGTCTCACTGAGTCACTAAGTGCCTCGCCATTGCCGAGGCTGGCTTTGAACTTGCGATTCTCCTGCCTCAGCCTTCCAAGTGCTGGGATTACAGGCGTGTGCCACCACACCCGGCTGGTATTCTTTTAAAAAAGAAAATTATTTATTTGCTTTTAGTTGTACACAATGCATTTATTTTTACATGGTGCTGAGGATTGAACCTGGGCTGTGCACGTGCTAGGCGAGCGCACTACCGCTGAGCCACAACCCCCAGCTCTCAAGTGGTACTCTTAAGATTTAGAAAATCTAATGTTTATAAGTTATACCTCAGTTTTTAAAAATGAACATTAGGTTGGGTGCAGTGGTGCACTCCTGTAATCCCACTGACTTAGGAGGCTGAGGCAGGAGGATCGTGAGTTCAAAGCCAGCCTCAGCAATTCAGTGAGACCCTGTCTCAAAATAAAAAAATAACTTCCCCCAGAAAAGAGAAATGAAAATTAAGAAATCTGAACTACTGATGTCCATCAAAATCTCCCCATTGCTTATAGGAGAAAATCCATATTTTTCTTTCAGTCTAGTTCCCCTGACTAGACTGCAAGTTCCACGTGTTCAGACTAGGACTGCACTTTTTTTTTTTTTGGTACCGGGGATTGAACTCAGCGGCACTAGACCACTGGGCCACATCCCCAGCCCTTTTTTTTTGTATTTTATTAGAGACAGGGTCTCACTGAGTTGCTAAGTGCCTCGCCATTGCTGAGGCTGGCTTTGAACTCGCGATCCTCCTGCCTCAGCCTCCCAAAGTGCTGGGATTACAGGCGTGCGCCACCGCGCCCGGCTAGGACTGCACTTTTAACCTCGGCAATAGCCAACCTCTGGAACAGCACATGCTCCACCAGTACACATTTTTTTTTTTTTTTATTTTTAATTGTAGATGGACACAATAACTTTTTTAATTTATTTTTTATGTGGTGCTGAGTATTGAACCCAGTGCCTCATATGTGCTAGGCAAGTGCTCTACCACTGAGCCACAACCTCAGCCCACCAGTACACATTTTCAATAAATTAATGATGGAATAGTGGCTTTTTTTTTTTTTTTTTTTTTTTGTGGTACCGGGGATTGAACTCAGGGGCACTCGACCACTGGGCCACATCCCAAGACCTTTTTTGTATTTTATTAGAGACAGGGTCTCACTGAGTGGCTAAGTGCCTCGCCATGGCTGAGGCTGGCTTTGAACTCGCGATCCTCCTGCCTCAGCCTCCCAAGTGCTGGGATTACAGGCATGCCCCACCACACCCGGCTGGAATAGTGGCTTTATTATGTTCCAAAAGCAATACTTCTGAGCTCCATCTCTAGCCTCCTTCCATAGGTTTCTGGAATCTTCACACCACTCTCCAGCCCCTTAGAACTGCTCACTCTTGCCCAAAAGGCTGTGTTCTTGCCCATCTCTAGCTTTGTGTATGTGTGTGTGTGTGTGTGTGTGTGTGTGTGTGTGTGTGTGTTGCTGGGGATTGAACCCCAGGGCCTTGTACTTGTGAGGCAAGCACTCTACCAACTGAGCTATATCCCCAACCGCCATCTCTAGCTTTTGTCTGTGTTGTTCTGGAATGTTCTTTTCCCATATTCTGACAAACTCCTGCCTATTCTCTGGGTCTTTTCCTGTGAGTTCTTCCCCAAACCCTTCAGCAACTCATTCTTTCATGTTCTTAATACTGGAATACACAGAGTGGGCGTGGTTGTGCACGATAGTAATCCTAGTGATTTGGGAGTCTGAAGCAGGAGGATTTGAGGACAGTATGAGCAACTTTGTGAGACCCTGTCTTTAAAAAAAAAAAAAAAAAAAAAAAAAAAAAAACAGCTAGGAGAGGCTGGGGCTGTGTTCAATGGCAGAGCATTTGCCTAGCATGTGTGAGGCCCTGGGTTCCATCCTCAGCACCACATATCAAATAGGGTTTATCCCAAACATAAACATTAATAAAGCTATATATGCAAGGCCCCGAGCTAACATTATCTTAAATGGTGAAAAATTGAAAGCATTCCCTCTAAAAACTGGAACAAGACAGGATGCCCCCCTTTCACACCACTGCTATTTAACATAGTACTGGAAACTCTGGCCAGAGCAATTAGACAGACAAAAGAAATTAAAGGGATCCAGATAGGAAAAGAAGAGCTCAAATAGCACTATCAAAGGTGCCAAAAATGTACAGTGGAGAAAGGATAGCCTCTTCAACAAATGGTGCTGGAAAACTGGAAATCCATATGCACCAAATTGAAATTAAATCCTTATCTCTCACCATGCACAAAACTCAATTCAAAATGGATCAAGGACCTAGGAATTAGAACAGAGACAATACGCCTAATAGAAGAAAAAGTAAGCTCCAATTTCCAACATGTCGGATTAGGCCACAAGTTCCTTAATAAGAATCCTGTAGCGCAAGAATTACTACCAAGAATTAATGAATGGGATAGATTTAAACTAAAAAGCTTCTTCTCAGCAAAAGAAACAATCAGTGAGGTGAATAGAGAGCCAACTAATTGGGAACAAAATATTTAGTACATGCACATCAGACAGAGCACTGATCTCTAGAATATATAAAGAACTCAAAAAACTTTACACCAAAAAAACAAATAACCCAATCAATAAATGGGCTAAGGAATTGAGAAGACACCTCTCAGAAGAAGATACACGATTAATTAACAAATACATGAAAAAATGTTCAACATCGCTGGCAATTAGAGAAATGCAAATCAAAACTACTCTAAGATTTCACTTCACTCCAGTCAGAATGGCAGCTATCAAGAACACAAGCAACAATAAAATGTTGGAGAGGATGTGGGGAAAAGGCACACTCATACATTGCTGGTGGGAATGCAAAATGGTGCAACCATTATGGAAAGCAGTATGGAGATTTCTTGGAAAACTGGGAATGGAGCCACCCTATGACCCAGCCATCCCACTCCTGGGTCTATTCCCAAAGGACTTAAAAACAGCATATTACAGTGACACAGCTATCTCAATGTTTGTAGCTGCGCAATTCACAATAGCTAGGTTGTGGAACCAACCTAGATGTCCCTCAGTAGATGAGTGGATTAAGAAAATGTGGTATATACGCACAATGGAATTTTACTCAGCAATAAAAGAAAATAAATTAATGGTATTTGCAGGTAAATGGATGAAGTTGGAAGATGGATATATCATTTCCTAAATGCATGATTGGGGAATTGTGGCTCTGTATGCAAGCGGTAGAAAAAATGCGTTCGCCTGGGGTGCTCACATGTGCGGCCTTGCACATGTGCGGCCTGGGTTCGATCCTCAGCACCACATAAAAATAAAAAAGGCATTGTGTACAATTAAAGCAAATAAGTAAATATTTAAAAAATTAAAAAATAAACAAATAAAGACATTATGTCCATCTATAACTAAAAGAAGAAGAAGAAGAAGAAGAAGAAGAAGAGAAGAAGAAGAAGCTAGAAGCTAGGAATGTAGCTCAGTGGTAGAGTGCCCTGAGTTCAGTTCCCATTACCACAAAACTTGAATACAATGCTTATAACTTTGACTTTATTTCTATGACTCCACAACTCCCTGATTTGGAAAGCTTAGACACATTTGCCTAAGTCTCTGGCCACCTATCCCACCCAAGACCTAGTCTTTATCTTTCTCCCCCACTGCTATGCCCTGGGAGGCTGATCTTTATCTTTCTCCCCCTGCTCTATGCCCTGGGAGGCTGACCTCTATCGACTATATCACCTAGGAAGCCTGGCCTCTGGTTTCCTGTGGATTCCACTACTGGGAGGCCCCAGTGGGAGAGAGGAAGGAGCATTAATTCCTCACCTCCCACCTCCATTTTCTAAGTCAGGTGGCCCCATTCCCACAACTCCAGTGCTTACTTGGTTCTGGTGACAATCTCCCTGCCCCGTCACCTTTCAGACCTGTATGCCCTGAAGCTCCTTGCTGTTGCTAACCCCATGGCATCTCACCTTCCCTCATCTGAGTGCATGGGGGATTGCAACCAGGATCCCACACAGGTAACAAGGTCCACCACGGCTCAAGTCCCATGTTTACATATAACTTGTCATACTGTAAATCATCTCAAGATTACTTATAAAGGAGCTAGAGATATAGCTCAGTTGCTAGAGTGCTTGCCTTGTATGCACAAGGCCCCCGGTTAAATCCCCAGGACCGAAAAAAAAAAAAATTACTTATAAAGCCAGGCATGGTGATGCACACCTGTAATCCCAGTGCCTTGGGAGGCTGAGGCAGGAGGATCACAAGACTGAGACCAATCTCAGCAAGTTAGAGAGACCCTGTCCCAAAATAAAAAGAACTGGGGATGTAGCTCAGTGATTAAATGCCCCTGGGTTCAATCCCCGGTAAACCCTCCCCCCAACAAATGATTACTTATAATACCTCTTTTTTTTTTTTGGTACCGGGGATTGAACTCAGGGGCACTCCACCACTAGGCCACATCCCCAGCCCTTTTTGTATTTTATTAGAGACAGGGTCTCACTCAGTTGCTAAGTGCCTCGCCATTGCTGAGGCTGGCTTTGAACTCGCAATCCTCCTGCCTCAGCCTCCCAAAGTGCTGGGATTACAGGCATGCGCCACCGCGCCCATCATGATACCTCACTTTTATACTGTATTATCTAGGTAATGATGACAAGAAAAACGTCTGTACATGTCCAGTAGAGACACAATTTTTTTCCTGAATATTTTTTTACTGTATTGGGTTGAATCTGCACATGCAGAACCCAAGGATACAGCAGGTCCATTTATTAAACTGTTATTTATATTATTACTGTAATCAATTTACTAAACTGTCTTCAAGAAACCCTTTCAGAGCCGGGCGCGGTGGTGCACGCCTGTAATCCCAGCACTTGGGAGGCTGAGACAGGAGGATCGAAAGTTCAAAGCCAGCCTCAGCAATGGCGAGGCATTTAGCAACTCACTGAGACCCTGTCTCTAAATAAAATACAAAAAAGGGCTGGGGATGTGGCCCAGTGGTTGAGTGCCCTGAGTGCCCCTGAGTTCAATCCCTGGTACCCCACGCCCCCCCCAAAAATAAAGAAACTCTTTCAGGGGCTATGGATGTAGCTCAGCAGTAAAGCACCTGCCTAGCATGCTTAAGAGCCTGGGTTTGATCCCCAGCATGGAAGAAGGGAAGAAAGAATCCTTTTAGCAGTGCTGTATGCCTGTGAATCTGAGACAGGATGATCTCAAGTTTGAGGCCTAAGCAACTTAACAAGACCCTGTCTCAAAATAAAAAAAAGAAAAGAAAAAGGCTGGGGATGTAGCTCAGTGGTAGAGCTCCCCCAAGTTCAATCCCCAGTACAAAAGGTGGGGCAAGAGGGAACCTTTCAGTTTCCACCCATTTCCTACCCAGGGCCTCGTACTTACTAGGCAAGTAAGTGCTCTACCATGCAGCTACATCCCCAGTCTTTTAGAGGCATTCCAGCCCCAAGATTATAACTCAGATTTTTTTTTTTTTCTTTTCATATCAGTGATTGAGCCCAGGGCACTCCACTGAGCCACACCCCAGTCCATTTTTATTTTATTTATTTATTTATTTATTTATTGGCAGTACTGGAGATTGAACCTGGACATCTTACACTGAGCTACATCCTTCCTAGCCCCTTTTTTATTTTTTATTTTATTTTACTAGTACTGGGAATTGAACTCAGGGGCACTGAGCCCATTCCCAGCCCTATTTTGTATTTTAGAGACAGGGTCTCACTGAGTTGCTTAGCACCTTGCTTTTGCTGAGGCTGGCTTTGAACTTGTGATCCTCCTGTCTCAGCCTCCAGAGCCTCTGGGATTACAGGCGTGCACCACCACGCCCGGCCCATATTTATTTATTTATTTATTTATTTATTTATTTATTTATTTATTTATATTTTGAGACAGGGTCTTGCTAAGTTGCTTAAGATCTCCCTGAGTTGCTGAGACTGGCTTTGAACTTTTGATCCTCCTCCCTCAGCCTGTTGAGCTGCTAGTATTACAAGAGTATGCCACAGTGCCCAGCTTGGCTCAGATTTTTAAGAATAAACAAGGACAAATCTACACAGGGACTCAAGATATTTCAGTCCTGGACAGCTCTTAAATACCATCCAGTTGGCCAGCCTTATTTACAGAGGACTAAATGAATCCCTAAAAGAAGTGTATGGAGCCGGGCGCGGTGGCGCACGCCTGTAATCCCAGCACTTTGGGAGGCTGAGGCAGGAGGATCACGAGTTCAAAGCCAGCCTCAGCAATGGGGAGGCACTTAGCAACTCGGTGAGACCCTGTCTCTAAATAAAATACAAAAAAGGTCTGGGGATGTGACCCAGTGGTCGAGTGCCCTGAGTTCAATCCCCGGTACCACAAAAAAAAAAAAAAAAAAAAAAAAAAAAAAAAAAAGAAGTGTATGGTCCAGGTATAAGTTAGACAAGCTAATCCCAAGTCTTCTAACTCTCAACCTGGCTATACCTCTATATCAGTCAGCTTTCCATCTCTATAATAAAATACCTGAGGTAATTAACTTATAAAGAGAAAAGGTTTAGCCGGGCGTGGTGGCGCACACCTATAATCCTAGCACTTGGGAGGCTGAGGCAGGAGGATCACGAGTTCAAAGCCAGCCTCAGCAATGGTGAGGCACTTAGCAACTCAGTGAGACCCTGTCTCTAATAAAATACAAAAAAGGGCTGGGGATGTGGCCCAGTGGTCGAGTGCCCCTGAGTTCAATCCCCAGTACCAAAAAAAAAAAAAAAAAAAAAGAGAAAAGGTTTATTTTTAGCAACTGTTTTGAAGCTTCCAGTCCAAGATTAAGTGGACCCATGGACCCTCTGGAGGGTATGCTAGATGGCAATGGAGTACATGGCAGAGCAAACTAGTTACCTCTTGGCTAGGAAGAAAAAGAGAACGAGGATGGGGCTGGGGTCCCACTATGCCCTTCATGGGTACACCCCCAATGACCTAAGCACCTTCCTCCCACAAGTTACCTCCTCTTAAAGGTCTACAGTACCTCCCAATAGCATTGTTCTCCCACCCTGAGAACAATGTCTTTAATACATGAACTTTTGGGGGTCATTCAACATCCAGACTAAAGCAGCTTCCATATGCATTAGACCTGAAAAGAAAATGGGTTTATTTTCCAAATATTCAAAATGACCACTTTCCCTACCTTTCAGATACAAATGTCAGCAATGAGTCAGTGGGTAGACGGCAAGGGACAAGGGTGGGGCAGGGAGGGAACACCATCTGAGATCCTTCCTGGGATAACTCACAAGGCTAGAAGATGTGGGATGGGAGTAGAGACAGGAGCCATGTCCGTATCTTTTGGGGGCTGTTGGGATAGAGGGAACATATGTGGTCAGTGTGACCCAAAGCAGAGCAAGGGATCCTGGGAACAGTACAAGGAGGCAGCTCTCAGAACTTTCCAGCAGAGTGATTGATGGGCACTCATCCCTATGGGCACAGCAGGGGCCGCTTGCTTACAAGTCATCAATTTCTGGAAAGAGAATTTCTGTCAGGTTGGGAGGAAGAACTAGGAGTGTTTCAGTTTAATTCCTTAATCCTCAAAATACCACAATCTTAAAGTTGAGAAAAATCATTTTTCTGGTTCACCCCCAGAGGATGTCCAAAGCATCTCCACCACATTCCTTGGTAGCCCAGGATGTGTCAGAGCCTTCTCCCTGGTCCCCATAGCATCCCGGGCCCTCTCATCTCAGTACTCATCCTCTAGGTCCCCACCCTCCTCAACCCCCAAGCGACCTCCCACAGCCTCCCAACTGCTCTTCCCTTCCCACTGCACATCCCCCATCCATTCTCCACCCAGAAGCCAGGGTCACTCGTCATGAGGTAATTATCATATTGCTCTCTGCTTAGCACTTAGCATCAAGTCCCATGGCTCAAGGTCGCGTGGTCTGCCTTTGCCCACCTCTCTGATTGCTGTCCTACAGAACCCCCTCATTGAGCCGGGCGCGGTGGCGCACGCCTGTAATCCCAGCACTTTGGGAGGCTGAGGCAGGAGGATTGCGAGTTCAAAGCCAGCCTCAGCAATGGCGAGGCACTTAGCAACTCAGTGAGACCCTGTCTCTAAATAAAATACAAAAACAACAGGCTGGGGATGTGGCCCAGTGGTCGAGTGCCCCTGAGTTCAATCCCTGGTAACCACAAAAAAAAAAAAAAAAAAAAAAAAAAAGAACCCCCTCATTTAGCCACTCTGGCCTTCTTTCTAAGGCTAAGCTCGATTCTGCCTCAGGATTTTGTGCTTGCTGTTCCTTCTGTCTGGAATGTTCTTCCTCCAGGTCTTAGCATGTGTAGTGGATGCTGTTGTGTGCCACCCAAGTCCCCCACGGGATTGAGGTACTCACTCATCCCCCGGTACCTGAGCGTGTTGAGACGGTGGGAGTGGGTGTCCTCGGCTTGTCTAAAGTCTCCCCGTCCTGGGCCGTCCACATCCAGTGGCTGGTCAGTGAGGTAGAAAGCCCTGGCCCTGGTGCCTTGTGCTGGGACAACGCCTAGGTGATCCTTGCTCCAGAGTTCCTTAGGAGTCTGCTGAGGGCCTTTGTTGTGATGGCAGTATAGCCGACTCCCCTCTTGACCTCACCCCACTTCCTGGCTGCCCCACAGAACCTAGCCCAAGAGTGCTCCCCAATAACCTTCTCGCATGCAGATCTGATGGGGACCAGCTTGGTGGTGACTCCCTAGTTATACAGTCTCAGCTCTGATATTATCCCACTGCTGCGTGTGCCTCCTCACTCTGCCACCCTGCCCAATTTTGAAACTACCTTTTTCTGTTGTTTGTCCATTCATCTTTTTTTTGTGTGTGTGTGACGCTGGGGATTGAACCCAGGGCTTTGTGCGTGCGAGGCCAGCACTGTTCGTTCGTGTTATTCATCTTTCCCTCACTGGAACCCAAGTTCCCTAAGAGCCACTGCCTTGTCCTCCTCTGTGTCCCTAGAGCTGATGACAGCACCTGGTGCATAGCTGATGCTCACAAAATATGTGTGGACTGAACAGATGCGTGTGGAGGCGTGAGCAGGTGAAGGAGTGAGGGGCTGTGAGTGACACTCGCCTTTCCAGCCCCTCCCCCAGCCCCTGAGCTAGGCGTTGGCCCCTCCCCCATGTGACCCCGGCTGAGCTGGGGCCTCCTGGGAGGATGGAGCCTGCAGCCTTCTTGGCTGCTTGCCCTGTATTGATCAAAGCTGGGAGGCCTGCTGGCTGAGGTCTGTCCCAGCCTGTGGGGGCAGGGAGTGGAGAGGGATTCTGGCTGAGATTTGTCCAGGGCTTGCCCGGGGCAGAGTAGTGCTGCTAAAGATCCATCTGCTCCAGGAGCTGACAACACCCCTTCCCCGAACCTCCCAGGGGAGGCCAGACTAGCCTTAGGAGGGTGGCTGGCCAGGAGGCTGCAGGGGACAGAGGAAGGGCTTCCCAGGGACCTGGGTAGCAAGTAGCCCTGGCCTCTAGCAAAGCCATGCAGTGATCACACATCAGTGTCTGTGGAGGTGTCCTATGCTCTGCTCCCTCCTTAGGCGTGAGGGTGTTGGCGGAGCAGCTCTCCATGCAGACCATTGTGCAAGACCCGGGGGTGCTGCTCATAGTGAGCTGGAGCTCTGGTGGAATCGCATTTAGCAGCTTGTTCTTGTGTTCCTGGGACATAGAGAAGGGAATGCTGAGCCGAGGTGCTGTGGAAGAAGCCCAAGGATGATCCCTCCCTCCCTGAGAGTCCTGACCCAAGAATGAATAGTAGGGATCATTCCTATGTGGACCTAAGAAACCCTCCAGAGGAGAGAAGTGACTTGCCCAGGTCACACAGCTATTAGCAGTTAAGGTACCCTGCGGATGGACTCAAAAGTACACAGCTTCTGAGCATCTCTTCTGGACGGGGCCAGGTGATGGGTGCTGGAAATGATACGGGGAGCAGGGAAAGCCAGGCATGGGGCACAGAATGATCAAAAGTGTGGATGGGGGCTGGAGCTATGGCTCAGCGGTAGAGTACTCGTCTTGCATGTGTGAGGCCCTAGGTTCGATCACCACATAAATAAAATAAAGGTATTGCGTCCACCTACAACTAAAAAAAATTTAAAAAAAAAAAAAAAGTGTGGATGGAGGCTAGCTGGGAAAAGGAAACAGACCCTCCCACATCTCTAGACTTCAGGCTCACACCACTGCCGCAGAAGGTGCTCTGAAACAGACTCCGGTCTCACCATCCTCCTGCTCAAAGTCCATCAGGGTCTCCCCACCACGTCCTGTCACCCTAGAACCTAAATACTATCGGTCACTTCAGGTCTCCTGTGTCCTCCCATTCTCCTTTTTATTTTTATTTTTTTTAGTTGTATATGAACACAGTATCTTTTTAAAAATATTTATTTATTTGTTTTAGTTGTACACAATGCCTTTTTTTAGTTTTTATTTTTATGTGGTGCTGAGGATTGAACCTGGGCCGTGTATGTGCTAGACGAGTGCTCTACCACTGAGCCACAACCCCAGTCCCCTCCCATCCTCCTTTTACAGACAGGGAAACTGAGGCCCAAGATTACACAGCAAGTCAGGGCCACCCAAGAACTAAAATAATGGGCTTTAGAATAACGGCTGAAAGCCCTCCCCCAACACACCCCTGTGCCTGTCCCTACTGCTCAACTGCCTTTTTTTTTTTTTTTTTTTTGGTACCAGGGATTGAACTCAGGGCAACTCAACTACTGAGTCACATCCCCAGCCCTATATTTTGCATTTTATTTAGAGACAGGTTCTCACTGAGTTGCTTACCCCTCGCCATTGCTGAGGTTGGCTTTGAACTTGTGGTCCTCCTGTCTCAGCCTCCCAAGCCGCTGGGATTACAGGCGTGTGCCACCGCACCCGGCTACTCTGTTGGCATTTAAAGGACTGAGGGAAGTCTGGGCACCCTCAGCTCTGGCTGGAGACTCAGAAGACCAAAGGAGGAGTACATACTGGCTGCACTCAATTCCTAACTCTGGGCAATAAACTGGGCCCAAGTATCATGCCCATTTGACAGATGAAGAAATTGAACCCAAGAGCAGAGTGAAGGTTCAGGGTGGCATGGTGGGTTCATTTGTTCCTTTTACATATGTACACTGTGCATTTGCTCTCTGGCAGAACTGGGGATGTGGGGGACACCTCAGGGGACTGTACACCAGCACAGGAAGCCCAGAAGCTGGCAACCCACCGCAGGAGGGGTGGGTTTTTCAGGGGAGTTCAGAGTAGGGGCTGGAGGCAGAGGGAGCTCCGGGCAAGGCCCTGGCCGGCCTCTTGCTTCCCGCCTGCCAACCCAACCCCAGTGCCTTCCTGGAGGATTTAAGACTGTGTTGAGCAGTTGTTTTAAATTTCCGGGCAGGGGGCTGCGGGGGGGGGGGGTGGGAGGGGTGCTGCAGGCTGTCTGGGGTGTGGGCTGCTATTCACCAGGGCCCTTTGTGGGATGCAGCTCCAGGCTGGGGGCTCCCGCAATTGCTTCCAGCTGGGCTGTCAGCCAGGCAGAGGGGGAGCTAGGGGTAGGTGAAGGAGGTGGCAAAAGAGGACCACAGGGGCATAAAGGGTCCCTTCCAGCCCAGGGTCCCCTCTGCCTCCCTGAGTGGCTGCTCTTGCTGGTCTATCAGGATGGGCAGCATCCTTGAGCATAAATGTATCTATAAACCAGGAATCCATCCGGCCTGGCCTGACGTTTCTGAGCTTCATGGCCTTTATGCACTTAATCTTTCATTTCCTCTCCCTGCTTCATCTCCCTGCTCACTTCCCCTCTTTCCCGGGAGGAATTGCTGGCTCCACCTCAGGTCCCCCTCTCCCGCCCCTCCCCCCCAGCCCCTTTGTCAGAAGGTACCTGCATGTACAGCTGTCCCAGCTTCCATGGTCTCTGCCTGGGCCCCACCATTCATTCCCTGTACAGCAAGGGTGGAGAATAAACTGCCGGGCATGAGATCCTCTCTCTCTTTTTTTTTTTTTTTTTTTTGGTACTGTGGATTGAACTCAGGGGCACTAAACCACTGAACCACATCCCCAGCCCTTTTTTGTATTTTTATTTAGAGACAGGGTCTCACTGAGTTGCTAAGTGCCTCGCCATTGCTGAGGCTGGCTTTGAACTCGCGATCCTCCTGCCTCAGCCTCCCAAGTGCTGGGATTACAGGCGTGCGCCACCGCGCCCAGCTGCATGAGATCCTCAGGCTCCTCAGCACCCACAGGATGACTTTTTTTTTGGTACCAGGCACTTAGCCACTGAGCCAAATCCCCAGCCCTTTTTAGTTTTCATTTTGAGACAAGATCTCACTAGGTTTCTTACAGCCTCACTAAGTTGCTGAGGCTGGCATCAAACCTGTGATCCTCCTGTCTCTGTCTCCTGAGCTACTGGGATTAAAGGTGTGTGCCACCATGCCAGACTCCATGGATGACTCCTGAGTCAGGCAGCCTAGTCCCTCCAGCCTCCTCTCCCTCCTCCCTGCAGGTATACCCTGGGTAACAGCCCAGTAGAGCTGCAGCAGGGTGCTCCCCTGCTTTCCACCTGTCCTGGGCCAGAGCATCCAGGCCCATTTAGTGCTGGCAGAAAGGTGACCCTCTTTCTCCAATGGGCTCCCACATCACTTTCCAGATAACCAATCTCAGAGCAGGGTGGAGCCTCTTTTCTGACTGTAGCCTTATTTTCTGCAAAAAGAGGACAATATTTGGTCTTGTCATGGTTTGTTGATAGATGGGCAGAGTAACAGCTTCATGGGTTATACAATACTGCATTAGTTTGAGGGTAGGGAGGGCTATTCTCCACCATCTTGAGGCAGGTCCTATTTTAATGGAAACATGACTTTTACCTTAAATAAACTCTGCACTCTCTCCTGATGGGCTCCCTGATACTGGATCCTGGAACCATGGCTTGTCTCTGGTATCCCACACCAGGCCAGGGTCTGGCTCAGGAAATCTCTCTTTTGAGATGCTCCAGTTCTTCCGCTTCACTTTGCACAAAGGACACCAATCCCAGAGGGGGAAAGGAACTCACGAAGGGTCACAGAAAATCAGGGCAGAGTTGAACTGGTTCCTTTAAGATATATTGAGAATAAAGTGTGGTGGTGCATACCTGTGATCTTACCAACTTTGGAAGCTGAGGCAGGAGGGTTGCAAGTTCAAGGCCAGCCTCAGCAACTTAGGGAGAACATTTTTCAAAATAAAAAATAAAAAGCCGGGGCTGGGGATGTAGCTCAGCGGTGGAGCGCTCGCCTAGCGCGTGCGCGGCCCGGGTTCGATTCTCAGCACCACATAAAAAAAATAAAACACATTGTGTACAACTAAAAGCAAATAAATAAATATTTTTTAAAAATAAAAAAAATAAAAAGCCGGGCACGGTGGCACATGCCTGTAATCCCAGCACTTGGGAGGCTGAGGCAGGAGGATCGCGAGTTCAAAGCCAGCCTCAGCAATGGCGAGGCACTTAGCAACTCAGTGAGACCCTGTCTCTAAATAAAATACAAAAAAGAGCTGGGGATGTGGCCCAGTGGTCGAATGCCCGTGAGTTCAATCCCCAGTACCACAATAAATAAATAAATAAATAAATACATTTTTAAAAAGTTGATGATGTAGTTTAGTGGAAAAGTGCCCCTGGATTCAATTCCTAGTAGTGCAAAGTATAATAATAATAATAATAATAATAATAATAATAATAATAATAATAAATTAATTTAAAAATAATTAATAAAATGTCAGAGCTAGATGTGATGACTCACACGTGTAATACCAGCTACTCAGGAGGCTGAGGCAGGAGAATCACAAGTTTGAGGCCAACTTAGCCAATTTAGGGTAACACTGTCTCACAAATAAAAAGGGTTGGGGATGTTGCTCAGTGGTACAGTGCCCCTAGGCTTAATCCCCAGTACTGCAAAAATTAAATTTAAAAAAAATTCTTTCTATCTGTTTATCTATCTATCTATCTATCTATCTATCTATCTATCTATCATATATCCTGACAAAGCAGTAATTGGGATGGGAGCCAGGGAAATGGGTATTAGCTCCAGCTTAGCCCTCAGTACAATCTCAGACAAAGTCACGTGACTGCAATCCCCTCAGACTCCTTTCTTGTCTCCCCTGCCCACCTCCACCCCATCCCCACTGGATTTCCTTCTTGCTAATTTTGATCTTGGAAGAGGGGATCTTCTCTGAAAGAAGGCTCTGCTCCTTTAAGGTCCCTCCCTCTCTCTTGTGCAAAGTCTCCCTGGAGAGCTGGGCCAGGACTGTGTGTGTGTGGGGGGGGGGGGGGGGAAGGTGGCAGGTCCCAGCTGCAGGGTTTGGTGGGTACTAGACTCAAAATGAGTCTGCACAGGACAAAGAATGTCAAATGTCCCTTTTGTTCTGGGGGTGGGGAAAATTGGGCTGGGGTGGGGATGGGAGGTCTGGGCCAGTATGGGAAGGAATGGAGCAGGACTGAGCTGCCTGGACCAGGATGTGTGTGTGTGTGTGTGTGTGTGTGTGTGTGTGTGTGTGTGGTCTGCTCTCTCCCAGGCCTGAGAGTGCTTCTGGTCTCCTGGGGCCGGGTGGGGGTGGGGTCATTTGTCTGGTCCCTCAGCAAGGTGGTGGCAACTTTGCAGGCCTAGGTCCCAGGGCTCCTTCAGCCACGCCTTCCAACTGGGTTTTTTTTTCCACCCCTCACCCACTATCTGTGGAGCGCACTGCTGTCCTCTTCCAGCCCTCAGAAATGAGGACGGCCTTATCACCCCTCATTCCACAGAGAGGACAAGGAACATTTGGAGAGGGGAGTGGGAAGAACAGAAGGAGAATTTGCAATCAAGCCCAAATCTAAACTCAGCCACTTATCACCTTGTCCTGTGAGCCAACGTCATCCCATGCCAGATTTCACCTGGACAGAGGGATCCTCAAAAGGTGACTAGCCTCAAGCCACCTGAATGTCTGGGATAGGCTCTGGTCAGCCCAGCTCTCTTGCCTGCTCTGAATGACCAAATGGACTCACTGCCTCAGGACAAGGTAGACTCTTGTCCTCAGCTCAGTTTAAGCTCCAAGATTTGCTTTGGAGCCCTGGAGTGAAGAGGGGAAGCTGGAGGGCTGGCTCCCTATTAATTGTGTGACTTTGTTCAGAAGGTCCACCCTCTTGGAGACTGTTTCCTCCTTTGTAAGACAGGTTCCGCCTTGCAGGGAGCTGGGGAGACTGGATGAGATAATGGAGGCAAAAAGTAGCCAGTACCAGGGGTTCCGTGAAGGCAAATTCCTTCCCCCTTCCTCCTCCCTTCCTCCCAACCTCTGCTCTTCCTGGAGGTCAGGCAGGCCTGATGCCTGGGCTGGCAGGAAGCTAGTTCAGTCAGGCCAGGGAGACAGGCAAAGGGGAGCAGGAGGAAGGACGAGGAGCAGAGGGGAGAGAGTTTGTCTTAAGATTCCTGTTCAGAGGCAAGAATCCACTCTTGGGAGCTCATGGCCCTAGAGTTGCACACTCAGGCTAACCTTCCAGAACCAGAGACTGTCCTGGTAGGGAGTATTCCCCCTCATCCCAAATTGTCCAAGGGAGTGGACTAAACAGACCTGGAAAGACCTTGTGGCGCACTGGAAGAACATCTACAGAGGGCCTGCCTACACTTCCCCACCCAAGAGTGGGCAGCCACTGGATGAAGGTGGTGGGGGTGGGGTGGGGAAGAGCCTACCTTGAAGCTAGTGAGCACCTTCCTGCTGCTGCTGCTGCTTCTTCTTCTTCTTCTTCTTTTTTTCTTTTGTACCGGGGATTGAACTCAGGGGCACTCGACCACTGGGCCACATCCCCGCACTTTTCTTGTATTTTTATTAGAGACAGGGTCTCACTGAGTTGCTAAGTGCCTCGCCATTGCTGAGGCTGGCTTTGAACTCGTGATCCTCCTGCCTCAGCCTCCCAAGTGCTGGGATTACAGGCGTGTGCCACCGCGCCCGGCTACCTTCCTGCTTCTTAAGCTGCACATTTATTTTTAGTGCAGCGTAGGGTGATTGGAGGATCTAAGACTGGACAAAGTCCCCACCTCAGGGTTTCTTTGGACACAAATCTCCAGAGTCTGATCCACCTGCATCCATGTGTTCCCTGCCTTCTACTGAGGCTGAAAAATGAGGGGGTGGTTCCCTAGGCTGCCTCTCTGACCACGTGGACTGATCCCTGAGTCCATTTATTTGAAAATAAATAAATAGGCCCTGGTGGGGTGGTACACACCAGTAATCCCAGTGACTGAGGCAGGAGGATCATGAGTTCAAGGCCAGCCTCAGCAATTTATCAAGGCCCTAAGCAACTTAGGGAGACCCTAAGGAACTTAGACATTGTCTCAGGGGGGGGGAAAAAAAAAGATAATAATAAATAGGTAGAAGGTAGATAAATAAAGAAATTGAAGACCAGATTCAAAATCTTGTCTGAATGCTCCAGCCCAGCTTTACCCTCCTTCCTTTTCCTGGAGCTCTTGGGGCCTCCTACTACCTGAGCCCCCCAGGGCACTGAAATTGTTATTTGAGGGCCTCTATGCACTGCCCCCAGGCTCTCCCTCTTGTCTTTTCAACCTTCCAACAGGCAGGTTTTGGATTCTCCTTTCTACAGAACCTGGCAGAGGAGACCAGTCTGGTTGAGAAAGCACTGGTCCTCAGGTCTACTAAGATGCACTTGGGTTCTTTCCTAGGTTCAGCCTTGCTCAGGAATGTCCTGGGTAAAATGGGCAGGTGTCAGCTGGAAAGGGGCTGCACAAGCCATTTCAGATGACCCCTTCTCATAGGGACAAAGAAACTGAGGCCCAGAAAAGGCAATGAGCGTATCTGGGGTTCTACAGCAAGTTATTCTAAACGCCATGCAAGGTCCTAGCGGGGCGAGGACCACGGAAAACAAAAAGGTTAAGATTCTCATGGAGTTCTTACTGAGGGGGTGACCAGCAGTGCGGGACACCCAGGGCTCTAATTAGGGAAGTATGGTGGACTCTTAACTTCAAGAAACAGACCCTAACCCAGCCAAGAGCTGGTATGGAAGAATTGAAGGGTAGAAAGAGACAGGTGGAGACGTGCCAGTGGGGGAAGAATGGTCCAGGCAAAGGAGCTTTCTCCGTCCTCTGCCCGCACAGGGAACCAATAGAGACTTTTAAGTGGTAAAGACCCTTGGCTCAGGGTTGCCAGGTAAAATACAAGACACAGTAAATTTAAATTTCAGCGGGGTGTATTGGCACACACCTATGATCCCAGCTCCTAGGGAGGTTGAGGCAGGAAGGTCGCAAGTTCTTGGCTGGGCTATATAGTTCAGTAAGTGGCAGCATCTCCCTGGATTATAAATAAATACATAAACAAATAAATAAATTTAAGATATATAATAACAATCCAGGCGCAGTGGCACACGCCTGTAATCCCAGCACTTGGGAGGCTGAGGCAGGAGGATCGTGAGTTCAAAGCCAGACTCAGCAATGGCAAGGCACTTAGCAACTCAGTGAGACCCTGTCTCTAAATAAAATGCAAAAAAGGGCTGGGCTGGGTTGTGGCTCAGTGGCAGAGTGCTCACCTAGCACATGCGTGGCCTGGGTTCCATCCTCAGCACCACGTAAAGATAAGGGCATTGGGGCTGGGATTGTGGCTCAGCGGTAGAGCACTCGCCTAGCACGTGGGCGGCCCGGGTTCGATCCTCAGCACCACGTACAAATAAACCCATTGTGTACAACTAAAGCAAATAAATATTAAAAAAAAAAAAAAGATAAGGGCATTGTGTATAACTAAAACAAATTAAAAAATATTAAAAAAAACGGGGTGGGAGGTGGGGATGTGGCCCAGTGGTCGAGTGACTCTGAGTTCAATCCCCAGTACCACACACACAAAAAAAAAAAGTGTATAACAACAAATATATTTTTAGTTTAAGTATATCTATGTAATATTTGGGATATACTTACACTAAGAATTATTCACGGTTTATCTGAATTTCGAATTTAACTGATATGAAATTTAAATTTAAAATTTGATTCTGCCTCTGCCTCTTACCAACTGGCTGATCCTTGGGTAAGTTACCTCTCTTTCCTGAGCTCCATATCCTTACCTGTAATTGGGGGTTAATTCTGCCAGAGGCAGCAAGAGGCTGGCTGGGCAAAAAGAAAAAAAAAAAAGGAGACGGAGCAGGGTGCTGGGCCAGAGGGAGGGTCCTAGAGGTTTCAGGAGACTGCATTTGGACACACAGGGTAACAGGGAGAAGGAAGGGGTGAGGCCAGCGCCTCGCTTTGGGAGTGGACAAGTGGTCACATGTGGGTATGGGGGTGGCATTCCCAGGGGGGATGCTCAGAGGTTGGTTGGGAACATGGTGAGTTTAGTGTGGATGGCTTATGGCTGAGGCTCTCCAGGGCTCTCCAAGCAGAAGCATTCAGGGGCAGGGTTAGAGGCACAGCAGCTGACATGTCACTGGCAGTGCAGGGGAAGTTTGCAGAGGCTGAGGCACAGCATAGTCTCTTCCCATCACTTCTATTATGTGCCCCAGTTTTAACTAGTGGCTTGGGAAAGAGTTTGGGGAGCAGGTCCCCATCTGTAAGAATCCACTCTTGGGAGCTCATGGCCCTAGAGTTGCACACTCAGACTGACCTTCCAGAACCAGGATTGTCCTGGTAGGGAGTCCTGGTCCCCCTCCCTGGCAGTACCACCCTAGGCTGCCTCTGCTGGCCTCTTATGACTGGAATTTGACTTTATCTCCCCAAAGGTCACCTTGCTCAAGGCCCAACCCTGGGGATGGACATTCCTCGCATTCCAGGGCCCTGGCTGGAGATGGCAGGCCCAGGTTTCCAGCTATCCTTAGCTCCCCTTGGCAAGACTTACTAAAGGCCTACTATGGGACCCTGAGGTCTGAACTAGGGTTCTAATTAGCTGGAGTTTAAATTCCCACCTGCCTCCTACCGGCTGGGTGATTTGGGCAAATTACTTCTCCTCCCAGAGCTCCCACAGGTCCTCACCTCTAAGCTGACAGTTGTTAGGGAGGTTGTAGGTTCCCGCCTTTAAAAGCACCTGCCTCAGCGCTTGGCGTTTAGTAGGTGCTCTGTAAGGCCAGCTTTTCCTTTGCCTTCTCTGAGCCTCTGTTTCCTCACTTTTTATTTTATTTAAAAAAAAAAATTTTGGGGGGGTGTACCAAGGATTGAATCCAGGGGCCCTTAACCACTCAGCAACATCCCCAGCTCTTTTTATCTTTTAAGACAGGGTCTCACTAAGTTGCAAAGGGCCTCATGAAGGTGCTGAGTGAGGCTGGCTTTGAACTTGTGGTCCTCCTGCTTCAGCCTCCTAAGTTGCTGGAATTACAGGCATGTACCACCGTGCTGGGTTTGTTTCTTCAATTTTAAGGATGAATAATAACAGTACCTCCCATGACAAGTGAAGAACTGGACACACACTGGTGATGGCCCATGAGATGGCGAGTGGGAAGCCTCAAAATTCCACTCTCTGCAGGGCCAGCAGAGGCTAGCTATGGCTGGAGGCAAAGTCTGAAGTGACCTCATCTGGTCAGGGAGCAGACAGATGGACAAATGGCTGCAGCCTCAATGATACAGCTGTTGGGAAGTGGTGGACTGGGCAGAGGCCTTGCTGGGAAAGGCTGATGGGAAGAAAGGCAGGTGACCCGTAGCCCTGGGCAATTGGAGTCCTTCTCTGAGCCCTATTATGTAGGGTTCCCCTATTTTCCCTCCAGTCCCACCATTCCCTACAAGGTGTGTGCAGGGCATGGGAATGTGTACACCTGGGGCCCAAGATCACCATTCTATATTACACTCCAGGTACCTGGCATCTGGAATTCCCTGCCCCAGGGCACTGAGCCCATTCCCAGGACAGGTGTGTGCACCTATGCCCAGGAGATGGACAAGGGGAGCTGTTTGGGGACACGTCTACGCGGGCATACACAGGACTGTGAGCGAAGCAGGTGGAAAAGAATAAGCTGGCAGGAGGGCTGCCTGTGACCTCTGGCCTCAGGCTGCAGTGTTGGGGTGGGCACCTGGTTGGGGGGCCATACTAACCAATCTGTGGCAGTTGGAGGGCTTTGATCCAATGCTGACCAGCTCACGTGCATATCCCCACACCAATCCCTGGAAGTTAACATTCCCTGCTCTTGGAGAAGATCCTAGAACAGGCATATTTAACAAGAATGCTTTCCTTGTGCCAGACCCCAAGCTGAGAGCTTTGTGTCCAACATCCTGTTTCATCCTTAAAATGACCCTGCAAGGCAGGTAGCAAGGAGAAAACTGGGGCTTGGTGAAAAGACTTGCCTAAGACCCAGAGCTGGAAAACACAGAGCTGGGCCAGGCACAGTGGTACACTCCAGAGGCTGTGAAAGGAGGATCACAAATTTGAGGGCAACCTGGACAATGTAGCAAGACCCTATCTCAAAATAATGATAATTATTATTATTATCATTATTAATAACAACAATAATAATTATTATTATCATTATTAATAACAATAATAATAATGGGTTGGGACCGGGTGTGGTGGCACACATGCCTGTAATCCCAGCAGCTCAGGAGGCTGAGGTAGAAGGATCCAGAGTTCAAAGCCAGCCTCAGTGACTTAGCAACTTTAGAGACCATGTCTCTAAATAAAATACAAAAAAGGGCTGGGGATGTTGGGTTAGGGATATAGCTCAGTGGTAGAGTGCCCCTAGATTCAATCCCCAATCTCTCTCTCTCTCTCTCTCTCTCTCTCTCTCTCTCTCTCTCTCACACACACACACACACACACACACACACACACACACGAAACAGGGACAAATCAGCATAATAGACTAGCTTGTATTCCTCTTCCCCTCCCTCATCCCCAAACAACCCTGTAAGCCCCCAGAAAGCTCAGAAAGAGATCATAGTACAGGTAGAGTTTGTCAGAATTCCAAAATTCATTTTGGACAGATCTCACTGGGACCCAAGAGAAAAGGTGCTAAGAATTAAATCATGAAGGACAATCTGTCCTCTTCTCTGTGGAAGGGGTGGTGGCCTGGTGAAGGCACTCCACAGCCTGCTGACTCTGGGCAGCTCTCAGGCCCGGACAGGGCTTGTCATCCTCTAGACCCTACTTCTTCCATGCTGGAGTCTTTGGGCTCCACAATGAAGTGTCCTGAAGCTGGACAGCACCCCACCCCCACCCTTCTGCACACACTCATCATCTTCCTCTTCACCCCAGACCTGCCTCTCTTCTGTCACCTCTCCCTGTGCTCAACCCAAACACCCAAGCACCCTATCGCCACGTCCATTCCATAGGTACAATTCTGCCTCACCCACTTCTTACCAGCTCTTGGTTCTGTCCACACCTTCCATGGACTTTGCATTTCCTCTTGTTCAGGCCTTATCATGTTCCAGAAAGACCACTGGCCCCTCCAAGCCATTACACCTAGGGCAGCCAGAGTGACCTCCAGGAAAACAAGAGGCCATGTGACACCTCTGTTCAAAACCCATCCTGTCCTAGAGCCCTCTCCCTACAAGCCAAGGTCTTCTATACTCTCCTGGCAACCCCCTACCCACCACCCCCCACATCCTATTTTTCACCTCTATGTCCTTGCCCATCCCGTCCCCTCTCTCCCCTAGGCTTCTGACCTCTGCTTCCTAGGATTTCAACTGGAATCACCTCCTCTAGGAAGCTTCCCGCTTCAGCCCCCAGTGTGGGCCAGGACCCCTGCCCTTCTCCCTCTCCTGCGGTGGTGCTTGTGGCCTGCAGTAAGATGTTTGCTGAGTGCTACTTCCACGCACTTTTCTTTATTGACCTATTTACTCCTCACGACCATTCAGGAGGCAGGTTCTAATCACCATTTTTCAGAAGGGTAACAGTTACTCAAAATGCCTTCTCAGGCCTGGAACCCAGGCTGGCTGTATCCAGAAAACTGGCCACAAATTTTGAAATGCTGCCACCTGGACAGCTGGGGGGGGGGGGGGGGGGGTCTCTCGCCGCCTCAGCCACTAGAATCCCGGAGGGCAGGGTGGCTTCAGAACCATCTCGTGCTCCCAGCAGCCAGCCATCTCCATGGCACCAGGAGGTGCCCAACGCCTGAGCTGCCCGCGCTGGTCTCTGGCCGCTGCGGGGCTGCGAGGCCCCTGGCGAGCGGGGCCTCGGGCGGCCCAGCTGGGGCGGGCTGGGGGCCAGATGGACTGTGCTGCGGCAGGGAGGCCCGGGCGGCCGGGGCGCGCGTTGCCATGGGGACCGGGGGCGGCGGCCCCGCCCCGGCGGGAGGGGGAGCAGGTGGCGGGACGGTGCGCAGGCTGGGGGAGGGGCCGGAAGGGGCCCTCGGGGTCGGGCGGCCGGCGCCCGGGGCTGCGCCTCCTCCTGCTGCTCCTTCCGCGACCCCGCGCTGGCGCGGAGATGGGGCTGGGGCCGGGACCAGACTGCCGGCTTCTTGAGCATCTTGAGCAACGCACCCCTTCCACCTTCCTTTCCGGCCTCAGTTTCTCCAACGTGAACGGAGGGGTCAGTCTAGGAGGTTTCTATGGCCACTTCCAGAGCACGCCACTAATTCTAGCTCTGGGATGGCCTGGAGGATTGAAGGCTGGGCAATTTCTCATCTTCTTCGTAGATGGAGGCGTTTTCTCACCAAATGTGGTCCTAGACCTAGAACCGGAGAATGTCTGCTGGAAGAGCTAACAGTCTCCACACCCAAATTCTCCATCGTGCAGAGAGGGCAGAAGTAACACAGAGAGGGTGAAGGACCTGTCCGCAGGCATGCAGCGAGTTGGAGACAGCAGAGGATGGGAAAGCAGGCCTTAGTCTCCCAGTGCCCTACCCCTCACCTCCGGCCCTGGAGCCAGCACCTGTGTGAGGGTCCAGGAGGCTGGGGAAGGTTCTCTGTCCACAGCTCCAGTTGCTAAGACGGCAGGTACATTGCGTGAGGGAGGGCGCAAAACCGAGGCAAGGGTTTCCTGCCTGCAATAGAGACCCTCCTGCCTGTCTTGCCACCACGTGCCCTACAAGGTCTCCTGTGGTGCCTTGTCAGCCTTGTAAAAAGGTGTGGAGGTTGGAGGCCCAGCGTCCAGCCCTAGTAAGTGAAGAGCTAGAGCGCCCTCCTCCTCGCTGTCTTGTCCCTGGCAGGCCCTAGTTCTAAAGGGAGGCCACCCTTCCTCAGGAATAAAGCTTCTTTCTTCTTCCTCCTGGAGGACCCATTCCTGAGCTTTCAAAAGCCGTGTGGTGGGGCTGGGAGATAGCTCAGTGGCAAAGCATCTGCCTTGCATTCGCAAAGACCTGGGTTCGACCCCCAGTTAAAAAAAAATAAAATTAAAAAAAGCCCTGTGGTGGAGGACTGGTTCTGTGAGTAGTGGGCTTGCTTCTTGCCCCTCAGGCTGGAGTCACTGGGGACAGCCCACCCTGGGTGCAGCAGCTGATGGTAGTGGGAAAGCTGCAGTTCTAGCTAGAGGTGGAGGTAGAGGGGTGCAGGGGGAGGCAGGGTCTGCGCCTTTAAGGTACAGCTTGCTGCTGGAGTGACACACACACACACACACACACACCCCCACAGACTCTCCTGCACAAAGTCACGCAGTCACACAGCCACACACATACACTCCCAACCTCCGTTCTCTCTCCCCCTCCCTCTCTCCACACACATACTCCCAGGCTCTGTTCTTTCCCTCTCTCCCTCTCCCTCTGCACAGACATCCATACTCAGCCACACACACAGAGGCACCCCCGCCTCCCTCTCCCCCTCTCCTCAAGGTCTAGTTTTGAACAACAAGAGCAAGGGGAGGAAGGGCAGGGGCAAGGAGCTCTGACCTAGAAAATGGGCCCTGCCTCCTTCTATCCACCCCAGGCCCAGGAAAGGGGGCTTATTTTTCAGTTTGGCATTACTGCCTGGGTCAAGGCTGCAGGAAAGAATGAGCCCTATGCAGAAGGCAGGTCAGGCTTTTGGAGAGGGAGGGAAGAGGGCTGCTTGGCCAGGTGCCCAGCCTGTTGGACACAAACCCAAGAATCAGAGGGGAGCCTTCCCCACCCACAGAAAGGTGGGGCTCACTTTCAGCACAAAGGAAGCAGGCTTAGGGACAAAAGTAATTGTAATTGGGCAGCTTAGCCACATAAGGATGGACCAGTGACCTTTTGATTTATGACGAAGGGGCCCTTGACCCTTCTTGGGTTACTTTATACCTTTAAGGACTAGAATTTTTTTTTTTCTTTTTTTGTTTTGAGTGCTGGGGATTGAACCCAGGGCCTCCTGTGTGCTGGGCAAGCAAGCGCTCTACCACTGAGCTCCACCCTAGCTCCTTTACTAGTATTCTTCCCAAAGCTCTGGGACAAGTCCTTCCTTCTTTATCAAAAAATTTCCTTCCTGAAGTTCCAAGTACAGACTGGGAGTGCTCTCTCTGTGGGACTTTCAGCCTCTTCATTTCAGTTTCCATGTTTTATTTCCTAGGTCTCCTGGCTAACTCAATGGGGGAACTCCTGTTTATACTTCAAAGCCCAACTCAAAAATGCCCTCGTAAGTATAGCATTTTCCCTGCCTCACTCCCTTAGGTAGAATGAATTCCTGTTTCCTATAGGCATCAAGGCTTCCTGCGCTTTCTTTTTTTTTTGGGGGTACCAGGGATTGAACTCAGGGGTACTCAACCACTGGGCCACATCCCCAGCCCTTTTTTGTATTTTATTAGAGACAGGGTCTCACTGAGTTGCTAAGTGCCTCATCATTGCTGAGGCTGACTTTGAACTTGCGATCCTCCTGCCTCAGCCTCCCAAGTGCTGGGATTACAGGCGTGCGCCACCGCACCTGGCTCTTCTGCACTTTCTATAGTTGGAACGTGTGTAATTAACAAGGAAGTGTGTACCTGACCTGTGTGAGTTGCTTTTCTCACATTATCTCATTTATTTGTCATACCCTCTCTCTTTATGGAGGGAGTTGGGATCACCATTTAATACACAGGAAAAACCAGGTTCAGCGAAATCAGCTTTGGTCATACAGCTAAACAGGATTTGAACCCCAGCCACCTGGTGTCAGCTCTCTGGGCCTTTCTGTTATCTCTCACAACTCTTCATAGGACCTTCCATCTCCTACAGGAAGACAAGGCCTATGAGCTTTCCCAGAAGGATCAGAGCTGATGTAGCCACAATGTGCACTGAAATGTACCTTCTTCAATTCAGACAAACTTCCTTGAGCACTTCCTGGTACCAGCCCCTGTGCTGGGGGCTGGGATCTAGAAAGTAGACACTGCCTCCCAACTGTGGAGAAGGATGACAGGCACACAGGGAGCCTGAGGCTAGGATGCTAGGAAGCAAGAACCCTGCAGGAAGCACTGACTCAGATTGGGCAGGGGTTCTGGGAGATGGAGTTAGGGCTCCCGGAAGTGTCAACTCAGGAGCTTGAAGGGTGAGTAGGAATCTGCTAGGTAGACTGGGACTGGAGGGCAGTCTAGGGGGAACCCCAATGAGGCTTGAGAACCACACACATGGTTGGAGGGTCCTCGCCAGTCTTTGTCTTCCTCAGCCCTACTCCCCAAATGGTTGCAAGGTCATTCTGCTTAGGGGCCTCCTGACAGCTGCTCTGAGCTGACTGGAATGTAAAAATTCCAGAGTTCCCTACCTAGAGACTACCCCAGAATCAGAAGAATGAGGTTGGCAGGATTGGGGATAGTAGAGTGCTTGCCTAGCATGTGAGAAGCTCTGAGTTCCACTCCTAGCACTGCAAAGAAAAAAAAAAAAAATGAGGCTGACAATGGCCCAGGACCAGTCACCCAAACTGGGTTCCTTCCTCATCTCGACTTCATGAGGTATGGCCCTAGTGTTGCACCTGATATTGCTGGTATTGAAATTGCTGAGGGCTGGGCACAGTGACCCACATCTACAATCCCAGCAGTTCAGGAGGTTGAAGTAGGAGGATAGCTCGTTCAAAGCCAGCCTCAGCAACTTAGTGAGGCCCTAAGCAACTCAGTGAGACCTTGTCTCTAAATAAAATAGAGACACACAAAAAAGGGCTGGGGATCTGGCTCGGTGGTTGAGTGCCCCTGAGTTCAATCCCTGAAACCTCCCCCCACCAAAAAAAAAAAAAAAAGAAAAAAGAAAAAAGAAAGAAATTGCTGAGGGGAATTTCTGGGAAATGGTTTGCTTTCACCATTAAATGCCCAGTGAAATGCTCACCTTCTCCTCTTTTTTTTTTTTTTTAATATTTATTTATTTACTTTAGTTGTACACAATGCAATGCATTTATGTTTACATGGTGCTGAGGATCAAACCCCGGGCCACGCACGTGCAAGGCGAGCGCGCTCTGCCGCTGAGCCACAACTCCAGCCCCCTCTTTTTTATTTTTTAAATTAAAGGAGACTCTAAGTCATTTGCTTAGGAATAACTAAGGTTAGAACTGAAGAGTTAGAGGGGGAACACACCAAGGATTTCCCCAAATCCGGTCATTTGTAACTCCTCCATGGTTGCTTACCTTATCTACTTAGTGTTTTTCTGCAAATTAATCCAGTTTTGCAAAAATTTATTTAACAAGAAAACTGTATCGGTACTCTAAGTGGAAAACCAGTACAGCTTTCCAAAAAACAGAAGGTAAAGATAAAAATAGGGTTGGGGATGTGCTCAGTGGTAGAGCACTTGCCTAGCAAGTTCCATCCGCAGCACCAAAAAAAAAAAAAAAAAAAAAAGATAAAAATAAATTCAGTGGCCAGGCACGGTGGCGCACGCCTGTAATCCCAGCACTTTGGGAGGCTGAGGCAGGAGGATCGCGAGTTCAAAGCCAGCCTCAGCAATGGCGAGGCACTTAGCAACTCAGTGAGACCCTGTCTCTAATAAGATACAAAAAAGGGCTGGGGATATGGCCCAGTGGTCGAGTGCCCCTGAGTTCAATCCCCGGTACCACACACAAAAAATAATAATAAATAAATAAATAAATAAATTCAGTGAAAAGGAACCAGTTCTAGAGTCCTCCCTGATACCCGTGCTCGCTGGGAGGCTTCCCTCTTCGTGATAAAGGTAGATTCATATGCATTAGAAAGGAGTTTAAGGGCTGGGGTTGTGGCTCAGCGGTAGAGCGCTCGCCTGGCATGTGCGCGGCCAGGGTTCCGGCCAGGGTTCTATCCTCAGCACCACGTAAAAATGAAGGCATTGTGTACAACTAAAGTAAATAAATAAATATTAATTAAAAAAAAAAAAAAAAAAAAAAAAGAAAGGCGTTTAAGAGGGGCTGGGGATGTGGCTCAGTGAGAGAGCCTAGCATGTGCACGGCCTGGTTTGATCCTCAGCACCATGTAAAAATAAATGCATTGTGTTGCATTGTGTACAACTAAAAGCAAATAAATAAATATTTTTTAAAAAGAAAAAAGAAAGGCGTTAAAGACATATTAGCCCCTAAGGGGCCTTTTTCCTTCTCCTTGGTTTAATCAGAAGAAAGAACCAAAAAATGAAGAACTTTCATTAAGATGAGGTGGATGGGGCTGGGATTGTGGCTCAGCGGTAGAGCGTTTGCCTAGCACATGCGCGGCCCGGGTTCGATTCTCAGCACCACGTAAACATAAATGCATTGCATTGTGTACAACTAAAGCAAATAAATAAGTATCAAAAAAAAAAAAAAAAGATGAGGTGGATGTTCTGTTTTGAGTGGCCAGGCCCCTGGACTCCCGCGCCTTCTGCCCAGTCTGGCTGCACATGCCTGTCCCACACTTCGGGGAATTCTTCCTCAGTCCAAGTCTTTTGGTCCAGGGAGAGAAGGAGACAGACCCAAGATCATTCAGCAAGGGAGTAGCCAACCCAGGAGCCCAGGATCACCGACCAAGGCAAGTGATGGTTGAAGAGAAGCTGGACTCATGGACAGTGGAGAGACCTGGCAAGAGAGTCAGAGAGGAGAGTCACAGAGACCCATCCCTATCTAGATGTCCTTGAGCAAGACCCAGCGTTGCTCCCAGCCACAGGCCCCTCCTCTTTATGGTGACATGGGTCATTCATGAGGTCATTCTACTCCCACACTCTGGCTCTCTATTGCCATAACCACTTCCTAGGAGATATGGCCCCTCAGGGTCTCCCGCAGCTTGCAGGCAGACCTGACTAACTTGCAAGACATACGGCCTCCCCTGCCCCACTTCTCACTGCGATGGTCCTGCCACTGTTTACTCCCCAGCTCACCCGCTTCCAATCCAGCATAGCAGTTTGCTGAGCGAGGTGCCTGGGACATCACAGGAGTGCCGTCAATATCTGTTGAATGTTTGAATCAATGAATTCTCTGCCCGGTGCTCCAGGCTGCCTGGTCCCTGCATCCGCTGCTCCCTTTCCTTGGAATGCCCTTTCCTCCATGCTTGGTCTCTAAGCTTTTAGTCATCATGTTTAAAAACCCGGCTTAGAGGGGCTGGGGTTGTGGCTCAGCGGTAGAGCGCTTGCCTAGCACGTGCACGGGCCCAGGTTCTATCCTCAGCACCAAATAAAAATAAAGGCATTGTGTACAACTAAAACAAATAAATAAATATTTAACAACAACAACAAACCCTGCTTAGATGCACACCTTTGCTGCCAAGCCTTCCCTGAAACTTCCCAGAACTGCTAATTCAACAAGTGTCCACTGAGCACTTGCTGTATGCCGTGCACCATGTTGGATGCTGGGGACACCTGGGTAAAGAGGACAAGCAAGGTTCCTTCCCTCCTCACTGTCCATTCTCTCATCTGGGCTTCCCGGGACCCAGGTCCTGTGCTGCCCTTGAGCTAGCCACCCTGTGTAGAACTCCTGGGCTGTGTGCAGGGTCTGGGCTTCAGGCATCTCATTATGCCATGGGTGGTGCTGTCAGCCCCAAGGCAGCCCTCCCCACCCCAGAGCATGAGCTAGCCGTCATTCACAGAGCCCTGAGAGCCCAGCGGGTGCTGGACACCTGAGGGCATCTCTACAACCCTCACGGTCCTCACTGTAAGCATGACCCAGGACACTAGCCCAACCTTGCAGGCCCCGCATCCTCCCCAGCAGCCCCTCAGCCCTAGGGGAGCCTCTTTCCGAGGCTGGATTCCAGGAGCCTCCTCTTTTCTGAGCCCTGCTCTGCACACCC
Source organism: Tamias sibiricus (assembly GCA_025594165.1). Classification (NCBI taxonomy): domain Eukaryota; kingdom Metazoa; phylum Chordata; class Mammalia; order Rodentia; family Sciuridae; genus Tamias; species Tamias sibiricus. The sequence goes on from CM046658.1 coordinate 47,764,151, forward strand.
CCATCCCCCCAGCACTGGCCTGGCTTCCTGGAATTTGTCCTCCTAATTGAAACCAAACACCGGGGCTCCTCAAGGGCTGTGCCCCAGAGGCCCTGGTGGGTTTCTCTTTTCCTCCCTCCTCCCTTCCCAGGCTGGGGGTGGGGTGCTTAGCCCTAGGCTGCATGGTGGTGGTGGGGCTCTTCCCCTGCACAGAGTGTGGGGTAAGGGGCCCTCCCTGCTGCTGATGTGACTTAACTGTGCTCACAGGCTGGAGAGATGGAGGAGGGAGGAAGGACAGGGAGCAAGTAGGAGAGAGAAAGCGCAGTGGCTTGGTTAACTCTGTCCTAGAGAAACTCTGTCTCAGGCTGAAGGCCTGGAGACTGGAGCATGGATTTGTGAGGGTCAACTCCATCCAGACCTACTGTGTGACCTTGGGCAAGTCACTTCCCCTCTCTGAGCCTGTGATTCCTCCTGGTACAAAAATGGGAATACCTGAAACCTTTCTCGCAGGATTACAGAGAAGTTTAAAGAAGATAATCTGCATAAGTATCAAGTGGCCTATGGTTGGTGCTCAATGAACGAAACCATGCACCATTACTATTACTGACTTTAAATGGGTCTGTGGGGTTGATGTGCCTGACCCTCCTCAATGCAGTTATTTCAAGCAGCACTTGTCATCGTGTGCCACCTGACTCTGAGTACTGTGGGAGGCAGTGACCATGCTGGAAAGTCTAAGCTGGCCTTTGCCCGCAGGGTTCTGCCCTCCCCACGCCGTCCTCACCATCCTTGTTCCCACCACATCATCACCATAACTTCTTGTTTCCATGTCCATACTCCTCACAGTGCTGTCCCACATTCATATGATACAAGTCACAGATATGAACCCCTTCTGTCATTTCAAATTCTCTTGTAGCCACTTTTTTTTTTTTTTTTTTTTTTTTTTTGTGGTACCGGGGATTGAACTCAGGGGCACTCGACCACTGGGCCACATCCCCAGCCCTTTTTTGTATTTTATTTAGAGACAGGGTCTCACTGAGTTGCTAAGTGCCTCGCCATTGTTGTAGCCACGTTTTGAACAGAAAAAAGAAACAGGTGAAATTACTTTGTATAATATATTTTATTAAATACTGTATATCCAACATATTATAAACATGTAATCAATACAAGGAAATTACCATTCTTTTGGTACTAAGTCTTTGCACCTATAGCACACCCTCATTTTAATTGGCCTCAGTACTTCATGGCCTCAGTAGCTGTGGGTGGTGAGTGCTTGCCATATTGGTTGGTAGAGCTCTAGAATGGGTTCTTCCAAGGCAGGAATCCTGGACTATTCATCTTTCTTTCGTAGTGAAGGGGTGTCCTAGGAGAGGGCAGAGCGTGTACAAAGATCCAGAAGCATGAAAGAGCAAAGAATATTCAGGTGACAGTAAACCACTTGCAGTGGCTGGAGGGTAAAGTAAGTCACCTGGGGAAGAGGGAACCATGGAGTTGCATGTATGTCTGGAGCCAGGGCCAGAAAGGCCTTGAATGATGTGCTAAGGAATTTAGACCTTGGTTATGTGGGCCACTCAGTTGGGGGGTTATCATAAGTAGAGGAATGTCATGTTCAGGTTAAGGCTTCTAAAGAGCCCCTGGAAGGGGGCTGGGGTTGTGGCTCAGCGGCAGAGCGCTCACCTAACACATGCGCAGCCTGGGTTCAATCGTCAGCACCACATAAAAATAAAATGCATTGTGTACAACAAAAATAAATAAATATTAAAAAAAAAAAAAAAAAAAGAGAGAGAGAGCCCCTGGAACGCTACCTGGAGGACAGTTTGGAAGGAACCAGTCATTCAGCAAGAAGACCAGCTAGAAAGCTGATACAACTATGTCTTAGGATGACGATGAGGATGAGGTGAGGTGAGGAGAAGGCAGGCCCTCAGGACCTGTAGGCTGCTGGTGGAGTGGGAAGTCACGGGTAATTCCCAAGCTTCTAGCTTGTGGAACCAGCTTTCTGAGCCAGACACCAGAGAAAGAGGAGGAAGAGGAGGACTGGAGAACCCTAAGATTTTAATCTTGGTACATGCTAGCTTTGAAGATATTGACAGGACATCTTGGTGAACATAGTATGCTATGTTAGAGTTCATAGATGGTAGCTGGGCATGTTGATGCACATTTGTAATCACAGCAACTCTGGAGCCTGAGGCAGGAGGATTGTAAGTTCAAGGCCAACCTGGGTGACTTAGGGAGACCCTCAGCAATTTAGCAAAACTCTGTCTCAAAATACAAAATAAACAGGGTTGGGGATGTAGCTCAGTGGTAGAGCACCCCTGGGTTCAATCTCCAGTACTGGGGGGCGGGGTTCATAGATGGTAGAGAGCTCCCTGTCACCTGTGGCATTCAAATAAGGGCTGGACAAATACTAACATGGGATGTAGAAGAGGGCCTATGTGCATCCCAGGTAGGTGGGCCTCCTGATATCTCAGCTTGGACAGTTTCTGACTCCAGGGTTTTGCTGTGTATATGTGTGTTTATATGGAGTTAGGGGGGGAGGTATGACACTATCAGAGCTTGAGTACATCTGTGATTTGGGAACCTCTGTAGTCTAGAGGCAGTTTGCTTATTTGTACCTTGGCCCACAATCCGAATTGGGGGCAGGACATAGGGATGATGGCTACACGGTGACAGAGGCTGCTTTTTGACAGACCACAAGGGAAGAACCCCAAGTTCCTGCTGGACCTCTATTTTATAACCACAGAACAAGAAGGATCCTTGAAGGTGCCCTTTTGTAATCCCAGAGACTCAGGAGAATGGTAACTTTAAGGCCAGCCTGGGCAATTTAATGAGACTCTGTTTCAAAACAAAACAACAAAACAAAAGGCTGGGGATGTACCCCAATTGTGGAGCACCCCTGAGTTCAACCCCCAGTACCGCCAAAAAGTAAAAAAGATACCCAGTCCTCAACTGACTTCCCCTTCTCCCCTTACCCCTATTTGATTTGTGGGCAAAAGAAGGTCCTTTCTCAGGTCGCACCTCAGGGCATGACTGACGGGTGGGCCCATGATGGGTCCCTGAACCATCTCCTACAACCCCCAGGGCCCCTTGCCTTTCCTTGGTGCTAGGGAAGTTCTATAATGCACAGGAAAGGGATCCTGGTTCTTTTTAATTAGGAGGATACAAAGGCAGAAGGCAGAAGGCAGACAGCCACCCCCACCCACGGACGGGAGACTAAGTGCCCCCCAAATTACACAGCAGATGCCTGGGCTCCAGCAACAAGACCCAGCTTGATAGCTCTGTGGTAACCACGGCCAGCACAATTTTATTTTTACGTTTTAACTCCTCAGTGACATATAGCCCTCTCACAGCCAGGAGAAACGGCATCCAAAACACTTCTCCCTTTAAAAAATAATATTTTTGAACTTGTGTAACACATGCCCAGTTAAATTAACCCTTTTGTCAGGAAGCTTGGTCTGCCCCAGGCTGAGTGAGAAAACTGTTTCTCCCTTGTGAGGTTGAGCTTAGTGAGAAACGCCTGGGGTGGCACGCCAGCTCGGCCACTGCCTTGCTATGTAGGACCCCGGGCTGGCTATGACCCCTCTGTTGCCTCTGGATCCTCATTGGACAAATTACCCTATGGGCAATTTTATGTTCTCTTTTGGGGGGTCTCTTATTATTTTCTCTATTTAAAAAATTTCAGGGCTGGGGCATAGCTCAGTGGTAGAGTCCTTGCCTAGCATGGGCAAGGCCCTATGTTTGATCCCCAGCACTCCCCAAACAGAACAAAACCCAAGAAGTAGCCTAAGGTGCTGTGTGCTCTGGGAGTTCCCAGCTTACCTCACTATACCCCATCAAATTCCTATTTTCATGCAGACTTGGGACTCAGAACTGGAGCCTGAATGTTTTGGATCAAAACTCACTTCTGGGTCTACTCCCTGGTTCCAGGGTACTGAGGCTCGCCACCCCCCCACCCTGCAATTCTCCTTTTTTTTTTTTTTTAGCCACACAAACTCTACTTATTGTCCCTTGTATTTATTTCTGCACATCTTTCTGGTCTTTCTTAGCTTTTAAACACTCAGCTCTGCTCTTTGGCTTCCTGGGTCAGACAACTTCGGTGACCCACCCCTCTTGTTGTCTGAGGAATGAAGCCCTAACTCTTGCACCTCCTGTAACCCCAAACCTAGCCCCTGACCACTTTTGCAACCATCCCTGCAGCCTTATGTTTCTCATACTCCATTCATTTACCCTCTAAATATTTGTTGGGCTCTTACTTTGTGCCAGGAATTGTGTTGGCACTCAGGAAACAGTCAGTGCCCAAATGCTCAAAAAACTAAGTGTGTTTTGAGAGCTCGGGGTCCAGGGGCTCATAGGAGGGGCACCAAATTGAGACAGGGACTGGGCTGCGGCCAACTCCCTTCTCGCCGGTTTCCTGTTTTACTGCTGACAGCTGCCCATCCCGCCTAGCACACAGATGCCCCGGCGAACCTTGGTGTGTTTTCAGACCGCAGTTCAATCAAAAACGTGAAGCAGGCAACTTGAAATCTGCCTTCAGCTGCCCTGGAAATCTGCTAGGGAGCCCCCTCTAATCCCTCCCGCCCTGTGCACTCCCCAACTTCTGCCTTCCTCTCCCCCCTTGGAGGACATATGGCCCCTTGAAGTTTTTGTTTGCTTGCAGGGGGAAAAAAACCACCCAGTCAGTGTGGAGGGTTTTTCCCTTTTATTTTTTATTAAGCATCAAGAGACATAGCAATCTGCTTGCAGATTCTGTACGTGCATAATTAATAAAATCTCATTATTTATTTATAAAGCGACACACGAGGAACTGGAGAATTAGGGTTATCCCCATTATGTGGGAAGAGAGGGGGAGAGAGTGGGAGAGAACCGAAATACTTTTTGAACGTTGGATCCTTCCAGAGAAGTGAATCTCTTAATATGCAACGAATTAAAAGACATGTACTCTTCATCGGAGTCGTGCTCCGTGCCCAGGAGGCATCAGACAGCGGAAACCTGGTTCAGGAGCTTAAAAAAGGAACGGACCGATTCGGTGCTCTCAGCGCCCAGCATGTTTGCCCGGGGAGTTGGCAGGGGAGAAGAGCGCGAGGAGGCACCGTGGAGGGCCTGGCCGCGGGGAGAGAGGCTTGGGAGCATGTCCGCGTCTTCTCAAGGAGGGGTACTTGGGGCACCGAATCCCTGGCAGGTGTGGGAGACGGGGCTGTCACCCTGCTGCCCGCCACATAAATAATCGCATCCCCTTAGAAGGCGGCTAAGTGGAGCCCTTGGTTTCTCTGGCTAGTCACAAGGCAGGTCACTTTAACTTGGTGGTGGTGGTGGGCTTCTAAATGGCAGCTCTGCCCTTGGAATTTCGCATCCCAGATGCCTGGGCAACACCGCCAGTATCAGTAACCCAACTTATTACATAAGAGCCCCTGAGATCGGGGAGGCAGGGGTCAGATCCTCCCAGGCTTCTAGAGTTGAGGGTGGACCTTCTCTCTGTTTTCTCTCCCTCTCTCTCTCTTTTTTTTTTTTTTTTTTTGAGACATGCTTTAAAATAGAAAACAGGCTTGTGCAGGAACCAACCCCATAGAAAGGGGGTGGTTTGTAAGGATTTTTTTCCCCCACCTCCCTCGAGTGCAAGCAACTCCTGCAGCGGAACGCTCAGCCCTCCTCGGGCGGCGGGCTCCGGGAGGGGTGTGGGGGCGTGCTGGGGGGTGTCGGCTTGGGCAGCAGCCCCCGCAGGGTTACCGGGGCGCGTGCAGGGAAACGTCTCAGCAATTCCAGCGCCCGAGCGGAGCGCGCGGGGGGGGGTGGGGGCGCGCGGCGCGGGGCACCTTGAAACCGCCGGCGGCCGCGAGCTGATTGGCCGAGCCGCCGCCTCAGCGTTCCAGCCAGGCGCCCCTCCCCCCGCGCCGTCCACCCCGGAAGGAATTTCCTCCTCTGGCGGCCGCTATTGTTGTCCGCCTTCGCTGTTTGGGTCGGATCGCGTAACCATAGTATCCAAACTGTGTCCGCGCGGGGCCCCAGCCTGGGACCCCTGTGCCCCCCAACCCCCCAGCCCACCCCCCACTTTTTCTTCTTTTTGCAGCCTACTTATCATGACTTCATCGGACTCCGGGGAGCAGGGGAGGGGGATGGGGAGGGGGGCGGGGAGCCGGCCCGTTTCTGGCGGCCCTTACTTCGAGATGTTTTCAATTATAATTTTTTAAAAAGTCTGCTTTGTGGGTTCGGGGCTTTTACATTCTTCCTATCTCCCCCCGCCCCACCATTCAACCGTTGGACAAAACTTGAATGGGGTTTTCCCTCGGTTTCCCCTTTACCGCCCTCACTGCAACCCCTGACTTTACGCTCACAGCTGGGTGGGGGGAATTCGCAGCAGGAGTCACCCCCAAAACACAGCCCGTCAGGTCCTGGCTGTGTCCGGACTCTGGGCCTGGGCTTGAGCTGGGGAAGTAAAGGCTGGTGGCGGGGTCGGAAACAGGGGACACTGCAGCCCCGGGGCTCTTCCTGGAGGGGTTTGGGGATCCCTGAAGATGGATCTGGGGGAGGTGGTGCGGGATGGACGCCTGTCAGACGTTGGGGAGGGATAAAAAGAGGCAACGGCGAAGCAGCTGACAGGTTCTTGGAAGAAGAAGCCCCTTGGCCCCTCCAATTTCTCCCACAGATCTCTGAGCACAGACATCCTACTCCGCACAAGCAGCCTGAGCCGAATGCCTGCCCCCCATCTCTGCAAAGAAACAAAAACAAAAACCCGTCCCTGAGAAGTGCATTCTGCTGGGAGAGGTGGGGAGCAAGCAGCAAGTCCGCACCGAGCGGGCGGCGCGGGAGCCCCAGGGCTGGGGCCGACGGCGGGGGGCGGTGTGTGTGTGTGTGTGGGGGGGGGGGGGTCCAACATTCCCAGAACTCTAGTATTCTCCCGGCGCTCGGCGGGGCGGGGGCAGTGGCGGCAGTCGCCCAAGTTCGGGGCAACACTGCCCCCTAGGGGCCGCCTCCCGAACCTTGCAGGCGGGGCGGCAAGGGGTCTTGAGGTCTGGGTCTAGTCCTGGGACAAGGTCCTCTGCCTGCAACATTTCAGAGAACGGCTGAGGCAGGGAATGTCGGGGCAGGGGCTTTACAGACACAGGGCAGAGAAGGGCCTCCAAGTGCCAGTTTCTGTAGCTCAGGGAACAGGGTAATAGTAGGTTTGTATTTTTGCTCTAGGATTTTAAACTTTGGTAGGCAGTTGGGTGCATCCAACAGAGCCTTTCACTGATGGTCTGGACGCTCCAGATCACTGGATCAAGTCCTTTCACTGTGCAGTTAGGGAAACTGGCTTAGGGACATGGGATTTGAACCCAGACCTCCTGTTTTCACCTGGGTCCTGTGGCTATTTTAGTTCATCCCTGATGATGGCTCCTTGTCAGAGAGGCATTGGACACATTTTATAGATGAGAAATCGGAGAGGACTCTCCACTTGGCTCTGACAGATGAGTGGGAACACAGTCCCCTGTCCTTGATTCCAGCTCTCTCTGCTACGGGGACTTTGGGGCTGGGGTCAGTGAGCAGGCCCGCGCTCTGTTCTGGAGCCTCCATGGTGTTCCACACCCATCCCTGCCAGACCAGGGGGAGGTGGCCGCTGCAGCCTGGGAGTCAAGGAGGGAGGGCACCCCAGAGAAGGGTGTGAGTTTGCCAAAACCTTGGTTCTAGGCTCCTAGCCAGCTGCTATCTCGGGGCCTCAATGAACCTGTCTCTAAAATGGGGATGGCAGGAGGACCAGGAAAGCATTCAGCCTCTCTGTGGTTGGGGACAGGGCCTCCTCTGGTGTTGGCCACGCCCCCTCTTCTCTCCCGGCCCTAGGTTCGGATCTGCCTGGCTGGCTTCCTCCGCCCTCCCTTCCTCCCGCCCTGCAGAGCTCCTGCGGCCGCCCCTCCCTCCCCGCCTGGCAGGCGCAGAGCTGGCTGCGGGAGGGAGCGGTGGGCCGGGAGCCAGCAGAGCGTCGAGTCAACCCCTGGGGAAAACCGGGTGGGAGACCGCTGTTGGAGGCTGCAGCTCGGCGCTGGCGGGGGCAGGGTCCCCGAGGGTTATTTGTGTCCAAGGTAACTGGTGTCCGAGCTGGCCACTAGCCTCTTGCCTCTCTCCCTGGAGACTGCGGAGCTGCCTGGGGTCATCTTGACTCCTCCTCCTCCCTTACCGCTCACCGGCAATCAGGCACCAAGTCTGGGCCTTTCTCCCCTGAAGTATCTTCCCTGGCTCCTTCTCTCCATCCTCTCAGCTGCGGCCCAAATCCAAGACTGTGGCCTGCTGGTCTCCTGAGAGCTCTAAAATGGCCTCTGTGGGCCTTCTTGCACAGGCTCCAACCTGCTTCACACCCTGCCTAGCCTTCATTACCCTCAGGATCAGCCCCTGCTCCCCTGGCGAGACTGCTGTGCCTGGGGCTTGCCCACCTCTCCAGCCTCATCTTGGATCCCTCTCTGACACATACTTTGTGTTTAGTGACACTGTATGTGACTTCCAAAGCTTTCCAGGCTGCCTGGCTGCCACAGGTTGTTGGTCAGTCAGGACCTGCCAGTCCTTGGGGAATACTAAGGTGAACAACTCCTGCCTTTCCCTACCTGAGACATTAGAATCACAGATGTTGGGTGGGACAACCAGCATGGTCACAGGATGACTGTTGGCAGAGGCCCTAAGTAGCCTCTTACCCTGCTGGGGAATCAGGGAGGGTTCCCTGAAGGAGGTGATGCTTGGCCCAAGTCCCATGAGTGGTAGGGTTCGTCTGATATACAGAGGTAAAAGGAGAGGACAATCCAGGGAGAGGGAGCGTCCAGGGCAGGTACAGGTTGTGAGAGAGGGTGACTCAAGGAAATGCTAAGCCTGTGGTTGAGGTGTAAGAAGTGACAGGAAGCTAGAGAGATGGCAGATCAGTTGTCCTTGTGTGATGGCCCATGGAGCTGGGACTTCCATGTACAGGTCCTGGGGAGTCACAGGGGTTCTGAGTCCTGGGTGGGGTCCCTTGGATCTTGGCAAGGCAGAAATGCCTATTTTTGTCTGCCCAGTCTACCTTCTTATTCCTGCTTCAGTTCCATGAAGGACACAAAAGGGCACTCAAGAAGAATCAGGCTTGGCTCTTGCTTTGGAGCTGGCAAACTGCCGTAAGTAAAGAATAAGCTGGGGGCTGGGGCTATGGTGCAGCGGTAGAGCGCTCATCTCACATGTGTGAGGCCCTGGGTTCGATCCTCAGTGCCACATAAATAAAATAAAGGTATTGTGTCCACCTACAACTAAAAAAAAAAAAAAAAAAAAAAAAAAAGAATAAGCTGGGCCAGGCGCGGTGGTGCACGCCTGTAATCCCAGCAGCTGGGGAGGCTGAGACAGTAGAATCACAAGTTCAAAGCCAGCCTCAGCAACTTAGTGAGGCACTAAGCAACTCAGTGAGACCCTGTCTCTAAATGAAATACAAAAAAGAGGTGGGGATGTGGCTCAGTGGTCAAGTGCCCCTGAGTTCAATCCCTGTAGCAAAAAATAAAATAAAATAAATAAATAAATAAACTGAGTCAAGGAAGTGGGAGGAGAGTACAGAAGAAACTTTCTGGGATACGTACCTAGTGGCCCTGTTCCTCTCTGCTTCACACCCTGTTTACTGGCTCTTGGGATCCTCAGGAGTCAGCTTCCCCACTTTGTCTGACACCCAAGGCTCTTGTGGGCTGCTCTGGTGGCCCTCCAACTCCTCCCAGCCACACCCCTCCTCACTCCCTTTGGTTCTGCCAATCAAGTTGTTTGTAGTTCCCCCAGTACACCATATCCCTGCACCCATCAGTCTGTGGCCCCTCCTGTTTGCTCTGCCGGGGGGATTCCTGCTCCTTAGCATCTCTATTTCTTGCCCTTTCTTCATTTAGCTAGCATGTGAGGCATTTTTCAAGATGCCACTTCCTCCAGAAGCCCTCCTTGATCCCCAGAGCTGAGTTTGTTTCCTCTTCTGAATTCTTAAGTTTTCTTGTGCTCCCTTTGATCACAGTACCCATTCCAACATAGTTTCACAACCCACAGGAGACTGGCAGCTCCAGTTCTGCCTCACCCCTGGGTTTTCTGCATGCTCATTCTGAGCACAGAGTAGATGCTTTAGTTCTTTCTTTCTTTTTTTTTTTTTTTTGGTACCGGGGATTGAACTCAGGGGCACTCAACCACTGGGCCACATCCCCAGCTCTTTTTTGTATTTTTATTTAGAGACAGGGTCTCACTGAGTTGCTAAGTGCCTCACCATTGCTGAGGCTGGCTTTGAACTTGCGATCTTCCTGCCTCAGCCTCCCAAGTGCTGGGATTACAGGCCTGCACCACCATGCCCAGCTCAGTTCTTTCTTGAATGAGTGCTTGTTATGTCCTTCACATGTGTTTCTGCTGGGTTTCCTTGTCTCTTTTCCTGTTGGGTGCTTCACAAACAGTGACCATCAAGGACAGCCTATGGTAACACCAACTGTGGCAATTCTAGGTCAGTTTGACTTGAAGGGTCTCAGGTCTGGCAGATGATCCATCCCCCTTGGTACCTGCTATCACTGCTATTTGAATCAGTGTCTTTTCATAAACCTTTCCTGAGTGCTTACCCTGTATTGGGCCCTGTGTGGTCCCCATGGACCCAAAAGGACTGAGGCTAGTCCTACTTCTAAGAACTCACCAGGCAATGAGGGACACAGAAGAGACAGAATAGAATTATTCCAAAGATTAGTGATATGTACAGATGATGTGTTTCCCACCTACTGGTCCTGGCTTGGATAATAGTGGAAAATATCCATTCGTTTTTTTTTTAAAGGGTTTTCTTTTTTTTTTTTTTAAATATTTTTTATTTATTTGCTTTAGTTGTACACAATGCGTTTTATTCAATGCATTTTATTTGTACGTGGTGCTGAGGATCGAACCCGGGTCGCCCACACGCTAGGCGAGTGCTCTACCGCTGAGCCACAATCCCAGCCCCAAATATCCATTGTTACACCAATAAAATCTGCACCAACCTTCCAAGGAAGGCATTTCCCAACTGGAAGGCCCCATTGTGTGCTGAGCACCCTGAAGCATGCCTGGGACTGAATTTCAGCCCAGTTAAACTAAGCCATTGATAAATTTAGGACTGAGGTTGGAGTTGGGAGGAAAGGAGGAAGAAGAGAAAGGAGAAAAAGGATAGGGCAAGGTGTATGTAAAGAGGCCCTCTTAGTTAGCTTTGCGTTGCTGAGACCAAAATACCTCACCAGAACAACTTAGAGGAGGAGAAGTTTAATTTTGATTTGTGATATATATCAGAGGTTTAGTCTGTGGTAAGGCAACTGTGTTGCTCTGGGCCCAATGTGAAGCAGAACATCATGGTGAAACAGGGTAGTGGAGACCAGCTCAGGGCAGCCAGGAAGCAGAGATAGCAAGGTGCTACAAAATATAAACCCTAAGCATGCCCGCCAGCCACTCCCCACCATTCAGTACAGTAACTCAAGTTATTTACCAAATGGATTAATCATGGATTAGGTTATGGCTCACATAATCTAATAATTTCACCTCTGAAAATTGAGCTTTGGGGGGCCCCTTATATCTAAACCATACATTTTGCCCCTGGTCCCCAAAAGCTCATGTCCATCTCACAATGCAAAATGCATTTAGTCCACCAGGCACGGTTGTGCACGCCTATAATCCTAGTGGCTCAGGAGGCTGAAGCAGGAGGATTGTGAGTTCAAAGCCAGCCTCAGCAATTTAGTGAGGCCCTAAGCAACTCAGTGAGACCCTGTCTCTAAATAAAATACAAAAAAGGGCTGGGGATGTGGCTCAGTGGCTAAGTGCCTCTGGGTTCAATCCCCTGTAACCAAAAAAAAAAAAAAAAAAAAAAAAAAAAGCATTTAGTCCATTTCCAAGAGTCCCCATAGTCTGTCAGTTTCAGCATTACCTAAAAGTCGAAGTCTAAAGACTCATTTGAGACTCAAGGCAAACTCTTGGCTGTGAGCCCCTGTAAAAATCAAAAGCAAATTACATATATCCAATATATAATGGCACAGGGTAAATTTTTCCATTCCAAAAGGGAGAAATAGGGGCATAAGAAGAAGGGATGGGACCAAAGCAAGACTGAAATCCAGCTTGGCTAACAAACCCTTGTAGCTCCATGTCTGGCATCTGAGGCATATGGTTGTAAGATGTGACTCCAAAGGGCTGTGCAACCTGCCTCCATGACCTTGGTGGTTGTAGCCCTGATGGCCTCACTCTCAGGCTGGCTCTGTCTGTAGTCAGCAGCTTCCTGCCACAGATGTTCCATATTATTGGCATCTCAATCCTGGGATTCTCCACTGCAGCTTTGGCTTCATTTTCACATTCATTGCTTCATGCATTGCCCTTTCAGGGGTTGCCCAGAGGGATTCTGACCCTGCTACACTTTGCCTGGCTTCCCAGGCCTTCCTCTGAAAACTTGGTAGAATCCTCCATGACCCCCCTTAACTCCAGCATCCTGCATTCCTGCAGAACCAGCACCATGTGGTCAATGCCCAGATATACTGTCAGCTCAAGCAGGAGCCATCCCACCTTGGAACACAGCTGCAGCAGCTTCTGAGTGCTTGGGAAGCTTAGCATGGTGAAATGAATCCCAGGGAACCAACTTTTTAGGCCTCCCCTGTATGAGCAGGGTGCCCCCCAATTTTCCTAAATAAGTTTTTTATTTTTCATTTTTACACCTTGAGCCTGACATGCATGTGGTCTTGCTCATTCTGGAGATGCCCTCAAAGCATCTTTCCTGTCATTTCTGTGCAAACTACTTAGCTTCTCTTTAGTAGTATAATCTCTTCAACAACCATACCTTCCTTGGCCCCATTATTACATGTACTTTTCTGGCTAAACTACAAGGTTTTTTTTTTTTTTTTTTTTTTTTTTTTTTTTGGTACCAGCGATTAAACTCAGGGCACTCGACCACTGGGCCACATCCCCAGCCTTTTTTTGTATTTTATTAGAGACAGGGTCTCACTGAGTTGCTAAGTGCCTCGCCATTGCTGAGGCTGGCTTTGAACTCGAAATCCTCCTGCCTCAGCCTCCCAAAGTGCTGGGATTACAGGCGTGTGCCACCACGCCCGGCTAAACTGCAAGTTTTAAAAATATTTCTTCTTCTCAGGGGCTGGGATTGTGGCTCAGGGGAAGAGTGCTCGCCTAGTGCGCGAGCAGCCCAGGTTCGATCCTCAGCACCACATAAACATAAACGCATTGTGTACAACTAAAAAAAAAATGAATAAATATTAAAAAAAATATATTTCTTCTGTGCCTTCTGATCCCAATTATCACAGTAAACCTGGCAAAAAGTCACCAGCAATACCAGTGCTACTGCCTGAATGCTGTGCTGTCCATCACCTTTATATTTAGCCTCACACAGTCTCAGAACATGGGCAAATGTGGATAAGTTCTTTTCCAGAATGTATTATGAATGGCCTCTAGTTCAGTCCTCAACAGAGTCCTTGTTCCCCTCTGAATCCTCATGAGCAATCGTTTTTTTAAAAAAAATTTATTTATTTATTTGCTTTTAGTTGTACACAATGCGTTTTTTTTTTTTTTTTTTTTTTTTTTTGGTACTGGGGATTGAACTCAGGGGCACTCGACCACTGGGCCACATCCCCAGCCCTTTTTTGTGTTTTTATTAGAGACAGGGTCTCCCTGAGTTGCTAAGTGCCTCGCCATTGCTGAGGCTGGCTTTGAACTCGCGATCCTCCTGCCTCAGCCTCCCAAGTGCTGGGATTACAGGTGTGCGCCACCGCGCCCGGCTTTTTTTTTTTTTTTTTACTTTTTAATTTTTACGTGGTGCTGAGGATCGAACCCGGGCTGCACACGTGCTAGGCGAGCGCTCTACCGCTGAGCCACAACCCCAGCCCATGAGCAATCTTTACTGTCTGCATTTCTATCTGCAGTCTGGTCTTCTGAGTTCCTACCAGAATCACCCATTAAACTCCATTTACGACATTCTAAGTCTTCTTAGAATGCATCTCCAAACTTTTCCAAACTCCTCCCATAAACCAGTTCCAAAGGTTTTTGAACCACATGGTCAGGTTAGGCATAGCAACAACCCCACTCCTGGCACCAACTGCTATATTAGTCAGCTTTGTATTGCTGTGACCAGATTACCAGAACAACTTAGAGGAGGAAAAGTTAAATTTTGGTTCATGGTTTCGTAGGTCTCAGTCCATGACCAGTCAACTGCATTGCTCTAGGCCAAGGTGAGGAAGAACATCATGGCAGAAAGAAAGAGTGGAGGAGAGTTGCTCAGCTCGGGGCATCCAGCAAGTAGAGAGAGAGGGAGAGCAATGTGCCAGAGAAAAAACATAAATGCCAAAGATGTGTCCTGAGAGACCTACCTCCTCCAGTCACACCTTACCTGCCTACAGTTACCACCTAGTTTGGTAGTCCTTTCAAATTATTAATCTATCAAATGGTTAATTCAAAAGGGATTAATCCACTGATTAGGCTACGGTTCTCATTATCACTTCACTTCTGAACATTCCTGCATTTTGTCTCACGCATAAGCTTCCTGGGGATACCCCATATCAAACCAAGCGAGAGGCCCTGGCATAAACCCAAGCCATGAACAGGGATGTCCTAGTATTCAATTTCAAGTCACCCTTTGTCTCTTGAAGTCCTCAGCAAAGCCCACTGTAGCTTCTTCATTGCCTTAGTTGAGTTTTTGTGGAAATGAGAAAAGGCTCAAGTTGCTGTGGAGGTCTCTTGGCTGTGACAGACTTAGCACCTGCAGGCCAGTAAGAGTCCAAAAATTGGTCAAATACAGTAGAGGGAGGAGTTTGAAATCAGAGGTGACTGTGGAAATTTAAGTCCGTAGGGGAATTTACAAAAACATGGAGGAGTCTACTTGGGAGGCCAAGGCAGGAAGATCACAAGTTTGAGGCCAGCCCCAGCAACTTTTGCAAGGCAGTAAGCAAATTAGCGAGATCCTGTCTTAAAATAAAAAAATAAAAAATAAAGTACTAGGGATGTAGCTCAGGGGTAACACACCCCTGGGTTTCATCCCTAGTACAAAAAGAAAAAAAGAAAGAATGAAAATTAGCAGACTATGTTAGCATGGTATTGGGGAACCAAGGGGCTGTGGGAGCAGAGGGGATACCTACCTCAGGCTGGGAGGTCCAGGAAGGCTTCCTGCAGAGTGTGCTGCTTGGAGTCTGTGGGTAGGGCTAGGCTCGCAGGAAATGTCTGCTCCTCTTCTCTGGGAGCTGCTTGCTCATTCTTGCTCCCACTGAAGCTTCCTAGCTTGGTGTGTGTCCTGCAGGCCCATCTCCATGTCTGGGGCCCCTTCCCCAGCCCTCTTCCCACCCCTGTCTCCCTCCTCTGGAGCTGAGGCTCACTCTTGCTGCCTCCACTGACTCTGGGTCTGGCTGGAGAAAATTAAGTCAATGGGGAGGGAGGAGTTGACAAATAGACGGTCTGGTAATTGAATTTTTTTTCCTCTCACCCTCCCTCTGCCCCCCAGAGAGCAGGAGGAATAGCTCTGGAGACAGTGGCTTTTCCTGCTTACAGAGCCCTGGTAATTGCATCCCCCTCCCCTGCTTAGGCTAGCCAGCGAGTGCTGAGCTGCAAGAGGGCCGCCTTAAGATCCACGGGGCTAAGCCTTGTGGGGCGGAGAACTGAGGGACGTGGGGAGAGATCTGTCACAACTGCTCAGTGGTTAGAACCTGAGCCAGGGCTGGAACAAAAAGGCCACCCAGGCCAACTTCCGCACGTCCCAGGAATGCAGGGACTAGGACTGGGCAGGGGCACAAGCTCCAACCAGTTGCAGAAAACCTGGGGGTGCATGGGTCCCACGCAGCAGCCAGCCAGCCCCTTTCCCGCACCACTGGTTGGGATTTCCTTGGCTGGGAGCAGGTGGGGTTGGTAGAGTGGCACCCAGGAGGTCAGCCTGTTGCTTTTCAGGTCCAGCCACCCGACCGGACCTGGCTCTTTAGCAAGCCTTTCTTCACCTGGAGCACCCTCTGGGGGCGAAGGTGGGGGCCACCAGCTCGGTACTGACTGGACCGAGAGGAGGCAGGACTGCAAATAACCATCGGCTTCAAGGCGCATCATTCAGAAAAACCGGGATGGCAGAATGGATCTCACAAGGCTGCGGTGTGTTGGGGACTGCACCGGCTCTCAGCTGGCACTCAGTCAATAATCATGGCAGGGATGAAGATACTGAAGCTCCGAGGAGACTCCAGTTCTGAGTCTCAGGCCTAAGTGGCAGAGCCAGGATTCAATCCCGCGGCCTGTCCTTACACAGGCTTCTCGGCTGGTGCGGAGGCGGCCGGGGTGGGGTGCGGCGCCTGGCTCCGCAGGGCAGGCGGGAGGTTGGCGGCCTGCGCCTGCCCCCAGCCCAGCCCAGCGGGCATGGGCGCCGCGGCCCCGCCTCGCCAAGCGGCGGAGGCTGCCGGCTGCGGGAGCGTTTGATTTATTAAGCTAATGTTCTAGCACATTTTCCTCATCCCGTAATGAGCTGTTTCCACCAGGGGGTGTCTGCAGAGCGACTGCGGCTTCCGGCCGCTCCGGGGGAGGCAGGGCCGGCGGGCGGCGGGCGTCTGCGGGAGGCTGGGGAGTCTGGTCGCCCGGGGAGGGTGAGGCTGCACAGTCTGGGTTGCAGAGTCGCCCCACAGTCGGGGCCTGGGAAGGGAGGCAGGAGGCCGGCCCGCCTGCCTGTGCCGCCTGGGAGCTGACACACGTTTCTCCGCCGGCTTCAGGAGGCCCTACAGGGAGCCCCTACCCACATCCTGGCCGGGTTCCTCTGCGTTCCTCCTCCTCCTCCTCAATGGGGATCGAACCCGGGCCTCACAGGTGCCAAGCAGGAGCTCTACCACGGAGCTACACCCCCAGACCTTCTTATTTTAGTTTGAGTTGGGATCTCCCTAATGCCCAGGCTGGTTCCAAGCTTGCAATCCTCCTGCCTCAGCCTCCAGAGTAGCTGGGATTACAGGCCTGTGTCACCGTCCTGCCACTCACACTTCTGAGGATTCTGAGCTCAGACTGCCTGCCACCTCCCCATAGTTAGGACGTCTGTGGTTTGATGTGACAGTTATGTCCTTTGCAACCACACAGCCCAACCACCTTCTAACTGTGACTTCTGGGGAATCCCTGACCTTTCTGGGTCTCAATTTCCCTTTTTAAAATGGAGAGGAGGAGCTGATTTTTGTGGGGTTGTTGTGAGATTCAGCAATAATGCTGTGGGGCTCTGATAACCCCTGTAGGCACCTGGACACCTTAATCCAGAGAGGGCACCTGTAACTGCAGCCATATCACCTGGGGCCAGAGCACTCACCACTGCTGACCTGTCCACCCAAGGCTCTGCCCAGCACAGGCAGTTCTTGGCATTTATTTATTTATTTTGCAATACTAGGGATTGAACTCAGGGGTATTCTGCCACTGAGCTACATCCCCAGCCCTTAAAAAAAAAAAAAAAAATTGAGACAGGGTGTCACTCAGTTCTCAGGCTGGCCTTGAATTTGCAGCCCTCTTGCTTCAGTCTCCTAAGTCACTGGGATGACAGGCAGGGCCACCGTTCCATCAGTTCTTTTTAATTTGGTTTTAAGAGACACCCTTCATTTTTCCTCACCAAGTGCCCACTCTGCCTAAACTTTTCTGGACTGGTGATAAGCTGGCAGGAAGCTATTCTGGTAGGTGTGCACTCTTTGGCATTTTGTCTTCATTGCTCATTTCCTTTAGCGCACACCTGGCACCTAGAAGGGGCTCATGGAGTGAGTGACTGTCAGTGCTCTTGATGTTGCAGAAAATGCTATCCCACTGGCTCCTGGGACAAGGGGTGATTAGCACGGGCCTCTTGTGAGTTGTCAGTCTGTTTTCTTTCTTTCTTCTTTTTTTTTTTTTTTTAATTTATTTATTTGCTTTTGTTGTACACAATGCGTTTATTTTTATGTGGTGCTGAGGATCGAACCCAGGGCCGCGCACGTGCCATGCACGTGCTAGGCGAGTGCACACACAAGTGCTGAGCCACAATTCTAGCCCCTGTCAGTCTGTTTTCTGTTGCCAATAACAGAGTACCCCAGACTGGGTAAGTTACCAAGGACAAAGGTTGATTTTGGCTCAGGGTTCTGGACCAGGGTCAAGGGACTGCGTCTGGTGTTGGTCTTCATACTGGCAGAGTCCTGAGGTGGCATGGGGCCTCATATGGTAAGAGACAGGGAGTGAGCCTGCATTTTCTGTTCTGTCTTATAAAGTCACCAGGAGGGGCCAGGGGGTGTAGATTAGTGATAGAGCGCTTGCCCAGGATGTGCAAGGCCCTGAGTGCCATCCCTAGTACTGCAAAAATAAGTAAGTAAATAAATAAAGACATCAGGATTCAGTTGTGGGGACTCTGATGACCTTATTGTCTAATTACCCCTGAATCCCCACCTATACACACCATTGTCAAATTAAGTTTGTACCCTAATGTCTCACAATGGGAATTAGATTTTTTTTGGGGGGGTAAGACTGGGGACTGAACCCAGGGGTGCTCTACCACTGAGCTATTTCTGCAACCCATTTTAAAATTTTATTTGGAGGCAGGGTCTCACTAAATTGCGGAGATTGGCCTCAAACTTGCAATCCTTCTGCCTCAGCGTCCTGATGTGCGCCACCATACCTAGTTGGGGATTAAATTTGGAGCAGACAAATAATGACAAGACTGACACCCTATTACATGGTGCCGAGGTCTGCTTGCCTTCCTTGGGAGATGTTACCCCATTGTGCAGGTCAGGTTGAGGTGGTTAAGTGACCCGTCTGGATACCTAGGATATAAATGGCAGAGCCAAGACGGAAAACAGTATGCTCATCTGACCCCAGACTAATGTTCCTCCCTCTTCTCCCTGGAGATCACTGGAGACACCTCTGGGTCTTCAGCAGGCCCTCATGGCCCTCAGGACAAAGGTGAGTTCCCGACATCCTTCTGCAAGGACAGCCTTGCAGGCCCTGGCCCCAGGTGAACATGAACAGAGGGGTGACATCTTTTCAGTAAGGGCAAAGTCTGGAGTGGAGAGGTGGCAGACTGCCTAGGACCCCACTGGCCACCTGCACCTGCTGTCTTGGTTTCTGCTCTCTGTCAAATTCAGAACCTCCCAGCATCCACCTGCCTGCCCAAGAGAACTGAGCCTCCTCAAAGCACCAGTGAGCAGGTGGGATGAAGTGAAGATTCAAGCAGAGGCGGCAGAGGCCATTTCAGCCCATGCCTTCCACAAAGAACCCGAGAGAACCACGCCAGGTGAGCCGTTCTCCTAAGCCCCTGTTCGGCTGCCTACTCAGGGTTTTGCCCATCACTACCTACCGTGGTGGCCTCGCATCTCTTAGCCTCTGCCTGTGCTGTTTCCTCCATGGTGGCGCCACGTCCCTTTGCTGGCTGGTGCCTGAGAGCAGTGGACCTCTGAGCCACTTCTTCAGCAAGGCCTTCCCTGGCCTCCTGAGCCAGAGAAGTCCCACAGCCAGCCCCTGTCACATGTCACATTGCTGGCATTGGGTGTCTTTGTGGAAGTAATCTAAAAGTTCCCTGTTGCTGGGTGTGGAGGCAGGAGGATCCCAAGTTCAAAGCCAGCCTCCGCAAAAGTGGGGCACTAAGCAACTCACTGAGACTGTGTCTCTAAGGAAATAAAATACGAAATAGGGCTGGGTATGTGGCTTGTGGTTGAGTGCTCTTGAGTTCAATTCCTGGTACCAAGTAAATAAATAGAACAGAATAGAATAGAATAGAATAAAATATAAGAAGGCCTGGGAATGTTGCTCAGTGATTATGCACCCTTGAGTTCAATGCCCAGTACAAAAACGATTCCTTAGCTGGGTGCGGTGGCACACACCTGTAATCCCAGCACTTGGGAGGCTGAGGCAGGAGGATCAAGAGTTCAAAGACAGCCTCAACAATGGCAAGGCACTTAGCAACTCAGTGAGACCCTGTCTCTAATAAAATACAAAAAAAAAAATAAGGGCTGGGGATGTGGCCCAGTGGTTGAGTGCCCCTGAGTTCAATCCCTGGTACCAAAAAAAAAAAAAAAAAAAAAAAAAAAAAAATTCATTTCTACAATGACAAGTGTTTGTAGTTCCAGCTAGTTGGGAAACTGAGGCAAGAGGATCAACTGAGCTTGGGAGGTCAAGGCCAGCCTGGGCAACACAGTGAGACCTAGTCTTAAAAGTGGGGGTGGGGGGAGCTGGTGGTGGTGGTGGATTTCTTTCTTCTCAGACTCACCTGTGCCTCAGCACCTGGCTCCAAATGTGCACACCTGTATCTCCCTCAGGACTGCAGCTGCCAGGGGTGTGTGTCCCCACTCGTCAGCCTTTGTTAACACACATCTGTGTTTGCTAGTCCCCAGCACCGTGTGTGCCTTCCTTGTATTAACTCCCAGTGCTTGGCACGGCCCCTTGGGTGGCATACTGTTCTCATCATCCCCACTTTACAGAAGCTGAAGCTGACCCAGTCTTCCGGCCAACACGTGGCAGGGCTGGGGTTCAACCCAGATGGCTGGTTCTTGGCCTCCTACCCCACACTCCAGGGAGCAGCATGGGTGCTTGCTGGATGCTCAGAAGGCAGCTTCCCACCACCTTGTGAAATGAGGACAAGCTCTTGGAACTTGTTCCTTACATTCACACTGCACCCCAAAGGATTTTCTTTCTTTCTTTCTTTCTTTTTTTTTTCCTGCAGCACTGGGGATCAAACCCAGGGCCTCACAGAGGCTAGGCAAGAGCTCCATCCTTGGCCCCTCCAAAGAGTTTTTCTCCACAAAATTGGAAGAACAAAATTTCCTCCATCGTGTTAATCTGCAGGAGCCCTGTTTGGGGATTGGCTTGAATTGCGGTTGACTATGAGCCGTGGAGATTTGGCCTTTGTCGCCACCCGTTAGTCTCACGGGATTGTTGCGGGATCTCGAGTGACTTGGCCGAAATTGCTGATCGGGTCAGCGCCATTTTAGGGTGTGTTTTTGGCGTGTGTTAGTCGTTATTAGAACCAGAGAGAAAAGTTATCAGAATAAAAAGCTGTTTGTCTCCAGTTTGCTTCTGAAGTTTTTCCCGCGGCTCCGTTGCTCCAAGCGCTTCAGGCAGCAACAGGTGGCGGCCCGTACGGGGAACTTCGGAGAGGACAGGTAAGAACTGAAAGGTCTCTAAAGATGGGTTCGAATATAACTGAATCCCAAGTGATAGAGGCTATGCAAAGACTCCTTGATATACCTGACTCTGTTCTCAGTGAGGAGTATATAGACAAAAGTGAAAGTGATCAAAAAGTGTAGATTCCACTGGGGCCAACTGAGACCAGTAAGA
The DNA here is from genome assembly GCA_025594165.1 of Tamias sibiricus. Classification (NCBI taxonomy): domain Eukaryota; kingdom Metazoa; phylum Chordata; class Mammalia; order Rodentia; family Sciuridae; genus Tamias; species Tamias sibiricus. The sequence goes on from CM046658.1 coordinate 47,785,334, forward strand.
GAGTATTAGAAGAGACCCAAAAATGACAAAAATCCAAGCTATTAAAGCTATTCGGGAGTTATTGGCGAAAGCTGAAGGATACTTGCTCTCACTGGAACCTGGGCCTCAGGATATTGCTGTCAGTGAAATTAGCAGTGGTGAGGAATCTAGTAAAAGTGATCCTGAGAAAATGAGGAAAAAAGAAATTAAAAAAGACCGAGAAAAAAGGTCCGTCAGGCAGAGGAGTCACTTGTGGAAGTGACTACTCCCCCATGGGTGGAATCCATTACAGAAAATATGAAGGGTATTACTAGGCATCTGCATACCCTAGAAACAGAAATAAAAAGTCTTTCTGATCGCTTATGCGCTCTCGAGGACAACTCACAGATACATTGGGAACCGCCAGCATTTGAAAAGAAAAATGGACAGAGTGTCCATCAGTCAGTAGATTTCAAAACAATAAAAAATCTCAAAGAGGCAGTAATGACTTATGGGCCCCAAGCTCCTTTCACGTTGAGTATGCTGGAGTCCCTTAACACCTTTAGCTTAACCCCCTCAGACTGGAAAAGTCTATGTAAAGCAACATTAAGCGGGGGGGCAATTCTTGGTTTGGCGATCGCAATTCCAAGAACTTTGTATAGAAACGGCTAAAAGGAAACGCGGCTGCAGGGTTTGAAAACTATAATATAGACATGCTCACAGGAGAAGGGCAATTCGCAGACTTACAGGCTCAAACAGATTATGACTCAGATATATATGCTCAGATAAATGCAGCTGCCTTAGAGGCATGGAAAACTGTACAAGGACCTGGGGATCTACAAGGTAGCTTGTCAAAAGTGATTCAAGGACCTAATGAGCCGTTATGCCGACTTTGCTGATCGACTTTTGAGAACTGCAGGTAGTGTGTTTGCAGATGTTGACCAAGCTATGCCTTTAGTTGTTCAATTAGCTTATGAAAATGCAAATAAATGGTGCCAAGCAGCCATCAGGCCATGGAGAACTAAAAAGGATCTTTCCGTATATATAATACAACTATGTAAAGATATAAAATGGCGCCTTTGTCACAGGAAATGTGATTGCAGCCTCAATGAGAGGTTGCCTCCTCTCGAAATTTCACAAAGGCTAAAACGTAGACAATTATAATCAATCAGGATTTCCAGGCAAAATTATCATAATCAATCAGGCAATTCTAGGCAAAATCCCAAAAGAGAAATAAAATCAAGCTCATACCGTGCCCCAGGCCGCTGCCCCAGGTGTAAAAAGGGAAATCATTGGGCCAATAAATGCTATTCAAAATTTGACATCCATGGAAATCCTTTGTTCAGGAATTCAAAAAACGGGGCACGGGGCCCAGTACCCCGGGGCCCACAAATGTACGGGGCATTGCAGAAGGAGTATCCTCAAGCATCCACTCAGATGCTTCCCCGACACAATCCCTACTACCCATCCACTCCCTCGCCAGAGGAACAAGAGGAAATGCAGGATTAGACCTCTGTTCCACCGCCCGAATAGTGTTAACACCTGAAATGGGGGTTCAACTGATTCCCACAGGAGTCAGGGGACCTCTTCCCTCAGGGACTGTAGGACTTATTATCGGGCGTAGTCCTAAAAAGCTTATTAGGTTTGCAAGTGACCCCAGGTGTAATAAACTCAGACTACAAAGGGGAAATAAAAATAATGCTTAGCTCACCCCAAAGTGTAAGTTCTGTTAATCAAGGAGATAGAATTGCTCAGTTGCTTCTCCTTCCCAATTTACATAATTCATTTAAAATGGGTATGCCTCAAGAAGGGAACAATAGAGGATTTTGTTCCAACTCAGAAGACTCAGCCTATGTGTAAAATAAAAATCCAAGGAATAGAAATGGAGGGATTAGTAGATACTGGAGCTGACTCTTCCATTATTAATTTACGCCAATGGCCCAAGCACTGGCCTCTGCAAAAAGCTTCAACCAGTTTAAGAGGCTTGGGATATAATAACCTCCCAGATAAAAGTGCAGTAATTTTAAAATGGGAGGATGATGAAGGCCATAAAGGAACATTTCAGCCTTATGTTTTACCTAATCTACCGGTTACTTTATGGGGGAAGAGATATTTTGCAACAAATGGGAGTACACCTTGCAACCAAGCCTGCAGATGTTAAATGTGAAAACCTACAGGGTAATCTTAACCATAAAAGAACTCATTATCAAAAAGTACAGAGTAATCTTAACCCTAAAAGTAATCATTGTCATAAAGGAAAAAGATATTTTTTTTCAGGGCCACTGAGAAAATAATTTTTGAAAATACCATGGCTTTCTGATAAGCCAGTGTGGGTCCCTCAGTGGCCCCTATCTAAAGAGAAATTACAAGCGGCCCACCAATTAGTTCAGGAACAATTAGAAGCAGGTCATATAGAACTTCCACTCTCCTGGAATTCCCCCATATTTGTGATCAAGAAAAAGTCAGGAAAAGTGGCGATTGTTACATGATCTTAGACAAATCAATAAAACCATGCAAGTTATGGGGCCTACTCAACCTGGACTTCCTAGTCCCGTAGCTATTCCAAAAAATTTCCATCTTATTACTCTTGATATAAAGGATTGCTTCTTTTCTATTTCCCCTACATCCTCTGGATGCCCCCAGGTTTGCTTTTTCTGTTCCTTCTATGAACAATAATGGCCCTGATCAGAGATATCAATGGAAGGTTTTACCACAGGGAATGGCTAATAGCCCCACCATATGCCAAATATATGTGGACAAGGCTATCCAACCCATTAAAAATAAAATATCCAAACCTCATGTGTCTACATTACATGGATGATATTTTATTGGCCCACCCTAATCAAAAATCTTATTTAATATATTCAGTGATGTGGTAGAAAATTTAAAAAAATATGGATTATATATAGCAGAAGAAAAAGTTCAAACCAGATCTCCCATATTATATTTAGGATTTAAAATCATGGATACTTTTGTTAGACCCCAAAAAATTTTAATAAATAAAGAACATTTGACCACCCTCAATGATTTCCAAAAAACTACTGGGAGACATTAATTGGCTTCGCCCTACACTAAATCTCACTACTGGCCAACTAAAACCTTTATTTGACATCCTTCGTGGAGATCCTGATCCATCTTCACCACGAACATTGACTCCTGATGCTAGGAAAGCTTTAAAATTAGTAGAAAAAGCCATCGAAGGAGCTCATTGTGATAGATTTGATTTAACTCAACCGCTGATGTTGATTATTATTTCTTCACAATATACACCCACAGGAGTATTTTGGCAACAAGGGCCTTTATTATGGATACATTTGCCCGTCTCTCCTAAAAGTATAATTGAATCTTATACCTCCATGGTGGCTAAACTTATTCTTCAAGGACTTAAGACTTCTACTAAAATATTTGGCATTCACCCTGCTACTATTATTACTCCCTATTCATCATCACAGATTGAATACTTATGCTTCAATGATAATGATTGGGCTATAGCTAAATGCTCTACTTCTGCAAATTTTGATAATCATCTTCCTAAGTCCCCTATGGCTGTGTGTGATAATGGCCCCGCATATACGTCCTCATCTTTCAAGCAATTTTGCGCAAAATTCAATATATCCCATAAAACAGGCATCCCATACAATCCTCAGGGTCAGGGCACAAACCGAATACTGAAAATTATGTTATTAAAACAAAAAGAAGGAAATTGGAAAAAGTCCTAAGGACAGATTGGCAGTTTGCCCTGTTTTTAGGAGCTGGAAGGATGTTCTTTCAGGTACATGGAAGGGTCCAGATCCAGTATTAATTTGGGGAAGAGGATCTGTTTGTGTTTTTCCAAAAGACGAATTCCTCTGGAAAATATTTCACAACTTAAGTGTCCTGGCGGTTAATGTGACGTCACAAATATATGTTTGTATGCTTGTTCGTCTGTCCAGTGTGACGTCACTGGGCAAACAAATATGACTAGTGCTATATAACCTGATATTTTGGTGTTTTGACTTAAGATTTGCCGAAGGGGTAAAAGCTCAACCAGCGATGGTCAAGCTGGCAAAGCTGCCTATCACCAAAAGGTTCTTCTGTCTCCATACTCGTTCCTTTCATTTGTCCTCTCTATCAACCTAAGCAGCCCAGATTATCGATTTGTTGGTCTGTGTTTTCTGGGCTCCAAGTGCATGATAGATTTGGCCTTTGTCGCCAAGTTCATGGGCATTTATTGGCCGACACGTTCCACATCTGGGAACCTGTGTTCACGGGATAAGAAAGACAATTAGAAAGGGCTTCTGTGACTGGGAACAAGCTGTGTGCCTAGTGTGTAGTCCTCTCTGCATGGCTGTCATGGATAAAAGTTGGCCTCTGCGTGGGGGATAAGAAAGACAATCTTCTGTGATGGCCTTTGGAGAAGGGGTGACAGTGAGTTGAGCAAATGAAGAACTTGGACACTAAACTAATGGACTTATCTTTGGGTTTATTCTTGGGGTGAGGAGGGTTTCCAAGTAGCAGGGTAGCAGAATCTGATTTGTGACTTTCATGTCTGGCAGTTTTTATTTATTTTATTTATTTATTTTTTTATTTTTGGGGGGGGGTACTGGGGATTAAACTCAGGGGCACTGAACAACTGAACCACATCCCCAGCCCTATTTTGTATTTTATTTAGGGACAGGGTCTCACTGAGTTGCTAAGTGCCTCGCCATTACTGAGGCTGGCTTTGAACTCATGATCCTCCTGCCTCAGCCTCCCAAGTGCTGGGATTACAGGCGTGCTCAGGGTGGAGGTCAGAGCACCATGGAAGGGCCAGAGGGGACCCAGGGGACCAGCGAGGGAGCAGTTACTCCCGTGTAAGGTGCTAAGGACCTGGACTTGGGGGCAGAACCCCCCTAGGAGGAAGCACTGGCCCACTCTGCCCTCTGCTCTGGCCGTTTTTGTTTCCTGCCTCCTGGGCCAGCTCTAGGCTTAGTCGTCCACTCATGCAGAGCATCCACTCCCTCCTCTGAAGCTCCCTGCGGTGCAGACAGGACCCATAAGCCTCAGCTACTCCTGGAGTCTGAGTGTGAGGAGGATGAGCAAGGGCTGCAGGAGATCCAGGGGCCCACACTATGTGGAGCCGCAGAGAGGACCCCTGGCCATATTCTGCAGAGTTCTGATGCTGACTTGGAAGAACCAGTAGCAGTTAAAGGCATGGAGCTATGGGTGAAGGGCTTTCCAGGCAGAGGGGACTGCAGTGGCAAAGGCGTGGAGCTAGAGAAGCACAAGGCATGGCTAGGGATAGCAGGGGGGAAGCAGTTAGGCCTTCAGGGTCCTAGGGTCTGAGAGCAATGCTGGTGCCTTGAAATCCCCACGGAAATGGCATGTCCTGTCCTAGGGAATTTGGAAGCATGGCAGGGTAGTCCATGAGGCCATCTATAATATGCACAGGCCAGGATGGTGTCTACTGCAAGGCTGAAGGCCTACAGAAGCTGCTGATGGCTGGGAGGTAATTAACAACTGTAATCACTCCCATCACGACATTATTAAACTCCACTCGCACTGGCTGGGAGGCTGATGGATGGGCCCTGGAGTCACAGCTCAGAGGGAAAGTCAGTATCCTTCTTCTGCAGGTGGAAGACCAGCAGTGGGGGCCCAGGTCTCTTAGGTGAGGGCCTGGTGGGGGCCCTGAGGTGCTGCTGCCATCCTGGGCCTGGTCAGGGCAAGTGAGGCCAGGACCAGACCTTGTACAGCTACAGACTCTGCAGCACTGGACAGTAAATCCAGCTGGAAGTCTTAAGAAATCATCCCGTGGAGGTGACCTGGGGCTCTGGGAGGGGGCGAAGGGAAGGCGGGGTAGTGAGGTTCCCCAAATTCCCCACATGCTCCAAACTGCTTTTCTCTCTCTAAATAGAAATGTCATTATTGTTGATTATACATGATTATGGAGATAGAAATCCAAATATGGAGGAAGCATAGTTCTTTACAATTTCATTCCCTGGCCATGATCATTGTTAAAATTTTGCTAATGTTCTACTTCCAAGTGCCCTGTAGCTACCCTTCAATTCCTGCCAAAGACTTCTGTTCTGTGGCTTTCCCGGTGACCTCCCAAGAAGTCCCCCTTTTAACTTAAAAATAGGGGGAAGCTTTCTCTCCAGGTGCTGTCATACTTGAAGAAAAGAATCCAGTGCTTGACATTCCCCCAGAAACGCCCTCCCCTGTCCCAGGGCATTGGGAAACATGGCCGGGTGGTGGATGAGGCTGGAGTCTTCTGTTCCCCGCCCCAGGCTTGGTCCTGGGCTGCACCCTGCTATTCTCATTCAAGATGGGCTGGGGAGGAAGCTGTAAGTTTTCAGCGCCTGCTGGTTCTTCCTGTTGCCAGAAGCCGGCTGTGCTAGAAGGCTCTGTGTTATCCAGGGCCCTGTGTTCTTACAGATGCTGACCTGAGACCTGGGGGTCAGGGAGAGGAGGAAGAAGAGCTGAAGGGCATGCATGAGCCACAGGAATTGGGGTCCTGTGCACGGGACCTAGGATGAGAGCACAGAAATGTGGGGGATTAAAGGGGTGTCTCCTCCTGCCTCTGATCCTCCTTCTCAGCCCTAGTTGAAGATGTGTGGGGTGAACACTTCTGTCCTCTCTCTTCACTTCTCTGCTTTATTCTACCTGAGAGGAGGAGGGGTGACCCATTTGATAAAATCACGGGGAGCCTGGTAAGCCTGGTGTAGAATCACTGCTTTAAAATGCAGTATATTGGGCTGGGGTTGTGGCTCAGTGGTAGAGTGCTCGCCTAGCATGTGCGAGGCTGTGGGTTCAATCCTCAGCATCACATAAAAATAAATAAAATAAAGGTATTGTGCCCAATTACAATAAAAAAATAAAATAAAATGCAGTATATTTGGAGACAGTGGGTGTCCATTTATTTTGTGCGTCTATCAAATTAACCCAAAACTTAGTGGCATAAAGCAAATATGCATTCTGCTCACAAATTATGTGGAGCTGCTGGCTGGGCATGGCTTGCTTGGGCCATCTCTGCACCGCATCACTTGGGTGTGCTAGAGTTAGGGTTGGTCTTCCTCTCTTGCCATTTATCTATCTATCTATCTATCTATCTATCTATCTATCTATCTATCGTACTAGGAATTGAACCCAGGGCCTCATGCATGGCAGGCAAGTGCTTGACCACCCTTGAACTACATCCCCAGCCTCCCCATCACCTTATTTTTGGTAGTAGGGGTTGAATCCAGGGGTGCTTGACCCCTGAGTCACATCCTCAGCCCTTTTTGTTTTTGAGACAGGACCTTGCTAAATTGGTGAGGCTGTCATTGATCTTGTGATCCTCCTGCCTCAGCCTCCTGAGTCACTGGGATTACAGGTGTGTGCCACTGTGGTCAGTTCCTAGCTCTTTTTATTTTTTATTTTGAGACAGGGTCTCACTAAGTTGCTGATGCTGGCCTTGAACTTGTGCTCCTCTTGCCTCGGCCTCCTGGGTAGCTGAAATTACAGGTGTGTGTGCCCCTGTACCTGGCTCCTGTTTTTGATTGTTGTTGGTGGGGTCAGAGGCCTGTAATCATACAGGGTTTGTCAGCAGTTGGGGTGGGTAGAAGCCCTCCTTTTCCATGCCCAGTTGAGCTTGACCAGTAATAAAGCTGATTCTTCACTGTGACATTCCCAGGATTTCTGAGGTCCATGAGATAGCAGTGGAATGAGGGGGCTCCCCTGCCTGCCAATAAGGGAGGGGTGATAGGAGTAAGCACCCTGTGGGCTTGTGAGAGGAGCTCGGCCTGAAAGAGGGACACCATGAGGCGACAGAGGATGAGTGTTCATGACAGTAATATTGGACAAGAGGTTTGCAGGTATTTCCTGCTCTGGGCCCCACACCTCTGGTGCCCTGGATTCTACTCTACACAACTGTTTTGTGTGAGTGGGGACTTGGAGGTAGTGTGGAGGGAGAGAGATGCTCCAGGCTGGGGTCAGGGCTGAGGAAGCAGGCAGTGTGGACTGCATCCTGTGCACAAAGATCCCCATGCTAGCGGGCCTCCAAGATGGCCCCAGTGATTGGACCTCCTGGCTCTCTCTCTGACGCTGAATTGGAGCTGGCCTCCTATGGCCAAGACAGCAAGGAAAGTGAGGACGGGTGACTCCTGTGACTGGATGGTAAAGAGCATTGCAGCTTCTGCTTTGGGTTCTTGCTCCCTTGCTCTGGGTACACCAGCTTCCAGGCTGTGAGAACACTCCAGCAACCCCAGGGAGAAGGAACGTGAACAGGGGCTGAGGTCCTTGGTGGATAACCAGCCCTAGCCTGCCTGCCAGAGAGTGGCTCACAGAGGTCTCCTAATCCCTATCCTGCTCACCTTGGAAGCTTAGACGTGCATCCTTGAGCAGGGCGTGGTGTCACATGCTTGTAAACTCAGTGACTTGGGAGGCTAAGGCAGGAGGATCACAAATTTGAGGCCAGCCCTGACAACTTAGTGAGAGTTTGTCTCAAAAGAAAAAAAAATGAAAAGGGCTGGGGATGTAGCTCAGTGGTAGAGCACCCCTGGATTCAACCCCTAGTACTACAAAAATAAGCAAGTAAGTAAATAAGTAAGTAAATAAATAAATAGCATTGGGAATGCAGCTCAGTGGTAGAGTGCCCTTCCATGCGTTCATTTCCCAGTACTGTGGGAAAAATAGTTCTTGACCTTGGGTCAGGTCAAGACTTCAGACACTTACAACCCCAGTAGGCACCTGACTATAGCCACAGGAGACACCCCAAATGAGGACCACCCAGTTTCCTGAAGTTCCTGACTGTTATGGTTTGGATATGGGGTGCCCCCACCCCGAAGCTCCTGTGTTTCTGCAGGAGCATTCAGAGGTGACATGGTTGAATTGTGAGAGCTGGGCCCTTCCCCAATGCTGTGCTTCCTCATCTGAGGCCCAGAGCAGTGGAGCTGACCATCTATGGACTGAGACCTCCCAAACTATGTGCCCCAAATAAACTTTACCTCCTTTAAAGTGTTCTTGTTGGTTATTTTAGTCACGGCAATGAGAAAGCTAACTAAAACACTGACTCACACAATTTGGAAGCATAATAAATAGCTCAGCTACATGGCTAAGTTTTGGTATAATTTCTGGCACAGGCTTTGATAACTAGGTCCCTCCGTAGTCTGTTTGGTCTGCTATAACAAAATATCTGAGACTGGGTAATTTAGAAACAACAGGGATTTATTGCTTACAGTTCTAGATGTTGGAAAGTCCAAGATAAAGATGCCAGCAGCGCCGGGCGTGGTGGCGCATGCCTGTAATCCCAGCACCTGGGAGGCTGAGGCAGGAAGATCGCGAGTTCAAAGCCAGCCTCAGCAATGGCGAGGCACTTAGCAATTCAGTGAGACCTTGTCTCTAAATAAAATACAAAAAAAGGGCTGGGGATGTTGCCCAGTGGTCGAGTGCCCCTGAGTTCAATCCCCAGTACCACAAAAAAAAAAAAAAAAAAAAAAAAAAAAAAAAAAAAAAAAGATGCCAGCAAATTCAATATGTGGTGAGGGTGTTCTGCTTCACAGATGGTGCCTTCTTGCTGCAGCCTCACACGGTGGAAGGGACAGACAGGCCCCTCAGACCTCTTTTATCCCATGAATGGTACTTATCCCATTAATGAGGGCTCTCATGATCCCAAAGGCCCCACCTCTCGATACTACCCATTAGGGTTAAGTCACCACACATGAATGGCGGGGCACAAAGATTCAGACATGGCACCCCTACTTCCACATCCTCCAGATTGGGTTGGGAAGAGGATCCAGAGAGGGAGACAGATGAAAGGGGATGCAGAGATAGAGCTCCCACATCCTTCCAGAGCTGGGGAGAAACCTAGGGCTCTGACAGCCCTTGAGCCCTTCAACCTGCTCCCATTCAAGGGTTGCTGCAGGAGAGCCCTGCAGAGTTTCCCAGGGAGAGTGGGGTGGGACCCACAGAATGATGAGGCCCACCTTAGATTACCAGAAGGAGAGAGTGAAGGGCAAAAATCACACTGGAGACAGCTGTGCAGCCAAGAGATTTATTCACCAGCCTTTGTGGCTGGTCAGACGTAGAAGAAGTATGGGGAGAGAGGAGTCAGGGAGAGGGTGATAGATAGGCTTGGGCCGATGGGCCACCTCCCCCATGGGAATTTCCATAAAAAGCAACCTGGTTTCATTTTCCCCAGGCAGGAGCCAATCAGCTTAAAGGTCGTCCTGTTCCCTGGGAAGAGAGCCAATAGCGTTAAAGGTCGCTCTGGTACACCCCCCACCAAAAATCCCTACTTAAAGCTCCTGCCTGCCTGGAGCTCAGACACAACAGCTTGTCCATGCTGAGAGGAAGCAGCTGCTGCAACAGCTCCAGACCATCCATCTCCAGCCCTACACGGCAGCTGCCCCAGCCGACAGCTCCAGAGACCACAGCCGGCACGACCAGGCACCGAACCTCTGTCCAGAGCTCGCACACTCCCCTCTCCCTGACTCCTCTCTCCCCATACTTCTTCTACCTCCGACCAGCCATAAAGGCTGGTGAATAAATCTCTTGGCTGCACGGTTGGCTCCGGTGTGGTTTTTGCCCTTCAGAGGGGAGTGTGCAAACTCTGGTGGGAGAGAGGAGTCAGGGAGAGGGGAGTGTGTGAGCTCTGAATGGAAGGTGGGTGCCTGGTCGCCCCAGCTGTGGTCTCTGGAGCTTTTGGCTAAGGCAGCTGCCATCAGGCTGCAGGCTGGAGCTGTCAGCTGGGGCAGCTAGAGATGGTGGGTCTAAGGCTGGTGCAGTGGCTGCCTCCCCTTAGCAGGGAGGAGCTGTTGTGTCTGAGCTCCGGGCAGGCAGGAGCTTAAGTAGGGATTTCTGGTGGAGGGTGTAACAGAGTGACCTTTAAAGCTATTGGCTCTTTGCCCAGGGAACAGAGCAACCTTTAAGCCCATGGGCTCCTGCCTGGGGAAAATGAAACAAAGTTGCTTGGGGGGCTGTCCATCAGCCCAAGCCTACTATCAGTGAGAGGCTTCAACAGGAGCCTCCTTTTTGAGGTGTGGGATGTGTCTTACTTTTTAGATGCCTGGGGAGAGAACAAACCACAGGCTGTGGTGCCATGTGGGACCCAGAGCCTCCACCTCCCCTCACACTACCTGGTGGAGAGGAAAGTGCCTTGACTTACAAGATGTTGTGACTGTGGAATTCATAAGACTCTAAGGTGACTGGGGACACCTGGGACTTGAAGGAGATGAGGAAAAGGACTGGATGTCAGGAGAGGGAAGAAGTGATGAGCAAACGGGACAGAGAAGAAAGTTATGTGGAAAAGATTTGACATTTGTCTGTCTAGTTGAGCCCCACCTCCCCATCTTGTAGCAGACTAGGGGCACCTCAACTTCCATTTCCCCATCAGCAGACCCAAAAGGACTGGAATGCAGGCTGTTTGGAAGGTGGTCCAGCAAGCACAGAAGGAGGCAGGGGGAGGGGGAAGGAAGGTCAGAGGGTGTGCTGTCAGGCCGGCTCCCACTGTGGGCATGGGGTCGGGGGCACAGGCTCCATTTTGCAACCCCACCAAGAGGTCATTTGCAGTTGTGAAGTCTATCTCACGTTTCACAGACCAGAGCCTTCCAACTACAGAGAGAAAGAGGCTCATGGCCAAGGGAAGGGCCTGGGCTTGCCATCTAGCTGCCTGTTCAAAGTGTTGCTCTTCCGGTGACCCAGCTCATGTCAGTCTGTGTGAATCTCCGATCTGATTCACCCCATGTCCCGAGTCCATGCCTGGTGCAAGGCAGGGTCAGAGCTGACTCAGGATGAAGCCACTGCCGACTGGGAGCCTCCTTCCCCAGTGACATTGACATTTGCCTTACAGTCCCAGCTGCATTTCTCCTCCTGCCAATCCTTTTTCTCCTCAGTGTTCCAGTCTTCCTCTCGTCTCAGTGGAGTGAAGCCTGTGAAGCAGGTGGTCCCCCCAAGAGGAGATTTTCCACCAAGCCTACTAGCTGCGAGGAGATGGGAACCCCCTTTCCCTTCCATGCCATGCAGGCGAGGGAATGAGTCCCAGCTCTGCCACTGAGCATCTGGGTGACCTTGGGCAAATGTCTTAGCTTCTCTGGGCCTCAGTTTCCTCATCTGGAAAGTGAGGATAGTTCACTTTGTGGGGCTGTCTGAAGATGAGGTGATACTGTAGGTGGCGGGGCTGAGCACAGAGCGCAGCAGAAAGTGAAATGAAAGATTCGCCTTGGCTGGGGCTCAGGGGAGGGCACCTCCTTAGCATCCCAAGGCCCTGGATTCCATCCCCAGCACAGCTAAAGAAAAAAAAAAAAAAAAAAAAAAAAAAAGAATTGCCTTCCTCCAGCCTCCACCAACGTAGCCCTGGCTTAAGGACATTTCTGTGGATTGTGGATTGATTTCACAGGACCCCACGTGTCTACATATGTGTGTGTGCATGTGTGTGCACTGTGCACAGGGGTGTGCGCATGCTGTTTGTGTGCACCTGAGGGTGTGTGTGTGTAAACAAATGTGTGTGCACACGCGTGCTTGTCTGCGCATGATTGCATGCGTGCGTGCGTTTTCCCGGCAGTGTCAGTGGAAAGCTGTAATTATGTTTTATGGCAGCGGCAGCACGGCAGCGCTGTTCCCCTAGCCATTAGGTCGCCTCCCTCCACTTGAGTGGGGTGGGAGGGACTGGAGCCGCCGCCACCCTCCCTGTCCCTGCATGCTGCATGGGCATCCCCTCTCTCGCCATATGCCTGTCTTTTACAGTTCTTTGGTGCGTGGTGCTCATCGAGTGGCTAATTAGCTAAATGAATTAATTGACATCCATACGTGTAATTAGCAAATGGTTATAAGCAGCTATTCTCCTTGGGATGTCTAAAATTTCTGAGGGTCAGATGCTGGAGGGGGGACCGTAGGGGGTAAATAAGAGATAAGAGCCGCTACTGTGAGTGCCAGGACCAGCCTGGGGGACTCTGTGAACTTGATGGCCTATCTGTGTGGGGAGTGGGCCAAGAAGGGGGATGCCTGTGAGCCTGGGAGGGTAAAACTGATTTCATGCACTGGGAGTCAGGAGGCCTGGGTTCTGGTGCCATTCCTGTGACTTCTTCTGTGACCTTAGGTGGGTCCCTTTCCCTCTCTGGGCCACAGTTTCTGCTTTCAATGGGGATGGATGGGACCAGATGGTCTCTGGGGACTCTCCTCTCTCTGACATCCTTCCTTGCTTTAAGCTGAACTTGCTGATGACAAACAGGACCGTGCAAAGGTGGGGTGGTGCACCCCTCCTTTATTCCAGGGAATACCATCATCACGCTGTCACACACAGAGGGGCTGCTACATGTAGTGCCTGGGCCCCAAATGTCCTTGTTCACCTAAGATCATCCAGACCTATGCTGTCCAACAGAACCTTCTAGAATGAAAGACATGCTCCATATCTGTGTCCCCTATGGTAGCCACAGGCCACCTGTAGCCACTGAGTGCTCAGAATGTGACTGCTACACTGAGAAGCAGACTTTTGAATGTATTTACTTTTTAAAAATATTTATTTATTTGTTTTAGTTGTATATAATGCCTTTATTTTTACGTAGTGCTGAGGATCGAACCCGGGCCGCGCATGTGAGAGGCGAGCGCTCTATCGCTGAGCCACAACCCCAGCCCCTGAATGTATTTACTTTTAAAAAAAAATATTTATTTATTTGCTTTAGTTGTACACAATGCAACGCATTTATGTTTACATGGTGCTGAGGATCGAACCCAGGCCGCGCACGTGCTAGGCGAGCACTCCACCGCTGAGCCACAACCCCAGCCCTGTATTTACTTTTAGTTCATTTAATTTTGAAAAAGCACATGTAGCTAGTGACTATTGTATTTGACAGCACAGCTCACTGGAGATCCTTTAAGTTTCAATTAATTAGCTCATTTAATTGTCCAGAGGGTCATAATCACTGAGCCATATCTCCAGCCATTTTTTATTATTTTGAGACAGAGTCTCCCTAAGTTGCATAGGGCCTTGCTAAGTTGCTGAGGCTGGCCTTAGATTTGAGATCCTTCTGCCTCAGCCTCCCCAGTCACTAGGATTACAGACGTGTGCCACTGTGCCAGGCCAGTAAATATTTATTGAATACCTGCTGTGGGTAGATACTGAGGACACTATTGAGAATAAGCAGGTGTGACTGAGTCCCCAGGAAGTTTTTATACTGGGAAGGGAGAGGAGGAAGAAAAAGAAATAGAAAAAAACAATTGGAAGTTAGAATACAAGCTAAGAAAGCAGTTAACAAGGAGCTGAGACAGGGAATAGGCGGTTTGGGGAGATCATCTTTAGATGGTCAACTCTGAGGAGGAGCTGTTGGAGCTCAGCCCTGAGGGGTGAGAAAGAGCACTCCAAGGAGACAGCGGAGCTCCGGGCAGCAGCTGAGGTATTGAGGGGCAGGAAAGGCAGGGCAAGTTGGGAGGAGTGAGGAAACCAAGGGGAGGTGATGGACTTTTTTTTTTTTTTTTTGACTGGTTATTGAACCCAGGGGTGCTCTACCACTGAGCCACATCCCAGCCCCATTTATTTATTTATTTATTTATTTATTTATTTATTTATTTATTGTACCGGGGATTGAATTCAGGGGCACCCAACCACTGGGCCACATCCCCAGCCCTTTTTTGTATTTTATTAGAGACAGGGTCTCACTGAGTTGCTAAGTGCCTCACCACTGCTGAGGCTGGCTTTGAACTTGTGATCCTCCTGCCTCAGCCTCCCAAGTGCTGGGATTATAGGCGTGCACCACTGCGCCCGGCTACTTTTATTTTTTATTTGGAGACAGGATCTTGCTAAGTTGCTTAGGGCCTCAATTAATTGGTGAAGCTGGTCTCAAACTCGCCATCAGGGTTTTTTCTTTTTCTTTTTCTTTTTTCTTTTCTTTTTTTGTGTTTTGTTTTTTCCTGTAGTATTGGAGATGGAGCCCAGGGGTGCTTTATCACTGAAGTGCATCTCCACCCCTTTGTATTTTTTGATTTTGAGACAGGATCCAACTAAGTTGCCCAGGCTGACCTTGAACTTGTGGTCCCGCCTCAGCCTCCCAGGTAGCTGGGATTTCAGGCTTGTGCCACTGTGCTTGGCAAGACTGCAGATTTTGTTCTAAGATCCACAGAGGTCACTCAGGGGTTCTAGGCAGGAGTGTGGCACAGCAGATGATCGTCTTCAGAAGGTGGCCTGTCACTCCCTGGGGCAGGGGGTCTGGAGGAGTCCCCGGGGAAGCTGGGAGATGGTCATCTAGGGAACGGCCTGGCCAGGGTAGTAAGAAATGCTCAGAGGTCACCTCTACCAGGAGGCCGTCCCAGCATCTCAGGCTGTCCCAGGCTCCTCAGTGCTGCCACCCCCAGGCCTGACTCTGCCATGGCACCTCACCTCTTGCTGGCATGTCTGTCAAGGTCACCCACTGGATAGGGTCCTTCCCCCTTGTGGCCATTTCTGATTCTGTGTCACCAAGTTGCTCAGCAGGGCTGGTGCAGGATGGGGCTGAAGGAGGACGACCCTCCCGCTCAGCCTGGGTGTTCGCCACCTCCCGGGAAGTGGGCAGGGTGGCAGGAGGTGTGGAGGCAGGCTGGGCCTCCACCTGCGGTCCTCCCCAGGCTGCCTCAAGTGTCGCACTTCACAGTTTACAGAAGCTCTTTTCCAGGCCTGGTCTAGACCACCCTCTAACAGTCCTGGGGGGAGGCAGAGCAGGAATCCTCATTTTCCTGCTGGAGAGGCCAAGTGCCAGACCTGGAGCAGGGCCCTTTTAACCCCTTGGGTGGCTACAGAGTACAGAGGTTAAATGTATGGTTTTGAGATCAGACAACCTGGGCTTGAATGCTGGCTATTAATTTCCTGTGTGACTTTGGACAAAGCACTTAACCTCTCTGAGCACCTGTGTCTTTATCAGAAAGATGGGGAGTATAATTGCTATTTTTCAGGTGATTGTGGGTCTTGTAGAGTGCTCAGGGGAACACTTGTCACATGAAAGGCATTTAGTACTTTTGGCAATTGTTATTTGGGAATCTGACAGAAGTACAGTATTCCTTCACAAAACGCACAGGCAGTTTCTGAAGGTTCACAGAATCCCTGGAGCCCAGTCATGGATGTACTGGGAAACTGGGCCCTGGGTTAAGAAATGGAATGAGAAAGACCTTGTTTATAATAGAAGTAGAAGAAGTATCTAAGGAATAAAGTGTCTGAAGAATAAATGATGCGCAAAACCAGCATGTAAAAAAAATTTATTGCCTAACTAAGGGAGATTTAAAAAGACAAATAACACAGCACACACCTGCAACTCAGGAGGCTGAGGCAAGAGGATCACTAGTTTGAGTAGTTTGAGGCCAGCCTGGGCAACTCAGTGAGACCCTGTCTCTAATAAAATACAAAAAAAAGGGCTGGGGATGTGGCCCAGTGGTTGAGTGCTCCTGAGTTCAATCCCCGGTACCAAAAAAAAAAAAAAAAAAAAAAAAAAAAAGTATTGATTTTCCCCCAAATTAATATGTTAATGTATAAATATATTTACTGCAACTCCAATTTAATATTTCAACTGGGTTTTTCTGTGAAACTCTACATACTGATTCTGAAACATGTGTTTAAGAATAAAGATCCAGGGCTGGGGATGTAGCTCAGTTGGTAGGGTGCTTGCCTTGCATGCACAAGGCCTGAGTTCAGTCCCCAGCACTACACACACACACACACACACACAAAATGCTGAGATATTTCTGAGGAAGAATTGGATGGTTTGACTTACCCTACTAGATTTATTATAAAGCCTTAAAAGCTTAAACAGGGTGGATTGGCACAGGAAGGACAAATGACCAGTTAAATAGAATTGAGAGCCGGCACAGACCTCTGCATTTAAAGTACACAATGGAGCATAAGATAGCTTTGAGCAGTGAGGATGGCAGATTCTAGAGCAGTCTTTGCATCCTGGCTTTGACACCTACTGTTGTAGGGACAGACGAGGCAAGGTACTGAAGATAACAGGAAACAGTTTTATTTGGCTGCAGCCAGGTTCAGAGGGTACAGCTCTCACTGTAATCAATTAATCCCCTGAACCCCAAGTTCAGGTTGTTCAGAACTTTATACCCAGCATGTAAGGGGAGGGACTCAGAAGTTCACAGTCTACAGAAGTTCACATAAAAGCAGTTTTTTTCTTTCATTGTTCTGGGCAAGTTAACCCTTCAAGGACAGCACCTGAGAAGGGGAGAGCTTCTTCCCCCCTTTCTTTCCTCCCCCTGCCAGCTGTTACCATGGAGCCCAATTGGTAACTTCTCTTAGCTTAGAAATGTAGACATCTTGTGAAGCTCCAGCTCAAGGCCAGAGGCCTTGTTGAAGAATTTGTCTTTTTTTTTTTTTTAATATTTATTTATTTGCTTTAGTTGTACGCAATGCAATGCATTTTATGTTTACGTGGTGCTGAGGATTGAACCCGGGCCGCACACGTGCTAGGCGAGCGCTCTACCCGCTGAGCCACAACCCCAGCCCAAGAATTTGTCTTTTTATTATCACACTTTGCATTTGCAAACACACTTCTACAAACTACTATACTGGATACATTTTTGTGAAAAACAAGTAAAGGAGCGTCCAGCACCTGGAAGTGCTGATTTCTTTCAGGCCAGTAGCCAAGCAAAACAGGGCAACAGGAAAATAGGAAGTTTATCTACATTGAACTCTTTTTTTATTTTTGGTACTGGGGATTGACTTCAGGGGCGCTCGACCACTGGCCCAGATATCCAGTCCTTTTTAGTATTGTATTAGAGACAGGGTCTCACTGAGTTGCTAAGTGCCTCGGCATTGCTGAGGCTGACTTTGAAACTCGTGATCCTCCTGCCTCAGCCTCCCAAGTGCTGGGATTACAGGCGTGCACCACCGCACCCAGCTACATTGAACTCTTTTGTAGAGACTCTTTTGCTGACAGTCCTAAAATCAGCCATGGTGAAGATTTCTGGAGAAGCTTAGTTAAGATTTTCTGTGGAGGAGGGGGTGCCACTACACTACTAGCTGTGTAAACTTGGACAAATTATTGAATTCCTTTGGCCTCAGTTTACCCATTAGGGAAAGAGGGACTATTCTATAAATGCAAATGGAAACCTTGAAAGAAATTAGATCCATAAACAACTTTTTGCGAAAAAGTCCATTTCAGAGGGCTGGGGATATAGCTCAGTTGGCAGAGTGCTTGCCTTGCATGCACAAGGCCCTGAGTTCAATCCCCAGCAGCCCCCCGACCAAATGTCCATTTTAGCTGGGCAGAGTTCTACTGAGAAGAAAGTATAAGTGAAGGTCTTTCTGACCTATGGGTAGTTCTTTAAAAAAACATTAAAAGTGCTAACCATGAGGTGGGCTTGGTGATGCACACCTGCAATTCCAGTGACTGGGGAGACTAAGGCAGGAGGATCACAAGTTCAAAGCCAACCTCGGCAGTTTAGCAAGGTCCTACTCAAGTTAGTGAGATTCTGTCCCAAAATAAAAAATAAAAAGGACTGGGGATGGGGCTCAGTGGTTAAGTGCCTCTGGGTTTAATCCCCAGCAATTTTCAAGTGCATAATACATTTTTGTTAACTATAATCATTATGTTGCACAATAGATCTCTTGATCTAATTAGAAATCTGTAGCCTTTGACCCAAGTCTCCTAGGCCTCAGCCCCTGGTAATCTTCATTCTGCTGAGTCTGACTTTTTTAGATTCCATATATAAGTGAGCTCATGCAGTATTTATCTTTCTGTGCTTGGTTTATTTCATTTAACAATATATTCTGGGGTTATTGTTTGTTGCAAATGATAGTATTTTCTCTTTTTAAAGGCTGAATAATATTCCACCTCTCTCCTCTCTCTCTCTCTCTCTCCTCTCTCTCTCTCTCACTCTGTGTCTGTGTGTGTGTGTGTGTGTGTGTGTGTGTGTGTGTTATATTTCTATCTTTCTCCATTCTTCTGTTCATGGACACTTTGGTTCTATATCTTAGCTGAAGTGAACATGAAAATTCAGACATCTCTTTGACCTGTTGATTTAATCTCCTTTGGATATATACCCAGTAGTGAGATTGCTGAATCATACCATGGTTCTATTTTTAATTTTTTGAGGAACTTCTATTCTGTCTTCCCTAATGCTGTACTAATTTGTATTCCCACCAACAGTCTACAAGGGTTCCCTCTTCTCATTCTTACCAACACTTATCTTTTTAAAAAAATAATGTTGGGGATTATGTGTATGCTAGGCAGGTCACATTCCCAGCCCCCATTTCTCTCTCTCTTTCTCTCTCTGGGGGAGGTACTGGGGTTGAACCCAGGGGTGCTCTATCACTGAGCTGCACCCCAAGTCCTTTTCAATTTTTTTTTCTTTTGAGACAAGAATCTCATTAAGTTGCTGAAGCTAGCCTTGAACTTGTGATCCTCCTCTCTCAGCCTCCTGAGTTATATCTTTAATCTCTTTGATAATAGCCATTTTAATAGGTGTGAGGTGATATTTCCTTGTGTTTTTTGTTTGGGTGCTGGGGCTTGAACTCTAGGACTTGTGCATGCTAAGCATGTGTTCTACCAGTGAGCTACACCTTCGTCCCTCACTGTGGTTTTAAATAATCCCTGAGGATTAATAATGGTGAATATTTTTTATATAACTATGGGCCATTTGTAGGTCTTCTTTTGAGAAATGTCTATTCAGGTCTTTTGACCATTTTAAAAATTACATTATTTGTTTTCTTGCTATTGAGTTGTTTCAATCATATATATTTTGCATACTAACCCCTTATTAAGACACATAGTTGGGCTGGGGTTGTGGCTCAGCGGCAGAGCGCTCGCCTTGCATGTGCGCGGCCCGGGTTCGATCCTCAGCACCACGTAAACTTAAATTCATTGCATTGTGTACAACTAAAGTAAATAACTAAATATTAAAAAAAATCCATTAAAAAAAAAAAGACACATAGTTTACAAATATTTTCCCACATTCCATAGGTTGTCCCTTCACTTTGTTGGTTGTTTCCTTTGCTGGGCAGAAGCTTTTTGGTTTGATGTAATTCTATTTATCTATTTTTGTTTTTCTGTCATCTGTGTTTCTGAGTCATCTCCAAAAAAGTCTCTGTGCAGACCAGTGTCGAGGAGCGTTTCCATTATGCTTTCTCCTAGTAGTTTTACAGCCTCAGTGCTTATGTTTAAGTCTTTAATCCATTTTGGATTGGTTTTCTGTGTATGGTGTGAGATGAGGTCTACTGAAATTCCTCTGCATGTGGGTATCCACTTTCCTAGCATCATTTCTTTTCTCTTTTGGGCACCAAGGATTGAACCCAGGGACACAAAACCACTGAGCCACATCCCCAGCTCTTTTTATATTTTATTTAAAGACAAGTTCTCACTAAATTGCTTAGGGTCTTGCTAAGTTGCTGAGGCTGGCTTCGAACCTGTGATCCTTCTCCTCAGCCTCCCCAGGTGCTGGGATTATGGGCATGCGCCACCATGCTCAGCTCCCATCACCATTTCTTTCTTTCTTTTCTTTTCTTTCCTTCTTTTTTTAATATTTATTTATTTGTTTTAGTTGTACACAATGCCTTTATTTTTACGTGGTGCTGACAATTGAACCCTGGTTGCGCATGTGCTAGGCAAGCACTCTACCGCTAAGCCACACCCCCAGCACCCCAGCACCATTTCTTGAAGACACTGTCTGCAAAGTCAGTTTCCCCATTGTGTGTTCTTGGCATCTTTGTTGAAAGCCAGTTGAATGTGACCATGTGGATTTATTTCTGGGCTGTTCATTCTGTTCCATTGGTCTATGCGTCAACTTTTTCTTTTAATTAAAAAAATTTTTTTTGCAGTTGTAGGTGGACAGCATGCTTTTATTTATTCTTATGTGGTGCTAAGGATCAAACCCAGAGTCTCACACATGCTAGGCAAGTGCTTTGCCACTGAGCTACAACCCCAGCCCCCTATGTGTCAATTTTTATGCCAGCACCATGCTATTTGACTACTATAGCTTTGTAATATATTTTCAAATCAGGTTGTGTGAAGCCTCTGGATTTTTTTTTTCCTCTTTCTTTTTGTGGTACTGGGATTGAACCAGGGGTTCAATATATATCCTCAGCTTTATTATTATTATTATTATTATTATTATTATTATTATTATTATATTTTTTTTTATTTTTTTTGGTACTGGGCATTGAACTCAGGGGCACTCGACCACTGGGCCACATCCCCAGCCCTTTTTTGTATTTTATTAGAGACAGGGTCTCACTGAGTTGCTAAGTGCCTTGCCATTGCTGAGGCTGGCTTTGAACTCGCGATCCTCCTGCATCAGCCTTCCAAAGTGCTGGGATTACAGGCGTGCGCCACTGCGCCCGGCTAGCTTTTTTATTTTATTATTTTTTTGGGTTACTGAGTATTGAACCTATGGGTGCTTTATCACTGAGCCACATTCTCTTCCCCTTTTGTTTGAGACAGGATTGCAAGTTGCTGAGGAACTTGCTAAGTTGTTGAGATTGGCTTTGAACTTGTCTTCCTCCTGTATCAGCCTCTGGAGTCTCTGGAATTACAGAGTGTGCCACTGTGTCCAGCTTTGTTTATTTATTTATTTATAAATTTTTTTTAGTTGTAGATAGACACAATATTTTTATTTTATTTATTTATTTTATGTGGTGCTGAGGATCGAACCCAGTGCCTCATGCATGTGAGGCAAGCCCTCTACCACTGAGCCACAACCTTAGTCCCAGATTTGTTTTTTATTTTGAGACAAGGTTTTGCAAAATTACTGAGGCTGGTCTTGAACTTGCAATCCTCCTGCTTCAGCCTCCCAAGTAGTTAGTGTTGCCAGATGCAGTGGCGTAGGTCTGTAATCCCAGTGGCTCAGGAGGCTGAGACAGGAAGATCGTGAATCCAAAGTCAGCCTCAGCAATTTAGTGAGGCCCTAAGCAACTCAGTAAGACCCTGTCTCTAAATAAGATACAAATAGGGCTGGGAAAGTGGTTCGGTGGTCTAGTGCCCCTGAGTTTAATCCCCTGTGCACAAAACAAAGGAAAACAAAACCCAAGTAGTTGGTGTTAAAAGGCATGTGCTACTGTGCCTGGCTAACTGTGTTCTTTTTGCTCCAAATTGCCTTGGCTATTTGGGATCTTTTGTGGTTCCACACAAAATTTAGGACTCTTTTTTCTATTTTTGTGAAAAATTCCATTGGAATTAAAAAAATATATTTATTTATTTGTTTTAGTTGTATACAATGTGTTTATTTTTACATGGTGCTGAGGATTGAACCCGGGCCATGCACGTGCTAGACAAGCGCTGTACCACCGAGCCACAACCCCAGCCCTCATTGGAATTTTGATAGGGATTGCATCAAATCTGAAGATTGCTTTGGGTATTATGAATATTTTAATAATATTAATTCTTCCAATTCATGAATATGAGATAAATTTACATTCATTTGCATCTTCTTCATTTTCCTTTATCAGTGTTTCGGATTTTTCAGTGTATACTCCTTTCACATCCTTGGTTAAATTTGTTCCTAATATAAAATAGTACACTTCTAAATAACCTATGGGTCAAGAAGAAGTCACAGAGATTAGAAATGATTCTAACTTGAATGAAAATAAAAACACAATAATGTTTCTTTTTTGGGGGGGGGGTACAGGGATTGAACTCAGGGGCACTCAACCACTGAGCCACATCCCCAGCCCTATTTTGTATTTTATTTAGAGATAGGGTCTCACTGAGTTGCTTAGAGCCTCTTGCTGAGGCTGACTTTGAACTCTCAATCTTCCTGCCTCAGCCTCCCATGTGACTGGGATTACAGGCATGTGCCACTGTGCCTGGCAACATTAAGTTTTTTTTTAAAAAAATATTTATTTATTTACTTTAGTTGTACACAATGCAATGCATTTATGTTTACGTGGTGGTGAGGATCGAACCCGGGCCGTGCACGTGCGAGGCGAGTGCTCTGCCGCTGAGCCACAGCCCCAGCCCTCAATATTAAGTTTTTTGATGCAACTAAAGCAGCATTTGAAGAAAATATACAGCATTAAGCACTTATATTAGAAAGCAAGAAGCTCTTTCAGAAATCACCTAAGCTTCCACCTTTATGAAACTAGAGAGTGAAGAGCAAACTGAACTGAAGTAAGTAGAAGACAGGACATAATAAATATAATAGTGGAAATTAATAAACATAAAACAGAGGAACAGCAAGAAAAATCAATGAAACAAAAAATCTGGTACTTGAAAGATTTAATGAAATTGATCAACCTCCAGCCAGTCTGATCCAAAAATGAAAGGAGACATAAACAAACCACCAACGTCTTGATAGAGGGGAGATTGCCGCCAGTTTGATAGACATTAACTAGATAATAAGGAAATGTTATGGATAACTTCATGCCAATAAATTTGAACTTTTTTTTTTTTTTTTTTTTTTTTTTTTTTTGCTACTCAGGGGCACTGACCACTGGGCCACATCCCCAGCCCCCCCCCCCCCTTTTTTTTTTGTATTTTATTAGAGACAGGGTCTCACTGAGTTGCTAAGTGCCTCGCCATTGCTGAGGCTGGCTTTGAACTTGTGATCCTCCTGCCTCAGCCTCCCAAGTGCTGGGATTACAGGCGTGTGCCACCGTGCCCAGTATGAATTTGAACTTTTTTGATGAAACAGAAATACAATGTAGGGCTGGGGTTGTAGCTCAGTGGCAAAGCAGTTTCCTGGCATGTGTGAGGCACTGGGGTCGAGCCTTAGCATTTCATAAAAATAAATAAATAAATAAATAAATAAATAAATAAATAAATTAAAGGCATTTTGTCTATTTACATCTACAAAAAAAAAAAAAAAATACAGTGCACCCAAACTCTTTTAAGACGAAACAGACAACTTAATCAGCTCTATATCTATTTTAAAAAATTGAAGCTGGGTATGGTGGCACATGCCTGTAATCCCAGCAGCTAAGGAGGCTGAGGCAGGGGGATTGCGAGTTCAAAGCCAGCCTCAGCAGATTAGCGAGGCACTTAGCAACTCAGTGAGACCCTGTCTCTAAGTAAAATATAAAAAAGGACTGGGGATGTGGCTCAATGGTTAAGCGCCTTGGGTTCAATCCCTGTTACGGGGGGGTGGGGAGGAGAAAGAAAGAAATTGAATATGTAGTTTAAAAACGTCTTACATAGCCTACTTCATATAAAATTTCATTGGTGAATTCTACCACTTAAGGAATATACGTATTGATCCAACGTTGTTCATGATGAACACTGGTAGCAGCCAGGCATAGTCGGGCACACTATAATCCCAGAGACTTGGGAGCCGAGGCAGGAGGATGGCAAGTTCAAGGCCAACCTGGACAATTTAGTGAGAACCTGTCTTAAAATGAAAATAAATCAATAAATAAACCAAAGGGTTTGGACGGTTACTTAGTGGTAGGATGAGCCTGGGCTCAATCCCCAGTACTAAAAAAACAAACAAAACAATAATGACCAAAACAACAACAACAACAACAACAAAATCTCACAGCAACTATTAATAGAAGGATGGGAACTTCCTCAGCCACATAAAGGTCATCTGCAAAAACTCATCTCGAATGTCACACTTAGCATTGCAGAGAGATAAGACTGAATGAATGTCCTTCTCTTAAGATCAGGAACGTGAAGGCAAGGATGTCTTGCCTTTACCACACCTACTCAGTGTGTGCTGGAGAGTGTCATCAGCACAGCAAGAGGAGATGAATGGAAGGCTATGCCTATCCAACCAAGAAGTCCTCTGAATTTTTCTCTGGAATTACTGCCCACCAGGGCATCACAGAGGCCCTGCTAGTGCTGGGGAATAACAAAGTCCTCTTGAGTCTCCAGCCAGGGCTCTCTAGTTTTCCCCTACAGGGAGTTATGGGGTTTTCTTGGGTTCAGGTGAGAGAGAGCCTCCAGAGAGCACAGGGTTTTATGGAACTGTGATTTGAAATCCAGAAGAAGGTGTGTGGTAGGGGTGAGGTGGGAGCATTAAGTTGGGAGAAATCTAAGAACAAATAAAGGCATGCAGATCAGAAATGAAGAGGTAAAACTGCCTTTATTTGCAGACAAGATGCTGGTCATTACAAAGAAAATTCTAAGGAATATGCAAAATGTCACTAAAACTAAGTGAGTTTAATTAATAAGTTTCAAGTCACTCACTTAATATTAAAAAATCATTTTTTTGGTACTGGGGATTGAACCCAAGGACACTTTATTACCACACCTACATACCTAGCACCCCCCCCCCCTTTTTAAAAATTTGAGATACGGTCTCTCATAGTTGAGGGTCTTGCTAAGTTGCTGAGACTGGCCTCCAACTTGCGATCTTCCTGCCTCAACCTCTGGAGCTGCTGGGATTACAGGCATGCACCACCATGCCTGGCTAAGGATAGTCTTTTAAAACAAATGACAGGGGCTGGGATTGTGGCTCAGTGATAGAGCGCTCACCTAGCACATGTGCGGCCCAGGTTTGATCCTCAGCACCGTGTAAGAATAAAGGCATTGTGTACAACTAAAACAAATAAATAAATATTTCAAAAAATGACACTGGAACAATTGGTGAGCTATGTTTAAAAAATGAAAGTCAAAGCCGGGCGTGGTGGTGCACGCCTGTAATCCCATCACTTGGGAGGCTGAGGCAGGAGGATTGCAAGTTCAAAGCCAGCCTCAGCAATGGCGAGGCACTTAACAACTCAGTGAGACCCTGTCTCTAATAAAATATAAAAAAAAGGGCTGGGGACATGGCCCAGTGGTCGAGTGCCACTGAGTTCAATCCCCGGTGCCAAAAAAAAAAAAAAAAAAAAAAAAAAAAAAAAAAGAAAAGAAAGAAAGAAAGAAAGTCAGCTGTGCTGGGCATGGTAGTGTGCACCTGTAATCCCAGCAACTCAGGAGGCTGAGGCAGAAGAGTTCAAGTTTGAGGCCAGCCTCAGCAATATAGCAAGGCTCTCAGGGAGACTCTGTCTCAAAATGAAAAATAAAAAGGGCTGGGGACTTAGCTCAGTGGTAGAGTATACCTGGGTTTAATCCCCAGTACTGCAAAGCAAAACCCAAACCCGGACCCCTCTATCTATCTTCACTTCTCACAAAACAAAAAGAAAACACTAAATAGATGGCAATATAAATATAAGGGCCAAAATATAATACCTCTAGAAGAAAGTGTAAGAGAAAATCTCAGTGACATTGGATTTGGTAGGTGTCTTAAGTAGGACACAAAAAAAGCTTATGCTGTAAAATTAAAAATCAATAAATTGGATTTTATCAGAATTAAAGAATTTTGCTTTTCAAAAGATACTATTATGAGGGGCTAGGGTTGTGGCTTAGCGGTAGAGCGCTTGCCTAGCACGAGGGCAGCCCAGTTCAATCCTCAGCACCACGTAAAAAAAAATAGACACATTGTATACAACTCAAATAAATATATATATATTTTTTAAAAAAGATACTATTATGAAAATGAAAAGATGAGCCATGGGCTTGGAGAAAATATTTGCAAAACAGATATACAAAGAATAACTTATATCTAGAATATATAAAGAACTCTTATTTAAAATTCTTTTCATTGTGATAAATTGTGCATAACATAAAATTTCCATCTTAACTATTTTTTTTTTTTTTTTGGCAGGTACTGGAGATTGAACCCAGGTGTGCTTTACTACTGAGCTATATTCACAGCCTTTTAATTTTTTTTAATTAAAAAGAAATATATGTATATATTTTTGAGACAGGATCTTGCTAAGTTACTTAGGGCCTCACTAATTTGCTGAGATTGGACTTGAACTTGAGATCCTTCTGCCTTAGTCTCCTGAGGATTAAACCATTTTTTTTTTTTTTTTTTTTTTTTTTGTACCAGGGATTGAACTCAGGGGCACTCGACCACTGGGCCACATCCCCAGCCCTTTTTTGTATTTTATTTAGAGACAGGGTCTCACTGAGTTGCTAAGTGCCTTGCCATTGCTGAGGCTGGCTTTGAACTCGCGATCCTCCTGCCTCAGCCTCCCAAAGTGCTGGGATTACAGGCGTGCACCACAGTGCCCAGCTGGATTAAACAATTAAAAAAATATTTAAAATAAATTCTTTTAGATGTTAATGAACCTTTATTTTATTCATTTATTTATATGCAAAGCTGAGAATCGAACCCAGTGCCTCACACGTGCTAGGCAAGCACTGTACCACTAAGCCACAATCCCTTAAAATATATTTTTAGTTGTAGATGGACACAATACCTTTATTTTATTTTTATATAGTGCTGAGGATTGAACCCGGTGCCTCCCACGTGCGAGGTGAGCACTCTACCACTGAGCTACAACCCAGCCCAGAATAAACCATTTTTAATGGTAACAGTTCTGTAGTGTTAAATCTATTCAAATTCTCTAGAACTTTTTCTTGAAAAATTGAACTCTGGGGTTGTGGTTGTGGCTCAGTGGTAGAGTACTTGCCTAGCACACGTGAGGCACTAGGTTCCATCCTCAACACCACATAAGAATAAATGAATAAAATAAAGGCATTGTGAAAAAAGAAAAGTTGAACTCTGAACCCATTAAACAATTCTCCCTTTTCCCCTTTTCTCCTGCTGTTGGCAACTATAATTCCACTTTCTTTGTCTATGAATTTGACTACTCTAGATACCTCCTTTAGCGAAATCATATAGTATTTGTCTTTTTGTGATTGGCTTATTTCATTTAGCATAATGCCCTCAAAATTTATCCATGTTTAAATGGGACATGCTGGTACATGCCTGTAATCCCAACAATTTGGGAGGTTGAGGCAGGAGGATTGCAAGTTCAAGTTCATCCCTGGAAATTTAGCAAGACGCTATCTCAAAATAAAAAATTAAAAAGGACTGGGGCTGTAGCTCAGTGATAGAGCACCTCTAGGTTCAATCCCCAGTAATGCACAAACAAAGGGACCACCGTGGTTTGTGCTACCCCAACCATCCTGTCAGTGTAGGAATTCCTCTTCTCTGCAAAATCCACCAGTCCCATAGGTTTCTGTGCATCCTTGATGTGACCCACCAGCACTTGGAAAGTAGTCAGGATGTCATTTGCTGTTGCTGACACCCAGGACCCCTGTTGAACTGAGGTTCAGCATCAATGCTGCCTGCTGAGCCAGAGATGGTCTGTGCTGACACCCAGGCTGCTGCCCCAGGCCCACCCATGAGATGCTCATGGTTATGGCCCTGAGGTCTCACCCTTTGGGTGCTCTGAGAGCATGGCTGAAGCCAGTGACAAGAGGAAGTCCCTCATCTTTGTTACCACTGTGCCTGGCCTGGCTCTTCTTTTAAAAGGGAATTTGGGCCTGGTTCAGTGGTGCCTGCCTGTAATCCCAGGTTCTCAGGAGGCTGAGGCAGGAGGATTGAAAATTCATGGCCAGCCTGGGCCACATAATGAAAATTTGTCTCAAAATAAAAAGGGCTGGGGATATAGCTCAGTAGTAGAGCACTCCTGGGTTCAATACCCAGCACCACAAAAAAAAGTAAATGAAGAAAGTAAGTAGAGCCAGGTTCAGTGGTGTACGCCTATAATCCAAGTGGCTTGGGAGGCTGAGGCAGGAGGACTGCAAGTTCAAAGCCGGCCTCAGCAACTGTGAGGTGCTAAGCAACTCAGTGAGACCCTGTCTCTAAATAAAATGCAAGAAAGGGCTGGGGATGTGGCTCAGTGGTCGAGTGGCCCTGAGTTCAATCCCTGGTACAAAAAAAAAAAAAAGTAAGTAAATAAAGAAAGTCAACTTGGAGAGGGTGTATGTGACAAAGTATGTAGGGATGATATCAGTCTGGTGATCACAAGGCAGTTTATGGTGGTTAGGTCAATCTCAGGATCTTTAGGCTAACGTGCTCTTTCTTCATTATATAATCAATAGATAGTGCTGGAAATCTCCCTAAATTATAGTTTTTTCAAAATACGGTGATTCTCTTTACTTAATCTATTTACTAGGAGGGTTAATTAACAGTGCTCAAGGTAATTATC
This sequence comes from Tamias sibiricus, assembly GCA_025594165.1. Lineage (NCBI taxonomy): Eukaryota > Metazoa > Chordata > Mammalia > Rodentia > Sciuridae > Tamias > Tamias sibiricus. The sequence continues at coordinate 47,814,108 of CM046658.1, forward strand.
ATAAGTGAATAGATTTATGGTTAACTTTAAAATTTACAGATTTCCCAGGAATTTGGGAGTGACTGCTTTAGGAGAGAGACTGGTTTTGGGAATGACAGGCCTGGAAGAGTATGAGGAATTTCTGAATCAAAATTTCATTTCTTTGTCCTTTCTTTCTGTCTCCTATTTCTTTCTTCTTCTTTTTTTCCATTGGTACGGGGAATTTAACCCAGAGGCACTTTACCTCTGAGCTTCATCCCCAATCCTTTTTCATTTTGAAGCAGGGTCTCACAAAGTTGCTGAGGCTCGCCTGGAACTTGCAATCTTCCTGCCTCAGCCTCCTGAGTCACTGGCCTTACAGGCTTGTGACACCTCACCTGGCTCTTTTCTATTTTTTTTTTTTTTTAATTTCTTTTATTCTACTTCACTTGCAAATCTTGGCTGAGTCTTTCTTTCTTTCTTTTTTCCTTTTTTTTTTTTTTGTACCAGGGATTGAACTCAGGGGCACTCGACCACTGGGCCACATCCCCAGCCCTTTTTTGTATTTTATTAGAGACAGGGTCTCACTGAGTTGCTAAGTGCCTCGCTATTGCTGAGGCTGGCTTTGAACTCGCGATCCTCCTGCCTCAGCCTCCCAAGTACTGGGATTACAGGCGTGCGCCACCGCGCCCAGCTTCTTGGCTGAGTCTTGAAGGGGAATGACATAGGTCAGGTAAAGTTAGAGCTAACAAACACTGAGTTACCAGTTTTTAGATGAATACCCCTTGAATGATTAACATGCCTACCTGTGGAGCTGAGCAGGTCGCAGAGTTTAAGATAATAAAAGGAGACAGATACAAATGAAGGCAGAGATGCCAAGCCATACCCTGCTTTCATTTACCCATGAGACATCTGCAGATCTAGGCAAAGTAAGTGCTTTTAGCAAAAGCAGCCTCTCTGAGTCTATTATACTATGAGCATATCCTATGTCAGATAGTTCATATCATATATAATGCAACATGCGTGCATACATATATACATACGCTGGGGGAGGGGGGTTGGAGGGATGCCTACATCTCTCAGCTCTAGCCTGTCTGGAAGCACATGTCCCCAAATGTTAACAGTGGTGCGCTCTGGGTGAAGAGATCCTGGATGGCGTTGGTTATCTTTGCAGAGTTTGGAACCATCGTCTTTGTCCTTTTTTTTCCCCTACCAATACCCATAAGGGCAAGGACAGTATGTCCTACTCAGAACCCCATCCCAGCACAGGGCTGGGCCCACAGTGGGCATTCTATAAAGGTGAGGTAGATTAGCAGATAGTCCTTTTTAAGACTCTAAGGGGTTGGCTTAGCGATAACAGAGGCCGCCAGCATTTCCGCCTCTGTCCAGTACCCGGGAATTGACGCCTTGGGTGGGCTGGAGAGTCTGGCGCCGGCCAGGGGCCCTGGACTTTTGTGCTGTGCTGGCCCAGCAGCCCCGGGGCCGCCCCACCCGCTCCAGGCCGGGGAGGGACGGGCGCATTCTTGTCCAGGAACCCGCCCGGACCGTTCCCGCCTTCGCCTCTGCCCGGCGCCGCTTCCGCGCCTCCCTCCAGCCTCCCACTGCCAGCCTCTGCTCTGGCACCTCCGGCACTCCCGGGCCTCTGCCCAGCAAGCCAGCCGTTGGCTCCGGAGTGTCCAGCGCTTGGGTAAGCTCCCCTCGGCTCGCCAGCCCATCCCCCACGCCCCGAAGGGCCACGACCCGCCCCTCCAGGCTCCTCCTCCCCGCAGGTCTCTCCCGCGGCAGGTGGGCCTCTTTCCCGAACTGGCCTCCCGATGGCCAGGTTGTGTCCGACGCCCTCTTGCTTTGGCATGCTGGGGCCTGAAGCACCCTGGGATGTGAAGCTGAGGTGGGCGGGCCTCTCACTAGGACGGGGGAGGGCTCCGGAGGCTGGCCTGGGGGAGGACGTGGGGGCTTGAGGTTAGGAATCCAGAGGGTGCAGCCAGTGCTGACTACTTGGGCATGTGCTGGGGCCCGGAGGACTAGCCCTCGTGCTGACAGTTCCTGTGCTAGGAAGTCAGGCAGACCCCTGGGCAGACCCCCAGCAGCGGGGCCCAGTAGGGTATTTCAACTGGTGAGCCGGGCTATGTAGGATGGAGTTCAGGGCTGGCTGCACTCCGCGCCTGCATCCTGGATCTGGCCTTCCTGACTTGCTGGCGTGCCCGCTCTCCATCCCCACCTCTCTGTCTTCTCTTCCTGGACTATTTAGCCTGCTTCTCACTGCTCTACTTGTCCCAGCTTCTTCTCCACAAAGGGCTGGGGATCTGAGGGCATGGCTTTGAACTAGGTCACCTCCACTTCCTCTCCCTCTGGTATCACCACCCCCTTCCTCCACCCCTTCCTCCTTTGTGGGCCCCTGCCCACCCCTTCATCCATCCCACAGCTTCCTGTATTCTGCCATGCCCAAGAGGCCCCCTGAGAAGGAACTGGAGTTTTCAGCCTGGGGAACAGGAGGGCACTGAGGAAAACATGCTTGCCCTTCATTTGATCACCTGTTTATGCATGCATGTACTTCCACTTGCTCACACAGCCCTTGTCCTTTCACATTTACTCATTCATTCATTCTGGGGACACTTATTGAACATCTACTATGTTTAAGACTCTGAGTGAGCTAGGCGTGGTGGTGCATCCTGTAATCCCAGCAGCTCAGAAGGCTGAGGCAGGAGGACTGTGAGTTCAAAGCAACTTAGCATGGCCCTAAGCAACTCAGCAAGACCCTGTCTCTAAATAAAAGATGAAAAAGAGCTGGGGAAGTGGCTTAGTGGTTAAGCGCCCTTGGGTTCAATCCCCAATTTAAAAAAAAAAAAAAAAAGAATGAGTGTTCATGGGTGTGTGTGTGGGTGGGTGGGTGTGGGTGAAGATACTCTGATAATGTGTTCCATCTCTGCTGCTAGCTTGCTTAAGGTAAAAAAGGTGATATTAGCACAAATTTTCTGAATTTAAGAGAAGGAGCACTGTGAGATATAAAGGGCTGTAAAGTGTGTGTGCCACGCATGCCACTTAGGATGGACCAGGAAGGCTTCCTGGAGGTGGGGGCATTTCAGCTGCGCCTCAGTGGTAAGTAAGGTCTGGATGTAGACTGTTCATTACTCTTGAGATCATGGGGTGGAGGCAACGAAAAAAAAAAAAAAAAAAAAAAAACCCCAGGAGTGTGAGGGAACAGCGGGAAGTAAGCTCATGGCCCGAGAGGGTTAGAAGAAAGCCTTAACAGAGAGGCCTCACATGGGACTGGACATGTGCTCCCATGTCTCTGCCAGCTGTCTCAGGCCCCAGAGGAGCAGCCTTGTTCTGCGTGGCTGTTAAACTCTCTAATTGTATAGGCAGCCTTGATGGAGTTACCCTTAATCCTGGGGGTATACAAGTGGAGGCTGGGATCCTAGGGGTGGGCATGGAGCTGTAGGTTCTGGCCCACGGAGGGTACTGAAAAGTGGAAGCTGGAGTGAATGATGTTGGAGGTCCTTCTACCCAGGGAATCTGTAGTCCTATCTGGGAAGGCTAAAGGAATTTCTCAGAGTTTGGTTATTTATTCTTGCATTCATTTCCTCACTTACTCCTATACCTAGTCACTCATTCAATTCATCCATCCATCCATCCATCTATCACTTTGTAATATCAGGGCCTGTTCTGGAGACTCGAATGACTCTGATGAGGTCCCTGTGCTTGTGAGTCAAATGGGAAAGAGGGACTCTTGCCTGACAGTGACAACTCAATGACACTGTGGAATATAAATGAAGATTGTTCCACTGTGATTTGTCACTGGGTGGGGAGAAAGGGTATGGACCTGAAAAATGAATACAGACATTTGTGCTCCATCCAGGAAGGCCTGATTGTGGGGCCAGAGAAGACAGATGTAGTGTGGAAAAAGGAATACTTGGAGGAGAAAAATACTCTGGGTTCACAGGACTTCCAGAGCAGGCTTTCTGTAGACATGGAATGCCCAGAGGCTCACTGGAAGACTGAGCCATTGGGCTGAGGACATCACAAGCTCTTTCCACATTAAAAACAAACCTGTTGATGGGCATGGTGGCACATACCTGTAATCCCAGCAACTTGGGAGGCTGAGGTAGGAGGATCCAGAGTTTAAAGACAGCCTCAGCAACTCAGTGAGGCCCTAAGCAACTCAGTGAGATCCTGTCTCTAAATAAAATACAAAAAAGGGCTGGGGGTGTGGCTCTGGCTCAGTGGTCAAGTGCCCTGAGTTCAATCCCTGGTGGTACCCAACAAAACAAATACAAAAACAAACCTGTCATAATCCCCAGTACCAAACAAAACAAACACACAAACAAACAAACAAACAAAAAACCTAGCCGGGCGCGGTGGCGCACGCCTGTAATCCCAGCACTTTGGGAGGCTGAGGCAGGAGGATCGTGAGTTCAAAGCCAGCCTCAGCAATGGTGAGGCACTTAGCAACTCAGTGAGACCCTGTCTCTAAATAAAATACAAAAAAGGGCTGGGGATGTGACCCAGTGGTTGAGTGCCCCTGAGTTCAATCCCCAGTACCACACACACACACACACACACACACACACACAAAAAAAAAACCTGTCATACCATCAGCTCAGGAGGCTGAGGCAGGAGAATCATGAGTTCAAAACCAGCCTCAGCAACTTAGCAAGGCTGTACGCAACTCAGTGAGACCCTATCTCAAAATAAAATGAAACGCAAAAAAGGGCTGGGTACGTGGCTCAGTGGTTAAGTGCCCCCGGACTCAATCCCTGGCACAAAAACAAACAAACAAATAAATAAAATCTGGGCTTCATTCTCCCAAGTGATAACGTGGGAGGACTAACCTAGCTCACTGGTTCTCAAAGTGAGGTTCCTGATGATCAGCATCAGCATCACTGGGGGCTTATTAGAAATACAAGTTCTTGGGCTGGGGTTGTGGCTCAGCAACAGAGCACTCGCCTCGCATGTGCGCGGCCCGGGTTCGGTCCTCAGCACCACGTAAACATAAATGGATTGCATTGTGTACAACTAAAGTAAATATTAAAAAAAAAAAAAGAAAGAAAGAAAGAAATACAAATTCTTAGCCGGGCGCGGTGGCGCATGCCTGTAATCCCAGCACTTGGGAGGCTGAGGCAGGAGGATCATGAGTTCAAAGCCAGCCTCAGCAATGGCGAGGCACTTAGCAATTCAGTGAGACCCTGTCTCTAAATAAAATACAAAAAAGGGCTGGGGATGTGGCCCAGTGGTCGAGTGCCCCTGAGTTCAATCCCTGGTACCACAAAAAAAAAAAAAAAAAAGCGAGTTCTTGGGCCCTACTTTGGCCCTTTTGAACCAAAAACTCTGGGGATGGGTCTGGGAATCTATTTTAACAAGCCTTCCAGGTGGTCCTGACTCAGGCTGAAGTTTGGGCTTCTCTGGACTATGTATGAGTCATGCACATTTTTCATGCCTCTGCATTTGAGGCCCTGGTCTGGGTGCTGGTGGGCAGGGAGAACAGAGATGAGTAAGATGTGGTTTCAGCCCTCGGGGGGGCTGCCAGGTGAGTTAGAAAGGGGAAGCAGACACCCATGGGAATATTCTCTGCAGGAACAGACTGTACAGAGCTGCTGAGGCGATGAACAGGAGCTAATTCTGTAATAAATAACATAGAAAAGAGGAGACCTTTGTGGGCTGGATGGGTCTCTGCAGAAAGATCTAGCTCTCCATTGCTTGTTTCTGACAAGATTGATTCAGTTGCTCTGGAAGTCCTCTGATAAGTCTAACCAAAGCCTCTCACCTTATGCCTTGTTGTGGAGTTGTACAGACAGGGCTCTGGACTTGAGGTCAGGAGTGGTGATTCTAGATAATGTCCTCACTTTGGGTGGCTCACTCTCCATCATTGGGCCTCAATTTGTCCATTTCTAAGATGGGGACCCTGGGCTAAATCCAGTGAGGTTGAGACATGGTGTTCCTCTGGAGAGAGGGGTGGCTAGGGGCCAGAAGCTCTCTGGGTTTCCGTTCCTTCCTTTATGTAGTTGAGGGCTCTGAAGTTGCCCGGACTGCCTGCCTGTCAAGTTATCTCAGGGACCCAGTGAGATGAGCTGAACTGAACTCTCTTGGGCTTGTGTCCTTACCAGTCCAGGGAGGTTGCATGAGACCTCTTCAACTCATGTGGCCTTCATCATGTTGGGTGTGTTCATCATTCTTAGAGGCACCTGGCGTCCGAGGCCCTGCAAGATGAGGCTCCTTAGAGCCTGCATCCTCTTCTGTTCCGGTTAGGCCTCCTACCTTACTCCTGTTCTCAGCCTATCCAGGTCCATTCAAACTTCAGGCCAGCTCTAGCACTGCCAGGAAGCCACCTGGATTTCCAGTCCTCAGTGCCATTGCTATCTGTGGGCCATCTTGCTGTTTTTAAGGTCTTGCTGATTTAAATTTTCTCATTTGTAGACACAGAAGTGCTGACAGATAGAAGCTCTTTAAGGGCAAGGCCTGAGCTCACAGGGAAGGACATTATAGTCCTTGAATCCCAGAGCAGGGAGGCCTAGAGAGGAGGGGACTTACTTACCTGGAGTCACACAGCACATTAGTGAAAGAACCAGACCCAGAATCCAGGCCTCATAAACATGCCCAGAAGAGACAATATTGAGTTTATAGTGAGTGAACTAGAAGCATGAGGGACAGAGAGGGCAGAAGGCTGGGAGGTGGGCTCATCAGTTCCCAGGTGCTTTGTAGTCATTGGCTGTTCCACCTGGGGCACTTCCTGGTGGGGCTGGATGGAGGGCCGGCATGAGGACCAGCTCACAACAGGGGTCTTGTCTATCCCAGCTCTCTTGCCTGGATCCCTTCCTCCACCGTTTTCTTACCTTCCAGGCTCTTTATTGTCCCAACTCCAACTTCAGCGTCAATGTCTCCTGGTCAAGCTTCTTCCAGAAGTCAGAGGGAGAAGGGCAAAATCCTGGTACTGACTACAGGGGGCTGAATCCTGCATGGCCATCAGGTGGAATTTGGCAGGTGCCACTTTTAGAAGAACCTCACTGCCCATATTAAGGAAGTGAGGGGTGCGCCCTGCCTCTGGCCAGCAGCTGCTGGACATGCCAGCTTGGCTGGGTGGAGCAGGCAAGCGGCTCTCCCCAGGGTGAGGAGTCCTAGCAGGTGGGTCGGCTGACTCTGTGAGGTGGCTGGCAGCTCCCTGGCCTCCCGCCATGCTGCAGCCTGACCCCTTGTGGACGGATGGAAATCTGGACCGGGAGCTGAATCTCCCGCCCCTGGGGACAATTCTGGAGCCAAGGGTCCCCGTTGGGAGGATGACGGAGCCGGTATGGGGGCTGGAAGCGGAGGTGATTGGAGTTTGGCGGAGGCTGGAAGCGGAGTGAGCTTCCGGCTGGGTGTCCAGTAGGCGGTCACTGGCTCCCGAGGTGGCAGAGTCCAGCTGGCCGCCCCTGAGGACCCGTCTGGGCAGGAGTTCCAGGAGAAGTGGGGCAGGAGCGGCTGCGGAGAGGCTGGGACGCGGCGAGAAGCTCTGGCTGCGGAGGGCGGGAGCTCGGGAGGAGGAGCCCGAGGCCGCCGGCTGCATTGGGAGCGGGAGCCGCCTGTGGCTCAGGTGACCTGCGGCTGTCTCCGCGAGCGCGCTGCTCCCCGCAGCCTGGTCCACACAGCTAGCGGCCGCAATGATCCAGAATGTCGGAAATCACCTGCGAAGGGTATGACCGGGCTGGGGCACGGGGGGCTGGGGACCCCGAAAGATTAACAGTTGCTTTTAAAGTTAGAAGTTCTGCATCTTCTTCTTCACTTTCCACGGGCCATTTTCTAGCAATCTTTGGAAAGAAATTGCAGAACCCCGGGGCTGCTTAATTATAAGCCGCAATTTCCAGACAGGCCCTAGGGACCACTAGATCCCCAAGGGCTGGCTGTTTGACTGGAATCACTTGCAGCGAGTTCTTGTGGAATTCTTCCGGGGGTGTGCGTTGCTCCGGGCGCAGTTGGTGTGTGTTTCTGCGGGCCGTCTGAGCTGGCTCTGTAGCTCCCGGCTCGAAACCACTGAGGGATGGAAGTTGCAGGATGAGGGTGTGCACACCCGCTAGTAACTGAGCGTGAAAGGGTGAGGTCCGGAGAGCAAGCACAGGAACACGTGAGGGAAAGGCCATGTGGAAAAGTGTTCTGTGGGGTGACCTTGAAGAGCACTTTCCCCTAGAACCTCTTAATAGGGACTTTGGAGCTGAGATTAGGTGTTGAGGCCCCAGGCAGACTCAAGTGCCTCCAGTGCCTGGAAGGGGCCTTTGACCTGGTGCATGGAGAAGGGCTCAGGACAGACTGGCAGAGCTTTGCTGGGCATATGGTGACTGTCTACTGAGGACATTTTCAGGAAAGAAAAAAAAAACTTTTAAAAAGGGACTGGGGTGAATAAAGAAATATCTTAATTATTCCCCACCTCCACCTGCACAGCTACCATTCAACTTGGCATCCTGCCTCTCCCAGTGCACCTGTCTTCACACAGCCAACTGCTTACCTGATGCCCGGGATCTCTGGGATCTGGCCTGTGCATGCCTCCCTCTCATCCCACCATCCTGGCCCTCTGCATTCTCTGCAGCAGCCCTACTGTCCTCTTTCAGGCTGGTGTATATGCTGTGCCTTCTGCCAGTCACCCCAGCCTTCCTGTGCCTCCCCTAAGCTGCCTCTGTGGCAAGTTCCTCCTGAGCCATCAGATTCAGCTCAGATGCTGCCTCCTCTGGAAAGCCCTCCCAGATTTCTCACATCACTGTGCACCGCTACGTGAGCTCCTTCTCATATTGGAATGTGTGCTTGACTCACACAAGCCAGTGAGCTCCATGCAGCTGCTCCTGGTGAACCCAGCACAGAGCTGGGCCTGGCCAGAGTCCAGGGAATGATTAGTGAATGAATGGGAACAGGCAGCTTCTCAACCAGGGCAGGTGGATCTGAACCGCAGGACCTAGGGGAGAGAGAGAGGGTCTTCCAGGTGGGTGGGCTGCCTGTGTCTTCTCTTGGGCCCCTGTCATATTTAACCCTTCAGGACTGTTTTCCCATTAATCCTCATCAGTAACTGGGGGACAAGGCGTGGGTAAGAGAAGCGTCATTTTACAACAGCAGATCCCTGTAAGTGCTGTCTGTGCCAGGCACCAAACCCAAGTCAGGCACGTGTTAACTCAATCAGTTCTCTGAGGGAGGTACACTTACCACCCCATATTGTAGATAAGGAACCTGAGGCTCTGAGAGGTGAAGTGACTTGTCCCAGATCACACTGGTAGGAAGTGGCAGAGCTGGAATTTGAAGTCAATGGTCCTGGTTCCAGAGTTTGAGTTTTTAAGAAACCTGAGACAGAGCTGGGCATGGTGGTGCACTCTTGTAATCCCAGTTCAAAGCCAGCCTCAGCAACTTAGTGAGACCCTGAGCCACTTAGCAAGACCCTGTCTCAAAATAAAAAATAAAAAAAGGATTGAGGATGTAGCTCCGTGGTTAGGTGCCCCTGAGTCCAATGCCTGGTACAAAAACAAACAAACAAAAAGCAAAAAAGAGAACCCGAGACAGCCAGATAAAGGTCTAGAAATGACATTCAACCCTCATGTCCTGAGCCCATCCACCATTTGGTTCCCCTGTACTACTTCCATTGACTCTTGGAGCGGAGGAGGGTGTAGGATGAGGAAATTGGGCTCATGAGAACACAAGGGACCTCACATCAGCTAAAAGCACTGTGGCCTTGATTGCTACCTTTGAACTTGTGCCTGGTTGGCAGAGATTCTTGGATTTCCCTTAGCTCTTCTCAAATTCAGGAGATTTGGGGGGTTGTTTTCTGGTTTGGTATCAAAGCTGTTTTTTTTAAAAAAAATATATATATTTTAGTCTTAGATGGACGCAATATCTTTTTTAAATTTTTAAAAATATTTTTTAGGGGCTGGGGTTGTGGCTCAGTGGTAGAGTGCTCGCCTAGCACGTGCACGGCCCGGGTTCAAACCTCAGCACCACGTAAACATAAATGCATCGCATTGTGTACAACTAAAAGCAAATAAATAAATATTTTAAAAATATTTTTAGTTGTAGATGGATACAATAGCTTTATTTATTTATTTATTTATTTTAAATTATTTATTTGCTTTAGTTGTACACAATGTGTTTATTTGTATGTGGTGCTGAGGATCGAACCCGGGCTGCGCATGTGCTAGGCGAGCACTCTACCGCTGAGCCACCACCCCAGCCCCAATTTATTTATTTTTATGTGGTGCTGAGGATCGAGCCCAGTGCCTCCCACATGCAAGGCAAGCGCTCAACCACTGAGCTATAGCCCCAACCCCTAGATGGACACAATATATTTATTTTATTATTATATGGTGCTGAGGATTGAACCCAGTTCCTCATGCATGCTAGGCAAGCACTTTACCACTGAGCCACAACCTCAGCCCCTCAAAGCTGTTTTTAATGAAAAGCAAGCAAACCAAAAAATCCCACCAAACTATCTTCACTGGGAACTAAAGAAGCCAGATTAAACTGGGAGCAGAAGTAGTGGGTTGTCTCACAAGTCCCACTTTGCATGGTTTGGGGATACTTTCCAGTATCTTGATGCACTGCAGACAGAATGAGTGTTAAAGTCTGGTAATTCTGGCTCCTACTCACGACTGGGTACCCAGCAAATACTTGGTGTGTGATAAATGACTGAGTGACTGAAGTTGTGAGTGCCACTAAGCTTGGTGGCAGGCAGAGTGCTGTGTGCAGATCTGGGGGTGCTGGAAAGTTGTCCCTCTCCTGTCTCATAGTCATCTGTCTCTTCTTTCCCCATCTAAGATGTCGGTTTATACTGGGAACTGAGTCCTGCACTCCTGGCTGTCAAAGGCACCCTAGTGGAAGGCTGGCCAGACTCTTGAGAGGCCTGGGAACCTCTATCCAGCCTCAGGTCTGGCCTGGGCCAGGTCAGTTCCCAGTACAACTTTTTTACTCCAGAAATGGTGACAGGGATGTTTGACCCAGTTCTCCCAAGATACCCTGTGCCTGGGTAGTGCTGACATCAGGGTGGTGGGAGATCAAAAACAGCTGTGGGCATCTGTGCTTGTGTTCATAGACCTATATGCTTCTCTATACCTCTAGCACGATGTGCTATCTCACCTTGAACCTGAGGGCAGCTGGAGGAACTTCTGTCCCAACTCAACCCACCTAGCCTTGTTAGGGGTCTGGCCCAGGGTGCAGGAAGGTTTAGGACTTGGCATGTGGATTAGAATCTTAGGCACTCCTTACTCACTGTGTAACCTGGGCTGGGTGTTCCTCTCTCTGGGCCTCAGCATGTTGGGTGATCATGGAGGTCTCCCAACCTTGACATCCGGGAACCTGAACATTTGTGACAGATCCGTGTATCACCCCGAGGGTGGCTTTGACAGAGAAAGGCAGGGGCTGAACTGCCTGGAGGAGGAGGAGTGGTGGAGGAGTGGAGGCCTGTGGGCATAGAATGCTGTGCCTGTCACATAGCAAGCGTTCGGAAATGACTGAATGAAGTTGTGACCACGGGAGTGGGCTGAGGTGGTCCCAGAGGAAGAGGTGAGCCTTGAACAATCATCATCAACCTGTTCAGGAGCAGCGTGTGAAACTCAGTCTGGTCATGGGAAGATACCCTTAGTATTAAGAAATCTGTCCTTCAAAATCCAGCCATCGCTTCCCATTTGAATCCCCATCCTGGCCCCACAGTAATGAGGTCTGCCCAGGATGTGCTGCCCACTTCACTTGTTCCCTCTTCAGGTACTTAATTCCACAGGATTAAGGTGCTGACAGCTAATAGGGGAAAATGGTGGAATGGTAGTCAAATGAATACCAACGAAAATGTATATTAGGTACTGTGAATAAAGAGCCATTGTCCTGTAAGTGCTAGCTATGCATCAAGCATGCAATAACTTATTTATTCTTTATAACAAACTCCGTGAAGTGGATAATGTTATTGTGTTCATATTAAAGGTGAAACTGAGACAGATTAAGCAACGTTCCCCACATCACACAGTTAGTAGGTGGCATTGCAGAGCTTAACAGGCCATCTACAGCACTGGGAACTGAGAGAAAAGAGAGGAATGTCAGGGGAGAGCACTCTGAGCAGGTGACAGCTGAGCAGAGATTTAGTGGCTGAGCAAAGGCAACCATGGGAGGATCTGGGGAGGGATTCCAGGCAGAGGGAACAGTGTTCATTTGTAGGCTCTGAGGTGAGGGAGCTTGGTGTGTCTGACAGCTGAATGAGCCCAGGTGGCTTGGAGTGATGAGAACCAGGGGCAGAACAGCTGGGAGAGGCAGAGATGAGGCTCTGAGATGCTGCAGCTGTGTGTCTGGGCCTTGTAGGAGAGTGGGTTTGGTGTGATGTGAGCTCCTTGAGGCTCCCTGGTCCCCAGGCTTAGTGCAAGATGCGCAGCCCCTGCAAGCTGGACTCGGGGACCCAGGGAAACAATCCTCCTGACTCTGCTTCTCTGTATGGCTAGCACTGTGATGGTCCCAACCACCTTCCCGGTGACTCCTAGCTTCTTACAGCAGGGAGGCAGGGGTAGGATCAGCCCCCTGCACAGATGAGGCACAAAGAAGTGAGATGAGGTGTCTGGGTTCCTGAAGCTGGCCAGAGACTCAGGACCCACCTGCTAGCCTAAGACCCTTCTCCACGTCTTGTCTTGGTGGAGAGGCATCTGGGACCTCTCAGTAGGTGGCCTCTATCACCCTTGGATCTATCCCATCTAGCCTCCTCAGCCGACCTTGCACACTGACACCGTGGGCTTGGAGTACCAGGCTGTCTGAGCTGATCCTACCATGCATATATCAGGGTCTAGGGAAGGCTATGCCACCACTCCTGGCCTGTGCCTGGGCTGGTAGGGGGCTATGCTGGTATCCTGGAACCTTTGGAGAGCTACCCACTGCTCTGCCAGATAGGGAAAGGGTCCAGAGACCTGCCTACTTACTTTGCCTTTGTAGACTCCAGTTGCTTCATCTAGGAAGCGTACTTCCCAGATTGTTGATAGAATTAGCCATTGGAGGACTATGGAACTCAGCATGGAATTAGCCTTGGTAAGTACTTGTTACTTTCTTTCCCCATCTCATCTGGACTTGAGTTTCCTCAATGGCCCAGTGGCAGGGCTGGTTGGTCAACTGAGATGGCAAAAGTTAACTTTTCTGTTGAGGACCTACTAAGTGTCAGGCATATTTAAATATTCTAATAGTTCTGCAAGGCTGCTGGTATTCAATTGGCTTTCTTTCCCCCCTTTTTGGTATTGGGGATTGAACCCAGGCTTGCTTTACTACTAAGCTACATCCCAGCCCTTTTTATTATTTATTTATTTATTTATTTATTTTTGTGGTACAGGGGATTGAACTCAGGGGCACTCAACCACTGGGCCACATCCCCAGCCCTTTTTTGTGTTTTTATTAGAGACAGGGTCTCACTGAGTTGCTCAGTGCTTCACCGTTGCTGAGGCTGGCTTTGAACTCGCGATTCTCCTGCCTCACCCTCCCAAGTGCTGGGATTATAGGCATGCACCACCACGCCTGGCTATTTATTTTTTATTTTGAAGCAGGGTCTCACTAAGTTGCTGAGGCTGACCTTGTACTTGCGATCCTTCCAGCCTCCTGAGTTACTGGAATCATAGGTATGCACCACCATGCCTGGCTCAGCTGGCTTTTCAGATCAAGGCTCTGGCATTAAGTCACTTTGAGCTAGTTAGACAATTTGAAGTCTTGTCTGATCCTAGGCTCCAGCTGGGCAGGGACCCTGGGTACCAAGGCTCTTTACCTTGTCCTGGTCCGACCCTGCTGAGCCAAGAAACTGACATATTTGCCTTGTACCTGCTCTGTCCTGTGGTTCCAGGCACAGATGGTGCTGCTGGCTGGGTCCTCTGCCAGCTCCCTGACTGCAAGCCTGTGCCCCTGTCATTCCCAGGAGCAGCCTCCTTGCAGGTCAGAGGTGGCATCAGGGCGGCAATAGGACCAGATTTTGGCCCTTTGGGGATGCAGGAATGAGTCAGACTGGACCTGTCCTTAGGTGCCCCAGGTGATGGGGAGATAGAGAGGATCACCTGATGATGGCAGCACAATGTGGCCAAGGTGTGGCAGATGAAAAGCCTTGAGGTGGCCTTTACCAGCTCGGGAGGGGTCAGGACAGGCCCCCTGGAGGAGGTGATGGGTTGGCTTGCCCTGAAAGCTTTTCTGGGTTAGGAAGTGCAGTCTAGGAGAGGCACCTGTGTGTGAGAGGTGGGCAAGAACCAGTTCCACAAGGAAATGAAGGAATTTAGCAGGGACCCCTTGAGGACACTCTTCCTGGCCCCCTTGGCCATGTAATATCTGTGTGGGGCGGGGGCAGGAGAGAGATATATCTTCCTCAGTGGTAATAATTTTCCTCAGCCAATTACACATTAACTCGTTAATGTCAGTAGACACAAACTGGTAAGGCTTTTGTGGAGAGCCTTGCCCAGTGAGCAGAACCAGCTCCAGCAGGGAGAAAGCAGAATCTCAGCTCCACCACTCAGTGGCACAGAGCCCTCAGCTCCTCTGATAACCAGGCTTCATTTGGCTCCCTCTCCTGTGCCAGAGGCACAGCTCCTTGTCCCTCAAAGGGTTAGATGAGGAGTAAATGGTATCATGCGGAGCCATTGTAGAATGTCACAGCCAGATGCTGGACCTCAGAGAGACACGTGCACTGGCCTCTGTCTGGGGCTCTTCCTGGCTCCTCGTGTGCGCTTTGCCGTCTAGAATGTGCTGTCCATTGTGCTTTACCACGTCAGGCTGTTCAGAGCCAGTGAGTCAGCAGCTGGGCTGGGCCCAGGCTGGACGGGGGTGCTGGAGGCTCTCTGGGGGGCAGCAATGCCAATTCTCAGGTCTCTCCACTCCTAAGTTGTGTCCTATTTGTGACCCTAGAACAGGCTGTGATCCGCCCCGGGGTGTGGCCTGGCCCAGGTGTGGTCCTGGTGGCTGGTCAGAGGTTGTTAAGGGGAGCGGCCCTTTGGCTTCTCTTGAAGCACCTCTGGTTTCCTGAAGCCTCCAGGCCTCTGCACCAGGTGGGTCCATGTTTTCTTTTGATCCCTTGAGAAGGTTGTAGAGAGACCCGGCACCTCTCTTTTCTCCAGGGATCAGTGCCAGTGAGCAGTGGCAGGGACAGAGGGGAGGTCCGGAGCCAGAAGACCCTGGTGTGCTCTTGATGAGCCATTTCTCAGCTTCAGCTTCTCCTCTGTATGGCAGGGCTACAGGGTAATGACCAACCCTGTCACTTGAGCAGGTTCACACCACGAGCTTAACGAGGAGGTGTTAGATGGGTCTGCATGCCTACAGGCTTTGCAAGCAGCGGGATACATGGAAAGGTGGGCCTGGAGAGAGGAAGGGGTAAGGGTTAACTGACTTTAGGGGGGATGGTCTGTTCCCCTAGAGAGTCAGAAGGGGAAGAGCCCAGCACTGCTTCCCAGCCCCACCCTGAGGGTCTCCTGGGACTCTGAGCTGCTCCAGTCCCACCCTCCCCTTGATTTTGAAGATAAAAGCAGAGCTCTAGGCTCCAAGTGTAACAGAAGGTGTGTCTCTTGTGGAAACTGGTTCTTAGCTAGGCAAACAGGTGAGTGGGAGGGAGTTCTGAGCTGGCCAGGCTGGCCCTGTGGACAGGGAGTGGTGGTGTGATGGTGACAGCCAGGGTGTCTTTACCTCAGAGACCCCTCCACGGCCCAGGTAAGATCCACTCTTCAGAGACCACCTCCCCAGTCAGGGTGTTCCCCCCTGTTGCCTGGAGGGCAAGGGAGTGGGGAGGCAAGGAGGAGAGTCCCTGAAGTGCCAAGGTAGTGCCTGGAGATGTGGCTTGGGGCTGGAGCACTTGCCTAGCTTTGCAGGAGGCCTTGGGACCCATCCTAGCACCTGTAAAAGACCAGAGGAAAGGAGTGCCATGGACTGGTGACCTGACCTCCTTCTGGGAGTGTTCCCTCTGCTAGGTTCAGGAGTCAGGAGAGCCCCAGTTCAACCTCTCCTTTGCCTTTTACTGGCCAGGAGTCCTTGGGGGGATCTTTGATGATCCTCCGGCCCCCCACCATCTGTGAAGTGAGGATTCCTGCTTCAGAGTGGAGTTGAGAATTAAAGGACCCCCCAAGGTCTGGATCTGGCACACGGTGGGTGCATGACAAGTGGTAGCCTTAGATTTCTTTTCTTTTTTTAAAAAAATATTTATTTATTTGCTTTAGTTGTACACAATCTGGTTTTAAGTTTTTTTTAAGAATATTTATTTGTTTGCTTTAGTTGTACACAATGCAATGCATTTATGTTTACGTGGTGCTGAGGATTGAACCCGGGCCGCGCACGTGCTAGGCAAGCGCTCTACCACTGAGCCACAACCCCAGCCCTCTTTTCTTTAAAAAAATTTTTTTTTTTTAGTTGTTGACAGACCTTTAGTTTATTTATTTATTTTTATGTGGTGCTGAGGATCGAACCCAGTACTTCACACATGCTAGGCAAGCGCTCTACCACTGAGACGCAAACCCAGCCCTGGTAGCCTTAGATTTCTAAGAGTGATTTTTTTTTTTTGGGGGGGGTGGTGGGAGGAGCGCGTTCCAGGGATTGAACTCAGGAGCCATATTTTGTATTTTATTTAGAGACAGGGTCTCAGTGAGTTGCTTAGTGCCTCACCATTGCTGAGGCTGGCTTTGAACTTGTGATCCTTCAGCCTCAGCCTCCTGAGCCGCTGGGCGTGCGCCACCAAGCCTGGCTCTTAAAAGCAATCTTTGAGTTTCTGCCAGGGCACTTCTTGGGCAGCTCCAGTACTGTGGGCAGCGCTCTGGCTCTGTGGAACCCCTCCTACAGGCTCTGTTCCTTAGCATGGGAGGAGCTCTAACATCTAACCTCTGGGACCTTCCTGTCCCCGTGACCCCTTCCAAATACTACCACGTTTTGTTGTTCCATTTTCCCCTTAAAAATCGCTGAGTTTGGAGCTGGAGTTGTGGCTCAGAGGTAGAGCTCTCATCTAGCATGCGTGAGGCACTGGGTTCGATCCTCAGCACCACATAAATATAAAATAAAGATACTTTGTCCACCTATAACTAATATATATATATATATATATATATATATATATATATATATATATTTTTTTTTTTTTTTTTTTTTTGTACCAGGGATTGAACTCAGGGGTACTCGACCATTGGGCCACATCCCCAGCCCTTTTTTGTATTTTATTAGAGACAGGGTTTCACTGAATTGCTAAGTGCCTCGCCATTGCTGAGGCTGGCTTGGAACTCATGATCCCCTTGCCTCAGCCTCCCAAGTGCTGGGATTACAGGCGTGCGCCACTGCGCCTGGCTTAAAAAATAAATATTAGAAAAAAATCGCTGAGTTTTCGGTGGTCCCCATTTCCACTTGGTTACCTCTCATCCTTTCCGTAAGTCATTCTGACAGAATCCCACTCCCTTCCTGTGGTTAACTGGGGACAGCTTCTCTCCCCATTTGCTTCAGTTCTGCCTGCGGCTCCTGGAGAGCCACCCTCCTCAGGGGCTGCTCCTACCTGGACGACTGCTCCCTCCAGGCTCCTCCTTCCCACTGCCTGTCATATCAAGTGTGGCATCTCTGCTACCTTCCCTCCTTGGGTATTGTCTGCACTAGTTCCTAAGACTGCAAAACAAGCTGCCTCAGACTTAGTGGCTTAAAACCACTCTTTTATGACATCTTGTGATTTTGTTGCCCAGGAGTTTGATCAGGGTTCTACTGGCTGATTCTTCTGCCCTGTGGGGCCCTGGTGGAGGTAACTTGGTGGTTTTTAGCTGGCAGATGAGCTGAACTAGCTTCCTTGGCACCTCAGTAGGGATGGCTTCAAGATTGGGCTTAGCTGGGACTGTCATTCAGAACACCCACAAATGACCTCTTCAGTGTGACAGTCTCAGGGGAGTCAGATTTCCTACCTGGCAGAGGGCTACAGAGCAGGAGGTCCCAAAGGCCTGGTGGAAGCAGCAAGGCTTCTCGTGATCTGGTCTTAGAGGCACTGGTTGAAATGTCACTGAAGGTGACTCAGATCTAGGGGCGGGGATTAGATTCTGCCTCTCAGTAGGAGTAGCAAAAAGTTGGCTGCATTTTGACCACAAAGTTGCAGATGCTCACATGCTGGTATCTCTAGGCGTAGTCTGTCATCTCCACTGGACTGCAATCTGGAACTTGAACTACATCCCCAGCCTCTTTTTTTTTTTTTGGTCCTAGGTATTGAACCCAGGGTACTTAGCCACTAAGCCACATTCCTCGCCCTTTTTATGTTTTATTTTATTTTATTTTATTTTATTTTTTCCAGGGCTGAGGACCGAACTCGGGGCCTTGCGCGTGCTAGGCAAGCGCTCTGCCACTGAGCTAAATCCCCAACCCCTTTATGTTTTATTTAGGTCTTGCTGAGTTGCTTTAGGCCTCACTAAATTGCTGAGGCTGGCTTTGAACTCACGATCCTCCTGCCTCAGCCTCCCAAGATGTTGGGATTAACAGGTGTGTGCCCAGTTCTTTTTGTTTTGTTTTGAGACAAGTTCTCACTAAGTTGCCAAGGTTGACTTTGAATTTGTAATCCTCCTCCCTCAGCCTCCTGGATTGCTGGGATTACAGGCATGTGCCACTGTGCCTGCCCTAGAACTCCTTGACACCTCTCTTTAAATGTCTAATTCTTGCCAGGTGTGGTGGCACATACCGGTATTCCCAGCAGCTTGGGAGGCTGAGGCAGGAGGGTTGCAAATTCAAATACAGCCTCAGCAATTTAGCGAGGCCCTAAGCAACTTGGTGAGAACCCTGTCTCCAAAAAAGAAAAAAAAAAAAAAAAAAAAAGGCTGGGAATGTGGGGATGTGGCTTAGTGGTTAAGCACCCCTGGGTTCAATCCCTGGTACCAAGTAGAAAAATAAATGAATAAAAATGTCTAATTTTTTATTCCATCCTTCTTACTTCCCCACTGGGTGTCTGTAACTCAGTAACCAGCACCGCCATCTGCCAGTCACTCATTCCAAGCTGGAGCCTTCCCTTCCTCTCACCCTCCTGTCTGGAAGCCGTCAGCAAATCCAGTCCCCGTGGGGACCTACGTGGCCTTGGGCGACGTGGGTTCTGTCTACCCTTCTGACTTCTCCCCTTCTGCCTTCTCTTCCACTAACAGCCAAACCCCTGGGTTCTCTCGCCTGTCACCCTGCAGCCCCAGGGCCTTGTGCAATTGCTCCTTGTCATTTACCTTAGACAGGAGTTCTCCATGTCCCACCCTAAGTCACCTCCTCCCACCCACCACATTCTCTCTTGATGACATCCCCGTTTTTTTCTCTTCTGGCACTGACCATTCTCTAAGATGACCTTGTTTCTTTTTGCTTGTTGTACGTCCATGAGACTGTTGTGTTTTGTGTTCCAGCTCCTGCAAGTAAGGAACAGGAGTTTTAACAAAGATAAACGTTGGTCACCTGCTAGAGCTGGCCTCTTTCTAACCTTGTTTATCATGTGTGGTCTTGATTTTATACCTTATTAGGTTTCCTGCCCTCTGACCCAGCCAGAGGCCCCCCACCCAGCCTGGCTCCCCCTCACCCCCACGGTTCCTCCTGCAGCCTGGTTGTCCTTCCTGGTCCTCCCTCACAGTGCTGGGCCTCATGCTGCTGCAAAACCCCAGCTGTCTCCTCTCCGCACTGAGTCACTCCTTCCCTAAATGGGACCCCTCACCACCCACCCCCACCGCAGCGGTAAGCCTTTAGCAGACACAGGCCAGGGTTTGGGTTACAGCAGGATTGTCACTGTTGAGTTTGTGGACAGACTGAATCATGAGGCTCTTTTCACATAAACAGCTATTAAGCTAGAGCCACCCTTGCACGCAAACAACTTAAAACAAAGGGATGGTGGAAGAAACACTTCAAGGGAGGCCAGCAAAGTGAGCCTTTTCCATTTTCATCTCCTTGGTCTGCTGGCTCTTTTTTTCCCTTTCAGTACTGGAGTTGGGACCTGGGGGTGCTCTACCACTGAGCTCCATCCCTCACCCTTTAAAATTTTTATTTTATTTTGAGAGAGGGTCTTGCTAAATTGCCCCGGCTGATCTTGAACTTGTGATCCTCTGCCTAGGCCTCCCAAGGTCCTGGGATTACAGGCACTTAGCTTCTTTTTTTTTTTTTTTGTGGTATCAGGATTGAACTCAGGGGCACTCGATCACTGGGCCACATCCCCAGCCCTTTTTTGTATTTTATTTAGAGACAGGGTCTCATTGAGTTGCTAAGTGCCTCGCCATTGCTGAGGCTGGCTTTGAACTCGCGATCCTCTTGCCTCAGCCTCCCAAGTGCTGGGATTACAAGCGTGCGCCACCGTGCCCAGCATACACTTAGCTTCTTTTTTTAAAAAGTTAATTAATTTATTTTAATTAGGTATATATGACATTAGAATGCATTTTGATTCATTGTATACAATTCCAGCACAACTTTTCATTTCTCTGGTTGTACACGAGGTAGCATCACACCATACGTGCCATCATACATGTACCTCGGGTAATGACATCCACCTCATTTCAACATCTTTCCTGCCCCCATGCACCCTCCACCCCTCCCTCCCCTTTGCCCAATCAAAGTTCCTCCATTTTTCCTGTGCCCCTCTCTCCCCGCCACCTTGGCTTCTGCTTAGTCTTGTATGTTACAGACTTTCAGGTGGCCTTCTGTGACCAGGTGTTTTCATTCAAGCCATCTGATCTGGTGTTGAATGGAGCAGGCAAATGGGGTTCTCCATTAGAGATGCCTCTCAGTTTCAATTTAATATGTTTTTACTGAGCATTTACAATGTTTGGGGTCTATGCAAATGCAAGATTTGCAGATATGTCTATTCTTGCCCTAATGGGCCCTCTCTGTGCCTGTCATGTCTTATTCTTTGTTACCCCAAGCTGGATTCTAGTGATCATCACATTTGATTCTAAGAATTTATCTCCCTCTTGAGGGTCTTGAGCCTTCTAGGGGCCTGGGAACAAAGAAGGGCCAAGCAACCGAGTGTTGGACTGTGTGGGCATCTGTGGGAGACCTCATGAAGGGCCATGGACTCCGTCTTGTTCAATCCCGATTCTTCATTAAAATGAAGCCCTGGTGATAGAAAGATTTTGTGTTCAACTGGCAGTACTGGGAGGAAAGGTGAATGTCATTGTCACAGGATGGGGCTGGGAGGCCCCAGCTGACCCATGCTCTGCAAAGGCCACTTGACCAGTCTCATCAGATATCCCTTACCCAGGGACCTGCTCAGGCGTTTCCTCTCTAGACAGTTTCCTGTGTCTTTCAACCATGCCTGGCTTTTTTTTTTTTTTTTTTTTTTGAGGAGGGTACCAGAGATTGAACTCAGGAGCACTCCACCACTGAGCCACATCCCCAGCCCTATTTTGTATTCTGTTTAGAGACAGGGTCCACTGAGTTGCTTAGCACCTTGCTTTTGCTGAGGCTGGATTTGAACTCGCAATCCTCCTGCCTCGGCCTCCTGAGCAGCTGGGATTACAGACAGGTGCTGCTGCGCCAGGCCCATGCCTGGCTTTATTTTTATTTATTTATTTACTTTAGTTTATGTGTACACAATGCAATGCATTTATGTTTATGTGGTGCTGAGGATCGAACCCGGGCCACGCACGTGTGAGGCGAGAGCTCTGCCGCTGAGCCACAACCCCCAGCCCCCATGCCTGGCTTTTTAACAACACAAAGATCTGCAGTGTTGGGAGCCCTTCCTGTGGGTCAGCTCTTTTTCTTTTCACATGCAATCTCATTGAATCCTCTCTATGATAGTCATGTTCCCACTTTAGAGATGTGGAAAGCGAGGTTCAGAGTGGCTCAGGTAAATGGCTTAGGGTTATCCAGCCAGCCAGGCAGGGCAGGAGCCAGCGCAGTCTGAACCCGCCTGGCCAGGCCTCCACCCTCTGCTCACCTGGTGCCTTTCTGGGCTTTTCTTTCTTCTCTCCCTCCACCTTTTTTTTTTTTCCTCTTCAATAAGCCTTTCTTGTGGGCTCAGATTCCTCTGAGAGTGTGGAAATAGTGGGGGTGTCGCGGGGCTAGGACAGGTTAAAGCCATGTCGTAGTCCGAGAGTGGGAGGCCGAGGGAAGCGGGCCGTGGGTAGCCTGCGCCTGGAAAGAACCATGGCCGCTCCGCAGCCTCTGCCTGTCGACCCTCAGGCTTGCCAACTTAGGACCCGTGAGGCAGCCCCACGGGTTGGTGTCCCTCTGCTGAGTCTCCTGAGGCCTGCGCCACCTGCACTGCTTAATAAGGGAATGTCTTCAGTGACAAATCCCACCCCCTGCTCGCCCTGCTGTGCCCTGCTTCCTGAACATTTAGAGAGAAATGAGTTATTGTGTTGTGCCGGGAAGCTGGGTAAGGTGGGGAGGGGGGGGCTGAGGTGGTAGGAGAGTTCTGAGGCCAGTGCCTTGGGGGCCTGAGGGGCTGGGAGAGGAGCCCCACTTGCTGGAGAAGGCAAGTCACAGCCCTCAGCACGGGGGGCCCACCAGGCTGCCCGCTTCCTGGGGCAGGAAGTCCCAGCTGCTGCCAGAATCCCCAGGCTGAGAGCGGCTCCAGCCAGAGGAATGTGTGGTGTGTGGTGTGTGTGGTGGGGGAGCGGGAGGGGCCCTTCATGCCTCCCTCGCTTCTCCCTCTGCTGTGTGTGTGTGTGTGTGTGTGTGTGTGTATGTGTGTGCGCACGTGCGTGTGCGTGTGTGCACGAGTCCCTTCTGCTTGCTGTGCTCCCTGTCGGCCTCTTTTTTTTTCCCCTCTCTCTGACCTCATCCCTTTTCTATTCTTTTTCTTTTTCCCTCCTCTCCCTTTGTTCCATTCTCTCTCTACAACTGTTTTTCCCCTTCTGTCTACAGCTGCTCTCTTTTCTTCCCTCTTCCTGCTTGTGCTCTCTCTTTCCCCCTCCCTCCCTCTCTCTCCTGGAGGGGAATTGTGATGCCAGTAGCTGCAGTGCCCAGTTCCAGGGTAAATGAGGCAGCTTGCAGGATGGCAGGGCCTGAGCCTACTGCCTGGTTGCCTGTTGCCATGGTGACCTAGAGGCGGTGGCAGGCAGCAGCCTTGGCTGTCTGGCAGGGAAGGCATGTAGGGCTCTGATGAGGAGAAGCCAGGTCTGTCCTTCACAGCCCCTGAATAGCCACCTAGCTGCCAGGGCTCCATGAGGTGATTGCCTGTGAATGTGGGTGCCAGGTTGGGTGCTGTCCTGATGAGTACCCAGAGGTGCACAGGGTGGAGATCAGTCGCACTTGAGATCAGAATCCTCCTGCCGTCTTTCTGGGGGCATGCTGGAGGTAGGGAGTGGGGGGTGGCAAAGGGCCCAAAGGGAGGAAGCCACAGGGAGGCACAAGCGTGGAGGTAAGGTGGGTGCTGGGAGACCTGGATGGGCAGATGTGCTTCTCTGTAGAAGGGTTTGTGTCAGAGAGAGTGAGCCCATGGTCCGAGGGAGCAAGCAAGCTCATGCTGGGCAGACAGTGCATTGCAGGTGGCATTGCTGCTCTGGAGGGAGGCCCATCTGGCATGAGGTGTCCACTCCTGAGAGCAGAGGATTTGCAAGGTACAGTCTTCAGTCAGAGAGAGCTTGCAGTTTCCTCACTGGTGGTGGCTCATTAGGTCAGTGTTCTAGAAAGTGCCTTGATGGGCTGGGTTGTGGCCTAGTGGTAGAGCACTTGCCTAGCATGTGTGAAGCACTGGGTTCAGTTCTCAGCACCACATATGAATAAAGGAATAAAATAAAGGTCCATCAACAATTAAAAAAATATATATATATAAAAAAAAGAAAAAGAAAGTGCCTTGACTCTGGACCATAGGGTGCTGACACCACAGCTCTTCCTGCAGGGGACATGAGAGTAGATGGAGAGCTTCTAGGGAGTCCTGACTCCAAGGCTGTCACAAGTGCCTGGGAGGCCACAGTGACTACTCTACCTGCCAGGTGGCGGAGGCAGTTACAACAGAGTGGTCAAGCAGCCTCAGTCTTGGAGTTAAACAGACTCAGGCCCAAGTCCCATCTCTGCCTTTTGCTGGCTCCATGATTTCATGTGTGCATATTCAGGCACCCACCCTCCCTGAGCCTCTGTTCCCCCATCTGTAAAATAAGACTAATAATAGCAGGGTTGTGTGAAGATTAAAAGAGAAACTGCAGGGGCTGGGGTTGTAGCTCAGTGGTAGAACGCTTGCCTCTCATCCATGAGGCCCTGGGTTCGATCCTCAGCACCACATATAGATGAACAAATAAAAATAAAGGATATCGTGTTCATCTACAACTAAAAAAATAAATTAATTAATTAAAGAGGGAGAGAGAGAGAGAGAGAGAGAGAGAGAGAGAGAGAGAGAGAGAAATGGCATGTTAAAGGCTAGCACAGTGCCTGGCACTCAGCAAATCCTTAAGAGAGAGCAGTTGTTCTCCATCTCACTCTGCATTGCATAGCCTCTGCAATTTTATGAACAGAAAGAAGCTTGTGAGAAAAGCCCAGACAGGTTAAAACACTTGCTCATGTCCCACAGGTCGTTAGTTCTGGGCACATTGCAGGCACAGTGCCTAACAGTACAGAGGAGAAGGAGTGGGGAGTTGGCTGAGGTTAAGCAGACCCCCAGCCCCCACAGACTGTGCCCCGTCCTGCAGGTCTCGGCTGCCAGCCCCTATGCAGGCTCAGGCCGCACACACTCCTGCAGCCCCTGTCCCTGGGTTACCAGCATCTCCCAGGCTGCCTCTGGTTGCATGCCTGTCTTCCCTTCTGGACCCTGTGAAGGTGGCCCCCACTCAGGCTTGCCCGCCAGGGTAGGCCTGACCTAGCCTTTGGATAAGAGCTTGAAGAGATTGAGGACAGCCTGACCTCTGCCTTTGCCTGTGTGCTCTACTTTGTGCCTCAGGACTACTCTGAGTATTTAGGATTCTAATTTACAGGTGAGGAAACCAACCCCATGGGGGTTGCACAGTGGTTGTTGAATGAATGAATAGCTGAGTGGACAGAGGGGACGATGGCCCTGTGCTCTGCAGTCTCCTTGGGTTTTGCTCCTGCACATGTGCACAGCACCTCACAGTTAGCTGGTGCCTTCAGTTTTGGGGATCTGCTTTTATTTTACTTTATTTTATTTTTTCAGTCCTTACTACTGAACCCAGAAGCACTCTACCACTGAGCTGCATCCCAGCCCTTTTCATTTTACATTTTGAGATAGGGTCTCACTAAGTTGCTGAGGGCCTTGCTAAGTCATTGAATTTGCAATCTTCCTACCTGGCCTCTGTGTGCCGCTGTGCCTGTAGGAATCTGCTTTGATCCTCGTCCCATGCTTGGATGGAGGTGGGGTGCTTGCCCTGTTCTTCCCAAGGAGGAAACTACTCAATGACTTGCCCAAGGACTGCTTGACTCTCAGCCCATTTGCTTAAGGCCTTGGGCAGAGAGCCCTTTGTGCCTCAGTTTCCTCATCCATGCAACCATCTAGGTGTCCTCAGTCTCCAAGCCCTTCTCACTCATGATGCCAAGGAAAGGCCTGCAGAGTAGACAGAGGTAGGAGGCCTGTGCCCAAGTCCGCAGCTGGGCAGCATGGGCAGGACCTGGGACTTCTCTGAGCTGGGGTCCCTGTATACTTTGTCAGTGGTAGGGCCTCAAATATTTGCTCCTGCGTCAGATGAGATGTGCACGGGGTGGCATTCAGGAAATGCCCTCTCCACTTGCTCTGGCCCCTGGCCAGTTTCTCGGTGGGCCCTGGCAGTTCTGATGACCCTGACCTGGCTCAGGGTAGGCATCAGATTTCAAACAAGGATATTTTTACCCTTGGGGGTGGAGGAAGGCAGGTGATATTCTGGCTCTCCATTCTAGAATGGGTTGAGGGGACAGGGATAGGAGTAGGGCCTCATGATGTGTGTGCTCCCTGCCTATGTGAGGTGACACCCAGTGAGAGTTGGGAACCCACCAAACAAACACATACAGTTGGACCACAACAAGCCACACTCTGTGCTCCTGGGCCCTACAGGCACCAGGAGTGGAGAGAGGGTTCCTGCTTTGTGGATCTTCTGTTGTGGTGTCAATCAAATACCCCATGATTAAGCGGGCATTGTCACAATGGAGAGCACTGCAGAGGTGAGGAACACGGTGGGTGCCAGAGTGCTGAGATGGGGAGATGGGGAGGAGATGATGCAGCCAGGGAGAGTAGGATTGCAGAGGTGGAGATACCATCTGATGTTTTGTGTATTTGTTTTTGTACTGGGCATTGAACCCAGGAGCACGTGACCACTGAGCCACATCCCCGGCCCTTTTAATTTATTTGTTTTGAGACAGGGTTTTGCTAAGTTGCTTAGGGCCTCACTAAATTGCTGAGGCTGGCTTTGAACCTGTGACTCTCAGCCTCCCGAGCCACCCGCATCACAGGTGTGTGCCACTGTGCCTGGCACCATCTGATGTTTCAGATAATTGGAAGCCTGTGGTATTTTCCCTCCCAGGCTCAGGATGGCTTCAGGGATGAGGGCTCCCTCTTTTACCTAAGAGTCCGTACCCACTGCTACCCTTCGTTGCCTTGTCTGCTCGGAACCTCAAGTCCAAATGCAGTTCTCTGTGGCAGGATCTGGATTCCTACCATGATCTTTTCCTCCCTTATTTGGTTCTTTAACTGGATTTGTTTGCATTTCTGTTGCAGTGAGTGTATATCCTGCATGTGTCTCTTGTGTGTGTGTGTAGAGTCCACCTCAGAGCCTTTTTTGGGAAGAAGGTAGGGAATAGGCCAGAGGGGGAGCTTTGGAATGTGGACAGTGCTCCTTCTGGCCTGTGGGTAAATGGCTTGGAGGCTGCCCTTGATTGCACTGGTCTCTCTAAGAGGCTGGAAAAGGGCTGGGCCTCCCTGGTGGGGACAGGCATCCAGTTTAGGAATCTGGCTCACACTGTTCAGCCTGACCTGGCTAGGACAATGAGGCCTTTCATGGGGCCTTGCCCATTGCTCCAAGGGTGGGCCAGAGGCCTTTTCTCCCTGCCCCCTCAAGGGACTGCCTTGAGCCCTACCCCATGTCCTTGGGAGAGATGAGGTGGTGGTGGGGGTGGGGAGGAACTCTGGCTTTGTGGTGTTTGGCTGGATTAAGTCCTGCCCTAAGATCACTGGCTTTATGAATTGTCCAAGAACCCCTTAAAGGAGCTCATAATCTGGCCCCTCACAGGGCTGTGGCAGGGTTCTGGTGAGCTTATGGGTAGAAGTACTGTGTAAACAGTCCAACATCAACTATGTTTGGGTCTTTCCTGGCTTTATTTCTGCAGGAAACTCAAACTCAGTTTTCTAAAGTTAACAGTAAGTGCTCAGTAAAAGCTAGCCATAGGGTAGGAGTTTTATGTACTTGATCTCTTTTAATTTCATCTCCCAGTGACACGTGGCGGTAGGTATTCTAATCTCATATTTAAGCATAAGGGAATTGAGGCCCATAGATGTTGAACAGTGCGCCTGAGGTTTCACGGGGAGGTAGTAGAACTGGACTTGAACCCAAGCTGGGCCGACCCCAATGCCTGTGCTTAGCTGGTGTCATGGTGGGCTTCTTCAGAGGCTGTCCAAGCCTGTGTCGCCTGCCAGGGCAGGTGGTGTCCCCCGCAGGTGCTGTGATCTCTGCCCTGACTGATCGCTGTGGGCCACACCCATCTCCAGGAGTCTTCCAGGGTTTCTGGAACTCCGGGTCTGCTCACTATGTCCCTGACGCTGCCCCCTCCTGGCTCTACCCCAGCAGGTATGCCTGGCATTTCCGCACCTGCTGTGCTTTGCCCTGATGTTCACACTACCAGAGCCGCTGCAGTTCCCTGCCCTCTGTTCCCCACAGCCTCTCGCAGCTCACACAGACCCTCCTGGTCCTGAGTCTCAGCCCTGAGGCTGCCGCGTTGTTGCTGCCTGAAGCGGAAGCCGCTTGGAGCAACGAACGCCGCAGGAAAAAATCGGAGGCAGGATGAAAATGAAAAAAAAGGTCTTTTCTTCTTCTTCTCTCTCCGGCTCCAGCAATCACTCCAAATGCCCTAACTCCAACCACCACCTTCTTCTTCTTCCCACACACTCTAACCAACCTCACCCAGTTATATACATATAGCTTAACAAAGACAAGTGCTCACAGCTTGAGCTTACAGGTGTGTCACAGAGTGTTCACGGGCATACAAAGACTTTTTGGATAATGTATTACTATCAGGTGGAAACTAGAACATCTTTATTGGCTCTCAGCTAACCGCAGTCTTTAGCTGTCTCCTTGATTATAGGCTCCTGCACCGCGTCACTGTCTTTTCCCTCCTCTCTTCCACTGGCAGTCATTTGGCATCCGCTGTGTGTGTGCTAGGCCTGGGTCTTGTCCTCTGGGGGTGACGGGAGTGGCATGGCTTGGTCAGTGCTGTGAGGGAGACAGGAGGTTGCAGGAGCCTGGGAGGCCCTGACTCTCCCTGGGGATGGTGGGGATAGGAGGATGGAAGTGGCAGAGGAGGGGCTCACAGGCTGGACAGGGGCAAATGAAGGGATTCTGGGGAAGCAGCATTCCCGTGGTGGGGAGAAGAGCGGGAGCCGGAGCAGTGCTCTGAGGAAGGTGCGTGGCCTGGAACTGTGGGGGCTGGCTGCTGGGGCTGGTGTAGAAGCTGCAGACAGTGCCTGGGCCTTGCTCCTGCCAGCCACGGGAGCCATCAAAGAGTCTTGAGCAGGGGTAGTACCTGCTGAGGACTGTTCTTTAGAAAGGTCATTGTAAGCCGGGCACAGTGGTATACCCCTGTAATCCCAGCAGCTCAGGGGGCTGAAGCAGAAGGATTGCGAGTTTGAGGCCAGCTTTAGTGCAGCCCTAAGCAACTTAGGGAGACCCTGTCTCAGGAAAAAAAAAAAAAAGGGGGGGCTGGGGATGTAGCTCAGTGGCCTGGGTTCAATCCCTGATACCAAAAAATAAGAGAAAAGTCATTGTGGTCCTAAGGTCAGAGGGAAGTGTGAAGCCTGTGGTAGGAGTTCTGAGGACTTGACCAGATCTCTCTGCAAGTCAGGACATAGTGAGTAGCTGTGGTCGAGTCTCTGGGTTTTCTTTGGGGACAGATCCCCCTGGTGCTGTGTGGAGGCTGGAAGGAGATGGGGGTGACTGGAGCCTGTGGGCAGGCTGTGGAAATAGTCCACAGCCAGCAGCTCAGGGGCCCGAGCAAGTCAGGACAGAGGGAGGCTAAGTGTTTTAGGAGGTGGGATTACTGGGACTTACACACTTGGAGG
Organism: Tamias sibiricus; assembly: GCA_025594165.1. Lineage (NCBI taxonomy): Eukaryota > Metazoa > Chordata > Mammalia > Rodentia > Sciuridae > Tamias > Tamias sibiricus. The sequence goes on from CM046658.1 coordinate 47,843,131, forward strand.
GGAGAGGAAATCATGGTTAAGCCTGTTGTCGAATTGCCCAGCAGGAACCCAGCCCAGGAGGGCCAGTCTCTGCCCCTTCAGCTGGGTGGCACTGGACCAGTCTTTCCCTTCATGCCTCAGTCCCCCCAGCTATAGAGGGATTGGGCAAGGCGGTCTTTCCTGCTCTGACTCAACAGGTCTGTGATGTGACTGGCCAGGAGAGACATAGAGCCCACAGTGTGACCAGCCAGGAGCTACTCTAGGATCATCAAATCTGGCCAGGTCGGCTATGGCCTGGGGCCAGCGCTTGGCATGGCTACTCTTGGAGAGGGCACTTCTCTGACCTCTGAGTGCCCTCCACTTCGCAGCAGCTAGGCCCTGTCTTGGCCAGGCCTGCCTGGCTGTTCTAGGTTCTGACTCCAGCCAGGGCCTCTGCTCTCCAGGGAGGAGTGGCCCCGATCTGGGGTCCCATTGGCTAAACATTGCCTGGCTGCACACACGCCTGCCTCCCAGACTGGCTGGCTACCCACCTGAGAGGGAGGCCTGGCCTGCCCCCGGGGGGGGGGGGGGGGAGGGCAGACTGCCTCAGAGCCCAAGGGAGCAGGGGGGGGTCTGAGAGACTGTGCCTGGAGCTGCCTGGGCTGCTCTGTCTCCCCCTCCTTTGCTCCCATCTGATCTCTGTACCCTCCTGTGAGAGGAGTCTCATGACAGCAGCAATGAGGTCCTCAGCTTGCTTCAGGGTGGAGGGCTCAGCCCTGCTTGGAGGAGCACAGTGTTTCTGTTTGACGAGGTGACAGTGCTTTGCAGTGTCCTGATTGGGAAACCCACTGTGTGTGCCAGGCCCCAGGTGGGCTTAGGCCCTAGGATCCTGGAGCCAGTGCTGTGTACCTTAGGGAGTGGCAGTTTGCTGGTGAGGACAGGCGTGACTCAGGAAGGAAGGGGCCTTGCCCATGATCACATAGCGCCTGAGGGACAGACTCAAGTTTGCACTTAAGTTTGTCTCTGGTTGTCCTTCTGAAAACCTTTGATGGGGTCCTACTGTGTGCTAGGCCCCTCTAGGCTCAAGTTGTCATTGTATTCTTGGTGCTTGGCCCAGGGTCCAGTGCAGAGGAGGGGCTTGGTGAATGAATGAATGAGGCAAAGATCCTGTGTCCAGGCATGCAGAGCCTAGAGGCAGGCAGGGTTCCTGCTTCACAGAACAGGAAGCAGGACAGTCAGGGATGGGGACTGCTCAGCTGAGAAGCAGGGAGAGATCTGGAGCTCAGCAGGCTGACTGCTGGCCCAGGGCTTTCGTCCATCTTCAGTTTCCTCATCTGAGATGGGTTGACGGTCCTCGCTTTCTGCCTTCCTTGTGAGGGCTGGGCGAGGCGGTGGGTGTGACGAGCAGGGCACTGTGTGGGGCTTCCCTATGTGCGTGTCCAGACTGCCCAGGAACCTCAGATGGTTGGCTCCCCGAATGCTGCCACCCATCCTCTGCCTCTTGCCTCCCACATTTCCCCAGCTCTCCCAGGCAGAACTCCTGTCAGTGAGAGGGGTTGGAAAGAGTGTGGGTAACTGGACCCTGTCTGCCTCCTCCTCCCTCTCTTCCTGCTCCTGCCCCCAGAAAGCCAGCTACCCGCATCCATGCAGGCCTCCGGTGCATGGCCAGACTGGAGATGCCTTGGCAGCGGTTACCATGGCAACGGGTCCTGCTGCGTGGGCCACAGTGGCCTTCAAGCCACCTGTGAGGACCTGAAAGCGGGGCAGCCTGGCACTTCATGGGCCTCCACCCAGGCTGAGAGGGCTCAGACTGTGGCTCTCTTCTTTCCCAGCCTTGTGCTTAGTACTTGGGGGCTCTTGGGAATGAGCTGATTCTCTGGGAACCACAAGCAGTTCTGGGTCAGACAGACCTGGTTCAAATCCTGGTTCTGCCCCTTGAGGGGTCAAGGGCCCTGAACAAGTCACGTTGGTTGGTCTTGAATTTATGGAATTGGCTTAGGATTACCTGTGGGGGGAATTATCTAGGACACACAGACCCCCAGCACAGGAGCCGGCACTGCTCCTCCTGCCACTGTGGCAGATTTGTCATCTGGTCATGACGATCTTTGCTGCTGCATCTGAGGCCCAGGGCCCTGACTCTTCATCTTGGCCTCAGGAGACCTTGCAAGGAACTTGGTGTGGTGGGCAGGAGCTCAGACTGCTCCAGACCTCAGGGATGGGAGCCAGGCTCTGCCATTTCCTTGACCCCCAGTTTCCTTATCTATAAGGTGAGGATAATAATGTACCTGTCTTACTGGTTTGTTGTACAAATGGAATTGAATTAATACATGTAAAGCCCTTAGCAGACTGTGTGGACACTTGAATGCTATATAAATGTTAGCTGTGACTGTTGTCACCACCATAGAGTTGGCATTGGCTGTGACAATTGGCATCCACATGCCTGCCCCTCATTTTTTCTCACACACGGGGTTGCCCAGATCCTGAGTTCACAGACTGATCCAGGAGGGTAGCCCGGAGATAAGGGATGGCAGGTTGCCTCCCTCACCCCCATTGGAGGGGCTGATGGCATGGCCCCCTCTTCTGCCTGGAGAGTAAGACAGGATGGGCTTCAAGCTTGAAGCTCCACCTCTCACGAGTGCATCTGAAGACCTTCCCTGATGGTTCTCCAGCTGGCAGCTGTGCAGTCCTGCCCTGGATCAGACAGCAGCTCCGTGACTGCCCAGAGCCCTCCCAGTCAGTGGATCGAGTGCCGGATGGCATTAGCACCCACTGGAGGCTCCTGATGCCAACTGAGGAGCTCCAGAAAGGGGCCTGTGGGGACGAAATCAGAGCTGCTTCTTGAAACACTTTTATGGGAACAATTCCCGGCTGGACTACTGCAGGGTTCACCAGCTCACGAGGCCTCTCTGCATACAGCGGGGTCAGTCCCCTCCCTCCCTCTCCCCCTTTTCTTTTTCTTCATGATTCGTTCTTGCTTTATTGATCTCCTTTTAACTGGAGTGTTTGCACTATTTACATTTTTAAATATCATTTAAATTTTTAAAAATATATATATTCTTGGGCTGGGGTTGTGGCTCAGCGGTAGAGCACTCACCTAGCACGTGCACGGCCTGGGTTCGATCCTCAGCACCACATACAAATAAACGCATTGTGTACAACTGAGGCAAATAAATAAATATTTAAAAAAAATAAAAAATATATATTCTTTTTAGTTGTAGATGGACATAATAAAGATTTATTTATCTTTATGTTGTGTTGAGGATCGAAACCAGGGCCTCACACATGTTAAGCAAGCACTTTACCACTGAGCCACAAACCCAGCCCCTAAATTTTTTTTTTTTTTTTGGTACCAGGGATTGAACTCAGGGGCACTCAACCACTGGGTCACATCCCCAGCCCTTTTTTGTATTTTTTATTTAGAGACAGGGTCTTACTGAGTTGCTAAGTGCCTTGCCATTGCTGAGGCTGGCTTTGAACTCGCGATCCTCCTGCCTCAGCCTCCCAAAGTGCTAGGATTACAGGCGTGCGCCACCGCGCCCGGCTCCCAGCCCTATTTTGTATTTTATTTAGAGACAGGGTCTCACCGAGTTGCTTAGTACCTTGCTGTTGCTGAGGCTGGCTTTGAACTCATAATCCTCCTGTCTCAGCCTCCTGGATGCTAGGATTACAGGCGTGTGCCACCACACCCAGCCATTTTAAATATTTTTAAGTGTACAGTTTAGTGGCAGTAAGCACTTTTTTTTTTTTTTTTTTTGGTGGTGCTGGGGATTTGAACCCAGGGCCTTGTGCATACGAGGCAAGCACTCTACCAACTGAGCTATATCCCCAGCCTAAGCACCTTTTCAATCAGGCAACCATTCTTACTAACCATCTCCAGATCTTTTTCATCTTCCCAAACTGAAACTCTATACTTAATAAACAGTAACTCCCCATTTCTTCCTCCCTAGCCCCTGGCAACCACTGTCTATCCTTTGTTCCTTCGTTCCTTTGTTTCCTCCTTCCTTCCCTCTTTCTTCTTTTTCTTTTAACAGTAATAGGGATTGAACTCAGGATGCTCTACCACTGAGCTACATTCCCAGCCCTTTTTGTTTTGAAACAGTCTTACTAAGTTGCCCAGGCTGGCCTTGAACTTGCAATCATGTTGCATCAGCCCCACTAGAACTATAGGCATGTGATACCACAGGCTGTGGTGACTACTGTCATTCTTTTGTCTCTCTGAATTTGACAACTCTAAGGACCTCCTGTGAATGAAATCATAGTATTTGTCCTTCTGTGACTGGCATGTCTTCAAGGTTCACCCATTGTGAAGCATGTACAAGAATTTCCTTTCTTAAGCTGGTGCCTTGGTCCATGCCTGTAATCCCAGTGGCTTGGGAGGCTGAGGCAGGAGGATCACAAGTTCAAAGCCAGCCTCAGCAATTTAGCAAGGTCCTAAGCAACTTAGGGAGACCCTGTCTCAAAATAAAAAAATAAAAAGGGCTGGGGATGTTGCTCAGTGGTTAAATGCCCCTGGGTCAATCTCTAGTACCAAAAAAGAAAAAGAAAAAAAAAAAAAAAAAAAGCAAAACTTTTAAAAAGTTGTCCCACAGGCAGAGGTGAGGAGGTGAAGTTTCTGTATTCTTCTCTCCCTCCCCTTCCTCAGGTCCAAAGTTATGTTGGCACAGATTTTTTGACCAAAAGGAAACAGCACAGGTGGTTTCCAGGGAGTCTCTGGGGTCTGAGACCATGGGCTGGAGGGTGCTCCCCTCTCTCCTGGTGGGGCTGGTGGGAGGTGGCCCTGGGCTGCAGCTCTTTTTCCTGAGGCCCCAAGGTCTCAGGGATTGGCAGACCCGAGAACCCTGAGAGAGCTGATCCCTCTGCCTCCCGTGTTCTCCAGGGCCTCGCCTCTGTGTTCTCCAGCCGCACGTCCCGGAAGTCAGTCTCGGGTGCAGGGGAGGACGACGCCATGGCAGAGGGTGAGGGGGTACCGGAACCCCACGGAGGTGCAGATGAGCCAGCTGGTGCTGCCCTGCCACACCAACCAGCGTGGGGAGCTGAGCGTTGGGCAGCTGCTCAAGTGGATCGACACCATGGCCTGTCTGTCCGGTGAGGCTGCGCTTGCCCTGGCCATCCCCGGCACGGGCCCACAGACCCAGAGCAGAGGCCTCTATTCAGAGATGGTTGCTGTCCCCTGAGTGTCTCCTTGGCCCGTGCCGGTCCTTGTGCCTGAAGTGCTCTCCTAGTTTCCCAGTGCTCAGGGCAGCCCTCCCTCTCCCCCAGGGCCCACAGTCCTGGGTGTTGGGGTCATGCCCTTAGGCCCCTGCTTCCACACAGTGCAGCCACAGACGGGGCTGCTTCACCACGGGCTTGAAAATGCTCTGAGCAGAGATGGCCACCAGCTGCTGAGCTCGTTCCATTCCCTTGGCCATGGTGGTGTTTCTCCAGCCCACCGGGAACTCCCAGCCTGGGGGAGCAATGGGAGGGGGGACATGCAGGAGGACCCGACTGCCTGTTTGAGAGACCCTGACCCAGCTCTGGGGACAGGGAGGGGTTTCTGAGGGGCTAGGGCCCCTGAAAAGGTCTTTGTTTTATTTATTTTTATGTGGTGCTGAGGATCAAATTCATTGCCTCACACGTGCTAGTCAAGTGAGCAGGTCTTGGGGGTGAGAGGGGCTCAGGGGAGGGGACAGGTGGGTGATGTGTGGGTGCTCAGGCTAGTCAAGGGGCAAAGTGTGGTAATGGTGGGAAGGGACTGGAAAGAAGGCTGGGGGGTGGCCTCGGCTTGGGCAGATGGAGAAGCCTCTTGGGGAGGTGACATTTGATCAGGGGCCAGTGACGTGGGAAGCCTGTTAACATCTGGCTTTCTTCTTCTGACACCAGCGGAGAGGCACGCTGGCTGCCCCTGTGTCACAGCCTCCATGGACGATATCTATTTTGAGCACACCATCAGGTAAGCAGCTCTTGCTTCAGGGTCCTTCCAGTCTCCCTGTCACAAACCCAGGGCCACTCCCCATGTGACCCTGCCTGGCCGGGCTGCACTGCCCGGAGTCTGACCATAAGGTTTTTGAAAATGGAAGGAGGGCAGTTTCTGGGGTAAGGGCCCATCCACAGGGTCTCTGGGCAGCAGTGGTCGGGGCCCTCTGCCAGGGTGGGGCTGGGGAAGTGGCCTCAGGTTTGGAGTTGGGTGTTGCTGAGATATCACTGTGGTCCTTCAAGGGCCATGTGATTCTGGGGAGGTCAGTCTTTCTCTGGGCCTTGGGTTTCTTATCTGAACGTAGAAGGCAGTAGGCTTGACCAGTGAGTGCCTTTTGAGCTTGGACATTCTCTGTGTGTCACTGGTTTCTGCGCTGCAGGGAGGCCCCTAGGCAGAGTGCCTTGGCAAAGCCTGAGCTGGATTCTTGGCCCGTCTCCCTCTGTTCACACACGCCCAGGTTGATAAGGAGCTCATTACCCGAGGGAGACCTTGTCCTCTTTCTAATGACTGTGCTGGTTACACCGTGCTGAGCTTGTCTTCCCATGACGTTGCCCCTTGGTCCCTGGTCCTGGGACTCCAGGAGCATGCCGAGTTCTCCACCTGGGCAGGCTGCGGGGGCTGCACACACAGCTCTGTCTCCAGCTTGTTCCTAAGCTGCCACCAGTACCTAGGGTGTCTTTGGGATTGCCTGGTGCTCTGTGTGTCCCGGTTAAGGAGAAGTTTGGCCATCCTGGTGTTCATTTACATCATTTGCTACATACTGAATATTAGTTGGGCACCTTTCTGGACGGGGCCACGCTGGGTCTGGGAACACAGAGTCCATTAGAGCATGATCTCTGTTCCCAGGAGCTCCCAGTCTGTAGGGGAGGAAGATGCAGAAACAATTTCCATTCCAAAGGGGTGTGGGGCTTAGTGGCAGAGCATGTGCCCTGTATGCTCAGGGCCCTGGGTTTGAGCCCCAGCTCCACAAAGACATTGTGGAAAATAGGAAGTTCCACACTAATACTGTGAACTCTGATATGTAGATTCTTGTCATATATTTCCAAATACTTTAAATTCTAGAATAGTTTTAGATTTACAAAAAGGTTATACCTCTGAATATAGCACAGAGCTCCTATATACCCCACACCCTGTTCCCTGGTTATTAACATTTTATATTTATAGGGTACCTTTGTCATAATTAATGAACCCATATAAATACCTTATTTGGAATGCCTGGAATGCATTTTTTTTTTTTTTTTTTGGTACCAGGAATTGAGTCCAGGGGTACTTAACCACTGAGCCACATCCCTAGCCTCTTTAATTGATTAATTAATTAATTTGGTACTGGAGATTGAACTCAGGGGCACTCAACCACTGAGCCACATCCCCAGCCCTTTTTTGTATTTTATTTAGAGACAGGGTCTTGCTGAGTTGCTTAGTGCCTCACTTTTGCTGAGGCTGGCTCTGAACTGGTGATCTTCCTGCCTCAGCCTCCCTAGCCGAGCTGCTGAGATTACAGGCGTGTTCCTTCGCGCCCAGACCTTTTTATTTTTTTATTTTGAGACAGGGGTCTCAATAAGTTGCTTAGTGCCTCTTTAAGTTGTTGAGTCTGGCCTTGAATTGTGACCCTCCTGCCTTAGCCTTCTGAGTTGTTGGGATTACAGGCATGAGCCACTGTGTCCAGCTTGGAATGCCTTTTTCATACGTTAATTTATTTAATCCTGAGAACAACACTATGAGGTCATGGCTATTAGTACCCTCATTTAATGGAGGAGGGAACTGAGGTGCAGGGAAGTGAGGTCACTTGCTTAAGGTTGTACGGCTGGTGGAGGACCCAGGAAATAACTGCCATGCCGCTGGTCTGCCCCAAGTCCCTGTTCCTGACAGTGGGCTACATTTCCCATATGTCTGGGGGTGAGCGTGGTGGCATGGAGGGCAGTCAAGGGGGCTTCCTGGAGGAGGTCTGTGACCATGTCTGGCCTACTCTGGGTCCCTGCTGCTGATACAGGTTGTCTTCCTTGGAGGGAGTGGGGGAAGCAAGCACAATGGATGGACTTGCTGTGGGCCCAGCTGAGTGAAGGTGGGCCTGGGTGGAGGGGGTGTGGGTGGCAGGGAAAGTGGGGGAGGATCCTGGGGAGGGGTCTGGAGGCCCGCTGGTGGCCAGGAAAGGCCTGGCTGCACCTGAGGAGAGCTGGAGAAGGTTTGGGGTTGTTTCTGCTTTTGCCATTTAAAAATATTTCCAAATGTGTCTCTAAGGACTAAGCATTCTTTTAAAACATAACTTCTACACCATTACAACACCTAAAAAAATCAACAGTAATATCCCACTAACATCGATATTGTCAGTTTTCAGATGCCCACACACCGTCCCAGGAGTTAGTTTGTTTATTTATTTATTTGGTGGTGCTGGGAATTGAACCCAGGGCCTTGTGCATGCTAGGCAACTCTACCAACTGAGCTACATACCCAGCCCCCTTGTTTTTTTAATTTTTATTTATTTTTTTGCTCTATATTTATTTTTGTCATTCAAGTCAGGATGCAAATAAGTTTGCAAGTCAACCAGTTGCTATGTATAAGTTTTTTTTTTTTTTTTTTTTTTTAAATACTTTTATTTATTTATTTTTATGTAGTGCTGAGGATCGAACACAGTGCCTAACACATGCTAGGCAAGTGCTCTACTGCTGAGCTACAGACCCAGCCCAAGGTTTGTTTGTTTGTTTTGTTTTTTCTTTCTTTTCTTTTTCAGTATTAAGGATTGAACCTAGGGCCTTGAGTGCTCTACCACTGAGCTATATCCCCAGCCCTATTTTATATTTTATTTTGAAGCCAAGTCTTATTAAGTTGCTGAGGCTGACTTTGAACTTGCAATCTTCCTGCCTCCTGAGAAGCTGGAATCACAGGTGTGTGTGCAAGCACACCTAGTTACTTTTTTTTTTTTTTTTTTGTGGTACCGGTGATTGAACTCAGGGGCACTCGACCACTGGGCCACATCCCCAGCCCTTTTTTGTATTTTATTTAGAGACAGGGTCTCACTGAGTTGCTAAGTGCCTTGCCATTGCTGAGGCTGGCTTTGAACTCACGATCCTCCTGCCTCAGCCTCCCAAGTGCTGGGATTACAGGCATGTGCCACAACACCTGGTTACTTTTTGAAACATCTTTAGATAATACCTCCTCATCCCTAATACCAGAGTGCTCCTCTCTGGCCCCCCCCCTCCTTTTTCCCTTGACATTTGTTTGTTGAGGAAACTGGTCATTTGCCCCCTAGGGTTCTCCATTTTCTGGGTTTTGCTCTTAGTATCACTGTAGCATGTGTACTCTAACATTTTCCTCTGTCTGCTGAGAGTAACTGGTCTTGGGGCAGGGCTTACAGGGTTCAGCTTAGATATGGGGGAGCCACTCTTCAGCATTGTGAAGAATACCTGGAGGGTGTCAGGGAGCTGGAGGGTCATGGGGCCCCTGAAGGAGCCAGTGTGGTCTGAGTGCTGGGATCAGAACAGTTGGGAGGAGGACAAGTTCCAAGTCTGAGTGGCATCTCCCTGGCTTTGGGTGAGCTGGGGAGGAGGGCAGGGGGGAGGGAGAGAGTCACAAGTCTCTTTCTTTGGGTACAATTATCCTGGCGCCTGTGAGATTCTGGGGAAAGAACACAGGAACTCATGAATGTCAGGCAAGTCCTCGACACTGAGCTACATACCCAGTCCTCTTACACAGAAAACAGACTTTTTTTTTTTCTTACAGCAGTCCTGCCTTATCTGTGGGAATATGTCCCAAGAGCCCCTGTGGATGCCTGAACAGTGGCCAGTACCAAACCACATGTGAACTGTATTTTTTCCTATACACACACATGATAAATTAGCCACAGTAAGATATCAACCACAATAGCTAATAGTAAAATAGAACAATCATAAAAACATACTTTAATAAAGTTATTAAACCTTATAAATTGTTTACTTCTGGAATTTTCTCTTTACCGTTTTCAGAGTACAGTTGACTGTAGATGACAAGCTGTGGATGTGAGCCATGAATGAGGGGGAACTGCTGTGCTTTGGGGACCAGAAAAAATTGAATCTTTTCTAATTTTTGATCATGAAAACTTCCAAACTTGTAGAAATCCGAGTAGTGAAATGGTCACCATTACTGAGATCCCTTCATTAACATTTGCTAAATTTGCTTTATCTAGATATGGGTAAATAAAGACTTTTTTCTCCTTTTTTTTTTTTTTTTTTTTTTTTTTTGTGGTACCGGGGATTGAACTCAGGGGCACTCGACCACTGGGCCACATCCCCAGCCCTTTTTTGTATTTTATTTAGAGACAGGGGTCTCACTGAGTTGCTAAGTGCCTTGCCATTGCTGAGGCTGGCTTTGAACTCACGATCCTCCTGCCTCAGCCTCCCAAGTGCTGGGATTACAGGCATGTGCCACAACACCTGGTTACTTTTTGAAACATCTTTAGATAATACCTCCTCATCCCTAATACCAGAGTGCTCCTCTCTGCCCCCCCCCCTCCTTTTTCCCTTGACATTTGTTTGTTGAGGAAACTGGTCATTTGCCCCCTAGGGTTCTCCATTTTCTGGTTTTGCTCTTAGTATCACTGTAGCATGTGTACTCTAACATTTTCCTCTGTCTGCTGAGAGTAACTGGTCTTGGGGCAGGGCTTACAGGGTTCACTTAGATTATGGGGAGCCACTCTTCAGCATTGTGAAGAATACCTGGAGGGTGTCAGGGAGCTGGAGGGTCATGGGGCCCCTGAAGGAGCCAGTGTGGTCTGAGTGCTGGGATCAGAACAGTTGGGAGGAGGACAAGTTCCAAGTCTGAGTGGCATCTCCCTGGCTTTGGGTGAGCTGGGGAGGAGGGCAGGGGGGAGGGAGAGAGTCACAAGTCTCTTTCTTTGGGTACAATTATCCTGGCGCCTGTGAGATTCTGGGGAAAGAACACAGGAACTCATGAATGTCAGGCAAGTCCTCGACACTGAGCTACATACCCAGTCCTCTTACACAGAAAACAGACTTTTTTTTTTTCTTACAGCAGTCCTGCCTTATCTGTGGGAATATGTCCCAAGAGCCCCTGTGGATGCCTGAACAGTGGCCAGTACCAAACCACATGTGAACTGTATTTTTTCCTATACACACACATGATAAATTAGCCACAGTAAGATATCAACCACAATAGCTAATAGTAAAATAGAACAATCATAAAAACATACTTTAATAAAAGTTATTAAACCTTATAAATTGTTTACTTCTGGAATTTTCTCTTTACCGTTTTCAGAGTACAGTTGACTGTAGATGACAAGCTGTGGATGTGAGCCATGAAATGAGGGGGAACTGCTGTGCTTTGGGGACCAGAAAAAATTGAATCTTTTCTAATTTTTGATCATGAAAACTTCCAAACTTGTAGAAATCCGAGTAGTGAAATGGTCACCATTACTGAGATCCCTTCATTAACATTTGCTAAATTTGCTTTATCTAGATATGGGTAAATAAAGACTTTTTCTCCTTTTTTTTTTTTTTTTTTTTTTTTTTTTTTTGTTCTGAGCCATTTGAAGTGAGTTGCAGACATCATGACACTTTATTTCCCACCTTGTCAGCATGTGACTCCTAAAAATGGCCCTCCCCCATGTGACAACACGAGCAGAAGTCAAACATGCGGCACCTGAGCTCATGTGACTTGAGCCCCTGCAGTGGCCGGGCCAGGCCACTCTTGCTGTCTCCTGACCCTCAGACGCACAGGCAGTAGGCACACATTCTCCATACCTCAGACAAGAGGAAGTGGACTCTGAGTGGTGAAGTGACTTGCCCAAGGTCACATAGCTTCACAGTGTGACAGTCAGCCTCCCATTGTGCTCATTGAGGTCCTGCGACCGGCAGCACCTTGGAGTGAGCCCTTCCCAGGCCTGGGCAGGGGGAGTATAGTCTGAGGAAGAGGTTAGCACTGTGTTTTCCATGTCCATGAGCCAAGGTGCAGAATGGCAAAAAGGACTTCTCAAGTCACACACGTGAGTGAACAGGGCCAACTCTCCAGTCCCTGTCCTCTCACCCCCACAGCCCACCAGCTGGCCCTCACTACTGTCTGTTAGGGCAGAGGGCAGGCTGGTGGCTCCCGTGAGGATCTAGCTGGACATGGGGATTATGCCAGAAGGAGAGGCGACATTTGGAAAAAGTGGGGCTGGGCACCTAGAATCCGTGAACAAATGGCTTGATCTCTCCGATGCTCAATTGCTCCCCAACCTACCTGCAAGGCTTATTTTGAGGTTCAAATCAGGTGATGCACAGTGCCTGGCACGTGGCACTCACTCTTTAAATGTTTCCATTTCCCTATCCCCCCTCTCTATATCCCATTGCACTTAGCAGGCACTCAATCAATGTGGAATTCACCAATTCAGTTGGCCACTATTTATTGAGGACCCACCCTATGCATTGTGCCAGGCCCTTGGGCTGGGGGTGTGGCTCAGTAGTGGTACAGCGCTTGCTCCACAAAACCAAGCCAAAAAGGAAACAGAAGCACGTGGCTCTTTCCTGGGGGAGCTCTGGCCCCGGGAGACTGGTCAGCTCACTGGGAGGGTTGGAGGGTGAGCCTCACGGGGCTGCCCTATGGAGCAAACCATGGAGCCAAGAGTAGAAAGATGCTCAGCTCCAACTGAAGCAGGGAGTGGGGCAAGGAGGGAGACGAGGGACACCAGGCCACTTCTCCTGGCCTCAGCTTGCCTACCTGTGAATTGGGTGCCCACACTGTCTCCCTGGCCTGCTTTGAGGACTCTATGACATCACAGATGGGAATACCTCCTGCAATCCCTGAAGTCCCTTCTGCCAGTTCCCTCCAGCAGAGCTACTGTGAGTCCCTCCCCTGTCCCCTCTGGAAGCCTCACCTCCTGCTTTCCTCTCCCCAGTGTTGGACAAGTGGTGAATATCAAGGCCAAGGTGAACCGGGCCTTCAATTCCAGCATGGAGGTGTGTGGGCCGGCCCTGCCTGGGGTTAGGGTGGGCCTTCCTCCCTCCCATTCCTCTCAGCTCCAGCCCAAGCACACTGAGCTGCAGAGACCTGGTTGGGGCAGCAGAGTTCTGAACTGACTGGCAGGGCTAGGAGGATCCTAAGAGCTTCCTGTCCATCATCCCATAGCATAGACGGTAGAACTGAGGACCACCAGTTTTGCCTTAGGTCACTGAGCCACATGGTTTCCAGTGTGGGACGTGACTTCCGCCCCCTGGCCCAGGCCCTCTTTGGCAGCCGGGTGGTTGTGGGGATGGAGGGAAGACAGCGGCTGTCTGATCCCGGAGGCAGAGGGCCCACAGTGGAAGAGCGTTGGGCTTCCACTGTTAGCTTACCTCCCCTGGCCTCTGTCTCCTCATCTGTGAAATGGGAACATGGTCCCTGTGTTGCAGGGGTGTGGGACAGGGGTGTTGTGTGGTGATGCATGTGGCCCTGTGCTCTGCCGGGGACTCCACTTCCTCCCTATGGGCTGCAGGCCCAGGCAGCCTCATCCAGCTGAGACACCAAGGCTGGGACAGCAGAGCCGTGACTATGCCCCTGGGCACCCCTTAAGGTCCTGCCCAGGCACCCCCCAGGTGTCCATCCTTTGACTTTTACCTACCAAAGCCCTTTTGTGGACACAGTCTCATTTTAGTCTTCTCAGTAGTTCTGAGAGTGCCCCTATGATCACTTGCATTCTACAGATGAGGAAACCGAGACTCAGAGAAGGGAAGTGACATGCCAAGGTTCTCCAGGGAGCTGGGAGCAGAGTCAGAACCAGCCACAGGTCTACGGCTGAGACCTGGTGGGGGATACGAGAACCCCAGAGGCCCAGATCTTCCTGTCTTGTCCAGCTTGGGGCCTCGAGTTGATGGGCTGTTTCCTCCCTCCCCCTATTCCCATCTCACCCTTCCTCTCCAGGTAGGCATCCAGGTGGCCTCTGAGGACCTGTGCTCTGAGAAGCAGTGGAATGTGTGCAAGGCCTTGGCCACCTTTGTGGCCCATCGGGAACTTACCAAGGTAGGTGCCTGCCCCCCTCAGTGCTGCCTGTCCGTGCTGGGCCCAGGCCACAGCCCTGGGAGAAAGGCTCACTGCCATCCAACCCCGGGCACCCCCCGCCTCCACACCCCTCTCTGCAAATCTCACGCAAAGAAATTCCGTCAAAACGTTCCTCATGTTTACAATGACCGCTCTATTCCCTGGGACTTTGCCCAGGAGGGGAACTGGGGAGCCATTGGGAGGATGGATATGCTATACCAGGTGAAGGTGGGACCAGGAAGGTGGCCTCAGGAGAGGAGACTGCCTCTTACCCACCAGATCCAGGCCTAGTTGGTGCCAGCCTCAGGCATGCCATGGTCGGGGAGACAGGCCTTGTGCTATTTCAAGAGACTTGTTCTGAGCACCTGTCACCTGTGCCCTGGCCAACAGGTGAAGCTGAAGCAGATCACTCCACGGACAGAGGAGGAGAAAACCGAGCACAGCGTCGCAGCTGAGCGCCGGCGCCTGCGGCTGGTCTACGCGGACACCATCAAGGGCCTCCTGGCCAACTGCGCCATTCAGGAAGGTGAGCAGCCCACCCTGGGATCCTGCCGTGTCCTGCTATCCCTGTGCTGGGCCCCCACTGGGCAGCGAGGAAGGGAGCCTCCCAAGGACTTCTGCCCCTGGTGGCCTCAGGCCTGGCTAGCCTTCTTGGCCTCCTGGGCTCCTCCAGAGAAAGGAAGTTCTTGAGCCTCTTACCCAGTGCCCAGGTCCCCAGTACACAGGAGCCCAGAGCCCAGGAGCCCAGTGCCCCGGAGAGCCATGGAGCTGGCGATGGAAAATGTTGGCCACAAAGTGCACTTTGAATCTCTAGGAACCAAGGTGTTTAGGAAGGTAGTGTTGAGCTAGGACTCAAAGACTGTAGGATTTTAAAAAAACATCTGTGTATGTGTGTGTGTTTTATCTCCCAAAGGATATAGATTTAAAAAAAAAAAAAAAAAAAAAAAAAAAAAAAAACAAAGACTCCCTCCTATCCCAGAAAATTTTTTCTTGAGGTACTAGGAACTGAACCCAGGGGTGCTCTACCATTTAACTTTATCCTCAGCCCTTTTATTTTGAAATAGGGTCTCACTGATTTTTTGAGGCTGGCCTTGAACTTGTGGTCTTCCTGTCTCAGCCTCCCCAAGTTGCTGGGATAAAAGGTGTACACCACTGTGCCCAGCTGTTAGCCTGTTTTTTTTTTTTTTTTTTTTTTTTTTGTACTGGGAATTGAACTCAGAGTCACTCAACCACTGAGCCACATACCCAGCCCTATTTTATATTTTATTTAGAGACAGAGTCTCACTGAGTTGCTCAGCTTCTTGCCGTTGATGAGGCTGGCTTTGAACTCGCAATCTTCCTGCCTCAGTCTCCTGAGCCCAGCTTGTTACTTGGTTTTTATACCTTTCAAGAAGTATTCCCTTCATATTTAAGCATAGCGTGCATTATTCAGCACTCTACTTTTACCAAAAAGGGAACATGTAGGACACATTGTGCTGTGTGTTGGTCCCCGCCACCCCACATCTCTAAGATTTCCAGAGGTTAGTCTACATCGGCACATGAAGACCTCCTTTGGAGAGATGAAGGAAGGTGTTCCGGACAGCACAGTCCAGCAAAGGCCTGGAGGCAACCTTGAATTATTTTTACCAACCTCAAGAATGTTTAAATGCAAGGTCTTTCTTAAAACTTAATGGATTTGGGCTGGGGCTGTAGCTTAGTGGTACTACGTGTGAGGCCTTGGGTTTGATCCCCAGCAGCACATTAAAAAAAACTAAACAAACAAAATAAAGGTATTGTGTCCATTCACAACTAAAACACACACACACACACACACACACACACACATACACACACACACACACACAAACAAACAAAAACATAAGGGATTTGAGGACAAATAAAAGGTAATTCAGCTGCCCAGGTAGCGAGAGCAGGTAGAAGTCGCTAACCCCAGTGAAAACAGGACACTGAGCTTGGAATTCCCAGCCCTTCCCATTGGCCTCCTTACATCCATCCATCCCACCGCAGCCTCCTGGGCCCCTCCTGTCCCTCTGGCCAGTCCAGATGCCTTTGCCTGACATGGTGCGGTCCCTTTACTTGTTCCAGCTCCAGCTAAGCAAAGTCCTCTTTGCATCCTGCCAGAGTCCTGCCTATCCCACCTGCAGATCTGGGCTTGGGTCATCCTCAACTCCTGCCTCCCTGCCCCCCAGCCCGTCTGTGGCGTCTTGAAGAACCTGTCAGCCCAGTGAAATGCCTCTCCTCTTGTGGACCCTCCCTGCAGAGGGCTCTCTCCATGGGACCAGGGAGACAGCTGGCACCACCTCGGGCTGGGAGGGGCGTGTCAAGCCCAGAAGCCCAAGGCCTCCCTCACACTCTGGCCTCTGCTACTGAGGGCATCCTGCGGCCATGGCTGCAAGGACAGGGAATGGTCAGGGCAGAGAGTGGAAGAGCTTCTCTTTCTGAGGTGTATCCACTGAGTTTGGAGCTGAGCCCTTGGTGACCATCCCCACAGTTCACCTTCAGAGAGTCGCGTGGGTTGGCACCTGCCCTTTACAAGGCAGCAGCTGAGGGTCCTTCATTTTCCCAAGGTCATACAGCCTCTGTGGGGTGGAGCTGGGGTTCAGACCAGATGTTCTGGCCTCTTCCTGGAGACAGGCTCATATCCCTCCTAAGTGGCCTTCCGCCTCTCACCCAGGGGCCCCTGCGCCTCGTTTCCTTGTTGCTTAACAAATTGAAGATGCTGGGTGGCTGCAGGGTGGGGTGGGATCCCAGGGCTGCAGGGGTGGGTCTTCCCTGGTGGCCTTCTCACCTCCCTGCCTCCTTCCCCCTGCCCCCTCCCCGGCCAGATCTGGACAGCAGGGACTGCAGCTGCATGGTGCCGGCGGAGAAGACCCGTGTGGAGAGCGTGGAGCTGGTTCTGCCCCCCCATGCCAATCACCAGGGCAACACCTTTGGGGGTCAGATCATGGCCTGGATGGAGAATGTGGCTACCATTGCAGCCAGGTGGGGCCTGGCCTCTGCTCGCCTTCCTCCTCCTCTCCTTGGTGCTGCCTTGGCTGGGAACCCTCGCTGGCACTGCCATCCAAGGCCTCAGTAGCTTGGCTTTTCATTGGGGTAACCCAGGGTTTTTGGACTCAGAGAACCAGAGAGAAACGGTTTCCTGTGAGCTGACCATTCTTCCCACCACTCAGAGTCTACCACGTCCCCAGCCTCCTGGGAGCCACCAAGCCCTGGCCAGGCCCTACAGCCTCCCCTGGATCTGGCCCTGCCAGCTTCTCCTAACAGTTTGCACGCCCTTTAAATCAGGCTGTCCTTTAAATCAGGCTGTTGCTGTCACCTTTCCCAGCTCTGCCTTCCTGGCCCTGGGCTGTAATCCTGCTGTAGCCTCCTGCCATGCAGCCCCCAGGGTGCTGTGTGAACCTCCAGCCACCTCCCCGTCAAGGCCACCTCTGCCTGTTTCCTTCTTCCTGGTGGTGATAACAATTCCTGTTCTCCGGTAACCCCTGTACCTGTCCAGGGCTTGCTCTACTCTAAATATCAGTTTTTCTTTTTAAATAGTTATGATAACTGACATTCACTAGTGGACACTCTCCTATCTCCCCGAACATACTTGCTGTCCCCTCTGCCAGGCGTGTCCTCCCAGCCCATGCCCTCCCCCGGGCCGATTCTTCCTCATCCTTACAGCCTGGCTCAGGTGGCCCTGCTCCATGCTAACCTGGGGGAGAGGTGCTGAAGCAGTGCCACTTGGGGCAGCCCTTGACTGTGAGAGCAATGAAATCTCGAGGAGGAGGAGAGTCTGGGTGGTCAGGGAGGGCTTTTTGGAGGAGGAGTGCTTCAGTGGTGCTTTGAATGACAGGTAGCTCTGGGAGAGAGGGGCTTAGCAGGTACTAAGGTGTAAACGTTGGGAGGAAGATAGGGAAGGGGCTTTCTTCTGTCACCTAAACTCAGCTCCTTTCTAGCCACTCACCTAGACCTCAGCATTGTAAGCTGTGAAATGGGACTTGGTGCAGAACTGTCTCTGGGTTGGGTTAGAGGGTGATACTTCTGGCCCCAGGATGAGTCTGGGTGTGGGGGTGGTGCTCAGGCTGGTGCAGGGGACTGAAGCCCTGGGGGACACGTCTCCTGTCTCCCCACTCCCTTCCCCTCAGCCGGCTCTGCCGTGGGCACCCTACACTGAAGGCTATTGAGATGTTCCACTTCCGAGGTCCGTCCCAGGTTGGGGACCGTCTGGTGCTCAAGGCCATCGTGAACAACGCCTTCAAGCATAGGTGAGGAGCTGGGCTGGGGGGCTGAGGGTGCTCCTGACCCTGCAGAGGAGCTTAATGCAAACCTGCCAGGACCTTCCCTGTCCACCCAGCTGCTGGTCCCTCCATGTCACCCGAGTGCCGCTCCAGTGTCCCCTCCCCTGGAAGCTTCCCTGGCTCCACTGCTGCCCAGCCTGGCAGGGTCAAGGGTCCCCTGTCTGGGCTCTCCAGGCGCTGTGCTTCCTGCCATCTCGAATCACACTATGTGCTTAGTAGTCTCCCTCCTGCTGTGGCCCTGGGCTGGCCATTGAGGACGTGCAGATCGGGGGCCACTTTGAGCCAGTGTTTGGCTGTTGGTCAGATCCTCTCCCACCCACTTCATTAGACAGGTGATCCCCAGGGTTCTTACCTTTGGAACGAATTCTACCACCTATTCCCATGGAAGCTGGTTTTGGATGTGTATGTTTTGATGATTTCAGAAATCATAGAGTGATCATTAAAAGTGAGGGATTTGGAGCCAGCCTGTCAGGCTTCAAGTTTGGCTCCACGTCTTACTACTGGCTGTGTGACCATGAGGAAATTGTTTAACCTCTCTGAACCTCAGTTCTTTCACCCATAAAAGGTCACCAAACTCTTTCATAGCTGTGAGGATTTACTAGAGGAGGAACACCATAGAAAAGGTTCAGTGAAGGTCTGCTGCCACTGCTGCTAGCTGTTGTCACCTGTGTCTGACCAGCAGCACCTGCTGCTGTGCAGGGAAAGCCCTTTCCTAGGAGCTGCGAGGTCTGGTTCTCGTCCAACTTCTCTTCCTGCCTGGCTCCAGGACCTTGGGCGAATGATCGCCCTGTTCTAGGTCTTGGTTTCTCATCTGTGTAAGGTCCTCATTCTGCAGCCTTCGACTTCCTGCCAAGGGGATGTTTGGTAATTAATAAAGAAGATACAGGTGGATGGCAGCGACCGAGCTGGCCGCGCCTGGCTGCGGGGGCACCTGGGAGACTGTAGAATGGCATTTCCTCCAGTGAGGTGGTCCAGCTCCACCTCTCCTAAGGACCCTTTACAACTGCTTCTGTGTTTGTAGCCTCCTCCCCTGCTGTGAGCCCTCGAGGCACTGACCGGACAGGTCCACCCGTGTCTGTCTCACAGGCTGGGCCGATGCTCTGTGCCCTGTAAGCACTCTATAAACACTGATGGAAGGGGACACTTCTAGGTTCCTGCCAGTGGGACTCTGATCCAGGTTGCTGGAAAAGCTGCAGGAGAGTGTGCACAGGCGCGTGTGCATGTGTGTGTTCCCTTCCCCCCAGCATGGAGGTGGGCGTGTGCGTGGAGGCCTATCGCCAGGAGGCTGAGACCCACCGGCGGCACATCAACAGCGCCTTCATGACCTTTGTGGTTCTGGACGCAGATGACCAGCCCCAGATGCTGCCCTGGATTCGGCCTCAGCCTGGGGTAAGCGGGGCAGCACTGTGCCCCCCACGAGCTCCCTCCCTTCCTCTCTGCCTCCGACAGGCCTGGGGACTGAGGGGCCCAGTCCTGGTGCTCTGCTGGGGAACAGCCAGCTCTGAGCGCCTGGCCGTGACCCTGGGATGCCCCTGGTGAAGGCACATGGGGCAGGGCTTGGATTGGGTGTCTGGGTCTGGCTGGTGTGGGTGTTCAGGGGCCCGCAGGCGCCTGCAGAACTGGGACGAGGCCTGGGTTTGGGGTCAGAACCTCACCTCGTCATATTCTGATGGTGGCCTCCTGAGCTTTCAGCCCTGTCTAGAAGATGGGCGTATCTGCGTTCCCAGGGCTGTGGGCTCCCGGGCGCCTGGCTAAGCCTGGAGACACTCAGGGAGAGGCGACCCTCAGGATGAGGGGACAGGAGAGGGAGAGGCACAGGGTGAGGGTCAGGGGCCTCGACTCAAAGGCTGTCTGTTCAAAAATGCGGCTTGTGCTTCTCGTGGGCCAGGTCAGGTGACCTTGTAAAGGCCGCCCTGTCTCTCCAGGCAGGTCCCCTGCCCTGCCCTGCCTGCCTGTCTTACAGGGGAGCAGGGGCTGCAGAAACCAGGAGTGGCTGGAGGTGGAGGGTCCAGCCTCGGGTGGGGGCTGCAGCCTTTGGTGCTCACGAGTGGGGACTTAGGAGGTGGGCTCCAGGCCAGGCCATCTGAGCTCCCACCCCCCGACTCCATGACCTTGGGCAGCCACACAGCTCTGAGCGTCAGTTCCCTCCTATATAAAATGGGTGGACTGTGTCCCAACCTTGGGGTTGCTCTAGGAGTAGATGGAATTTGCAGGGGGAGTACGTGGGCCAGGGGCTGGTTCACAGCAAGTGCCCAGTAAGTGTGGGTTCCAGTGACCACTGCAGGTGCCCTCTAAGGATCTATATCTCCCAGATGAGGAAACTGAGGCCCAGTGAGGGGAGATGGTGTCCCCAAGGCCACTCACTGCTGTGGCCCAGTGCCCTTGAACTTTCCTGGCTAGGATCTTTTGACTCCAGCTGCCCCGGTGAGACATGAGCTCCACTTTAGGCTCCAGAGCCTCTCCTGGTCTGTGGACCGGTAGGGGCAGAGTTGGGGTTAGCTGGTTGTGCCACCCACCCCACACCTGTCCCTGCTTCCTTCCCAGGAGGGTGAGCGGAGGTACAGAGAGGCCAGTGCTAGGAAGAAGATCCGCCTAGACAGGTGAGTGGGGGCTCACGGCAAATTTCAGGGTTGTGTGCTGCTCCACTGACCCCAGGACCCTTGACTCCCCTCAAGGCTGCTCATGGGATGAGCCATTTGTTTTTGGCCCCATTTATACAGTGGTCTTATGGCCCATTATAGGGGTAAGGACAATGAGGACACAGGGGTTAGGTGGCTTGCCCTGGGATACAGATAGGTATCATTACAGTTGGCATTTGAACCTGGCCAGGCCTGGGTGATTTTTTTTTTTTTTTTTTTTGGTACTTAGGATTGAACTCAGGGGCACTCAACCACCGGGCCACATCCCCAGCCCTTTTTTGTATTTTTATTAGAGGCAGGGTCTCACTGAGTTGCTAAGTGCCTCGCCATTGCTGAGGCTGGCTTTGAACTCACGATCCTCCTGCCTCAGCCTCCCAAGTGCTGGGATTACATGCATGTGCCACTGCGCCTGGCTTTTTAAAAAAATATATTTTTAGTTGTTTATAGACCTTTATTTTATTTACCTATTTATATGTGGTGCTGAGAATCGAACTCAGTGCCTCACACGTGCTAGGCACTGAGCCACAAACCCAGCCCCAGGCCTGGGTCATTTTAAATCCTGTATTCATCCCATCAACCCTGAGGTCTGTGTGTCAGATGAAGAAAGATTTAGCTGAGCGTGGTGGTGCACGCCTGTAATCCCAGTGACTGGGAGGCTGAGGATCTCAAATTAGAGCCCAACATGGGCAACTTAACAAGACCCTGTCGCAAATAATAAAAAAAATATAAAGGGACTGTGGACTGTGGATGTGGCTCAGTGCTAGAGAGCCCCAGGGTTCAATTACAATAAAACTGCTGGGCACAGTGGCACTCACCTATAATCCCAGCAGCTCAGGAGGCTGAGGTAGGAGGATCGCGAGTTCAAAGCCAGCCTCAGCAAAAGCAAGGCACTAAGCAACTTAGTGACACCCTGTCTCTAAATAAAATACAAAATAGGGCTGGGGATGTGGCTCGTGGTCAAGTGTCCCTGAGTTCAATCCCTTGATACCTCCCCAAAATAAATAAATAAACAAACAAAATAAAAAAGGTCTAGGGATATGGCTCAGAGATAGAGAGCTTTGGGGTTCAATCACCAGTACTGAAAAAAAAGAAAAAAGGTTCTGAGAGGGGGCGTCACTGCTGGTGACGGGAACCCTGGTGTGACTGCGGGCAGAGCAGCACTTTACACACGGAGTGCTGTAAGCCTCGGGGGTCACAAGGGGGTCACAGGCCGTGGCTAATAAGAAAGTGGCCATTGTTGGCGTGCTCACCATATGCCAAGCTCTGTTCTCTTGCAGAGCCCCACAAGGCAGATGTGACTATTGATCCCATTTCCCAGAGGAGGACACGGAGGCCTAGGGTGGAGTTGCTCAGCAGGGACATGGGACAGAGCCTCAGACCTTGCTCTCCCTCACAGCCTGGTCCCCTTGGGCTCCTTAGGGCCCTGGCTGAGGTCCTGGGCTCTCAGCTGCTCTTGTCTGCGTGTCGCACAGTCCAGTCTCCGTAGCCAGACAGGACAGGAGTGCCTGACCCCTCTGGGTTCTGCAAGGGGCCCAGCAAGCGGCAGTGAAGTCTGTGGAGGGTGATGGCCTCCTCTTCCCTCCCTGCCAGGAAGTACATTGTATCCTGCAAGCAGGCGGAGATGCCCCTCTCTGTCCCCTGGGACCCTAGCAACCAGGTAAGGCCCTCTGCTCCAAGGGGACAGCCCTCAGGCCCGCCAGGGTCCCCTCACCCTCCCCATTGGAGGGAGACCTGAAGGGAACAGGGCTAGGGAGGCCCACGCCCCGCGTGGTGGTCTGCGAGGGGCTTGCCTGTGTGCCCTGCTTGGCAGGAGGGAGCTGAGGCCCCAGAGCAGCTTGTCTGGGTCAGAACCAGCTGCACCTCCTTCCCCAAGGCCTGAGGCTCTCCCCACCCCAGCATGGCCTTGGCCCAGGAGCCCTAGGAGGGGAGGGCAGCCTCTGTGCGCTCTTCCAGGTGTACCTAAGCTACAACAACGTGTCCTCGCTGAAGATGCTCATGGCCAAGGACAACTGGGTGCTGTCCTCGGAGATCAGCCAGGTAGCTGACCTGCCCACCCATGTTTCCTCTCCCCACTGAGTGGCCAGAGGAGGCTGGTGGCAGGCGACAGGACCTCTCAGGCCACTTATGGCAGAAGGGATTTCTTCAAAGCAATTCAATGAGACCATGAAACCAACCCAGTTCTAGAAACATGCCTGTCCCCAGGGCCTGGCGCGGAGCAGCCCCAGCCCCTCTCTCCTGCCTGCAGGTCTGCTGCTCTCCACCCAGCCGCCCCCCCACCCCTCCCCCTGCCCCCCCCAGCCACCCCCCGCCCCACCCAGCCGTGCCCCCCCACCCATTCTATAGTGAGTCACCGCAGGGGTGAGGGAAGTGGAGTGGCATGGGCTGGGGGGACACCCGAGCTCTGCCACGCTTACCTGCACCTTGGACAGATCACTTGCCTACCTGTGATGTGAGGAGTCACAGGACACCTGGCTCTGAGGAGTCACCGCATCGCTACCTTAATCAGGCACTGCTTAAGACGTTCCGGTCCCTTTGTGCTGACTTTGGTCAGAGATCCATTTTGTGGGATGCAGCTGAGGCTGAGAGAGGTTTAGGCATTAGTTCACAGTCACACAGCAAGTCAGCGGCCACCCTGAGCTTTCAGCCCCTGCCCCCAGCATCCTAGGCAGCACCCCACCACCCAGCATGGTCTGGGGAGGAGGTGCAGGGCTGAGGCTGCCCTTGGCCCACAGGTCCGCCTGTACAGCCTGGAGGAAGACAAGTTTTTCTCCTTCCATCTGGAGATGGTGGTGCATGTGGACGCAGCCCAGGCCTTCCTGCTGCTCTCGGACCTGCGGCGCAGGCCAGAGTGGGACAAGCACTACCGGTGAGGGCCTGGGGGCTAGCCAGGCAGGGTCCTCTCAGGATGGGCCCCAGCTGGCCTTCAGTGGGACTGGGAGTGGGGTGGAGGTCTGTCCTCGTGTTGGGTGGGGTCAGGATCCTAGGCATTTTGAGCCCTCAGGGAAGAGACTGAGCCTGGGATTGGACTTGGAGGCCTGGATTTAAGTCCTGTTTCTCCCCCAACTAGCTGTGTGACTTGGGGCCACACTTCCTTTCTGGCCTCAGTTTCCTCCCTCTTAAAATAGGTACTTGGGATGGGAGTCATGGATTTATACTCAGGGACAGAGGATATTCAAACCACATTCTGTGGAGTTGTGCTCCAAGGGGGCCCAGGGATTGCTTGGGATGAGGCTGGGAGGCTGAGGAGTAGTGGGGCTCCCTCCCAGGTTTAGGCCATCTATATAAAGTGGCCAACTTGCAGAACTTAGTTTGCAAATTTTTTTAAAGTATGTACATGAATGTTACTTTTATTTATTTATTTATTGTTGGTACCGGGGATTGAAATCAGGGGCACTCGACCACTGGGCCACATCCCCAGACCTTTTTTTTTTTTTTTTTTTTTTGTATTTTATTAGAGGCAGGTTCTCACTGAGTTGCTTAGGGCCTCACCAAGTTGCTGAGGCTGGCTTTGAACTCATGATCCTCCTCCCTCAGCCCCCCAAGCTGCTGGGATTACAGGTGTGCACCACCGTGCCTGGCTAATGTTACTTCTAAATGTAGTGATTGACCATGAATGTTATTCCTTTGAATACATTTGTTTCCCAAATTTACTGATTCTTCGTATATCTTTATTCCCCACCAAGCAAGCAGGAATTTTTTTAAAAAGGAAGGTGAGAAAAAGACTCAGAGCTCCTGGCGTGGAACTCCTGGGAGGGGCAAGAGTGCCTGATTCTTTATGTATCTTCTTGAATGTAGCTAGAGAAGACAAATACTTTTTAGGAAAATAGCCAAGATGTCAGTGCTTACTATAGGAAAATTAATGTTTAAACTGGTGTTTTTTTTTTTCAAGGCCCTCAAGGCATTTTCTGTTATGTCAACACCCTAGGTTTGGGGGTCTTTGGTCACCTCTCCAATGGCTTCCATGAGGAGCCACCATAAGGAGGGCCTGTGTGTCTGGCAATTCAGGGAGCTGTCACTTGGCAAGTTGATTTTTTTTTTTTCTTGAGGTGCTGGGGGCCAAACCCAGGGCCTCATGCATGCTAGGCAAACGCTTTTTCACCGAGCCCTACATAGCTCCAGCTCACAGTTATTTCAGACAACTTGGCTTTCCTCTTCCTACCTGGTCTGCCTGCCCCAGGCTGGCCTGCTTGGCAGCATGGAACCTGCTGAAGAGCTCTTCACAGGAAGGGCAGTGCTGCTCTAAAGAGCCCAGGCCTGCTGGGGGCACTCTGGGAGACTGCAGCTGGTGGGTGGTGGGTGTGGGGAGGCGGGGTGTTGGAGGAGGTGGAATCTCGATACTTGATGGCATCTGCCATGGAGGGGGGGGAAGTCCCCTGAGGGGAAAGAGAACCTCCAGCCTGCTTCCCTTTCCCCTGCCCACAGCTACCCCACTCCCAAGACAGCCTCCCAGTGTAGGAGGAGAGCCAGGGAGGTGGTGGGTCTGGACATGGCTGTACGTGTCTGTGTGGTTGTCCTTGTGTTGCCGTGAGCCTGCGTGCATGTACCTGGGTGTGTGTGCACCCTGTGCCTGGGGTTCCAGTCCTGCTGCCTGGAGGCTGAACATCCCAGTCCTGTGTCCCTCTGAGTTCTACAACTAGGGACAGGTTATTGCCCTGTCTCAGCCCCTCGTCTATAAAGTGGGGGTTCTGAGTGTGCCTACTGCACAGGGCCATGCCAGAGACATGATATGCATATGGCCCTGAAAATAGTACCTGGCATACAGTGGGTACACACTAAATATTAACCACAACTGCCCAGACTTCACACCTCTGTGGGATATGCAGATGTGCACAAATGTGTTCACAGGTATCGACCTGTGTCTGTCACATGTGTGCATGGGTTTATATGTGGCTTTGTCCCTGTGTATTTGCTTGTGTGTCTGTGTCTGTGCCTACATGTGTCCTTGGCTGGGCCTTCAGGCCCTCGTCTGGGTCCTGCTGAGCAGTGCAGGGATGAGTGTCCATCACAGAAGCTCCTGAGGGCAGCTGCGGCATGTGGGGCCCAGCAGACCCACTGTCCCCCAGGAGCTGGGGTGGCTCCCTGGGCTCTGATCTCTGGCCTCCCCCAGGAGCGTGGAGCTAGTGCAACAGGTGGACGAGGACGATGCTATCTACCATGTCATCAGCCCTGCCCTTGGTAGTGATGCCAAGCCCCAGGACTTTGTGATCCTGGCCTCACGGCGCAAGCCTTGTGACAACGGGTAGGTGCCTGCCTTCTGGGGATGCAATAAGGTGGCCAGCTTGGGAGGCCTTGTCTCCCTCCCCAGGGAGAGGGCATCAACCTAGAGTCAGAGCTCTGCTTCCCATTGGTTGTGGGATCCCAGGCCCCACTAGATTTTTTTCCATCTTACTGTGGGTAAGATGGAAAACAAAGGCCTACACTTCATCTTGTGTCACCTGTGCCCTAAAGCAGGGCCCTCTATGGCCTGGGTGGCCAAGGCCACCTCACTCAAGGCCATGGATAAGGGACTTCTCGTGTGCACTCCTTGGACTCTCCTCTAGAAGCCTTTGTGACTGGAGGGCTGTGAACTGTCAGCTCTGCCACTGGTGGGGAGGCCAGGGTAGGAGGTGTCACTTCTGCTCTAGACGGGGGGGGGGGGGGGGGGGGGGGGGGGGGGGAGGCCGGAGGATGACTAAACTCCCATGCAGCTCTTCCCCTACCCGTCCACAGTGGGGGGACTTTTCTAGGCAGCCCCCAGGGGGTGATGTAGCTGCCTCCTCTCTGTAACCTGGCCTGGAGCCAAAGCCAGCTCAGGCTTTGGGGGATGGGGCGGACCCTCCCTTCTGTGGCTGATACCTGCCCCCCTCTGCCATTCCCCCACTCCAGGGACCCCTATGTCATCGCGATGAGGTCAGTCACACTACCCACACACTGTGAGACACCGGAGTACCATCGTGCGGAGACCCTCTGCTCAGGCTTCTGCCTCTGGCGCGAGGGGGATCAGTTGACCAAGGTGAGGCCTGGCATCCTCTCTCCCTCCCTCCCGGCTCCACCCCAACAGCATTGTTTTGAACTATACTGAGCTCAGTGCTGCTGGGCTAGGGCAAGTCCAGACCTGGGCCCCTTCCCAGCATCCTCCTTCTCCCAAGGAGGCTGAAGAGGAGGAGGCTGCATTAAGATCTGATGGGTGCGCCTGAGGGAGAGCCTGGAGAAAGCTCTGGATGCCCACAGCAGAAGCCAGATTCTGATCTAAAAATTCATCTCATTATTTATTTACTTGTATACTTCTTGTCTGGGAAGGCTTTATATGGCTCTGAGGCCCATAAAACTCAGCAAGCGTTAATCGAAAAGGTGGGGAGGAGGCTGAGAAAGGGGGGACTGTGGCTCCCCCACTGGCTCACAGCTCCTGTGGGGCCCTGCAGCTCCAGCCTAGCCCTGAGCCTCAGCCCACTCAGCCAGCGTTTGCTATGTTAACTCGCTGGAGCCAACAGGCTCAGAGGGGCCTATGCTCGAGGCCGAAGTCCAACAGCCCCAGAGCACCTTTATTTTTATTTTTATTTTTTTAAATATTTATTTATTTACTTTAGTTGTACACAAATTGTAATGATTTATGTTTACGTGGTGCTGAGGATTGAACCCGGGCCGCGCACGTGCGAGGCGAGCGCTCTGCCGCTGAGCCACAACCCCAGCCCCGAGCACCTTTATTTAAGGGGGATTCTGTCTAGGTTCTGGAAACCCAGACCCTGCCCTGCACAGCCACATAGCTGATGGAAAAGATGCCCAGGGACAGTACAGTGTGTGGTGACTGGCAGCCAGAGTTGTCAGCACCCTGAGGGTCAGGGAAAACCTGCTGGAGAAGGTCGAGCCTACCAACTGACCTTCACGGCTCCAGGAGCACTCCAGGAGTGGGGCTGTATTTGCAGCTCTACCAGAAGGCGACGCCCCCCACCCCTGCCTCATGCCCCTCACCCTTTTCTGCCTCCCTGAGCATGGCTTCCCGCCCTGCAGGTGTCCTACTACAACCAGGTCAGCCCGGACTTCCTCAACTATGTGACCACCAACGTGGCCGGCCTCTCCTCGGAGTTCTACACCACCTTCAAGGCTTGTGAACGTTTCCTCCTGGACAATCGCAATGACCTGGCCCCCAGCCTCCAGACACTCTAGGCTCCTGCTCCAGCTGCCCCAAGGACTCTCGTGCAGTGTGTGGAGGAAGGCAGAGGCATTTATTTCTCCTGCCTCCTACAGGGAAGCCTGGACCAGGAGTTGGCTGGCCCGGCACCACTGGGTAGTCAGTTTCTGCCAACATCTGCCCGCGAGTCCTCGTGGTACCCCTGGGGTGGCCTGCAGTAGACTCTGGTCCTGTCCATGCCACTGGCTGCCAGCAGTCCTGCCCACACAGCTGTACAGTTGCTCCCAGCAGGACTGTGCTGCACTGTGACGGTGGCCTGGGGGGAGGCGGCCAGCAACCTGGCCACAGCTCCTGCCATGCTCTGGTCCCGTGGCCTAACTTGCAGCTGGAAGGACACAGGTTGCCAGAGTCCCTGGCAGAGCTCCAGCATATCTATGAGCAGCTGCTCCCCATAGCCACTGCCCAGCACCTCCTCGGGCCAGCTGGGTGCCACGGTTACATGGGGGAATACCTCAGCCACAGCCTTAAGGAACTCTTTGCCAGCCATGTGACCAGGGACCACAAAACTCCCATGTGAGATTGTGGCCCCGACCCACACAGGCCGAGGCAGGTGGCCGAGGGCTGAGAGGTGTGCCAGGATGGCCAGGGATGGCCGGAGGGCTGCGGGCTCTGCTATGTGCATGTGGATGCCCCAGCGCCCAGGACGCATGGCCAGCTGCAGCAGGCATGACTCCAGTGTCAGGGCAGGGCTGCCTGGGGCACGTACGATGGGCACAGGGTCCCTGGCTGCAGTTCCCTGGAGACCAACATCCAGCAGGATCATGCCTTCTCTGTCTGGAAGAGGCAAACCGTGGCTGGGATCAGGTTCCCATGGGAGCCAGAATCCCTTGTTAAAAGGGCCCGGGGTGGGGTGGCTATGGGGACAGCCTCCTCTTTGGAATCCTCTAACCTTGTTCTGGGTTCCAATTGTGGTGCCTGTTACCTGTCAAGACTAAAGTGATAAGCTGCCAGCTCAGCTCTTGGCCTTCACTTGTGACACAGACCTGGGGCAGATACCGGCTCCTCCTACAGCACGATGTAGCTGAGGACTGGGCACTGGTCTGAAGGCCAGGAAGCCCGTGCTCTTGAGACTACTGCACTCCCCCCGCCCCACCCTACTTTGTATCCAGTGTGTGGCTTACATGGGTCCACGTTGCCATGGTAACAGAGATCCAAGGTCTACCAGGCAAAGGACACCCCTGCAGGTAAGCTAGGGGCAGCAGGGCTGTAGGTAGACTTACCAGGGAGCGTAATCATTGCTGTTCTGCCATTGCCTCGCACTTCCGGGAACAGCCACTCCACGCCCAGACCATCACCTCCCGGAGGCTGGAGAGCAGGGATCAGGCTGCTGCCGGTGTAGTACACTCGTTTCCTTGTGGCATTCACTGTGGGGTCCAAAATGGTAGAGATGAAGTGGCGACCGTTCAGAGTGCATTCTGCATGCCCTGTTTCTCCCACATTCTAAGACTCTTGCTGTCATCTCCCCCTCTGATAGACTAGGAGTGATTTGCCCAAGGTCCTTCAGCAGTTACTGGATTGGCACTGGATGGAACCAGAGCTAGCTGTACCCACTGCTAGTATTCCCCGCCCTCACTTAGGTGGCTCCCACAGTGGGAACGTGTACTCTGACGGGACCCCTTGTGACTGCTCAGCTGCAGGCTCTCTCCTAGGATCAGGGTCAAGGGAACAAATTTGCATAGTAGCATCTGGATTACTAAGTGTCACCCACAGAGAGACTGTGCTACATGGAAAGTCTACAGAGTTGGAATTTGCTGAGTTCTGATAAGAGCTGTGCCTTGTAAGATCTGATGACATATAAACTCTAGCTCTTTGCACCTGTTCCCCTACCAATAAATTGGAACTCCAGCTTCATGGACATGACACTTAAATAGGATGCCATCCCAGGGGCAGGATTGCAGGAGGTACTCAGAACTTCTTCCTCCTATTCCACCCAGGACTTTCCCCTTCTGATGTCCCTCCCCGCCAGCTCTGTTCCAGGGCCCACCCAGGGGCTGCCCTATGCAGAATCCAACCCCTCCACCCTCCCCAGGCTCCCTCCTTACAGGCCAGCTGCTTGAACTGTGACAGGACAGGCTCAAAGAGGTCATAGTAGACTTGGTGGGCGGCGGTGTTGTCCCGGATGTAGAGGAGGTCATCCACTGACACGGGGTCGGAGATGCCCTGCCACAGTGTCAGGCTGTACCTGGGCACAGACAGCTGGCTCAGTGCCTGTCTGGGCCCAAGGGTGGGGCCCAAGTCCTCCAGTGACACACAGCCCCTCCTCCCTGAGTACTGCCCATTCCTGGGGGGGTGACTGCGAGGTGTCCGCCTGGAGTACCTATTTTTGAGTTCTGCCTTAGGAAAGGGACAAGGACAGAGGGGAAGGGTGCAGAGAAGAGGTCAAGTGTGAAGAGGGGAAGTGGGCCACCTTGGGACTTTTGTGGAGAGGGGCTGGGGAAGGGAGGGCTGGGCATCTGTGAGCTGGCTGCAGGGTAGGGTGGGGGTTCCTTGAGCCCTATAGGGCTGTTGTGGGCAGGGGTTATAGGCGTAATCTCTGCAGCCTCAGGGACACAGGTGGCCTATGGGAGGAAGCTGTGGGGGAGATGGATTCTGTCCATCTCAGGAGGATAAACATTCCTTAACAGGCAGACAGTTAACCCACCAATGGAAACCTGCCCTCCCCACCCCCAGAAGTAGTGAGCAGCCTGTCACCAGAGGTATACAAATAAAAGACAGGGACATTGTAGGTGTGAGCACCAGTAGGGGTTGGACAAGATGGTCTTTAGGACTTTCCAGCCTAAAGTCTGGATCAGGGATCAGGCATCTAAGCCTGGGGTGGGTTTGGAGCCAGCAGGGGCTGTGAGAGCAGCTGTGGGGGTTCACCTTTCAGATTGGCCCAGCAGCCAGCTGAAGTGGGGCCAGGCAGCCCGCACCATGACAGCCCGCACAGGGAAGGTGACCTTCTGTGGCAGCACTCCCACCAGCTCCTGCATCTTCTGCACCATGGCTTGGGTGTAGGTGCTGTTTGGGAACAGCGGCACATAGAGGGTGGTCCAGCCTGGGGACAGGGTGGCTTCAGGATACTTCTCCTGGAACAGTGCTAGGAACCTGCAGAGAAGGGAGACACTGGTCTTTGGTCCCGTCCTCTTCCCTTGTGTTCTCATCACAGGGCCTGGTGACTGTGACAGGAGGGCAGCAGCAGCACCTGGAGAACCGCAGTAATTGTTCACGGACCCACGGTGGGGCCTGCACTCTGGAGTCAGGGAAGTCTGGGTTCAGGTCCTGACTCTGACCTTGGGCTGGTCAACCTCTAATTCTCAAATAACAGCATCACTTCCCAAAAGGTAGGGCCTCTTCTTCTGTACTTGTGATTGAACCCAGGGGCTCTCTACCAATAATCCATATCCCCTTTCCTTTTTAATTTAATTTTGTGTTTTCAGATAGGGTCTCACTAAACTGGCCTTGAATTTGTGATACCCCGGCTCAGCTTCCTGAGCTTCTGGGATTATAGGCATGTGTCACAATACCTGGAAAATTTCAGATTAAAAAAAAATTTTTTTTTTAAATTATGCTCTTAAGCCAAGTGTGGTGGGTGCACGCCTGTAATCCCAGCGACTTGGGAGGCTAAGGCAGGAGGATTGTGAGTACAATGCCAGCCTTAGCAACTTAGAGTATTACTCTGTCTCAAAATAAAATATGAAAAGGGCTGGGGATGTGGCTCAGTGGTGAAGTGCCCCTGGGATCAATCCCTGGTACAGAAAAAAAAAATTGCTCTAATGCAAATTTTAACATGCAATCAATCCTGCCCTTCATCATGAGTAAAACCAACACTCCAAGAAGACTACCCATATTTCTCTTGGTCCATTGACTACATTTTCAAACTGCTGCTTTCCAAGTGTACCAGTTGGAGAAGCACAATAAACGTTGGATGGATGGATTTTTGGCTGCTTGGATGGACAGATGGGGTGAGAGAGAAATGGAAGGTAAAGAGCATGGAGCTTAGAATTGCAAAGACCTAGGTTTGAATTTTTGCTCTGCTACTAGTACGCAGTCCTTTTAACTTCCATAGGTAGTGCCTGTATTTGAAAACTGAGTATGATAGCACCTACCTCATTCTCATCGCAAGCGCTAAGTGGTACTCTTCAAGTAAAGTGCCCAGGACTCGGTTGTGAGTAAAGTCTGAAACACTGGCTCTGTCCCAGTCCCTGGCCCTCCTTCCACTAACAGCCCCAGGACATCAGCTGCAGGGGGTGCAATGGGTTACAAAGGAGGTCGGCGTGGAAGGAAGGAACAACTTGGACTTGGCCCTTGGACTTGGCCCTTGCGTAGGTAGCACTGCTAGGTGCCTGGGACATGTAATAAACATTCAACAAGTTGAGCCTCAATTATTGTGATTTTTCACATCTGTAGAATGGGGAGAAAAAAGCACTCCTCACCTAGCAGTGCTACCTACCTAAGGGCCAAGTTAAGGACATTCCTTCCTTCCATGCAGACCTCCTTTGTAACCCACTGCACACCCTGCAGCTGGTGTCCTGGGGCTGTCAGTGGAAAGAGGGGCAGGGGGCTGGGACAGAGCCAGTGTTTCAGACTTTACTCACAACCAAGTCCTGGGCTTGTCACTGTGGAGACAGAGACCACTTGGCCCTGGCTGCCCACCAGGAGTCCACAGTGGGAGTGAAAAACTTGTGAACAGTGACCATCCTGTGAGATTAGGGCTGTGTTAGGAAGAAATGTGGGAACTGTGGGACCCAGAGGAAGTCTCTTAGCAGCCTGGTGTGTTTCTGGAGGTGGTAGTGACTGGGCAGAAGCTCATCCAAAAAGGGGGAAAGGCACTCGAGGTAGAGGGAACAGCATGTGCAAGGACTCGGGTGAGACTGCATGGTGGACTGAAGGCAGACTCAAGGAAGGTTCACTAAGCTCTCCGTCCATGCTAGGTGTTGGTGGAAAAGGGCTGGACGCAGCTGGGGCAGAGAGGTGAACACTTACTGTGTGGCATTGACCTCAATTGGGAGGGGCACATTGGGGCCCCCTAGGATGTCAGCATTGATCCACACGGGCCTCCGGACTCTTCCAGCTTCTGTCAGCTGCCGCAGGAGGTCCAGGGAGGGGCCCACGGCCTTGATGCTCTTGAAGTCCAGTTTGATGCCTGTGGGGAGGAGGCAAGGGCTTGGGGAGCTGGAAGATGGGACTCCAGCGCAGAGTCACAGGTGGGGGTGTGTGAGGTGGGGGTCGGGGAGGGTGGGAAGACGGGGCAGATGGTGGCTGGGTGTGAGGACCATCTTTCAAACAGAGCCAACCCAGAGAAAGACTCGCCTCTGGAGCAGCGAGCCCCACCCGCTGTGGGCAGAAGCAGAGGCCAGCTAAGGGCCTGGGCTGGGGAGGTTGCAGAGGGGATCAGGTATCTGACGCAGAAGGGCCGCAATTCCTGGACAGGCTCAGAGGCCCCTGAACTACCAGAGCCTGCAGGGAAGTGGCTTGGCCTTCAGGACGGGGGGTGTTTGAGGGACAATCCAGGCAGAAAAGGCAGTGAGAGTGGAGGCCCGTCTTGTTCAGGGTGGTGAGGAGAGGGGGCTGGAAATTAGAAAAGATGTTGAAAGCCAGGACAAGACAATGGGGAGCCACTGAGGGTCAAAGCAGGGAAATGTTATGAAAATACTGGCCTTTTGGAATGGTCTCTGTGTGTGTGTGTGTGAGAGAGAGAGAGAAAAAGAGAGAGAGCGCGTGAGAGCGCAAGCGCGCACATGAACGTGAGCCGCAGTAGCAAGGGAAGGCCAGAGGGCTGAGTTTGGGACAGGAGCCAGTGAGGAAGGGGGTCCAGGAGAGAGACGGTATGGCTGGGACTGGAGTTAGAATTGGCAGATGCAGCGGCTGAGTGGAGGATGGGGGAGAGGGAGGACTAGGAGGGTGCCTGGGTTCTGAGTGTACCTGACACTGCGACATGGGGCAGGTGTGAAGTTCGGCTCTGAGCATCTTGTATCCAGTACTGTGGATACAGGAGGGGACGCCCTGAACACAGGTGGCACTTTGTAGTTTGCTGTGCACTGCCCTGGCCCCTCATTCACCTGTGTGTCCAGGAGAGGACACCTGGACGTGCGCTTTCACTTCCCCACCTCACCTGGTCTTCACTGAGCCTGGCTGTCTGGCACACTGAGAGGGAAAGCCAGGGCTGCGAGCAACTCATGGGGACCCCAACCCAGACCAGAGTGCTGGGGTGCTGGGGAGGGGTCCAGGGCGCACATACCCTTCAGGGAAGACGCCAGCACGGCCTCCAGCCACTGCTGCAGGGTGTTGTCACTGTAGATGGCCGGGGGATGGGCCATGATGGGGATCTCTGTCTCATTCGCAGTGTTGAGCCCTTGGACAGTGACATCTGCTTCCAAGACCATGCTGTTGCCTGTTTGAGGGTCAGAAAGCAATCCATTTTATAAAAACAATTTTTTCATCATAAAGGCATTATATATTTGTTATAGAGCATTTGAAAATACAGAAAAAACAGAAGAGGGAAATATTTAGCCACATTTCCATCATAGCTCATGTTTTAATGGATTTTCTTTTTTTTTGCCCATGGGTAGTCTTTGCAAAGTTGAAACTACCTTGCACTTATAATTTTTGGTTTTTTTCCTGCAACATTATGAGACACTTTCACAATCTTCTTTACATCTCATTAAAACAACAACTGGGTATTCCAGAGACTCAGGAGGCTGAGGCAGGGGGATCACAAGTTGGAGGTCAGCCTCAGCAACTTAGCAAGCTCAGCAACTTAGAGAGGCCCTAAGCAACTTAGTGAGACTGTTTCAAAATAAAAATGAACAAATAAAAAGGGCTGTGGATATAGCTCAATAGGAAAGCACCACTGAGTTTAATCTCTAGTACCAAAAATAAATAAAAATAATAAAAGTAACAACAAAAAAAATAGTTTAAAAACCTGGTTGAGGGTATTCTATGATGTGATTTACCATCCCCCACCCCTGAATCATTCTGTTTCTAATTTTTCGCCAATATTTTCTTTTTAAAAAAAATATTTTTATTTATTTGCTTTAGTTGTATACAGTGCCTTTATTTTTACGTGGTGCTGAGGATCAAAACCGGGCCGCACACGTGCTAAGCGAGCGCTCTACCACTGAGCTACAACCCCAGCCCCTTGCCAAGATTTTTTGATCCCTCCTTAAAAGATCTGAGTGCAGGCCAACACAGGATATATATATGTATGCATATATATATATATACCAGATATATATGTGTGTACACACACACATTACACACACACACACACACACACACACACACACACACACACACACGATTGAACCTCGGCCCTCACAAATGGTAGGCAAGTACCAGTGAGCTACATCCCATCCCATCCCCCCACCCAACAAAGGATCATTTAAAAGACCATATTATCAAGTTACTTTCTGTTTCATGTTTTCACCTAGAGAACAGGGATTGCTTCCCTCACCACATAGGTATCAGCACTGAGCATTGTTATTTTTAACTTATTTATTTTTAGTTGTAGATGGACACAATACCTTTATTTTATTTTGTTTCTTTTTTTATGTGGTGCCAGGGATTGAAACCTCACGTTTGCTAGGCAAGCACTGCACCACTGAGCAACAACCCCAACCTCAATTTTTAACTTTTAATTTCACAAGGTCAGCTCCATCAGGTAATGTCCTCTGATCCCTGACTTTGAGAGTTCATCTAGTAGGGGTTCAGACCTTTCTAAAAGGAAGCAGTCTTTGAAGATAGTGCAAGGGAGCTGGGCGCGGTGGCGCACGCCTGTAATCCCAGCACTTTGGGAGGCTGAGGCAGGAGGATCGCGAGTTCAAAGCCAGCCTCAGCAATGGCGAGGCACTTAGTAACTCAGTGAGACCCTGTCTCTAATAAAATACAAAAAAGGTCTGGGGATGTGGCCCAGTGGTCGAGTGCCCCTGAGTTCAATCCCCTGGTACCAAAAAAAAAAAAAAGATAGTGCAAGGGGCGCTTGAGTTTGGAAAGTGGGAGGATTCAAGTCCAGCCTCCACAAGATCACAGACAACTGGCACTGGGGGGGTGGGGGTGGGGGCTTTCTCCCAGGGTACTGAACCTGGCCGCTTTTGGTCCCTCTAGCACTGCTCCAAGCCTCTTCTCTAGAGTCAGTATTCTAAACACCTACCTGATCACATCACCATCCTGATTAAAGAAAAAAAATAAAAAAAAAAAACATTAAAAATCCACCCATATAACTGGGCGTGGTGGCACACGCCTGTAATCCCAGCACTTAGGAGGCTGAGGCAGGAGGATCGCGAGTTCAAAGCCAGCCTCAGCAATGGCGAGGCACTTAGTAACTCAGTGAGACCTGTCTCTAATAAAGTACAAAAAAGGGCTGGGGATGTGGCCCAGTGGTCGAGTGCCCCTGAGTTCAATCCCCCGTACCAAAAAAAAAAAAAAAAAAAAAAAAAACCACCTACCCAGGCCCAGGGAGACGCAAGAGGTCACCCAATGCCCTCAAGAATTTGAGCAGATTTCTCTAAACTAGGTGTCTAGGGTTCCAGGATGAGAAGGACACTGACCACGGGCTGCTGCCAGCACTTTTTGCATCAGCCATTTCATCCTTGAGCCCACTTCATGATTTGAGGGTGGCTGGGGTCCTGCTGTTCTCATCAGTGAGAGGGGACAAGCTTCCTTGCTCCAGGATACAAGATATGGCCATAGAACTGACTGTGATGCGTGAAGGGCTGTGTGAATATCGTGAAGGTGGACTTTATGACTGAAACACAAAGTCCTTTTTTATCTTAACTTTTGGCTACTTGGGATTGCAGGGAGAGGGGGGTCAAAGGTTTTGGGGCTCCATGAAGCCTAGGGAAGCCAGGCCCAAGGTGCACCTGGTAGATAAGAGGGTGGCTTCTGAATGTGAGCACCGAGGTCCCCTCCCCTATGTCACTGGGCCAGTTCTGGTCTGGTGGAAGTGGAGGTGCCTTAGGAGGAAGCAGGGTAAACGTTGGGGGAGTCATGTTTCTGCATCCCAGTGACCCTCCAATGAGACCCAAGGAGCATCTTAAAGACAGACCAGGGCTTACTCATTTCTTATTTCTCTTCCTGGTTTGGGTCCTTGCAAACACTCAGTAGATGGGACAAAATAGTGGTAGAAATTGCACTCTGGACCTAATCAGCCTCCTCATAATCACCACCCAGACCAGCTTCTTCTTGAGAAATCTCCCTTGACATTAAAAATTGTTTCATGGCTGAGAGCGGTGACATACCCCCTGTAATTCCAGTGGCTCAGGAGGCTGAGGAAGGAGGATCGCGAATTCAAAGCCAGCCTCACCAAGAGTGAGGCACTAAGCAACTCAGTGAGACCCTGTCTCTAAATAAAAATACAAAATAGGGCTGGGGAATGTGGCTCAGTGGTCAAGTCCCCGAGTTCAATCTCTGGTACCCCCCCCCACACACAAAAAAATCGCATCATGCCTCCCAAGGGCTGTCTTGCTCGAGGAGTGGGATCAAACAAGGAACAAGAGAGACAAGGGCAGGATGGGGTTCCTGTGGCCAGAACAGGAGCCCTGGTCCTCAGGGGCTTGCCATCAGAGTGAAGGAGGCGGCTCTCCGGAGGGAGCAGGACATGCAGTTCCCAAGTCCTCCACCCACCCTCCCTGGGCCGGAGGGTTAGGCACTGAGGAAGGAGAGCAAGGCGGCTGGGTGTGCAGACCCCCAATCCACACCACTGCCTCCAGCCCAGCCTCACACTGGCCAGCTCTGGGAACTTGGGCAGGTTCTCTGACCCGTGAGCATGTTTCCTCATCTTTAAGAATTAAGTAGTAGCAGGCTGGGTATATAGCTCAGTTGGTAGAGAGTGCTTGCCTTGCATGCACAAGACCCTGGGTTCAATACCCAGCACAGCCAAAAAATAAAAAAATAAAAATTAAGTACAACACCCCTGGTTAGTGTTCACCAAGTGTTAATCATTATTTGCATGGAGTAGCTCACTTACCTGAGGTAACCTGGGACCATCTGGTTTATTTCTTTTGTCTAGCATAACTCCCAATCCTGACCTTGTTCACAGCCAAACATGCCCTGGCTTGGATGATAAATGGTCACCTTACCAGCCTACACTGTACAGACAGGGAAGCTTAGCTGCAGACTGGTGAAGTCACTTGTCCCAAATCACTCTGCTGATAAATGGCCAAGGTAAAATTAGAGCCCAGTTCTATCTGCCTTCCAGGTCTCCTCTCCACACAGATGTCCAGTTACATCCGAGATGGTTTCACCAGCCCACCTAGATACCAGCTCCCCCTTAGGGAGGCAATGACCTCCTCCAGGGCCCTACCTCAGGGACCTGGCAGAATCCTCAGGAGGAAAGGAGGCCTGGGATCTTCTCTGGGCCCCTAGAGCTATGCTAAGGGGAGTCTGTGCAGTTCCCTGCTGGTAGCAGGGCCTGGTTGGGGCGCTTGGCTATTTTCTCAACCAAGGTCCTGTCTTGGTGGGGCCTTGGTCGTTCCTACCAGTGTCAGGGCTGAGCTGGGAAGAACCTGAGGTGGCAGGTCCTTTTCTCATTCCCTCAGTATTCATCTCCCTGGATGAGTACTTCTCTGGCTTGGATCTCTGTCAGGGAAGAAGGCTCCTTGTCCTCCTACTCACCAAGGCCTAGCAGTCAGCCTCCAGGACAGAGAAGATCCTGGGAACAGCTGCAAACTTCCCCACCCAGCCCGCCTCCTCTGGAAAGTCCTCCCTACCCACCTCTCCTCATTCATTCCCAGGCTTTAGTCCCAGGCCCACAGGTGTGGGGAGCCCTCAGGAATTAGAGGCTGGCTCCCAGGCCTCACTCTGCTTCAGACCCACTGAGTGACCTTGGACAAGACCTTCTCCCACTCCACACCCCAGTTTCCTCATCTGAAATTGGAAGGTTTTTCTTGGGCAACAGTTCTCAAAGTGCAGTCCTTCGTCCAGCAGCGTGAACCTCACCTGGGAACTTGAGGGAGATGCAACTTCTCTGGCACCACCCCAGAACCACTGAATCAGAAACCCTGGGGCCGGGTCAGCACCCGTGTCTTCTGAAGCAGGCTCAAATTTGAGGACCATCCCTTTCATTTCTTATAGCTTAGAGTACCAGCACTTCCACAAACATTTTCTACTGAGCTTCCCAAATGTCCTGAAGGACAGAAAGTGTTTCCTTGTTGACCCAGGGATCAAGAACATGCCCTCTGGGGCCGCAGCCCTGGACTCCCCACTGTCTTACAGCCTAGAGTAAGTCCCATGCTTCTCCGAGCCTCCATTTTTCTTCTATAAAATGCTGCCCATGAAACGGGCTGCACAGTGTCCCCTGGAGAACCCCTGTTTGAGGTGGGTGTGCGTGTCCCTCCCGTGAGTGGCGGCTGACTGGTCGCCATAATCGTTTTGCATTTGAGACTCAGAGGAGTCACAGAAAGCTGCTCAGGTGTTCACCATTCATTTTAGTAGCTCCAGGATTCCAATTCAGATCTCTGGCTTCCTTAGACCTTGAGGGCAATACAGTGGTGACTTTGGAATCCCAGGCTTAGAGCGCAACAGTTGCATTAGCGAGAGCCAGTTCCTAGCGTCCAGGGCCCCACTTCCCAGGGTGGAGTATGACAAGGACACAAAGATGGCCATTCTAAGGCTGCAGCGCGACCATGGCTTCTCAGCCTCCCGTCTGCCCTCCCCCACCCCCTGGCCTGCCCCAGTTCTGGGAGCTGGACTTACTGCTCAGGGCAGCCTTCATCTCTTCCTGGCTGTTGGCTGCATGGGTACCAGGTGACTGACAGGCCATCCCGGTGACTGATCTGCCCCAGGCTCAGCAGGTACTCCAGCATGTCCCCATCGGGGCGGCAGACGTCCTGCTCACAGCCTGGAGTGAACGCAGGAGCTGTTACTGTCCACACTAGCCTCAGCCCAAGACACTTACCATCACCCCCAACCCTCCCTGGACTCCCACCGCGTGCTGCAGGGGGCTGTGATGCACAGAGTCCTGGTGCTGCCAGAGAGAGAAATGCAGCGGATGCTGCGGCCATGGAGGCTCTGGTGCTGCCTGGGGCAGAGAGAAGGGGAGTTCACAGAGAAGGGGGACATTCAAGGGCCTTGATGGGTGTATATTTGACAGTGAGGAAGGAGGATCGCGAATTCAAAGCCAGCCTCACCAAGAGTGAGGCACTAAGCAACTCAGTGAGACCCTGTCTCTAAATAAAATACAAAATAGGGCTGGGGAATGTGGCTCAGTGGTCAAGTCCCCGAGTTCAATCTCTGGTACCCCCCCCCACACACAAAAAAATCGCATCATGCCTCCCAAGGGCTGTCTTGCTCGAGGAGTGGGATCAAACAAGGAACAAGAGAGACAAGGGCAGGATGGGGTTCCTGTGGCCAGAACAGGAGCCCTGGTCCTCAGGGGCTTGCCATCAGAGTGAAGGAGGCGGCTCTCCGGAGGGAGCAGGACATGCAGTTCCCAAGTCCTCCACCCACCCTCCCTGGGCCGGAGGGTTAGGCACTGAGGAAGGAGAGCAAGGCGGCTGGGTGTGCAGACCCCCAATCCACACCACTGCCTCCAGCCCAGCCTCACACTGGCCAGCTCTGGGAACTTGGGCAGGTTCTCTGACCCGTGAGCATGTTTCCTCATCTTTAAGAATTAAGTAGTAGCAGGCTGGGTATATAGCTCAGTTGGTAGAGAGTGCTTGCCTTGCATGCACAAGACCCTGGGTTCAATACCCAGCACAGCCAAAAAATAAAAAAATAAAAATTAAGTACAACACCCCTGGTTAGTGTTCACCAAGTGTTAATCATTATTTGCATGGAGTAGCTCACTTACCTGAGGTAACCTGGGACCATCTGGTTTATTTCTTTTGTCTAGCATAACTCCCAATCCTGACCTTGTTCACAGCCAAACATGCCCTGGCTTGGATGATAAATGGTCACCTTACCAGCCTACACTGTACAGACAGGGAAGCTTAGCTGCAGACTGGTGAAGTCACTTGTCCCAAATCACTCTGCTGATAAATGGCCAAGGTAAAATTAGAGCCCAGTTCTATCTGCCTTCCAGGTCTCCTCTCCACACAGATGTCCAGTTACATCCGAGATGGTTTCACCAGCCCACCTAGATACCAGCTCCCCCTTAGGGAGGCAATGACCTCCTCCAGGGCCCTACCTCAGGGACCTGGCAGAATCCTCAGGAGGAAAGGAGGCCTGGGATCTTCTCTGGGCCCCTAGAGCTATGCTAAGGGGAGTCTGTGCAGTTCCCTGCTGGTAGCAGGGCCTGGTTGGGGCGCTTGGCTATTTTCTCAACCAAGGTCCTGTCTTGGTGGGGCCTTGGTCGTTCCTACCAGTGTCAGGGCTGAGCTGGGAAGAACCTGAGGTGGCAGGTCCTTTTCTCATTCCCTCAGTATTCATCTCCCTGGATGAGTACTTCTCTGGCTTGGATCTCTGTCAGGGAAGAAGGCTCCTTGTCCTCCTACTCACCAAGGCCTAGCAGTCAGCCTCCAGGACAGAGAAGATCCTGGGAACAGCTGCAAACTTCCCCACCCAGCCCGCCTCCTCTGGAAAGTCCTCCCTACCCACCTCTCCTCATTCATTCCCAGGCTTTAGTCCCAGGCCCACAGGTGTGGGGAGCCCTCAGGAATTAGAGGCTGGCTCCCAGGCCTCACTCTGCTTCAGACCCACTGAGTGACCTTGGACAAGACCTTCTCCCACTCCACACCCCAGTTTCCTCATCTGAAATTGGAAGGTTTTTCTTGGGCAACAGTTCTCAAAGTGCAGTCCTTCGTCCAGCAGCGTGAACCTCACCTGGGAACTTGAGGGAGATGCAACTTCTCGGGCACCACCCCAGAACCACTGAATCAGAAACCCTGGGGCCGGGTCAGCACCCGTGTCTTCTGAAGCAGGCTCAAATTTGAGGACCATCCCTTTCATTTCTTATAGCTTAGAGTACCAGCACTTCCACAAACATTTTCTACTGAGCTTCCCAAATGTCCTGAAGGACAGAAAGTGTTTCCTTGTTGACCCAGGGATCAAGAACATGCCCTCTGGGGCCGCAGCCCTGGACTCCCCACTGTCTTACAGCCTAGAGTAAGTCCCATGCTTCTCCGAGCCTCCATTTTTCTTCTATAAAATGCTGCCCATGAAACGGGCTGCACAGTGTCCCCCTGGAGAACCCCTGTTTGAGGTGGGTGTGCGTGTCCCTCCCGTGAGTGGCGGCTGACTGGTCGCCATAATCGTTTTGCATTTGAGACTCAGAGGAGTCACAGAAGCTGCTCAGGTGTTCACCATTCATTTTAGTAGCTCCAGGATTCCAATTCAGATCTCTGGCTTCCTTAGACCTTGAGGGCAATACAGTGGTGACTTTGGAATCCCAGGCTTAGAGCGCAACAGTTGCATTAGCGAGAGCCAGTTCCTAGCGTCCAGGGCCCCACTTCCCAGGGTGGAGTATGACAAGGACACAAAGATGGCCATTCTAAGGCTGCAGCGCGACCATGGCTTCTCAGCCTCCCGTCTGCCCTCCCCCCACCCCCTGGCCTGCCCCAGTTCTGGGAGCTGGACTTACTGCTCAGGGCAGCCTTCATCTCTTCCTGGCTGTTGGCTGCATGGTACCAGGTGACTGACAGGCCATCCCGGTGACTGATCTGCCCCAGGCTCAGCAGGTACTCCAGCATGTCCCCATCGGGGCGGCAGACGTCCTGCTCACAGCCTGGAGTGAACGCAGGAGCTGTTACTGTCCACACTAGCCTCAGCCCAAGACACTTACCCATCACCCCCAACCCTCCCTGGACTCCCACCGCGTGCTGCAGGGGGCTGTGATGCACAGAGTCCTGGTGCTGCCAGAGAGAGAAATGCAGCGGATGCTGCGGCCATGGAGGCTCTGGTGCTGCCTGGGGCAGAGAGAAGGGGAGTTCACAGAGAAGGGGACATTCAAGGGCCTTGATGGGTGTATATTTGACAGAAAATTGGGAAAGAACAGACAGAAAAAAGAGCAGGCGTGTGTTGCCGCCTAAAGCGATGGCCGCTTGGAGCAACGAAGCCACGGGAAGAAGTTCAGAGGCAAACTGGAAACAAACAGCTTTTTATTCTGATAACTTTTCTCTCTGGCTCTAACAACGACTAACATGCGCCACACACACCACCAAAATGGCGCTGACCCGATCAGCAATCTTGGCCAAGTCACTCGAGATCCCGGACCAAGTCCCACGAGACTACGGAAGGCGACAATGCCCAAATCTCCATGGCCCATAGTCAACCGCAATTTAAGCCATCTCCCCAAACAGGGCTCCTGCAGGCGTGAAGGCTTGGCGACGGGAAAAGCGCAGCTCTCTAGAGGAATGGCCTGGAACAGATGGAGAGACGGGCCAGGCAATGCTGGAGAAGAGGGCTACAGGGGGCTGGCGAAAGGCCTTGGATGAGCTGGGCGCGGTGGCTGAGGCAGGAGGATCGCGAGTTCAAAGCCAGCCTCAGCAATGGCAAGGCACTTAGCAACCCAGTGAGACCCTGTCTCTAATAAAATACAAAAAGGGCTGGGGATGTGGCCCAGTGGTCGAGTGCCCCTGAGTTCAGCCCGACTGTTGGATTTGAGGTGCCCACGAGATTCCCAAGAGGGAATACCCAACTGAGGGCAAAGGAGGGAGGTTTGGGCTGAAGGCTGAGATTTGGTGGCCTTCAGGCAACTGACCAGGGGAAAGAAAATCAGTGGGACCCTCCACAGGGGTTGAAATCTTGGTAGGGTTGGGGTACGGAAGAGGGAGCTAGAGCTGTGGGTGGGGGTGAGTCTTGTGGGAATAAGGGAGAGCAAAGGAACTGATCAGCTGTTGGTGGGAACAAGGAAGGAGAGCAACGGGGAGACCAACTGGATG
Source organism: Tamias sibiricus (assembly GCA_025594165.1). Lineage (NCBI taxonomy): Eukaryota > Metazoa > Chordata > Mammalia > Rodentia > Sciuridae > Tamias > Tamias sibiricus. The sequence goes on from CM046658.1 coordinate 47,886,909, forward strand.
GCAGCAGGATGAGTCTTACCTGTCTGGGTGCCTCGCTGCAGGGTGAAGCCCAGGACCATCCCGATGGTAAACACCAGAGCCACAATGGCACTGCCGGCAAGGACCCACGTGGTCTGATGCTCTGAACAGCTCTTCCTGCAGGCCATGCTGGCCCTTTTCAGAGAGTGTCGCCTTCCCTACTCCTCACAGTCTGGAGTCCCAGAGACTCAGGAGCTCCAGCAGCACCTAATTCTCCCCTAGACCTGGCCAACTCTGCAGCCCTGGATGTCCCAGCCTGGAGTCAGCTCCTAAGTCCCTCCTCTGCTCCTCCTCTTCCCTCACCCTCCCTGCATCTTAAACAGGTCAAGCAGAAAATCCTGTCATCCCCCAGATGAACTTTGAGCACAATAAGAGGTAGTGAAGGGCATGGCCTGGGCCCCCACCCCTGCCTGTTGCTCCTGCCTAAGGGCTGGGAGGCCAGAGATCTAGCCCTGCTCAACCTTGTTTTCCGGTGGTCAGGGGCAAACATCTACCCTGCTCTGGAACTCGTTCTGCCCCTCTTGTGATTTGTAATGGCTTTTTCTCTTCTAACTCTAGGACTTTATGCCCTGCCCCAGAAAATCCCCGGGTCAGGGAAAGGTTGGTGACAAGGAGAGATTAAATCTGCCTGAGGGACATAAATTTTCCTTTTATCTAAGATTACAGCTGGTGGATTGAACTGGGATTGAAACAGATAGCTCTCCCTGCAGGACACTCCTGCACCTGCCTGCATGGAAGTCCATGGGCTGGGTCTCCTTCTCATGTAGAGGCAGCTCTAGGGGCCCCAGGATGGGAAGCAAATTTAGAGACTGCCCCTATTTCAGGAACCCTGAAGCTTAAATGGGTCCAAGAGTTCCTGTATCGTACACGCACAGAGGCTTCAGAGTGCAAAGGCTGATAGAGAAATCAAGCAGAAATCAAGCACTTGGTGACTGATTAGTGAGTGGGTTGAGGCAAAGTGTCTGACCTGGTCTGGTTTACATTTTTTTCTACTTTCATTACTACTAATAGTAACAAAATATATTATTCATTGATATTCTATAAAGTATCTCACATCTTATTTATTTATGTTTTGGGGTACCAGGGATTGAACTCAGGGGCACTTGACCACTGAGCCACATCCCCAGCCCTACAGATACCGGCGTTTACCGTGAGGAGTTCTTGCTTCCCCAACCCTGAAGTATATGGAAGGCTTTATTTAAAAGGACAGCAGAAAAAGACTTCCCCAGAGGGAGAAGGATACCAAGAAACCTGTAATCCATGGGAGGAGGAGGCCTGTTCCCTTTTATATCTAAAACTTCTTTGCTTTTTTGTTTATCTTTCTCAGTAAAAGGAAAAGGGTGTGACACAGGTGGGCCCAGGGCAAGTTCATTAGCATCTGTTTCCTGGGAACTGCCTCATTGACATTCTTTAGGGTGGGCTCTGACCTTGCAGACTTTGACATTTTAATCTCCCCTGGGGTCGTTCTGCGGGTTTTTTCCAGGACTCAGACTGACTCCATTTCCCTTATGGACTCCATTTTCTTTATTAGACTCGATATTAGACCCAATTTCTCTAACTATGCTCTCTACCTAACTTTAAATCTGGCTTCAATAATAACAAAATATATTATTCATTGATATCCTATAAAGAATCTCATGTTATTTTATTTATTTATGTTATTTTATTTATTTATGTTTTGGGGTACCAGGGATTTTTGACCACTGAGCCACATCTCCAGCCCTTTTGTATGTTTTTTATTTATTTATTTTTTTTTTTTGGGGGGATACCAGGGCATTGAACTCCCCAGGGAGACAGGGTCTCACTTTGCTAAGTGCCTCGCCACCACTGAGCCACATTACTCGCCAGCCCTAGTTTGTATTTTATTTAGAGACAGGATCTCACTGAGTTGCTTAGCACCTCACTTTTGCTGAGGCTGGCTTTGGACTGGCGATCCTCCTGCCTCAGCCTCCCAAGCCTCTGGGATTACAGGTGTGAGCCACCGTCCGCACGGCTCACATCTTTATTTCATATACTCCTTGTCTAAGAAATAGAAAGTTTGGTGGTCCATTTTCAGAATATAGGGTTTAGCTTTAATTGGGATGTAAGATCCAATTATAGCCATTTTGAAATCCAATTGTAACCATTTTAACTACAGTCCTTCCCTTCCCCCGCCCCATTTTTACAATGACCCAATCGAATAGACTGTAACCCCGAGCTCCTCCTATCAGAGCAAGGGGCGGTGCTTCCTTTGGGATAAAGACAGGCAGCCTGCTTGCCCAGGTGTGCTTGCTTGCTAGGTTCCTTAGCACGCACTTCTGTAGAAGTAAAGTTTGCTACTTCCGAGCTCCCCTTTGATTCCTTCTGGCACTATGGCAATTTCTAACAGTGACAACATTGCCAAATGGTTCTTGTGTCCCCATGATACAGAAGAAATCGAACCTCAGAGAGCTCAGTACTTGTCCCGAGTCACCTCAATATCACATTCAAGCACAGGCCAGGCTGGCCCCAGGCCCATCTGCTTGGTTTTATGCTATCTGCTGGTCTTTTCTTGTCCATACCTATGGACAAGGAGATGATCCCTCTTTTGGGTTGTAATATTTAACCGAAAAAATTTATCCAGCAAAAACCCCAAATTTAGTTCTTATAGTTCATGAGGGCTCTCCGTGTACAAAACCCCCTCATATGAACCGCAGCTCAATTAGTGTTCGTGCATCCATGGGGGGAAGCATCATCATCCCCCTTTTACATCCGGGGCTCCGAGGCTGGGGTGTAAACCCCGTCCAGCAGCCCATGTGGCCCATCCCATCCTCTCTGAGAAGCTGGCCGGGAGCTCCCAGACCCTGAGCCTGGGGGCTCTGCAGGCTGCATCCGGGAGCAGAGGGGCTTCATCCAGCTCTGGCTTTTGCAGGAGGAACAAGCTTCAAAGGACTCCTCGCTGTCTGTGATAGTTCTTGTGAGAAGTAAGTAACAAGTCACTGAGCGTGCATTCAGGGCCGGGCCCCAACTAGGCTCTGGGACCCACTCACAACGTTCTGTGGGAGAGGAGATGTCTGCAGATGCAGGCATTTCAGGTGTGGAGCAGCGGTTTTAGGGCTGGTGTGTGCAGGAGGGAGCACACGGACCACAAGGATGTCAGGCATGGAAAGTGGCTCTGGGCACGGGACTGGACGTGTGTGATCAGGAGACGCAGGAGATGGGGGAAGAGCTCCAGCTTCCTGCGGGGGGGCCAGAAGGCTATCAGAAGAATCACTGCCTGAGCTGACTGGGTGAACCAGGAGGGAGTTCAGGCCCAGTGAGCAGTGTGTGGGTGAAGCCAGCCAAATTTGGGGGGTATGTGCAGTGCAGGTTGGCCCCAGCACCAGGTGGGACATGGGGGAAGAGGTCTGGAGATGAGGCTGGGGAGGTGGGTGGGGCCGGGTCACCCTGGTAAAGAGTGTGGCTTCAGCCTGGTGTGGTGGTGGTGAAGCTGAGGCAGGAGGATCTTGAGTTCAAAGCCAGCCTCAGCAATTTAGAGAGGGCCTAAGGAACTTAGCGAGACCCTGTGTCAAAATAAAAAATAAAAAGGGCTGGGGATGTGACTCAGTGGTTAAGCACTCTTGGGTTCAATCCCTGGTTCCCCCAAAACAAGACAAAACAAACAAACAAACAAACAAAAAACTGTTTAGCTTCAGCAGGGGAGGATGGGGTCCTTCACCTGTAGGGTGAGCAGGAGGGTGACATGCTCAGCTCTATCTGGGAGGGTAATTCTCAAAGCTGGTATGAGAAATGGCTGGGGAAGGCCAGATGTCCCTAGTACCCAGGCATCCAGGTTTAGCACTGCCACAAAGCAACATGTTGTCACATATCACAATACCCAGAACTGCCAAAGACCTATGGAAATTTGAGCCTTAGGCTTTGTTACCTGGGATGCTTTGATACTCTCCTACCCCCACCCCATGAAAAATAGGGGAGAAGGCAGGTGCTTAGGATGCTCCAGCATTGCAGATGTGGAGCAGCTCACAGTTCAATAACTGCTGCTGCCTGGGCATGATGGCGCATGCCTGTAAATCCCAGCCACTTGAGAGGCTGAGGCAGGAGGATCTCAAGTTTGAGACCAGCCTCAGCAATTGAGCAACTTTAGTGAGATCATGTCTGAAAATAAAATCTAAAAAGGCTTGAGGCTAGATGTGGTGGCTCACGCCTGTAATTTCAGTGACTTGGGAAACTGAGGCAGGAGGATTGCAAGTTCAAAGCCAGCCTCAGCAAATTAGTGAGGCCCTAAATGACTTAGTGAGACTCTGTCTCCAAATGAAAAATATGAAAAAAACTGGGGATGTGGCTTAGTGGTCAAGTACCCCTTGGTTCAATCCCTGATCCCCTAAACAAAACAAACAATAAAAACAAACTGCTAAACTGGGTGTGGTGGCACACGCCTGTAATCCCAGCACTTGGGAGGCTGAGGCCGGAGGATTGCGAGTTCAAAGCCAGCCTCAGCAATGGTGAGGCACTTAGCAACTCAGTGAGACCCTGTCTCTAATAAAAATACAAAAAAAAAAAAAAAAAAAAACCAGCCGGGCGCGGTGGCACACGCCTGTAATCCCAGCACTTTGGGAGGCTGAGACAGGAGGATCGCGAGTTCAAAGCCAGCCTCAGCAATGGTGAGGCACTTAGTAACTCAGTGAGACCCTGTCTCTAAATAAAATACAAAAAAGGGCTGGGGATGTGGCCCAGTGGTCGAGTGCCCCTGAGTTCAATCCCCGGTACCACAAAAAAAAAAAAAAAAAAAAAAAAAAAAAAAAAAACCAAAAAAACAAAACAAAAAAAAAACCCTGCTACTGTAAGAGGATCTGCCTTTGTGTGACAGTGTCCCCACCTGCCCTTCTCCCTGAAAGAAGCCATCACAGTGCAGGAAATGCAGCCCGAGTCACTGCAGTCAGAAAAATGATTTATTGTTCTAGAATCCAGTTCATGAACAAATAGCACACACTCACTGGTCCCACTAATACTTTTCTTTCTTTTTTTTTTTTTTAGTTACTAAAAAAAAAAAAAAAAAAAGAAATAAGGTCTAATAGGTAAAATTAAATAAAAACAGAGGAGAACTAAAATAAGGAAAAACAACAGCATAGAAGTTGGAAGTAGCTGGGGCTGGGGTTGTGGCTCAGTGGTAGAGCCCTCGCCTAGCACGTGCGCGGCCCCTGGTTCAATCCTCAGCACCACGTGAAAACAAAGGCATTTGTGTACAACTAAAACAAATAATTAAAAAAAAAAAAAAGTTGGCTGATTGGATTTAAAGTCCTATAAGGGCCAGGCGCGGTGGCGCACGCCTGTAATCCCAGCACTTTGTTAGGCTGAGTCAGGAGGATCGCGAGTTCAAAGCCAGCCTCAGCAATGGCAAGGCACTTAGCAACTCAGTGAGACCCTGTCTCTAATAAAATACAAAAAAGGGCTGGGGATGTGGCCCAGTGGTCTAGTGCCACTGAGTTCAATCCCCAGTACCAAAAAAAAAAAAAAAAAAAAAAAAAAAAAAAAAAAAAAAAAAAAAAAAAAAAATAAAAAAGTCCTGTAAGGTCCCTGTGTATGTGTGTGTTTTTTCCTGGTCTGTTTCCTTGTTTGAAGGAGGATAACAGTATTGACTTTAGACTTTGCTAACTGGAATATGAATGTTAAAATGGTTAGAGTAACCCATGTAACTTTGTGAGACCCTGTCTCTAAATAAATAAAAAGGACTGGTGATAAGAAAAAGGGGGAGGAGGAGGAGGAGGAACAGGAACAGCTACCAGGTGTGAAATAGGTCAAATTTGAACCAAAGATAACGGAAACAAGAGTGTGTGCTAATTCCATTTCTCTATAGTGCAAAAACAGGCAAATCTAAACGACGGTGCTGGAAGTCAGGGTGGTGGTTACCCTTGTGGGGATAGTGATTGCAGGGGGAGGAGGAGGATTCTGGGATTGTGGTAATGTTGTAGATCTGGGCACTGCTTACATGGGTGTGCTCTCTTGGTGAGCATTAACACTTGTGCAAATTTCTGCATATATGTGATCTTCAGTGCAAATTAAAAAATCAAGATGGGAGCAGAGACAAGGTAGACAGGCAGACTGTGAGACAGCCTCAATGCCAGGGGACCCAGGGACTGGGCTGTGCCCATGCAGACAGTGGGGAAACATTGAAGGTGTTACAGAGGAAGTAAATTGTCAGGGAGCTCCCTTCATGGTGGGATGCAGGAGACTGGGAGAGGGCTGCACCTGCCCTGGAGGACGTTTCCTGGAAGACTTGGCCATATCTGGGGCTCCCATAGTAGGATCCCAGTGAGGATTGAGGGTGTGCGGTTGGAGGGACAGGGCAGACTTGGGGGTAAAATTGCAAGGACTTGGTTGTTATTTACCTGGGAGGAGAGGAAGGAGTCAAAGGGTCCTCGGGAGCCGCTTGTCATGGCTTGTCATAGCTCAAGAAATAGTGAGGGGCTGCTGGGGGAAGAGGCAAGTTTGCATGAGGGAATTTTGCTAGGAGAGATAACTTGGCAGTGTTTGTAGGCTGTGGGGAAGGAGCAAGTGGAGAAGGAATTCTGGATGACAGCAGGAGGTGCAGGGACCTGGAGTGCATTGGAGTGAGGTAGGACCAAGGGGTGGGGGCAGGAGAGATTCAAGGTGGATGGGAGGGAATTCTAGAGCCTGCCCATCACCAGCTGCTTCGTGAGGTCACTCTCAAAGGCTGTTGGGCACTCAGGGGTCTGGAGTGAGTCTGTCGATTTCTAGGCAGCATGTCTCAGAACATGTTACTTTTCATATCCAAGAGTATCCTGAGATTGACTGATCTAGGTAAAAAATGAGAATCCAACCTCACGGACAGTTTCATTCTCCTTTTGTAAATGGTACAGTTTTTCCATCTAGTTACTGTAATTTTATTATCTTAGTTATTGCTTATCATTAAAATCATGTTCTTTAGAGAGATAGCTGCAGGTTCTTTCCTTATCCAAGAATCTAGGTCTTGCAGTTCTGCACCTCCTGGCCCGCCCGTCCCTCCCCCACCCTGCTCCACACTGTTATCTACACCTGGATGAGGAGGCAGGGTGCAGTAGGGAAAAGATCAAGGCCTTGCCCTGGCAGTCCTCCTTGCTTGTTACCTTGAGCCAGTATTTTCCCTCTAAGGGTCTTAATTTCCTTACCACAGTCTACCTAGTTCAAAAGTCCTTTTTTCCCCAAGATAAACAGAGACATGAGATCAGATGGTGAGGGGGTTTTTATGGGGACTCTTCAATGCCCATGGGGAGCTGAATTTGTTATTGAAATCCTTGTCCTTGATGCCAATCCTATAATAAGGACACGATTTTGAGAAAAAGGAAAAAGGAGGTTTATTGCTTTGCTAGTAAAGGAGAAACATGGACCTGTCTCAGAGGCTGTGATTTGGCCCATGGTGGGGGGAGGGTATTTTTAAAGAGGTGACTCAAAGGCTACTCTGGAGTTGTGGTTCACTTGTTAATTTCAGAGATAATAATTTCTTAGATCTTCTGGTGCCATCCCCTAGTCTGAAATACATCCGTCCTGTGGTGGGTGTGTGCTCCAGAACAGATAATTCTGCCTAGGATGGGGAAGAAAGACAATCCTGTTTCCCCTGAGATTAGGGAGGAGGAAAGATTAGGGAAGATTTGGGAGACTGGAAGAGAAGCAAGTCCTTTTTAAAATAAGTCACAGGGACTGGGGTTGTGGCTCAGCGGTAGAATGCTCGCCTAGCACGTGTGCGGCCAGGGTTCAATCCTCAGCACCATATACAAATAAACGCATTGTGTACAACTAAAGCAAATAAATAAATATTTAACAAATAAATAAAATAAGTCACAGTGCTGGGCGTGGTGGCGCAGGCCCGTAATCCCAGCACTTGGGAGGCTGAGGCAGGAGGATCACAAGTTCAAAGCCAGCCTCAGCAATGGTGAGGCACTTAGCAACTCAGTGAGACCCTGTCTCTAATAAAATACAAAAAAGGGCTAGGGATGTGGCCCAGTGGTCCAGTGCCCCTGAGTTCAATCCCTGGTACCAAAAAAAAAAAAAAAAAAAAAAAAAAAAAAAAAATGTCACAGTAACAGAGCAGCAAGGGCTATATTCAAACCATAAAATAGACCACTGTTAGAAGTCTTCATTTAAGTGAGGTCCTTTCTAGGCAATTGTGGGGTGCGGGGCTGAAGACAGATCCTTTTTTTTTTGGGGGGGGGTACGAGGGATTGAACCCAGACACTTGACCACTGAGCCACATTACCAGCCCTTTTTATATTTTATTTTGAGACAGGTTCTTGCTAAGTTGCTTAGGACCTTGCTAAGTTGCTGGGGCTGGCTTTGAACTTGGGATCCTCCTGCCTCAGCCTCTTGAGTTGCTGGGGTTACAGGCATGCGCCACCATGCCCAGTGACATGCCTTTCTTCAAAAGGACATTCCTTTGGTTCTCTCCATTGTGTAGGCAGAAGTCTTATTGGCTGGACGGCTTCCAGATCATGGTGACCTCACAAAGACCACAGATCAGCCTGGGCTTGGGGGAGCCTAGGTAAGCTGAGGGGTAGCTCAGAGAAAGTCCCAGGGGTGGGGTCAGCCTCCATAGCCTCCACAAGGCAGTTACCACCTAGACCCCACCCCCTTGGGTAACACTTCCCCCCTGGCTGTAATTCCACAGTTAGAACTTCATACCTTTGGCTTAAAGCTGAATTTTCTGTTACCATGTGGATGCCCCAGGTGGAGGTAACACATTGAACTTGACATCAACAGTTTGAGGCTCACAGAGTGTAGGCTAGGGCATCCTGAGAGTGTGGAGGGTGGGAGCTGGGGGAGGGGGGAGAGGGTGAGAAGACCCAGGGAGGGAAGGAGAAGGCAGAGAACCTGGAAACCGACTTTGTTCTTTCTTCCAGTCCCCCACCATCTCCATTCAGGGGTAGGGAGGGACGGTGTGGGTGGACACTTGTTGGGGGCCTACTGTGGGCCAAGCTCTGTGGTCATCATTTTATGTGCCTGATCCCATTTATGGACTTGAGATGGGTGGTTAGAATGGCAAGGTGGCCTGTCCAGGCCCACATAACTGGAGACAGACAGGGGCGGTTTCCAATTCAGGTCTGATTCCAAAATCTCTGAAGTGTTTTTTTGTTTTTTTTTTTTTTAAATAATTTAAAAGAAAATCTTTATTTTCATTGGTGCTGAGGCTTGAACCCAGTGCCTCACGCGTGCTAGGCAAGCGCTCTGCCACTGAGCCACAACCCTAGCCCATGAAGTTTTGTATTGCAGCAGGGATTTAAGCAATTTGCCTTCTTTTCATTGAATATTTTCTCTAGGGTAAGCACCTGAGGGTGCCAGAGGGCATGGGAAACAGGAAGGTGTGCTTCCTTTGTGATTTATGTCTTGGGAATCTCTTTGTATCATGGGAAAAACTGGGTTGAGTGGAGCTGGGTTTGAATCCTGCTTCTGCCACTTGCCGGGGACTTTACAAAAATCAGTGTAGAGCTGTGAACAGTCTAAATTAACATGCTAGTAAGTGAGGATAATGATATTGACCTTGGAGAATTGTCATTCATTCACTCATTCCCCCCACAAATGTTTTCTGAGCCTCCCTTTATGCCAGGCTCCGTGCTATGTCTTAGAAAAACGGGTGGCAAGGCAGCCGCACTCTCACCAGGCCTATTTTCCAGAGTGAAGACAGTGAAGACATGCATGTAAACCAAGCAATCACACGGGGAGGGCACTTCACCCCACTTGGGGGTCCCAGGAAGACTTCCCAGAGGTGGGGACGCGTAAGAAGTGTGACTAGATTAGATGTGAGAGGAAGCATTTGAACTTTGGACAGGTGGCCTTGGGTAAGTTTACAGGAAGAGGAAAGAGTCTTAGCAGAGGCCCCCAGGCCAGAGGGAGGCCAGGACATTCAAGGCCCTGGGAGAAAGGGTGGTTCTGATATGGGGTGCAAGGCCAGGGACAGGGATGCATGCGGCTGGAGAGATGGAGGGGACAGTGCTATGGGCCAAAGACTCTAGTCAAAAGAAACAAAAAAGACATCTGCCTATAGATCCTGGTGTCGCACTCACGGCTGGTCTGCCAGCTCTGTAATAATCGTTTTGGAGAGAGATGGGGGAGAGTTTGATAAAAAGTTGATCCTGAGCTACCAAAAGGAGTCTGAGCATGATGCCTGGGATCAAGCTTTTTAGAAATATAAGCTCCACCTTCACCCCGCAATCTGAGAACTCATGAGCGGGGGGGGGGGGGGGGGGGGGGGGGGGGGGGGGGGGGGGGGGGGGGGGGGGGGGGGGCTTATCGTGGGGGAGGGTGATCGTTGGATTTGCATGCGTTTTCCCTCCATCTGGGGGTCTCTTTATTTCCTCTTCATTCCTAAAGCATGGTTTTGCCAGATCTAGAGTGTGTGATTGACACTTCATTTCTTCGAGTGCTTAAAAATGTGGGCTGCTTCCTTCGGGCCTCCATGGTTTCACATAGGAATTGGCTGTCTTTTGAACTGCTCTTTGCCTTCACTCATTGCTCTCTGGTTGCTTTTCAGATATTTTTGTTGGTGTGTTTAGAGTTTTTAGAAGTTTAATCATGATGTGTTTTTTTTTTTTTAACATTTTTATTTATTTGCTTTTTAGTTGTACACAATGCGTTTTATTGAATGATTTTATTTGTACGTGGTGCTGAGGATCGAACCCGGGTCGCCCACGTGCTAGGCGAGCGCTCTACCGCTGAGCCACAATCCCAGCCCTCATGATGTGTTTTGGCATGCATTTCTTTACATTTATCCATTGGCAGTTTACACAGTTTTCTGAATCTATGTCTTTGACTAAATTTGGGGTGTTTTCAGCCATTGGTACTTTGAATATTTTTTCTGGCACCCTTTCTCTTCTCCTGGGATTTTTTTTTTTTTTTTGGTCCTGGGGATTGAACTCAGGGGCACTCAACCACCCAGCCCTATTTTGTATTTTATATAGAGACAGAGTCTCACTGAGTTGCTTACTCCCTCGTTGTTGCTGAGGCTGGCTTTGAACTCGTGATCCTCCTGTCTCAGCCTCCTAAACCGCTGGAATTACAGGTGTGTGCTACCGTGCCCAGACTCTGGGATTTTTTTTTTAAATTGCATTTTTAAAAATTTGTTCTTTTTAGTTATACATGACGGTAGGGTGTATTTTGACGTATCATACATACATGGAGTATAACTTCCCATTATTGTGGTTGTATGTGATGTGGAGTTACGCTGGTCTTGTATTCATATATGAACATAGGAAAGTTATGTCTGATTCATTCTACTCTCTTTCCCATTCCCATCCCTTCTACTTTCTCGTCTTTCCCCCCCATTCCCCTCTGTCCCAATCTGGTGAACCTCCATCTCCCCCACTACAAACACATTGTGAGTCAGCATCTGCATATCAGGGAGAACATTTGACCTTTGGTTTTTTGGGATTGGCTTATTTCACTTAGCATGATAGCCTCCAGTTCCATCCATTTACTGTCAAAGGCCACAATTTAATTTTTCTTTATGGCTTAGTAATATTCCATTGTGTATGTATACTACCCTTCTGGGATTCTGATGATATAAATTGTAAATATTTTGTTATTGCCCCACAGGTCCCTGAGCTTCTGTTCATTTTTTGTTTTCTCCGTTGTTAAGCTTAAGTAATCTTTATTGATCTGTTCTCAAGTTCACTGATTATATTTGTCATCTCCACTCTGTTATTGAGCTCATCCAGCAAGTTTAAAAAGATTCAGTTATTCATAGGAGGAGGACGTAGAGAGCTGTTGCTCAATGGGTATAAAGTTTCACTTATGCAAAGATGAGTAAGTTCTGGAGATCTGTAAAACACAGTGGCTAGAGTTAACACTGTGATAATTTGTAGTGTAAAATATGTCAAGGGAATAGATCTTAGGTAAAGTGTTCTTAAGCACAGTATAAAATTACACAAGAAAAATTTTGGAAATAATATTTCATACTGGGCTGGGGCTGTGGCTCAGCGGCAGAGCACTCGTGTCGCACATGCGCGGCCCGGGTTTGATCCTCAGCACCACGTAAACATAAATGCATTGCATTGTGTACAACTAAAGTAAATAAATAAATATTTAAAAAAATATTTTCATACTTCAGTTGTGATGATGGATATGTGAATATATCTAAATTCTTTAAAATATATGTATTAAATATGTTCAAATTTTTGTATACCAATTATACCTCTTTTGTCATTGTTGTTGTTCTTTGTACTGGGGATTGAGTCCAGGAGTGCTTTATCAATGAGCTATATCCCCAACCCTTTTTATTTTGAGACAAGGTCTTGCTATATTGCTGAGGTTGGCCTTGAACTTGTGATCCTTCTGCCTTAGCCTCCTGAGCTGCTGGAATTACCAAAGTGTACTACTGTGCCCAGCCCAATTATGCCTCAGTAAAGCTAAAAATTTTCAATTATTGAATTTTAAAATAACTTCTATGTTAGCTTCAGTAATTTTTTTTTTTTTTTTCAGTCTGGTATTGAACTCAGGGCCTTGTGCATGCTAGGCAAGTGCTCTGTCAGTGAGCTACATCCCCTACCCTATTAAAATATTTTAATTTTATTTAATATAAATTTATTTTATGTTTTTGAGTACGGGGGAATTGAACCCAGAGAGAGGCTCTTTACCTTTGAAATATATCCCCAGCCTTTTTTTTTTTTTTTTTTTGGTATTGGGGATTGAACTCAGGAGCACTTGCCCACTGGGCCACATCCCCAGCCCTTTTTTGTATTTTACTTAGAGACAGGGTCTCACTGAGTTGCTAAGCGCCTCGCCATTGCTGAGGCTGGCTTTGAACTCTTGATCCTCCTGCCTCAGCCTCCCAAGTGCTGGGATTACAGGCGTGCACCACTGTGCCTGGCTCCTCTTTATTTATTTTTTATTTATTTATTTTTTTTTGGTACCGGGGATTGAACTCAGGGGCACTCGACCACTGGGCCACATCCCCAGCCCTTTTTTTGTATTTTATTAGAGACAGGGTCTCACTGAGCTACTAAGTGCCTCACCATTGCTGAAGCTGGCTTTGAACTCTTGATCCTCCTGCCTCAGCCTCCCAAAGTGCTGGGATTACAGGCGTGTGCCACCGTGCCCGGCTCCCTCTTTATTTTTTAAGAGAGGGTCTTACTAAGTTTTTTAGGGCCTCACTGAATTGTTGAGGTTGGCCTCGAGCTTGTGATCCTCCTCTCTCAGGCTCTCAAGTAGTACATATTGTTCTTTTTCATAACTCCTATTTCTTTGTTGAGATTTCCATTTTTTCATTTGTTTTAAGAGGAATTTGTAATTGCTTGAAATATTTTTATGATGACTGCTTAAAATCCTTGTCACAGATTCCAATGTCTGATTCATCTCAGTGTTAATGTTAGTTAATAGTCTTTCCTCAAGATGAGACTGTCCTTGTTTTGGTAGTGAATTTTTTTTTTTAACTGCATCCTTGACATTTTAGAATATCATTTTAAGATACTCTTGTTCCTACTTTAGTCTTCTATTTTAGTAGACAGTCAACCTGTTAAGGTTTAGTGCTTACTTTTGTGGACTGAGATTTCAATGATAGTTTGTAGAGCCCTGGCTTGCTTAATTTGGGGGGTACTGCTGTGGCTCTTGGTCATTCTTGGAGGAGCTGGTTGCAGGGACAGAAGTCACTTCCCCTGGGCCAGTGTGGTAAGTTCCCTGCCACAGGGTAGAGCTCTGCTGACATTGCCACTGCAAGTGGACTGGCCTGCCACTGCTCCAGGTGTGGAGTAGGGATTGGGGACCAGTGGGGTGCACACCCTGTTGGGTTTCCCCTTTCCTGTTCTTTGTCTGGAGACTTTAAAAAAAAAGTCTGTTTATGCTCTTGGCAGATCCGTGTTGCAGACCACTCGCTGGTGTCCAGTGGAATATATAGGAGATTAAAAAAAATAAATAAATCATAAGGAACGCACCATAGTGTCATCCTCCAAGTCAATCCTCTGTATTCTTTTAGCTTTTAAATTTTGTTTTATGGTTGTCTGTTCTACGATTTTCAGAATATTTAGTTGTCTTTGGAAGGGAGGAACAGAGAAAAGTGAATCTACACCCTCTTGTCTATTATGTGCAATTTCTAATGTTTAAAATGTGGTACAACACACTGCATAAAACTCACCATTGGTGACATGCAGTGTGTTCACAGCGTTGTGCAACCGTTGCCACTGTCTGGTTCCAGAACATATCTGCACACCCATTCACCAGTCACTTCTGCTCTCTCCTTCCTCGTGCCCTTTCTGTCAGCTTTAATCTGCTTTCTGTCTCTATAGATTTGACTCTTCTGGATACTTTCTATAAATGGAGTCACATAATATGTGCTCTTTTGTTACTGGCTTCTTAGCATGTTTTCAAAATTCATCCTTATTTAGGATGCATTAGGAATTCATTCCTTTTTATGGCTTTTTAATCTTTGTTTATCCATTCATCAGTTGATGGGTATTTAGGTTGTTTCCACCTTTGACTTTTGTGAATATTGCTGCTGCTATGCATATATTTGTAACACAGATTTTCAATTCTTTTGGTTATATACCTCAGAATGGATATTTTGGGTCAACTTTTGAGGAATCACCAAGTTGATTTTTTTAATCTTTATTTTCTTTTATTTTTTTGTGGTGCTGAGAATTGAACCCAGTGCCTTACGCATGCTAGGTGGGCACATGCTAGGTAGGTGCTCTACCTCTGAGCCACAACCCTAGCCCATCACCAAGTTGATTTTTAATAGAGGCTGTGCCACTAGCAGTGAATGAGTGTTCTAATTTCTCCATATCCTCATCAACGCTTGTTATTTTCCATTAAAAAATTTCTAACCATACTAGTGGATGTGAAACATTATCTCATTATAGGGTTTTTGTTTTTGTTTTTATTTTGTACTAGGGATTTAACCTAAGAGTGCTTAACCAACTGAGCCACATTTCCATCTCTTTTTATTTTTTTATTTTGAGACAGGGTCTTGCTAAGTTGCTTAGGGCCTCACTAAGTTGCTGGAGCTGAACTTGGAACTTTTTTTTTTTAAAAAAAATATTTATTTATTTACTTTAGTTGTACACAATGCAATGCATTTATGTTTACGTGGTGCTAAGGATCAACCCGGGCTGCGCACGTGCAAGGCAGCGTGCAAGGCGAGCGCTCTGCCGCTGAGCCTTGTAGTTTTAGCTCTTACTTTTAGGTCTTTCATCCATTTTGAGTTAATTTTTGTAGAAGGTAGGAGTCCACCTTCATTCTTTTGTGTGTCAATATCATGATTTTTTGAAGGGACTAGTCTTCCTCCATTGAATAGTTACACCTTATTAAAATCAGTTGATTCCATATGCATGGGTTTATTTCTGGACTTTCAATTTTATTATACTGGTCTATATGTCTGTCCTTATGCCAGTACCACACTGTTGCATGATTGTGTGTGTGTGTGTGTGTGTGTGTGTGTGTGTGTGGTACTAGGGATTGGACCCTGGGCCTTATGCATGCTAGGCAAGTGCTCTACCATTAAAATATAATTCCAGCCCCATTGCATGCAATTTTAAAGGAAGATTTTTGTGGCTCACTTTGGAAAATAGTTTGTTAGGAGCAGGACTATAAACAGGAGCTTCTATTGAGTGAGCAATTCCAAGATGCAATTCCAAGATCCAACCTAAGACAATGGGAGATGAACTAGGGTCTGGCAGAGTGAATGGAGAAATGGGAATAAGCTCGAAAGCTGCTCTAGATTCAGAATGAGCAGAACTTGGCCAAAATTGCATGCAGCAAGTGAGAAACAGGGTAGTCAAGGATCCTACTGTTCCTGCATTGGGTGATGAAGTCATTTCTTTGTGATAGAGAATTGGAGGGTCTGGGGAGTTCTGGTTTGGATTGTCTGGACCTGAGGTGCCCCAGTGTCAGATGTTGAGCATGTGCACATCTGTTTATACAAACATACTTGCACAAGTGGCCAGCACATTCTGGGCCCATGCATCTGATAAATCTGTTCTCAAAGAGGAACCGGAAGATCTGTTGATAGTTCCACCTGTTGAGGCCACTAGCAGCCCCTACCCAGGGCCTGGAGAGGAAGGTTGGGTTCGGGGAGAGGGATGGCCATCAGCCTGTGCTTCTCCACTCTTGCACTGGACGAGCTGTCACAGCCATGCTCTGCCTTCCCCACTGTGGGCATGAGAACTCAAGGCAAAGGCAGCTTGTGGCTGTCAGTGGGTAGTAGTGAGCTCTTGGCACCCTTGGGTCCCACATAAGTCCCTCACCAGTCGCTGCTCCTCCCCATACACAGCATCTGGATGGTGGAGGGCAAACCATGGGCTGCCCCAGTGTCTGTCAGGCAGCTCTGAAGGCTGGCTTTCCTGTGGTGGGGTGGAGGAGGAGGATTGAGAACATGGGGGTGATCTGATCTTTTCTCATGGAAGAGGCTCAGCCAGGGTTAAGACCTGTGGCATTCTGCGAAGGGACGTGATACTGAGCATCTGCTGGGTCACAGGGGGACATTAGTGACCTTTTCCACAGCCCTAACTAGTTAGTTCTTTCAAGATCGTACTTGTTACCTCCTAGCTGCACCACCCCTATTTATCCAGGTTGAAAATGCCTCTCTTTCGTAACTGTGACGTGTGTGTGTGTGTGTGTGTGTGTGTGTGTGTGTGCCTGTGTGCATGGATGAGAGGGAAGATCAAGGAAAAGTCCAGTCTCCTCTTTAAGTAAAAGAAGAAAAATTATGAACACAAAGTTAAATACAGGGCTTTGGTAAGGGACTGTGGAATCAAGCAGCCCCACATTTAAAATGCATGGGTAGAATCGCCTCTGGTACCGGGGGACAGGGCACACTTCCTGGTCCTGGGGCACATGCAAAGCCGCACAGGAATCTCTGCAGGAAGCAGTGGCCGTGGAGGGCGTCACAGCTCTTTCCCATAGTGCCCAGCAAAGGAATGAAATGAGCAGCTGTCGTTTAGGTCAGGCCTTGGATGGGCCATGAGCTCCATGCCAGGTCCTGTAACTGCCACCTCCCAGTGAGACAGGGACTTTAGGCCCCTGAGGAGAACGGGGCCAGCAGGGAAAAGTCTCTTGTCCTAGTCCACCCAGGCTAGGGAGAGGATGAGCTGGGATTTGAATTCAAGAATATGAGAATGCAGATCTATGATCTTCCCAAAGCCAAGCACAGCACATTTGTGGAGGGAGGAAATGAGTGAAGTCTGTGTGTGAGTGCATAAGGGATGGAATGACCTAGTGGAAGGGTGGATGATCACGTGGAGGAGAGAGGAAAAGATGAAACAATGCACCCAAACCTTTTTGACCATTCACTACACGCCAGGTACTGTGCTAGACAGTAGACATGGGCAGAGAGCAAGGCGGTCACAGTCCCTGCTCTTAGGGGGTTCAGTCTGGCGGGGGAGCCAGATTCTCTGCCGGGGAAGGTGAAGTGAACGAGGTGTCCTGAGAACTTGCAGGTACCCTCACTCATTAAAGACCCTGAGTCCCAGCAGGGTGAAGCTATAAGCAGTAGCTGGGGAAGGGGAGTGGAAAAGGGCTGCCCAGCCTGTGGGAGGTCCAGACCTCACTGGTTTTTTGGAGAGACTCAAAGGAGCCACACAGGGGTGGAATGGAGAGGGGAAGGGGGCATATGGAGAGCAAAAAAGGGGGCCCAAAGACAGATGCAGAGGGTCTTTTGATGACAGGGCACTTTTCCTAAAGATGGCAGGAGGAGTTTAGGCAGGAATATAGAGATGGTTGTAGCTGCCCAGAGGGCCAATGGGGTGAGTGAGCTTTCTCCTTTTGACCTTCACCAGCAATATCTAACTCAGCACCCCATCTCTGTGTGTACACAAAGTGGGGGGTGGCGTGCGTGTGTTTCCCACCTGGCCTATGGACTGCTCTGTGGGGGTTGGAAAGCAGTTCTTTTCCTGACTTGGTTTCCTTCTGCATCTCCTCCTAGGGACCCACGCCTGCTTAAGAACACCATGTGCGCAGGTGAGCTCACCCTACGATTCCGCAGGAGGGTGGCCCCCGGGTGTGGTTGTGGGTGGTAGAGGGCCAGGGAGTCCACCCAGCGGTTAGATCATTGCACTGAGCAGGTTCTATTTCTGGTACGGCCCGTGCTCTTCTGTAAGGAGTCTGCCTCACCCAGAGCAGGCTAGCTGTCCAGGGCCACCGTTGGCTCTGCCAACGCGGCTTTGAGACTAGTGCTGTGACCACGTGCATAGTAGTTCTAGCAACTTCAGGACTTTGGCTTGCAGTGCCCCAAGGCTCAGGGGTCCTTGCTGGTGCACCTGGTGGCCACATCACAGTACCCTGCTGGACGCTGGCTCCTCCCCCTTTTCTACCTAAAGCGGAAGAGGTTCCTGTCCCTTGCAGACTTCCACCTGTGTGCCTGGCACTGTTGTTAGGAGCTGTGAGTGCCCCAGGGTCCAAGATAAGACAGTTCTTGACATCTAGAGCTTGTCCCTAGCAAGGGCTGGGCCACCCAGTAAGTGGCTGGAATGAAGGGGGATGAGTTTTTTGCTGGGAGAGTGGGATTGGCAAAGGATTACAGGGGGAGGTTTGAAGCCAAGAGCACTGTACTTGTTAAGGGTCATGAGCTGAGGGACAGCAGGGTGTGGTCAGAGAAGGGGGCTCCACACCAAGAGAGCAAGGAGGGGAACAGGGTGTGATGGGGTTGGAAAGGTGGTCCAAGGACCATCAAGGGCCTTGTAAGTCACAGCAAGAGGCCCTCATCCTAAGGATGGTGGGAGGCGGGGGAGGTGTTCACAGGTGCAGCATAGTGGCCTTTGTCTTCTCTCAGGGGTCCTGCAGGGAGCTCGACAGTTGGCCATTGGAAAGAAGGGGCAGTAGCATTGAGAGACCTCCAGACTGGACATGGCCCTGAGTCCAGTGGCTAGTGTGGTCCTCCATGAAGACCCAAAGATGACACCAAGTCTCAACTCTGGTACCCTCGCTGGGCCCAACCCGGATGTGGCCCTTGATCCTATCTTGAGTCTACCCCCTAGTCCTGGCGGGCCTCTCGTTCCAGACCTGAATCCAACTCTAAAGAGTCCCGTTCCAGATGAGGCCTCTGGCCTGATTTCTGATAACACCCCCAGCCCCGATGACAATTCGAGTCTCATCTCAAAGCCTGACCCACAGGGGTCCCTTTGTCCAGCCTCAAACCCCGTTCTGAGCCTGGGCCCTGCCAAGGCCACCTGTTTGAGCTCAGGGAACCACTCTGGGCTGAATCCTGAGCAGGACTGCAAGCCCCTGCCAAGCAAGGTGTTTGATTTGGGTCAGAGTAACTCCAACCCTTCCAGGCCGGAGTCAAACCCATTCAAGAGGCCCTGTTCTAGAGAAGCCCTGGTTCTGGGCCACTGCGTCTCCCAGTCGGGCTCACAAACGCCCCTTATTCGAGTCTCAAACACTACTCTGGACCCTGGCTCCAATCAGCTTCTTGATGTGGGCTCAAGAAACATCTCCACACTAAACCTGAACACGGCTGAAGATTCTGGTGGCACCCCAGTCCCAGACACAACCGCGACTGTCACTTTGGCTCCACATAACGTCGCTGGGTCTATTTCCAAAGGAACCTTTGGTGCAACCTGGAGCACAAGTTCAAAGGGGACCATCAACGTGGCTTCTAACAGTCTCCCCAGACCTGATGTGAACACAACTGTCACTCAGGCCTCGCGCGTGACTCTGATTTCTGCCTCCAGCGATGGTGTCAGCCTGCACTCCACTGCCCATGGCCCCAAGTCCACCCGCTCTCCACCCTCATGCCTGACTCTGATCCTGGGCTCCAGTGAGACTCTGAGCATGGGCTCCAGCCTCATGATCAGTGACACCTCCACCTTGACATTGAGCAGCCAGCAGGAATATTCTGAGGACAACAGCATTTGCACCATGACCCTGGAGGGGAATCTGGACAGCTGGGCTGAGGTGTGCAACACTGTCGTCAAGGACAGCTTCCCTGAGGGTGAGTAAGGAAGGGCCACAGCCCTAAAGGATGACTGTACTCAGACTCATAGGGCAGAGTAAGGGAGCAAGAGGACAGAGGAGGGGAGCAGCAACAGGTACCACTATAGCAATTGCACAGAGATCGCACTTGACTTAGGATGAGCTGCTTCAACTCCCTGAGGAGTTGTTGTTGTTGTTGTTCTCCTCCTCCTCTTCCTCCTCCTCTTCTCCTCCTTCTTCCTCTCCTTTTTCTTCTTCTTCCTCCTTCTCCTCCTTCTTTGTCTCCTCCTCCTCCTTCTCCTCCTCCTTCTCCTTCTCCTTCTCCTCCTCCTTCTCCTCTTCTACTCCTTCTTCCTCCTCCTTCTCCTTCTTCTTCATCTCCTCCTCCTCTTCTTCTTCTACTTCTCCTCCTCCTCCTCTTCCTTCCTCCTCCTCCTTTTCCTCTCCTCCTCCTTCCTCCTCCTACTTCCTCTCCTCCTTCTTATTCTCCTCTTCTCCTCCTCCTCTTCTTCTTTTTCCTCCTCCTCCTCCTTCCTCTCCTCCTCCTTCTCCTCTTCCTCCTCCTCTTCTTCTTATACTCTTCCTCCTCCTTCCTCCTCCTTCCTCTCCTCCTCCTCCTTCCTTCTCCTACTTCCTCTCCTCCTCCTCCTCCTCCTCCTTCTCCTCTTCCTCTCCTCCTCCTCTTCTCCTCTTCTCCTCCTTCTTCCTCTCCTTCCTCTTCTTCCTCCTCCTCCTTTTCTTCCTCTCCTCCTTCTCCTCCTCCTCTTCTCCTTCTCCTCTCCTCCTCCTCCTTCTCTTCTCCTCCTCCTCCCCTTCTTCTCCTCCTTCTTCCTCTCCTTCTTCTTCTTCTTCCTCATCCCCCTTCTTCCTCTCCTTCTTCTTCTTATTCCTCCTCCTCCTTCTTCATCTCCTCCTCTTCTCCTTTTCCTCCTCCTCCTCCTCCTTCACCTCCTCCTTGTCCTCCCCCACTCCTTCTCTTCTTTCTCTTCCTTCTCCTTCTCTTCCTTCTTTTTTTTTTTTTTTTTTGATCCTGGGGATTGAACCCAAGGGCATTTTACCACTGAGCCACATCCCCAGCCCTTTTTAAAAATTTTATTTTGAGACAGGGTTTCACCAAGTTGTTGAGGCTGCCTTTGAACTTGGGATCTTCCCACCTTAGCCTCCCAAGTCCCTGAGATTATAGGTATGCGCCACCACACCCAGAACTATATAATACTTGTATTCTGTCCAAATTCTGAAGTCTATTCAACAACTATACCTTCCATTCAGAATGTCCACCTTTTCGTGGAAAAATTTCAGGCCCTAAAGCCAAGGTTTGGCCAGTGGCCAGGCAGCTCAGACTCAGTTTACCACTGTTGAGACTTCAGGGTCCCTACCAGGTCAAGGCCCTGTAGTCCTGTCTGCAACTTGTGTCTTCTTCCTGATTTGCAGTTCTATAATTGATCTTCTATCAGTTTCTGATGCTATAAATATCTTTTCCTAATCAATTTTTGTTTATGTACCAATACCATGTGTGATTTTTTAAAAAACATTACCGTGGCTTTGTAAATATATATTCATATCTGTTAAGGTGAGAGAATTCCTCCTCAAAAGGAAATTCCTCCTGAAAATTGACTTAGCAGGGGGCTAGGGTTGTGGCTCATTGGTGGAGTGCTCACCTAGCACGTGTGAGGCACTGGGTCTAATCATCAGCACCACATTTAAAAAAAAATAAAACAAAGATATAAAAAAAAATTGACTTAACAATTAGTAGACCTACATTCTGCCATATACATTTTAAAATGCATTTGCCTAGGTCCTCAAAAACATTTACTGGCATTTTTATTATAATGCTATTGATTTATCTATGTATTCAGGTTTTCCTTTCTATAGGGTATATGGGAAACTTGAAAATTCAGGTCTAGTGCATTCTTTGATGGATTAATCCTAGCTACTTTATGGTTCTAATTGGTATCATAAGTTAGATTTTGTTTTTTAATGCAATTCCTGTTTGGTACTTGTTGCTGTCTGAAGCGATTGCCGCTTGGAGCAATGAAGCCGCGGGAAGAAGTTCAGAGGCAAACTGGAAACAAACAGGCTTTTTATTCTGATAACTTCTCTCTCCGGCTCCAACAACGACTCTAACACGCACCACACACACACCAAAAAACCCACAAACAAAATGGCGCCCACCCGATCCGATCTCGGCTCAAGTCCCGCAAGATCCCGGGCCAAGTCCTGTGAGACCATGGAAGGCGGCAATGTCCGAATATCTCTATGGCCCGTAGCCAACCACAATCTCAGCCATCTTCCCAAACAGGGCTCCTGCAGTACTGATGATACTGATAATGTAGAGGAAATTTGTTTTTTTTTTTTTTTTTTTTTTTTGGTACCAGGGATTGAACTCAGTGGCACTCGACCACTGGGCCACATCCCCAGCTCTTTTTTGTATTTTAGTAGAGACAGGGTCTCACTGAGTTGCTAAGTGCCTCGCCACGGCTGAGGCTGGCTTTGAACTCTTGATCCTCCTGCCTCAGTCTCCCAAGTGCTGGGATTACAGGTGTGCACCACTGCGCCTGGCTAGGAAATTTGTTTTTGACAGTTGATTTTTTAAAACATTTTTTTTAGTTGTTGATGGACCTTTATTTTTCATTTATATGTGGTGCTGAAAATTGAACCCAGTGCCTCGCACATGCTAGGCAAGCACTGTACCACTGAGCCACAACCCCATCCCCTTGACAGTTGATTTTATTTTTAAGCACTAGGGATTGAACTCAGGGGCACTGTACCACTGAGCTACATTCTCAGCCCTTTTTTTCATTTTGAGACAGTCTTGCTAAGTTGGCCAGCTTGGCTTTGAACTTGGGATGTTCCTGCCTCAGCCTCCTGAGTAGCTGAAAATACATGCATGTGTCATACCTGGCTCAAGTTTTTTTTTCTTTAAACAATTTTATTGAGATATAATTCACTGTGTAAATCTGATTCCCTCTTTTAAGGTGTATATTCTAAAAGCTATATTATATACAGAGTTGTGCAACCATGGCCATGGTCAATTTTAGAACATTTTTATCACCCCAAAAGAAACCCTGTACCATTTAGATATAATCACCTACCCATGTCCAGCCCTAGACAATCACTAATCTACATCTGTCTGCATAGATTTGCCTATTTTGAACATTTTATATAAATGGAATTACGCAATATGTGATTCTTTGGGATCAGCTTCTTTCACTTGGCACCATACTTTCAAGTTTCATTCCTGTTGTAGCCTGTATTGATATTTCATCCCTCTTTATGGCTGAGTAGTATTGCCCTGTAAGGACATACCATATTTTGTTAATGGCCAAATGGGTTGTTTCTATATTTTGGATATTTTAAGTAATGCTACTATGAATATTTACCCACAAGTTTTTGTATAGACACACATTTTTATTTCCCCTTAGTATATGTCTTGGAGTAGAACTGTTGGTTATTCTGTTTAGTTTTTGAGAAACCACTGGTAATTTCCACTAGCAATGTAGGAGGGTTCCATTTTTTCATGTTTTTGCCAACATTTGTTTTCCTTCCCTCACTCCCCCGTAGCCAACTTAAAGGGTGGAGTAATATCTCACTGTGATGTGGAACATCTTTCCATGTGCTTTTTGGCCATTTATATATTTCTGCTGGAGAAATGCCTATTCAAATGTTTCCCTTATTTTTGAATTTGTTTGTTTATATCGTTGAGTTGTGGTTCTTTACATGTTCTGAATATTATTCTCTTATTAGAGATATGAATTGCAAATATTTTCTGTAATTCTGTGGATTATCTTTTCCCTCTGTTCTTTTGTGCATGGTACTGGGGATCAAACCCAGGGGCACTTTACCTTGAATTACACCCCACCCCCTTTTATTTTTTGAGACAGGATCTTGCTAAGTTGCTGAGGCTGGCAACTTGCAATCCTCCTGCCTCAGCCTCCTCAGCCACTGGGATTATAGTCGTGTGTTACTGCTCCCAGCTATATTTAAATAGAACTATATTTATATTTAAATTTTAACTATATGTATTTAATATATTTTAAATACATTTTAACTATTTATAGCATATTTTAAATATAACTACAAATAATGCATTGTTATTATTATGTTTTTTGGTACTGGGTATTTAATCCAGGGATGCTTTACTACTGGGTCACATCCCCAGCCCTTTTTATATTTTATTTTATTTTATTTCTTAAAATATATTTTTAGTTGTAGTTGGACATTTACTTATTTATTTTTTTATGTGGTGCTGAGGATTGAGCCCAGTGACTCACACGTGCCAGACAAGCGCTCTATCAGTGAGTCCCAGCCCCCACACCTTTATTTTTTATTTTGAGACAGGATCTTGCTAAGTTGCTTAGGGCCTTGCTAAGTTGATGATGCTGTTTTTTTCTTCTTTTTAGTGTGTTAAAATACATATGGCAGCCGGGTGCGGTGGCGCACGCCTGTAATCCCAGCACTTTGGGAGGCTGAGGCAGGAGGATCGCGAGTTCAAAGCCAGCCTCAGCAATGGCGAGGCACTTAGCAACTCAGTGAGACCCTGTCTCTAATAAAATACAAAAAAGGGCTGGGGATGTGACCCATTGGACGAGTGCCCCTGAGTTCAATTCCTGGTACCACACACACACACAACAAAAAATACATATGGCATAAAATTTACCATCTTAGCCATTCTAAGTGTGCGTTCCTATAGAATTAAGTACAGTCTTGGCCACCACCACCCTCCGTCTCCAGAACTCTTTGTCTTATTAACCTGAAGCTCTGTTCCCATGAAACAGTGACTCCCCATTTCCTTAGGCCCATCCCTAGGCACCCAAATGCTACTGCCTGTCTTCCTTGATTTAAGAAGACCTCATATTCGTAATTCATTCTTCTACATGGGGATAGCCAGCTTTTCTGGCACTATTTGTTGAAAAGACTGTCCTTTCTCCAGTGAAGTCTTAGCACTTTACTCAAACATCACTTGACCCTGTATGTGAGCATGTATGTTGGGGTTCTCTCTTCTATTCTGTTGGTCTGCATGTCTGTCCTTGTGCTAGTACCATGTAGTTTTGAAATCAGGGAGTGTGAGTCCTCTAGCTCTATACCTCTTTCAAAATTTGTCAGCTATTCAGGATCAATTATTGTGAGTTTTTTTTTGGTACCGAGGATTTAATCTAGGGTTTTTTTTTAACCACTGAGCCACATCCCCAACCCTTTTTGCTTTTTATTTTGATACAGGGTTTTGCTAAGTCCTTAGGACCTCACTAAGTTGCTGAGGCTGGCTTTGAACTCGTGATCTTCCTGTCTCAGCCTCCCCAGCCACTGGGATTACAGGTGTGCACCACTGTGCCTGGCTAATAATTATCTTTTTTTTTCAAGGTTAAGGACAATTTTTTCCCCAAAATATCTTTATTTTATTTTGCATATATATATATATATATATATATATATATTTATATTTATATATATATATATTTGGTATTGGGGATTGAATTCAGGGGCATTTGACCACTGGGGAAAGAAAGTAACAAGTACTTTTTTGTATTTTATTAGAGACAGGGTCTTACTGAGTTGCTAAGTGCCTCACCATTGCTGAGGCTGGTTTTGAACTCGAGATCTTCCTTCTTCAGCCTCCCAATATTTTAATTTTTTAAATATGGTGATGAGGATCGAACCCAGTGCCTCATGCATGCTAGGCAAGCACTCTACCACTGAGCCACAACCCCATCCCCTAATTATCTTTTTTTTTCTTTTTTTTTTGTGGTACCGGGGATTGAACTCAGGGGCACTCAACCACTGGGTCACATCCCAAGCCATTTTCTTGTATTTTATTTAGAGACAGGGTCTCACTAGGTTGCTAAGTGCCTTGCCATTGCCGAGGCTGGCTTTGAACTCTTGATCCTCCTGGATCAAGTGCTGGGATTACAGGTGTGTGCCACTGTGTCTGGTTCCTCTTGATTTATTTTTTATTTTTTTGGTACTGGGGATTGAACTCAGGGGCACTCGACCACTGGGCCACATCCCAGCCCAGTTGCTTCATCTAGGAAGCATACTTCCCAGATTGTTGATAGAATTAGCCATTGGAGGACTATGGAACTCAGCATGGAATTAGCCTTGGTAAGTACTTGTTACTTTCTTTCCCCATCTCATCTGGACTTGAGTTTCCTCAGTGGCCCAGTGGCAGGGCTGGTTGGTCAACTGAGATGGCAAAAGTTAACTTTTCTGTTGAGGACCTACTAAGTGTCAGGCATATTTAAATATTCTAATAGCTCTGCAAGACTGCTGGTATTCAATTGGCTTTCTTTCCCCCCTTTTTGGTATTGGGGATTGAACCCAGGCTTGCTTTACTACTAAGCTACATCCCAGCCCTTTTTATTTTTTATTTTATTATTTATTTATTTATTTATTTATTTTTGTGGTACAGGGGATTGAACTCAGTAAGGGGTTTTAATCTCATTCATGAGGCAAGGACTTTCATGACCTAACATTTCTAAAGTCCACCCCTCTTTGGTACTATTGCATTAGAGACTAGGTTTCAGCATGAATTTTGGAGGGACACAAGTATTCACACCTTAGCAGTTGAATTAATTTACCCTTTCACAAACAATGTGAGACTTCCAATGTGTTCCACATCCTCACCAACATTGGGTGTTGTCAGTAATGACTCAAGATGGCTGCAGTCATGTCAAGCCGTACCTTTAACCATTCCCTTAATTACTGGGTTTTAGAGTTATTCTTTTTTAAACTTCTTTTTACACGTACATTATAATTCTACACAATAGCGGCTTCATGGGGCCATATTCTCTTACATGCACATAGCATAATTTGATCAGTCTCATTCCCCAGTATCTTCCCTTCCCTTCCCTTCTCCCTCTCCCCAATCCACTGGCTCTGTTCTAATGATCTCCCTTCCGTTCTTTTTTCTGGGTGGGGGGTACCTGTAATTGAACTCAGGGCACTTGACCCCTGAGCCACATCCCGAGCCTTATTTTGTATTTTATTTAGAGACAGGGTCTCACTGAGTTGCTTAGTGCTTTCCTGTTGCTGAGGCTGGCTTTGAACTCGTGATCCTCCTGTCTCAGCCTGCGAGCCACTGGGATTACAGGCGTGCGCCACCGTGCCGGCTCTGTTCTTCTTCTTCTTCTTCTTCTTCTTCTTTTTTTTTTTTTAATATTTATTTATTTTAGTTATAAGTGGACACAGGATTTTTATGTGGTGTTGAGGATCAAACCCAGTGCCTCATGCATGCTAGGCAAGCGCTCTACCTCTGAGCCTCAATCCCAGCCCTGTTTCTTTCTTATTGTTGTTTTAATTGTTGCATTATAAGTATATGCATGATTCGTTGTGGTATGTTCATACACGAACACAGCATAATTTGTTAATTTTGTTCCCCAGGACTTTCCTGTGCCCTCCCATCCTTCCTCCCGCTCCAGCCCCTTTCTTTACTCTGTGGTCTCTCTTCTGTTTTCATGAGTTTCCTTTTTATTCTGTTCGCTCTCTAGTTACCACATGTGAAAGAAAACATTTAGGGTTACTCTTGATATCTAGTACCATAAGTCAGTCCTCCAACTTTGGCTCTTCCTGAAGATGCTGTGTTCTAGGCTGGGCATGATAGTGCACACCTGTGATCCCAGCAGCTTGGGAGGCTGAGGCAGGAGGATTGCAAGTTCAAAGGCAGCCTCAGCAAATTAGCAAGACCCTCAGCAACTTGGTGAGACCCTGTCTTTAAATGTAAGTAAGTATGGGGCTGGGGTTGTGGCTCAGTGGTAGAGCGCTCGCCTAGCACGTGTGCGGCCCAGGTTCGATCCTTAGCACCATGTAAAAATAAAGGCATTGTGTACAACTAAAATAAATAAATAAATATTTAACAACAACAACAAAAAATAAATGTAAGTAAATAAATAAAAAGGGCTGGGGATGTGGCTCTGTGGTAAAGTGTCCTTGGGTGTTGCCGCCTGAAGTGCTTGGAGCAACGGAGCTGCGGGAAGAAGTTCAGAGGCAAACTGGAGACAAACAGCTTTTTATTCTGATAACTTTTCTCTCTGGTTCTAACAACGACTAACACACGCCACACACACCACCAAAATGGCGCTGACCCGATCAGCAATTTTGGCCAAGTCACTCGAGATCCTGGGACAAGTCCCGTGAAACTACGGAAGGCGACAATGCCCAAATCTCCACAGCTCATAGTCAACCGCAATTCAAGCCATCTCCCCAAACAGGGCTCCTGCATTTCCCTCTTTTTGTTTTAAAAGAGGTAATGCTCTAGGACGTCTATGTGCAACCAACATTCTTACCCGTCATCGGATAATCAAGGCTGTGCCCTTGACTCCTGTCTTAGGTTGATATGTCGGCCACATGAGACTGTCCCGTGCGACTGTGCCTGTCTTAGGTTGTCCCCCTCTGGGGATCTTACCCGTCATTGGCTAACCAGCCATCCAATGGAGCCCTTTAGGATCGACTGTGTATGATGACTAACAGCCGTCCAATTGTGAGGAGATGTTGCGGCTTTAAGGCGACAAGCCTTTTGGTGATGAGCCAAATTGCATAGCATATCAAATTGTTTAAACAAATCAGCTGCCCTAAGTTCCATCAAGTAACACACTGAATTCTCTAGACAAATACCCGCAAGGCATTGTCCCGTAAAGTCCCAAACAATGAAAGATCAAAATGTCCATTTGTTATAACATGTTGATGTAGGAGGCCCCATGCATGTAGAGCAGAGGCCACACTGTTGGTGAGGTTGTTTGATGCTTGAGCAGCAGGGATGCTTGCGGCGGCTGCGATCCCTGCAGCTGTAGCAGCAGACGTCTTTTTTATGTTTAGACAATGCCACCGGCAAATATTCAGGGCCCGCTACCTAGAAACTCAAGCATCAATTATTAAAGGAAAGGCAGTGCTATTGCAGCACTGAGTCAAGAGGCGAGTTGTCAAACTACAAAATAGAATTATTAGATTAGAAAATTAAAGTTGATTTTTGTTCACACACATCGCTGGTTGAGCTTCTACAAACATAAGTTGGAAAAATATCATATTTAGAACAAAACAAAGAAAGACTGAGGGTAATTACTGCATTAAAGAT
Source organism: Tamias sibiricus (assembly GCA_025594165.1). Taxonomy (NCBI): domain Eukaryota; kingdom Metazoa; phylum Chordata; class Mammalia; order Rodentia; family Sciuridae; genus Tamias; species Tamias sibiricus. The sequence goes on from CM046658.1 coordinate 47,915,830, forward strand.
AGATTAAAGAAAAGGTAAAGGCACTTTAGAGAAATAATTTGTTAGCTGGAACCCTTGAGTCTCTGTATACAGAGCAATCTTTTACCTGTTGAGATAATTGAAATTAATGAGCTATTAAACAAATGAAGTTAATAACAAATAAACAATCTTATGTCAAAACACCAAAATATCAGGTTATATAGCACTAGTCATATTGTTTGCTAAAGAGAAGTCCCAGGGACACCTATAAATCAAAATTGAAAATACCTTCATTTATAAAATTATTTACTCTTAATTGAATACTCTTAACCTAGAATGAATTAAAGTTATTTGGATCCATATGTATATATATATATATATTTTTTTTTTTTCATAAGCGCTTGTTATTTGTGACGTCACACTGGACAGATGCACAAACATACAAACATATATTTGTGACGTCACATTAACATGAAATGTAGACAAATATACAGACATAAAGACATGTATAAAAAGAAAAAAAATACAATTGTGTGCACACTAAAGAGAGATCTCCTCGTCCCGGCCGGGAGGAATGACACTTAAGTTGTGAAATATTTTGAAGGACTCTTTTGAGAGAATCATTCTATACCTTCATCTTGGTCCTCTTGATTTTGTACCTTTTTTATTAATCTTGATTCTTCAATAACTTCATCTTGATCATTTTGATGTGGTACCTGTTTTATTAATCTAGATGGTATCCATATTGGAGAGGATTCGTCTTTGGAAAAACACAAACAGATCCTCTTCCCCAAATTAATACTGGATCTGGACCCTTCCATGTACCTGAAAGAACATCCTTCCAGTAAACCAAAGGTTTATGTTGTTGGTGTGGATTCCAATGTCTGTCTCCAGCAGAATAACCATTAGAGTCTAAAGTTAAAAAATTTAAGGTAAACAGGGCAACTGCCAATCTGTCCTTAGGACTTTTCCAATTTCCTTCTTTTTGTTTTAATAACATAATTTTCAGTGTTCGGTTTGCTCTTTCAATAATGCCCTGACCCTGAGGATTGTATGGGATGCCTGTTTTATGGGATATATTGAATTTTGCGCAAAATTGTTTGAAAGATAAGGACGTATATGCGGGGCCATTATCTGTTTTAAGCATTTTGGGGATGCCCAATGCAGCAAAAGCTTGCAAACAATGAGATGTAACATCTTTAACTTTTTCTCCAGAATGTAAGGAAGCAAAAATCATGCCTGAGCATGTATCTATGTGTTGCTGCCTGAAGCGCTTGGAGCAACGGAGCCGCGGGAAAAACTTCAGAAGCAAACTGGAGACAAACAGCTTTTTATTCTGATAACTTTTCTCTCTGGTTCTAATAACGACTAACACACGCCAAAAACACACCCTAAAATGGCGCTGACTCGATCAGCAATTTTGGCCAAGTCACTCGAGATCCCGCAACAATCCCGTGAGACTACGGGTGGCGACAAAGGCCAAATCTCCACGGCTCATAGTCAACCGCAATTCAAGCCAATCCCCAAACAGGGCTCCTGCATTTCCCCCTTTTTGTTTTAAAAGAGGTAATGCTCTAGGACGTCTATGTGCAACCAACATTCTTACCCGTCATCGGATAATCAAGGCTGTGCCCTTGACTCCTGTCTTAGGTTGATATGTCGGCCACATGAGACTGTCCCGTGCGACTGTGCCTGTCTTAGGTTGTCCCCCTCTGGGGATCTTACCCGTCATTGGCTAACCAGCCATCCAATGGAGCCCTTTAGGATCGACTATATATGATGACTAACAGCCGTCCAAATTGTGAGGAGATGTTGCGGCTTTAAGGCAACAAGCCTTTTGGTGATGAGCCAAATTGCATAGCATATCAAATTGTTTAAACAAATCAGCTGCCCTAAGTTCCATCAAGTAACACACTGAATTCTCTAGACAAATACCCGCAAGGCATTGTCCCGTAAAGTCCCAAACAATGAAAGATCAAAATGTCCATTTGTTATAACATGTTGATGTAGGAGGCCCCATGCATGTAGAGCAGAGGCCACACTGTTGGTGAGGTTGTTTGATGTTTGAGCAGCAGACGTCTTTTTTATGTTTAGACAATGCCACCGGCAAATCTTCAGGGCCCGCTACCTAGAAACTCAAGCATCAATTATTAAAGGAAAGGCAGTGCTATTGCAGCACTGAGTCAAGAGGCGAGTTGTCAAACTACAAAATAGAATAATTAGATTAGAAATGGGACGGCTTGTACAATATAGTGGCTATCTGAAAAAATGTTTACGGGCTGGTCCCTAAAATTTTCCAGAGCTCTTACCACAGCTTCCAGTTCCACTAGTTGAGCTGATTTGTGTGCAGTTATGTAAGTCATATTTTCTTTTTTAGTGACTACTGTAGCAGTACCATTTGAGGACCCATCTGTAAATACATTAAATGCCTTAGGAATAGGTTGATTTTTTATTACCTGTGGAAATATAATAGGATGATTAATACAAAAAGATAATATAGGGGACTTAGGAAGATGATTATCAAAATTTGCAGAAGTAGAGCATTTAGCTATAGCCCAATCATTATCATTGAAGCATAAGTATTCAATTTGTGATGATGAATAGGGAGTAATAATAGTAGCAGGGTGAATGCCAAATATTTTAGTAGAAGTCTTAAGTCCTTGAAGAATAAGTTTAGCCACCATGGAGGTATAAGATTCAATTATACTTTTAGGAGAGACGGGCAAATGTATCCATAATAAAGGCCCTTGTTGCCAAAATACTCCTGTGGGTGTATATTGTGAAGAAATAATAATCAACATCAGCGGTTGAGTTAAATCAAATCTATCACAATGAGCTCCTTCGATGGCCTTTTCTACTAATTTTAAAGCTTTCCTAGCATCAGGAGTCAATGTTCGTGGTGAAGATGGATCAGGATCTCCATGAAGGATGTCAAATAAAGGTTTTAGTTGGCCAGTAGTGAGATTTAGTGTAGGGCGAAGCCAATTAATGTCTCCCAGTAGTTTTTGGAAATCATTGAGGGTGGTCAGATGTTCTTTATTTATTAAAATTTTTTGGGGTCTAACAAAAGTATCCATGATTTTAAATCCTAAATATAATATGGGAGATCTGGTTTGAACTTTTTCTTCTGCTATATATAATCCATATTTTTTTAAATTTTCTACCACATCACTGAATATATTAAATAAGATTTTTTGATTAGGGTGGGCCAATAAAATATCATCCATGTAAATGTAGACACATGAGGTTTGGATATTTATTTTTAATGGGTTGGATAGCCTTGTCCACATATATTTGGCATATGGTGGGGCTATTAGCCATTCCCTGTGGTAAAACCTTCCATTGATATCTCTGATCAGGGCCATTATTGTTCATAGAAGGAACGGAAAAAGCAAACCTGGGGGCATCCAGAGGATGTAGGGGAATAGAAAAGAAGCAATCCTTTATATCAAGAGTAATAAGATGGAAATTTTTTGGAATAGCTACGGGACTAGGAAGTCCAGGTTGAGTAGGCCCCATAACTTGCATGGTTTTATTGATTTGTCTAAGATCATGTAACAATCACCATTTTCCTGACTTTTTCTTGATCACAAATATGGGGGAATTCCAGGGAGAGGTGGAAGGTTCTATATGACCTGCTTCTAATTGTTCCTGAACTAATTGGTGGGCCGCTTGTAATTTCTCTTTAGATAGGGGCCACTGAGGGACCCACACTGGCTTATCAGAAAGCCATGGTATTTTCAAAATTATTTTCTCAGTGGCCCCGAAAAAAAATATCTTTTTCCTTTATGACAATGATTACTTTTAGGGTTAAGATTACTCTGTACTTTTTGATAATGAGTTCTTTTATGGTTAAGATTACCCTGTAGGTTTTCACATTTAACATCTGCAGGCTTGGTTGCAAGGTGTACTCCCATTTGTTGCAAAATATCTCTTCCCCCATAAAGTAACCGGTAGATTAGGTAAAACATAAGGCTGAAATGTTCCTTTATGGCCTTCATCATCCTCCCATTTTAAAATTACTGCACTTTTATCTGGGAGGTTATTATATCCCAAGCCTCTTAAACTGGTTGAAGCTTTTTGCAGAGGCCAGTGCTTGGGCCATTGGCGTAAATTAATAATGGAAGAGTCAGCTCCAGTATCTATTAATCCCTCCATTTCTATTCCTTGGATTTTTATTTTACACATAGGCCTCCTTGAACAGTCTCGAACCCAGCAAGCCATGGGACTTGAGTCAGTGGAACAAAATCCTCTATTGTTCCCTTCTTGAGGCATACCCATTTTAAATGAATTATGTAAATTGGGAAGGAGAAGCAACTGAGCAATTCTATCTCCTTGATTAACAGAACTTACACTTTGGGTGAGCTAAGCATTATTTTTATTTCCCCTTTGTAGTCTGAGTTTATTACACCTGGGGTCACTTGCAAACCTAATAAGCTTTTAGGACTACGCCCGATAATAAGTCCTACAGTCCCTGAGGGAAGAGGTCCCCTGACTCCTGTGGGAATCAGTTGAACCCCCATTTCAGGTGTTAACACTATTCGGGCGGTGGAACAGAGGTCTAATCCTGCATTTCCTCTTGTTCCTCTGGCGAGGGAGTGGATGGGTATTAGGGATTGTGTCGGGAAGCATCTGAGTGGATGCTTGAGGGTACTCCTTCTGCAATGCCCCGTACATTTGTGGGCCCCGGGGTACTGGGCCCCGTGCCCCGTTTTTTGAATTCCTGAACAAAGGATTTCCATGGATGTCAAATTTTGAATAGCATTTATTGGCCCAATGATTTCCCTTTTTACACCTGGGGCAGCAACCTGGGGCACGGTATGAGCTTGATCTTATTTCTCTTTTGGGATTTTGCCTAGAATTGCCTGATTGATTATGATAATTTTGCCTGGAATATCCTGATTGATTATAATGTCTACGTTTAGCCTTTGTGAAATTTCGAGAGGAAGCACCTCTCATTGAGGCTGCAATCACATTTCCTGTGACAAAGGCGCCATTTATATCTTTACATAGTTTTATATATACGGAAAGATCCTTTTTAGTTCTCCATGGCCTGATGGCTGCTTGGCACCATTTATTTGCATTTTCATAAGCTAATTGAACAACTAAAGGCATAGCTTGGTCAACATCTGCAAACACACTACCTGCAGTTCTCAAAAGTCGATCAGCAAAGTCGGCATACGGCTCATTAGGTCCTTGAATCACTTTTGACAAGCTACCTTGTAGATCCCCAGGTCCTTGTACAGTTTTCCATGCCTCTAAGGCAGCTGCATTTATCTGAGCATATATATCTGAGTCATAATCTGTTTGAGCCTGTAAGTCTGCGAATTGCCCTTCTCCTGTGAGCATGTCTATATTATAGTTTTCAAACCCTGCAGCCCGCGTTTCTTTTAGCCGTTTCTATACAAAGTTCTTGGAATTGCGATCGCCAAACCAAGAATTGCCCCCCGCTTAATGTTGCTTTACATAGACTTTTCCAGTCTGAGGGGGTTAAGCTAAAGGTGTTAAGGGACTCCAGCATACTCAACGTGAAAGGAGCTTGGGGCCCATAAGTCATTACTGCCTCTTTGAGATTTTTTATAGTTTTGAAATCTACTGACTGATGGACCCTCTGTCCATTTTTCTTTTCAAATGCTGGCGGTTCCCAATGTATCTGTGAGTTGTCCTCGAGGGCGCATAAGCGATCAGAAAGACTTTTTATTTCTGTTTCTAGGGTATGCAAATGCCTAGTAATACCCTTCATATTTTCTGTAATGGATTCCACCCATGGGGGAGTAGTCACTTCCACAAGTGACTCCTCTGCCTGACGGACCTTTTTCTCGGTCTTTTTAAATTTCTTTTTCCTCATTTTCTCAGGATCACTTTTACTAGATTCCTCACCACTGCTAATTTCACTGACAGCAATATCCTGAGGCCCAGGTTCCAGTGAGAGCAAGTATCCTTCAGCTTTCGCCAATAACTTCCGAATAGCTTTAATAGCTTGGATTTTTGTCATTTTTGGGTCTCTTCTAATGCTCTCTTTACTGGTCTCAGTTGGCCCAGTGGAATCTACACTTTTTTGATCACTTTCACTTTTGTCTATATACTCCTCACTGAGAACAGAGTCAGGTATATCAAGGAGTCTTTGCATAGCCTCTATCACTTGGGATTCAGTTATATTCGAACCCATCTTTAGAGACCTTTCAGTTCTTACCTGTCCGCTCCGAAGTTCCCCGTACGGGCCGCCACCTGTTGCTGCCTGAAGCGCTTGGAGCAACGGAGCCGCGGGAAAAAACTTCAGAAGCAAAACTGGAGACAAACAGCTTTTTATTCTGATAACTTTTCTCTCTGGTTCTAATAACGACTAACACACGCCAAAAACACACCCTAAAATGGCGCTGACTCGATCAGCAATTTTGGCCAAGTCACTCGAGATCCCGCAACAATCCCGTGAGAACTACGGGTGGCGACAAAGGCCAAAATCTCCACGGCTCATAGTCAACCGCAATTCAAGCCAATCCCCAAACAGGGCTCCTGCATCTATGGTAACATGAATAAATCGCAATTTTCCAAAACTTGGCTCATGAGTAACATCCATCTGCCACAAATGATTGGGCATTAATCCTCTAGGGTTAACGCCGAAATGAGGATTGGGCAAATGTGTCATACAAGATTTACAATCTTTTACAATTGTTCTGGCTTGCTCCTTTGTGATTTTAAACCTACGTTGCAAGGTGGTGCTGTTGACATGAAACTGGGAATGAAATAAAGTAGCTTATTGTAGCACTGAAAGTATAAATATTGTTTTTGTAAGTTCATCAGCCTTTTGATTACCTTCATGGAGGGGACCAGGCAAATTAGTATGTGCTCTAATATGGCCTATGAATAGAGGTTCTTTTCTTGCCCACAAAAGGTTCTTTTTTTGCCCACAAAAGTTTTTTTGTATTTTTATTAGATAAAACAATTTAAAGGATCTGGAGTATGAGGTGCTAAAGGCTTGGTCCTGCTAACTCTAATTTTGGGACGGCTTGTACAATGTAGTGGCTATCTGAAAAAATGTTTACGGGCTGGTCCCTAAAATTTTCCAGAGCTCTTACCACAGCTTCCAATTCCACTAGTTGAGCTGATTTGTGTGCAGTTATGTAAGTCATATTTTCTTTTTTAGTGACTACTGTAGCAGTACCATTTGAGGACCCATCTGTAAATACATTAAATGCCTTAGGAATAGGTTGATTTTTTATTACCTGTGGAAATATAATAGGATGATTAATACAAAAAGATAATATAGGGGACTTAGGAAGATGATTATCAAAATTTGCAGAAGTAGAGCATTTAGCTATAGCCCAATCATTATCATTGAAGCATAAATATTCAATCTGTGATGATGAATAGGGAGTAATAATAGTAGCAGGGTGAATGCCAAATATTTTAGTAGAAGTCTTAAGTCCTTGAAGAATAAGTTTAGCCACCATGGAGGTATAAGACTCAATTATACTTTTAGGAGAGATGGGCAAAATACTCCTGTGGGTGTATATTGTGAAGAAATAATAATCAACATCAGCGGTTGAGTTAAATCAAATCTATCACAATGAGCTCCTTCGATGGCTTTTTCTACTAACTTTAAAGCTTTCCTAGCATCAGGAGTCAATGTTCGTGGTGAAGATGGATCAGGATCTCCACGAAGGATGTCAAATAAAGGTTTTAGTTGGCCAGTAGTGAGATTTAGTGTAGGGCGAAGCCAATTAATGTCTCCCAGTAGTTTTTGGAAATCATTGAGGGTGGTCAAATGTTCTTTATTTATTAAAATTTTTTGGGGTCTAACAAAAGTATCCATGATTTTAAATCCTAAATATAATATGGGAGATCTGGTTTGAACTTTTTCTTCTGCTATATATATAATCCATATTTTTTTAAAATTTTCTACCACGTCACTGAATATATTAAATAAGATTTTTTGATTAGGGTGGGCCAATAAAATATCATCCATGTAATGTAGACACATGAGGTTTGGATATTTATTTTTAATGGGTTGGATAGCCTTGTCCACATATATTTGGCATATGGTGGGGCTATTAGCCATTCCCTGTGGTAAAACCTTCCATTGATATCTCTGATCAGGGCCATTATTGTTCATAGAAGGAACGGAAAAAGCAAACCTGGGGGCATCCAGAGGATGTAGGGGAATAGAAAAGAAACAATCCTTTATATCAAGAGTAATAAGATGGAAATTTTTTGGAATAGCTATGGGACTAGGAAGTCCAGGTTGAGTAGGGCCCATAACTTGCATGGTTTTATTAATTTGTCTAAGATCATGTAACAATCGCCATTTTCCTGACTTTTTCTTGATCACAAATATGGGGGAATTCCAGGGAGAGGTGGAAGGTTCTATATGTCCTGCTTCTAATTGTTCCTGAATTAGTAGGTGGGCCGCTTGTAATTTCTCTTTAGATAGGGGCCACTGAGGGACCCACACTGGCTTATCAGAAAGCCATGGTATTTTCAAAATTATTTTCTCAGTGGCCCCGAAAAAAAATATCTTTTTCCTTTATGATAATGATTACTTTTAGGGTTAAGATTACTCTGTACTTTTTGATAATGAGTTTTTTTTATGGTTAAGATTACCCTGTAGGTTTTCACATTTAACATTTGCAGGCTTGGTTGCAAGGTGTACTCCCATTTGTTGCAAAATATCTCTTCCCCATAAAGTAACCGGTAGATTAGGTAAAACATAAGGCTGAAATGTTCCTTTATGGCCTTCATCATCCTCCCATTTTAAAATTACCGCACTTTTATCTGGGAGGTTATTATATCCCAAGTCTCTTAAACTGGTTGAAGCTTTTTGCAGAGGCCAGTGCTTGGGCCATTGGCGTAAATTAATAATGGAAGAGTCAGCTCCAGTATCTATTAATCCCTCCATTTCTATTCCTTGGATTTTTATTTTACACATAGGCCTCCTTGAACAGTCTCGAACCTAGCAAGCCATGGGTCTTGAGTCAGTGGAACAAAATCCTCTATTGTTCCCTTCTTGAGGCATTTTTAAATGAATTATGTAAATTGGGAAGGAGAAGCAACTGAGCAATTCTATCTCCTTGATTAACAGAACTTATACTTTGGGGTGAGCTAAGCATTATTTTTATTTCCCCTTTGTAGTCTGAGTTTATTACACCTGGGGTCACTTGCAAACCTAATAAGCTTTTAGGACTACGCCCGATAATAAGTCCTACAGTCCCTGAGGGAAGAGGTCCCCTGACTCCTGTGGGAATCAGTTGAACCCCCATTTCAGGTGTTAACACTATTCGGGCAGTGGAACAGAGGTCTAATCCTGCATTTCCTCTTGTTCCTCTGGCGAGGGAGTGGATGGGTAGTAGGGATTGTGTCGGGGAAGCATCTGAGTGGATGCTTGAGGATACTCCTCCTGCAATGCCCCGTACATTTGTGGGCCCCGGGGTATTGGGCCCCGTGCCCCATTTTTTGAATTCCTGAACAATGGATTTCCATGGATGTCAAATTTTGAATGGCATTTATTGGCCCAATGATTTCCCTTTTTACACCTGGGGCAGCGGCCTGGGGCACGGTATGAGCTTGGTCTTATTTCTCTTTTGGGATTTTGCCTAGAATAGCCTGATTGATTATGATAATTTTGCCTGGAATATCCTGATTGATTATAATGTCTACGTTTAGCCTTTGTGAAATTTCGAGGGGAAGCACCTCTCATTGAGGCTGCAATCACATTTCCTGTGACAAAGGCGTCATTTATATCTTTACATAGTTGTATATATACGGAAAGATCCTTTTTTAGTTCTCCATGGCCTGATGGCTGCTTGGCACCATTTATTAGCATTTTCATAAGCTAATTGAACAACTAATGGCATAGCTTGGTCAACATCTGCAAACACACTACCTGCAGTTCTCAAAAGTCGATCAGCAAAGTCAGCATACGGCTCATTAGGTCCTTGAATCACTTTTGACAAGCTACCTTGTAGATCCCCAGGTCCTTGTACAGTTTTCCATGCCTCTAAGGCAGCTGTGTTTATCTGAGCATATACATCTGGGTCATAATCTGTTTGAGCCTGTAAGTCTGCGAATTGCCCTTCTCCTGTGAGCATGTCTATATTATAGTTTTCAAACCCTGCAGCCGCGTTTCTTTTAGCCGTTTCTATACAAAGTTCTTGGAATTGCGATCGCCAAACCAAGAATTGCCCCCCGCTTAATGTTGCTTTACATAGACTTTTCCAGTCTGAGGGGGTTAAGCTAAAGGTGTTAAGGGACTCCAGCATACTCAACGTGAAAGGAGCTTGGGGCCCATAAGTCATTACTGCCTCTTTGAGATTTTTTATTGTTTTGAAATCTACTGACTGATGGACCCTCTGTCCATTTTTCTTTTCAAATGCTGGCGGTTCCCAATGTATCTGTGAGTTGCCCTCGAGAGCGCATAAGCGATCAGAAAGACTTTTTATTTCTGTTTCTAGGGTATGCAAATGCCTAGTAATACCCTTCATATTTTCTGTAATAGATTCCACCCATGGGGGAGTAGAGGACACAAGTGGTTCCTCTACCTGACGGTCCTTTTTCTCGGTCTTTTTTAGTTTCTTTTTCCTCATTTTCTCAGGATCACTTTTACTAGATTCCTCACCACTGCTAATTTCACTGACAGCAATATCCTGAGGCCCAGGTTCCATTAAGAGCAAGTATCCTTCAGCTATCACCAATAACTCCCGAATAGCTTTAATAGCTTGGATTTTTGTCATTTTTGGGACTCTTCTAATACTCTCTTTACTGGTCTTAGTTGGCCCAGTGGAAGCTACGCTTTTTTGATCACTTTCACTTTTTTCTATATCCTCCTCACTGAGAACAGAGTCAGGAATATCAAGGAGTCTTTGCATAGCCTCTATCACTTGGGATTCAGTTATATTCGAACCCATCTTTAGAGACCTTTCAGTTCTTACCTGTCCGCTCCGAAGTCCCCATACGGGCCGCCACCTGTTGCCGCCTGAAGCGCTTGGAGCAACGGAGCCGCGGGAAGAAGTTCAGAGGCAAACTGGAGACAAACAGCTTTTTATTCTGATAACTTTTCTCTCTGGTTCTAACAACGACTAACACACGCCACACACACCACCAAAATGGCGCTGACCCGATCAGCAATTTCAGCCAAGTCACTCGAGATCCCGGGACAAGTCCCGTGAGACTACGGAAGGCGACAATGCCCAAATCTCCATGGCTCATAGTCAACCGCAATTCAAGCCATCTCCCCAAACAGGGCTCCTGCACTTGGGTTCAATCTCCAGTACCTAAAAAAAAAAATCTGTTTTAAGTGCTTTGCTTTTCCATATAAACTCTAGGAACAACTTGTCAAATTCCACAAAATAAAATAGAATGAAAACTGGCTGGGATTTTCAGTGGGATTTCATTAAACCCACCGATGGACTTAGAGTAGTATCCTCTACATAGAGCTGTTTCCAAGCCCCAGTCCTCTCATGTGTAATGTGATGACTTTGGTGTCTTTGTGTCTTTGTCTGCTCCTGTCCTTTGTCCTGCTGGTTCTGTTTCTTTTTCTGTCCTTTTTTGGCTTTAGGGTGGTTGTTTTTCCTCAGTTTCCCCCCTTTCCTTGGATGGAAGTAATATCCTCTGCTGTCTTTTATGTATAGAAGTTTGTTTGTCTTGCAGTTCTTGGGACAAACCCAGGGCCTGGAGTGTGTTAGCCACACACTACACTGAGCCCCCCAGCACCTCTGTGGTGTCTGTTAGTGATTCTGTAGAAGCTTTAATGTACACATGGAATCAAAGTCCAATTTAACCAATGCAAATATCCTCCTCCCAGAGAGTTTAAGATTTAGGAACACGTTAATCCCATTTAAGTCACTCCCCACAATTTATATGCGATCGCAGTAAGACATTTTAATTCTAAGTTCTTAACTTCATAAACCTTATTTATTTTATATAGTTCACGTTCTTCTGTTTACCCAAATATTAACCTCTTTCTGTTGCTTCTTTATTTATTGTGTCTCAGACCTTCTATTTGGGATTAATTTTCTTTGGCCTGAAGGATACCCTTTAGAATTTCATTTGGTGAATTCTGCTGGTAGTAATCTCAATTTTTATCTTAAGTGTCTTTATTTTGCCTTCATTCTTTTTAAAGATTTTTTAAAACAGTAAAACCTTATAGTGATGTTCATCATTATTGAGCTCTTACCATAGAGTCTATGCTTGCCTGGCACATTGCATAATTTTTAGTTATTACTGTGTCTTCTCCCTCCCATTAAAATGTGGTTTCCATAAAAGTGAGAACTTTGTTCACTTTTATTAAGTGCACCTAGAATACAATCACCATAAATACTTATTAAATATATATTTTTAAAATTTGCATTAAAATTTTTTTTATGGTACTGGTGATTGTACCCAGGGGTGCTCTACCATGAGCTATACCTCCAGCCCTTCTTATTTTTTTTTATTTTGAGACAGGGTCTTATTAAGTTGCCAATGCTGGTCTCAAACTTATGATCCTTCTGCCTCAGCCTCCCAAGTTGCTGGGATACATTTAAATTTTTTTTCCTTTTTCCCCATATATTCTTATTGGTGTATTATAGTTGTACATAATAATGGGATTTGTTGTTCCATATTTATACATGCACACAGTGTAATAATTTACTTTGACCAGTATCATTCCCCAGTATTTCTCCTTTCCCTTCTCTCCTCCTCCCCTCCCCTGGTCCTTTCCTCTACTCTACTGATCTCCCTTCCATTTTCATGAGATGACCCCCACCTTTCTTTTCCTTTTCCCTCTCTAGCTCCCACATATGAGAGAAAACATGTGACCCTTGACCTGAGTTTGGCTTATTTTGCTTAACATAATGGTCTCTAATTCCATCCATTTTCCTGCAAATGATAACATTTCATTTTTTTCTTTGGCTTAATAAAACTCCAGTGTGTGTGTGTGTGTGTGTGTGTGTGTGTGTGTGTGTATTCCACATTTTTTTACACATTAATCCATTGATGGATACCTAGGCTGGTTCCACTGTGAATTGTGCTGCTATAAACATGGGTAGGCATGTATCACTAGAGTATGATGGCTTTAATACCTTAGAATAAATGCCAAAGTGTGTTGTAACTGGATCATGTGGTGGTTTCATGGGATAAATGACTTTTAAATTAAAAAATCTGGGCACAGTGATGCACACCTGTAATTACAGTTCAATGCCAGCCTGGACAACTTAGTGAGACTCTACTTGAAATAAAAATAAATAAAACCAGCCGGGCGCGGTGGCGCACGCCTGTAATCCCAGCACTTGGGAGGCTGAGACAGGAGGATTGCGAGTTCAAAGCCAGCCTCAGCAATGGCGAGGCACTTAGCAACTCAGTGAGACCCTGTCTCTAATAAAAAATACAAAAAAGGTCTGGGATGTGGCCCAGTGGTCGAATGCCCCTGAGTTCAATCCCCGGTACCACAAAAAAAAAAAAAAAAAAAAAGAAATAAAAATAAAAGCCTGGGGAGTCGGGCGCGGTGGCGCACGCCTGTAATCCCAGCACTTTGGGAGGCTGAGGCAGGAGGATCGCGAGTTCAAAGCCAGCCTCAGCAATGGCGAGGCACTTAGTAATTCAGTGAGACCCTGCTTCTAATAAAATACAAAAAAAAAAAAAAAAAAAGGGCTGGGGATGTGGCCCAGTGGTCAAGTGCCCCTGAGTTCAATCCCCAGTACAAAAAAAAAAAAAAAAAAAAAAAGCCTGGGGATGTGTCTTAGTGGTAGAGTGCTCCTGGGTTCAATCCCCTGTACCAATAAGTAAATAAATGATAAAATATATAACTTGTAGAAAAATCAAAAGTACAGTATAAAAATCTTTTTCCTCCCACCTGGCATGATGGTGCATGCCTATAATCCCAGTGACTTGGGAGGCTGAGGCAGGTGGTTTGCAAGTTCAAAGCCATACTCAGCAAGTCAGTGAGGCCCTAAGCAACTTATCGAGACTCTGTCTCAAAAATAAATAAATAAAATAAAATAAAAATAAAAATAAATAAATAAAAACTGGAAAGCACATGAAAGAGAACAAAAAGAAATAGAAAATGGAGGCAGACCTCAGTGGACCAGTGATGCTTTATTAAGCAGCAGAGGGGCATTTTCAAGAGGGGAAAATAGCAACTGGCTACAGTAAGAGTCTGAGTTTTATAGGTTTTAAAGGGGCTGCATCCTGGCAGGAAAAGTGTTGGTTACAACTGGAATAGTCAGGGGAACAGTTGTAGATAGGAAAATTGCAACAAGTTCAGAGCCCATGATGCTCCCTTTCTCCTTGGGGGTTGTTATTTTTCACATCCTTCAAAGGGTGTGGGTAGAGATCATGGGGCTCAGTACTGGGGACAGCTGGTTCAGCTATAGGTGGGGGCCAGGCGTGAGTCCCTTCTGTGCTCTCCCCATTTTCCCTTCCTGCCTTCCCTCCACCTGAGGCCTGGGCTTCGGTTTTATCCTTCTGCAATCTCTAAAGCACCAATTTACCACAGACATGCCCCCCCCCATGGCAGGAGGGTGGGTAGGGGAACAGTTGTAGATAAAGAAAAGTTCCCCAGGGCCTGTTTTCCATATCCTTCACAAATGGCTGGGGATGTGGCTCAGTAGTGGAGTGCCACTGTGTTCAATCCCCAATACCAAAAAAAAAAAAAAAATTTTTTTTTCTTTCCCCTGAATCACTTGATAGTAAGTTGCTCAATGGTGCCCCAACACCCTGAATTTCATACAACAAAAGGCAAAGTATAATCATGATGACCTGGAAATTAATATTGATATACAGCTACCATCTAATTCTCAGGGCCCATTCAGGTGTCTCCAATTTTTCCAGCAATGTTTTCTGTAGCAAAAGGAACAGGTTCTTGTAATTGTTTGTGTAGTCTGTCTCCTTCAGTCCTCAGTCCTTCCTTGACTTTCCTGTCCTTTGACCTGTGAAAATAGTAGGCTGGCTGTTTTGTTGAATGTGCCTGTGTTTGGCTTTGTCAGACATCTCTTCATGATCAGATTCAGGGCATACGTTTCTGTAGGAATAGCACAGAATTGATTCTGATTTCCTCCTTGCATCCCTTCTGGTAGCCCGTGGGTTGTTTTTTTTTTTTTTTTTTTTTGGTATTAGGGGTTGAACCCAGGGGCAATTTACTCCTGAGCCACATCCCCAGTCTTTTTATTTTTTATTTTGAGACAGGGTCTTGCTAAGTTGCTTAGGACCTCACTAAATTGCCAAGCCTGGCCTTGAACTGTGACCTCCTGTTTCAGCCTCCAGAGTTGCCGGGAGTACAGGCATGTGCCACGGTGATCAGTGGCTCATGATTTTAATTTGTTCCATAACTGATACTCACTTTGATCACTTGAGTAAGATGGTTGCTGCCAAAGTTCTCTGTTGTGACATCACAATTTCCTCCTAGTAATAAATATTTTTGTGGCCAGGTACTTTGAAACTTTGTATATATCCCATTTCCCACCAAACTTTCAACTTAATTATTTATTCATCTATCTATCTATCTATCTATCTATCTATTATTTATTTATTTATATTAGTATGGTATCATGGGTCCTAGTTTATTCAACTGTTACTATCACTATTTCTTTTTCTTTAAAAAAATTTTTTTTTGTAGTTGTGTATGGAAAGAATGCCTTTATTTTATTTATTTTTATGCAGTGCTAAGGATCAAACCTAGTGCCTCACACTTGCTAGCCAAGCGCTCTGCCATTGAGCTACAGCCCCAACCCTATTTTTCTTTTTAAAAAAAATTTAAAAAAATATTTATTTATTTGCTTTAGTTGTACACAATGCGTTTATTCTTACGTCGTGCTGAGGATCAAACCCGGACTGTGCACATGCTAGGCAAGCGCTCTGCCGCTGAGCTACAACCCCACCCCTCACTATTTTTCTTGATACTCGAAATTCCCTTAATTTGACCAGTGTTCATGTTCCCTTGAAATGTCCCTCTTATTCTTGAGCTTTCTTGCTTGTTTTTCTGATACAAGATATCCCAGAGCCGGGCGCGGTGGCGCACGCCTGTAATCCCAGCACTTGGGAGGCTGAGGCAGGAGGATTGCGAGTTCAAAGCCAGCCTCAGCAATGGAAAGGCACTTAGCAACTCAGTGAGACCCTGCCTCTAATAAAAAACAAAAAAGGGCTGGGGATGTGGCCCAGTGGTCGAGTGCCCCTGAGTTCAATCCCCGGTACCAAAAAAAAAAAAAAAAAAAAAAATAAAAAAAAAAAAAAAAAATCCCAGGCTCATCCTGGGCTCCCGGGTCCAAGCCTTGGAATCAGCCGTTCTCCGGGGAGCCTGTTGGGGGCGGTGGAGAGCGGGATTGGAAGCCAAGGTCTTGGCACCAGTGCGGGCGCGGTGGGTTCTCCCTGTTAGTGCAGCACTCTGGCAGCATCTGGCGGTGGCAGCCACGAAGCCCCAGAGTTCCAGGCTCTCACAGGTTCCGGTTCTTGACCTCAGAAGCAGAGAAAACTGCTCTCCTTCAGTGTCCCCTCAACACCCATAAAGGACTCGTAACTGGCCCTGCTCAACGAAGAGCCACCCCTGTCTGTATCAATCACTGTGGCTCTGACTGGCCAAGCTTGGGTTCAGGCCCCGCCCTAACTGGACAGGGGGTGATGGGCGGGGCTTCCAGTGTTCTGGGGGACCTAGTTGCTAGAACAGCGGCAGAGCCCAGGGAAAAGATGGGGCTTTCACCCCCAAAATGGCGAGGGAATTTGGGGCTGACTGAGCAACACATGCTAGTGTAACAAATAAGTGGTCAGTTATAAATTGGGATAACTGCTGAAAGAAGAGAATAAGAGGCTGCACCGAGGGGCCAGTGGGCCCTCACTTGGCCCAGAGGTCAGGAGAGGCATCTCTGAGGAGTGGCCGGTGAAGACGGAAGGAAGGGACCCCTGGGGGACAAGGGGGAACAGCAGGGGAGTGACTGGCAATGGAAACGACCTGTGCCAAGGCCCTGTGGGGATACTTGCCCAGGACTGGAGGAGGCCAGTGTGGGAGAGCAGTGGGAAATGAAGCTGGGAGGTGGATGGGGAGGGCCAGCCTCACCAGGTGTGAGGGCCCTGGCAAGGGTGGTGGCTTCATGTTTAATGGCATGTGGCTCCACTGAAGGGTTTCAGGGAGGGGAGGTGTCCTGAGCTGATTTATACTTTAAGCTCAGCCTGCTGGGGGAGTGAGGGTTGGGGTGGTGGGAAGGGACTATGGCACCCTGAGTCCCCTCTGTTTTATCTGCTTCTCTTCCCATGGAAACCATGACATGCAGAAATGTTTGATGAAATGACCTCAAGTCTGAATAAGGTGCCAGAGAAGAGAGAAGATGACAACAAAATGGCGCCGGTATGCCTCTGCTCCACTCCTCGCAGCTTTCCTGACGCGCCCCTCCCCACAGCCCAGCTTCCTGTTCCTTTGGGTTTTTCCTCCAAAGTAGTCAGCACCATCTCATGCACCGTGTGCCTGCTGACTCCTGTTTCTTGTTCATCTCCTTCATTAGATTGAGTCTTCCACAAGTCAGAGATATCCCTCTGTCCTACAGAAGTATTTTCAGCATTTAGAGCAGTGCGTGGTACCATAGTAGGTGCACTATAAAAGTTTTTTAAACAGCAGTCTGAGCTGTGAGAGGGGTTCTTAAAAAGGACACAAAGAATGGAATGGTCCTTTTTAGGACATAGTCATTTCCCAGCTCAGGTCTGGGCCATGTGGCAGGCATTGGAAGCATAGCATTTGCAGGACCTGGTGAGGGCCAGTGGGCAGACTGGACAAGCTGGTAGACATGAAGGTGACACCCAGGTGTGGGCAAGACCAGCTGGTGGATGGGGTCTGCAGACCAGGGGATCCACCCAGGCGAGGCCAGGCCAGCCCCTAGGCAGTGTGGGTGGGGGTGGGGAGAAGAGGCCCTGTATTTGGGGAGCATTCATCCTCATCCCAGAGCATTCTTCTTGTCATCCGCCTTACTCTTGCCCTTTCCTGTTCTCACACCCCGAACTCCTTCCCGACTCTGGGCCTTTGCCCTGCCATTGATAGAAGTGGAAAAGAACTCTGGAGCATCTTTAACCCACCACCATCTCCATTCCGTTTTTTTCTTTACTATTTGAAATTTATTTACTTATTTCATGGCTATTGTGTCTTCTTCATCTTTAAGACAGGGGAACAGATAGATTACCTGGAGGTGGGTTTCTGTGTTCCCTCTGTCATGCTGTAGAATGCCTTAATTTGACTGCTGTGTTCTAGAAGGTTCCTAAGTGTTTGCTAATGGTAGAATTTCAAGTTGAGACGCTGAGACCTTTTCTGTCCTTCTCTGTCTTCTCCTGGAGAAGGAGAAATGTTTTTCCATCTCTCATTTCTGATCTCCCAAATACTGGCCTTCGGGATTACCCTTCCCACCTCCATTACCAAGATTTTTCTCCAGTCTTCACCCCACCCCAAGTCCTCCCGTGGGAACTTGTCATTTCTCTCGAGCTGATGCTGGGAGCTGGCTTTTCAAGGTGCTGGGTATTAGCAGGTGCTGTTTACACCCCACAAGGGCTGGCTTCAGTGGGGCTCCCCCTGTGCTTCAATTCCAAGGCTGAGAATGTCAAGGCCATCCAGAAGGGCCAGGATCTGCTGGAAGGGGAAGAAAAGAAGAAATCCATGATGAAGAAGATGATGGTGCGGCACTGGGTGGGAAGGGGTGGAATTCCTGAGTCCACCCATTGATGAGACTGGGCCGGGGGGGGTGAGGTGGGAGGAAGATAGGAGGAAGGACAGGTCACCTGGGCTTGAGCCTCTGCTCCCCCTCTACCTGCCCTCCACCTACCCTGAGGGAGCTTGGGCAAGTTCTCTTAGCCACTCTCCTCATCTCGCAGATGGGGTCACAATGCCTGTGTCTTTGGGAGAACACAGTCCAGTGGGTGGTTCCTGCAGAGCCTTGTGCATGGAAAATGGTTATCACTGAATCATTCTACTCCCAGAAATTCCTCCTGGTGGGCAACTTCAGAATTGCTAAAAGCAGCATCTTCTCTGTTAGCTACCAGAATGAGTTGGGCAGGGTTAATCACTAAAGTTTATAAAATTATATTTGGCTTTGTGTCCCTTGAAAAGATATATATATATATATATAGATAGATAGATAGATAGATAGAAGAGAGAGAGAGAGAGAGAGAGAGAGAGAGAGAGAGAGATTACAGTGTAGCTCAGGGGGTCATGTACTTGCTT
This sequence comes from Tamias sibiricus, assembly GCA_025594165.1. Taxonomy (NCBI): domain Eukaryota; kingdom Metazoa; phylum Chordata; class Mammalia; order Rodentia; family Sciuridae; genus Tamias; species Tamias sibiricus. The sequence goes on from CM046658.1 coordinate 47,934,947, forward strand.
AGCATGTATGAGGCCCTGGGTTCAATCCCCAGCACACTTTGATTTAACTGACATTCATTGAGCACCTACTATATGTAGGTGCTAGATCAAAAGTGAGAAGTAAAAGGTCCTTTCAGAGGAATCCAACCAGGCAGCTTTCAAGGGCCATGAGTAGTGTTTTTTGCTTGGGCAGGTCCATGGGTGAAATAGTCTCCTGCCACCAAGCTGCTGCAGGAACAGTTTTACTGAGTTCTCCATGTGGGGGCACAGCAGGTGAGGGCTGGGGTATTTTGGGTGGCCTTGAACTGAGGTTTCAGGATAGAGTTTGAGCAGTGAGCTGGTTCTCTGGACCCCGCTGGTGGGGGACTCTGCCCAGGCTGAAGGGTTGCTGCACCTGCTCCCTTGAGGTGGGGCAGCATTGGCCTTGGTGGTCTGCAGCAACCAGGTGTCCTCATTGGCCCCTCTGTGGTCCCTGTCCAGAGGCAGATCCAGGATGAGCCGCTGGACTCCCTTTCAACCTCCGTCCGCCGGCAGGCCATGGAGACCCTGACCCAACTGAGGTGTCTACACTCTACCTCTGGGCTCTGCCTGCCTCTCCTGGGCCCTTCCCCTGAGCCCCTCCCTGCTCCGAGCCCCCCTCCTCCCTGGCCTAGTCCTTGCCTGGCTCTCAGTCCTCCGCGCCCACTCTCCTGGTACCACCTCATCTTGTCCTCTTGTGGGTCAGACCTCAGCATCCGGGCCTGTGCCAGGGCCCTCACACCCCTGGCCTGCACCTGCAGCCCCTCCCTCCCTCACTCCATGCCTCACTTCCTTTCTCCCCCCAGCCACACCCAGCCCATCCTGGGTGTGCGGGAGAGGGTGGAGCTGGTGAACACGTGCGTGCGGAGTGTGTTCTCACTGCCCTCGGTGCAGGCTATGCAGGAGAAGGACGAGGCCAAGGCAGAGGACATCCAGGTGAGGCGCCTGTTCCCCTTCCCAGCTGTGTCCCCAGGGCTGGGGAGGGGGGCCTTGGAGTGGGCTGTGTCTCTGGACACCTAGCGGGCAAGAGAAGGGCCCTCTGGGGGTAGGTAGGGGCCTCTCTACCCGCTGCCTTAGCTACGTGGCCTGGGGTACTCACCTCACCTCCCTTGGCCTGAGCTGCCATTTGATAAATATTTGGCGTGTAAATGAACCACTGCAAAGGATGCCTCCCCATCTGGAGGCCCGTCACTTCTGGGCCCTGCCCTGAGAGAGGGAAGGGCAGATGTTGGTATGGCTGGAGGAGGTGGCCAGGGTTGGGGGGCGCGGGTGCTGAGGACTGAGCCACAAGGAAGAAAGACTGGGGAGCTGAAGCAGACACCTAGAGGAGCAGAACCCCAAGGGGCTCATTTGAGCATCTTTGAACCTCTATGAGGTCATCATGGGAGACGTGGTGGAAGTGGCCTTCAGTAGAGGATGAGTGGGAGCCAGGTCCAGTGGGGGAGGCTGAGGAAGAGGGATTCCAGCTCAGGGTGAGGCGTGTTCACCCATCCTCTCCCTGAGCCCTTGTCGGGGCCTCACAGTAGTGCTGGGGGTGGAGGGACATTATCAGAGGTTCACTCAAAGAAATGCAGAATCACTTCCAGCAGGCAGTGCTGCACACTAGGAAGTCTTGGGGGCTGTAAAGAGCCTGGGATGGGAGACATGGCCTAGACAGGGTCAGGGGTCATGATTCTGGAGCTGAGGCTAAAGTAGAACTAAGGAACTGAAAGAGTGGGCAGAGGGAAAAGTATTTTAGGCAGAGGGAGCAGCCTGTGCAGAAGCCTGTGGATGAACCATATAGTGACTGCAAAGATGACAAGGAGGCAGTGTGGATGGAAAGAAAAGTTCTGTGAGGCCAGGCTAGAGAGGAGGTGGGAGCCAGGTCATGCATGCAGCTGGAGGGCTCTGGGCGCAGAGCTGGGGCCCTGAGAGAAGACCAGAAGGCCAGGCAGGGGATCCTTACAGGTTGGGAAGAGCAGGTGGCCCTGTTGCAGTACCAGGTCTAGCCAGCAGAGAGCAGTTCTGCACAGTAATCAGCAGCAAATGGGAGGGAAGGAGGAGGTAGTTGGCAATGAAGTTTGCTTGGTGGTTGTGGTGTTCCCCCAAGGGCCACTAGCTCTAGGGTGTGCGCAGACTCAAGAAGCCTGGACAGTGACAACCTGGGAGATATACTTGGGAAGCCAGCAGGAGGAGGGAAGGCAATGAAAAGAGGGCCTTCCCCAAAGTGTTGCAAACCCACTGCTTAGCATTGTTGCTGCACCTGTAGAACAATTCTAGCATTGCCGCATGGTGAGCCAAGGGAGAGACGGCTCCTTTAAGGCAACTTGGAGACTCTGTTTGGGTCTTAATCCGAGCAGAGATAATAAAAGTAAGGCTGGCCCTCTTGTTTATCTAGCCTTTAAAGTGCTGGAGCATTTCCCTAGGCATCCCCTCATTCCTTCCTCATAACCTAACAGTTCCTTGTTGTGTGACTTTGGACAAGTGTCTCCTCAATTTGAGGATGTGAATGTGCAAATCACCAGGCACTCATCTGGCCCATGGTAGAGTCTCAATAAATGCTGGTCCTCTGCTTCCTCCCCCAATAAGGTAGGAAGTGCAAGGATCATAATTACCAATTTGTTGGTAAGGAGACTGGAAACCATGAAGGGGGAGTGATTTGTCCAATATGGCACATCAGGCGAGTCTCAGAAGTGGGGCCAGAAAGTGGTTCTCAACTGCCCTCTCTTCCCTGACCACCAAAGAGCGTGCTAACCCCTAGCAACTTGGTTCCCTCCTGTCACAGACACTCTACCATCAGACCTTGGATGCTCTACAGACATTGCTTAATGCCCTCTTTATTGAAGACCCCACTCCTGCTGGACTGAAGAGCATCTTGGAGGTGCAGGGAATGGGGCTGGCGAGGGAGTGGGGAAGACCAGAGGCTGGACCAGAGGAGTGATCTGACCTTGGGATGTCATTTGGGGCCAGCGTTCTGCCTCCCAGTTCTATTCACAGGCCCTGTCCCTGACCCCTGACCCTCACTCTCTCCCCACCCCCAACACTGCATGCGTAGCCACCCCACAGCCACCCCACAGCTCCTGCTGTTGCTTTCCTCTGTCTGTCCCTGTCTCTTTCTGCTCTCGCGACTCTCCTCCTTTCATCTCTCTCCTCATTGACCTCCTTCCCTCTGGTTGGTGAGTCCTGTTCTCAGCTCCTGGACCCCATCTCTCCCTGAGCCCCCAGGAGGAGGAGGGCTGTGGTGAGCTGCCTCTGGGCCCTCTCTGGAAGCTCCTGCAGATTGGTGAAGGCTGGCCTGTCTGCCCAGCAGCCGGGGCTGGCATCTAACCGTAGCTGAGTCTTGCCTGGTCCCCACAGCCCCTGGGGCCCTGGATGAACTCTGGGAAGGCCCACGAGCGGGCGCGGGCCGTGAACAGCAACGTCTCCGTGTTGACCCACACGCTCCTGACTCTGCCTTTCTTCGTGAGTGTCACTGGGAGGGGCGGACGCTCCTGGGGAGACTCTTGCCAGCTCTGAGGGCTCTGCTGTCAGGGCCAGGCGACCCAGCTCTGGTCACCAGTTACCATGTAGCATTCCTGAACCTGTAAGATGCCATCCCTCCGATTATGACACCAGCAGATGTCCTCGGGGTTCCCGGCACTGGGGCTCCTGCTGGGGAGGCTCATCCTGCGCATCGGGGACCCTGACGAGGAGATTGGCCGGGAGGCGCTGGACGGCATCACCATCCTCTACACCATCCTGGAGCTCCAGAAACGTAAGCCCTGCCAAGCACCCGGTGCAGGTCTCCCGGGGAGCCACCCAGCTGGCCTTCCGCTGGAGCCAGGCTGTGACGCCCTGCTGGGAGATGGGAAGACCAGCCGGGGTCAGATGGCCACTGTGTGTGAAGCCCTACTCCCACAGAACCAGGGGACAGAGGCTACCTACAGACAAACCTATTTTGATGTAAACAATTCTAAGCTTTTCCTCATCCTTCTGTGCTTAATTTGTGACTGTCATTTTCATGTCCCTACAGTACCATCTACACTCAGGCAAGATGGTCCCCACGTCTTATTTGCTTGTCTGTCTTCCTCACTCCAATGTAACCCCATGACACTAGGGCAGGATTGTATCTTGGTCACCACTGTGTGCCCAAGGCCACATGGCAGGTGCTCGGTGAATATTTGTTGAAGGAACTAACAAAGAGCAGGTCCTCTCTTAGGATCTGGAGCGGCAGAGCCTGTAGGTGGAAGAATCTAGGACAGATTGGGTTTCAGGGAGCTAGTGATGTGGCATGCATCGTAGGAGCCCCTGGCTGGCACTGTGCCTGACGGTGCACAGGGTCAACTGTCCCTTGTCTTCTTCCTTTCTCTATAGTCCCAACTCCGCCCCAGCCCAGGTGACCTTGGCTTGCTGTTTAAGTTCCTCTGGCTCTGAAAGAGTGCCATTGCCTACAAGGACCTCTGGCCCTTCCTAGCTGTGTGACTTCAAAAAGCTAGCATTTTGCTTGTCTAGACTCAGATTTCCTTATCTGTAGAAAGATCACGATATAATAAAATCTACAAGCTTTTGAGATCTTTTCTAAGAGCTGGGCGTGATGGTGCATGCCTGTAATCCCAGGGAGACTGAGACAGGAAGATCCCAAGCTTGGGGTCAGGCTGAGCAACTTAGTGAGACCCTGTCTCAAAATAAAGAAGACGAGGTAGAGCTCAGTGGTAAAGAACCCCCTGAGTTCAAACCTCAGTACTGGGGGTGGAGGTGGGATATATGTGGAGACCAGCCCAGTGTCACCCACCACACGAGTCCATTTATAAAGTTCAAAGCCAGGAACTCCAGGTAGGGGTTCAGGAATGGCTGCCCTGGTGGGGAGTAAGGGGTGGCCCTGAGAGGGGTACATGAGAGGGCCTCTGGGATGCTGTGCTCTGCTTCTTGACCTGGGTGCCCACTGCCTGGGTGTGTTCACTATGTGAAAATAATCATGCAGGATTTGGGTCCTTCCTACAGCTGCTTTTAATAAAAAGTTAATAGTAGTAGCCTGGTCAGGCCTCACCCAGAAGGTTCTTCTCTTGCAGGAGCCAGAGATAAGGAAGAGACCAACAAGAAGGAGCTGTACGAGAGCAACAGGCGCTTCCTGGGGCCCTACAACCCCGTCAGCCCGTGTCAGAACATCCTGCGTGTGATCGCGGTGAGGCTGCCATCAGCCTCAGCCTCCCAGGGGAGGAGAGGACAGTGCCACAGCCCCAAATGCCAGCTCAGCTTCCCCACACATAGCCCCAGCCACAGGAGCCCACCTGAGTGCCCCTCCCCCCAGCCCATGCCACGACTTCCTTCTCCCTGACACCGAGCCCTGGGTGCAAGGCCCCTGCACCCCCACTTTTGTAGCTCTTCTCCAGAGTGTTCAACCCTTGCTGATGAAGGGGGCATGCAGGGCCCCCTGTTGCCCCTGCAGCCGGTCAGGTGGTCTTTGAGCCTCTGTATGGCTCTGGGTCTACTAACTGTCAAGGTCTGGAGCGCCCTCTGCACCTTTGTTTCAGGAATTTGGAGACTTCCTGGGGCCCCAGCAGGTAAAGGACCTGTTGCTGGCAGCCCTGGAAGGGCTGAAAGGCGGCTCGGAGGCTCGGGGGAAGGATTCCGGGGAGATGATGCAGCTGGCCTCGGAGGTCACACTCAGCTCGGTGCTGGAGTGGTACCGCCACAGGGCGCTGGAGGTGGTAAGGCCTCCTGGGGGCAGGGCGGGTGGCCACTGAGGCCTGGGGCCTCCCCTGTCCCCTCGGCTTGCTCATCCCTGGGCACACAGCCTGTCTGACCATGAGCAGGGTGGGAGGTGGTGGAACCCCTCAGCACTGGCAGGGCACGGGTAGCTCACCACCCTGAGAGAAGCCAGCTCGCTGGCGGGTGGGGTGCGGAGGTGGGGTGCAGCCCCCTCTCTCCTGTGCTGCTCTCCTCTCTCCTTCCTGTCCCCCCTGCCCCGCCCTGTTGCTCTCTCCAGTTTCCATCTTCTTTCTCCTCCCCCTCCCACTCCCCTCCATGCCTTCTTGGTTTTTCTGATGGACCTTCGTTCTGCCTGCTCATGGCTGTACCCCAGATCCCAGAAATCATGCAGGGCATCTATGTGCAGCTGAGCCACATCCAGGAACCTCGGGCCCGTGAGGTGGCCCTGCTGCCCGTCTCCCTCCTGGCCAGCTCCTTTATGACGGAGGTCGTGGTGGCCCTGCTCATGTGTCCCCTCCCACTGGACAGGTACCAATCGAGGGGGGTTCTCAGCCACTACACTTCAGGGGGACCAAGTAGCTCTCCCCCAGGCTGGAACTCCCTTCTACCTAGAGGAGCCCCTCGCCCTCCCAGATGGCCCCTGTCCATGATCTGTGGTTCTTAGACAACCATCAGTCATTTCCTGAGCACTGCTGCGGGTCGGAGCTGAGTGTCAGCACATTTTTTGCTCTTGAAAAAGCTCCATTCTACAGATGAGGACTTTGAGACTCGGGAAGGTTCTTGCCCTAGGAGCCCACTGGACCATCAGGAGAAGGAGGACCTGAACTTGGGTCTGACTGACTCCAAGCCCAGAGCTCTTATTTATTTATTTATTTATTTACTTTATTGTACACAGTGCATGTATTTTTACATGGTACTGAGGATTGAACCCAGGTCGTGCACGTGCTAGGTGAGCGCCCTACCGCTGAGCCACATCCCAACCCCAAGCCCAGAGCTCTTTAATGGTGTCTTGGGAAGGAGGCCAAGACACCAATCAGGACATTCATGTCCTGACTCTGCCTCCAGCAGCTGGTGGTCTTGGGCAGCCTGCTTGCCTTCTCTGGGCTTCAGTTTTCCCCCAGAAGCAAAAGGAGGAAATGATTCCTGTATTTACACCCCAGGTGGGTGGTGTGTGGAGTAATGCAGCCGGCAGAGCTGCTTGGGTCTGCAGCTGTGCAGGGGGATGCCCCATGTCCACTGCCTCCAGGGAGCTTCTGGTTTGATGGGCAGAGGGGATGGTGGCCAGGTGGTAATCAGTCTGGCTGACCTTGACCCCCAGCCCAGGAAATGCTCTCATCATGTCTTTGAATAAATAAAACAAGGCAGTGGCTGATCAACACCCTAGGGTGTCCCCCACACCCAGTAAATGTGAAAGAACTATGCAGAGCCATGCAAACAGCTTTTTTAGGGTGTGCTCTAACAAGGACAGTTGGGGTCATTTGCAGAAGCCATCAGCAGGGATAGTGAGGACCCAGCCACACATCCCCTCCTCCCATTAGAATGATCTAGCTCTTTCAGGATGCACTGTACATCAGGAGGCTGCTTCTTTTTTTTTTTTTTTGGTACCAAAGATTGAATGCAGGGGCACTCGACCACTGGGCCACATCCCCAGCCCTTTTTTGTATTTTATTAGAGACAGGGTCTCACTGAGTTGCTAAGTGCTGCACTTGCTGAGGCTGGCTTTGAACTCACAATCCTCCTGCCTCAGCCTCCCAAGTGCTGGGATTACAGGCGTGCCCCACCACGCCCGGCAGGAGGCTTCTTCTTGGGTCCCCTGAATAGTCTGACTCATATGACTACCAGAGTCAGTCAGGATAGAGGACGAGGCGGAGGCAAGCCAGGCACCAGGCACAGTTTTTAAGGAGGCCTCTCCCCAGGTGCCAAGCCTGCGCTTGCATGGGTCTGCGAGTGAGGACCTCTTTGAATTTTGTGCCCTGCATGCTTGGGTCTGGGAACTGGTCTCCTGGGCCTCCCAGGTAAAGCTCAGGTATGAGGAAAGGAGACCCATGGGGTGGGTGCAGGGAGCACCCGGGCTGAAATGGAACCACAGGGACCAGAATCTCTATGCCAACTCTAGAGGTTCACTTTCAGGGTCCCCACAGGGACAATCCCATTAAAGAGTCACTGCCCCTGGCAGCGTCCCCATCATCCCCATCAGTTCTTACAGCTAATTGATAGTTTCAGTCCAGATGCAATTTACCAAGTGGTCATAAAGACCATTTTTACCATAAGTAATGTTGCCTAGCAACATAGTTGACATACTATCTTTATCAGGTTTCCAGGGGAACAGAGCTAGAAAGTGAATGGAAGGTTCAGATGCTCATGTAGAAGGGGAAAAGGTTTTTGTTAACCCCTTAGCACTCTCCAACTACCCATGGCAGGACTTCTGTGGGCTGGTGTCTGCTGCATTCAGGGATTTCCCCTGCCTGGGGAGCTGCTTGCTGGGGGGTGGGGGGGGGTGGGAGGAATTAGGTGATAAGGGTTCCATTGCTTTGGTCCCTGCTCACTGGTATGAAGGGAGGAGTGCCGGCTTTGGAGACATCAGATCTGGTCACTCCTTGCCCCTGTAGCTCATTAGCCGTATCTTCTTGGATCAGCAGTTTTGCCCCTCTGAGCCTCTGTTCTGCATCTGTAAAAGAGGAATAACAATACCCGCTTTGAGGGTCATTGTGAAAATTCAGTTACCCTGCATGGATCGAATTCTATTTTTGCTTCTTTAGTCCTAGAGGTTTGCCTAGTGCAGCACATGCTCAATAAATATTTGCTGAAGTAGTGAATTGTATGTAAAGCACCTGGCATGGTCACTGGGTTGTCAATCATCATTAGTCTCCTGCTTGGAGAGTGTTTTCTAGACCATTCCTTGCTGGCATGCCCAGAGGGGCCATTTCATTGGCATCCCCTAACCACCCTCCTCCCCGGCCCTCAGTAATGGAGCAGAGATGTGGAGGCAGTTGATACTGCGCAAGCCCAGCTGTGATGTCCGAGACCTCCTGGATCTGCTCCTGACCAGCTTGAAGGAAAAGCCAGTCACCAAGAAGGGCCGGGCCTCCATTGTGCCCCTGGCGGTGAGGACCCAGCCCACCAGCACCACCATTCTGTCCTCCCTCCCTCTCTCCTTCCTTCCTGCTGTGTTCAGCTTACGGGGCTCCAGGCCCCACCTGCCAGTGACACTTGGCCTTTCCTGTCTCTGGGCCCTTGGTTGTGATCCAGTGGATGAAACAGTGGTGCCACCTGTGGGGACAGCAGCCTGGAGCAGTGGGAACAGATGAGCCGGAGGTGGGCTGGGTCCTCGCCAGCCAGGGCACGATGGAGGCCTCGCCCTTCTTGGTGATGGGGTTCTCTCTGCCTCTGTCACCTTTAACCTTTACCCTGCTCACCTTCCTGCTTCTACTCCTGCCCCTCTGATCCCTACCAAAGCATCTTCCAGAAAGGCACACCTGCTCTTCTCAGCCCCCGCGTTGGCTTCCCGTGGCCCTGGAGTGCCATGGTGCTCCTGCCTGGTACCCCTTGCCCACCTTGCCTCCCTCCACAGGCCTCTTGCTTGCTGTAGTGCAGCCTCACTGGTGTCTGTCAGAACCTCCAACATCCACCCAGTCTTCTGCACCAGGGCCTCTGCACACTCTCTGCCCTCTCCCTGGAACGCCCTCCACCAAGCTGACTTCTGCTTCTCCCTCAGCTCTCAACGCCAGCACCACCTCCTTGGGGAAGCCTCCCTGTTCTCCCTGACTTGCTCCAATCTGGGCATAGTATACTGTGCTTCACACACTTTATCTTGGATGAGTTTATCCCTGTTGTGATTTGATAATAGTGTGGGGGCCATTTGGTTAATTTGTGAGATGCACAAAGTCTGTACCTGTCCTGTTTGGCTCACAATGACATCCCCAATGTGAAGCACACACCAGGAACATAGTAGGTACTCAACTATTTTTTCTTGGGCTGATTTTTTTTAATTTAATAGGCATTTATTAGCACCTACTAAGTGCCAAGCATACTATAAGTTCTGGGGATTCAGCAGCAAGACATTCTTAGAGACATTCTGTGCCTTGCCCAAGGTCACACAAGTAGTATGTGGTGGCACCGGGACCCAAGCCCAGATCTCTCCCCAGATAACTCAGCTGTGTTGTGAGTGAGGAAGAGGCAGGGAATGCTATAGCTGGTATCTGAAAACCGAGGTTCAAGTTCCAGCTCTGCCCCCAAGGGGCTGTGTGACCTTGGGCAGCTGCTCTATTCCTCTGAGCCAGTCTCTTCAACTGCACAATGGAATCAAGACTGTTTAATTCTCAGGAGGTAGGAAGGGTCCCTCGCCATGATTCTTCCCAGGTCACATGACATCATAGCCCTGGACCAAACCTAGAAGACTGGCTGTTGTTCTGACGCTGGGGTAGGACCTGGCTAGAGGTCTGGAGTGACAGCCAGGCTCTCCCTGGCTGGGCCAGGGAAGAGCAAGGACCCAGGTCCAGCCTCCCAGGGCAGCAGTCCAGGCCTCAGGCAGGAGGGCAGGGCAGATGGGCCTGCTCCTGCCACCAGCTCCCCCTCCTCCCCCAGGCAGCCAGCGGCCTGTGTGAGCTCCTGTCCGTCAACAGTTGTGTCTGCCGCGTGAGGCGCATCTACCCGCAGCTGCTCCTGGCCCTGCTCATTCAGGTCCATTACCACATCGGCCTCACCCTGCCGGGCCGCGTGGCTCCTCGCAAAGATGCCAAGAATGACACACAGCCGCCTGTCTTCGTGCCTGTGCAGTAAGTTCTGCCACCTCTCTTGATCCCCGCTGTTCCTGGCAGGGGAGGGGGGGGCACCCAGCAAGACCCCACACGAGGCTTCAGGGCAGTCAGTCAGGAGACGTTAGCTCTGGGACTAGGTGAGAAAGCAGAAGCACACTTTTTTAAAAAAATAACATTATTGTATTTTTTATTTTCTTTATTTATTTTTATGTGGTGCTGAGGATTGAACCCAGTGCCTCCCACATACTAGGCAATGCTCCACCACTGAGCTACAACCCCAGCCCCAGAAGCACACTTTTATTAGAGTAAATACTTCATCCAGCAGCTGTTGTGAGCACCTGCTCTGCGTGTCCAACACTGCTTAGCACAGGAGCATGGGAAGAGGCCGCCTCCCCCAGGAGCTCAGCACTGAATTTCTTCCTCTCTCCCTAGAGACATTATTTGCATTAGGTGTGTGTATAAGGCTCAACCAGTTTGATTTTTAATTATTTATTGGAATAAGTAGTACATTCACATGGATTTAAAAAAAACAACAACAACCCTCAAAGGATATTAAAAGTGAGTCTCCTTTCCTGCCCTTACACCAGCTTCCCCTAGGACAAGCAGGTTATTTCAGGGGTGGGTTATGCGTGAACATATGTGTTTATTTTCTTCATTTTTACTGCAGTGGTAGCATACCTCACACAGGTATACATTTTTGCTACTATTATATACCATACCTTAGATATCATCACACACAGAACTGTCTCATCATTATTATTTTTGGCATGAGGGATTGAACCCAGGGGTGCTTAACCACTGAGCCACAGGCCCAGTCCTTTTTTTTTCTTTTTAATATTTATTTATTTGTTTTAGTTGTACACAATGCCTTTATTTTTATGTGGTGCTGAGGATTGAACCCAGGCTGCACACGTGCTAGGTGAGCTCTCTACCACTGAGCCACAATCCCAACCCCGCCCCAGTATTTTTTGTTTTTTATTTTTAACACAGGATCTTGCTAAATTGCTTAGGGCCTAAGTTGCTGAGGCTGGCCTCAACTTCGTGATTTTCCTGCCTCAGTTTCCTGAGTTGCTGGGGGAGGTGTGTGCCACTGTGCCTGGCCTGTTGAGGATTTTTCTTATTAATTTGTAAGAGCTCCTTACATATTAAGGAAATTAACTTTTTGTCATTTGTATTCCAGTTTTTAACTTGACTGAAATTATTTTATTATCTTCTGCCATTCATATATATATATATATCTATATATATACACATATATATATGTTTACATATATATATATATTTTTTTTTGGTGGTACTGGGGATTGAACTCAGGGGCACTCGTCTACTGGGTCACATCCCCAGCCCTTTTTTGTATTTTATTTAGAGACAGGGTCTTACTGAGTTGCTAAGTGCCTCGCCATTGCTGAGGCTGGCTTTGAACTCACGATCCTCCTGCCTCAGCCTCCCAAAGTGCTGGGATTACAGGCGTGCGCCACCGCGCCCGGCCATATATATTTTTTGTACCGGGGATTAAACCCAGGGGCGCTTAACACTGAGCCACCTCCCTGGCCCTTTTTATGTTTTTATTTTGAGACAAGATCTCACTAAGTTGCTTAAGGCCTCATTAATTTGCTGAGGCTGGCTTTAAACTCTCGATCCTCCTGCCTCAGCCTCCCAAGCCGCTGGGATTGCAGGTGTGTGCCATGGCGCCTAGTTCAACTCTGCCTTTTACAAAGTGACATGGTATCATTTTGGGCTGTTACAGGCGAATCTTTGGGAGTGGAGTTGGATAGGGCCATTTTTGTCAAAATGTAAGGCCAGATTTGGGAAATAAGAAACAGTGCTGAGGATGCACTAGGAATTCTGTGTTCAGAAGCTTTGACCTAAACACATACTCACCCTGCTGTGTGAGCGAGGCCCAAGAGGGCGGGCTGGCTGCAGCTGTCTGGATGCTCTGATCTCCTGAGCTCAATGCTGTCCCCTGGACCATTGCTGTCAAAGTGACCAGAGCTGCCCTGCAGATGGGGCCTCCCAGGAGGGAAGGCTGCTGCAGTGGCAGGGGGAACACTAATCTGCCTTAGCAGAAGGTGCTAATGCTCGAACTTGAAGAGAAAAAACTAGTTTTCTTCTCCAAATGCAAACCTACAGCTCAGCTCAGCCACTGCACTAGCCTGGGGGAGGAAGAAGGGAGGAGAGGCTAGTATTGGACAACGCCTCCCCCACACCCTCCCACTCCCTCCACAGCTGGCAGGGGATGCTCCTGCCAGCACAGGTTCCAAAGAATTAGCATGAAGTCTCCATGGTTCTGATTCCAAAGGCTCTGGCCTCAGTAGGAGCTCTTTTTTTTTCACACTGGATTCCTCTACACTTAAAAAATAGTAGAGGGCTGGGGTTGTGGCTCAGCGGTACAGTGCTCGCCTAGCATGTGTATGGCCCTGGGTTCAATCCCCAACACGAAATAAAAATAAATAAATAAAATAAAGGTATTGTGTCCAACTACAACTAAAAAATAAATATTTTAAAAAAAAAAAAAAAAACAGTAGAAACAAATCAGGTACAGTGGCGCACGCCTGTAATCCCAGCAACTCAGGAGGCTGAGATAGGGGGATCACAAGTTCAAAGCCAGCCTCAGCAACTTAGAAAGGCCCTGTCTCTAATAAATATAAAAAAGGGCTGGAGATGTGGCTCAGTGGTTAAGCGCCTGGGTTTAATCCCTGCCACCAAAAAAAAAAAAAAAAAAAAAAAAAAAGCCCCAAAACAATAACAACAACGACAAAAAAAAAACCCCATAACAGATGAGGTGGTACACACCTATAATCCCAGGTACTTGGGAGGCTGAGACAGGAGGATCACAAGTTTGAGGCCAGCTTGGGCAATTTAGTGAAACCCTGTCTCATAAAATAAAAAAGAGGGATGGGGGTGTAGCTCAGTGGTAGAGCATCCGTGTTCCAACCTGTACTGAAAAGCAAACACACAAAAATGAAGGTCAAATTCCTGAGGATGAGATTTCCCGATTTCTGACAGGATTTGTTCTGAGTCACAAGAACCAGCAGCTCTGTGTCATCTGAGCTCCTCCAATCAGTAACCTTTCAAGCACATGTGTAGGCTTTGGAAAACTTTGTGTAAACTTAAGCTTTATCCATTCATGTCAGTTTTTATCGTATCGTAAAAGTTTGTATATGCAGTCCTGTGCCTCATATGAGGTTTTGCTCAATGGTGGATACATCTTGGAGGTCCTCTAGGATTATGGTGGAGGCCAGGTGTGGAATAGGCTATACCACTGAGGTTTGTGTAAGCACCACTATGATGTTCGCACAAGGACAAGGTCAGCCCACAATGCATTTCTCAGAATATATCCTGTTGTTAAGCTATGACTGGCTGTGTAAGTACAACTATAAAACCATGCGATGCCATGCGTACGGTAGGCTCTCAATTGATGGCAGCACCCTCCCAGGGCTCTTTGAGCTTACTCAGGAGCCTAAAAATGCAGAGGCCTGAGCCCCAGTCTGGTCAGTGTCTGGGGTGTAAAAGTTCCCCAAGGGACTCTGCTGGGCACCCTGATGGGAATCTTTCCTTTCTCCCCGCTTCCCTCCCCCTCTCTCCCTCCCTCTTCTTTCCTCCCTCCCTCCCTCCCTCCTTTCCTTCCTTCCTTCCTTCCTTCCTTCTTTTCTTTCTTCTAGATTGAATCCAGCGGCACTTAACCACTGAGCCACATCCCTAGCCCTTTATATTTTTTACTTTGAGATAGGGTTGTACTAAGTTACTTAGAGCCTCTCTAAGTTGCTGAGGCTGGTTTTGAACTTGTGATCCTCCTGCCTCAGCCTCCCAAGCCGCTGGGATTACAGGCGTGCACCACCATGCCCAGCTGGGAATCATTTCTTAAATGTCCCAAGGGAGGAAAGGACCCTCTCCTGGACAGGAGAGAGTGTTCAAGTGAGCAGAGAGGACTGACTTGCAAGTTGTCCACCCAGCCATGGGCTTGATGAGGAGTGGAGGAGAGAGAAGACCAGGAGGCTGGGGAGGCCCTGCTCGGCCTCTTCCTGCAGTGCATGAGGCTTGGGGGAAGAGGGAGGGTAAACGCCCCATCTTCCCAGGGAAGGAGATTTGCCTCTGTTTGCTCTCTTGTTCTCCAAGCTAAGTATTTTAAGAGCCGCCCTTTGTGGACACAGTGCTTACCCCTCACAACATGGTGGAGAGGAGCTTGTGGGCCAGCAGCAGCTGAATGTGGGAAAGGGGGGCGCTGAGGGAGGCCTGGCCTGCCAGGGCGGGGTGACCTGAGCTCTTGGCCCCCTTGTCTTTGACAGCTGGGTGGTGAAAGTGGTGAAAACCCTGCTGCTGAAGATGGGCTGCTCTTACGAGGCCACCTCCCTGGAGGACCAGGGTGGCTGGGAGCTCATGGGGCAGGCGGAGAACCACCATCGTGGAGTGTCCCTACTGGCAAGGTGAGCCCAGGGGACACCTCGGGTGGGGATGGGTAGAACCTTCAGATCTGCAGACAGACCTGGGTTCCCATCTCTCTGAGCAAGACTCACTGCTCCCTTTGTCAACTCTTCTCTGCAACTAGCGGGTACTGTCCTCCTTGGCAAGTGGACGACACCAGCGTGAAAGATGGCACTTACTCAGGGCAGTAACTGTGGACACAGTGGTCCCCGGCAGCTGTAGAGCCCGTAGATCATTTACCAAACACCTTTTCTTAGGAATTTGGTTTCCACACCAATGCGGTGAAAATGATGGTGTAAGAGCATCGGGGAGGGGGGGGCCGTGGAGACAGTCTGCCTGCATCTGACGCAGGGCCCCTTCCCGGATGTATGACTGGGAGCCAATCACTGCCCCTCTGTGTCTCCATCCCCCCTCGGTAGCATGGAAATAGTTAGACCCACTTCCAAGAGCGGATGAGGATTAAATAAGGAATTTTGAAAGCTTCTGGCCTGTGGTAAGCTCAGCACAGATTAGCTTTTGCTTCCATTATGGTGCCTGGCATTAATATACGTTTTGCACAGGAGCGTGCCTAGCTCCAGAGAGGGCAGTCATATGTGACCTACTGGCCCTGACCAGGGCTCTCCTCTCAAATGCACACAACTTCCTGCGGGTCAGGAGGGGCACCTTGATTCCTATAGGAAAACCTACCCTGGACTGCTCCGGAGGGCACTCTCCCCAGGGTCTTGGGAGACAACTACATTTACTGAGCACCAACTATGCTCGATACACCTGTGGAGAGCTGTTACATGGATGATCTCATTTAGTTCTCTCACCATGACCAATGGAATCACACTATTACTATCCCAGGGTTCCATGTGGGGATGCTGAAGCCCAGAGAAGTTAAGTGACTGCTCCAAATCACATAGCTAGTGCCAGGGCCAGAATTTGAACCCAGGCCATCTCACTCCTGTCCCTGTTTCCTGCCTGCCACATTGTCTTGGATTCACCGATTTATGGAGCATCGTGCGTGGTCCTCATACTTGATCACGCACTGGGACCATCTCCAGAGCCTGCTGCCCACTGCCCTGAGTTCCTGCTTTAGGAGAGCTGGTCTAGGGCCTGAGAATGTGCATTTCCAACAGATTCCCAGGTGCTGCTGATGCTGGGTGGTGGGTGGAGGGGGCGCTTTGAGCACCACTAGCTTAGAGTGAGCGAGGCAGCAGGAATAGGGGAGCCCTTGGTTGGGGCTTCAGCTCTGCTGTGACCTTGAGCAGCTGAAGCTGTAAAATGGGGATAATAACAGCAGCTGCCTCGAAGGGTACCGGTGAGGATCAAATCAAGTAGCAAGGTCAAAGGGCTTGGCTGCCACCTGGCGCTTAGTGAAGGGACCCTCACTTCCCCTCCTTCCTGTCCCCCCCTCCTGGTGTGGCCCCTGTGCAGCTGGGGTCTTCAGCTTGTCTCTCTTACTGACTGGCTCTGTGCCCTCAGGCACATTGCTCTTCACTCTGGGCCTCAGTTTCCCCCTCTGTGAAATGGAGCAGTTAAAGTAGATGCCTCGGAGATCCCACTGGGGAGAGGGCCCGGGAACACAGGAACCCAGGCAACCCTGGCTTGGGGGACTCCCAGTGCCGTGCTCCTACCCAGCAGGTCCCCTGGGGTGGAAAACCCTGAAGGGACTGTCCCCACCCCCCCACAGGGCCATGGTACACTACTCCTGCCAGGAGCTATGCCGCATCCTGTACCTGCTCATCCCGCTCCTGGAGCGAGGCGACGAGAAGCACAAGATCACGGCCACGGCCTTCTTCGTGGAGGTACCAGCTGGGACCAGGGCATGCACGGGGTGAGGCTTGTCACGGCCTCAGTTGACAACAGTGGTTATTTCTCCTGTGCAAACAGTGCTTTACAGCATCCAAAGCCTTTCTAGGAGCATGAGTTCTCTGAATATGAAGACCCCGCACGTCTCCCTCCCTTGCCCTCTCCTCTCCCCACTCCTCCCCACACTGCCCCACTGCCCTGGGCAACCCCCAGCCCTTGATGCCGGGCACTCGCGATGCTGATGAGAACTTGATCCCACCTGGCATCCAGGAATTCTTGGTGCATCGGGGAGACAAAAGACACCCAGATATTAACCCGGGGTGCCATAGTGTGACTTGTTGGAAGATGGGGAAGTCCAGGCTGGAGGAGGTGTCAGGAAGGGCTTCCTGGAGGAAGGGACATCTAAGCTGAGCAAGTGTCAGAGGGAGGTGCAAGAAAAGCAGGAAGGGACAGATCCAGAGGTGGGAGAGTCATTAACAGTGGTGGCAGTGTCTGTTGAGCGCTTACCGCCTCCCAGGCGTGTTTCTGGGATCTTACATTTACTGATCCAGTTCATCCTCACATAATCCTGTGATCGATTTAAAGGAGGAAACTGAAGCCCAGATTTCAGTACCTTTCCCATGGTCCAAGTGGCAGATTCAGAATGCCAAGCCAGACATTTGGGTTCCAGAATCTCCCCCTTCTTTTCCTTTTCTCCCTCTCTCTTGGCTTCTTATTACTGGAGTAAAATATATATAACGTAATATTTGCCATTCAACCCTTTTAAGTGCATAGGTCAGTGACGTTAAGTACATTACATCATGTGCGCCTCCATCACCACCATCCACCTCCAGAACTTTTTTCCTTCTCCAACTGAAACTGTACCCATTAAACACTCGCTCCCCATCCTGTTCTCCCTTAGTCCTGGGAACCTCCATTCTACTCTCTCTCTCTTTCTCTCTCTCTCTTTTTTTTTTTTTTTTGATATCAGGGATTGAACCCAGGTGTGCTTAACCACTGAGCCATATCCCCAGTCCTTCTTCTGTTTTATTTTGAGATAGGGTCTCACTAGGTTGCTTACAGTCTTGCTGAATTGCTGCCGAGGCTAGCTTCAAACCTGCAGTCCTCCTGCCTCAGCCTCCTGAGCCCCTGGGATTACAGGCGTGTGCCACCGTGCCTGGCTCCATTCTACTTTCTATCCCTATGGATTTGCCCATTCTAGGTACTTCATGCAAGTGGGGACTTTGTCCTTTTGTATCTGCCATTCCCCTCACTGTAGCAGTTTGCACACTTTACCCAGGTTGTGGCGTGAGGAAGGACTCCTCCCTTTGGATTGCTGTCATGTGTACACTCCACAGGTCGTTTCTCCCTTCATCTGTTGACTGACAATGTAGAGTCCACTCTCCTGGCCACCACACTTGTCTGCCTTTTGTGACCTGACAGTTGTCATGCAGGGGAGTCCTGGCTCTTACTAGGGTTTGTTGCTCAGAGGCAGGAAGCTCACTGTCTGCTTCCTGGAGGTGGTGACATTTGGGCCTTGACAGGTGAGTAAAGTGTGCCAGACAGGAGGCAGTATGGGAAGTTCTTGCATCTTTTCCCCTCTCTGGGTGGACTGTGAGTCTGGGGCAAAGGGACCATGTTGTGTTTGCATTCCATCCCCAGTCCCGTCCTGGAAGGGCTCCAGAAAGTGGGGTTTGGCTGGGCAAGTGAGTGCCCGGAGGAACACTGCCAGGCCCTGCAGGCATCAGCAGAATGTGTCACCCCCAGGGAGGACAAACCCTGGAGTCAGGAGTCCTGGGCTCCAGTCCTGCTCAGTTCTACTTCTGCTTTCCCTGACTTGGCGAGGGAAAGGGAAGGGACCCTGTCTTGCGGGCCTACTCTGTGCAGCCTTGTTCGCCAGTTACCCCACCAGTCTGCACAAGAACCTTGCAAATAATTGTGGTGCTTGTGGTTGGGGGAGGCCAGGGGCTGTTCCCAAGGCCACATGTCCCGGGGAGTGCAGAGATTCTGCCCTGGTCAGCTCTGGGGAGGGGCTTCTCTGTGAGTCTGCTAGTGGCCGACACACAGATTCTTGGGTGAGGGGATGAAGGTTGGACCTTGCCAGACCTCGGGGTGTCTTCATGTCCACTATAAGGTCAGGGACTCCAGGTTTCCTGATCCCAGCGATCCTCAGGAGCCCTGGGCTCTGGCCCCGCCTCTCTGGGGCAAGGGTCATCTTGTGGGCTCAGGCTTCCCCACCTCCCCAGCAGAGGTGCCTGTGCCAGGACAGAGCCAGCCTGGCCAGGTTTGCTGTGGCCCAGGTGTCCCTCCTTTGCACCCCGTAGCCCTCTACCTGTGATTGTCCTTGTGTGTCCTCGCTGCTCCCAAGGGCAGGTAAACTCGGGGAGGGAGCTCTGTGATTCGGGCGAGTCGCTCAGCCTGCCTGTGCCTCAGTTTCCTCACCTGCAACTTGAGGACTGAATTGCCTGCCTCACTGAATTTCAGTGAGGATGACATGTGCTCACATGTGTCCTCAGAACTGAGCCTGGCACCTAGGAAGTGCTTTCTGGGTGTCAGCTGTGCTGCCATCACAGTCAGCATCCCTGTGCCTCTCCTGTCTGACCTGGCGCCAAGCAGGCCTGAGGATCGCCGTGTGCGAGGATGGTGGGTGTGGGTACCGCCTCTCTTCCCTGCCCCTCCCTCTGGTCAACTGCCCGTCCTCTCCTGAAGCTCTCCCTGTGTTTCCCATCTCACAGACACAGATCTTAATAGTGGTGGTAGGTATTAGGCAAGGGCACGATGGGACACGTGTTTATGAGGCCGACAGCAGGAATCGAAGGGAGGGCATGAGGGAGAGGAAGGAGAGCAATGGGGACGGAGGAAGGATGGTCCTCAGGAAGGAAGGAGCCAGATTTCATGTTGGGCCTGAACTCATGCCACGGGTGAAGTCTCACACTTCACCCCAGAGCTCAGGTTAGGTACCCAGCCCAAGGAGGAAGCCTTGATCTTTGCCCCCAAGGAAGCCCCCAGGTGGCCAGGAGGGGCCCACAGGGCAGAGGGGACATGAAGGTTTCCAGGTGCTGCCTTGGGGTGTTCAGGTCCAGCATGGCTCCAGGGGTTGAGTTTTGGACGGAGCCATGGAAGGTGATGGGGTCCTAGCAGAAGGGCATCGTGCCAGCACAGAAGGGACCGGGCAGCCCAGCCATTCTGGGAACAGTGGGCAGCTTGGGTGGAAGCTGGTCAGCTGGTGTAGGAGCATGGGCTATGGGGCGGGCATGGTGTGAATGAGGCCACAGGGGCAGCAGGGGCTGGATGGCACAGGCAGGGAGCGGCACAGGGCTCTGAGCTGGGGAGAGACATGTTCGGTTTCTCCATGAGGCATCGATGAATGTCCAGAGGAGGTCTCCAGGCGGCTGTTGGTCTTCCAAGTCTGCAGCTCCAGGCGGAAGCTGAGCCTGGTTTTCCCAAGTGTGGGAGACCCGTGGGCCACCCACGCCTCAGCCTGGCAGTGACTGTGGTTGATTTCCTCAGCTCCTCCAGATGGAGCAGGTGCGCCGGATCCCCGAGGAGTACTCTCTGGGGCGGATGGTGGAAGGTCTGAGCCACCGTGACCCTGTTATGAAGGTGTTGTCCATCCGAGGCCTGGTCATCCTGGCCCGTAGGGCTGAGAAGGTGAGTGGAAGCTGGAGGAACACCTCGCCCAGCCTGGCCCTGGGCTGGAGGAGTATGGAGCTCAGCCATCAGCATCTCAGATGCCCATGGCTGGAATCAGGGCCTATTTCTGTCCATTCTCAGGGGTCTCATCTGTACAGTGGATCTACCTTTGTGATCCTTATGTATTATATTCTTTTTTTTTTTTTTTTTTTTTTTTTTTTTTTTTTTTTTTTGTACCAGGAATTGAACTCAGGGGCACTCAACCACTGAGCCACATCCCCAGCCCTTTTTTTGTATTTTATTAGAGACAGGATCTCACTGAGTTAAGTGCCTGCCATTGCTGAGGCTGGCTTTGAACTAGCGATCCTCCTGCCTCAGCCTCCCAAGTGCTGGGATTATAGCCCTGTACCACCACACCTAGCCTCTTTTTGAATAGTTTCTAATCGAGGTTTCCCATAAGGACTCTGAAGGCAGGTGCTAGGAGGGAAGGGAGTGGCAGTAGTTATTGCTGTTTTACAGATCATCAGGAAACACAGTTGCAGACTGTTGGTGCATTTTTGGCATTTTAAAAACTGCTTTGTTTTTATGTTGCACTGTTGCAGCTTAGGATGTAGCCAGGACAGAGGGACAGGGCATAGCTATAGGAAGCTGACTGAAAATGCAAGATGTCACCTACCTAATGCCAACAAGAGGGACTGACAACTAAGAGCCTAGAAATCCAGGCCAGGAAGGAGTCAGTAAGGCCAAAGAAGGCTTCAGGGAGAGGGGAGAGCTTGAGTGAGGGCATTCCAGGCAGGTGGCAGGGAATACTCAAAGGCCTGAAGATCAGAATTGGGCCACCAAGTGCCTCTTGGTGAACCAGAGGCCAAGTCTCCCACCTGCTAGCCCAGATAGGAAACCCCTTTCCCAAATGGCTCTGTTCCACAGACGGCCAAGGTGCAGGCCCTCCTGCCCTCCATGGTGAAGGGCCTGAAGAACGTGGATGGGGTACTAGTGGTAGAGGCAGTCCATAATCTCAAGACCATCTTCAAGGGGCAGGACCGGAAGCTGATGGACAGCTCAGTCTACGTGGAGATGCTGCAGGTCCTACTGCCACACTTCAGTGATGTAAGGACCCCCACAGGTTGAGGGAGGCATAGGGAGGGGTGTCCTCTACTAACCTGGGGGCTGTAATACCTCCTCTGCTGACCCTACTCCATTGGGTTCTGGGTAGGGCCTCAGCCCAGAGGAAGGGGCACCTTGTTTCAACTGGTCCAGGTCTTTTTGTAATTGGTTCACCCAGATAAGATCCCTTCTTCTAATTGGTTCCTCCTGGAGGGAGCTGATCAAGTCTACCCAGAGAAGGTGATCATGTTGCCATTGGTTCACCTGAAAGAGGGATACTTTTTTTTTTTTTAACCAGTCCTGGTAGAGGGGGGCACTTCCCCACTTGGTACAAAGGCACCTTTTAGGTTAGTGAGGGTCCTGGCTGAGAAGAATGAAGAGAACTGCAGACCTAGGCTTGCGCGAGGAGAGCACTGGCCCCAGTTGAGCCCCACTAGGTGGCCTCGGCTGTTCCTTGTCTCTGTGTCTTTGTGCCTGGAGGGCCCCTCAGAATGAGGGAAAAGAAGGCCATGGAGCCTTCTTGTGGAGGAGGGGCGTTCTGAGCCTGGGGTCTGCTTCAGTCAAGAGAGGATGTGCGCCTCTCCTGCATCAACATATACGGGAAGGTGGTCCAGAAGCTTCGGTCGACCCGCACTCAGGCCTTGGAGGAGCAGCTGATCAGTACCTTGGTGCCCCTACTGTTGGTCATGCAGGAGGGCAACACCAAGGTGGGCCAGGTGAGCGTGTGCGGGGGCACTGGGCCTGCAGCTGTGTCTCCCTTTGTGGAAGCAAGCCAGGACCACAGACAACCCATTGGGGGTGGTTATTTATGTCCAGCCACATCTGTTTTCCAAAAGTGTCCATGTCAGGATTCCCCCTAAAAATGCCTGACTTCACTCTTCAAATAGGAATTGATTTTTCCAAAACCCAGTTTTCACACACTTTTTCTTTTTTTTTCCCTGGACCATGTTCTGACTGTCTTAGAATTTCATTGCTCTGGTATTCTCTTCCTCTTGGTCCCAGAAATGTGTGAAGACCCTGTTCCGCTGTTCTTGCTTCATGGCTTGGGAGTTGCCAAAAAAAGCTTATAGCCGAAAGCCCTGGGACAACCAGCCGCAGACCGTGGCCAAAATCTGCAAGTACCTTGTGAGTTGCCGGACTTGAGCGTGTTGGAGGTGGGAATTCCATCCTTCTCAGCCTTCTCTTCACACCAGCATCCTGACTGACAATTTCCATGACCACCTACAAGTGGTTGGCTCTGGAACACTCATCTCTGACTTCTCTCCCCTCTCTGCTGGTCCCTCTCCACTGGCTTACTGGACCAGTGACCCACAGGCACTGCAAGCTAGCTTGTGTCTGTTTTGAACTTTGCAGATGTCCCTTTCAGTCTTGCTCTGACTCTCTAGGTTCTCAAAGCAGAAGCCTAGAATCATCCTAGACTCCTTTTTCTTGCCTTCCACATCTGATCGGTCTTAAAAATCCTACATATCTCTCAGTGGGGCCATGGGTTCAGCCATCTGGTGGGTCTCCCAGCCTTTAATTTCATTGCCTTTAATTTTAATCTACTCCCCACCCAGACCACCAGGGAGACATTGTTAAAACATTAGCCTGAGCCAGGCATTGTGGCGCACGCCTGTAATCCCAGTGACTAGAGAGGTTGAGGCAGGAGGATTGAGAGTTCAAAGCCAGCCTCAGCAAAAGTGAGGTGCTAAGTAACTCAGTGAGGCCCTGTCTCTAAATAAAATACAAAATAGGGCTAGGAATGTGGCTCAGTGGTCAAGTGCCCCTGAGTTCTATCCTGGTACCCAAAACAAAAAACACTAGCCTGTCTCTCTCTATATATTTACATGTATAATACATATTATAATATACATTTATATGTAACATATATACATGTATATGTAATGTACATATTATATATACATATAATAATAATAGATAATATTTTCTGTGTTGCTCAGGATGGAACCCAGGACCTTGCTTGTACTAGACAAACACTCTACCACTGAGCTATACCCACAACCCCTAGCCTATACATTGTGTCCCTGCATAAGGAGTGGCCTCCTTTTCTGCAATAGCAATTCCCAGGGTGTATTCCCTGTGACACTAGTTTTACCAGGTATGCCTCGGGTGGGTGTGGGAGAAGTTCTAGGATGAATACATTTAGGCAATGCTTCATGATGTGTGCATCTCAGCATGTGAAAGGCTCTGAGATGTTTTGTGCTGAGGAAAAGTGTCTGTGGTTGTTGACTTCAAGGTTCAACTTATTTAACCACAGAAGCCCCTGGCTAGGTGGAACCTGGGGGGCAGCCTGAGTAGGCGCGAGCCATGCATGTGCTGTGAAGGACAGCACTGCATATGCAGAACATTTGGCAGGCTTTACCATCGAGTCCACCATCGAGTCCCACTCTCTCCTCCCTGTTGTCGTGGGCCAGATGAGATTAGCTTGGAAGGTTTAAGAGGAGCTCAATTGAATCAGCCCTGTGGAAGGGAGGGGAGGGGTCGGGTGGCAGAGGAAGAAGTGGAGCTGCAATGTAGCTTCAGAGGAGGTCTCAGCTGACCCTGCAGTGAGAGTCTCAAAGTGGGCCCAGGGGTCAGGCATTCATATATATATATATATATATATATATATATGTTTCAGACTAGGTTTCACTGTGTTGCCCAGGCTAGCCACAAACTCCTGGGCTCAGGCAATCATCCTGCCTTAGTCTCCCAGTAGCTGGGAGTGCAGGAATGTGCTACCACACCTGGCTGGAGTCAGGTCTTTATGCCCCTGTGTTCATCTGCCCCTGGATGCCAACCACTCTGGGAAGGGATGTGGCCTGGACCAGGCACTTTTCAGCAGGCAATCCCAATAACTGGCATCCGGCACCCTCACAGGAATTTAACATAAATATACAAAGTAACAAGGCACCATTGCTATCAGCCAAGCTCAAAGCCTCTGCAGTCAAGCATCTAATATTATTTCCATCACTTTAGAGGGGAAAGAGGTCAGGAAGAAGTTTGGGCAGAGTCACTAATTCACACACTTACAGTGGCCAGTGACTGGGCAGACAGTGATCATGAGTGACATGGACATAGTTCAACCTGTGAGCGGGGAGAAGCCCGGCCCTCTCAAAGGCAAGAGTAGAGAGCTCCAGCTCCCATGTAGGCCTCTCTTTCCAGGTCCTCTGGTTTTACAAGAAAAGCTTGAAACCTACATTTTTATGACATTAATGAACAATCAATTTAGCTTATTTAAAACGCTCCTGGCCACTGCTCTGCCAGCTACTTGTGGCACCCAGTTCATGCCCTCTATGGCAGACCTCTGTGGATTCTCACTTTCTTCCTTGCTCTCCAGGCCATCAACAACTTTGCTCATGTGAAGGTCATATGAGCTTTAGCGTTAAGAAGGGGTCAGTAGCCAGGTGTGGTGGTGCATGCCTATAATCCCAGCAACTTGGGAGGCTGAGGCAGGAGGATTGCAGTTGGCAGCCAGCCTTAGCAATTTAGCAAGGCCCAAGCAGCTCAGCAAGACTCTATCTCAAAGTAAAAAAATACATCTAAAAAAATGGGCTGAGATGTGGCTTAGTGGTAAAATGCCCCTGAAAGCTACATCCCCAGTACGAAAAAAAAAAAAAAAAAAAAAAAAGACAAAGAAGATTAGGAAGAGGAGGAGAAAGGGGAAGGAAGAAGAAGAGTAGAAGGAAGAAGAAGCTGTTGTTGTCACTAACCTGTTGAACCTGCTGTTCATTTGTTCATTCATTCATTCATCCAATACTTTCTGGGCACTAGTTCCAAGCCAGGCCCTGTCCAGGGTGCTGAGAACTGTAAGCTGAGTGAAAGGGTTCTTATTTTGGGAGAGCTCCCTGTACAGTGGGCAGATGGTATCAATGATCAGAACACGCTGCCATGATGGGATGTGCAAGATGCTGCAGAAGCATCAGGTGGTGGGTGAGCTCTGCCTGAGGGTTATGGAAGGCTTCAGGGAGGAGGTGGCGTCTAAGTTGAGGCTGAAAGGGCGAGAGGCAATTTGTTGGGTGAAGAGAGGGAAGAGCCTTTTGAATAGGAGCAATCGTTTATGCAAGGCACAGATCTAGGGGAGCAGGCCATGTCTGGTCTGCAGCAGGGTGCGTGGCAGGTGGAGGTGGTGGGGAAGGGGAAGAGGAGGGGATGTGTGTTGGAAGCACAGTGTTCTAGCTCTGCATTGGGCTCTGTGAAGGCATTGCATGCAGGCCCAGGAGGTTAGGCCTCAGTGTGCAGGGTCTGTCATCACAAGAGTGATCAATCAGATTTCTCATCACCTCCATTAGCCTCTTAGCTGGACACCTCCCTGTTCCTGCTCATCAAGCCCATTCTGACTATTACTACTTTGCCCAAACACTGCTTTGTCACTGCCCTGCCACAGATGAATGCTGGATTCCTACTTTCCAATGCATGAGTAAATCCTATTTCTTTTCTTTTTTTTGGTGGTACCGGGGATTGAACTCAGGGGCACTCGACCACTGGGTCACATCCCCAGCCCTTTTTTGTATTTTTATTAGAGACAGGGTCTCACTAAGTTGCTAAGTGCCTCGCCATTGCTGAGGCTGGCTTTGAACTCGCAATCCTCCTGCCTCAGCCTCCCAAAGTGCTGGGATTACAGGCGTGCGCCACCGCGCCCGGCTAGTAAATCCTATTTCTGTATGGATTTTAAGAGCCTCTAACTCCCTAGTTTATTCTCCTATTGCACTATGACTTGAATCCTTTGCCTTGGTCAGACCTATCTCCTTCCCTGCCATGTCCATTCCTATCTCAGGAGCAGGATCTGCATTTGGAAACTTTCCCTCAGGCAGCAGCAGGGGAATGGATTGGAAGAAAAGATTCGCAAGGCAGGAACACCATTGCAATTATCTAAGACGAGATGAGGCCCCCTTTGGGGGCCTCAGGCAGAGGGCAGAGATATTTAGGAAGCAAGGAGACAAGAGTATGACTATTGGGCAGGGTCGCTGTTTCTAACTTAAAGATGGGTAGATGGGGAATGAGTTTCTCTGAGGACCCAGCAATTTTGGGGTTTCTCTTTGCTCCAGGTAAACACCCATCGAGACAATGCCTTCACATTTCTCAGCCAGAGCCTGGAGTATGCCAAGAACTTAAGGTCCTCCCTCCGGAAAGCTTCGGTCATGTTCATAGGTAACCTGCTCTAGCATAACCAGTCCTGCTTCCAGGGCCTGCCTGTTCACTAGTCTGCTTCCTTCCAGGCTGCCAGCCCATCCAGTACCTGGGCAGACACCTCCTCTTATGTGCAAGGCTTGGCCAGCCGTCAGCCATGATGCACGTTAAATGTTCTTCCCTCCTCAAAGATTGTGGCTAAGAAGTGGGCCTCAGGTTGATTCAGCCTTAAGCCTTTGTACAGGTCACAACCCTGGAAACTATACACAGCAGACTGCTATTTCCCTTGGAATAGAGCATGGGTCCAAGCTTAGCAACAGCCTAGGCAAATCCCCCATTGACGGCAGCAGTAGGGACCAACTGGGTGGAGAGTCAAGTAGAATCTCCCTCCATGATCCCTTCCTGTGTGACCCCCAACTGGGTCATTTATTCCCATGGAGCCTCAGTTTCCCCATCTGTAAAATAAGGATCAACTCCTATTTCACAGACTGGATGAGAATATTTTTTAAAAGACCAGGCTTGGCTCATCAAGGTGTTCATTGTCAGTTGTTTTCATTCTTTTCTTTCCCACAATCACAATCTCTGCCTTTCTGTGAAGAATCCAAATGGCAGGTTCCTTTTGCCCCTAATCCTCCCAAACAACCCTTCTGATGGTATGTTGAGGTACCTCCCTCTCTTCCTCTACCTTACCTCCAAATAACCATCTTCCTTTCACTGAGGGCCAGGAGACCTTGCTGCAGAAAGGCCTGGAGGTGATGACCTTTGTAAAGTGAAGTTTTATCTATTGCCTTTCCTCAACTAATTTGATGTTTCTCATCCATCCATTCATCCATCCACCCAGCCAGGCAACCAGTCCTGCATCCACCCAGCCAGCTAACCAACCATACATTCACTCATCCATTCACCCATCTACCCACCCATCCACCCATCCACCCATCCACTCACCCATTTACCCATCCACCCAGCCAGCCAGCCAACTAGCCACCTACTCATCCACCCATCCAACTAGCTAGCCATCCATTCATCCACCCACCCACACATCCATCATTCTGTTGGTTTATTTGGCAAGTATTGGTTGACACCTACTCTGTACCAGGCATGATGCTTAGGCTAGAGAAATGAAGAGCCCCTTGGGAGGTGATGCTGATGGGGACAAGGCATGGGGAATGATCTGTTAACATGATCATGCTGGGACAGAGGAACAACGCCCAGGACTGAGGGCATGCCTGAGAATGTAAGGGGCTGTTCAGAAGCAGTTTCTTACATGGAATGCCATCTATTTCCTAGCTGCTGATTTAAGTCTTGCTCCAAATTACCCACTTCTAAAAATGTTAGTATTTAACACCCTGTGCCAGGCCTGTGCTGGGCAAACAAAGCTGAGCAGAGCCTGGCTCTGCCCACAGACAGCTCCTGGCATATTGCAGTGCTTCTTCACCTCTTCTGGGTCATAAATTTTTGTGATACTCAAAGAAAGTTATGAACACTTTCCCTAGAAAAGTGCATAATATGCATACACTTTTGCATGTAATTTTTAGGATCCTCAGAGACTTCCCTTCCCACTTTGACTCCCCAAGTAGACCTAAGATTAAGAAACTTCTGGTCTGGTGGAAGATGAAGATTCATAAATCACAAGTAAAATGCAACATAGTATAGACAGAAAACTCAGGTATCCTGGGAACCTAGATAGGCACCTGACCCAGCCTGGGGCAGGATCAGGAAGGATTTCTTGCTAAACTAAACATAAAAGGATAAATAAGCTATGAGGAAAGGATCTGCTGAGAAGTGGGACCTGCAGGTGCTATGGGAGCCAGGCACACAGGCTGGCAGAAGCAAGAGATGTAGCTGTGGGGCCACTGGGAGCTGTTCCCAGCTGCTGAGCTGACCCAGCACAGCCCAGTCTCAGCCCTTCCAGGGGCCCTGCTAGCAGCCTGCCTGGCAGGTGTGCAGGGTGCAGAGTGTCCTGCATGTTACTGCTGCTCACACTTCCCTGGGGAGTGGACAGCAGAGGCAGCTCCTCCCATGTCACAGCTGAGGAAATTGAGGCCCAGCTGAGTAAGGGCCCAGCCTAGGGTGCACTGTCAGTCCACTGCAGCCCAGATCCTGCCCCTATTCTGGTACTATCCCTGCCTGCTGGACCTTTCCCAGCCCCTCTTTTTTTTTTTTTTTTTTTTTTTTTTTTGTGGTACTAGGGATTGAACTCAGGGGCACTCGACCACTGGGCCACATCCCCAGCCCTTTTTTTGTATTTAATTTAGAGACAGGGTCTCACTGAGTTGCTAAGTGCCTCGCCATTGCTGAGGCTGGCTTTGAACACGCGATCCTCCTGCCTCAGCCTCCCAAAGTGCTGGAATTACAGGCATGCGCCACCATGCCTGGCTCCCAGCCCCTCTTAAGGAATCTACTCCCAGTCAAAATGACGTTCTCCTTTCACGCCCTCGTTTATGGGCTGCAGGAGAGCAAGGAAAGCTTCCCTGGGGGTCTGGTGTGGGGGTGAGGTGGGTGGTGTCATAATCAGGTGGACATCCTCACCTCTTGGATTATGCTCAAGGGTCCCTGGTCCCCTGCATGGAGAGCATAATGACGGAAGATTGGCTGAGTGAAGTGAAAGGTGGTAAGTTGTGCTCTGGGTTGGTGATGTGTGTGAGGCAGTGATTCAGTGAACAGGATCACAATGCGCAATGGGGAAAGGAGGGCAGGTCCTAAGGCAAGGGTCTTCATCTCACTTTAGTTTTGCTCATCTTTAGCTGGGGTGGGTACAGTGTTAGATACCTTGGGGTTGCTAAGAGGCAGAACACACAGCCCCCCCCCCTCTGGGGAGCTTACATCTTATTAAAGAAATGAGTTTCCAAAAGGAGAATAGAAACCACATCATGCAGGGTGAATAGTCTAGACCCTAAAGGAGGCACATGTTCATTTTGTAACAGGGAAGCCAATGGGAACATGAAGGCAGGCTGGGGCAATCCGAGGGCTTTCTAGAGGAGGCTGGTTTTGATTCAGGCATTGAAGGGTGTGAACAATCAAGAGCTGGGAGGGAAAGTGAGATGAGGAGATGAGGGGATGCCGGGAGAGGGCACCAAAGCCAAAGAATGGAGGAAGGATGAGGCGTGAGACCTGCTTAGGGATCTTAACACGTGGCCTTCCTCGTCCCCACGACTCAGCTCTGGAGAACTTGAGGCATGATCCAGAAGCATCAGTGTGCATCTACGCGGCCCAGGCCCAGGACCACATCCTGGCCAGCTGCTGGCGGAACTCATGGCCGCTGCCACGTGGGGACTCATGGATGTGTGACCCGGCCACT
Source organism: Tamias sibiricus (assembly GCA_025594165.1). Classification (NCBI taxonomy): domain Eukaryota; kingdom Metazoa; phylum Chordata; class Mammalia; order Rodentia; family Sciuridae; genus Tamias; species Tamias sibiricus. The sequence goes on from CM046658.1 coordinate 47,964,707, forward strand.
ACACACCGCTGGAGCCCCAGCTGTGAGAATCTGCCCACTTCCCACCAACGGCGCTCCTGGATCATGCAGGCCCTGAGCTCCTGGAAGATGTCCTTGAAGCAGTGATGTCCCAGAGCCCCCATCTGTGCTCAAGGCAGCCAAGTGCAACTGTGCTCACTATAAATGCCAGCTGGCTTACCTCCCCATCATGAGCATTTCCTCATGGGAGACACCCCAGGCTCCAAGCAGCCATCACTCTGTGATGAATCTGTGGGGATTTGTCATGGCCTTCGCTTGTTGACTCGTTTGACATTTACTGATAAATGTAGGCTGTTTTGTCCACTTTGTATAACTGGGAAGCTGAGGCTCAGAGGGGTGAAGTGGCTTGCCCCAGGCTACACTGTAAGCCTGCTAGACATCTTAGTCCCTCTTCCCTTCATTGTAAGAGCAACCGGAGGTGATGATTTGGGTGCCCTTTGGGAGAAGGAAAAGAAGGGAAGAGATCCCCAACCCAATGACATCTGTATATCCCAGAACCCTGATCTCTGAGTCCCACCCTTGGGTCTTGGCCTGGTGATTTCCCACCACTGATTTGAGCAGTATTTGTTGACCTCTTAACTTGGGCCAGGACTGTTCTGGGTGCAGTGATGCAGACATGAAGGAGACCCAGCACCAGGTCCTGAGCCTGATGCAGCAGTTCTCAACTAGGGCTGTTTCTGATCCCCTGGGAATATTTCACAACATCTGGAAACATTTCTGGTGAATGACTTGAGGGTGGGGATGCTATTAACATCTGGTGGACAGAGACTAGGGTTGACAAATTTTTGGTCTAACAGACGAATCGGACACACATAAAGACACCAAAAGCACAACACAGGGTTTGGGAGACTTTGGAGTCCAGAGGAGGTGCCTGGGCCAGCTGGGGGTGGGGGGTCAGGCAACGTTTCCCAAGAAGTGAACCCGGGGGGGCAGGTTGGAAGGATGACTACACAGTGGGCATGTGTGGAGGGGAGCAGGGCATGCAGGACCAAGAACCAACTGCAGGTTTGTAGTGTGTTGGGGCCTAGAGGGCAGGAGGAGGAGGGCAAGGCCAGGCTACAAAAGCCTTGGAGGCTGTGTCAAGGAGGAAGACTTCATCCACAAAGCCACAGGAAAGCATTGTGGGATGCTAAGCAGGTGAGAGATGGGTGGATGTCAGCTTTAGGAAGCTCCCTTGTGGGGGTACAGGTGGGGCGTCCATTGGTACAGCTGTTTGGGATTGGAACCTGTCACTATCTGGTCATAGTTTATGCCTACTTACAACCCAGCGATTCCACTTGTGCGGGATGACTGAGCCAATGGTGCCCCCATGTTTAGGATGAACCAGGGCCAGGGCAGAGTGAGCAATGAAGCAGGGGATGAAGGTCGTCTGGACACAGTGAATTGAGAGCCTTGTCAACATGATAGTGAAGCCATCCATGAGGGTGCTGGCTGCTTCTGTGGACAGAATATGTCACCCCAAAATTCATATGTTGAAATCCTAAACCCCAATATGATGGTATTAAGAGGTGAGGGTTGGGGTTGGGGCTGGGGCTCAGCAGTAGAGCACTGGCCTAGCACATGTGAGGCACTGTGTTGGATCCTCAGCACCACATATAAATAAAGGTATTGTGTCCATCTACAACTAAAAAAATATTAAAAGAGGAGAGGGTCTTTAAGAGGTGATTCAGGATTAATGAATGGGCTTAGTACTCTTACAGGAGATAGCAGAGAGCTCCCTCATCACTTCTGCCATGGGAGGACGTGGTGAAAAAGATGGTGCCTATGAAGCAGAAGCTGTCCCTTATCAGATGTAAACTGTTGGTGTTTTCATCTTGGACCCTCTAGCCTCCAAAACTGTGAGGAATAAACATTTGTTGTTTATAAGTGACAACATTTATGGTGTTTTGTTATAGCAACCTGAACATACTAAGGCAGCTGCATGAGGTGGAGCTCAGCAGAGGGGTCTGAGATGGAACAGACATTTGTGCACAGTGGAGGGTGGGGGACTAACGGAAGTGACAGAAGCCTGAGGAGCACATCATCTAAGCTCCTGCTGTGGATGAGGAACCCATGAAGTTGACCACACAATTGTCCTCCAGTAAATGGTAGGTAGGCCAAGACCATTGGGACTCTGGACCAGAAGGTGGGGGTGTAGGGGTGGTCCATTTGCACAACCCTTTAACTGCCAAGACTGTCTATAACCATTGCCTCTGTGAGACTCACAGTAGCCTTGTGGATTAAGGGAGGGCAGGTCAGCTTTCTTGCCCACATTTCACAGATAAAGACAGAGCCTGACACATCTTAAGGAGGGATGAACCTTGCCAAGGCCACACAAGGGGACCAGTGGAGGCCTGGATCTCCAAGCCATAGCCAACCTCTCTCAGAGGCACTGCTGCTTTCATTGGCCAGAACCCAGATCTGGGATGGCCTTGACAACTGCTGTATTCTGTGTCTGGATGGCCTCTGAGCATAGCAGAGACAGATTTGGTCAGTTATTGGCCAAGACCCCTAAGTAGCCTTGAGTTGGAAGATTCAAGAACACTGGGCAGGTCATTTTCCCTCTCTCAGCCTCTCCTGCTATTACTTGAAAAGCCAATTTGTACAGATCCTATAGGGGTCAAGTGAAAAAAATGGAAGCCACGATGGACTGAACATTGTTTATCCCCACCCAAACTCATGTTGTGGCTTGGTCTTCAATGAGTGGTGCTGGGAGGTGGGGCCTGGAAGCAGAGCCTCATGAATGGATTGCTGCCTTTCTTTTTTTTTTTTTAATATTTTTATTTATTTGCTTTAGTTGTACACCATGCATTTTGTTCAATGCGTTTTATTTGTACGTGGTGCTGAGGATCGAACCCGGGTCGCCCACGCGCCAGGCGAGCGCTCTACCGCTGAGCCACAATCCCAGCCCGATTGCTGCCTTTCTTGCATGAGTTCTTGCTCCCACAGGACTGGCTAGGCACTGTAAGAGAGCGTTGTCATAAAGCAAGCCCACTCTGGTAGTCTCTATTTTGCACATGCCTGCTCTTGGCACATGTTCCTGCCATGTGTTGAAGCTGCAGGAAGCCCTTGCCAGAAGCTGAGAAGATGCTAGTGTCATGCTCTTGGACTTCCCGGCCTCTAGAATCATGAGCCAAAATACATCTCTCTTTAAAAGAAATTACCCAATCTCAGGTATTCTGTCATAGCAACAGAAAATGGACTAAAACAGAAGCAAAAGCAGTTTGTAGACTCTGTATTTAAAAAGGGAAAAGATAATGAGGGGAATTAGGAAACCAGGATTAGGGGGTAAGCACAGAGAAAGAAGTATAAAAAAGGAGGCTGTGGCAGGGCGCAGTGGCGCATACCTGTAATCCCAGCACTTGGGAGGCTGAGGCAGGAGGATCGCGAGTTCAAAGCCAGCCTCAGCAATGGCGAGGCACTTGGCAACTCAGTGAGACCCTGTCTCTAATAAAATACAAGAAAAGGGCTGGGGATGTGGCCCAGTGGCCGAGTGCCCCTGAGTTCAATCCCCAGTACCAAAAAAAAAAAAAAAAAAAAAAAAGGGAGGCTGTGTCTGGAGGAAAAGGGAACACTTGGACCAGGTGTTCTGATAGAGTTAAAAGATAAAGACACAGTCCAGGCCCTGGAAGGATGGTGATCCTCCCACATCCTCTTTAGCTTTGCTCTCTTCCTCATCCCGATATCAGCTAAGCCTGCCAGCTCCACTGCTGCCTCACCAGCAGCTTCCTTATCAATCTTGTAATTCAGCCTCCCTCCACCAGTCCTTGACCTGGCAGCTTACGCCTTCCAAAGACAAATTGGTTTATGGCCTTCCTTCTCTTTAGGTCTTTTCAGTGTCTTACTTTCTTCTGTAGGATAAAGGCTAATAGGGCAGTCAGGCCCTCTGGCCTCTGTCCACCTTGCTGGCCTCACCTCTTAGCTCTTGCAGTTACCACAACAGGCTGTTAGACACCTCCAGGCCTCACTCTGCACATTCCCCAGCTTCCCTCAGGCTCCTGTCTATGTGCAGAGACCTTTCTTATCTGCTCTCAGCTCTGTGTCACCTTCTATGTGTGGCCTTACTAGACCCCGATCTTCTGTGTCTCCATTGTGCACACCTGTGACCCAGTGCTGGTTTAGATTGGTCGATTACCTGTTTTTTATTCTAGACCAAGGCCATGACACCCCATATAGGGCCCTGCAGCCATCTGCAGGGTGACCAGGTGGTTGCTGAAAGCCACTTCTGGAAGCCACAGTAGCTGGGTAAGCAGGCTCACCTCATCTGAACTGCACACCCTGTTCCCAGTCCAGCTGTGGGGATAAAGAGGTAGTTAGGCTCAGAAATAGACACATCTGCTGAGTGTGGTGGCCCATGCCTATAATCCCAGTGGCTTCGGAGGCTGAGACATGAGAATTGTGAGTTCAAAGCCATCCTCAGCAATGGCTATGTCTCAGCAACTCAGTGAGACCCTGTCTCTAAATAAAAATACAAAATAGGGCTGGGGATGTGGTTCAGTGGTTGAGTGCCCCTGAGTTCAATCCCCAGTACCAAAAAAAAAAAAAAAAAAAAAAAAAAAGACATCTGATCAGTTACTCCTTTCTTTAAATGTCCTATGCCACTGTTATAGTCTAATTCTATACAATTAATAAATTATAAATTATAGATTAAAAATATATAGATCAATAAGATAGTATAGCTATAGTGACTCCATCTTTATGGTTCCCATGTGAAGCTGTTATATGAACTGTTTCTGGAAACCAAAATGAAAGCTATTTTTAAAAAAATATTTATTTATTTATTTATTTTAGTTGTACACAATGCCTTTATTTATTTTTAAGTGGTGCTGAGGATTGAACCCGGGCCACGAACGTGCTAGGCGAGCACTCTACCGCTGAGTCACAATCCCAGCCCCGAAAGCTGTTTTCTTATAAAAGAATATTTTTTCAGTACTTTGTACCCCGCAATTGTACTCGGACCCAGGATGAACACCCACACAGTGCTCGAACCCAGGATGTGGTTGTCTGCTTTGCTCTGCTAATGCTTTTTTCAGCTTCTGTAGCCTGCTTGCTTGCTACCAGGGAAATTCCATAAGATGTGGTTTTCCTCCTCACCGCAGGCCAGTTGAGTGCTGTTCTCCCAAAGAGCTTCAGTCTCTGCAGGAAGCAGTCCCTGGCCAGGTAATATAGCTCTCTAATTTGTTTAAGATTCGGATTCTGTGTGTTTTCTTCTGAGCCGTCTCTCCATAACAGCCACCCTAAGGAAAGCCAAGTCCTCACAATCACATCCCCTTTGCACCTCCCACCGCATCATTCCCTGGCCCCGTCTCATTCTGCTCCAGACACCCTGGCCTCCTGTTCCAGAGGAGGGCTCCTGCCTGTTCCACAGGCACGGGCGCCCACCTGCTCCTCCTGGGCTTCATGCCGTCCTGTTCCCTCTGTGGGAACAAACACCTCCTGGCCTCGCCCAGGCCTCCTCTTTGCTTGAATGGCTGCCCACCCTACATAACACTCTAGCTACCACCTGACAAACTCTCGCATCTCATCCCTTCACCGTGATGGTTCCTAGAGGGCAGGTTTCATCTGCTCTGTCCACCACTCTGAACCCAGCGCCTAGAAGGTATAGCAAACAGAAGGAGACTAGTAACTACTTGCTAACAAGTGAATGAAGTAACAGTGGGGACTCAGTGGGGCCTGCGCTTACCCACCACAGCTAAAGCACTGGAGGAGGTCCGGGCAGGAGAGGTGCTCCTCAGGGAGAGGTGGGGCCAGGGCGAGCCGGCGGGCGGAACCCGAGGCACGCGGGTCAGGGCCAGCCGGAGGATTGAGCAGAGAGCACCCGCGCCGCCGGAAGAAGCCGCGTGCTGGTCTGCCCCAGGATCGGAGCTGGAGATCTTGGAGCTGCTATGGAGCGTTCCCAGCCTGACGCTGCCGACGACAACGCCATGGACTCGTTCCTGGACAAGTTCCAGAGCCAGCCTTACCGCGGCGGCTTCCACGAGGATCAGTGGGAGAAGGTGGGCGGTCCCGGGGACTCTGCACGTGTGTGGGGCCGTCCTCTGGACTCCTGGGGCTCCGCGGTGTCTCCCTCTTGCCCAGGTCCCTGTCGCTGCCCGTGGGTGGATGGTTTCTAGTTGAGTGCTAGCAATCGGCCTTGAGGTTTCGAGGGTCTTCTTAAACTGTCAGTACTTTCAAGAGTACAGGGTTTGCAGTTAGCCGCGTGACGCCGTCACCGACCTGCTCTGACACTGGTTAGTTTACTAACTTCTCTGAGCCGGTTTCTTCTTTTGGAAAATTGCCCTACCTGTGGCACCAATCGCTTAGGGTTGTGGCAAATATGAAATGAAGCGTCAGGAACAAAGAGAGCTCAATTAATGGTAATTACTACCGCCCTTGTAGAATTCGAGAACTGAAAGAATAAATATCATTATCTTATATTCTCATTTTACAAAAGGGTTACAGCCAATCGCGATGATTTGCAGACTGTGATGAATAAGATGATGTTGATGATGAGTCGTGGAATTGGATTTACTCAATAGAAAAACTTTATTCATGTAGTTCATTCTGATTTTAAAATTCAGGAATTTGACAAGATCCCCCTATTTATGAAGAAAGCACCGTCAGAAATTGATCCCAAGGAGAATCCTGACTTGGCTTGCCTGCAGTCAATTATTTTTGATGAGGATCGATCTCCAGAAGGTATCTTATGTGACTAGCATTTGTTTTGTGTCTCCATTGAATTGAGATAATGTGTGATAAGAAGTAATTTGCATTAGCTAATTTGTTACTGTTCGCACATATTTCTTTGGATACCTACAGATTGCCAGGCACTGGGGATGTGGGGGGTAAATAAGACACAGTTCCTGCCCTCAAAGGTCAGGCTCCAGTGAGAAGCTAAATTATGCTGAAGAGTTAGGACAAACTTGTGTTAAGTGCCAATATGTATACTACAGCTGTAGTGATTGCTATTGGAACACTGAAGGGGCAGGTGTGGCCTCTCAGTGGATTAGAAATTTGAGCTGAATCTTAACTATTTTGTAGGCTTTTACTAGGGTAAGGAGGGGGATGCATCCCAGAGACTAAACAGCATAAATAAAAGTAGAGGGTTGGGAATATAGCTCAGTTGGTAGAGTGCTTGCCTTGCATGCACAGGGCCCTGGGTTCAGTCCCCAGCACCACAAAAAAATAATAAATAAAGGCAGAAGTGTAAACCCCCCTCCATTTCCTCAGTAATTAAAAAAGAAAATCCTGTTTTCAAAAGCTTGGATAAATATACTTTTAAAAAAATATTTATTTATTTGCTTTAGTTGTACACAATGGATTTTTTATTTGTACATGGTGCTGAGGATCGAACCCGGGTTGTGCACATGCTAGGTGAGCGCTCTATCGCTGAGCCACAACCCCAGCCCAAATGTACTTTTTTAAAAAAAAAAAAATTATTTATTTACTGTAGTTGTACACAATGCAATGCGTTTATGTTTATGTGGTGCTGAGGATCGAACCCGGGCCGCGCACGTGCGAGGCGAGCGCCCTGCCGCTGAGCCACAACCTCAGCCCCCAAATATACTTTTTTTCCCCTTTATACTTCTTATACTTCTTTTTCTTTCTTTCTTTTTTTTTAAAATAAGTATTTAGTAATGTACCTTATAAAATATTTGGAATTGATTGAAGCATTAAGTTTTCATGACATTGTTTCTCCATATTGGCACCCCCCCACACTTTTTTTATTTTTATTTTTGGTGTCTGTGTGTGTGTGTGTGTGTGTGTGTGTGTGTGTAGTACCTGGGATTGAACCCAGAGATGCTTTACCCACTGAGCTCCATCCCCAGTCCTTTTATTTTTTATTTTGAGACAGGGTCTTGCTAAGTTGCTAATGGTCCTACAAAGTTGCTGAGGCCGAGGCCTTGAACTTGGGATCATCCTGCCTCAACCTTTTGAGTCTGTAGGATTATAGGCATGCTCCACCACACCCCACAGTGCCCAGTTAATACCCATTTTTATCACAGCATTACTTTTAAGTTTCCTTTCCCTGATTTCTTATCTTTTCCCTGTTGGTTTCTTCTCTTCGGTTTATCATTTATTACATTAATACATGATTTAGAATTTTAATGAATCTTTTCTTTTTTATATTTATTTATTTGCTTTAGTTGTACACAATGCCTTTATTTTTATGTGGTTCTGCGGATCGAACCCGGGCCACGCATGTGCTAGGCGAGCGCTCCACTGCTGAGCCACAACCCCAGCCCTTAATGAATCTTTTAAAAAGTAGGAAATAGTGACTATTTTCTTCTCTTTTGCAGAACAAGCCACAACCTATAAAGATGAAGGCAATGACTACTTTAAAGAAAAAGACTACAAGAAAGCTGTGATTTCATACACTGAAGGTTTAAAGAAAAAATGTGCAGATCCTGATTTGAATGCTGTCCTTTATACCAACCGGGCAGCAGCACAGTACTATCTGGGTAATTTATTTCATTAATAAATGCTTTCTAAAGAATTTACTTATGATAAAAGCCATTAGAGGGCTAGAGGAGGGTTTGAGAATGTCACAGAAAGAGGGGCTGTTCATCCCAGAAACCTAGACTAAAGATCATTTATTCTAATTGAATTTTGATCTTCCCAGTAGACATGGTGAGAAGGGAAACATTGTATAATTTTTCTATATGAAACAAAAATAAGTGACTTAGTTACTTTATAAGATATTTGACATATAAGTCAGTATGATCTGTGATCTTTAAACCCCAGTGCTTCTGTTCTTTCAAAAAATGTTTTTTTTTTTGTTTTGTTTTTTTGTTTGTTTGTTTCTTTTCCCTGGCCTTTTATCCTCTTCTCAAGAATGCTGGAAGGATTAAAGCAGCAGAGCTTTTTAGGTGAGAGAAGTTATAATAATCTAAGGGGAAATTTCTCAGTATTTTGTGGAACTCTTGAAGTTAAAGTATTTCTTGGATGAGGAAGTTTAGAAAATGCTGCTTCTCTGCTGGAGATTTTCAGTATGCATTAACATTTAACACTGAGATAACCTACAACAAAAAACCTTATCCTGGGTTTCTCAAGTTTTATTGTTCCCCTTTCAGATAACACACTATGCAGGGCTGTTCTGCTGATGTAACTTTAAGAAGTACTGATTATTTAAGTAATAGTATTGCTGGGGACTAGTTTGGGTCTCATTAGGCCCTTTTTTCTAATCACAGAGTTTAGAGAGGACCCAGGAGTAACCTCAGGCATTTCTGAGGGGCCAGTAGAAAACAAGTGCTGTAGTCTTGCTGGAGTAGTTTGTTGGAACTCATCACCATTTGAGCAGTTTATCTTCAAGACAGGTCTGTTTGAAGTACTTTCTCCCTCAGTCTGTTTCATTAGAAAATTTTAAGAAGCGAAAGTGGTACCGAAGTTGGGAGATTATTTAAGCTAGCAAACCCCTTCAGTTTATGTAAGTCCAGAGAGGGTCCTTTTCAGTAGTGCCTGAATCTAAATTAGAAACTTGGTCTTTAATTTCAGGAGGAATATTTTTTTTCTTCATTCCTGTCTCAAAAAATAAAAAGGGTTGGAGATGTAGCTCAGTGGTTAAGTGCCCCTGGGTTCAATCCCTGGTACAAAAAAAAAGGACACGTAGGCACCAATCAAGTAGAAGCAGACCACGACATTCCAGCAAAGAGGAAAAGCAGGAGAAATTCAGGAATATCATTGTTGCCAGTGGAAGTTCAAGGCAGGAAATGATGAGGAGGCTAGAGAAATTGGTAGGGTTGGTTGTCACATTGGGCTTGAACTTTGTATAGCTGTCAGTGAAGAGACATTTAAGGTCTTATTGCAGGTCAATGATATGGTTATATTTCTACAAATTTGCGGAAGGATCACCTTAGCAGGTGATGTGAAGAGGATAGACTTAAAGATTTTTTTTGTGTGTGTGGAATTGGGAATTGAACTCAGGTCTTTGCACATGTGAGGCCAGCGCTCTACCACTGAGCTATATCCCCAGCCCTTTTTACGTTTTAATTAACTAATTAATTTTTGATACCAGGCATTGAACCTAGGGGTGCTTAACCACTGAGCCACATCCCTATCCCTTTTTAAATATTTTATTTAGAGGCAGGGTCTTGTGAGTTGTTTAGAGTCTTGCTAAATTACTAAGGTTGGCTTTGAACTCTTGATCCTCCTGCCTCAGTGTCCTGAGCCGCTGGGATTACAGGAGTGCACTACCACACCCAGCTTTTTTTTTTTTTTTTTTTTTTTTTTTTTTTTTTTTTTAATATATTTACTTTAGTTGTACACAATCCAATACATTTATGTTTTGTTTTTTTTTTTTGGTACCGGGGATTGAACTCAGGGGCATTCGACCACTGGGCCACATCCCCAGCCCTTTTTTTGTATTTTATTAGAGACAGGGTCTCACTGAGTTACTAAGTGCCTCGCTATTGCTGAGGCTGGCTTTGAACTCGCGAGCCTCCTGCCTCAGCCTCCCAAAGTGCTGGGATTACAGGCGTGCGCCACCGCGCCCGGCTACATTTATGTTTTTATGTGGTGCTGAGGATCGAACCCGGGCCGCGCACGTGCGAGGCGAGCACTCTGCCGCTGAGCCACAACCCAGCCCCCCACACCCAGCTTTATTTTTAAATTTTGAGATAGGGTCTTCACTTAGTTTTCTAGGCTGGTCTTGAGCTTTCAATCCTCCTGTCTCTTGAGCCTCTGGGGTTATAGGCATGTGCCACCACACCCACTGGATTTTTTTTTTTTTTTTTTTGGTACTGGGGATTGAACTCAGGGGCACTCGACCACTGGGCCACATCCCCAGCCCTTTTTTTGTATTTTGTTAGAGCCAGGGTCTCACTGAGTTGCTGAGTGCCTCGCCATTGCTGAGGCTGGCTTTGAACTTGAGATCCTCCTGCCTCAGCCTCCCAAGTGCTGGTATTACAGGTGTGCGCCACTGCGCCCGGCAGGATTTGAAGAATTTTAAGGAAGGTAGTGGCAGTGAGGATGAAGAAAATATGGATTCAGTAGAAATTGATTTGATCATAGTAATTTAGCTTGTTGATGTGAAATTGGTGATTAGTTCTTGGTTCCTAGGGGAGATAGTAGTGCCACCACTTGAAACAGGTAGTCTAGAGAATAGGAAGTTGGTGGGGATGAGGGGTTCAAAGTTTACTTTGGGGAATATCTGAGTTTACTTGGAATACTCAGTTCATTTGGAGTACCTATGAGATATCTAGGTGGAGAAATCTAGGAAGTGGATTGATTGTGTGAAACTTGGGGGAAAGGCTTGGACCAGAGATCTGTACTCATAGTCATCAGCATCAAGGAGAGGCAGGTGAAACCTAACAGAGAGAGCAATCCCCAGGGATGGTGTACAGCAAGAGGAAACAAGTGGCTGAGGAAGAAGCTTTGAGGAACTAGATTCAAGGAACTGTTGGATGAGGTAGCCCAAAAGAGAGGTTAATAAGGAAGAAATGAGGAGAACCCAGAAAAGGTTATGATATAGGTGTCTGAAGAATTAAAGAAGTCAATGTAGCAGAAAAGTAACAAATAGAAGAATGGCTTTCCAGCAATTTCTCATTTCAGGTGGTGATCACAGGTATTTCTGTAAAACTGGCCCTGAGCAATATGTCTTGGCTACTCTTTTTTATACTTGGGATTGAACTCTGAGACAGGGTCTTACTGAGTTACTTAGGGCCTCATTAAGTTACTGAGGCTGGCTTTGAACTTGCAATCCTGTTGCCTTAGCCTCCAGAGCTGCTGGTATTACAGGTGTGCACTACTGTACCCAGCTTGGCTACTCTTGTGAAAAGGAGTTTTTCCTGCTTTGTACTCCACAGGTTCAGGGGCAGTAACTTTATATGAATGGATGTCTGCTTTTAGAATCTAGGACTCTTATCTGCTGATTCAGACATGAGGTATTTTAGGAACTTTTATTATAAAAGTAATACAAGTGTTTTGTAACAATGAAAAACACAGTAAGGTTATTATAAAAGAAAATTAAGCCCATCCATAGTTTCACAAGCACCACTTTGGTTATATTTATTTATTTAAAATTAGTCTTGGTTTGTGTCACCGTATTTTATACACATAATTTAAATGGGCAAAGTTCTGTAAGGCCTGTTCTGAAGGCATCAGCACCTTGACTCCTTTTCCTACTATTTCCTGTTCCCTGGAGGCAAACATTACCAACTATTTTAGCTGTTTCTTTTCTTATGTGCCTTCACATAACTAAATGATGTGCTTGTATTGCTGCTGCTTTGACTTTACAGTTTGGGGCAGTGCCTGTTGATTCCTAGTGGAAGTGTGGATGTTGTCCCCTCATCACTGCCACCCCAGATCTACAAGTATCCTCTCACCCTGTGCATACACCTATGTGTTCGTTATTTATTGTTTTCATTTATAACTATGTAATTGTTGTTCACAGTTGAACCATGTTGAGAATTCTGATCACTTTCCCTTTTGGTAATAAAACTTTAAAATTTTAATTTAAGTAATAACTGTCATAATTATTATACTTATTTGGTTCCTGTTGTACTTATCACTGAGTCAGTGCTGTGTGCTTGCCCTGTTTTCTTACTCCCTTGCTCGTCAGTTGTTATAACCATTTACCTGATTGGTGACACCCACCTGGAGCCTTCTGGCCTACTCCAGTATGGACTGGTTGGTTTCTCTGCCTCAATTACCTCACATCCTGCCATTACTTTTTTTTTTGGTAGTAGGGATTGAACCCTGGAGCACTCTACCACTGAGCTGCATCTCTAGCCCTTTTTATTTTTTCCTTTGAGACAGGGTCTCACTAAATTGCCAAGGCTGGCCTCAAACTTGTGATCCTTCTGCTTCCGCCTCACAAGTAGCTGGGAACCAATTTGGGGATTAGGGCTATTGGGGTTCAGTATTTAGTATTCCTTTGGAAGTTCCAGTCCAGAGCCATCTGTTTTATGGTCTGTATATACTAAACCTCTAGTACTTCACCAGAATTGGAGAGAGATCCTGGCTACACCAGAGGGGTGAGGACTATTGAGAATCTGTTTCTTAGACCTTAACCCACCTTCATTCTTAGTTCTGTAGTTACCTGAGTTCTCAGTACTTTGTGATTTCTGCATTACAACTTGGTAACCTGTATGCTTTCTCTGCTGGCTTAGAATTCATTTTTTTCTAGCCTTATATATCAGTCCTTGTCCTTTTGTTTTCCAGTTTTCAAAATGTGTTCTGTGTTCTTTTCATTCTATTTGTCTCTGGGTTTATGGCTTTGCGGGACAGGGGGTTTGGTTAAATTCATGTGTTCCATCTACTGCCTTTAACCAGAAGTCCTTGGCTCGCTTACATATGCATTTTTCTCCCAAAGTTGAGATTGTTGTGTTTTTCCAGCTTTGTATTTTTAATGTGATTTTATAAGGTAAATAATTTCACCTGTCATTAAAAATTATTTGTGAATATTATTATTATTATTATTATTATTATTATTTTATTTATTTATTTTTTTTGGTACTGGGGATTGAACTCAGAGGCACTCGACCACTGGGCCACATTCCCAGTCCTTTTTTTTTTTTTTGTATTTTATTTAGAGACAGGGTCTCACTGAGTTGCTAAGTGCCTCGCCATTGCTGAGGCTGGCTTTGAACTCGTGATCCTCCTGCCTCAGCCTCCCAAAGTGCTGGGATTACAGGCGTGCGCCACTGCGCCCGGCTGTGAATATTATTTTAATAGCTATATGAAGTTGCATCATGTGGACCTACAATTGTTTGCTTTATTGTTCTACTATTTTTGAGTATATAAGCTATGTGGAGGTTTTTAAATCATGCAAAAATGAACAAATTTAGACATAAAGTTTTTTCAGTAATTTAGACTAAAGCTGGATTTGATAAACTGTGGCTCACAGACCATGTCTTCCCTCCTGGCTGGCTGTGAACTAAAATTGTTTTTTACATTTTAAAAGGATTATTAAATATACAGAGAAGATTGTGTGACAGACCACATGTGGCCTGCAAAGTCTAAAGTGATTATTATTTGGCCTTTCACAGAAAAATGTGCTGACCCCTTGGTCTAGAGCTTTAGAAGCAAAATTAGTAGGAAATACTAAACCATTAAGTAATACTTATAGTCTAAATTAGAAAGAGTATAAGCAATATAAACTAGAAATACGGTTATTATGGCTGGGTGCAGTGGCACATGCCTGTAATCCCAGCAGCTCAGGAGGCTGAGGAAGGAGGATCCTGAGTTCAAAGCCAGACTCAGCAACTTAGCAAGGCCCTAAGCAACTCAGGGAGACCTTGTCTCTAAATAAAATATAAAAAAGGGCTGGGGATATGGTTCAGTGGTTAAGCACTCCTGGGTTCAATTCCTGGTACAAAAAAACAAACAGTATTACATTAAGGAATATTTATAATGTAAATCTGCCTCATGCCTTCCTCCTAGTTTGTATAACTGGTGTGTGTGACTGTACTCTTTTTTAAATGCACTTACATGATGTGTGTGTATATGTCTAAATATTTAGTTTGGTTTATTTTACAAAAATATAAATCTGGTATCCACCTGGAGTACTACCACTTAAAACAGTATAGCACTTACATCCTACTGTGTCTCTTACATGCAGATCTGTCTCACTCTTGTTTTAATGACTGCATAATACTCAATAGTATGAATCCACCAAAACTCATTTAGTCATTACCAAATTGAAAATATGTGAGTTATCTCCAGCATTTTATAATTAAAAGTAATGCTGTAATTAATGTGCTTTTACATTTACACAAACTTTTTTGAGGATAATGTTGAGAAGAAATTGTTGGGTCAAAGCAGTTGCACAAAATGCATGCTAATTTGTTCTCTAATTTATCATTTTTCTATATCTACACCCATACTGGATATTGTCTGTCTTTACTTTTTACCAGTTTCATGTCAATTTTAATTTCCTGAGCACTAGTGACGTTGAATATCTCTTCACATGCTTACTAGTCATTTATTGGTGGCCCGTACGGGGATCGAACCCGGCGACAACAATTTATAGTTCTTCTGTGGATTGCCTGATGTTATAAACATTTCTAAGGCTTAAATGAGCACAACTATATGTTTTCTAAAATCAGCACTCTGATTTATGTTTCTCCAAGATTGTTTTTGTCACACAAAATTTTGGAAATGTTTGACCTCAAAACTTGTTCTTTCTTTTTACTAAATGGTGTTTTTTAGGCAATTTTCGTTCTGCTCTCAATGATGTGATAGCTGCCAGAAAGCTAAAACCCTGCCACCTCAAAGCCATAGTAAGAGGTAAGTCTTACAGAACTGTAGTGTGGTTATCATTATGGAAAAGCTGGTATTCACCTACCAAAAACTGACATTTAAAGCTTTGATGTTAAGGTAGTAGGATACTTCCTAGTGAATTTATCTTATTTTTGCACTCTTGATATTAAACTCCTGTTCCTTATCAACAGCACCATGCCACTTTTGAAAGAGAATACTCTAATCCTTTATGCTTTAAGAATTTGTATAGAAATTGAGACTCCTCTTTTTAAATTTGTAAAGAATGAATTAAAATAATTCCAAAAGCTACATTCTGATTTTTTCCCCTCCAAATTAGCTTATTGAAAGGCAAGATCTTCAAATGCCTTGTTAATTCAGTGAAAAGATAAGTTATGGGACCTTTGCTGATAGTTCTGATGCTGAGATGGCCCCAAATTATTTTTTCTCTTGTAGTCTGACCTTTCTGTGTAATAATAGTGCTTGTATTACTTTTATACTTCACCTTTTCTTTGAGAACCTCATAGATGCTTTGCACACTTTTTTTATCATGCGTAATCTTCCCTGCATTCTTACAGATCAGCTTAAAATGCTTTATTAAGTTATGTTTTTTTTAGGTGTTCATGGCTAGGGAATGGTAAGTAGGTCCTTGACCCTTAGCTGTATAGAAAGAAGGTACTGAATAAAGATTGGCATATAGAAGGTAGTCCTGTGGAATTAGCCTTAGGCTAGAAGTCCATAATCCTGTATTCAATTGTCGATTTTCCTTATAATGTGACGGTAGTAATACACTCATTCTGATGTTAGTTTGTTTGACTCTGGAAGGTGGGGTTAGGTTCCTTTGACATCTAAGCCTTTACAATTCTGATATTTTGAAATTCTATGGAAAGCCTAAAGAGGCTAACTATTAGAGAAAAACACATATGATTGCATTAAAACACTTTAATAGAAGAAGCAACTTAAACTAATGGTCATAAGGAACAAAATTAGGAGAAACCTAATGTCTTTGGTCTTGTTACTCTCATGATGAATGGCTGAAGGAAATTCTGCTTTCTGTCTTTTTAAAATCATCTGAGATTGGTTTTATTATTCCCATTTGCATATGAGGAACTGGAGCTTGGAGATGCTCAGTCTTTTGTCCAAAGTATATGGAATGGTGAATGACAGAGCCAAATTGTCTGATTCCAGAGCCTTTGCTCTTTGCTAGTAAGCCATACATAACCTTCCCTACTTTTAGAGTACTTTATACCAGGGAGACTTAGAGGACTTTTGAGCTGATTGGGTACTAGGGGCATTTCTGATCTACAATACAAAAAATATTCTTTTGTCTGGGGATTGAAGTTCTCTTCAAGGGGCTGGCTGGTAGCTGGTAGGGGACAGGTTTTGTTCAAGGCAGGGCTTTTTCATGTATGTCATTCCTAGATCTTAAGGGCCCTGGTTTCTATAGGTGCCCTGTGCCATCTGGAACTGAAACACTTTGCTGAGGCTGTGAACTGGTGTGATGAGGGGCTGCAGATAAATGCCAAGGAGAAGAAGCTTCTGGAAATAAGGGCTAAAGCAGACAAGCTGAAGGTTGGTAACAGTAGACGATTGGCTTTGGCTAATTATCATTTACCAGATTGCATCTCTCAGGTCATTGTAAAGTTTTTCCTCTTTAAAAAACAAAACAAAACAACAAAAAAAAGCCTGGGTGTTGGAGATGTAACTCAGTGGAAGTGCATGCTTTGCATATGTGAGGCCCTGGGTTTAATCCTAGCAACACACACACAAATAAATAAATAAATAAATAAATAAATAAATAAATAAATAAATAAAAAAAAATGAAAAGAAAAACAGCTGGGCAACACACACAAATAAATAAAGAAAAAAAAAAAAAAAAAGGAAAAGAAAAACAGATGGGTACAGTGGTGCACTCCTGTAATCCCAGCGACTTGGTAGGCTAAAGCAGGAGGATCTCGAGTTCAAACCCAGCCTCAGCAACTTAGTGAGGCCCTAAGCAACTCAGCGATATAAAATATAAAAAAGGGCTGGGGATGTGGCTCGGTGATTAAGCACCCCTGGGTTTAATCCCTGGTACCAAAAAGAAAAAAAAGAAGAAGAACAAGACAAAAAAATCAGTCTCTATCCTTGGAATTCTATAGAGGACACAGACAAGTAGACAAACAAGTAAACTGAGGTAAGCAAGAACATACAGTATGTGTAGTAGTAGTATATGGTAGTGGTATCTAACTTTTGCCCTCCTCTGCTTTTCTTCCTCCTCCATTTCCTGATCTATAGTAATGACTGTAAAAATTGACTTTGAATTGAATATAATTTGAATAAATAGAAAACAACATAGAGTGCCATAGTTTATCTATATAGTGTGGAGCTCTTGAAATAGAGAAAAAAGAAAGGACAGCTAAACATTTAAACAAAGCCTTAAACTTCTAAAATAATGCACAACTCCCAGTATTAAGACACCTATTACTGGGGCTGGGGTTGTGGCTCAGCGGTAGAGCGCTCGCCTAGCACGTGCGCAGCTCAGGCTCGATCCTCAGCACCACGTAAATAAATACATTGTGTACAACTAAAGTAAATAAATTTAAAAAAAAAAAAAAAAAGACACCTATTACTTACTGAAGCAATGCCACATTTCTGACACATAACAGCCAAAATGATGATAAAACAGTAATAACAAATAGAATACTATCAATACCAAATATACTACCCAATATTTAGGTAGCATTTACTAGGTATATGTTCTAGACTCTAATATAAATTTTTCACTTATATTAAACCATCAAAACCAACAATACCTCTATGACGTAGAGGCTGTTCTAATTCTTTTACTAGTAAGGTAGCTAAAGCACAGAGAGATCAGGAAGTTGCCCAGGTCACACAACTCTGGTGAAGCAGACTTCAGATTCAGGCAGTTTGGTTCCAGGGCCCAGGCTCTTGACCACTGTGTAGTACTGCCTCATCTGTTCAGTACAAAGCCAGCATGAAACTTCATGTCTCCTTTTCCTGGCTTAAGTATCTCTTCACTGCTTATTCTTGGAATAGGAAATTTTAGTGCCTGGAGAATCTTTAGCTGGCCCTGAACATGGAGTCAGAAGTCATTCTCATCATTTCAAATGTCAGAAAAGGTAGATCTCTATGGCCTCACCTAGCTTAGTAAACAGAATTGTAAGCCCAGGTAACTGGGGGTTTCTAGCATTTCTAAAAGTGTGCACACAGGAGTGAATGTCCAGAGGGCTCCTCTGGAAGGCTGTGGCTACAGACCTGTCCATGTAAAACCTAGAGTGGACTTAAGTGAAAGCTTCTTGGTCCTGTAGCAAAGGTAAAATTGAGGGGATATTTCAGGGCCCAAAAGCCTGACATCAGATATAACTGACTTTGTTTACTGAATAGCAGAATTATTCTCATTAATCTAAGTATAAATCGATTATGGATTCCTATGTGGCATATGTAAGCAGTAGATCTCATGTGACTAAGTGAATGCCAGAGAAAATAGACTTTGAAGATTACTGGAAATAAAGTGAGACATTTTTTTAAAATGGATAACCCTACAAGAAGATTTAATAATTCTAAATGTGTAGGAACCTAATAACAAAGCTTCAAACTACATGAAACAAAAATTGACAACCCAAGGAAGGAAAAGACAAGTCCACAGATAGGTGGAATTGACGATATCCTTCTCTCTCAGTGATTGATAGGATAAGTAGATAAAAAATAAACAAGGTGATATCACTGTAAATAGTTGACTAAAGATCTACAAAAATTCTCTCCTCTATAAAAATCATTGAGAAAACTGGCAAAAAATGATCAGAATCAACTTTTATAGAACTCTGGAAATGAACCAAAGGCTTGCAGCAGTCTAGGAACTGTTTATTCAAGAAACATGGCTAATGTTCCATGAACTTTTTAAGTACAGAAATATTGATGAGGTTGTGGAAATAACATACAAATGATGTTCTAACTCCTTTTTTTCTTATAGGTTTAATTGCTCTGTAAAGGGGAAGCTAGGGGGAAAGCTAGGAGGGAATTTCCTAAGTGAAACTCATTCTGTTCCCATGGTACTTGAAAGCAATTTCACTTGGAGAGTCTTTGTAAGCTCGAAGTCCCTGGAGTTCTTTTTTGTTTATTGTGCAAGATGGTGAGCTGAGAGCCTTGCTAGTAGCTTGTGTGAACTGATAGCTCCTCTTGGAGAGGATAGGTAAGGGTAGAAAATAACCTTGGCCATTAAGGGACAGCTTCTTGAGGTCTGAAGAAGGACAGAGAATTAGGTGCTTGCTTGGTGTGCTGCTTGCTTTGTTGGTGGTACCTGTGGGTAGAATTACGTGTTAAACATGACATTCAGAATTTAACAGTAAGGAATAAAAGGCAGCAGTTCTAAGGCTGATAGCAACTGTTTTCACATAAATGGAATACCTGTTAAGGGAGTGATTTGACCTCTCTTGCTATATTACCCATTGACTACAGGAAATACAGCATAGTAGTCATTTAGTATACTTTTCTGTTTTCAGAACTAAAACTACCCAAAGTCAAAAAAGAATAAGAAAAAAGGAAAAAACATGGCCAATAATAATAATAATAATAATAATAAGCTGTAATAATAAGCTAGTGACATTTCAACTTGCTCCAGTCCTTTCTCTCCCTTCCCAGTTCCCCAGTAGTTGTGAAAGCTGGTAGACCATAATCATGGTGGAAAAAAAGGCGGCCTTGCAGTCACCAGAAAAAAAAACAAGATCACAACTCCTTCAAAGCTTTATCCCCTTGCCGGGTGCAGTGGTGCACGCCTGTAATCCCAGCACTTGGGAGGCTGAGGCAGGAGGATCCCAAGTTCAGAACCAGCCTCAGCAATGGCGAGGCACTTAGCAACTCAGTGAGACCCTGTCTCTAATAAAATATAAAAAAAGGCTGGGGATGTAGCCCAGTGATCGAGTGCCCCTGAGTTCAACCCCTAGTACCAAAAACGAAAACAAACAAACAAAACCAAAGCTTTATCCCCAGGGTATCATTATTGACCATCTAGTAGATCCCTAGAAAACCCTACTCACAGGCTGTCTTTATATGACCCAACTTGGAGCTCACCCAGTATGGAAAGCTTTTTCACATAGGGTACAGTAATAGGGAGATTAAAAGAGAGAACATTCATCAGAAACCACTAGAGGTAATTGTTTAAGATTCCACATACCTGAGGCACCAGATAACATTAAGGACAGACAACGAAGGCTTATTAGAAAGCTTAAAAGGAAAAGCTAGGGATGAGATTCTATAGGGGCTTTGAAAACCTTCAGTATTCCTGGGAATCTAGGTTACATGTATGCCAAGGGTGTTACACATGTGCTTAGAAAAGACCTGAGAGGAACCTAAACTCTTACCTCTGGCTGACCAAGCAGGAAGTGGTGGCTAAGGTAGAATTGTAAGCTGCACAAGTGTGTGCTGCAGCATGTGCACAGAGCTTCTAGGAGGCAGCGGAAGACTTACTGGCTCTGGTATTTGTGGAAATCTGTTCATTTGTTAGCTGACCATTGAACTGAGCAGAGACTTTTTAATAGTTACATATGACAGAATACAGACTTTTTATAGAATTAGTTCAGAAAAATCACTGAACAATAACAGCAACAATAATAAATCCAGGGGTGGATGGTACAAATATGAGTTCTAGAGTTGCCACATTATAGTGTCTGTCTGGCTGGCTTCCTTCTTTCCTTCCTTCCTTCCTTCCTTCCTTCCTTCCTTCCAAAAGGGGATTGCTTTACCTTCGTATTTTTTATTTTGAGACAGGGTGTCACTAAGTTGCTGAGGCTAGCCTCAAATTTGCAATCCTGCCTCAGCCCCTTGAGTTACTGGATATACAGGTGTGAGCTAGTGTCTGGTTTTCAGCAAAAAATTATAAGACATGCCAAGAAAGAAGAAAGTACACAAAGGGGGAAGTCAATAGAAATTGTCCTTGAGGAAGCTTAGACATAGGATTTATTAGACAATGACTGTAAACTCTCTAGTTTAAATATGTTCTAAGAAGAAACGAGAACAATGTCTAAAGAACTAAAGAAAAGCACAGAGTAATGTCTTACCAAATAGTAAATGCCAATGAAGTGAAATTATTTAAAAGAACCTAATAGAATTTCTGTAGTGAAAAAGTACAATAACTGAAATGTAAAATTCATTAGAGAAGCTCAACAATGAATTTGAATAGGCAGAAAAGAATCTGCAAACTTGAAGATAGCTCTGTTGAGAATGGGGGCGGGGTGGAAAGAAAGATGAAAAAAGACTGAGAGACCTCTGAGATGCCATAAAGTGCACCAGTGTAGGAATAACAGAAGTTCCAAATTAGAGGGGAGAGAGAAAAAGGAACAAAGGAATATTCGAAGAAATGATGACCAGAAATTTGTCAAATTTAATGAAAAATAGTAATATGTACATCCAAGAAGCTTAACAGATTCCAAGTAGGATAAATTTAAAGTGGTCTACACCTACACACATTATTATCAAAGTGCTGAAAGGCAAAGAAAAGAATCTTAAAGCAGCAAGAGAGACTTTCCATGTATAAGCAATCCTCAATAAAATTAACAGCTGATTTCTTATCAGAAACTATGACGGCCAAAAGGCAGTGGGATGACATATTCAGAGTGCAGAAAGAAAGAAGAAAAAAACCTCAAGAATTCTATATCTAGCAAACCTATTCAAAACTTGAAAGAGAGGAAGAAGTAGAAGTATTTCTCTTGCAGATGATATGACTTCATGTATAGAAAATCCTAAGAGATCCAGTAAAAATTTCTTGGGACTTACAAGTTGAGCAAGCTTGTTGGTTTTAATATTAGTATACAAAGTCCAGTTGTATACTTTAGACTTTTAATGAACACTCTAAAAATTGAATTATGAAAATGATTTCATTCATATTACCATCAAAAAATAAAATACTTAGGAATAAATTTAACAAAAGTAGCATGAAACTTATACTCTGAAAATACCAAAACACTATTGAAAGAAACTAAAGAAGATGTAAATAAATGGGAAGATAAACCATTTTTCTGGATTGGATCTTAATAATTGTTAAAATGGCAGTACTCCCCAAATTGGTGTGCCAGATCATATAATCTTTCTTTTTTAAAAATTAGAACATTAGAGCTGGGCGCGGTGGCGCACGCCTGTAATCCCAGCACTTTGGGAGGCTGAGTCAGGAGGATCGCGAGTTCAAAGCCAGCCTCAGCAATGGCGAGGCACTTAGCAACTCAGTGAGACCCTGTCTCTAATAAAAATACAAAAAAGGGCTGGGGATGTGGCCCAGTGGTCTAGTGCTGCTGAGTTCAATCCCCGGTACCAAAAAAAAAAAAAAAAAAAAAAATAGAACATTATAATTATACACAGACCATACAATCTTCATCAAAATTCCAGCTGGCTTCTTTGCAAAAATTGACAAGCTGATCATAATATTCATTTAGAAATTCAAGGGACACCAAATAGCCAAAACAGTCTTGAAAAACAAAATTGGAAGACTCATACTTCCTAATTTCAAAATGTACTACAAAGTTACAGCAATCAAGACATTGTAGTATTGGCATAAGGACAGACAGGTACATCAATGTAATAAGAATTGAGAGCTCAGAAATAAACACCATTTGTAGGGAATTGATTTTCAACAAGGGTGCTGAGGCTATTCAGTGGGGGAAAGAATAGTTTTTAACAAATGATTCTGGAACATCTGGATATCCACATGTAGCAGAATGAAGTTGGATTCCTACTTGAGACTGTATAAGAAAGGTTACCTCCTAATGGATCAAAGAGATAAATGTAAGAGTTAAAATTATAAAACTCCTAGAAGGAAACAGGTATTAGTCTTTGCAACCTTGAATTAGGCTTTTCGATATGGTTTTTTAGATATGACATAAAGCCCAGGCAAGAAAAGAAAAAATAGATAAATGGGACTTCATCAAAATAAAACCTTTTATTTTGCTTTAGAAGGTACCATCAAAAAAAAAGAAAAGAAAAGATGATGGAAATGTATTTTAGTGATAGAGTGCTTACCTAGCACATGCAAGACCTTAGGTTCGAACTCCAGTTCCAAAAAAAACCTCAAAAAACTGAAAAGACAGCCGGGCATGGTGGCGCACGCCTGTAATCCTAGCACTTGGGAGGCTGAGGCAGGAGGATCGCGAGTTCAAAGCCAGCCTCAGCAATGGCGAGGCACTTAGCAACTCAGTGAGACCCTGTCTCTAATAAAATACAAAAAAGGGCTGGGGATGTGGCCCAGTGGTCTAGTGCCCCTGAGTTCAATCCCCAGTACCAAAAAAAAAAAAAAAAAAAAAAACTGAAAAGACAGCCCACAGAATAGAAGAAAATATTCATAAGTCATCTGGCAAGGGACTTTTATTTAGGAAAAAAAATACATGTCTATTATATATAAATGTACACGTGCACACACATATATAAATTTTTAAAATTTTTGTACTAGAGATTGAACCCAGGAGATTTTTACTACTGAGCCATATGCCTAGCCCTCTTGTTTTTTATTATTATTTATTTTATTTTATTTGTGGTATCAGATTGAACCCAGGGGCACTTAACCATAGAGCCACATCTCCAGACCTTTTTTATATTTTATTTAGAGAGAGGGTCTTGCTTAGTTGTTTAGGGCCTTGTTAAGTTGCTGAGGATGACTCTGAACTATAGTCATTCTACCTCAGCCTACTGGGCCACTGGGATTATAGGCGTATGCCACTGTGCCTGGCTTATGTTTTATTTTTGAGATAGGGCCTTGCTAAGTTGATGAGGCTGACCTCAAACTCATGATCCTCCTGCTGGGATTATAGTCATGCTCCGCCACATCCATTTATCTGTAATCTGTAATGAACTCTTCACATCTCAATAATAAGAACTCCATTTTTTAAATGAGCAAAGGATCTGAATTAGTATTTCTCCAATGATGGTATACAAATGGCCAACAAACCTGTGGAAAGAAGCTTAATGTCATTAATAATAAGGAAATGCAAATCAAAACCACAGAGAAATACTATTTCACAACCACTAGGATGACTATACATTTTTTAAAATATTTTTTTTTTTAGTTGTAGATGGACACAGTACTTTTATTTTATTTGTTTTTATTTTTGTGTGATGTCAGGGATCGAACCCAGTGCCTCATGCATGGTAGGCAAGCGACTATACATTTTTTTTTTTTTTTTTTAAAGAAAGTAACAAATGTTGGCAAGGATGTGGAGAAATTGGAAACCTCATATATTTCAATGATGCTGCTATTGTTGAAAAGTTTGGCAGTTCCTCAAAAAGTTAAAATTACCATGTGATTCAGCTGTTCTACCCCTAGGTATATACTTTCAAATAATTGAAAACAGGTATTCAAACAAATACTTGTACCTGAATGTTCACACTTGCTGGAGTAGAACAGTCTAAATGTCCATAAGTTGATGAGTGGATAAAATGTGGTATATCCACTCAATGGAATATTATTCAGCCATAAAAAGGAATGGATTGATCATGCTACAATGTGGATACCTCAAAAACACTATGCTAAGTGAAGGAAGACAGACACACACAAAAAAATCATGTATAGTATGACTCCATTTATGTGAAACATCCAAGATAAGTAGATCTATGGACACAGCAGATCAATGGTTGCTAGCGGTTGGTGGGGAGAGTGGAATGGGAAGTGACTGTTTAATTAGTATGGGATTACCTTTCAGCATATTGGAAAGGTCATGGAGCTAGATAGAGGTGATGATTGTACAATATAGTGAATGTCCTGAATGTCACTGATTGTATACCTTAAGATGGTTAACAGTTATTTTTTATGTGACTTTTCACCTTAATTTTCAAAAATTAAAATATTTACCAACCATAAAAGACAAATTTATTAGTAATTGGAACTTAGTCAACAATGAAAAAAATTCTGATCTACAAGCATCATTAAGAAAACTAAAAGGCAAGCCATAAAATGGAAGAAAACATTTGCAATATATACATCTAATAAAGGATTTGTATCCAGAATACATAAAGAAATTACTCAATGCCAAAGAGACAAAACACCAAAATTTAAAAATATGGTAAAAAATACAGACACTTCTTGAAGGAATATTTACAATAAGCACATGAAAATATATACAACATAGTTAATCATCAGGGAAATGTAAATTAAAACTCAAGGATGCTAGGTGAGGTGGTGCACACCTGTAATCTTAGCAACTCAGGAGGCTGAGGCAGGATTGCAATTAAGTAAGACACCATCTCAAGAAACAAGCCTGGGGATGCAGCTCAACAGTAGAGCTTTGCCTGGCATGCTCAAGACCCTGGGCTTCATTCCCAGTATAGAAAATAAAAGAAACCTCAGTGAGATCCCAATTCATACCTACCTGAATAGTCAAAACTTTAAAAAGACTGACAGTGTCAAATATTGGTGAATATATAGAGCATCTGGACCTTTCATACATGGGCAGTGACATAAAATGGCAAAACCACTTTGGAAGTCAGTGTTTTATTTTGGACACTTATCCTGTGACCTAGCAGTTTTACTTCTAGTTGTCTGCCTAAGAGAAATTGAAACATGTACGCAATAAGACTTACATACAAATGTTCATAGCCTTTTCCTTATATAACAGCCCAGAAACAGGGTTTGTGTCCAACAGAATAGATAGGCAGATTATAGTATGTTCATTCAAAGAAATATTATTTGGCAATAAAAGGAAAGAAGCATATCAGTGATGGTTGGGAGGGGGAGTGACTACAGAGGCAGAGGGGATGTAGAAATGTTCTCTATCTTGATTGGTCTTTTGGTTACCCAGGTGCATGCATTTATCAAAACTCATTGAATTGTGCCCTTAAAACCTGCACATTGAGTTTCAGCAAAATTGTTTTTTTAGGTAGTACAAGCCAGACATGGTGCCATGTACCTGTAGTATTCAGGAAACTGAGGTGGGAGGATTATTTGAGCCCAGGAGTTCAAGACCATCCTGCGCAGCATAGTGAGACTCCATTAAACAAACACCAAAGGGAGGTTATAAACAGACAACCAGATTATATGCAACAGAGATCATCCATGGTCTGCACAGCCTAAAATATTTACTGTCTTGCTCTAACAGAAAACATTTGCTGACCCTTATTAATGCACAGTTCTGAGGATGAAAGCAGTATTGGGTAGATTAGCAGGAAAAGAAAATCTGAATTATATTTCTGGCATAATGAGTAGAATGTTGGTGTTTTTCTGTCATGGATTGTAATTGTGCAAAAGGCAGAACCTCTGATAGGTTCTTATCCTAGTTTTTTCCAATGTGTTATCCTGTACTCCAGCCAAACCAGAGAAGTTGAAATTTCTCATGGGGTGCTTGTCTGCCCTGTGTCAGTTTCTATACGGAGACTGCCCTTTCTCCTTTATTAGTCAGCCTTCCTTGCCTAAGCCTGCCTCCTCAGTTGGGCATGACCCGGCACTGCCTCTGTGTTTCATAGCACTTGGTTCACTCCAGCAGAATGACACATAACACCTGTTACACGTGGCTCTTCACTGGTCTGTACCCCTCTGTAGATTGTGAGTTCCTTGAGTACGGAAACTAGACCTTAAACTTCTGCCGGCAGCACTTCACACCTTGGTGTGTGCTTGTGCATGTTTATTGAACTGAATCAGCCCCTGGCAGCCCTCAACTTAGGAGCATGGCTTGAACAGAGACCAGAGGTAGGCATTCAGGCACAGGCTGCAGCGGGGGGAAAGAGGAAGCAAGTTCCCTGGGGCTGATGCTTCTGAATTTTATTTCCAGCGAACTGAACAGAGGGATGTGAGGAAAGCAAAGTTGAAAGAAAAGAAGGAGCAGAATCAGAATGAGGCTTTACTCCAAGCCATCAAGGTAAGTTCTCAAACCTTAGGTCCCCAGTCCTGCTAAATCTACTAATCCTGTGATGCCTGCTGGGGACCTTTCTTACCTGAATGACTGTGTTCGTTTTCATTCTGCTTTGGTGAAGCAGTGTGACAAAGGAGCCCTGGCTCTGGAGTCAGACCCCCCGAGTTGAGTCAGCTCTCCCACTGTGTGCGTGTGCTGGTCTCTAACATACTGAGTGCTGCTCTGGGTCAAGTGACCTCTCCTTTCATCTTCACCACAGCATCTGAGGGGGGTCTTCTTGCTCCTGTTCTGCTAACTGTTGAAATAGCCTCAGAGAGGTGAAGAAACCTCACACAGCTAATGAGTGTCAGCCAGGGTTTTGCTCTTCATCACTGTGTTGTACTGTATCCTGAGAAGCTGAATTTTTAGGATGCTGCTCTTTTATAACAACAACAACAACAACATCCTGCCTACCTTTCCCTCTGTTTCCTGCATTTTGAACTGTATGTAGTGTGACTGAAATCTTGTTTGAACCTTGTTAGTGCTGGCTTCATTTCCATAAGGTACATAATACCAGTTGAGAGATTGTGGGGTGGGTTTTGGTTTGATTCTTTGTTCAGTTAAATTATGTACACATTTAAGGTATTAGCTGACTTTAAGAACTTAACACTACTAAAATGCTGTCTTTCCGGGCTGGGGTTGTGGCTCAGTGGTAGAGCACTTGCCTAGCACGTGGGCAGCCCGGGTTCGATCCTCAGCACCATGTAAACATAAATGCATTGCCTTGTGTACAACTAAAAGCAAGCAAATAAATATTTTAAAAAAAAATGCTGTCTTTCCAACAAGCAATTTGTTAACATGTATTAACAAATAGAATACAGTACTCCAGATTTCTTATTTCATTTATAATGAGAGATTTGGTCATTTTCTCAAATGTAGGATATTGGAATACCCAGACATTTACACACAGACTTTTTTTTTTTTTTTTTAATTTGTTTTTTTCCTTTAGTCCAACCCTGCATTGTAGACATCAGTGTACGTGAGAATTACTCTCAGTAGTACACAAGCCATATTTTACTGATCTTTAAAAATATTTTTAGTTCTAGATGGACACAGTAGTTTTATTTATTTTTATGTGGGGCTGAGGATCAAACCTGGTGCCTCACATGTGCTAGACAAGCACTCTACCACTAAGCTGCAACCCCATCCCTTACTGATGATTTAAAGCAGGGTCAGCAAACTACAGCCATTGGAACACAGCCTGACTGTTTATGTATTATCTGTGGTAGTTCTTATACTACAGTAGCAAATTTGGTTAATTTCAACAGAGACTATTTAGCACACATTATCTAATTCTTTAAGAAAGTTTGCCAGTCCTTGTTTTATCAAAAGTCATTCTGATTGTATGTGATTTCCCCTCATGTGCTAAACTTATAAACACATACATAAGAGGTGACCCTAATATTCAGACCCTTGATTGACCTGCATTTCTGAGAGACTGTCAAGATAAAGTCAGTGTGCATTTTTTTTTTTGTAGTATCCAATGTCCTAGCCAAATTGAAACACTTGACATTTTTGTACAGGCTACCCTCTTGATCTTTTCTTTGCCTTTGCACATGTTGTCCTTGTGGTAGAATATTATTCTAATCCCCTACCCCCATCTTCTCTGCCTTTCAAAGTCATCATTCAGGGATTAGCATTTCCCAATACCTCTAACCCCAGGCTGAATTATTCCATTGTCTGCAGTTTCAAAATTGTACTTCTTACCTTTTATTGTAATTATTTGCACAGCTGTCTCCCCACTAGACCACAAACAGAGGCTCAAGGGGAGGGGAACCATGTCCACTTCTCTCTGTGACATGATCCAGATGGTAGATGCCTAGTGAAGGTGAGTTAAACAGTGGTGCCTACTGTGGGCCAGGCCTCAGGGATGAGATGATCAATCATGTGTAGAGCTGGCCCTCCAGGAGGTTACATTGTTAGGTTTCCTTATTTCAGTGAAATGGATCTCTCTTTTTTTTTTTTTTTTTTTGGTACTGGGATTGAACTCAGGGGCACTCAACCACTGGGCCACATCCCCAGCCCTGTTTTTGTATTTTATTAGAGACAGGGTCTCACTGAGTTGCTAAGTGCCTCGCCATTGCTGAGGCTGGCTTTGAACTCACAATCCTCCTGCCTCAGCCTCCCAAGTGCTGGGATTTCAGGCGTGCACCACCGCGCCCAGCTTCAGTGAAATGGATTTCTGACCTCCCACATAATAAGGTTCTGGTGTGTGGGTGTTTATGTCTTTAATCCAGGCTAGGAACATCAGGCTTTCTGAAGCTATTGGTGAGGATGAAGATTCGGCCTCAGAAGGTATAGGTGAGATTTTCCTGGATGGACTTAGCTCTGAGAACCCATGTGGAGCCAGGCTGAGTCTAGATGACCAGGGCAGGCTGAGCTGGCCTGTGCTCTTTCTGTACCCAGAGTATGCCCAGTCGGACTTCATCTCTGCTTTCCATGAGGACTCCAGGTAATCACTTGCCCTAAAACCTTCTACTCTGGTTAGCATGTTCTCTCCCTGCTATCTTGATAGGTGGGACAGGTGGATTTTGGTTACGAAGGGAAAAGAATAGAGGGTTTCATATAATCTGATTTGATACAACTTCTTCATCCTGTAGCTGATTGAACTTCTGATAACTAGGTTTTAATGATAGACACAAGTCTCACCTTCATACTGCCTGGGCTGGTCAGTGTAACAACACCACAGTACAGTATTTGCCAAAGAGCGGCACACCTCTGTGGCAAAGTGTGAAATCATTTTAGGTAGTACACACATAGTAATTTAAGTGTATATTTATTAGAAAAAAATATAGATAGCACATTTATCTTGTGATTTCATAGGGTTGATGTTTAGAATTTGGCTAAATATGAGAAATGTTTTTAACTCGAGTCTGTTTAAATAAATTATGTCATAGGATAAGTGATATGTGTACACCACATTTTGGGCACTGCTGTCAGAGTGGATTAAAAATGCTTTGTGTTTTATACATTCTTTTTATCTCTGTGAGTTGGTGTCCAGGGACTGATGTGGTAAAGTGGATCTAGAGTTTTTGATACCCAGAAAGTACATGTTACTTCCTTAGGTTTATTGATCATCTAATGGTGATGTTTGGTGAAACACCTGCTTGGGACTCAGAGCAAAAATACCACCCTGATAATCTGGAGGTAAGAGAAGTTTTATTTTGTTCCTCTGTGAGATTTTATTTTGGGGAGGGGACAGGAGGAGAGAGATTGACTGCTTTTTTTTTTAATTGCAAGATATATATAACATTTAACAGTTTAATCATTTTTAGGTACACAGTTCAGTGGCGTTAAGTACATGCACATTGTTTTGCAAAATCATCTCCACAATGTTCATAATCCCAAACTGAAATTCTTTACTTATTAATCAATGACTCCCCATTCTTCCTTTCCCCCAGCCCCTGGCAACCACCATTCTTTCCTGTCTATGAATGTGACTACTCTGGGTACCACACATAATTGGAATTGTATAGTATTTGTTCTTTTGTGTCTGGCTTATTTCACTTAGCTAGTATCTTCAGGGTTCATCCATGTTGTATCATATGTCATATTTAGTATGTGTCAGCCTTCCTTTTTCAGGTTGAATAATATTCCATTATTGGGATTAAAAAAATAATCAGTTTACAGTATGAAGAATTTATCTTTTTGTAATCATTTGAGATCCAGATGCCAACTGATGTCCTAAATTCCTGTACATGAGTATGTGTTTCTTATAAGGACATTTTTCTTCATAATCCCCAAATAGCCATCAAAGTCAGGGATTACATTGGCACACTGCTGCTCTCTGATCCTTGGGCTCCACTTAGTGTCCTTCCCAGCCCATGGGGCCTTTCAGAACCATGCTGGGCATTCAGTGATCATGTCCTGTAGTCTCCTCTGCATACAAGTGTTCCTCAGACTTTTTCCAGTTTCTTAACTCTGCGTAGGTTGTAGACCATTTGTGGAGTGTCTGTCTCTGGTTTGCCTCCTGTTTCTGTGACTGAATCTGGGTTCTGCGTATTTGGCTGGACTATCACAGAAATAATGCTGTGTTCCCATTGCATCCTATCAGGTGGTACCTGATTTCAGTTTTCCCCTTACTGAAACTTAGTGATTGCCTGATGGAAAAGGGGTCTTCCAGGCTTCTCTAATATACAGTTATTCTTTCTCCTTTATAATTGATAAGTATTTTGTAGGAAGGAATTTTGAAATGATGTAAATATCCCATTATTCCTTCAATCTTCAACATTTTTTTTTATATTAGCAAATTTATGGTTTCTTCTTTTATTCATATTTCTTTATAATGTGCTACTCTGGTTATTTATTTTATACTTAATTGTCCTAGATTTGGCCAGTGGGAATCTCTTCAAATTTTATCCTTTTGACTAACCTTCATGTTTTAATTTTAAGCACAAGATGTTCCAAGTTCTGAATGTGCTTTCCTTGCCCTAGCTCTGAAATCAGCCATTTTTTCCCAAGCAGCCTTGGTTCTTTCTAGTGAAGAATGATATTTAGAAGCCCAAAGCTCTGTGCAGTACATGTGCTGTTAATATTGGAATGGGGAGGGGACTCTCTGCTCCAGTGCCTTCTCAGTGCCTCCTAGCTAGAGAATACATACATGTGTGTGTAAAAACATGAGGTATCTCCAGTTCTAACCCATCACCACAGGATTTTTTTTTTCCTTCCATGTTTGTAACAATGACTTTAGTATTCTTAATATACTTACTTGTCTAATCATCTTGCCTGTCACTAGCACTGGCCCCTCTCCTACATTAACAGTCCTCAGCCTTTCTAGACTCCTGACTCTGTTAGGCTGCTGCCCCAGCAGGACTGCCTTCCTCATCCTGTGCAGAATCTGACATTCCTACTTGGACATCCTCCTTATCCTGCTTGGGTTCTGACTATACAACAGGCCATCCTTGCTATGACTGGTTGCCCTCCTCACCCTGCTTTTGTCCTGATAGTCCATTTCAGCTGTCCTACACTTGGGCCCTCTACTCATCCCACTTGGGCTCTGACCCACCTGGACAGCCATCTTAAAGGGAAGCCCTTCTCACCTTGCTGAGGCTGGCTGGCTCCCAGCATGGACCCCCTTCTCCTTTGGTCCAGCTCTGACCTCCCGTCCCCCAACTCTCCCATGCAGACATCCTGCTCAGGTTCTTTGCTCTGGGCCACCATGGCTTTCTTCCCACCTTACAATGGCTCAAGGACTAAATTGTTAGGGAAGAGAAGGATACATGGATCTGGGCTTGAGCCTTGGCTTCTTTCTTTACTACTGGTGATACTGAATTTTGGTTCTGTCTTTGGAGAATGGAGCTGCTAGCCTTTCTCCTGGTGTCAAGGGAAGGTCTGAATGCAACACACTTGGTCCCACAGCTGTGGAAAGGAGGCATTCAACTAGCAAGGGTCGCCATCTCCTTAACTTGTCTCTGGGATTGACCTTAACATGCCTCGGGCTGCTAAAGCTCTTTGTTTCTGACTCTACTCCATTAATCTTACAGGTCTACTTTGAGGATGAGGATGGGGCAGAACTGTACCAGGTGCCTCCCAAGAGGACCCTGCTGCAGGTACTGCAGCACCCCAGGTGAGCAGCTCTGTGGGGCTGAATAGACTGGGGAAGATGCTCAGGCACCTCCCCAGGAGTACAGCCAGTTTCTCATTCCTCCACTCAGTGATCACCTTGTACTCTTCGCCCTTCTGCTCTGGCACAAAGCAGTATGAGACAGCAGCCATGTGGACTGACCAGGCCCATGAAACCCAGCTGTTTACCAAACAGGTTGCAACATGATTACAGCCACTGTACCACAACCCTGATGCCCCCAGGCAGGGGAAGTAAACAGGCTGCTCTCAGAAGGGAAAAGCTGCCTGGCTTTTATACCTGAAGGCAGCAGAACAGAACAGGCCTCCTTTTCCTAATTGTACTGTTGTCCCCTGATACTGTCATGTGAAAGAGCATTGGCTTTTGAAGTCAGAAACCTTCATTCACTGACCATGTGACCCTGAGCCCACTATGCCTCCCTGGGGCTCTTCCTTCATCTCTAGAATAGGAACAGTAACTCTCACCTATATGTTTCTCAGGCACGTGAGTATCATTGAGCCAGTAGGAGTCAAAGTGGTCTCATAAACTGCATCGGGTAAGCCCACTGCAAGAGGGCATCTTTGTCACTAGCAGTGGCAGTAGGTGGGATTTGGCAGTTGTCTTTCAGCTGCTTACATGAGAGTGCCCTTGGTGTTAGTAAGTTGACTGTTGGAACGCTTTCTCTAATTTTGAGCAAAGAGAAGAAAGGCAGGTGCTTTTGTGCTTAGGTTAAAGGAGCCCAGTGTTTTGGGGAGAAAGAAGGTGGCTAGGTGTGACAGAAAATGAGGCTAACGAGTTAAGTTAGAACCACACATGAAGCATAAACTTGAATGCCCTGTTAAGGCGCATCAACTTTATATCCTGGTAGTGTATAGTCACGGAGGTGTTTGTTTAGGTAAACTGTGCATAGTAATGTAGAGGTTTGGAGTGTACTCTTTGGTGAGCCTCGAAGTGGGAGGGGATGGGTTGGAGAAAGCTTTAGAATAGGCGTAATAAGTTTTAGTGAAGTGCTGACTGACTTGGTAAGGGCCAGGATCTAGCTGATCTTGATGCTTCTGATTTGCCTTGGGAGGCAAGTAGGGAAGACTCTCAAATTTGATTAGTAGTTCTCTTAGTGATATTTTGCTCTGATCCCAAAACTCCCTTCTAGTTTATGGACAGAATATCAGCTAATCATTTTTTCTGTTGTTAGTAAATTGCCCAGAATTCTTAAGGCCTAAGGTCCACCTTGTACCCCATTTCCAAAAAATAAAGCAGACTGATCCATGGAGGAAAAACAATTTTATACTTTTAGAAAATATAAATGGTATTAGGAGTGATTAGTTAGGCTATCTGAGATGGATCTGGAAGCTCCAGTTCCTGAATTAGGTGGAGCCAAGAAACAGACCCCTCTGTCCAGAACCAGACACTGGGTAATGCCAACACGCCTAGACCTGGGAGGCCAAGGCCCTGCCTATCTCTCCAACCTGTCTCACTCCATTTACTTTATGTTCCAGTGATAACTTTATACTCGGGTAATCTGAACCTCCTGGCTTTTGCTCCCCTACTCCTCAACCTCTTCCCCAAATTAAAGCCATGTTTGGACATGGCATCTTCCAGGAAACCTTTCCTGGTTCCCCTCCCTGTAGAGGGAATTGTGCCTCCTTGCACTGAGGCTATATTTCACAAGTGCTTCTACAGTTGTGCTTGCTGTCCTCAATTGGTTCTTTACTCTGCCCCCACTTCCTAGGATTGAACTTGAGAGCAAGGGACGATAGTTTTTTCCTTTTTCCTCTACATTTTTATATGTTTTTTTTGGAGGGTTGGGAGGGGTTGGAGTGCCAGGGATTGAACTTGGGCACTAGACTACTAAGTCACATCCTCAGCCCTATTTTGTATTTTTTTTTTTGTACTGGGGATTGAACTCAGGGGCACTCGACCACTGGGCCACATCCCCAGCCCTTTTTTGTATTTTTATTAGAGACAGGGTCTCCCTGAGTTGCTAAGTGCCTCGCCATTGCTGAGGCTGGCTTTGAACTCACAATCCTCCTGCCTCAGCCTCCCAAGTGCTGGGATTACAGGCGTGCGCCACTGCGCCCGGCCCTATTTTGTATTTTATTTAGATACAAGGTCTCACTGAGTTGCTAAGTGCTTTGCTTTTGCTGAGGCTGGCTTTGAATTCATGATCCTCCTGCCTCTGCCTCCCGAGCTGCTGGGATTACAGGTGTGTGCCACCACACCTAGCTATATGTTCATTTTTTAGTCTGTTTTCAACACAGGGCCTAGATTGTCCTTGTCACTCACTGACTGTTGAATGAATAAATGAGAATGTTTTATGATTTCATTTATCTACAGAAAAGCATGATGCTGGAAGACTGGCCTAAAGGTTCTGGCTAGGTTGTAAGGTGAAGAATATCATGCTAATTTTCCAGATTTATAAACAGCCAAACAAATAAATATGCTAAACTTAGATTTTAATGTTTACTCACATCCAAAGATTCACCTTGAATGCTGTTGGGGAGGGCCAGGGATGATTTAAGATCATGATTTAGTTAACCCCCTTTCTTTGTGTGTTCTCTGCAGGTATTCTGTAAAAGCCCTGACACCAGCATTTCTGGTCTGTGTAAGATCCTCTTCTTTTTGCAAGAATTATCTCCGGGGAAGGCAGGTACACCAGGTAAAGTGACTGAGCCAGGCTGTGACAGCCATGTGTCCTGGATCTCCTGCCTCACCTGCCTCTGCCTGGAATTTAGCACACGTGAATAAGTGGGACACATCCTAGAGTCCAGCAGTGTGTTTTTTTGGGGGGTTTTGTTTTTTTGTTGTCACCCCAGAGACAGTCCTTCCTAGCCTCATGCGGGGGGAGCTGCTGACTTCCCTGCACGACAGCCTCTGGCTGAGTACTGAGCTCTGGCTGTTCATCACTCTCCTAGTGGATACAAAACTCTGTGCCTTGGTTGTGACGTCCTTGTCATGCATCCCTCAAGAGACTGTCTGCTGCAGTTACCACAAACAACTCACTGACCTATGGAGACCAACTCATGATCCGATGTGGTTCTGAACCTTCGTGGTATCAGGCACCTTACGAAAGAACACTCCTCTAAGTTAATAAAACCAGCTCTGTGTCGAGTTTTAAGGCCTTAAGGCTAGTATCCTTGGTACCCCTCAGAAGTTTTGCCAGTTTCCCTGGTCTTTGCAGTGTGAAAACTGCAGTAGACTTGGAGATTGGTCTCTCGGTTCCTCTCTGGCTTTCACATGTTTGTGTGTTTGTCTTGAGGTGGGATCTCGCTGTGTTGCCCAGGCTGCTCTCAAACTCCTGAGCTCAAGTGATTCTCCTACCTCAGCCTGCTGACTGCTGGGAACAGGCATGCACCATTATTGAGCCTGGCTAGGCTTTTATACCTTTTAAAATAGAAGATCTTTTTGAATCTTGGATCATTGTCATAGGTTGTATTTTTGTCTTCAGCTATTTGTTCCCCATGTCCTAGAGGGCTTTGTATCCTTACTGGTAGCTGTGTTACTTCCTGCATTGGCCACCCCCTCCCCTGATGGGAGTGTACTTCCTATTGCTCGTTCAAAGCGATGTGAGCAGATGGGACTTGTGCTGCATCCAGAAGCTTGAAGAGCCAGTACATGGTGGCTTGTGCTCTTTGCCTCTGCTGTGAGAGCCTAAATGAGGCAGTTTCTTCTGCTGGAGTGCCAGAGTGGGAAGGCACAGCAAGCAGAGCCCAAGCAGCCAGCCAGAAGCCATTGATTGTAACATGAATGAGAAATAGATGTTTGCTGAGATTTGGGGTTGCTGGTTACAATAGCAAAGCTGACTAATACATCATTAAACTGAAACCAGCTGCTGCCCTTCAGATGGGCTAATTTGGGGTTTGTCTCGTGTGAGTCATTGTTTTTGGAAGAGAAATCGGCTGTGGAATGTTTACAAAGAACCAGGCAGCTTTCCTTCCATGCTGGTTCCTGCCAGGCCAGCCTCCTTCCCTAGCCTGGTTTTGGCCACACTTAGGCCATCCTCTCTCACTTCCACCTGTCTCCCTTTGTAAGAACTCAAGAATTTTGTGTAGGGGGCGTAACATGTAGTCAGCAACAACCCCTACAGCCATTGAGGGTTCCTGGAGCAGCTGTCACTGGCCACCTCACTGTTGTGGAGCAAAGCAGGCTCCACTGTGCCCTCACTTATCTCTGATTAGAGATGCCTGCATAGCCCCCTTCTTAGACACTGTGGGACTGAGATGAAGTGCTGGATGCCACCAAATTGTACATTGAAATGTACCTGAGAAGAGGTCTGTGACTTTCATCCTCAGCACCCAGCCCTCTCCTTGGGCTCCTGGCAGGCTAGGCCATCAGCCAGCTTCTTGCCCTCCCTTCTCTTCAGTTCCTACTCCCCTCCACCAGCTGGGGCAAAGGGAAGAGAGGGACTTAGAAGACAGTGTTAGACCAGAGGTAGAGCTCAATGGCTGCTGCTTTGCTATGAATGTGGGTGGGCTATGAACTGCTGCTTGGAAACTGCTTCACCTGTAAAATGATGGCGACACCACCTTATTGATGGCACTTCTGTGTTATAGGACATGTAAGTACCTAGCTCAATGCCTGGCCTGTACTAATTCAACAAATGGCTCTTCACTTAAGTGCACTGTATCCAGGGGCACATCTGTGCAGACAGGTAGCATTAAACCAGGGATTCACAGCCAAAAGTAAGTTTGTCTCCTGGGGGACATAATTACTTGGTGGGTGCTACTAACATTGAGTGTAGAGGCCAAGGATGCCTCTAAACACCATATGCTGCACAGGACAGCCCCCACAAGAAGGAATTATCTGACCCAAATTGTCAGTAATGCTGAGATTGAGAAATGCTGCTCTAAGCCAAAAAGATAAAATAAAGACTATTAAAGACTATGTATGTTGAAGTACTTTTGCAGTAACAGTCTCATTAAGTACTTTTTCAGCCTCTCCCAGGTCTATCAGTAGGGGTGTATAGAGGATCCCATCTCTGTTGACTTCTTAGTCATTTGTCCCTAAGTCACCAGCACTTAGAAAAGGAGGGGCTCTGACCCTGCAGAGAGAAGATCCTATATCAAAGTGCTAATAACCACATAGGAACCTGGGGTCCAGCTCTGACCCACTGTGGGAGTCACATGGCATTCTCTCTCTCTGAACTGTCAGAAGGAGAAGGGAAATGGAGGACTGGATGTTTGCCATGTTATCTGGTTCTGTACAATTTTATCCCCATCCTTGATGTGAGAAGCAGAACCTGACCCCTTCCCGTCCAGGCTCAGTGTGCAGTCCTTGCAGAAAGGCCATGAAGAACAGAGCCTGATAAACCATTGTTTGGTGGACACACCAGGCTCAAGGGGTGTCTGCAGCTGGAAAGAAGTTTTTGTGGCTAGAAATAAGCCCACAACAAATTCTGAGTCAGTGGGCAAGTTGGTGCAGCCTCCTCACTGCCCTTAAATAGGACTGAAGCAGCTTATGTGGTCTAGGACAATCCCCATCACATTATGGTGCTCTACCCCTGCTATGAGTGGCCTGGAGCAATCCCTAAGGCCCTGTACAGTTCTACATTCCAGGTTTAGGAGCCCCAAAGTATGGGGACTTATGGGTACAGCCATGTGATGCCTCCCCATCAGTAGAGACTGGAACTTGGAGAGGTATGTGGTCAGGTAGTGTAGGCTTGGGCTGTTAAGGCCACACAGCCCAGGTTGTAGAAGGACAAGAAGCAATGGCGATGGGTGAGTGGCTGCAGAGCCGAGTAGCAGGGGTCAGTGGAGGTGAGTGTAGGACTTCCTGGAGAAGAGGCTAATGTTGTAGCCCAGGCCATAGCTGTATTTGTTGAGAGCATGTCACCTATGATGTCCAACAGCATCTGCCCAAACCTCTGGATGTTCAGCATGGCCATGTCCAATATACAGAGAATATGACTAGCTAAAGAAGGACAGGTCAGAAAGGGTCAGGGCACAGCTCTCCTGATGCCCTTGCCTACCATGACAGGTTGTGGTGGTGACGGGGGGACTCAAATGGACCCTGGTTCAAGCTCATATTCCACCCTGTGGTGTCTTGGGAAAGTTCTTTAACCTCTTTGAGCCTCATAATCCTCTGCAAGATGAGGTCAATAATGGTAGCCACACTCACTAGATGATAGGATTACTGCTTTACTTCCTTCCTCAGGAGGTGGTTGAGAATCACAACATATACTGCATGAGGTGAGGCCTATAGATCTGGCCTTGTGAGAGATTCCCAGACACTGGAACCCAGGACTCTGATCCCCAGGCCATAGGGTATCAAGGGTGCTCTAGTTCTGGAGCTAGAAGTGCACCCCCTCCCACAGTTTTAGCAGCAGTTGCTTGGACCCTTCTGGCTGCAACAGGGTTGGGAAGACTTACTTGCTTTTGTTTTTCAACCACAGCCTTCCCTGAGGCTGGCCTTGGCCAGCTCCTGCCCTTGAGAAGCTCCCAAGCCTTCAGGGATAGGATGTGGAAACCCAACAGGATAAAATGAGGGTGCAGAATATGCTAAGCAGCATGATCTGGCTGAGCAGAGGTAGGAGTGATTGGTCCACATGGGGCAGGGGAGGCAGCCTAGGAAAGGTTTCAGAGGTACTTAGGGCTGAAGAGGCCCCAGCTGAGCATTCCTGGCAGAAGGCTCAGTACATGTGAAGGCACAGAAGCCTTTCCTGACCCTTGGCCCTCTCCACATCCTCACTGCTCCACACAGCACCTACTCAAAGGATTGTTACCCCTTTGCCACCAGACAGCTCCCTGAGAGTCTGGCCTGTGGGATTTCCAGATGCCCAGTACCCCTGAGAGCAGAGCACAGAGAATGTGGTGGGTGCCTGACTGGCATGTTTGAGAACTATTGAGTGATAATGCTGGAGAAAAGAGGGTATGGGATCGTAGCAGGAGGTGAATAGCCTCTTTGTCATTGGGCTCAAATGTTTGGATGTAAATCCCTACACCCTGGACAGCCACTGCTGTGTTGGAGGAGGGAGTGGTTTGCCCAGAGGGGTTTTCTAAACTGCTGGGTAGCCAGTCAGAGCAGGACCTGCATGCCCATGTGGCATCCTCCTCAAGGGGCTCCCTTGGGTGGAACGTGGCAAAAAGCCTCAGGTGACAGAAGGCATAGGCAGAGCCCTATGTAGAAGGGAGAAGCTTCTTTGGCTGAAGCCCAGTATGTGTGTTGCAAAGCCTGAGGGACAGGCTGGTACGGTGACAGTGGCTGGCAGTGACTGGTGGGGATAGGGTTCCTCAGTCCACCCACATACTCCAAGGCAGTTGGAATGTAATGGCTAGGAGCAGACTCTCAGGCCAGAGTGCCAGGGCTCAATGCCCAATTCTGCCATTTAATAGTTGTGTGACTCTGGGTATGTTTCTTTCTTTCTTTCTTTCTTTTTTTTTCCTTTCTTTTAAAATATTTTTGAGTTGTATATGAACATAATACCTTTATTTTATTTGTTATTTTTTTTTTTTATGTGGTGCCAGGGAATGAACCTAGTGCCTCACACATGCTAGGCAAGTGTTCTACCACTTAGCCACAACCCCAGCCCTGGGTATGTTTTTTACCTAGCTTGTGCTTCCATTTCTTTTTTTTTTTTTTTTTTTTTTTTTTGGTACCGGGGATTGAACTCAGGGGCACTTGACCACTGGGCCACATCCCCAGCCCTTTTTGGTATTTTTATTAGAAGCAGGGTCTCACTGAGTTACTAAGTGCCTCGCCATTGCTGAGGCTGGCTTTGAACTCGCATCCTCCTGCCTCAGCCTCCCAAAGTGCTGGGATTACAGGCGTGCGCCACCGCGCCCGGCTTCCATTTCTTTATCTATAAGGAAGTTTAATATTACTTGGGGGATTTTTAAAAATTTTTTATTTCATGTATTTTAAAAAAATATTTATTTAAAAAATATTTATTTACTTTAGTTGTACACAATGCAATGCATTTATGTTTACGTGGTGCTGAGGATCGAACCCGGGCCGTGCACGTGTGAGGTGAGCGCTCTGCCGCTGAGCCACAACCCCAGCCCCAATATTTATTTTTAGTTGTACACAATACCTTTATTTTTTTTTCACTTTTACGTGGTGCTGAGGATTGAACCCGGGCTGCACACGTGCTTGGCGAGTGTGCTACCACTGAGCCACAACCCCAGCCCTTATTTCATGTATTTTTTAATCTTTATTTATTTTATTTATTTGTATGTGGTGCTGAGGATTGAACCCAGTGCCTCACATGTGCGAGGCAAGTGCTCTACCACTGTGCTATAACCCCAGCCCCCTTGGAGGATTATTCTGAGGGTTGTGTAGCTAGCCCCTAGGCACATGCGTGGTAAGTGCCTAGTAAATATTAGCTGTTAAGGGCACCAGGCACCAGATGAGAAATCATCACAGCTCTAGGGCCCCATGCAGGCATACCTCTTCATGTAAGGACTCAGCCCTCAGAAGTCCCTCCTGAAATCCTGGGTCCCAGAGGTATAGCTGAGAAGGGTCCTGCCATTTAGAAAGAGTGCTGGATGGAAAGCAGGAGGGCTAAGACCTGCCCATAGAGCTAGCGCCAGGGACTCACTGCCTAATCCTAGAGAGTCCCTGCTCTCTCTGTTGGCCTTGGTGTTCCCATATAAAAATGGGGACAATATACTAAAACATAGTACTGCATCCCTATAAGGGCTTATTCTTTTTTTCTAATAACTTTTATTTATTCATTTTTTTAAAACATGGTACTGAGGATCGAACCCAGTGCCTCACACGTTAGGCAAGCACTCCACCACTGAGCTACATCCCACCTCCAGCTTATTCTTTTTAAATAGCACGTAGCAAGGGCCCTCAGGAGATAGTTCTTTAGATCATACTGTATGGTGATTTTTTGTTTTGTTTTGTTTTTTAACCAAGGATTGAACCTAGGAACGCTTAACCACCGAACCACATCCCCAGCCCTTTCTGAAAAAATATTATATTTAGAGACAGGGTCTCATTGAGTGCCCTAGGGCCATGCCAAGTTGCTGAGGCTGGTCTGGAACTTGC
Organism: Tamias sibiricus; assembly: GCA_025594165.1. Lineage (NCBI taxonomy): Eukaryota > Metazoa > Chordata > Mammalia > Rodentia > Sciuridae > Tamias > Tamias sibiricus. Next base: position 48,006,293 of record CM046658.1, read on the forward strand.
AATCCTCTTGCCTCAGCTTCTCCAGCCAGTATTTGTGTGTGTGTGTGTGTGTGTGTGTGTGTGTGTGTGTGGTACTGGGGATTGAACTCAGGGGCACTTGACCACTCGGTCACATTCCCAGCCCTTTTTTGTATTTTATTAGAGACAGGGTCTCACTGAGTTGCTAAGTGCCTCGCCATTGCTGAGGCTGGCTTTGAACTCTCAATCCTCCTGCCTCGGCCTCTCAAAGTGCTGAGATTACAGGCATGCGCCACCGTGCCCGGCTCGAGCCAGTATTTTTGATATGCAACTGATATTAGTTTGGATTCTGGCTCTGCAACAAGGTTATGTTCCAGTCGCGTAGCCACTCTGGGCCCCAATTTGACCATCTGTAAACTGAGGCAAAATAACTGCCAAATACAGGGGACTTGGGAGTGCTATGACACCTCCATCAGATGCAGTATGTTCAGTGCTCCAGCCTGGTGCTTGATGTGCATTAATAGGCGCTCAATGGCCCTAGGAACCCAGCAGAAGTCATGGCTGGACAGAAGGTGCCAAGAAAGACAAATGCAGGGTCTTGATGAGATCCAAGGGCCTGCTACCAGCAATCTATCCCCAAGTGGGAGCCACCTTCTGATGCTTCAAGGGCACAGAGCAAAGCCCACAGCAGACTCCTCAACCAATGAGGTGAGAGGCTGCCTCCACCCACTCGAGCACTGGTCCTTACACTCTGGCTCCAAAACCCTGGCCTCTCCAGGCTTCCCCCTCCCCACTGCCCACACAAACCGGATTACAGTTCCCCTCACACACCTTTGCTCTAGGTGCCTGTACTTGGAACGTTCTTCCTCTGGTTTGGACCACATACCCCAAACAAGTTGGAAAGGCACCTCCACTGCAAAGTTTCCCTCCTTGACATGCATGCACCCACTCCTATCCTCACCTCCAGACATCTGCCCCACCCCTGCAGTACTGCAGTGCACCTGTAGCAGTCTAGTGGTCTCTCCCCTCCCAGCAGGTGAGCTCTCAGCCAGGCAGGTAGGGTCACAGTGCCTGACACAGAGGGCACAGTGAGAGTGTGCTTAAGCCGGGCGCACGCCTGTAATCCCAGCACTTGGGAGGCTGAGGCAGGAGGATCGCGAATTTAAAGCCAGCCTCAGCAATGGTGAGGCACTTAGTGACTCAGTGAGACCCTGTCTCTAATAAAAAACAAAACAGGGCTGGGAAGGTGGCTCAGTGGTCAAGTGCCCCTTAGTTCAATCCCCGGTACTCAAAAAAAAAAAAAAAAAAAAAAAAAAAAAGTGCTTAGGAGTGCAGTGAGTGTTTGGATGGCTGAAAGAAGGAACTAATAATGCATGAAAGAATAAAGAAACCAGCATCCTGTTCCCAGGCCCCTGCCTGCACACAAGCACCAGCAACAGCATTCCCAGGCACACGCCCAACATGGCCACCTTATACTTCCTCCAGGAAGGCTCCTGACCTTCCCTGGCCTCTGCTGTCTGTTTTGCTCACCAGGATAGTGGACTGGGGGAGTGGCGGGAGGACTCGAGGTGGTACACAGGAAGCAGGGGGCCTCTGTCCATCCTGGGACTTCTTTCTGCAGAAGGCCCTGCAACCACTGTGCCCACAGAGGGAATACTAGTACTTGGCTAAGCCCAGTTCACCCTACCTGGTTTGATTTACATGATGGGGTTGTTATGAACCAGCCTTTGTCCCCTAGGAAAGGAAGAATAAATGAGTGGCAGGCATAGCTTCAGGTCTCAACCATGCTGGTGGCAGTAGTGGTGGTAACAGGAGTACTGGGAATCAGGGGAGGCCAGGCTGAACCAGGCAAAGTGCTCTCCTTCCTATGGGAGGCAGGACGGGAGTATGTGGAGGGGGCAGGAACGTGACCTGATGCTTCCTATGGGAAATGTGGATCTGCCCATCATCTGGTGACCCTGGCCACCAGACAATAACAGACTTCAGTGGAGCTCCCATGCCTCTAGCCCCTCCCTGCCCCTTTTATGATAGGGAGATGGAGGCCCATAGAAGGGGAAGGCTGAGGGCAAGGCACGTGCTCTGGTATCTGCATCCCTAACTTAAGGGCAAAGCCTGTTCCATCCTCATCCCAGTGGCCCTTCCTCCCAGAAGGACCATAGTGTGGCTCTTCCCAGAGTCAGGAGTCAGTGATGGAGGCAGTACCATCTAACTTATGTCTGATCACCTCTGTGGACTTGGAGTGGCAGCTGGAGAACTGAGTAGAGGACAAGGCCTTCTAAAACACACTGCTGTCATGTACACAAGGGCGGCCAGGAAAGAACAGTAGTCCTGGCCTCTGTGACACTGAATTCCCACATGTGCTGACGGCTGTAACTAGATTCTCTTATTTAATCCTAATAGCCACGCCCTTGGGTCTGTGACCCCAGTTTTGTAAAAACAGAGATGGCGGCACATAGTCACACCACTAGTCAGTATCAGAGCCAGCATCTGAACCCACACACCTCACCCAGGGCCCACCATCCTCCTGGCCTCTGTTCATTTCCTTTCTTCTTCTTCTTTTTTTTTTTTTAAACATTTATTTTAGTTGTACACAATGCGTTTATTTGTTTTTTACATGGTGCTGAGGATCGAACCCGGGCAGCACACATGCTAGGTGAGCGCTCTACCCCTGAGCCACAATCCCAGCCCTCATTTCCTTTCTTTACAAATACTTAAGGCATCAAGGTCAAAGGGCATCAGGCAGCTCTGCCTTCAGTGCCCGGTAAAGAGACATACAGCTACAACAAACAAGCCTGTCCTTATGCCTACTCAGAGCCCTTACAGGCTCCCTTTCCCTCATCAGCATTCTCAGTGTGACATTCAAGGCCCTCCAGGATCTGAGCCCTTGTCCCTGCTGCAGCTTCCTCCTTCTTCTCTGACCCCCTGAGCCCAGACATCCTGGACACAGTTCAGCTCTGCAGCAGCAAGGTGCGGTGGCTAAGGGGCTCACCTCTGGAAAAAAGCCATCTGCATTCCAGTTCCAGCCCCATGCTCACCATTGCAGGTCTTGGGCACTTTGCTTAGGCTCTGTAGCTGTTTCCTCATCTGCAATATGAGCGAGATAATAGCACCTACCTCATGCAGGTGCTGAGGATAAAATAATCTATGTGAAGCAGAAGAGAGCCATGTTCTCTTAGCTTTGGGACTTTGTACCTTGTTCCCTCTGCCTGGCCCACTCTGCCTCCCATTTGCTCCCCTCTCTTTACCTCCAACTGTTCCTGCCCTCACTGCTTAATGCCTATCCTTCAATCAGGTCCTGCTGTCTCTTCCAGGAAGCCCTTCCTGTTTCCTCACCCAGGTGTCCCCAAGGAGCTGCACCATCTCTACTCTTACCACACTGTATCCTGTTTACTTGGTGGTTGCCCCTACCACTGTAAACTGGATCAAGGTCCCTGAACTTTTTTATTGCCAGGGTCTAGCATAGAACCCGTGTAGCACCTAGTAGGTGCACAAGTAATTACTGGCTGATGGCCCAGAGAAAGGATTAATTCTGAACAGATCATAGGTAGACGTGATCACACATGATGGACCTGGGCCATGCAGCTGAAGAAGGAATTGGGGTGGGGCAAGGGGTGAGGTCTTCAAGCAAAGCAAGGAGCTTTGAAAGGGCATAGGCTGGCCTGGCTTAGAAACAGCTGCTGCCTACTGAGCACCTAGGCTAAGCCACGCAGCATCCCAGGTGCTTGTGTGGACTGGCTCACTTAATCCTCCCCACACCTCTAGGAAGCAGGCAGTTTCTTGCCCCCTCCTGCCTTTTACTGATAGGAAGTGGCACAGAGAGGTTAAGATACCTGCCCAAAGTAAGCAAGCTAATAACAAGCAGAGCAGGCCTTGAATTCAGAACCCTCCCAAGCCCTTCAGGAGCTATCGGTATTACCAGGCCTCACTCTGCCTCTAGGAGTTCGCAATTGATCCAGGTGCCTTTGCCTTGCTCACTCCAAGCTATGGTAAAGTTTTGGCACTCACTGTGTCATGAATGCAATGTCCCTAACCTGCCTACCTACACAGAATAATCCACTGTCAACAGAAATCACTGCTAGAACCTAAGGTCAAAATCCCCATAGCACCTGTCACTCCATCAATAAGATTCTCATCAGCCATGAGCTTTCTAGGTGAACCTCAGCAGTTCTGCCCTTGCAAATGGAGCATCCTCGGTTACTGTCACTCAGTAAGTGCCTCTTTCTCCCTCTCCAGGACCTACACAATTTCCATTAGCTAAGGGCAATTAAGCTCTAACCATGGGAGCTCATTAGCAGCCTGGAGAGGCTGGCTTGATGGAAATGGACACCATTGATACACTACCAAGGAGCCTAAAGTACCACCCCTTTCTGCTGGCCCACAGTGCACCACCCACCCACCTACTATGCACAAAGTATCACTATCACTTAAAGGCAGCTGCTGCTTACCAAGCTCCAGCTATGAGCAGGACACCATTTCTCCACTTTATGGCTGAGGACATTAAAGTGCAGACTTCAGGAAGCATCTTGCAGTCACGTGGTCCACCTGATCTGATTCCAGTCTCTACTCTGTAGTCTTCCTTGACAATTTAAGTCATTGTTTTAAATTAAGTGATGTACCTTGAATTTTTTTTTTTTTTTTTTTTTTTTTTTTTTTTTTGGTGGTACCGGGGATTGAATTCAGGGGCACTCGACCACTGGGCCACATCCCCAGCCCTTTTTTGTGTTTTTATTAGAGACAGGGTCTCACTGAGTTGCTAAGTGCCTCGCCATTGCTGAGGCTGGCTTTGAACTCGTGATCCTCCTGCCTCAGCCTCCCAAAGTGCTGGGATTACAGGCGTGCACCACTGCACCCGGCTCCTTGAATTTTTAAATAAAATGTTTGCAATAACATCATAAAATAATTTTCCCAACATGAAACAAAGCCTTATGTGCCCCTAGATACAAATAGTCCATTCTAAAAAGCATCCTGGCATTTTAATATAGAAATGGATCATGGGAACTCTGAAGAAGCAGGGCACTCAAGCAGTTAAGCAAGTGGCAATTTCAGCAGGTTTCCGTAAATTCCTTTCTTGATAGTTCAGCAGGATTTCTTCCATCAAAACACAGAATATTAATGGGAACCTTGATTTACATTCTAAGTTTGATTTACACGATGGGTTGGTTATGAACCAGCCTTTGTCCCCAAGTATTAATTCTGCTATTTCCCAGCCAGTTGCCTCTAGATCTCCCCAAGGAATGAGCAATGATAATACAGCCTGTACCTGTTATTTTGCCAGCATCCTCATTTGATCTATTTATAGCAAGAGGTAAAATCAGCAAGTTCAGAAATGGGAGACAATAAGGTACGGTGCTCAAATATTTCTGTTTTTGCTCTGAGATGAACGCACTCAGTAGGTGTTGCCTAGTCCTTGCCCACAGCACTCCCCAGGAAGGCAGTAAAGCATCCTATCAAAAAAACAAGATCCAGGTCTTGAGCTAAGAGTTAACAGCAGAGCCTGAGCCGCCAGTGTGTGTGGGTGTGTTTGTGTGCAGGGGTCCCTACATGGTCCAGTGTAAGGGAAAGTTTCTTGAAAGCAGACTAAGGGTTAAGCATTTCACCACAAATGAGCTCAGTCAGCCCCAGACCACCATACAAGGCAGGTGCCATTAGCTGAAGCATTTTACCAATGAAGAATTGGAGCTGCGAAAAGGGTAATTTTCTCAAGTCACGTTCCCAGCAAGTGGTGAATCTAGATTATGTCTCTTCAAGGCTCTGATCTTTCCACCAAATCTCACTGCCCCTGGCTACCTGAAGAAACACTGGCTTAGTGGTCAGGACGTTGACCTTGGGCAAATCACCGTCCTCCTCATATTTGTCTCCCTGCTGTAAAATAAAGAGGACAAGTACCAGCTTCAGCAGCCTAAGGTTTTGGTAGCTCAGAAGCTGACCCAGGCCTCTTTTCTCCCAAAAGGCCTGACCCAAGGGGCCATGGGGCCTGCCCTGGCATTTGCCAGTCAGATGGCATGTGGCAGTGCATTCCTGCTTCAGACTATTTCCCATCTGTGAACCCACAGCTGGAGCAGCCAGCTTGATGTTCTCCTGTTCTCAAGTTTAGGATTCTACATTATCCTCAAATTATCCTAAGACTTACACATTTATGAAGAGTTGAAAATTAATTGGCTCTCTATTCCTGGAATCTGGATTTTTGAAGTGTCATTAGGCTAACCTTCCATAAATAAGCGCAAAATTAAAAGGATTATTTGAAGTATTCATTTGCAAGAATTCTAATTTCTCAAATATTCAAGGCTAACCTGACTAAATCGACATAAATTCAGTTTTACTTATTAAAACCCCTTTACCTAAGCAGAGGCCAAGCAATATTGTGGGAAGGGCATAGTTTTTGGCCAGTGCCCAGATTCTCGCTCTGATCCTTAATAGAAGGGCATCTTTGAGTCATTTGTTTTAAGGGAGCCTCAGGTTTCTGCATCTGTAAAGTGAAGATCATGTCTACCTTGCAGTTTTAAGGCATGGAAACAGTATATAAAAATGCCTCACAGCACAGGGACATATGGCAAGCTCTCAACAAAACTAGACCAGTAAAAGCAGAGAGCTTGCATCAGTCTGACAATACCTCACTGAAATTACTCAGAGAAATGCCCAACTACGAAGAGGGCCCCCAAGGGGGCGGCTCTTACAGCAGAAGCTCTCAATCCACTGACTGCTCATGAGAATCACCTGAGAGCTTTAAACTTCTTGATGCCCAGGCCACAGCCCAATCAAAACCAGAACCTCTGCTGGGAACTCTGGTGATTCCAACATGCAGTAAAGCTAAGACCATTGCCTTGTGACCTGGCCTTTCTAGGTTTCATCTCGGAATCCTGGTCTGAAAACCTAAGGTATTCCAAAGGGATCCAGCACTCCAAAGGGAGGCCTGGGAGCCATTAAGGCTTGGCAGATGCATTCACTGGGAACCTAATGATGCATGTGCTTGGGGGTGGCATTACTCTTGCAGTAACAGAAGTGGTAGTAAGCTGTTGGGCAGCAGTTTAACAGGGTTGGGGGTAAGGACTGGCCAAGACAAGAGCTGCAATGCAAAAGGAAGCAGGTCAGGTTGGCCTCCTGAAGCCCACTATCAGTGACGAGACCACCTGGACCACTGTAGAGTGACCGGGTATGTGCACATAAGAAGGAATGTGATCAGTACTGTGTGAGGCAGAGGGAAGAACCACTTCTAGAAGCTGTCAGGTTTTCTGGAGCTGGTGGCTTTGAGCTTGGCTTTGATAGATTTTTTTTTTTTTTTTGGTACCAGGGATTGAACCCAGGGGCACTCGACCACTGGGCCACATCCCCAGCCCTTTTTTGTATTTTATTAGAGACAGGGTCTCACTGAGTTGCTAAAGTGCTTCGCCATTGCTGAGGTTGGCTTTGAACTCACAATCCTCCTGCCTCAGCCTCCCAAGTGCTGGAATTATAGGCGTGTGCCACTGCGCCCGGCTTTTGATAGATTCTTGTTAGACCTGGACACGGGCAGGGAACTCCAAGGGGTCAAGGATGAAAACTGGTTATGGCCGGGCGTGGTGGTGCATGCCTGTTATCCCAGCACTTGGGAGGCTGAGGCAGGAGGATTGCGAGTTCAAAGCCAGCCTCAGCAATGGCGAGGCACTTAGCAACTCAGTGAGACCCTGTCTCTAATACAATACAAAAAGGGCTGGGGGTGTGGCCCAGTGGTCGAGTGCCCCTGAGTTCAATCCCCGGTACCACACACACACACACACACACACACACACACACACACACAAATCTGGTTATGTTCCTAATCCAGTGTGCAGGAGCAATGAAAGCAGGCAGTGTTGCGGTGGTACCTCAAGTCCACTCCCAGTTTCCCATGGATTTCCAGCAGAGAAAGGCTCTTTATAGTCATTCCATTGTGGCTCTGGAATCCAACTCTGCAGTCACCATGGGGCTTGAAGTCTGCTGCTCACACATGGTTAAAACAAAATTTCCCAACCATGCTTTTTTCTTTTTTGAGCGTGAAAACAGAAGAAAAAGAATGAAAGGAATAGTAAGGTATTCTAAGCTGTTAAAATAGCAAATGTTATTACTGTTTCAAATTAACATGAAAGGCTCAATCTAATTGTTAGATTTTATTCAATCAAGAAAATTTGATCTCAGCTACTCAGGAGGCTGAGGCAAAGGATTACAAGTTTGAGGCCAGCCTCAGCAACTTAGCAAGATAATAAAAAATTAAAAGTGTTAGGGATGTGGCTTGGGGGTAAAGCACACCTGGGTTCAATCCTCAGTACCCCAAAACAAACAAAAAGTCAACAAAGAAAACATGACCTCAGTGCTTAAGCCATCTCTGTAGGGAGAGGTCTCTGGAGGTAGTTTTTGGGTTATCAGGCAATTCAAATTTGTAGGAAATTCAGACCACAGAGGATCAGAAGAACCAGATCCACTTATCATGAAACTCCTGTGGAATCACTCAGTGACAGCTTTAAGGACTTTACAGATATAGTTCCAATTTCTCATGTTACAAATGGGAAACTAAGGCCCAAGTAGGGGAGCAGATGTGTCAAGCCACCAGTGAATTAGTGGCAATCAGGCCTCCTGACTCTTTCCCTTACACTTTCAGCTTAGCTTCTCAGGAGAGGGCTGGTGGGCCTGCTCTCTGGACTGAGTGAGGCACGAGGCCCCTGGCCTTCTGCCATTCCTGTCCTACACACAGGAAACTCAGCAGAGAAGGTAAGTGACTTGCCCACAGGCCAAGACTAGAACTTGGGTCTCTTTCTTGTCTCTCAGCCTTCTAATAGAAGCTTCCAAAATCGTATGTAAAAGGAATGGCATCTGGTGGGATGGCCAGCCCAACGAAGGGAATCAAGCTAATGATTTGAAATACAAACAATCTGAACAAATGACTGGGTGAAAACTGGTTTCTCTAACATGTTCTCACTTTCCATGAGCAGTCCTGTTTCTATGGAGACCACCAGGACAGGAGCATAGGCCAAGGAATGCAGTGTTACGGTAAATGCTGGGCTATGAGATGGGCACTTAAACAACCTGCACTTGGGTCAGGAATTCCATGACTCCTTCTTTGGTGAGGAAGAGCACCTCCCCAGTGTTCTGACACCAAACCTCAAAATGTGCAGGGTCCTCAAGGGCCCTCTTGCCAGCGATTATCACGAAGGGATAGCCAAGCTTGTTGGCATCTTTCAGTCTATTTCCAATAGTGAGATGGGTTCTGTCGTCCAGAAGGACCTCCCCATGGAGCTGAGGCAAAGCCTCTGTGATGTGGTCATACAGGTGCCCCATGAGCTCTGTAGCAGCTGCCTCCTTACTGGCCGCCTTAGGGGGGATGAGGCAGACTTGGTAAGGGGCCAGGAGGAGGGGCAGCGGATGCAATCTTCTGTAGAGAGAACTTCAATAGCAGCAGCCAAGATCCGTGTCACACCCAAGCCATAGCACCCCATTTCAGCCAGGGATGGTTTGCCGTGAGCATTGGTAAACTGGGCATTGAAAATGGAGGAATACTTGGTACCCAGGTAGAATGTATGTCCTACCTCAATGCCTTTAGTTTCAGTCAGTGGGCCCTGGCAGGCAGGGCAGTTCATTTGTGACAAGTCTAGTGTCTCCACATTGGCTGAGAAGCTGCAGCTTGGACAGACTGCAAGCCGGTCCTCTCCAATATCCACCGGTAGCTGGAACTCATGAGACATCGTGCCCCCAATACTGCCCACATCTGCCTGGGCCTTGATAAATCGCAGCCCCAGCCTTTCAAATAGGCTGCAGTAGGCATCACACACCAGGCCATAGGTCTGCTGGGCAGCCTCTGGGGAGGAGTCGAAGGTGTACATATCTTTCATGTAAAACTCTCGGCTACGGAGAAGACCAAAGCGGGGCCTAGGCTCATCCCGAAACTTCCTCGTCACTTGGTACAGTAGAAGTGGAAGCTGCTTGTAGGACAGTTTTTTCTGGGAGGCAATGAGGGAAGTAACAGCCTCCTCGTGAGTTGGACCTAAGCAGTATTCCTTGCCATGCCTGTCTCTAAGTCTTAGCAGCTCCTTGCCCATCAGGTCCCAGCGGTTGGTGGCCTGCCAGAGCTCTGCTGGGCTGAGGCTGGGCATGCTGATTTTCTGCCCCCCAATCCTCTGCATCTCCTGGTCTATCACTAGCACAAGCTTCTCCATGGCACGAACGGTGTAGGGCAGGAGATGGTAACAGCCAGGGCTTGCTGGGAGGATCAGGCCCACCTGCAGCATCAGTTGCTGGCTCTTACAGGTCAGGTCACTAGATTTCCCCACCACAGAGAGCATCTGGTCTTCCCGGAGGTTCTGTGGCTGAAACATGCGGGATAATACCAAGCGCTGCCCTCTCCCTGGGGCACAGTGGTGACATCTGTAGGATGTGTATCTGGAGAGCTGGTGGCTGCAGGTGGCCCAGGTGGACAATGCTCTGCATCTTGTCAGCAGCCCTTCCATGACAACCTGGCACAGGGAAACAGGCACCTGAAGGCAAATGAGTTGTGGGGAATGAGCTTTGACTGGGTTCAAGTCACCAAGCGGCCACTCAGTCTGGTCTCCAGCAAACTTCCAAGACAGCCACTGACTTCGTAGATGTGAATCCTTCTATTTCTGATATCCTAGAAGATCAAAGCACTATGTCTCTTACCTTTTTTTTTTTTTTTTTGGTACCGGGGATTGAACTCCCAGCCCTTTTTGGTATTTTATTAGAGACAGGGTCTCACTGAGTTGCTAAGTGCCTCGCCATTGCTGAGGCTGGCTTTGAACTCATGATCCTCCTGCCTCAGCCTCCCAAGTGCTGGGATTACAGGCGTGTGCCACCACACCCGGCTTTCTTACCTTTTATTTCTTTAAAAAAAATCAGTATTTTTCCTGGCTATGAGAGCATACCAACATGCCGTGCAGACACCACCAGCAGTGACTGCAAAGACCCCGAGACCAGGCAGCCTGGATTCCAGACAGGCTTTTCCCTGACCATGTGCCTTAGTCCTTGGTGCTCAGTTTCTTCATCTGCGAGATAATAATAATGGGACCTATCTTGAAGGCTTACTGTAGGAATTTGGAAGTTAGAAGTTCTTAGAACAGTATCTGGCACAATACTATGAGCCTGACTGATGTTTGCTATTATTGTAGGAAACTCAGGGGAAAAAAAAACAAGAAGAAAATCCACTATAATCCCTCAGGCAATTGCTGCAGACACTGGCAATCCCTTGTCTCTTTTGCAAGCCCTGCTCTTCCCATCTCCCACCCTCTGTTTCCTCGGTCCTCCTCCTTGCACATGCCCTGGGCAGTCCGAATCTCTACTCCATGTGTGGCTCATCTCAAGTTTCAGACCTACATATCTACCCCCTGCCTGAGAGCACACTGCACAGCTTACTTCCAACCCTGCACGGCAGAATAAACTCAGCATCTTCCCCAGACCTGCCTATCACACTGAATGGCACTGCAAGCCGTCCTTCACCCAAATCAGAAACCTGGGTACATCCACTCTGCCCCTTGTTGTGGCCACATTCACCAGTCCTCTGGACCCTGTCATTCCTGTCCCACTCTCTACATTCTCAGTCTGTACCTCAGTCCAGGCCACTGTCATTTCATCTCCTGACTTGTACTCCTGCCCTCCTTCAATCTGTTCCCCCACTGCAGCCTTAGGGGAGGCTTCCAATACGCATGCAGTCACAGTATTTGTTGCTCAGAATGGCTTCCTGATGACCTAAGAATAAGATCTAAGCCTCTGACCTTCAGGGTGAGTATAGCATCCCCCTTCTGGCCGTGTCTCACCAGCGCCCTCTCCCTCTTTCAGTTTCCCCATATGCCTCTTATGCACACTGTTTCCTCTGTGGAAAACAGCCCCTGCCCTGGGCACACCAACATCTACTCATGCTCCAGGCCTAAGCATTGCTGCCTTGTTCCCTAGGAAGCCTCTCTTGTCCCATTCTCCAGACACCAGACAACTGGCTTCTCCTGCAGAGCCCACTGGTTCCCATCAAACATGAATCCCTGTGTGGGGACCTGCCCATTTGGCTGCCTGATTCCTCCAGACACTCGGCTCTGTGTGGGCAAGGACCTATCTATCCTGCTCACCACTGTATCATATCCTTGCACATGGCAAGACTTACTATATGCTGTCCAATGAATAAGTATGTTTCTCTGTTATAGGATAGTCACAAATTTTAAGAGCAGTACCACCTTTCACTGATGGACTACATTAAAGACGATTCTCCAGTCATGAGAGTTGTTGGTTTTCTCTGTTACATATAATCTACAATGAACAGATTGCTTTCTTCTTTTTTGGTATATATTTGGGAGACATTTCAGGAAAGGAATTAATGAGTCAAAGGGCATAAACTCCTTTGAGGATCTTGATTTACAGTGCCAAAGTTAGTTGAGTACCTCAACTTTTCAGCACAGTCCCTGCAGCAAAGCTCCTGGGCAATATGCCAATGTTACTGATGCCTCTCATCTTTGGAGTGTTAGAACCCCCAGCTTCAGGTCCACTTGTTGGTCCCCTTCAACAAGTAGCCTCATTCATTTCTCCTGTGTACTGTACAAATACTAAAAGGTTGTGAGGCACTACCACAGAGCCCTAGTGTGGCTTCACAGAAGTATGGCCTAGAAGAAGGCATGTATGGATTCACCCCTGACTCCATCACTTCCCTGAGGTCCAACCTTAGGTTAGTGGCCCAAGTAAGAAACTCCTTCACCCTAGACTCCTCCTAAAGGAAGAAAGTCTGTCGCCATAATTTCTCTCAGATCCACCCCCTTCTTCAGACCTTTACTGCCTTACCCTGCCTTACCTTTACTGCCCCTCACCACCACTTGCTACATTACAATAGTCTAGTGATCCTGAAATTCAATGGAGCATCCGAATCACTGCAGCCTTGTTAAAAATATTGATTGTCAGCGCCTGTAATATCACTAGCTCAGGAGGCTGAGGCAGGAGGATCATGAGTGCAAAGCATCTCTAAATAAAATATAAAAAAGGGCTGGAGATGAAGTGCCCCTGGGTTCAATCCCCATACCAAACCAAACAAAACAACCTACTGATTGCCAGGTCTCAACCTCAGAGTATCTGATTCAGTAGGTGTAGGCAGAGAACTCACATTCCTAACAAGCATCCAGGTGGTGCTGATGTGGCTGGTTCAGGGACCACACTGGGAGAAATACTGTAGGGACCTAGCTGTGCACTTGTGCTCACTGGGACTGTAAACTTCATGAAGACAATAACCTTGTCTATCGTATTCCAGATAGTATCTGCAGCATCCAGCACAGTGCCTGTGCACAGTGGACACTCAATAAACGTCTTATCCATGAATTAGCTGAAGGATTCTTTACCTGTCAGTTCAGTCTCCACATTACTGACAAAAAGGTAGCTAGTCCAAACACTCCACTGTTTATAATCCATTAACAGCTCCCCATCATGTTTTCTCAGAATGGCATCAAAGCTTCTCATATTTTGATCTCAACACATCACTTCCAGCTTTTTATCCTACCAATTCCTTAACATGCCCCAAATTACTAATCATTCCTGGAACAGGCCAACCTCCAACTCCCAGCTACTTCAACACACCATGCAAGGTCTACTTATCTCCAGAAGCTTTCTCCAACCCTTCAGAACAGAAAGCCACTTCCTTCTCTGAGCTCCTTCTGCATACACCTCCTTGCAGTATACTGTACTGGAGCCACTTCCAAAAAATGTTTCCAAGTGTCTTAGTATTGGGGGTGATTGTTTCATGTTCTATTCCTCCATTAAGCTATGAGTTCAAGAAATTTTTACACTCTTACATTTAGGGTCTAGCATAATGCCTAATATTTGGGCAATTATCAATAACATTTCTTGATCAAATGTTGATAAATGAAGAGAACAGGTATGCAATGATATCATTATCTGTGTAATTTAAACAAGAGCTTTAAGCCCTCCCCCACCAAATGTGTGCCTGTTCTCTGCTTATACAAACAGAAGAATAATTAGTATTATCTTATTTTTCAAAATATTGTCCAGACAACATAGTAATAGAGTAACAAATATGGTAACTATATAGTAATGAATGGGACCAAAACTTCAAATCTAGCAAAGAGCCTCTCAGTCATTCAAATTCAGCCAACTTTTACAGAGTACCTACTCTGTGTGGAGCTGCTGGCGCTTCCACATCAGGTCTTTTAAAAGCTTCTCAGACTCCCAATTGCCCCGCAATCCAATCAAGAAAGCTGTACACAAAATGTTTACAATAGTGCTGGGTGCACAGTAAGTGCCATAATGTTTACTACTACTATTAGTAGTAGCAGTAATAGTACCAGGGCACTTGAGAAATCCCTGGTCAAGCAAAAGCAAATCCGCACGTGGTCAACCTTGGAAAGCAAGGAACACTCTCCCACTCCCAATCCAACAAAACTGCAATGGAACCCCACACCCGGTTCTAAGAACTGGCTAGGCCTTCACTTAGGAGCGACCCTGATCCAGTCACTCCACTGCCAGAACAGCACTTTTAGGAACGACAACTCTCGGGACCACCCGACGCAGACAAGGGCGTAAGTGACTCCCTCACTTTACAACCTAGAAAAGTGAGACCAGGGGACCAGCCGGATCATCCAAGAGTTCATGTGATTGTGACCCGCCCCAACTCAAGGACGGGATGCGCGCAGGAAAACGAACGCCAGCTCCAGAGTCCCCACGCCCAGAACCCTCGCCCTCCGCTCTCCTCCCGCTGTCATCCACGCTCACCAGCAGTCAGGACCAGTGCACCGGCTCGTCCGCCCCGCCGAGCCTGCGCGCCTGCGCCAGCTCGCGCTAAGCCCTGCCTCCAGACCTTCTCGCCAATCGCAAGGCCACGCTCACGGGGACGGGGCGGGGCGCTGGACCCACCCCTCTGTGGACGCGCGTGAGCGGTTTTCCGGAAGTTTAATCGAAGAGAGAACCCGGCTCTCTCTGAGATCCTAGATTGGCCTGGATCAGTAGATCACCATTCCGGAAGTGCCCTCTAGGATTTTGGGAGGCTTAACTTTATGGTCAAAGCCGACTCCCGAAAATTCGTTCCCTCCCACTACCCATCCCCATTCTCCAATTGGAGTGCTGCTGGCGACTGTAACTATGACAACCTGCTGGCGATCCACTCGAAGATTATTCAGGATTTCAACTTAAAACTTTAAAAATTGTGAAACGGTTGGAGAAAGGCACTTTTATTAGTGCCCAAGATGGTCCTTAAGACACGAATTCAAACTTTCATTCACAAAATATTTTGGAGCCTACCTTGTATGAACCACTGTTGCAGACACAGGGAAGAGTGAAGTGAACAAAAACAGACAAAATTACCTACGTTCAGTGTAGTTTACATTCTAGGGAGAGGAGACAGTTAACAAACTAGTATTGCAAAATTTAAGCAGTCAGGCCGGGCGCGGTGGTGCACGCCTGTAATCCCAGCACTTGGGAGGCTGAGGCAGGAGGATCGCCAGTTCAAAGCCAGCCTCAGCAATGGTGAGGCACTTAGCAACCCAGTGAGACCCTGTCGCCAATAAAATACAAAAAAGTGCTGGGATGTGGCCCAGTGGTCGAGTGCCCCTGAGTTCACACCCCGGTACAAAAAAAAAAAAAAAAAAAAGCAGTGCAGGAAGGGGTACTGCAAGGATCCTAGTAGTCAAGATCAATAGGACTTTAATACAGTTATTTTTAAAATCAAAATTAACACAAAAAACTATAGTGAAGAAATTATCAAAATTTTAAATAACGACACTATCTGTCAGAAGGTGTTAGATGCTTTGGAGAAAAGCTAACTGGGGAAGGAGAATGGAGTTGGGATTTGAGAGGTGGCAATTAAAACCAGGAAGCTCAAAGGAAACATCAAGAAGGTGACATTTTAGCAAAGAACCCAAAGAGGTGAAAGACAGCCTTGCAGATATCTGGAGGAAGAATGTTCCAGACCCATGGAACAATATGCTGCAACAAGCGCAGCATATTTTATAATTCTACCTAATAACAACTGTGGTGTATAGGATACCTAAAATGTGCCAGACCCGATGTAAGACACGGGTGACTCTGATGCTCACACAAGCAGCCCTCTGCTCTCAGGGAGCTCCCAGGAGCAATGTCACGAGATCAGTGGTTGGGGGAGAAGGCACTGAGCAAAGTCCTATGGGAGCCTGGAGAAGGAGGGCTTCAATGAGGAGGTAACCAGCCTGAGAGATGAGAGGGGATCAGCAGGACAAAAATGGCAGTGGAATGGGAGTGGAATGGAACATCCACGCAGAGGGCCTCCCATACTCCAAGGCACAGACTGGGAAATAATGAGCCAGTGTGAGGAGGTGTGGGATGTGGTAGGTTACATCTTTCTTTCTTTCTTCTTCTTCTTTTGTTTTTTTAGTTGTAGTTGGATACAATACCTTTATTTTATTTATTTATTTTTATGTGGTGCTGAGGATCAAACCCTTGCACATGCTAGGCAAGTGCTTCACCACTGAGCCACAACCCCAGCTTCTCATCTTTATTTCTTACAGCTCCTAACACTGTGCTTGAATCTCAGGTCAGAGCAGTGGTTCTCAGCCTTGACTGTACTGGAATCACTGTGTGCACCCAACCCCCAACCCCACCCCACCCAAGGTGCTGGCTGGAGCACTCGCCTAGCACGCGCGCAGCCCGGGTTCGATCCTCAGCACCACGTTTAAAATAAACGTATGTGTACAACTAAAGCAAATAAATAAATATTAAAAAGAAAAGAAAAGTCACTAGACAGCCTAGTGAGGAGAATTCAGGGGGATGGTAGGTGCATGGTTTCATCACAATCACAGATTAGCAAAAACAGCTGGGCTGGAAAATACTAGTGGCACTAGGAGGCCAGGCGGAGCTGGATGGACCTGAGTTCGGTCTCTAAAAGCCCTGCCTGTCCTCTGTGGCCAAGGACTGTGGGTGGGGCTTTCCCTAGGCAGTGCACTTCAAAGGGATGTACTGGGGCGATATTCCCCACTCTTCCTCTGGGGAAGCAGGGCCAAATCAGCTTCAGAATTTCCCGTGATTCACACTTCTAAAGTAGCCTTTTATTTCTCCATGCTCCCTTACACGTTATTACATC
Source organism: Tamias sibiricus (assembly GCA_025594165.1). Classification (NCBI taxonomy): domain Eukaryota; kingdom Metazoa; phylum Chordata; class Mammalia; order Rodentia; family Sciuridae; genus Tamias; species Tamias sibiricus. The sequence goes on from CM046658.1 coordinate 48,023,304, forward strand.
CCTTCCAATCCTGGAAAAGCCAGGCAGCGGTCTTCTGTACCCCGAGGTGTTAATTATTTCTCAATTAGCAGTTCCCAGGCTGTAGAGCATAGTGGTGTGGAGAGGCCTAATGACTTGCTGTGTTTATAAACCCCCACATCTTCAGATCACTTACCAGTGGTAACTAATTAATGCTCACGACCCTCTTGGGAGGCAGGCCAAGAAAGCTGCGTTTTACTGAGAGTTTGCAGGAGGCTCTCAGCCTAGAGCTGCAGAACCTGGTCAAGACAGCCGTAGTTAAAGTAGATCTCCTCCCTGCTAAGAAAGTGCAGGGTGGTGGAGACTCAGCATCCGGCCCTGTCACTGCTAGCAACTTCCTGTGTGACATTTCATACACACACACACACACACACACACACACACACGTAAATATATACATATATATTTTTAGTTGCTGATGGACCTTTATTATTTTTTTAAATATTTATTTATTTGCTTTAGTTGTACACAATGCTTTTATTTTTAGGTGGTGCTGAGGATTGAACCTGGGCCGCACATGTGCTAGGCGAGCGCTCTACCACTGAGCCACAATCCCAGCCCCGGACCTTTATTTTATTTATTTATATGCAGTGCTGAGAATCAAACTCAGTGCCTCACACATGCTTGGCAAGCCCTCTGCCTGACATTTCAAGCAATCAGTTGATCAGCAATTTATTGAATGTTTTGGTTTACAGAGTTCAGTCATGATTAAAGCCCCACACGTTTAAAAAAACACAGAAAAATTTCACCTATATATATATATATATATATTACTTATCAAAAAGGAAAATGAGCAGGATGCCCTGGCACACATCTGTAATCCCAGCCACATGGGGTGCAAAGGCAAGAGGATCGATCGCAAGTTTGAGGCCAGCCTGGGAAACTTTAGACCCTGTCTTAAAATAAAACATAAAAAGGGGGTGAGCTGGGGATATGGCTCAGTGGTAGAGCACCTGGGTTTAATCTCCAGTACTGAAGAAAGAAAGAACGAAAGAATGAAAGGAAGGAAGGTGTTGCCGCCTGCAACTATCTCCGCCTGCAGCAACAATACCGCGGGAAAGAATTTGGAAGAAGACTGGAAAATGAATAGGCTCTTTATTCTTGCTTCTTCCAACTTCTTTCTCCAGCTCCAACAACCTCTCCAACTCCAACCACCTCTCTAGCCAACCTCACCCAGCTACACTGCTGGTGAAATTGTTTGATGCTTGAGCAGCAGGGATGCTTGTAGCAATTGCAATCCCTGCAGCTGTAGCAGCAGCCATCTTTTTTATGTCTAGACAATGCCACCGGCAAATATTCAGGGCCCACTACCTAGAAACTCAAGGCAAATACTTTTTGCCTTAAAGAGTATACACGTGTCAACAGCTCAAACTTATAGGTGCGTCATAGTTTTCACGGGCATAGAAAGATTCTTAGATAAATGCATGAATATCAGGTGAAACACCTCTTATGGCTCTCAGCTAGCCGCCATCTTAGCTATCTCCTTGTTAGGGCTCTTACATTTCCCTCCTTTTATTTTAAAAGAGGGATAACTCTAGGGCGTCTACATGTGCAACCAACATTCTTACCTGTCATCAGATAATCAAGGCTGTGCCCTTGACTCCTGTAACATTTACATGAGTTAGGTTGATATGTCGGCCACATGAGACTTTCCCGTGGATGGGTGATGACCTCATCCAGATCGACTGTGCCTGTCTTAGGTTGTCCCCTCTGGGGATCTATCCCGTCATTGACTACCAGCCGTCTAATTGAGTCAACCAAACATGAGGAGATGCTACGGTTCTAAGGCGACAAGCTTTTCACTGACGAGCCAAGTTCCGTTAAATAGCGTAGTTCTTTAGACGAATCAATTGCCCTAAGTTCCAATAAGTAACGCACTGAGTTCTCTAGACAAATACCCACAAGGCATTGTCCCATGCAATGTCCCAAACATAGAAAGATTTATCAAAATGTCCATTTGCTAACACGTTGATCTAGGAGGCCTCGTGCATGCAGAGCAGAAGCTACACTGCTGGCGAAATTGTTTGATGCTTGAGCAGCAGGGATGCTTGTAGCAATTGCAATCCCTGCAGCTGTAGCAGCAGCCATCTTTTTTATGTCTAGACAATGCCACCGGCAAATATTCAGGGCCCACTACCTAGAAACTCAAGCATCAATCATTAGAGGAAAGGCAGTGCCTTCCAGCACTGAGTCAAGAAGAGAGTTGTCAAACTAAAAAATAGAATTATTAGATCAGGTAATTGAAGTTATCTCTGCTCACACACATTGCTGCTTGAGTTCCCACAAACATAAACTGGCAAAATATCACATTTAGAACGGATTAAAGAAAGACTGAGGGTATTTAGCTGACAAAATATTATATTTAAGATAAAGAAAAGCAAAGAGCATTTTAGAAAAATAATTTGTTAGCTGGAACCCCTGAGCCTCTGCATACACAGCAACCTTCCATGAATATACCTATTGAAACAATTTAAATTAATCAGCTATTTAACAAATAAAGTTAATTACAAATAAACAATCCCATGTCAAATACCAAAATATCAGGTTATATAGTATTAGTCATATTCTTTGCTGAAGAGAAGTCCTAGAGACACCTATAAATTAAGATTGAAGGTACCTTCACTTTTGAATTGTTTACCCAATTTGAATACTCTTAACTTAAATGAATTAAAGTTATTTGGATCCATATATATATATATATATATATATTATATTTTATATTTTTATGGTACTGGGAATTGAACTCAGGGGCACTCGACCACTGGGTCACATCCCTAACCCTTTTTTTTGTATTTTATTTAGAGACAGGGTCTCACTGAGTTACTAAGTGCCTCGCCATTGCTGAGGCTGGCTTTGAACTCACGATCCTCCTGCCTCAGCCTCCCAAAGTGCTGGGATTACAGGCATGCGCCACCGCGCCCGGCTATATATATATTTTTATATTATTAATTTTCATGAGTGCTTGGATTTTGTTATTTGTGACGTAACATTTACATGAAATCTAGACAAGCGCACAGACATAAAGACATATATAAAAAAGAAAAACACAATTGTGTACACACTAAAGAGAGATCCTCTCATCCCGGCCAGGAAGAATGAGATTTAAGTTGTGAATTTATTGAAGGAAAAAGTGCGCAGCTTAAAAATTTCTTAGCTGAAAAGGCAAAGATGAGTTTCCTTTGTTGGAAAAGAGACAAACTCGCGCAGGTGCGCGGATTGATACCTCTTTTAAGGGAATTATTCCACAACTACTTCATCTTGGCCCTTTTGATTTGGCACTTGTTTTATTAATCTTGATGGTATCCACACCAGCGAGGTTTCATGCTATGGAAAAACACAAACAGATCCTCTCCCCCAAATTAATACTGGGTCTGGACCTTTCCATGTACCTGAAAGAACATCCTTCCAGTAAAACAAAGGTTTGTGTTGTTGGTGTGGATTCCAGTGTCTGTTTCCATCCGAATATCCTTTGGAATCCAAAGTTAAAAAATTTAAAGTAAAAAGGGCAACGGCTAATCTATCTTTAGGATTTGTCCAATTTCCTTCTTTTTGTTTCAAAAGCATAAGTTTGAGTGTACGATTAGCTCGTTCAATTATACCTTGGCCTTGAGGATTATATGGATACCAGTCTTATGAAGTATACTGAATTTAGAGCAAAACTGTTTGAAAGATGAGGATGTATATGCGGGGCCATTGTCTGTTTTAAGCATTTTTGGGAATGCCCAGTACAGCAAAAGCTTGTAAACAATGAGATGTAACATCTTTAACTTTTTTCTCCAGTATGTAAGGAAGCAAAAATCATGCCTGAGCATGTATCTATGGTCACATGAATAAATCGCAATTTTCCAAAACTTGGCTCATGAGTGACATCCATCTGCCACAAATGATTGGGCATTGATCCTCTTGGGTTAACCCCATAATGTGGATTGGGCAAATGTGTCACACAAGATTGACAAGACTTCACAATTGTTCGAGCTTGATCTTTAGTTATTTTGAACCTTTGTTGTAAAGTAGTACTATTAACATGAAATTGAGAATGGAACAAGGTAGCTTGTTGGACTGCTGAAATATAAAGATTGTTTGAGTGAGGGCATCGGCCTTTTGATTACCTTCATGGAGAGGACCAGGCAAATTAGTATGAGCTCTGATATGTCCAATAAACAAAGGTTCTTTACGTTCCCATAGAAGGTTTTGAATTTGAAAAAACAATTTAAAGGCTGGAGTATGAGGTGCTATTGGACCTGCTAGCTCCAATTTAGGGACAGCATGTACAATATAGTGGCTGTCTGAAAAAATATTTATGGGCTGTTCTTTAAAACTTTCGAGAGCTATAATAATAATAGCTTCTGGTTCTACTAATTGAGCTGATTTATGGGCAGTAATATGAATCATATTTTCTTTTTGAGTGACTACTGCAGCAGTACCGTTAGAGGACTCATCTGTAAATACATTTAATGCCTTAGGAATAGGTTGATTTTTTATTACCTGTGGAAATATAATGGGATGATTGATACAAAAAGATAGTATAGGAGACTTAGGAAGATGGTTATCAAAATTTGCAGAAGTAGAGCATCTAGCTATAGCCCAATCATTATCATTGAAGCATAAATATTCAACCTGTGATGATGAATAGGAAGTAATAATAGTAGGGGGGTGAATACCAAATATTTTAGTAGAAGTCTTAAGTCCTTGAAGAATAAGTTTAGCCACCATGGAGGTATAAGAGTCAATTGTACTTTTAGGAGAGACGGGCAAATGTATCCATAATAAAGGCCCCTGTTGCCAAAATACTCCTGTGGGTGTATATTGTGAAGAAATAATAATCAATATCAGCGGTCAAGCAAAATCAATTCTATCACAATGGGATCCTTCAATGGCCTTTTCTACCAACTTTAAAGCTTCCCTAGCATCAGGAGTCAAGGTTTGCGGTGAAGATGGATCAGGGTTCCCGCGAAGGATATCAAATAAGGGTTTTAATTGGCCAGTGGTGAGGCTTAGTGTAAGGTGAAGCCAATTAATGTCTCCCAGCAATTTTTGAAAATCATTAAGAGTGGCCAAATGTTCTTTATTTATTAAAAATTTTTGAGGCCTAATAAAAGTATCCATAATTTGGAATCCTAGATATAATATTGGAGATCTAGTTTGAACCTTTTCTTCAGCAATGTTTAGTCCATATTGTTTCAAGTTTTCTGATATATCGCTAAATATGGTGAATAAGACTTCTTGATTAGGATGAGCAAGCAAAACATCATCCATATAATGAAGGCACATAAGCTCTGGGTATTTGTTCTTGATAGGCTGAATAACTTTATCTACATAGATTTGACATATAGTGGGGCTATTAGCCATTCCCTGGGGTAAAACTTTCCATTGGAATCTTTGATCAGGGCCATTATTATTGATAGAAGGAACTGAAAAAGCAAACCTGGGGGCATCCAGAGGATGTAGAGGAATAGAAAAGAAACAATCCTTTATATCAAGAGTTATAAGATGGAAATATTTAGGAATAGCTACAGGATTAGGAAGTCCAGGTTGGGTAGGGCCCATAATTTGCATGGTTTTATTGATTTCTCTAAGATCATGTAACAATCGCCATTTTCCTCATTTTTTCCTGATCATGAATATGGGGAATTCCAGGGAGAGGTGGAAGGTTCTATATATCCTGCTTCTAGTTGTTCTTGGATTAGTAGGTGGGCCGCTTATAATTTCTCTCTAGATAGGGGCCACTGAAGGACCCAAACTGGCTTATCAGAAAGCCATGGTATTTTCAAAATTGTTTTCTCAGTGGCCCCTAAAAAAATATCCTTTAGGGTTATGATTACCCTGTATATTTTTATTTTTAACACCTGCAGGCTTGGTTGCGAGGTGTACTCCCATTTGTTGCAAAATATCTCTTCCCCATAAGGTAATTGGCAAGCTGGACAAAACATAAGGGTGAAATGTTCCTTTATGCCCTTCATCATCTTCCCATTTTAAAACTGTTGCACTTTGTTCTGGGCTGTTAGTATATCCCAACCCTCTTAAACTGGTTGAAGCCTTCTGCAGAGGCCAGTGCTTGAGCCATTGTTGTAGACTGATGATGGAAGAGTCAGCCCCAATATCAATCAATCCCTCCATCTCTATACCTTGAATTTTTAATTTGCACATAGGCCTCTGTGAACAATCCTGAACCCAGCAAGCCATAGGTCCCGAGCCAGTGGAACCAAATCCTCTATTGTTCCTATTTTGAGGCATACTCTTAAATGAGTCATGTAAACTGGGAAGGAGAAGCAGCTGAGCAATTCTATCTCCTTGGTTAACAGAGCAAATGCCTCTAGGTGAACTAAGCATAATCTTAATTTCTCCTTGGTAGTCTGAGTCTATTACACCTGGGTTACTTGAAAACCTGATAAGCTTTTAGAGCTTCACCCGAGGATAAGTCCTACAGTTCCTGAGGGAAGCGGTCCCCTGACTCCCATGGGAATCAGTTGAACCCCCATTTCAGGTGTTAGCACTATCCAGTCAGTGGAACAGAGGTCTAATCCTGCACTTCCTCTTGTTCCTCTAACGAGGGAGTCAATGGGTAAGAGGGATTGTGTCAAGGAATCATCTGGATGGATGTTTGAGGATACTCTTCCTCTAATGCTTCGTACATTTGTGGGCCCCGGGGCACTGGGCCCTGTGCCCCGTTTTTTGAATTCCTAGACAAAATGTTTCCATAAGTATCAAATTTAGATCTGCACTTATTAGCCCAATGGTTTCCTTTTTTACACCTGGGGCAGTGGCCTGGGGCACGATATGAGCTTGGTCTTGGTTATTTCTCTTTGGGGATATTGTCTAGAATAACTTGATTGATTATAATAATTTTTAGGTTGAGCCCCTTTTGTGAAATTTTGAGGGGAAGCACCTCTTATTGATGCTGCAATCACATTTCCTGTGACATAAGCATCATTTATGTCTTTACACAATCTTATATATACTGAAAGGTCCCTTTTAGATTTCCAAGGTCTGATAGCGTCTTGACAATATTGTTGGCATTTTCATATGCCAGCTGAACGACTAATGGCATGGCTTGATCAACGTCTCCAAACACTCTACCTGCAGTTCACAATAGCCTATCAGCAAAGTCAGCATATGGCTCATTAGGTCCCTGAATTACTTTAGACAAGCTACCCTATAAGTCACCAGTTCCTTGTAAAGTTTTCCATGCCTTAACAGCTGCAGCGTATATTTGAGTGTAAACTCCAGGATCATACTGAATTTGAATCTGTAAGTCAGCAAACTGTCCTTCTCCAGTTAACATGTCCACGTTATGGTCTGGAAATCCTGCAGTCACATTTCTTCTTGCTGTTTCCACACAAAAACTCCTGGAACTGTGACCTCCAAATCAAGTATTGTCCCCCACTCAATACTGCCTTACATAAGCCTTTCCAGTCTGAGGGAGTTAAAGTTAAAGTGTTAAGGGACTCCAGCATACTCAACGTAAAAGGTGCTTGGGGCCCATAGGTCATTATTGCTTCCTTGAAATTTTTTATTGTTTTTGAAGTCTAGGGATTGGTGGTACCTCTGCCCATTTTCATTTTCAAATACCGGCAGCTCCCAATGTCCCTGCGAGTTTTGACGTTCGAGGGTGTGTAAGCGCTTAGAAAGGACCGTTAATCTCTGCCTCAAGGGCACACAAAATGCTCAGAAATACCCCTCATGGTTTCTGTAAATTGATTCAACCCCTGAGGGAGCAGAAGGCACAAGTGGTTCCTCTACTTGACGGTCCTTTCTGGTCTTAACTGACTCAGCGGAGGAGGCTGTGCTTTCATGGTTATTTGACTCCTCCTCACTACTATTATTTTCATTAGTAGTAACATCCTGAATCCCAGGTTCAATTGAGAGCACGTATTCCTTGGCTATCTCTAATAATTCTCGGATAGCTTTAGCAGCTCGGATCTTCGTCATTTTTTATTTCACACCAATACTATCCTTACTGTTCCTATCTGACTCAGCAGAGGCGATGCTTTCATGATCACTTTCCTTCTCAATATCAGCTATATCAAAGAATTCTTCCATAGCCTTTATCACTCAGGTCTTGGTTATTTTCGAACCCATCTTTAGAGACTTCTCAGTTCTTACCTGCCGATTCCGAATGCCCCGTACGGGCCACCACTTGTTGCCGCCTGCAGCAACAATACCGCGGGAAAGAATTTGGAAGAAGACTGGAAAATGAATAGGCTCTTTATTCTTGCTTCTTCCAACTTCTCTCTCTCCAGCTCCAACAACCTCTCCAACTCCAACCACCTCTCTAGCCAACCTCACCCAGCTACACTGCTGGTGAAATTGTTTGATGCTTGAGCAGCAGGGATGCTTGTAGCAATTGCAATCCCTGCAGCTGTAGCAGCACCAGTCTTTTTTATGTCTAGACAATGCCACCGGCAAACTTCAGGGCCCACTACCTAGAAACTCAAGGCAAATACTTTTTGCCTTAAAGAGTATACACGTGTCAACAGCTCAAACTTATAGGTGCGTCATAGTTTTCACGGGCATAGAAAGATTCTTAGATAAATGCATGAATATCAGGTGAAACACCTCTTATGGCTCTCAGCTAGCCGCCATCTTAGCTATCTCCTTGTTAGGGCTCTTACATTTCCCTCCTTTTATTTTAAAAGAGGGATAACTCTAGGGCGTCTACATGTGCAACCAACATTCTTACCTGTCATCAGATAATCAAGGCTGTGCCCTTGACTCCTGTAACATTTACATGAGTTAGGTTGATATGTCGGCCACATGAGACTTTCCCGTGGATGGGTGATGACCTCATCCAGATCGACTGTGCCTGTCTTAGGTTGTCCCCTCTGGGGATCTATCCCGTCATTGACTACCAGCCGTCTAATTGAGTCAACCAAACATGAGGAGATGCTACGGTTCTAAGGCGACAAGCTTTTCACTGACGAGCCAAGTTCCGTTAAATAGCGTAGTTCTTTAGACGAATCAATTGCCCTAAGTTCCAATAAGTAACGCACTGAGTTCTCTAGACAAATACCCACAAGGCATTGTCCCATGCAATGTCCCAAACATAGAAAGATTTATCAAAATGTCCATTTGCTAACACGTTGATCTAGGAGGCCTCGTGCATGCAGAGCAGAAGCTACACTGCTGGCGAAATTGTTTGATGCTTGAGCAGCAGGGATGCTTGTAGCAATTGCAATCCCTGCAGCTGTAGCAGCAGCCATCTTTTTTATGTCTAGACAATGCCACCGGCAAATATTCAGGGCCCACTACCTAGAAACTCAAGCATCAATCATTAGAGGAAAGGCAGTGCCTTCCAGCACTGAGTCAAGAAGAGAGTTGTCAAACTAAAAAATAGAATTATTAGATCAGGTAATTGAAGTTATCTCTGCTCACACACATTGCTGCTTGAGTTCCCACAAACATAAACTGGCAAAATATCACATTTAGAACGGATTAAAGAAAGACTGAGGGTATTTAGCTGACAAAATATTATATTTAAGATAAAGAAAAGAAAAGCAAAGAGCATTTTAGAAAAATAATTTGTTAGCTGGAACCCCTGAGCCTCTGCATACACAGCAACCTTCCATGAATATACCTATTGAAACAATTTAAATTAATCAGCTATTTAACAAATAAAGTTAATTACAAATAAACAATCCCATGTCAAATACCAAAATATCAGGTTATATAGTATTAGTCATATTCTTTGCTGAAGAGAAGTCCTAGAGACACCTATAAATTAAGATTGAAGGTACCTTCACTTTTGAATTGTTTACCCAATTTGAATACTCTTAACTTAAATGAATTAAAGTTATTTGGATCCATATATTGGATATATATATATATATATATATATATATTATATTTTTTTTTTTTTTTTTTTTTTTTGGTACTGGGAATTGAACTCAGGGGCACTCGACCACTGGGTCACATCCCTAACCCTTTTTTTTTGGGTTTTGTATTTTATTTAGAGACAGGGTCTCACTGAGTTACTAAGTGCCTCGCCATTGCTGAGGCTGGCTTTGAACTCACGATCCTCCTGCCTCAGCCTCCCAAAGTGCTGGGATTACAGGCATGCGCCACCGCGCCCGGCTATATATATATTTTTATATTATTAATTTTCATGAGTGCTTGGATTTTGTTATTTGTGACGTAACATTTACATGAAATCTAGACAAGCGCACAGACATAAAGACATATATAAAAAAGAAAAAACACAATTGTGTACACACTAAAGAGAGATCTTCTCATCCCGGCCAGGAAGAATGAGATTTAAGTTGTGAATTTATTGAAGGAAAAAGTGCGCAGCTTAAAAATTTCTTAGCTGAAAAGGCAAAGATGAGTTTCCTTTGTCGGAAAAGAGACAAACTCGCGCAGGTGCGCGGATTGATACCTCTTTTAAGGGAATTATTCCACAACTACTTCATCTTGGCCCTTTTGATTTGGCACTTGTTTTATTAATCTTGATGGTATCCACACCAGCGAGGTTTCATGCTATGGAAAAACACAAACAGATCCTCTCCCCCAAATTAATACTGGGTCTGGACCTTTCCATGTACCTGAAAGAACATCCTTCCAGTAAAACAAAGGTTTGTGTTGTTGGTGTGGATTCCAGTGTCTGTTTCCATCCGAATATCCTTTGGAATCCAAAGTTAAAAAATTTTAAAGTAAAAAGGGCAACGGCTAAATCTATCTTTAGGATTTGTCCAATTTCCTTCTTTTTGTTTCAAAAGCATAAGTTTGAGTGTACGATTAGCTCGTTCAATTATACCTTGGCCTTGAGGATTATATGGATACCAGTCTTATGAAGTATACTGAATTTAGAGCAAAACTGTTTGAAAGATGAGGATGTATATGCGGGGCCATTGTCTGTTTTAAGCATTTTTGGGAATGCCCAGTACAGCAAAAGCTTGTAAACAATGAGATGTAACATCTTTAACTTTTTCTCTCCAGTATGTAAGGAAGCAAAAATCATGCCTGAGCATGTATCTATGGTCACATGAATAAATCGCAATTTTCCAAAACTTGGCTCATGAGTGACATCCATCTGCCACAAATGATTGGGCATTGATCCTCTTGGGTTAACCCCATAATGTGGATTGGGCAAATGTGTCACACAAGATTGACAAGACTTCACAATTGTTCGAGCTTGATCTTTAGTTATTTTGAACCTTTGTTGTAAAGTAGTACTATTAACATGAAATTGAGAATGGAACAAGGTAGCTTGTTGGACTGCTGAAATATAAAGATTGTTTGAATGAGGGCATCGGCCTTTTGATTACCTTCATGGAGAGGACCAGGCAAATTAGTATGAGCTCTGATATGTCCAATAAACAAAGGTTCTTTACGTTCCCATAGAAGGTTTTGAATTTGAAAAAACAATTTAAAGGCTGGAGTATGAGGTGCTATTGGACCTGCTAGCTCCAATTTAGGGACAGCATGTACAATATAGTGGCTGTCTGAAAAAATATTTATGGGCTGTTCTTTAAAACTTTCGAGAGCTATAATAATAGCTTCTGGTTCTACTAATTGAGCTGATTTATGGGCAGTAATATGAATCATATTTTCTTTTTGAGTGACTACTGCAGCAGTACCGTTAGAGGACTCATCTGTAAATACATTTAATGCCTTAGGAATAGGTTGATTTTTTATTACCTGTGGAAATATAATGGGATGATTGATACAAAAAGATAGTATAGGAGACTTAGGAAGATGGTTATCAAAATTTGCAGAAGTAGAGCATCTAGCTATAGCCCAATCATTATCATTGAAGCATAAATATTCAACCTGTGATGATGAATAGGAAGTAATAATAGTAGGGGGGTGAATACCAAATATTTTAGTAGAAGTCTTAAGTCCTTGAAGAATAAGTTTAGCCACCATGGAGGTATAAGACTCAATTGTACTTTTAGGAGAGACGGGCAAATGTATCCATAATAAAGGCCCCTGTTGCCAAAATACTCCTGTGGGTGTATATTGTGAAGAAATAATAATCAATATCAGCGGTCAAGCAAAATCAATTCTATCACAATGGGATCCTTCAATGGCCTTTTCTACCAACTTTAAAGCTTCCCTAGCATCAGGAGTCAAGGTTTGCGGTGAAGATGGATCAGGGTTCCCGCGAAGGATATCAAATAAGGGTTTTAATTGGCCAGTGGTGAGGCTTAGTGTAAGGTGAAGCCAATTAATGTCTCCCAGCAATTTTTGAAAATCATTAAGAGTGGCCAAATGTTCTTTATTTATTAAAAATTTTTGAGGCCTAATAAAAGTATCCATAATTTGGAATCCTAGATATAATATTGGAGATCTAGTTTGAACCTTTTCTTCAGCAATGTTTAGTCCATATTGTTTCAAGTTTTCTGATATATCGCTAAATATGGTGAATAAGACTTCTTGATTAGGATGAGCAAGCAAAACATCATCCATATAATGAAGGCACATAAGCTCTGGGTATTTGTTCTTGATAGGCTGAATAACTTTATCTACATAGATTTGACATATAGTGGGGCTATTAGCCATTCCCTGGGGTAAAACTTTCCATTGGAATCTTTGATCAGGGCCATTATTATTGATAGAAGGAACTGAAAAAGCAAACCTGGGGGCATCCAGAGGATGTAGAGGAATAGAAAAGAAACAATCCTTTATATCAAGAGTTATAAGATGGAAATATTTAGGAATAGCTACAGGATTAGGAAGTCCAGGTTGGGTAGGGCCCATAATTTGCATGGTTTTATTGATTTCTCTAAGATCATGTAACAATCGCCATTTTCCTCATTTTTTCCTGATCATGAATATGGGGGAATTCCAGGGAGAGGTGGAAGGTTCTATATATCCTGCTTATAGTTGTTCTTGGATTAGTAGGTGGGCCGCTTATAATTTCTCTCTAGATAGGGGTCACTGAAGGACCCAAACTGGCTTATCAGAAAGCCATGGTATTTTCAAAATTGTTTTCTCAGTGGCCCCTAAAAAAATATCCTTTAGGGTTATGATTACCCTGTATATTTTTATTTTTAACACCTGCAGGCTTGGTTGCGAGGTGTACTCCCATTTGTTGCAAAATATCTCTTCCCCATAAGGTAATTGGCAAGCTGGACAAAACATAAGGGTGAAATGTTCCTTTATGCCCTTCATCATCTTCCCATTTTAAAACTGTTGCACTTTGTTCTGGGCTGTTAGTATATCCCAACCCTCTTAAACTGGTTGAAGCCTTCTGCAGAGGCCAGTGCTTGAGCCATTGTTGTAGACTGATGATGGAAGAGTCAGCCCCAATATCAATCAATCCCTCCATCTCTATACCTTGAATTTTTAATTTGCACATAGGCCTCTGTGAACAATCCTGAACCCAGCAAGCCATAGGTCCCGAGCCAGTGGAACCAAATCCTCTATTGTTCCTATTGTTGAGGCATACTCTTAAATGAGTCATGTAAACTGGGAAGGAGAAGCAGCTGAGCAATTCTATCTCCTTGGTTAACAGAGCAAATGCCTCTAGGTGAACTAAGCATAATCTTAATTTCTCCTTGGTAGTCTGAGTCTATTACACCTGGAGTTACTTGAAAACCTGATAAGCTTTTAGAGCTTCACCCGAGGATAAGTCCTACAGTTCCTGAGGGAAGCGGTCCCCTGACTCCCATGGGAATCAGTTGAACCCCCATTTCAGGTGTTAGCACTATCCGGTCAGTGGAACAGAGGTCTAATCCTGCACTTCCTCTTGTTCCTCTAACGAGGGAGTCAATGGGTAAGAGGGATTGTGTCAAGGAATCATCTGGATGGATGTTTGAGGATACTCTTCCTCTAATGCTTCGTACATTTGTGGGCCCCGGGGCACTGGGCCCTGTGCCCCGTTTTTTGAATTCCTAGACAAAATGTTTCCATAAGTATCAAATTTAGATCTGCACTTATTAGCCCAATGGTTTCCTTTTTTACACCTGGGGCAGTGGCCTGGGGCACGATATGAGCTTGGTCTTGGTTATTTCTCTTTGGGGATATTGTCTAGAATAACTTGATTGATTATAATAATTTTTAGGTTGAGCCCCTTTTGTGAAATTTTGAGGGGAAGCACCTCTTATTGATGCTGCAATCACATTCCTGTGACATAAGCATCATTTATGTCTTTACACAATCTTATATATACTGAAAGGTCCCTTTTAGATTTCCAAGGTCTGATAGCGTCTTGACAATATTTGTTGGCATTTTCATATGCCAGCTGAACGACTAATGGCATGGCTTGATCAACGTCTCCAAACACTCTACCTGCAGTTCACAATAGCCTATCAGCAAAGTCAGCATATGGCTCATTAGGTCCCTGAATTACTTTAGACAAGCTACCCTATAAGTCACCAGTTCCTTGTAAAGTTTTCCATGCCTTAACAGCTGCAGCGTATATTTGAGTGTAAAACTCCAGGATCATACTGAATTTGAATCTGTAAGTCAGCAAACTGTCCTTCTCCAGTTAACATGTCCATGTTATGGTCTGGAAATCCTGCAGTCACATTTCTTCTTGCTGTTTCCACACAAAACTCCTGGAACTGTGACCTCCAAATCAAGTATTGTCCCCCACTCAATACTGCCTTACATAAGCCTTTCCAGTCTGAGGGAGTTAAAGTTAAAGTGTTAAGGGACTCCAGCATACTCAACGTAAAAGGTGCTTGGGGCCCATAGGTCATTATTGCTTCCTTGAAATTTTTTATTGTTTTGAAGTCTAGGGATTGGTGGTACCTCTGCCCATTTTCATTTTCAAATACCGGCAGCTCCCAATGTCCCTGCGAGTTTTGACGTTCGAGGGTGTGTAAGCGCTTAGAAAGACCGTTAATCTCTGCCTCAAGGGCACACAAATGCTCAGAAATACCCCTCATGGTTTCTGTAATTGATTCAACCCCTGAGGGAGCAGAAGGCACAAGTGGTTCCTCTACTTGACGGTCCTTTCTGGTCTTAACTGACTCAGCGGAGGAGGCTGTGCTTTCATGGTTATTTGACTCCTCCTCACTACTATTATTTTCATTAGTAGTAACATCCTGAGTCCCAGGTTCAATTGAGAGCACGTATTCCTTGGCTATCTCTAATAATTCTCGGATAGCTTTAGCAGCTCGGATCTTCGTCATTTTTTATTTCACACCAATACTATCCTTACTGTTCCTATCTGACTCAGCAGAGGCGATGCTTTCATGATCACTTTCCTTCTCAATATCAGCTATATCAAAGAATTCTTCCATAGCCTTTATCACTCAGGTCTTGGTTATTTTCGAACCCATCTTTAGAGACTTCTCAGTTCTTACCTGCCGATTCCGAATGCCCCGTACGGGCCACCACTTGTTGCCGCCTGCCTAGCCTGCAGCAACGATACCACAGGAAAGAATTTGGAAGAAGACTGGAAAATAAATAGGCTCTTTATTCTTGCTTCTTCCAACTTCTCTCTCTGGCTCCAACAACCTCTCCAACTCCAACCACCTCTCTAGCCAACCTCACCCAGTTAAATACTTTTTGCCTTAAAGAGTATACACGTGTCAACAGCTCAAACTTACAGGTGCGTCATAGTTTTCACGGACATAGGAAGATTCTTAGATAAATGCATGAATATCAGGTGAAAATACTGAAACACCTCTTATGGCTCTCAGCTAGCCGCCATCTTAGCTATCTCCTTGTTAGGGCTCTTACAGGAAGGAAGGAAGGGAGGGAGGGAAGGAGGTGGGTCATTTGCATTTACAGAGGCCTTGCTATGTATTGTCCCTATGTACAGGAGCAATATTAAATACCTTACACCTGTATCCAATTATATCCTTACAACACTTCATAAAGTATAAACATCATTGTGATATCCCTTTTATAGATGAAGCAACCAAAGTTCACAAAGGTTGGTTAGCTTGTCCATGGCCAACAAAACTAGTAAAAATGGAAGAAAGGAGACACGGTCAGGTCCACCTGATACACAGCCCCATGTCTGCACTCACAGCTTCCAATAGCAGCTGACTTGTATCAAGCGCATCTTAACTCATAACCAGTGTTGTGTGAGCATAACCCAAACAGACCCTGTCATCTGAGTTGGTCCCTCTGTCTAGAAGCCTGCTCTTCAAGGCCCAGTGCAGTGGCACCCTCTTTAGGACTCCTTCTGCTATAGTCGGGATCTGGAATGTCTCCCAAAGGCCCATGTGTTAAAAACTTGGTCCCTAGCTCTGATAGGGTGAGGCAGTGGAGACTTTAAGAGGTGGGAGGTCTTAGGCTATTGGGAGGTATGTCCTTGAAGGGGTTGTGGGAGCCCAGTTTCACATCTCTCTTTTGCTTCCTGTCTTTCTTTTGCTTCCCTGCTATGAGGTAAGCAGCTTGCTCTACCACATGCTTCCCACCATGATGTGCTGTCTTGCCATAGGCCCAAAAGCAATGAACTAGAACCTCCAAAACTGTGAGCCAAATAAACCTTCCCTCTTTTTCAGTTGACTGTCTCAGGTACTTGGCTACAGTAATGGAAAGCTGATTGACACATCTTCCTTGAAGTCCCATTGGCAGGGACTCTCCCTCTCCTGAAATCACTCGTGATTTTGTCTTGAGTCCCTCGTTTGGCCTGGGGCATGTCACAGTTGCATGTGTCCTAAGTGCAAATCCTTGCTTCATAACCCACTTCCTACACACTCATGGCTGAACTACTCAACCTCCCTGAGCCTCAATTCCTTATCCTTAAAACAGTAGTGCCACCTCCCTTGTGGAGCTGTGATGAAGATGAAGTGAGCTAGGCATGCAAAGGGCTGAGCTCAGTGCCTGACTGTCTTGTCCATAGCCTAGTAGCATCAGTACAGCAGGATAGGTTGCAGGAAAGTCAAAGAAAGTGCCTGGAGACAGCAGAGGAGACATGTGGTTTACACCCTTAGTTCCAAACCAGTCCCTGTTCAGAGAGGGGTATATGTGTAAGGCTATAAAGAGCAGTGGCATCATCAGCATTAGCTTGCTTGTATAACAGCATTCCAAGGAGTGACTGTCCCAACGTATATGCAAGAAAGCAGCTTTCTGCAGATAACGCTAACTTGCCCTAGTTCCCAGTGTGCCGAAGAGAGAACCAGTGTCCCTCAACACAACATGTATCTGGACTTTCTGACTCAAGCTTGCCCTCATTGTTCCCTTAACTTGGATAGGTTTTGGGAAATAGAAAAGGGACATATAGGGCCATGATATTTTAATGTCCCCCTTTGCTTTAGAGACAATACACTGGCACATAATCTGGGTTAGACACTGTTTCCTATTACTCTTGTTAATATATTGACAGTGCCCCTTGATAGATGGGCTTGGGCCGATGGGCCACCCCCACCCCCATGGAAGTTTCTGTGTCCTGAGACCTTGTTTCATGTTCCCTGGGCAGAAGCCAATAGACTTAAAGGTCACTCTGTTCCCCAAGCAGGAGCCAATAGACTTAAAGGTCACTCTGTTCCCCAAGCAGGAGCCAATAGACTTAAAGGTCACTCTGTTCCCCAAGCAGGAGCCAATAGACTTAAAGGTCGCTCTGGTACACCCCCCACCATAAATCCCTAGTTAAGCTCCCGCTGGTCTGGAGCTCACATACAACAACTCTACCACACTGAGAAGAGGCAGCCACCACACCAACCTTAGGAGACCCACCGCCTCCAGCCCGACAGCAGCTGCCCTACCAATAGCTCCAGAGACCACAGCCAGCGTGTCTGGGCACCCACCTTCCTTCCAGAGCTCACCCCAGACTCTGCTCTCCCAACTCCCCCTTTCCAAACTCCCCTCTCCCCACACCTCTTCTAACTCCGATCAGCCATCCTTTCTCCCAGCACCTCTTCTACCTCTGACCAGCCATAAAGGCTGGTGAATAAATCTCTTGGCTGCACAGTTGTCTCCGGTGTGATTTTTGCCCTTCCCTCCAGGCTGGCATGTGCCTGGGACATGCTAGGTCATGTGGCACATAACAAAAATTTTGTCTAAATCTTCAAAGTGCTTATTAAGTAGAGCAGTTCTTGTATTCTCTCCTTAGCTAGCCAAGTTGTCCTTGAATTTGGGTTTTCTACATCCTCAGAGGGTTATTTAAAATCTTCTGTCACATTTTAAAATATATTTTTGGAAGAGCTGCTAATTATATTTTAATAACAAGTTTGGGAGGGCATGGATTCTATTTTTTTCTTCTTTTTTTGGTACTAGAAATTGAACCCAGGGGCTCTTAACCATTGAGCCACATCCCCAGCCCTTTTCTGTATTTTATCTAGAGACAGGTTCTCACTGAGTTGCTTAGTGCCTTGCTGTTGCTGAGGCTGGCTTTGAACTTACGATCCTCCTACCTAAGCCTCCTGAGTGGCTGCTTACAGGCGTGGGGGATCATAGCTCCTTTAACATTTTATCCATCAACCCCATTCACACCTAACCCAAAGGAGTTTACAGACACATCAGGATCCAGTTCCAGCACTTACTGGCTATGTGACCTGGGTCTTGTAACTAGACCTTTCTGGCCTTTGGCTATTCTATAATGGGGCCAGTACCCTCTTTGAAATGTTGTGAAGTGCAACAAACATTAGAAAACTTTGTGACCTGAAAGTGTTCTATAAATATAGTGACAGAAACATATCGAGATCATTTTATTGTAAGAAGACTTGTGTAATGAGATAATGATTTGTAAGCAATTAAGTGGTATTATTATGTAAAGCAGTTGAAGGTGTCTTACCTAGTGGTCACTCTAGTCTTAACTATGGACTCTACTCTAGCATGGCCCTCCCTCTCATCTGTCATTCCTCTACCTGGTGGCTCCCCCACCTCCATCCCCGCGGTTCACTCCTTCACCTCCTCAGATCTTTGCTCGAATATCACCTTTGCAGCCAGAACTTGCTGACACACTTTTTCCCTTCTCCTCCTCCTCCTCCTCCTCCTCTTCCTTCTCCTTCTCCTGATTGAACCCAGGAGCACTTTACCAACAAAAGATGAGAGGGCCATGTTTCTATTGTTTATATAGCACTTTCTGGTCACAAAGTTGCTCCAAGGAAGTCAGTCTTTGATTGTCCTCCAGGAAGGGCAATCTGCTTCACTCAAAGTCTACAGATTTAAATGTTAATCGTTTTTTGTTGTTGTTTTTGTTGTCAATAGACCTTTATTTTATTTTTTTTTTATATGTGGTGCTGAGAATTGAACCCAGTGCCTCACACATGCTAGGCCAGCACTCTACCATTGAGCCACAACCCCAGCCCCTAAATGTTAATCTTATCCAAAAAACAAAACCAAACAAAAAACCAAACATACTCACAGAAGCATTCAGAATAACATTTGACCAAATATCTGGGCACTCTGTCTATCTTGGTCCATTTGAACTACTGTAACAAAATATCTGAGGCCTGACAACTTATAATGGATCGATATATGAGTTACAGTTCAGGAAGGGGTAAATTTTTTGTTTGTTTGTTTGTTTTATTGAGACAGGGTCTCTCTATGTTACTCAGGGCCATGCTGAATGCTGAAGCTGATGTTGAACATGTGATCCTCCTGCCTCACCCTCTTGAGTTGCTGGGATTTATAGGCATGAGCTACCAAAAAAATTGGTGGATACTTTGTCAACCCCAGGACTAGATCATTGCCTGCCACATTGTAAACTTTCAATACATTTTTACTGAATGAATAAAATTGTGAATAAATGAGCATAAGATACCTGATACAGTGCCTGGTACACAGCTGGTACTCAATGAATACATACTCCTTCCTATTTTGTACTTAATAAATGTAATGAGGTAGCTGCTGATACATTGTATGAAAGGTACACAGGAAGTGTTCTGGAAGTACTGAGGTGGCAGAATACCCTCTTGGAATGAGAGAGGACCTCCAGGGTGTCTGTGTTATTTCTGTTTCCAGAGAAACAGAACCAACAGTGTGTGTATGTGTGTGTGTGTGTGTGTGTGTGTGTGTGTGTGTGTGTGTGTGTAGAAAGAGATATTTTAAGTAGCTGGTGATGCATGTGATCTTGGAAACTGGCAAATCCAAAAATCTGCAGAGTGGGCCAGAGTCCTGGAGACCCAGGGAAGGATCAATGTTACAGTTCAAGTCCAAATTTCCTCTTGCTTCAGGAAGGTCAGTCTTTGTCTGTTCAGGCCTTCAACTGGTTAGATGTGGCCTGCTTCCATTAGGGAGGGCAATCTGCTTTACTCAAAGTCTACAGACTTAAATGTTAATCTTTTATTTGTTTAATTAGATATACATGACAGTAGAATGCATTTATGTACTTTGATATACATAGATGGGATATAATTTCTCATTTTTCTGAGTATACATGTTGTAGAATCACACTGGTCATGCAGTCACATATATACATAAAGAAACAATGTCTGTTTCTTTCTACTATCTTTCCTATCCTCACATGCCCTCCCCCTCCCCGCCCTCCACTTCCCTCTACCTAATCTAAGGTAACGCTATTCTTCTCTAGTGCCCCCCACCCTATTGTGAATTAACATCCGCATATTAGAGAAAACATTCGGCTTTCGTTTTGTGGGATGGGCTTATTTTGTTTAGCATCATATTCTCCAACTCCATCCATTTATTGGCAAATGCCATAATTTCACTCTTCTTTAAAGCTGAGTAATATTCCATTGAGTATTTATGCTACATTTTCTTTATTCATTCATGTATTGAGGGACACCTAGGTTGGTTCTATAGTTCAGCTATTGTGAATTGAGCTGCTATAAATATTGATGTGGCTGCATTACTGTGGTACACTGATTTTAAGTCCTTTGGGTATAGCTGGGTCAAATAGTGGTTCCATTCCCAGTTTTCTGAGGAATCTCCATACTGCTTTCCATAGTGGTTGCACCAATTTGCAGTCCCACCAGCAATGTATAAGTGTACCTTTTCCCCCACACCCTCACCAACATTTATTGTTTCCTATATTCTTGATGATTGCCATTCTGACAGGAGTGAAATGAAATCTTAGAGTAGTTTTGATCTGCATTTCTCTAATTACTAGAGATGTTGAACACTTTTTCATATATTTGTTTATCGATTGTATTTCTTCTTGTGTGAAGTGTCTGTTCAGTGGACCTTTATTTTATTTACTTATATGCAGTGCCTCACACATGCTAGGCAAATGCTCTACCACTGAGCCACAACTCCAGCCCCTAAATGTTAATCTTATCAAAAACAAAACAAGCCGGACACGGTGGCACACGCCTGTAATCCCAGCACTTTGGGAGGCTGAGGCAGGAGGATCGCGAGTTCAAAGCCAGCCTCAGCAATGGTGAGGCACTTAGCAACTCAGTGAGACCCTGTCTCTAAATAAAAATACAAAAAAGGGCTGGGGATGTGACCCAGTGGTCGAGTGCCCCTGAGTTCAATCCCCGGTACCACAAAAAAACAAAACAAAACAAAAACACCCTCACATAAACATTCAGAATAACATTTGACCAAATATCTGGGCACCCTTGTCTATCTTGGTCCATTTGAACTACTGTAACAAAATATCTGAGGCTTGGTAACTTGTAACAAATTGATGTATGAGTTATAGTTCAGGTGGCTGAAGTCCAACATCAAGGTACTAGAATTTGATGTCCCATGAGGGGTTCTCTCTGCTTCCAAGATGATCCCTTCTTGTCGCATTCTCTCATGGTGAAAGGAAACAAAAAGGGACAGACACTGTCCTCACACAGCAGAAGCTATGGAAGGGCATAAAAGGTCAGACAGCTCTCTGAAGCCTCTTTTTTTTTTTTTTTTTTGGTGCCAGGGATTGAACTCAGGGGCATTGACCACTGGGCCACATCCCCAGCCCTTTTTTTGTATTTTATTAGAGACAGGGTCTCACTGAGTTGCTAAGTGCCTCACCATTGCTGAGGCTGGCTTTGAACTGGCAATCCTCCTGCCTCAGCCTCCCAAAGTGCTGGGATTACAGGCATGTGCCACCGCGCCGGGCTTCTAAAGCCTCTTTTTTAAGGGCACTAATTCATTCATGAGGACAGAGCTCTCCCGACTTAATCACTTTCCAAAACGCTCCTGATTCTTTACCACTGAGGCTTAAAGTATGACATATAGATTTTGGAGGGAAACACACAGCAGTGATCAGGCCAGACTTGACACAGAAAGTGAACTAGCACAGGGTGTAAAGTTGCTCCCCAGAGAAGCAGACGCAGAGTCATGGCATCCAGGGAAAACTGTTCATTTGGCAGTGGATTCCAGGGAGCATTGGTAGGGGAGTGGGCAAGTGAGATAGGCAGGGAGGGACATGAAGGCAGGGGGTGCTGATGCATAGGTTGCTGTGTGGGGAACTGGGCCTCCATCTCACTGGGACCTCGGGAGACAGTGCAGAACCTGCCCCAGAATCAGCCTATTCCCGGGGCTTAGGAGGCCCAAGTACTTATCCTCAGGTTCCACTCACCATTGGTTGAGAGCGGCTCCCTGGGGGATGACTCTCCAGTGTTTCCACTCTGCCGCGTGCTTGGGCTGAGAGTGGCAGCTGCTTGGGCCTCTGCCGGGTGCATGAGGGCAGAGGGCTATGTGCAGGAGAGGGAGGTGATACTTGAGCCCACCTTGCAGGATAAATAAACTACCATCTTGTTAAAGAGACTGCTTTTCAGGTCTTTGAGGCTCAAGATAAGCCTAATCCTAATGGGGACGCAGCCTAATAGCTATTACAGCACAGAAGTGAAGGGCATTTTCTTTCCCTCTGTTCCTGTTGGGAATTAAAAAAAAAAAAAAAAAAAATCTTATGGGAAGGACTTAGATTGGCTGAAATTGAGTCACATGTCTGCTTTTGTGATCAAGGGACAGGCTATTATGACTGGCAATCTTCATCACCACTCACAGTGAGGGGAGGAGCAATTAGAAGCCCACCCAAATAGGGGGTGCAGTGTTCCCAGCAGGGAGGGGTGCTGGGCAGTTGGGACCATAGAGCTCCATCCACCACAGTAGGAATTCTTGCGCCTGTTTTTGTTTTGTTTTTTGGTGGGTAACAAAACTCAAAGAGGAACTGCAGTTTAATGAAACAATTTACATGCCCAAAGAGAACAAGCCCCACCACAGAGCTGTTGACTGGCTCGAAAACATATGTGGCCGGGCATGGTGGCGCATGCCTGTAATTCCAGCACTTGGGAGGCTGAGGCAGGAGGATCGCGAGTTCAAAGCCAGCCTCAGCAATGGCGAGGCACTTAGCAACTCAGTGAGACCCTGTCTCTAATAAAATACAAAAAAGGGCTGGGGATGTGGCTCAGTGGTAGAGTGCCCCTGAATTCAATCCCCAGTACCAAAAAAAAAAAAAAAAAAGAAAAAGAAAAAAAAAAAAGAAAAAAGAAAACATATGTGATAGAAGAGAAAGTAATCTAAAGCCCCAAAAGTTAAAAAGCCATTCGTTAGTGCTCTTCAGTTTGCCTGCCATTCCATGCAGAGTGAAGGGACCTCAGGAAAGCTAATTAAACCTCTCTGAGCCTCAGTTTCCTCATCTATAAAAAAAATAGGGATGATATCAATGCACAGCTCATGGGCTCACGAGCATCACAGGGGGTGAGGCACGGAGAGCGCATGCTCACTGCCTGGCCACAGCATGTTTTCAGTAAATTGTTTTGATGGTGATGACAGCAATGATTTTCTATGACCTCCCCAGGGGGACTGTCCCTGCTTAGTTGAATTGTCCTTCTGTGGCCAGCTGGATTTTCCCATAGTTCTACAGAAGTCTACTTGCTACTCTCTCATCAAGATCACCTCCCTTTCCTCACCCCTTCATAGTTTAGATCTAGAATGCCCCCCAAAGGCTCAGGTGTGGAAGGTGTGGAAGTGCACCAATGTCCAGAGGTAGGGCTCTTGGGAAGTGGTTGGATTATGAGGGCTCTGACCCCACCAGGGGATTAACCCACTGAGGGATTCATAACTGAATGGACTATTGGGAGAAGACTAGAGGTGGGGCCTAGTTGAAGGGGAGGAGTCCTTGGGGCATGCCCTCTGTGACTGTGTCCTGTCTATGGCCCTTTCTTGTCTCTCTCTGCTTTCTTACTACCATGAGATGAGCAACTTCCCTTCACCATGCCTTTCCACGGTGATGTTCTGTCACACCTCAGGCCTAAAGCAATGGAGTTGGCCAAACATGAATTAAACCTCTGAAACAGTGAGCCCAAATCCATCTTTCCTCCTATAAGGTGTTTTTCACAGGTATTTTGTCATAGCAATGAAAAGCTAATGAACCCAATTTCTCATCTAACAAGCAGAGAAATTGTGTTCCAACCAAACCTGGGATGGCAGGTGCTCTCGCTAGGTGGAACAGAGTGAGCAGAGGCAAAGAAGTGTTTACCAGGGGCAAGTGTAGGGCCAGGTGTGAGGCCTGGAACCGCTGGGTGTGGGGAGGAGTTGGGGGAAGAGGAGGAGGATCCACTTGTTTCTAGCCCCACCAGCAAGCCCAACAGTGACTTTGGCCCATGGAGCAGAGGAGGGTTTCTTGCTGGAAGCATGCCCACAGTGCAGGAGATCTGTTTCCATCTGCTCATTTTACTGCTGAGTTGTAAAGTGCTAAATGTCATTATCCTCCCCTTCCTTAAACAAGAAAAAAGTTAACAGCCTGAGAAAAAGAGATATTTCACTTCATTTGGCATCTAGCCACCATCATCCACACGGGATGCTCCCTCGGGGTCTGACTGGAGACTGGGAGAAGACCTGCTCTGCTCTGGTTTCAGCAGCAAGCACCCGCTCTGCATAGTCGAGGCTGGGGCTGGCACTGGAGGCCAGGCCAGAGCTCATCCAGCTGCTGGCAGAGTGGCTAGTCACCCTCTGAACAACTCCAACACCATACCAGGTGCCATGACAGAAAGCGAGAATCAGGGTCAAGAACAGGGTTCAAGATCACTTTGCTTATTAGGGTCTGTTCTGCATGGCCCCAGAAGATAAACTTGAGGAAAGAAATTGCAGAGAAGATGACTTCAACTCAATAGAGGGATGAACTCAGAAGATTTAGACCTGCTGGAAAATGAACTGATTCCTCTACGAGGTCCAGAGCTGCTTCTCTCCCAAAGGCATGCAATTGTGTAGACCCTCTTCCAGAACACTCACTGTGGGGAGGAGTCTTGCAGTAGATGGGAGGCTGAGACGGGTGATGACTAAGGTTTTTTTTCAGTTCTGAGACTCTAGAAACCTGTAACTGGGGGATCTCAGCCATGTTCACCATCTGTAACATGCCTCACTCCTGCTGGCTGAACCCCAGTGCCTGGCTGCCTGAGGTCGCTGCCGGACCCCGAGGAAGGTCCGTTCTCATTACTCTGATTATGGGCCACTAAGGCTTTCACTCTGCAGTGAGAAGGTCCTGCCACTTCAGTTGCATGACAGCTGTCCTCCCAGCCCTGCAGTGGGCAGAGGTGACCCTTGGGCTTAAAGTTGTAAGCTGCCTCCCCCAACAGCTGAGACCACAGTTGGAGAGGACTGTTAGGCCTGGCCTGGGCAGTGACTTGCTGAAAAGGGGTAGTCAAGAACCAGGTCCTAGCCGGGTGCAGTGGTGCTTGTCTGTAATCCCAGCACTTGGGAGGCTGAGGCAGGAGGATCGCAAGTTCAAAGCCAGCCTCAGCAAAGCAAGGCACTTAGCAACTCAGTGAGACCCTGTCTCTAAATAAAATACAAAAAAAGGGGTCGGGGCTGGGGATGTGGCCCAGTGGTTGAGTGCCCCTGAGTTCAAATCCCGGTATCAAAAAAAAGAAGCGTGGTGGCACACACCTATAATCCCAGCACTTGGGAGGCTGAAGCAGGAGGATTGCAAATTCAAAGCCAGCCTCAGCAATGGTGAGGCACTTAGCAACTCAGTGAGACCCTGTCTCTAAATAAAATACAAAAAAAGAGCTGGGAATGTGACCCAGTGGTCAAGTGCCCCCGAGTTCAATCCCCAGTACCACAGAAAAAAAAAAAAAAAAAAAAAAAAAAAGAAGAAGAAGAAGAAGAACCAGGTCTCGGCCCCAGGGACAGTCACATTCTCCTCCCACACCCTGCTGGACTTTGGAAAGGCTATTAGCTGAGGCTGGCTGGAATGGAGGGACAATGTTTTGCCATGTAAAACCATCGATAGCTTCCCATAGGTCTTCCAAAGTTCCCACTATGACCCATAAGGCCCCAGTTCCTTGTGGTCCAGGCTGTGAACTCCCTAAAGGCAAGGACAAGCTCTGTTTTGTTCCCTACTATAGTCCCAGAGTTTGGCATTGGCCAGTGCTTGGTTAATATTTGTTTAGTAAATGAATGGAAGTACTGTCATCCTCCTGGGTCTGACAGAATCAAACTTGGCAAGGAGGACAGAAAGTAGTGGACCACGAGTCTGGGGGCAGTTTTGAAGTTGACCTTAGAAAAGTCTGTGCCCACTGGGCCTCAGTTTCTCAATCACAGAACTAGGGAATTGGTGTGAGGTTGGATAGGAGGTAGGAAGAAAAGTCATTTTCTGTCTCATCTTAAGATGAGAACTTGGGTTGGGGTTGTGGCTCAGCGGTAGAGTGCTCCCCTAGCACGTGCGCAGCCCTGGGTTCGATCCTCAGCACCATGTAAAAATAAATAAATACAATAAAGGTATTGTGTCCAACTACAAAAAAAAAAAAAAAAAATGAGAACTTAAGGGATCTTAGGCTGCAGACCTGTCCCCAACCTGAGTCCTATGGACCTGGCAATAAAGACACCTGTTTGGAATTGAGGTGCCTGCTCATTGCTGTGGGTTTACTCGGTTCAAAAACAAAAACTAAGACTTTCTTGTATATAAAGCTCAGTGCAGGGCCATGGGGCAAATCACGGGTGGAAAGACCCAATTGAGTGGGAGCATCAGACATGCAGGCAGAATTGTGAACACTTCAAGTCCTGGCTCTTCACACACTTACCTGTGGCCTTGTCTGTGTCTCGGGTTCCTCATCTGTAAAATGCCTACCCTTCAGGACGATCGAGAGAATTCAGTGAGGTTACACACAAGAAGTGCCTAGCACATACTCGGCAGTCTGGGGAATATGATTTCTTGCCTCTTTTTGGCTTTTGATTAATATGCAGATGTCCCTGAGAGAAACTGGAATGGGTGTTTGTTAACCATTTAAATGATCAGTGTGAATGAGATTATCAGAAAGAAATTTTATTCAAAAGGTTATGACAGCCGGGTGCGGTGATGCACACCTGTAATCCCAGCGGCTCTGGAGGCTGAGACAGGAGGATCCTGAGTTCAAAGCCAGCCTCAGCAATGGCAAGCCACTAAGCAACTCAGTGTATTTTACTAAATAAAATACAAAATAGGGCTGGGGATGTGGCCCAGTGTTCAAGTGCCCCTGAGTTCAATCCCAGTACCAAAAAAAAAAAAAAAAAAAAAAAAAAAAAAAAGGTTATGACAGGAGGCAGGGGCAATGGAGGGAGAAATGCATGACCTTGGGGACAAGAAATGCAAGGAAGGAAATACTGTAGGTGGCGGCTCCAACTTCAGCAACTTTTAAATCTTGCCAGTAGGGAAGTGGAAGGAGATGCATCTCCATCTTAGGGAAGGTCATAGTCATGGTCTTGGTGGAGAAGGGATGGGGGTGGGCAGGGTAGAGGGAGAAAAGGACAGGTCCACATGTACTGATGAGTCACCTCCTGGCCTCTGCTGCAATGGAGATGAGAGGAGAAGGAGGGGGGTGGAGAATGCCACCATCCCAAGTGGTAAGCCATGATGAGCCTGAGGTGGAATTCAGGGCCTCAAGGTGGCCTCCTTGTCTGATTTCTAGGTATCTGGAAAGCATCAGTGGCATTAAAAGCATTGAATATCAGAGTGCACCATGGGAAAAGTGACATCCAAACCTTTAACACATAAACACTTAATGTTTTAGCATTGATCAGTTTACTATTATTTTTCCAAACCTTAAAAATGCTGAAAATAAGTTTGAGGTTCAGGGCAAGGAGCATAGGAAGTGGGACTTTGGTCAAATGCTTCCCTTCTGTGACTCTCAGTTTCCCATCTACACAGTGAAGGGGTCCGATGGTGTTGTACTTCAGAGTGGCTCCACTCTACCACTCTCACCCTCTAGTTCCATGGTTTTGAAAAGCAATATAGAGATGCAGTGCAAGGGTGCCCTGTCCCCGGTGGAGCCTGAGGACCATGAACATGAATGATGCAGGGAGGATAGCTCTTCAAAGAAAGGAAAAGATGTAAAAGAAATCATAAACCATGTGGGGTTTCGTTCTTGCAAATATGTACAACCAGGATTCCTGGGTCTGGCAAAAACTTACTCTGGGATTTTGGGTTAAAGTAGCTCTTGTATGTGAGGCCACAGAATCTAGCTCAGCCCTTGTACCATTTGGTGGCTATCACAGTCTACTAAATCTTTGACAAAATTCCACATCTAAGATTCTGTGACTATGATTCCAAAACATAAAAGTCCAAGTTCTCCCTCATTCTCTCATAGAAGGTTCAAGATTGGGGGTAGATGGCATTTCCTAATGGGTGGGGCCCCTAGATTTCCTCCAGAATAGAGAAGTCAAATAAAGGTTCTGTTTACAAGTTCTATTTCAAGGAATTCCGGAGGACTTTGAGACCAAGCAGACCAAGAATGACACCTGCTGGAAAACTGGTAGAGAGGTGGAATAAGGGCTGAGCACCCAGGTTCAAGTTAAGGCGCTGCCCTAGCCCACTCAATGTGCAACCTTGCCCTTGATTCCACTCTGAACTTTTTCCGGCTGCAAGATCCGAGTCTGCAGTCAACGTAAGTTTTTTTTTTTTTTTGTTTGTTTGTTTGTTTTTTGAGACAGCGTCTCGCTCAGTTTGCCCAGCCTGAGCTTGAAATCGCAGTCCTCCTGCCTCAGCAGTTGGGATCACAGGTGTGCACTCCCACACCCGCTAATACTTATCCTATTATAGAGAATGGCTCTTCAGAGTCCAGAAACTGGCAGTCAGGCCTTAGTGGGCAGCTCGAACTGCCTTAGTCTCAATGTCCACATCTCAGTTTCGGAAAAGTTATCTGATTGGCTCCCGCAAGCGGCCTGCTGCTGACAGGGGGCCTCAACTTGACAGCCTCAGAGCCCCGGCGGGGCGGGGCCTCTGCGGAGCGGGGCCTCTGCGGGGCGGGGCCTCTGCGGGGCGGGGCCGGAGGTCTTGCGCTGGGGACCCGCGCCTCAGAAGGAGAGCGCCCGGCGCCTGCGCGCCTCTCCACCGCTCTCACCCTCTAGTTCCATGGTTTCGAAAAGCATCCGCACTAGTGCTGGCCGTCCCTGGGCGACCAAGGCCCCGGCCACCCCCAGCACCTCGTCCGTGTGGCCGCGCCACACGCGTTGCAGCTCCTGGCGCAGGCACGCCTCGGGGTACTTGCCCTGGGCGCGGCGCAGCCAGGCGTCCACCTCGCGCCCCAACTCGCCGTCGCTCAGCTGCGCCTGGCTCCACTGCGCCAGCAGCGCCTCGAGCAGGCAGCCGAAGCCCTCGGTGTGGCTGGAGCCCATGTCGTCCAGCTCCACGGCGCGCTTGAAGCAGGCCGCCGCGTTGGCCTCCTCGCCCTTGATGCGAAGGCACTTGCCTCGTAGCAGCTGCAGCTCGGGCAGCGTGGCGCCCAGCTCGAACTCGCCGGCCTTGGCCAGGAAGACCAGCGCCTGGTTGAGCGCCGCCTCGTCCACCGCCAGCAGCTCCTGCACGGCGTCCACCCCCATGTAGTAGTAGACCTGGGGTGGGAGCGGCCGCTGAGCCTTCCTTCCGATAATACCGCCCTCACCGCAATACCACCCTCAGGCTTGTTATAAAAGAAAACTTCATTCATTCGTTCCACCCTCCCTCCTTTGGCAGTTCTTGAAACTTTGTAGCTGCCCCCCCCCCCCCCCCCCCCCCCCTCCCCCCCCGGAAAAGGAGAGGCAGTACCGTGACTCCAGTTCCAGCCCTCCCACTCTTGGCCATGTGATCTAGAGCAAGTCAATTTCTAGAGTCAGATTTCCTCATATGTAAAACTACGATCTTATCACCTATTGGTAACTATTCCCTGAGCACAGTAGTCACTTTTGGGTAAAGAATATTTACTGAGTGCTTAGAGAGCCAGGCCCTCTTCTAGTACACACATATCTCATTCCATCTTCCCCGTGGCCAGAGGAGTGGGTAGGGGGATGCTCCTTATTTCTTTCCACGTCCTCAGTACTTAGGCCTAGCCTGGCAGGGAGTCACTAGGTTATTTGTGATCCTTTGGGTAACCAAGCCAAGAGGCTGCCTTACCTGGCCAATATCCAGGTAGGTCCTGAGGCCTGGGCACACCTTGACTACTTCCTCAAGGTCAGCCTTGGCGCAGGCCAGGTGTTTCCTGTCGGGCATACCCCCAAGCCCCATCTTGGCCCGGGACAGGTCGTGCAGGTAGGCTCTGATGTGGATCTGCAGGCAGAGGATTAGCTCAGGGAAGGTGCTCAAGTAAGGACCTCCCTTCTTTCTGTCCTACAAGAAGACCATCCCTTTATTGGTAGCAAACAGGGATGTTCTGTGGTGTAGCAGAAAGTTCCTGAGGCTAGGACCCAGGAATCCTAGGACCTGGTCCTGTGGCAACTTGGGCTAGCTGCTCCTCTTTCTGGGCCTGTTTCCCCATCTGTACAATGAGCGGGTTGGGTGAAGTAAGAGCTCCTCATTCATTCACTCATTCATTCAACAAACATGTAACCAGTGCCACCCCCTCAATATTAATCATGTAGCCTAGAGGACTTCACACAATCTTTATGAGCCCTATTTTCTATCTCTGAAAAGTTAGTACACTGATACCTCCCTTGGGAATTTCCCTGATGACTGAGAGAACATATTTTAGCTAGGCCCTAGCACATGCTCAGTTCCTGTGTTCATTTCTTCAACAGATATTCATCACAAACCTAATATAAGCCAGGCACTGTTCCAGGCCCTGAGGATACAGTGCAGAGCAAAATGTCAAAAGTCCTGCCTTCATGGAGCTCATATATTACTCAGGGAGGAAGACAATCAACATAATAAATAAGTAAATATCATGTTAGGGAGTGATTGGTGTTAAGAAAAAGCAAACCTGAAAAGGACAGAAAGTATTGGCAGGGAGTTGACATTTTTCAATAAGGTCACTAGAAACTGCCTTTTTGTCAGGCCTGCAGGTAGTAAGGGAGGAAGTCAGTCACATATCTGGGAGAAGAGCATTCTAGATGAAGGCTCAGGCCAGTGGGGCTGGAAAAGAATGAGAGACAAGAGCAGAGGGAAGGGTGAGGCCATCATGGCCAGGTCTGAGTTTATGGGCCACCGTGTGGTCCAAGGGTTCTACATAGATCATGTGAGTCCCTTCCCTCCTGCTCCTTCCTCCTCTGTACATCTGAGTAGTAAGAGTGACCTTTGGAGCTAGGGAAGCAAAGGGAGGGAGTGAGGAGAGTAAGGCTGGGGTTCTGGCTATTTGAATGCAGATCCCTGGGGATGTCACTGTGCCTTGGTGGCCTCGTTTGTAGACAGACATAGGTCTGGTCTTTCTCAAAGGATTCTTATAAGGATTAACTCAGACTACAATCATGAAAGTGCTTGGTGAAATGCAGAAGAGTTTTATGGAAATGTTTTATGGTGTATTATGATTAATATTCTTATTATTCATAATATTAACTACAGTGAAGGAATTTCCTGACCCTAGTCCCTGCTGGCACTAGGGGCAGGAAATTAAGCCACTGAGACCAAGATCAGGAGCAGATTTGCCACTAGGTCATGTGAAAGGTAATGGAAAAAACAAGAGAAGGGGGTTGCTTATTAGCTTGGCGCGTAGTAAACTTGGAGCTCCAGGGCTATCCCCAGGCAAATGGCCTCTGTGAGGCTCCAGAGGGCAGATGTGGGCCCAGTGGGAAAGATGGGAGGAGGCAGCTCTCACCTAAATGTGTAACTTGCAGCCCTGAAAAACTACACAGGGGACTGTCGCGAGAGACAGTGGATCAGCTAAAAATATATCTAATCATAGCCATCAGTCACCTCTGAGCTCTTACCACTTGCTTGATGCTGAGTTTTACATAGAATCTAATTCACTTCTCAGAACCACTCTGTGAGGCAGGTACTACCATCTCTGGTCAGATAAAGAAACCAAGGCTTAGGAATTGGGCCACAGTATTTTGTCAGAGGTCCCATGGCATGTCAGTGGTGATGTGGGATTTGAATCAAGGCTGTCTGTGTTCAGGACCAAAGCTCTGAGCCACCACAAGAATCTACTTCTACTTACATTGGAATTTCCCACTTTCCAAAAGAACCTCCCATGCCCAGGTGCTGTGCTTCAGCCTCTGACAGCTTTCTAAGATGGGTGTTATTAGCTTATCTTACAAATTTATGAACTGAGATTTGAAGGGGTAGGTGGCTTGCCACAGGTTCCACAATCATAGGTGGAGAGACCAGATTTCAACAGTCTAACTCCACGGGAGTCTGGAGGCTCCCTGACCAGGTGCTGCAGAAGGGATCCCTGCAGTAGGAAGGGGCTTCTCTATTCTTGACCTCAACAACCTTACTGACCACAACTGTGTGCCTTGATGACCCCTAAGTTGCCCTCCACTGTGAAGGCTTCAGGTCCTTTGGGCTTTGGCAATAGGGTCATAGTCCCTGGTCCTTGGTCCCTGAGTCCCAGTGGGAGGGGCTGCAGGGTGACCCACCTTGGCCCTTGTGCAGTATGCCTGCCAGTTGAGCTCTGGATCTCGTAGGACATCCAGGGCCATGTTACATGTTCCAATGGCCATGTCCTGCTTCCCTAGGAAGTGGAAGATTTTGGCCAGGTGATTCAGGATAGGAGGTTGGTCCTTGGCGATCTCGATGGCCTAGGTAAGAGAGGAGGGTAGGAACAAACCATGTGTCTGCTTGTCTGCCAGCCTGGCTAAGTGGTGCATAAACCATAGGGACCGCACCTCTGCACAGAGTCCTGTCACCACATGCACTAACTCCTTGTATCTACCCACACCTACCTGCCATATGTTCAATCCTATCATGGAACCCAACACTTTGGGGTATACCCACTGACACTCGGCTCCCAGAACCCAGCTCTTTGCCCTGTTCTCTGGTCAGAGCCAACAAACCCTTCCAGACCCCAGGTAAGCCCTCCTTCTGCCATGTGTGCTCCACCACATTCCCAGGGCAGGTGAGAGGAGGGGCCGGAGTCCGCCTCTACCCTCCCCACATTTACGTCGTCGTTGTTTCTAGCTGGGCCTCAGCACTTCGCCCTAAGCTGGTATTGACTGCTGCTTGATCTAAGTGGCTTGCCTTGGGCCACACAGCCTGTGGGCAGACTGGCAAGGAAACCCCAGCTAGAGATCTTCTTTCCACTGTGCCATTGTGGCTGGGGAGGGAGGGAACCTGGCAGAGGGAACGAGGTGAGCACTGGCCTCAGGGGAGAAGTCCGGGGGTCTACGTCAAGGTGGGAGAAATGAGCTTGGGCCAGCTTGAATGTGGGGAGGGTCTCCGTGTTAGGCAGAGGAAAAGGGCCACAGAGGAGCCCTTTTTGTTTTGAACTAGGGGAAGGGTGGAGAGGGGTGTGGAGTGAGCGCCTTCTAGTGGGCCGCACGGTGGGGATGACGCCCAGAGAAGCCCTGGTCCTGGAGGAGAGGCCCCTCCCCGTTTGTAGAGGGGGTGCAGTTTGGGGACATACCTTGCCGAAGCAGTCCAGGGGGTCAGTCCCCGAGTACCCGCAGTCGTGGACGCCCATGGGGGTGGTGGAGAAGGTGTCCTTCCTCTCCAGCAGCATCCCAAGGTAGCACCAGGCCAGCGCTGGGGTGAAGGGTGGGAGAGGGTCTCTAGGAAGCAGCGGTAGGGGAGGAGGGGAAGGGGAGCCAGAGGCGGGCGGGGACAGCTCCATCAGGTCACCCAGTGATGACAAAGGAAGGGACGGGTGGTAGAGAGAAACAAAGGCGGAATGAGGGGACCTGGGAGGGAGTGAATGAACAGGTTTTGGTGCTCATTCTGAGTCTAATGTGTCACCTAGGGGACCTCATTTCAGGGTCGTAGCTCTCTTCTGACTTTTCAGGGTGGGTGCAGCTTCTGTTCTGGCTTCTGGCCCTAGAGAAAATGGCTCCCTCCCCCGACCCCACCGTCCAGCAGAGCCTTGTCTTCCCACCACAGAGTGACGGTGGTAGGCTGGAGCAGGACAAGGTCTCACTCCAGGTCCTGAGACTGACTGGGAACTTTGGGAGTGTGCCACTGTAGTGACTTGTAATTGGGTGTCCCCTGTGCCAGGTGCGAGGGCTGCTGAGGTAAAGAAATGAGCCTGTGACACAAGCACCGAGGGAGAAAGAAACAGAAAAGGGACACAGTGTGGAGGTGGGGACAGTGCCAGAGGCCGGCAGTGCTAGTGATGGGTGCAGGGACAGTGGGGCAGAGGCTGCCACTCCGCCCACCCCCCGGGGTCCCTACCTCGGTGGCGGGGGTCCGAGGACTTGAGGACGTGCCGCAGCAGGGCCAGCGTGCGGTTGAAGGCGGGCAGCCTCTTCTGCTCCTCGCTGCCCTGCTCCAGGAAGATGCCATCTAGCCTGTGGCCGAGAAGGGGCTGTGGCTGGTCGGTGCCCCCTCCTAGCCCCCCCAGCAGCCCTCCCAGGAAGCCCTTGCCTGGAATGGGCTCTGCCACCTCTGCCCCCACCCCTGCCTGGTTCCAGGCCCAGCCTACCAGGCCACACCTCCCTGCATCCTGCACCCCCCTCACCCCGGCCTGACCTGATGAGGAAGGTTGCCATGGTGAAGTACCAGCCCCTTTTCTCCTCCATCGGGATCTGGGAAAGCA
This sequence comes from Tamias sibiricus, assembly GCA_025594165.1. Lineage (NCBI taxonomy): Eukaryota > Metazoa > Chordata > Mammalia > Rodentia > Sciuridae > Tamias > Tamias sibiricus. The sequence continues at coordinate 48,057,908 of CM046658.1, forward strand.
GAGAATGCCCGTGCTGCTGTTATTGAGGTTCTCAGGCCGTTGTTCACATTGAACCCCAAGAGGCAGCAGGCACAGCAGGAGGGCCCTTAGCCTAACACACCCTTGATTATAACCTTGGCTCTGCCAGTGTCTGGCTGGGTGTCCTTGGACAAGTTGCTTCACCTCCCTGATCACATAGGATTTGACAAGATAAGCTGTGTGACCCCTAGTGAGGTGCCCGTCACAGAGCAGGTGTGGAATCCCTTTCTTCCCCGGCCCTGGTTCCCCCGCCAGGCTCTGGCTGCCCACTTGGGGCTCATGCCCCTCTGCTCTCGTTCCTTCTCCCCTAGGGTGCTTTCCCACAGCCCCCACTCTCCTGAGAAAGCCCCTCGGGCACGTAAGTGAGTCCGGCTCAGCCCAAGCCCAGAACACCCCTGAACTGTTTCCCATTATTATTCTTGCCAACCTTGCTGTGTATTTAGACCAACTTGGGCACCAGATAAAATATTTATGCTGTTATTTATGGGAGTAGCTGCTCCTGCCTTGAGAAGGAATTTTAATGAAAACCAATAAAACCCCCAGTGCATGTCGGCAGCTCTGCCTCAGGCTCCAGCCCCTCCTTCCACATTCATCACCCACAGTTGATCTTCTGGACTCCCTGCCCCCACTGTGGCCTCCTCAGCTCAAGACCCCCATCATCCATCCACTCTGCCCCAGCAGCATTCCCAACACCTCCAGCACGAAGTGCTGGGGGGGCGCGGTGCTCTGGGGATGTGACAGTGAACAGCAGCTGCACCCTGACTTGAACAGGCTCCCAAGCTGGCTCGGGAAACAGATGCAGGTACCAATAACAGTATTCGACTTAGTGTCTGCTGTGGGCCAGGATCTCGATGCCCATCCCCTCAAACCCACAATCCAGGACGGAGGTGTTAGCCCCATTTTATGGATGAACATATTGAGGCCTGGAGAGGTAAGGTGACTTGCCCAAGGTCACAGAATTTGAGAGCATCAGAGCTGGGAATCAGATGCTGTTTGGCTCCAAAGCCCATGCTGCCTTTGCCACATGGATTGCCCAAAACTGTAGCAGGAAGTAAAGTCTGATCAAGGCCGTGAGAGCAATACAGACCGATGCAGCAGGATGGACAAAGACTCCCAGTTAGAGGCTGCGGATTTAAGGTGGGCAGCGGCACTTCAGAGGGATCCCTCATGTGGGATGGGGACCAGGGCACCCACGTGGAGGGCCTGGCGTGAACAGAGACAGGGGGATGTGTGGAAACAGACAACCTGGAGCTGTACGTGTGAGGGGGTCGGGGGGTAGTCAGCAGTGGCAAGGAGACCTGGGACGAACCAGGCGCGGGGAGATGGAGAGAGGAGACCTCACGTGTCAGATTCACTAGAGTGGTGCTGCCCGTCAGGCCGGGGTTGAGAGCCCTGGCCCCAGCCAGAGCATGCAGAGGATGTCTCAGCCTACACCTCCCTGCTGTCTGTTCTGTGTGGCCCTAGGCTGGGCAGTGAGGACAGGAGAGGGAAGAAGAGCCCCGTCTCGAGGGGCCCTTGGTCTGTCAGAGATGTCAGACCCAAAGATACAGTTAGAATAGAAGGGACACAGGGCCATGGGAGCCCAGAGGAGGTATCTACCCAATCCAGGAGTTCTCGGGGGCTTCCCAGAGGAGGCAGCCTCGAGCAGGAATCACCCAGGTGGATACCACAAGGAAAGGCATTCCAGGAGGCCACCATGTGCCCAAACTCAGAGGTAAGCGAGTGTGAATGTCAGGATCTGCGGGCAGCCCTGAGGAGAGACCCTGGTGGTGAGGGGCAGGGGAAGAACCAGCAGGAGCATATCAGGAGGGATTCCCACGCCGGGAGCTCATCTGCAGGGCAGTGGGGAGTCATAGATGGAGTTCGAGCTGAGGAGTGCCAAGATCCCATGTGGTTTTATATTCACATCACCCTGAAGGGTCATCCTACCACATAGATGGGAATATGTGCATTGGGGTTTTAGCTGAGAATAGTGCTCTCTGGAGGGGAGAGGTACAGGCCCTGAGGGTCAAGGGCATCCTTCAGAAGTGGGGAACATTTCCTAGAGCAAGAGGAGTGGGTAAGATGCTGGCTCACCTTGTCAGCTTTCCTTACAGGGGATCTGGGAAGGAAGAAGGGGCTTGGATTTATGGAGCACCCTCTGTGGGTCACACTGACCAAAGACCTGGACATAATATCAAGGCCTGACCATGGTTAGTGCTGAAGGTAGTGGGGCCTTGGTTACCTGGCCACGTGTTGGTGTGATCTCAGGACTCTGGCCACAGCCTGCTTTGTGGCTGGCTGAATAGTCATAGTGGGAAAGAGAACCTGACCCGTCTCTGTGCTCCCTGCAAAGGGTGAGATGAAGTGGGAATAGGTGGAGTGGACCTGGGCTTCTGATATAAAGAGCAGAGACCTGGGTGTCCTACAGGCCTGGCCTGAGGTAGTGGCCCTGGGGGATGAGTTGCCCCTGAAGGCTGTGCCCTCATCTGCAAAGTAGGGTGACACTGTGGGCTTCTGGGAAGTTCCAAGGATAGTGCCAGGACCAGAAGAAATGTTTGTTCCCTTTCTCCTGGTCTGGGTTGGAGCCAAGCGGAGTTAGTTTCTCTAGGGGCCTGCTTTTGTCCACTGAGACCTGTTTTGGTGCCCTATGGGGCAATGAGGTCCCAGGCTCCAGAGTCTAGAGACACCCTGCCTCATCCTGTTCTCCATATCTCATGTCTCCCAGGCTCCACTGGGGTCCCAGGCATCTTTCCCAGGGTCTAAGAGTGCTATGTTGTCCCCAGGGCTCTTCCTGGTTCATAGTCACTCTCGTTTGGTATTCAAGCCAAAATAAATTAAATTCTGTGCCCAAGCCACACAGTTTATGCATGATAGAACTAGGACTTAAACCAATGCCTCCCATAGTCCTAGCCCCAAGTGTTGTCCACAACACTCAGTTGTCTTATCAATCTCATTATGTATTTGAGAACACTGATACTAGAGAGGTGAAATGACTTACCCAAGGTCCCACACTTGTTAGCATCAGAACTTAGAACCAACCCAGTGTTTCCCCCATCATTCTGGTCACTGTTCAAACTCCTCCAATAGTTCAGCCTCCTATGGTTTTCTCTAAACAAGCAATATCACCACCTGGTGGCTTATGCTTGAATTGCAGGGGTAGAGCCCAGAAATTAACTCCTTCCCAACTCCCAAGAATCTTTTTGAAAATTTGATTTTCGAAAAAGTATCTAGCCGAGTGACATCTGTGTGACAAATCCCAAACACAGTCCCTCAACAGATCCCACTTGAGAGTGCTGTTTGCAGGAGGGCTTGTGGAGTTACAGATGAGGTCAGTGGATCTGGAATGAAGTTAATGGGGTAAATAGATCTAGTAGGAGGCCTTGATGTGCTGGGGCTTTCATCTTTGACCCCTGTGATGATGCAGCAGTGGAGGTTGTTTTCTCTGCCGTGCAACTCTGGCTTGTAAATGGGCTGTCTCTTTAAAAATCCTTCTGGTTGTTGTGGAAGCCAGCAGCTGCAGCGGTTACCCGGGCAACCTGGCAAGCCACAGTGCGTTAAATTAAATTAAGCAGGCCTCTGGCTGCCCCTCCCTCCTGCAGAAGGGAGGGGCTGTTCACCTCTCCTGGAGAATAAAGTTGCCTGCAAGGAATGCTGCTACAGGGTTTATGACTCCCAGAGGCCAGGGGTTGGAGGCAGAATGAGAGGAGGCTCAGAGGCCTGCTGCTGGGAAAGGGGTATTTCCCCAGGATTTGCCTGGTGTGGGCTCTGGGAGGACACCTCCCTATCTGCTTAGTCCCTGAGCTAGGGATTCTGTGTGTGTGTGTTGGGGAGAGCCAGCCAGCATAGGAGTCCAGGCTTCAGCTGGAGGGGTCTCCAAGAAGGCGGCTATCCCATGGCAAATTTGTGGTAGGGGACTGGTGAGGCCCATGCTGCCCCTAGAGTGAAATCTGCAACCCTGGTACTGACTGAAGGTGAGAGTAAGGGGCAGACCCCAGTGAGGGGTTCCCAGGTCATTTCCCAGGTCCCCTGAGGACCTTGTCATTATTTTCCTTATTTCAGAGGTGGGGAAACCAAGACCAGAAGAAGCAGAGGCCTGACTACTTGACCTGATATTTTAGGCTAGTTCTCTCTGAGTTCAAGTTCATGTTCTTCCCGCAACATCTAGCTTGCAGAGAGCTAGTGTTTGTAGAGTGTCTACTATTTACAAAGTGCTTTCGCATGATTCCATTTGATTCTCAGAATGTCCTGTGTGGAATGTTTAGTGCAGATGGGAAAATGGAGGCAAGATGGTGTCCTCCAAGCTGCATGGCCACGGTAACCATGGACTGAAACCTGGGGAGGATCCTCTTTCTGCTATACAAATAATAAGAGCAAATTTTATGGAGCGCTTACACTGCACTAGACACATCATTATGTATATATTAACCCATTTGACTCCCTCAAGTGTTACCTATGAGGCAGGGACTATTATTATGCTAATTTTACAGATGAAGCAGCTGAGGCCCATAGTAGTCAGGTGAGAGTGAGAGTGAGAGCTGGAAGCTAGGAGAACGTGAACCCAGCAACTTAACTCCATGGTCCCCACATGTAACTGCCCCAGACTAGTGGTGCTCAAAACATGGGCCCCAGACCAGCAGCATGGATGTTGGTGAGTTGGCAGAAATAGTGGGATTGGGATAAGCCATTACAAGAGCAGGTTTGTGTTAACTCAGGTAGGTGCTAGGATGAATTTTAAGCATTCCATTTTCTTCAAAAGGTAGCCCCACACCAGGTATGGTGGTGCACGCCTGTAATCCCAGCAGCTTGGGAGGCTGAGGCAGGAGGATCATGAGTTCAAAGCCAGCTTCAGCAACTTAGCGAGGCCCTAAGCAACTCAGCAAGACCCTGTCTCTAAATAAAATATAAAAAAAGGGCTGGGGACATGGCTCCACGGTTAAGCACCCCTGGGTTCAGTCCCTGGTACCAAAAAAATTTTTAAAAAGTTGGTCCCAAAAGAAGGGAACATTTGGGGGCTTGGCTATTTTAAGGTTTTTCAACAAAAACTCTTTTCCCATACCAAGGGCTTATACATCTCCACGCATCTGACCAGGCCGTACAGACATCCTGTTTGTTCCTAGGGCAAGTATTTGCCTAGCAGTTTGAGCTTTGCCCTTAATGGTTACACTCCACATTCCAGAGTTGGTTACTGGGAGCTGACTAATTCTCTCAAGGAGAGGGAGTGACAAGAATGAACGCTTCTCTAGGGTCATTGGGCACTTTGGTGGTGCTGGATCCTCACAGCAGCCTTGGAAGGTATATAGCATCTTCTTCCCGGTACAGATGAGGAAACAGACTAAGAAAAAAGCCGCTGGCCCAGCACCCCCGCCCAGGGCGTAAGTGTCTGGATTCAAGTTCAGATCTGCTGGTTTTTCCACCTCATCAGGCTGACCCTGCGAAGGCTGACTCTGCAGAAGTCAGAGTCACAACGTGGCAGGCCTGGAATTCCGTGCTTCCTGCACGACTGGAATGTCCTCTGAGGTACACACACAGCACATGAGCCACCCTGCCTGGTGGCCCTGCCACCTGTGGGACACACAGAGCAGCCTGGAGGGGCGGGAACACGGCCCCTTCCCTCACCCCTGAGGATCTTGGAAAGGCCCCTGGTTTGGCTTCTGCCCCTACAAACTGCTGGTGGGCGTGGTAGACGTGACCAGGCAGAGGGAATTCGGGGGTTGGGTGCTGTGCTTTGGAAGTACATGTTCTGCCCTGGCCCAGGTCCCCTGGGTGGTTCCACAAGAACTTCAGCTGTGAGCAGTCGGCCGCCCCCTGTTGCCACTTCTTTCTGGTCTCAGGTCTGTTTAGGACGCAGGTCCTGTGGCTCATCTTTGCTTTGTGTCAGCTCCCAGGCTGGCTGAGCTGCACTGAGCCACTTCTCTAGCCCACTGTCCTCAGTGGAAAAGGGACATCCCCTGTCAAGTTCTGGTCCAAGTCCAAGTCTAGTTCTGGGCGCTGCAGGGTGGGTCTGAAGAAGCCCCCTGCCTTCTGGAGCAACAACAGTGCGACCTGACTCCACAGCTCCTCCAGGGGGCTGTGCTATGCTGCGCTCAGGTAGTTACCTCTTCTCCCCCTCTCAGAGGTACTTGAGCCAAACTTTGCTAACAGCAGCTTTGGCTCTGGGATCGTATATCCATTAGAAGGGGGAGACCCAACATTCAGGGCTCTCAAATTTATGAGGTAAACGGGGAGAGAAGCCAGAAGCAAAGTCACAGCAGAAGCACTGGTATGCAAAGCTGAGTGGCCATGAGGCCAACAGAAGTCTGGAGCCAGAGCCTCAGGAATGTTGTTTTCCAGCCAGGCCTTAGTTGCCCAATAGACCTGAGTTCAGTTCCTGCCAGCCATTTATGGCTGTGTGCCCTTGGGCAAGTCACTATACCTCTCTGAGCCTTTCTTTGCTCATCTGTAATATGGACTAATAACAGATCCAATTTCCCAGCATTTTTTTGTGAAGATCAAGCAAGAAAGCCTATGGAAAGCACACTAGTGCCGGGTGGCACTCTCACCATTCAACTTAATCTACTTCCTTTGCTAGCTGAACTAAGTCAAACCACTTGGCACTGTAGAATTGTGTGTGCACATATACACAGACTGGGGACCCTGAGGTCTCTGACTCAGGATACCCTGTAGTCTTGCCAGTCCCCACACTGGTGAGCATGTACTGCAAGGCCTTTGTGCGCGAGGCTGGCCTGCCAAGGCCGCCTCCCTCCCCTCCCGCCTCGCTGCCAGGTGAAATCTGGACAGTGTGTGAGGTGCTGGGTCAACCCGAGCAAGTTACTGCTCCTCCCTGGGGAAGGGGATCCCCATGACCAGCTGGCAGGGGGCCTGGGGGGCCTGAACACAAATCAAAGGGGCCACTGAAGGTAGCGCTGTGAGCCCAATGCCCGGCACGCAGGCACTGCCCTGGGCCAGTTCTTGTCATCACGGAGGACCTGCCCTGGGGTAGAAGCAGGGACAAGGGACCTGCATGCAGGTACGTGTGTGTGTGGTGTGTGTGTGGTGTGTATGTGTGTGTGTGTGTGTGTGTGTGTGTGCATGTGCACGCATGTGTTAAGTCTCCAATATTCTGGGGAAGTGGGGGGTGGAAAATCCAATAACTAAACTGGCTTAGGACATGTATTTATTTATTTATTTGTGGTTGTTGTGTGGCCTCCCTCCCTGGCCTCCCTCACCCGTGGCAACCCACCTGCCTCTTCTCTCTGACACTGATCTGCCTTGGGTTTCCTGGAGGCCCTGTGCGAGGGCTTCCCCTCTCTACTCCCATCCTTATCTCCTCATCCCACCCCCATTTCTCTGACCTCTTTAGAAAGAGCAGAGCTTTGGAGGCAGGTGGGGTGGAGCAGACTCGGTTGCTGCATATTAGCTGTGCCCTGGGGTGGACCGCTAACTTGCCTCAGTTCCCACGTCTGTAAATCGGGATCACAGGGTTCAAGTGAGGACTCAGCTCAAGTCCTGAAGGGGCCTAGAGGACTCAGAAGGTGTTTAGGAGGAGGTGGTGACGTTTGAACTGGGCTTTAATGGGTGCAGTTTTCTTTCTAGGCAGACAGAGATGACAGCCAGCACCATATGTTCAGGGAACCTCAAGTAGATTATAATTGGTGTGAAGTAGGGTCCAAGGAAGTATGAGGAAGGTGGGACCCCGCTTCGCTTAGGGAGACCACGTCAGCTGTTCTTCAGAGCTGCTGCGTGCTCTTCCTGTGAAGGCCTGGACTGCTTCTCCCAGGCCTCCTCCCTGCTCCCGGTCAAGCCCTCCTGCCTCTGCAGGGCCTGAGCACACACCACTGCCTGCTGGGAGCCAGTGCACCTGCCTTTTCCAGAAGCTTCCCTTAGTCACTTTTGCTCAAGGGGAGGATTCATTGTCTGGAATCACTCACTGCCACTCCCTCCACAGGGACTGCTGATGCCAACACTTTTGTCCCCATGTCCCCAAAGTGCATTTCCATCATCAGCTTCTGGGGCCCCATTTTTGGTTCAGGAAGTGCCATCTCTGGTTATACAGTACTTAAGAGATGACTGTCACACGACAAGGGCATATGACCTCAGCCAGTCGCGGACACATCTCTGCTCTGCCCCTTTGGTTTCTGTTTAAGGAAGGAATGGATGCTTCCTTCACCTTCTGTCCATGAGCTTCTTCACAGCAAGAACTTCTTAAAGACAGGGCCTGGCACACACTAGGTGCTCAATAAATGTAAAGAAGTTCAATAAGTGCCTCTTGGATGTCCCCACGTATGGGCATTTGGTTGGATAATTACATTCAACCCGAGGCTGAGATCACTACTGACAAAGGCTTGAGAAGTAGACACTGAGACCAGAGATGACAAGTGACTTGTCCAAAGCCACACAAGAAAATAACAACAGAGCTGGATGCTCCTGAGCCTCCTGACCGCCAAAGTCACCCTCGCTGTCCTGCCTGCGATGGTTTTTGTAAGTGTGATCGAGTACTCCTCAGAGGACAAACGGGGGCTCCGCAGCCCCAACTCTCTCCTGGCCACAGCTGCTCTCTGCAGACCTGAGGAGCAGCCGCTGGGCCAGGCCCAGGAATGCAGCACAGAGCCTGGCAGCCACCCCTCCAGAAGCAGTGGCTCCCTCCCTGGGGCGCTGGGTGCCCTGCTTCCCCTCCCTCTGGGTGTTCACTCACTGGGCGGTTCCGACTGTGGCTGTGCTGACTGTGCAGGGGTGGGGGTAGCTGGCCTCTGCTCACTATTCCTAAATCTCTGCCTCGCTGCTCACCTCCTCCCAGAAGCCTCCCCACACCTCCAGAGAGCAGAAATGGAGCTCAGGAACCATATGGTCTCCCACTTCCTGCACCCATTTTGCAGATGGGGAAAACACAGTGCAGAGAGGTCTCCTCTGTGGTAGTGCGCTGGCTGAGATGGGAGCCTACCGCATGACAGTGAATAAACACAACCATACTCAGCACCTACGGTGTGGAACTGGAGACCTGGGCCCTCGCTGGCCCTGTGTGATGGTCACATCAACATCCAGCTCAGGCCAGGGGAGGCCTGGCTGGGGAGCTGGAGGGGTCACCTGTGACCTGCCCATTCCTGCACAGGCTCTCTCTTGGAGCTTTATAAGTAGGAACTCTTAATTATGACATCAACCAAATGAGTGGCATCTCCACATTACTGGTGAGAAAGCCTGTGGCGGACATACCTCCGTTATCCCCATCTCACCAAGAGGGAGAGGACCTTAGAGATGGTAAGTACAGATTAGAGGTGCCGGCCTCGGGGAGCTGGGAGTTGAACCTGCACTGTCTGACTCTGACCTGGAGTCTCCTCTCTGAGCCTCCTCCCTGCACTGCTGTCCTTAAATCAAGTCCCTGTCCTCCAACCCGTACTCTCTGAAAATTGAACATTTAACAACCACTTTCCCCTTAGAGAAGCTATGAACTTTGGAGAAAAAGGCACGTGGGGGGGAGGTTGCTCAGAGGTTTTGTGAATGGAGCTGTGCTACCCATGTGTGAAAATTTGTCATTATTTAAGTTGCTGAGGTTGGCTTTTTTTTTTTTTTTTTGGTACTGGGAATTGAACTCAGGGGCACTCGACCACTGGGCCACATCCCCAGCCCTTTTTTTGTATTTTATTTAGAGACAGGGTCTCACTGAGTTGCTAAGTGTCTCGCCATTGCTGAGGCTGGCTTTGAACTCGCGATCCTCCTGCCTCAGCCTCCCAAAGTGCTGGGATTACAGGCCTGCGCACCGTGCTCAGCCAACTGAGGTTGGCTTTGAATTAACAATCCTCCTGCCTCAGCTTCCTGAGCCGCTGGGATTACAGGCATGCGCCACCATGCCCAGCCTAATTATTTATTTATGTATTTATATATATATGTATATATACATTTTTTATATTTATTTATTTGTTTTAGTTGTATACAATGCTGAGGTTCGAACCTGGGCCGCGCACGTGCTAGGCGAGCACTCTACCACTGAGCCACAACCCCAGCCCAGGCCTAATTATTTAAATATCACAAATTTAAAGCATTGAGATAACTCGTTGTTATCTGCTCAATCCTACCTGTGCTGGCCTTCACGGAAAAGTCATGGTACCCCTCTGAACTGGGATGGCCTCTCCCATAAGAGGATAATGCTCCCCATGCCATTTATCCGTCATTGGAAGCTTCATGTGGCAGGCAGCTTCTGAGATGGCCCCTGGAGATCCCTACCTCCTGGCGTTCATGACCTTGTGTGATCCCCTCTGTAATCCCTGTCTGTGAGTTTCTAAAGAACAGAATATATCAAAGGCCGTGGATGTCAGGCAGTAGCCAGTGAAGCACTGAATCCTACCCACAATCACGTGAGCTAGCTTGGTAGCAGGTGGTCCCCGAGTCAGGCAAGACTTCGGATGAGATCACAGCCCAAGGGTACTGAGCTAAGCCAAGCCTAGATACCTGACACCCACCCACCTTCAAACTGTATGAGAATAAAATCTTATTGATTTACACTGCTAAATTTGGAAGGTATTTCTTGTCATTGCAAAAAAATTCTTTATTTAACTAAATAAACATGTTAAGAAGCTAATGACAAATTTGACCCTCTGGTGAAGCCACTGAACAGGTCGAGTAATAATTCTCTAGAATCAGCCTCAAAAGAGCTCTGGTTCCATTCTGCCCCACTGGTGGCTGTTTCCAAGCTGTCTTTTTAGTTTTATGAGAGTTAGGGATGGTGATGGAAATTGGTGTATCTTAAAGCACCACAAAACTAACCGTTACCTAGATTTAGTTTCTCCTAGATTGAATCTATGAGACTGGTTAATGTCCGAATTCCAAAGAAGTCCCATTTGACAATTCTTAGTTTTTAAAACGGAGGATAGAATTTTTAGAGGTCCTTCCTCTGCCACTTTTCTTAAAGGTATTTTTTTTTTCAGCAATAGATGACTAGTATTCCTAGTATTTATTCAGTACCAGGTTGTATGCTGTACATCCATCCATTGAAGATATGCCTATCAAATGCTACCATGTTCCAGGTATTGGGTTTACAGGTAAACCAGATGGATGTTATTCCCACTTTCAAAGCCCTCAAGATTGAGTCAGAGACAGACTTGTAAACAGTTAGTAGGACTAGTGCTATAAGAGCCCAGAGGAGAGTTTGACCCAGCCTGGGGAGCTAGCAGAGGCTTTCCAGAGACAAACCCAAGACTGGAGAAGACCTTCCAGGCAGAGGTAGAGCAGAAGAGCATCCCAGGAAGGGGCTAAGAAAACAAGGTGAGTTGTTCCCTAGAGGGGAATGAAGGGAAGTAAAATGTGGCAAAAGCCTGACTTGCAAAGGAAGGGCAGAAGGGAATCCCTGGGGCGGGGGGGATGGGCATCAAAGACCACTCAAGAGCCTAGGATTCTTCTGCCTGCCAGTGGGGAGTGGGCTGAGGGACTTGGCCAGCAAGGTGGAGGAAACTACACTGGCAGCATAGAGGAGCAGGGTCAAGCTGGAGGGCAGAAGCCCGCAGAGGAGGAAGGCAGCTACACAGGTCCAGGTGGGAAATTATGGATGCTGAACTGGCTGAGGGTGGCTGGGGAGGAGTGGGTGGACCTTGGAGAGGTGGAGTGGACAAGATTTGGGGTCTGAATGGATGGATGTTCAGGTGGCAAAGAAGAGGCAGGAATGCCCGAGTTTCGGGCAGCTGTCTGGCTGTGCCTTTAATTAGGTGGGTGTGCACAGGCGCAGGACGGGTACTTGCTGGAAGGAGCAAGGAAGAGGGATGGATTGGCCAGGATGGGTTTGTGGTGTTTAGGAGTGACTTAGGCCAGCAGCCTCGCTGGGGTCTTCTCCCTAGCCCAGGAAAGCAAAGCTATGGGTTTAGCCTGGGACGAGAATGGGGGATGCACATTGGAAAGGTATTCCACATCAAAGGCCAGGGTGGAGGTTGACTCAGGGGAAGGGGCAACCCTACAGACTAAAGGACCACGACCACAGCCCTTCCAGCCAAGGGAGGGGGTGTCACCCACCTGCTGCCCGTAGCCCAGCGCCTTGTCATAGAGCGCGATGCCCGCGGCCAGTACCCGTGCGCGTTCTTTCAGACTGGTGCAGCCCACGTCGAAGCCGTGGGCATAGCCCTGCTCCGCCAGGCAGCGTGCAGCGCGGAGATGGGGGGTCAAGGGGGTCCGCGGGTGCCTCCGGGTCTGCCGCCAGGCCCATGAGCCCAGCCAGTCGCGCGGCGCAAGCCTCCTCCTCTTCCTCCTGGCCCAGGTGCCCGTACACATGTGCCAGATTGGCCCAGGCATTGAGGTTGCCCGGGTCCTCGCGGACCACCTCGAGAAAGCGCTCGCGGGCCTCGTCCAGCTCCTCCAGGTAGAAGGCGAAGGCGCCCAGCAGGTGACACACGGCCGACCGCTGCGGGGCGGCCGCCAGCTCGAGCTCCTGCTGCGCGGCCTCCCGCTGCAGCTTCAAGTCCCGGGCGCGCTGCGGGGCCGGCGAACGCGGCTCGAAGTTCAGCTGCATCTCCAGGTGGAAGTGGCCGGGGAGGTAGTCTAGGTCGTCGATGAAGGCGTCCAGGTCGTCGGCTGCGACCTCGGGCTCAGACATGGCTGCCTCGCTGCTCCTCGAGCCTCGCGCTGGCCCCCGAGGCTGAAGAGGGCAGTGAATAGGGTCGCCCCCAAAGAGAGTGAGTCACAGGTGGCCCAGCGCGCGACCGTCTTCAGGTCCCCAGCGCCTCTCGCCGGTGGGTGGGTCCCAGCGCGGGCTGGGGAGCTCCCTGTCAGTTGTTTCCGCTTTCGCTGCTCAGCTAGACTTGGACATTGCACAACCAGGTGTGCCAGAAAAACAGGTGCATTGCCAAATGCGGGGCGCGCAAACCCTGGCAGGAGGCAAAAGGCAGATTTTCACTTTTTGCCCAGGAGAAAAGAAAATAAGATGAGAGGAGGAAAAGGACTTGCCCAGGTTACAGAAGTGGGGCGTGCCCAAGGAGGTCTGGAACCCAGTTTGCACAAGGCTGGCCTGGCCTTTCTTCCGGGGGCGCAGCTCCGCCCTCCCTGTGTGAGCTGTCAGGACTGGCCCTTCCAACTGCGGAAGCCACCCTCAATCCTGATGCTGTTCCATCCTTTCCGCAGCTCCCCTGTGCTCTTCCTCTCCGCAGAGCCTGCCACCTCTCCTCTCTTCCTTTGGCCTCCATTCACCACTGGGCTCTCTCTGCTTCCTCTCTGCTCAGCTGTGGCCCCTGTGGAGAGACTATGGCTTTCATGTGCTGGATCTAATCCCATTTCTCCAACCCTAATAACACATAATTGGTCATTCTTTCTACTTTCCTCCTTTGTGACATGAGGATGACAGTTCCTACCTCAGGGGCAGGGAGTAACCAGAGGTGGTAAACCTGATACTTGGCCTCTCTGGATAAAAGTCTGCTCTATTCTTTCCCCTTGGCCCCAATCCTGTCCTGCACCCCACGTGTGGCCCTAATTTTCTTGCTCTGGCCAGTCTTCCTCTCAGGATTGGAGAGATCAGATCCCCTGACCTCTAGCCTGCAGGCTGGGCAGTGGTGCTCCCTGCTGGCTGCAGGGTGGAGTCTTCTAGATGCTGAGTCTACAGCAGGTCTGGACTTTGGATTCCTCCTCATTCCACCTGAGACTGAGCTCCCGCCACCTGCTGCTGCCTCATCTTCTTCTTTCTTTTTTTAAATATTTATTTATTTACTTTAGCTGCACACAATGCAATGCATCTATGTTTACGTGGTGCTGAGGATCGAACCCGGGCCGCGCACGTGCGAGGCGAACGCTCTGCCGCTGAGCCACAACCCCAGCCCTGCCTCATCTTCTTGAAGAATATGCCAGTCTTCTCAAAAGAGGAAATAGAGCCAATTCCATGAAGTTGGGGGGAAATATTTGACATTAGCAATAGAAAGGTAAATCAAAACAACATTTTGGTATGATTTTTTTACCTGTTGATTTTTAGCTATTGTATTTAGTACATTTAATACATTTTAGTAAGGAATTGTTACTATAAGTTTCTGGCAATCATGAGATGAATCTTATTATCTCAACCGCTTGGGGGTATCAGGTATGGATTCCCAGAGGGTTTGGCTTTTTTTTTTTTAATATTTATTTTTCAGTTGTAGTTGAGCACAATACCTTTATTTTATTTATTTACTTTTATGTGGTGCTGAGGATTGAACCCAGGGCCTCACATGTGCTAGGTGAGTGCTCTACCACTGAGCCACAACCCCAGCCCTTGGCTTTTTCTTTTCTTTTTTTAAATTGTGGCAACACAAAAATCCAAGTACCAAATGTTTTCTCGGATATAAGGAGTCAGAGTCACAGTGGTGTTGGGTGTCGGGGTACTTAGGAAGATTAGAGGAGCACTAGAGTGGTCAAAGGGGAGGGAGGAGAAGAGAGGGAGATAGGGGGGTGTGGGGGGTGAAAAAAAGGGAGGTATAATAAGATGGATATCATTATCCTAAGTGCATGATTGAAGACTTGAATAGTATGAATATACTTTGTATACAAACAGTGTTATGTGAAAAGAGGCTCTATGTGTGTATCATGAACTGTAATGCCTTCTACTAGAATGGCCAATGGGGAGAGAGGGGAAGGGAGTGGGCAAAAGGGTGAAGGAAAAAAAAAGAAGATGGTAGAATGAGATGGATATCATTACCCTAAGTGCATGTATGAAGTCACGAATGGTGTGAATATACTTTGCATACAACCAGAGATTTGTAAAAAAGTGCTCTATATGTGTAATATGAAATGTAATGCATTCTGCTATCATTTATAACATCTTAGAATAAAAAAATTTAAAAAATAAATAAATTGTGGCAACATATACTTAACATGACATTTATCACTTTAACCATTTTTTTTTTTTTTTTTTTTTTTTTTGTGGTACTGGGGATTGAACTCAGGGGCACTCGACCACTGGGTCACATCCCCAGCCCTTTTTTGTATTTTATTTAGAGACAGGGTCTCACTGAGTTGCTAAGTGCCTCGCCATTGCTGAGGCTGGCTTTGAACTCGTGATCCTCCTGCCTCAGCCTCCCAAAGTGCTGGGATTACAGGCGTGCGCCACCGCGCCCAGCTACTTTAACCATTTTTAAGGGTACAGTTCAAGGTATTACGTACATTCACATCATTGTGCAGCCATCACCCTTTCATCTCTGGAATTTTTCATCTTCCCAAATTGAAACTCCATATCCATTAAACAACACCCCCTCATTCCCTTCTTCCCCCAGCGCCTGGGGCCCAACATCCTATTTTCTGTCTCTATGTATTTGACCACTCTAGTACTTCATGTAGGTAGAATTATACAATATTTGTTCTTTTGTGTCTGGCTTAGATCACTTAGCATTATGCACGAGTCCGAATTTCCTTCCTTTTCAAGGCTGAGCAATATTCCATTGTCTGTATATGTCACACTTTGTCGAGCCATTCATCTGTTGGTATATACTTGAGTTGCTTCTACCTTATGGTTATTGTGAACAATACTGCTTTGAACAGAGGTGTATTATACAAATAGATATTTGGGTTCCTGCCTTCAATTCTTCTGGGTATATACCTGGAAATGGAATTGCTGGATCATATGGTAATTCTATGTTCAATTCTTTCAGAGCCCCCCATACTGTTTTTCAAAGCAGCTGCATCATTTTATTTTCCCCACCCCAGTGGTGCACAAAAGTTCCAATTTCTGTACATCCTTGCCCACATGTGTCCTGTTCTATTTCTTTTTCTAATAACCATCCTGATGATTGGGCTCAGCTTTTGATCTGGCTTTGAGATGATGAGTTGGAGTTGGGAGGGGAGGGAGATTGTGTGTGTGTGAAAGGTGAAAAATGCAAACACTTGTGTAAACATAAGTCATTCCCAAAACTGTTCTCAGTCTTTGGAGAAGCCACAAAACATTCTTGCTCCTTATTTTGTCTAGCTTACAAAACCTGGTGGCCGACTACCCTTCCCCTAGTGGTCAGACTGACCCAAAACTTAAAAATAATGCTTTGTATGTAATTTTGTATGTTAACCAATCAGAAGAGCGCTGTGAAGCCCCCCTTAACTTGTATGTATTTCACTATAAAAACCCTGCTAAATCTGGGCTCGGGGCCTCTTAGCGTCACCGGTTACCGAGTGCACGGAGGACCAAGCTGGAGCTTGCTAATAAATGACTCTTTGTTGCTTGCATTGACCAAGGACTCTGGTGGTTTCCTTGGGGGTCCCAAGCCGCGGGGCACAACATGTGTGTGTTTCAGAAGCAGAAAAGGTTTGAAAAGCTCAGAGGTTCCCCTCCTGCCGGGTGTGTCCTAGGGACAGAACAGCCCCGATGGCTGATGGATGTAGCTCATAGACCTTGGGGAAGAGGTGATAGGAAATGAGGACCAATGGCAGCAGCCAAAGCCCACTCAGAGCCCTTGGTCCTGCCTGGTAAGTCTGGGTTACATCCAGGGACAGGACACAAGGCTTCTGGGTCTGAGTGGTTAAATCTTGCAGCCAGGGAGCTCTCAAATGTCCTAGAGTCCCCATGTCTATTATGTGACCCTGTATAATTAGCCAAAGGTGACCAGGACAATTTATTCTCTGTTTGAGCTTCAGCTTCCTTTTCTGCACAACAAGAGTGGGGTGAGGTTAGAATAGCATCTGCAGGGGGAACGAGTGAGTTGTTGGATAAGGAAGTTGCTGTGCTGGGGACGCATGGGTTGCCTCCAGCAGGCTGCTTTGCTGAAGCGCCGACTCAACCTGCCTGTTCCAGCTTGTCTGTCAGGAGGACTCCCAGCCCAGTGGACCTTGGCTTGCCTCCTCTGTCACTCCTCCCTGAACCACGGGGATCAGGCCAGAGGAGAAGTTGCAGAGCAGCTGCGGGCAGGTCTGTGCCTCCGTGAGCACACGGGAGCAGGCCCAGACTGGTGGAAGGTCTCAGTGCACAGGGCTTGACAGTGTGCACACCTCCTGGACACCTCAACACAGCTCCTCCAGGAAGCACCAGCCCTGTGTCCCTGTCCCAGGTGAGGAAATTGAAGCTTGGTGAGGGTACCTTGCCTAAAGCCACCAGCTAGGAAGCAGTCAGTCGCTGAGGATTTGTGTGCTATGTGGAAGCTGGACTACATTCATTTATCCATTTACTTGTCACTCAACAAATATTTATTGAACATTTACTATGTGGCATGAACTGTGCCAGGAGTGGATAAGATAGTCTCTGTCTGTTAGATGGAGGCTTCTGCAAGATCTCTTTCCAAGAACTGGGAATGACCTTATTGAGCTCCTGCAGTATACCGGAAGTGTTACCTAAATTAGGTCACTTATTTTTCATAGCAGCCTGTAGAGACAGATTATCAGCTTCATTTTGCAGATAAGAACGCAGAGATACAAAGAAGGAAGTGACTTACCCAAAGTCCCACTGCTGGGGAGGGGCAAAGGCTGAGCCTCGGTGACTCAGTTTTTTGTGTATTCCTGAGGCTTGTTGCCTCTAACTATCAGCCTAGCAGTGCAGTTCTACCAGCTGTGGCCATGTGCCCACCAGGCCTGGAGCTCAAGTGTCCAGCTGTGGGCTGTGCTGGAGGGCCACCTTTATTTAAAACACCATCTTGGGAGGTCAGAAGGGCCTGTAGGGAGTGAAGGGCAGATGAACACACGCTGGAACCACCGTGTAGAAAAGGGGGTTTTATTAATCAGCCAAAGGGACACGTGGAGGGGGGAGGGAGAACCCACGAAAGGGGACAGTTACCAGAAGAGAAGAAGAAGAAAAAAGGGAGGGGTTTCAGTCCGGAGACCGCTTAAGTAGTGAACCCGTGGACTGAGGGACCCCCCCAGAGGGAACCCCAGTTTCATAGGCTGCTGGGCGGCCGGGGGGGGGGGGGTCAAAAGGAAAACCCGAGTGTCCTAATTGGCTCAGTAAGGCACCTGGGGTTTGGCCAGCAGCATGGCCAGCCTGAGGTGCTTGGGAGGTGTGTCTTGTCTTAAGGTGCCTGGGAGGTGTGGCTAGTTGAGCTACCTGGGAGGTGTGGCCTCCCTGTTAGGAATCTAACAGGGAGACCCACTGTGCCTTTGGTTTATTTTGCCAGGGACTGGATGTAGGACCTGGGGCACATCCTACCTCTCTTGGGCTTTGTTTTTGTCACCATGGAATGGGGGTATAGATCTCTGCCAAGCCCTTGCCTAAGGCCCTTGGGAGGATCAAAGATGATTATGGAGAAGATAATAGACAATCTCAGCACAATCCCGGGACACAAGGGTGGAAGGTAAGGTGGAGAAAGGAAGAGAGGGCTAACCAGGTCCTCTTTGGGTAGACACACCCTCAACTCTTTTTTTTTTTTTTTTTTTTTGGTGGACTGACAAGTCAAACATGCTTTGATGTTCTTAAGTTTGGAATTTTTCTCCAAAAACTTTTCCTGACTTACCCACCCAGAGGCTGGGTCTGAGGCCTTCCTCTCTCTTTGGCCTGACCACACTGTGTGGTCATTGTTTTCCCCACTAGACTCAGGGCAGGGACAACATTTGCGTCCCAGGCACTCTGCACAGTGTCTGCCCAGAGTGGTTGTCAGGGTGTCTGGAGGTACCTTGTCACCCAGCATCCCTGCATCCCTTCGCTTGTCCTCCCGCCTTACCCCTGCTCTCCATGCTCCGCCCTCCCGGCCGACTCTCCCCTTTCTCCTTCTTCCCTCCACAAAGTGGGGAGGCCAGGGTGCCCTTCGCCCTCGTCTGCCCTCTGGCGGGATTCGGTTTCCTGTCAGCAGGAGGTCACTACAGCGGCCCTCTTGAACGTTCGCGCCTCTCTGGGAGGCCGTGCAGAAGTCAGAAACAGTTCCCCAGCGAATGGCTCTAAAGCCCCACCAAGGGGCAGCCGCCCTCTTTCAGCACCCGCTGTGTCTACTATATCTCCAGGGGCCTGGCACGGTGCTCTGCAAGGGAGCGTCGAATAAACCAAAATGAAATCGCCAGGAGGCGACACGGGCTCCTCGGCAGGGCGCCACGCGGGCACCGACGCGCCCCGGGCTCCGCGGATCACAAGGCCAGGTTGCCGTGGCAGCGGCGGTGGCCGCCAGCCGGCCAGCAGGCAGGGAAGGCCCGCGGGCAGCAGTAGAAGCCAGGCGCCCGCAGGACTCGCGGCCAGGGCCATGCCAGCTCCATGTACGCGGCCAAGTGGTTCAGTGGGGCGCCCTTTGGGGTGCAGAGCCACAGGTGGGACCCACCTGCATCCTGCGCTGGCGCCCATGTCCAAGGCAGCCTGGGGGGGCCCGTCCGCAGCCACTAAGCCTGGGAGGGGGCGCAGAGGTCCACTGGGTGGGCCAGAGCCCAGGAGAGGGGGGCACTGAGGGGCTGACCCCGCCCCCTGCACATCTGCGGCACCTCCCGGCCAGGCTGTTCCCCTCCTAAGCCTCTTGCAAGCTGTTACCGTCCTAGCTTTGCTTCTTTTCCTTTCCTTTCCTTTGTTCTTTCTTTCCCACTTCCTTAGTAACTTCTTGAAAAACATTACCACAGCAACTTCTCTGCAAGGTTTAGAAAGGCCACATGGCCTGGCCTATAGTAGGTCACCCAGCTTAAAGTCCTGGTTGGGATTTCAGTCCAGATGTCCTATATTTCTTCCTTCCCTCCATATATCTGTGTGTGTGTGTGTGTATGTGTGTGTGTGTGTATGTGTGTGTGTGTGTATATATATATATACATATATATATATATGACCTACTATGTGCCCTGTGCAATTCTAGGATCTGTGGCTATAGCAGTGAGCAAAACAGTAAACTGTACGACAAAGGAGTTTGCATTCTTACGGGAGAAGGGTGGGGTAGATAATAACCAAGTGTGTGTGGGGGGGAGTGTTTGGCGGGGTGTGTGTGTGTGTGTGTGTGTGTGTGTTAGATATCTTGGGGAGTGCTAAGGCTTTGGAGAAACACCAAGCTGGAAGAAGGAGCAGGAGGCTGGGTGAGATGGATGGGGTGGAGCACCCCTGATGGTCAAAGCCACTGCAACCCTTCTGTTCTTCACAGACTGGTTCCAAAGTCACCTTTCCTAGGAAGCCAACTCCTAGGACCCCCCAGGCCAGGGCCAGGTGCCAGGCTTTGGGCTCTTACTGGGCCTCTGTCCCTCCTAGATTTGACGTCTCTGCTATTTATCCCAACCAGAAGAAATACAGCACCTTCACAGAGGCCCCGTACTCCACGCATCATTCTGTGGAAGTGGTGAGTGGGCGCTGCTTCCCTGCCTCCTCCCATGTGGTCTGGCCACTGCTCCTCTGAGAGGCTGAGCTGTGTCCGTGGTAGGTCCACATTCCCCAGCACCAACCAGGCTTCTGATGTGTTTGATAAACGCAGGACTGCAGAGGAAACAGCATGCTGGGGGCCCCAGGCCACCTGGCTTCCTTTCCCAGCTCCTGTACTGTCCAGCTGCAGGCTCTCAAGGAGTTACTATACTCCCTAAATGGAAAAGGGCCAGTGACAGAGGAGGTCGTGAGTGCACCTTGAGTGCCAGGCTTACTGCTGGGGGATTGCCTGACCTTAGTCACAGGTCAGGGGCCGCTTGGGGAGGACTTGCTCTGGGGTTGGCCTGGGTGGATGTGACCAGCCCACTCTGACCACACTCCCTCTCAGTCCCACATAGGACCTGGGACCTATAACTCCAAGGAGACCTGCTTCAGCAAAAAGAAGCTGAAGAAGGAGGCGGGCACAGGCTGGGCTCTGGCCCAGGAAGCCACCCGGCTGACCCAGCTGCCCCACTTCCAGTACCAGACGGTTGTGAGAGAGAGGAAGTTGCAGGTGAGGGCTTTGCGGCGTGCCCCCCTGGGGCGCGTCTCCTCCTTGTTCATTATGGCCGCTCCAAGCATGGCTCTGAGTCTCCTCCCAGGGCCAGGCGGAGCTTATTCTAGAGCGAGCAACAGCATCCCTGGGCTCCTCCTTCCTGGGTGGACATTCCCTAGTTTATGGTTTTCCTCTGTGTTCTCTTCTTTTGGGGCAGGAGCAAAAGCTGGGGCCGGGCTCCTACCATTTCAAAGACTTCTTACAACAGTTGCAGCAGAAGCCGGGCAGCAAGCGGGGGCTGCTCAGCTCTGGGGAGGTCCGCTTCCGAGGTCTCATCGGGGTACGTGTTCTGGGCTCCTCTTGGCTGTCTGCCGAGCAGTCCTTCCACCCTATGCTGCCTGTGGCAGAGCATGCAGCCTGAGTGGTTCTGGAATGCCCTTCCTGTACCTGTCTCCTCCCCAGGCTTGGCCAGACTCTCCCCTGGGTCTCCACAGTCCCTCTGCTTCCCTGTGCCTCAGTCTTCAGCCCACTGGCTGTCACGATTTCAGCAGGGATGGGTCTGGCTCATTTCCAGATTCCCAGAAAAGAACCCAGCATATATTAGGTGCTCAATGAATTCATCCATTTATGTATCCAGTCAGCTAACTAGGAAATCACCAGTAAGTACCTACTAAGAGCTGTCGCAGGCCTTGGGGATCTGCTAATAACAAAGACAAGGTCCCTGCCCTCATGGAGCAGACATCCTAGTGGTAAAAATAACAGTTCAAAGAAGGAAGTACATATTTAATTGGGGCTAAGAGGACAAATGACACAGGGAAGAGCTACAGAGTGCCAGCAGGACACTTTATAGAACAGTGAGGAAAGTCCTCTGGGAGGAAGTGCCATTTGAGCATAACTTGCAGGGCACGAGCAATAGGGACTTATGATATCTGTGTTAGAGCATTCCAGACAGTGGGGACAGCAGAGGCTATGGCCCTGAGGTGCCAGCGTGCTTGGCGAATTAGACCAGTGGACAGAGAGCAAATGGACGCCTCTCTAGGCGTCTTCTTCTAGCAGAAGCTGTAATACCACCTAGGGAGCAGAGTGCCCGAGGCCTTTGAAAATGAGTCACTGCCTCCCAATCCAAATAATAACAGCTGACACCAACACAGCGCTTGCCATGTACTAATTAATTTAATCCTCACAATAGCCCCATGAAGTAGGCACTATTATTGTGTTCACAGATGACACAACTGGAGTACAGAGGTTGAGTGATCAACTGCTCAAAGGTCACAGAGCTACTAGGTGACAGTGGCAGAACTGGAATCCAAGGTGTTCATCATACAAACAAAGCCCAGAGGCTTGGTTCCCTCAGTTTTTGGATTTTGTTCCTTGACTTTCCAGGATAGAGTCTATGTTGGGGTTCAGCCCGGCTGATAGCAGAGAAGTTGGGGGGACAAGTCTGAGAGTGTCTCCAGCCCTGGGGAATCTGCCTTTGCTGTTTCTGTTTGGGGGACCTTTCCACCTTCTCCCATACCCTTCCTTGGGGATTCTTCTCATTCTTCAAGTTCCAGAATATAAATTTATATAAATTTTAAAAATTACCCAGGTGTGGTGGCTCACGCCTGTAATCCCAGCACTTGGGAGGCTGAAGCGGGAGAATCGAGAGTACAAAGCCAGCCTCAGCAATGGCGAGGCACTTAGTAACTCAGTGAGACCGTCTCTAATAAAATAAAATAAAAAAAAGAGGGCTGAGGATGTGGCCCAGTGGTCGAGTGCCCCTGAGTTCAATCCCCAGTACCAAAACAATAAAAAATAATATATGTTATGTATTTATATATAATGTAAATTATATATATTTATATATATTATATATATTTCTTATTAGTGACCATTCATTCCTCCACTCTCTTCTCCGAATTAATCTTGCCTGGTCCTAAGAGCTCTGACAGCATCACATTCTAGTTAAAATCATAGGCTTTCACACCAGCCCAATGTGATACGAAACTTCTGAACTTGAAGATCTTATGGAAGAAATGAGATTATGCTGACAAACCCAGCACTGGGCTTGGCTCCATCCGTGAACTCCTGAGTCAGGGGCCACCCCAGGACTTGTGGTGCTCTCTGCCCACCCGTCCCAGTGCCAGGCAAACAGTAAGGGCTCAGGAAGGACATGGATCTTAGAGCCGGAGCCCTCGTGCTGCCTTTTTCTGGATGTGGGAGGAATGTGGACATGCGGCTTGCCTCTCTGAGACTCAGGGTCCCCTTCTGTTAACTGTGGATGGTGTCGACATGATCTCATCAGGTTGCCACCAGGACCAAGATGCTAAGGTTTTCGATACATCTAGCATACAATTTAGGGGCCCAGCATCCTACCCTTGGGATTTTTCTCTAGAACATACCAGGGGACCTGAGCTTTGGAAGGAGGCGAGGTATAGTCTCATTTTTCTGGGGACAAACAAATCTGATGCCCACAGTGGTCTGAGCTCCCAGCAGAGGTCCCTGATCTCTCTGCCCAGCCTGGCTTCCACAGGGCCAGCTTCCAGGACCGAGGTGGACAGGGCTGAACCATCTGTGGAGCAGCAGTGACCCCACGTGGCTAAAAGGTGCAGACCAGCTGCAAAAGTCCTGCCAGGTTTCTACCTAAGGATGCCCTCCCACCCCCTACACTGCAGGTAGATTTTTCCTACAAAGACCAACCTTGGACCTGGACAGTCCAGGCCCCAGATGGTCATTCCAGGCACAGTTCTTAACTCCTCCTCCTGCCCCCCAGGACTGCCAGTCACCCTTCCCTGCTTGTTTGTGGTTACTATGTGCCAGGCACTGTTCAGGGGACTTTTGGACATTATTAAACCGTGTAGTTATTACCCTGGAGGCAGGTTTTGCCATCCGCTTGTTATCAATATGCACCATGAAGCTCAGAAAGCCTGAGCCCACTCAGCTAGGAAGCAGCTGTGCCAGGATCTGAACCAGGACTCCAGATGCTTCTGTGCCCCAGCACTGTTCACAGCACAGTGAGAAAGCCATTCATGCAGCAGGTGCCAAGGGCGAAACTGCTGAGGCCACGGAGCAGGCAACTCCCTGGGGCGACAAGGGAAGGGAGGCTTCATTCTCAGGAGAGATGATGTTTGAGCTGGCTTTGCAGGATTAGTAGAATTTCCCAAGGTGAAGAGAGCAGGAAGGGCATTTGGGGTGGCGTGACAGCACAAGCAAGCCAGGCAGGGAGGTTTGGCCGAGTGTCATGTGCTTAGGCTGCAGCAAGGAGCGGCGTTGGCTGAAGCCTGGCGTGTAGAAAGCAAACTGTAAGGCACACCTCGGACAGGACAGCGGGGCCTCGTGAAGAAGACAGACTTGGAGGTGAAGGTTGAGCCGTGGTGGAGGCTCAAGGGCGATGTGGTGTGCGTTGGGGGTGGGGACACAGAGGCAACCTGAAAATCCTGTTCCCCACGTGGGGGTGGAGATTTTAGGTGTCTTTTCCTCAGATGCAGCAACACAGAGAGCAGGACTGGTGGCCTGTATGTCCCCACTTTGTTCCCCACAGAACTATTATCCAGGCCCCGGGAATTATGGGGAGAAGGGCAACCCTTACACGCGGCTGGAGGAGAACGCCTGGAACCGGTCGCATTCCGAGGGCCTCATGTGCAGGATGTCACACAAGTCACCACCTCTGGCTCATCAGGTACCCCCTGCCTGGCTAGGCTCTTTCATATGGTTCCAAAGTGGGGTTCCCAGGGTCGATGGGAAAACTGAGGCCCTGAGAGGCTTACCCCCATGGCCCCCTGCCAGACACTGTCACATTGCTGTGCTCTAGGGGAGTGGTTTGGGACCTGGCACCTACTCCTTCAAAACTGGCATCGAGACATACCTGGCGCGATCCACCAGCACCCGCGGCCCCTATGACATTTTCTCTGGCGACCGAAGCAAGCCCCTGCCTTATGGACATTACTCTGTGCAGGTGTGTACCTGGGCAGCTCGTGGGGTTCCTTCCCCAGCGGGTGACGGCCTCACTCACCAATCCTAGGGACACTGCTCTAGGCGCCAGGTGCTGCCCAGTCCCTTCCCACACCCTGCTCCCTTCACCCCCAGAGCCAGGGAGGGACACGGCTCCTGTGTTGAATGAGGAAACTGAGGCTGGCCACATCGCAGAGCTGGAGCTGGACTCTGGGTAGCCTGTCTGCTCCCGTGCCCAATTCTCTTCTCTGCACCAGCAGGCACTGCTCTGGGGCTCCGGTGACCCACGAGGCCAGGGCTGTGTGGGTGACTAGCTGCGGGGCCTGCAGGGGCCTCGAGGACACAGTGTGGGTGTCCCACTGTTTCAGAAGCACTTCCCAGGCTTCACAGACCCGGTGAAGCTGGCTGGGTTAGTGCCAGTGCTCTGCTAGTGAGGCAGAGAACTGACGGGCGGGGAGGGGAAGCTGGGGTGGAATTCCGGGGCTACCTTTCCCACCCCCATCAGGTTCCTGTCATGAGATTCCACAGCTCGCTGTGGGCTTTGCTTTCCTGTGCTCGTAGCAGTTGGGACGGAGTCATTGCCCACCCACACGTTCACACAGCCTCCACTGTGCGCTCGTCCTGTGTACACCATCAGTCTAGGTGCAGGAGGCCAGCCCCGGGGAGCCCACATCCCAACAAAAGAGAAACAATCATCAGTGACTAGGAAAGAAATTTTGGAGTGTTAGCAGGTGAAGAGGGTCTCAGGAGAGCCAGGAAGAGTGGTGGTTAATGTGGAAATACGTATGGGCCACTTGGTTAAGAGCCTGTGCCCTGGGACCTGGCTGCTCCCCTGGGGCCCCCTAGACCTTCACTGACCAGCACCGCAGGGGCCTCCGTGACCCTCTGCTGGTGCTGCAGCCAGTCTATTCTAATTGGCAGGTGCCAGGCCAACACTGCCTGTGCTTGTTTGTTCTGTCCTAATAGATTTTACTTTTTAGAGCAATTTTAGGTTCACAGCAAAATTAAGTGGCAGGTAGAGTTTCCACGGATCCTCTGCCTCACTCAACCCTGTCAAGGTCCTGTACCAGAGTGGTCCATTTGTTTTGATCAATGGACCTACAGTGACACACCTTTGTCACCCAAGCCTGAAGTTTGCAAGATGGCTCACTCTTGGTCATGTTCATTCTGTGGGTTTTGACAAACATACCTCTATCCACCGTTTTCGTATCCTACAGAATAGTTTCATTGCCCTAAAAAATCCTCTGTTCTCTGCCATTTACACTGGTTTTTAAATATTCAAAATATGGTTCCTGCTTAGAGCAGCGCCTACCTCAATATATGTCCAATAAATCAGGGAAAGAAAGAATGGATAAAGGCAAGCTGGGTGGCAAGGTGTAACCCAGAGGTGGAGGGTGCAAAAGACTGACCCCACCCCAACCTGGGGCCATGGTGGGCTTTGGGGCTGGCCTGGCCCTTTGCACAGCCTGGCTCAGGGATGTCCCAGTGGGGTAGTGAATGACACAACTTGCTTGTCTTGGATTGCTGGTGAGGGTCAAGAAGAGGGTGGACTCTTCTGACTTTTCTGCAATAACCTCTCTCTCTCTCTCTCTCTCTCTCTCTCTCTCAGAAAAAAAGGCCCAGGGAACTGATGGATTTCAAGAGCTTCGTGGATGAACTTAACTCACATCACAATAAGAAGCATGGGTTTTTTTCAGAAGTTCCCCGCGACCCGAAAACCCCTCCAGAGAGGATTTACTGGTCCACCCTTAGCCAGTGCCCCCGAAAACTAGTCAGTGTTCCCTTGTGGTCTCTGTTTTCCCTGTCCAAAGGCAGCTCCCTTATGGGCTGGAGAGGTGGGGTGTGGTGGCTGTTTTGGGGGAAGAGCTCATTTTTAGGGATCAGACCCCCCCCTGTTTCCAATCCTGGTCTTACACTTCTCTTCTTACTCTGCCAGCCCCTATATCCCTGCCCTGTGAGGATAGCGAGGTGGCTGTGAGCATTAGATTTTTCTAGGAGCTTAGAGCCTGCCGTGCCTGGTCCCCAGGACATGCTCAGCCAGTGCTGGTCTCCACCCTGCCCTCCCCACTGGCCCTCCAGAGCTGGAGAGAGGGCAAGGGGAGCCTGGATTGGGCAGATTGTAAGGGGTCCACCTTCGGAGGTCTGCCCACCTGCTCCGTCCAGGGAGTGGCAGGCTCTGCCTGGTTCAAGGCAGTGCTCTCTGGGGTGGGGAGCTTGAGGGGGACAGTCAGTGCTCTGTGTAGGCCCTGGGATTTCTTCAGGCCCCCCAGGCGGGGTCTGCCCAGAAGGGCATGGACCTGGAGTGGAATGGGCAGAGGATAAAAGGCACAGGCAGCTTCTGAAGGCCTGCTGGCCATTTCCACCGTGCCCCCAGGGGTTATCATTTTTTATTTCAGGAAAGGAAACCAAGGCCCAGACCTGGGAAGGGATTTGCCGGGTTCCCCCAGCAGGGGTGGGAATGAGCTGGATTGGCACCCGCTCCAGGGCCTGAGTACCATCTGTCCCCAGGCCGCTGCCTGGAGTATCTTTCTGGGCCCTGCCCGACCATGAGGTCCCTCAGGAACCTGAGAAGAGATGGCAGGCTGGGGGTGGTTAAAGTGGGATGCATGGGTCATGAGGGCACTCCAGGGTCCCCTCGTGTCCCGGGTCCTTGACTCAAGGCCCAGCATTGCTGAGCAGGTAAGGCTGCTGCCAGGAACCCCCTGGCTGGGTACTGCCAGGACTCTTCAAAGCTTGGCCTTCATTTCTTTCCCCTAGAACACATCTGGCCCTGGTTCATGGCTTCCTCAAGAGACGGAGATCAAACACGTCAACCGGCCGCCATTCCTCCTGGCCTCTAAGCGTTCAGGTGTAAAGGCCAACCAGATGATTTTGGGAAGCTGGGTAAGTGGGCCTGGGGTGGGGGATATGTGTGACAGGCAGGGAACCCCCTGCCTCTATAGGCAGCCTTGAACCCTCCTTGCCCCTGAGCGCTGATACTCACATGGAGCTGGAGGCCACCTCTCTCTCCCTCCCTCCCACTGTCTTCCTTCTCCAAGGTTTTGGTTAACTCTAGCACCACCCCAGGCTTGTTAGGACAGAGGAGGCTGACACAGCAGGCCTGGTAGGGCCCAAGCATTGCCATTTCTAACAAGTTTTCAGATAACGGCGAAGAAGCAGTTCCAGGGACCACACTTTGAGAAGCAGCCAGCTAAGCAATCTCACACCACCCTGGCCCATTCTCTTAGTTTCCCAGGGAAATGCTTTCTCCATTTTCTCTTTGTATTTGCCTTATGGCCTCGGGGGCAGCTGCTGGAGTTGGCCCATTTTTCATCCCTAGGTCAGCAAGTCCCCCTTCCCGGTCCTGTTCTCTTCCCTGTCCCCAGAGGCAGCCATCCCCCTGTGTGTGGTGAAACCTTTAAGTTTGCAGTGTTCTTGTAAAAAAGGCCAGTTCTTGGGTTTAGCACACGCCTCCTTCATGTACACACACACGGCCACGGGCCTGACCTCATTCTGTTCCTCCCTCCCTCCCTCCCTTCAGTCTTCAAGTGCCCCTTTTATTGGAGACTAATGATTGCACAGAAAGACATAGGAATCCTAAGTGAACAACTCCATGAGTTGCCAGAGAATGGATTTGCCTTATGACCAACCCCCAGAGCATTCAAGAGCTCTTTTGTGCACCCCAGGATCTCCTGGGCACTCCTGTCTCCTCTGGGTGGCCCTGTCCTGACTCCAGTAGCACAGGGGAGTTCTGCCTGACTCTGAAACGACTATTTTTAAGGTCCATCCTGGTCTCCCTGAGCACATCTTATAATTCGCCCACCTTCTTATAGTCCCACCCCCCCTATCCTGTACTCCCCCACCTGAGCTTTTGGGGACCCCAAGTAAAATGTTTAGACTGAAGCCAGATGACCACACTGCCACCTCGGGGTCATCATCTGAAGTAGGAAGGGCTGACATGTGAGGGTTTCAGTGCTGAAACAGGAAGGCTCCCTGTGGGACCCCCAGCAGGGAGCCCGTCTTCCTGAGACAGAACTCTCCTGTGGTCCTGTGGGAGGCAGTCTGCTGGACACTGGTCTAGATGCTGGTCTGCATGTCTCCCCCCAGCACTGCTTCCTGCAGTTGGCTGGATTCCTGTCCTGCCTTTATTCTGCCTTCTGTGTCACCCTGGCCAATTTCATCTCCTGATGAACCTCTGTAGGCAGATATCTGGGTGGGATGGCGGATTCACTTCCTAGGACTGCATGACAGAGGACCGCAGACACGCTTCAAAACCAGAAATGAACTCTCAGAAAGAACAGCTACGGAGGCTAGATGACTGAGATCAAGTGTCAGCAGGGCCACACTCCCTCTGAAACCTGTAGGGGAGGGTCCTTCTTTGCCTCTCTGTAGCTCCTGGCAGCAGCAATCCTCGGGAATCCTCAGTGTTCCTCACCTTGTAAAAGCATCTCCTTAATCTCTGCCTCTGAGTGTGGCTGTCACCTTGGATCAAGGTCCCACCCTATGCCAATGACCTTAACTCGTTATGTCTGAAACCACTCTATTCCTGTAAGGTCACATTCCAAGGTACTGGGGTTAGGACTTCAGCATATCTTTTCTGAGGGGCATGATCCAACTCATAACAGCTGGGGTAGGGGGAAGGAGGAGCCTGAGATCACGTGCCTGAGGCAGGCTTGCTAATGTCCTGCCGTCTTCTCCCTGGCACAGAACCCAGTAGGGGTGGGCCGCTACCTCAACACCACACTGTTGGAGAAAAAGGACACGCGGCAGCGATACCGGTCCTTGTACATGGGTGAATCCAAGCGCTACCTCTCAGACCTGGCCCGGGACAGGCTCATGAAGTGAGTGCAGCTGGAGCTGCAGGAGAAGGGGCCAAGGGCAGGGGAGGGCTGACCCCGGGATGGACTGGGGGTTCCCCATGCTTGATTCCC
This sequence comes from Tamias sibiricus, assembly GCA_025594165.1. Lineage (NCBI taxonomy): Eukaryota > Metazoa > Chordata > Mammalia > Rodentia > Sciuridae > Tamias > Tamias sibiricus. The sequence continues at coordinate 48,087,414 of CM046658.1, forward strand.
ATGGAACATGACCACTTCCCTCTAAAGCCCGCCAAGCAGCAGAAGCAGTGCCGAGACGGTCACCTTCAGATGGTGCCACCTACTGGCTGTGTGAGTTGGGGCATGTTGCTTAACTTCTTTGAGCCTCTTTTCCTTCAGCTGTCAAATGAGCAGGTGGCTGAGGAGACTCAAATGAGATGATGGTCTAAAACTTTTGCTAAGGAAAAAGTACTCGCCGCCGCTGGGCGCGGTGGCGCACGCCTGTAATCCCAGCACTTTGGGAGGCTGAGGCAGGAGGATCGAGAGTTCAAAGCCAGCCTCAGCAATGGCTAAGACACTTAGCAACTCAGTGAGACCCTGTCTCTAAATAAAATACAAAAAAGGGCTGGGGATGTGACCCAGTGGACGAGTGCCCCTGAGTTCAATCCCCAGTACCACCAAAAAAAAAAAAAAAAAAAAAAAAAAAAAGTACCCACTCAACACTAAACCCTCTATCCCCGACCCACGCAGCCCTGGATGGCTTCACCACACGGAGTCTCACTTGCCTGGTGCTCACAAAGGGGTTGGTTAAAACTCATTTCAGAAAGTTGTTGTGAAACCTAAGAAAGAAAAGGTACATGAAATGCCATGGAAAATATAAAGGAGCTGTGAATATTAAATGATTCTGTATTGTGTTGGCACAAGAGGCCATCCGTTGCAATATAATCTCAATTTCAGAAATGTTCAAATGTGAATAAACATGCACTTTAGAATTCAGTGTTTTGTTTTCTAGAAACTGTGAGGCATGGGGACCAGATCCTGGGGGACCAGATTGCTCAGGGGAAAAAAAAAAAGAACATCTTTTGAATGTAATTTCAAAAAATTCTTTTATTTTTATCAAAGTAGCCTGTGCCTTCCCCTGTCTTGATTCACTCTTATTTTGGAGGGTTCCTGAGAAAGAACAATGGAAGGTAGGATTTTTTTGACTGCATGCCTGAGAGTGTTCTTTATTTTTCCCACTCCCAACAGCTGATCTAGAATTTGGATGAAAATAAAATCCTATTCTGGGACTTTGAAGGTTTCACTCCCTGATTCCTGGTATTTTCAGCATGGCTGTGGAGAAGACTGATGCCATTCTGGCTTTCTGCGCTTTCTGTGACTTGCATTTTTCCTCTCTATAAGTTTCCAGGGCCTTCTCTCTGTCCCTCGAGTTCTGGAATCCCACGGGGATGTGAGTTGGTGTGTCTGCTTTCACTCACTGTGCTGGGTATTTAGTGGTCTCCCCCATCAGGAAACTCAGCACCTTTCCTTCTGGGTAAATTTTGTTCTGAGTTTTTGTCTTTGATCATTTCTTCTCTTATGTTTTCTGTCTTCTCTCTTTTATTTTATTTTTTTAGTTTTAGTTGGACACAATACCTTTATTTTATTTATTTATTTTTACATGATGCTGAGGATCGAACCCAGGGCCTCGCGTGTGCTAGACAAGCGAGCGCTCTACTGCTGAGCCACAGCCCCAGCTCCTCTGTCTTCTCTCTTTTAGATGAATGCTGTTGGGTGTCTTGGTTTGGTGCTCTAGTTTCTTTCCTTCCTTTCTTTTTTTCTTGCTTCCCTTATTTCCCTCCCTCCCTCCCTCCCTCCCTCTTTTCTTTCTTTCCTTCTTTGTTTTTCTTGGTACCAGGGATTGAACCCAGGGGCACTTAACCACTGAACCACATTCCCAGCCCTTTTTATTTGAGACTGGGTTTTGCTAAATTGCTGAAGCTGGCTTTGAACTTGCGATCCTCCTGCCTCAGCCTCCTGAGCTGTTGAGATTACAGGTGTGTCCCCCCCTGCCCCGTTTCCTGGGCACTGCTTCTTGTTTTCCATCTTTGCCTTTTCTGTTTTATGTCTTTCTGGTAAAATTTCCTTGTCTTTGTTTTCCAACCCTACTCTTGCCTTTTAAAATTTTGACTCTCATATTTTTTAATTTCCGGGAGCTCTTTTGCTCTTGTGGGTTGCTCTTTTTTTTTTTCTCAATGGCACCTAGTTCTGTGGGTATGTCACGTATGCAGTATGTCCTGCTCCCTGTGTTGGGTCTTGTTCCTCTGAGTTCCTTTTCCTCCATCGTCTGTTCAGGTGTACGAGGACAGCACCATAACAACACCAGGAGCCTGGCAGGGGCTCTCTGTTGGTGGCTTCACCTGGAGGGCCTGGTTGGGGATCTGCTCATTCTCTGTGATGTTTTCTCTGGAATTATTTGGTCCCACTAGAAAAGACTCCTCCATCCTGGGTGGGAGTAGGTGTGGTTGCTGGTGCCTGGGAAGGGTTGGGTGCTCCTCCCCTCACCCCTCTACTCCTGCTGTGGTGCCCATCTGCCTAGATCCACTAGGCCACCAGGCACCTCTCCACACACTAACCTCCAGTCCCTGAGAGGGGTCGTGTCTAGCTTGCTCTCTCTCCTGTTGATCTGGTCCCTGTGTTTTGAGACACTGGTGCCTCCAGTGCCTGGGCCTCCCCTGGGTTTTGTAGCAGGAGTACCAGCCTCTTGCTGCCTTCCCCGTGGCCTCCTCAGCTCTGCCAGTCCTCCTCGTGCTTTCCATTTCTCCAAGGCATGTTAATGTCCTTGTCCCCTGATATCTCCTCTCTTCCTGTGTCATCTATTTTATTTAAATCCCTTTGTACATCTTTTAGTGGATGGTGAGAGGGAACAGAGATTAAGGCATACATTCATCTGCCTTGCTTGATGGTAATTCATGAGGAACACTGTTGGTGTGCATGAGGATCTTTCCCCCTTCCTAGCCGAGGTGGTTAGCCTTATTTTATGGATGTCGAACCAACACCAGAGAAGGGAAGAAGGGGAGCAACTTGCCCAGTCACACTTGGTGACAGAGAGAGCAGGGACTAGAATCCAGTCCTTATTTTCCAGGGCAGTATCTGTCCTTCCCACATACCAGTGCCCATGTGAAGATTTGGGGGTGCCAGGAAGAGGCCATGCCAGGTGTCCACAGGCCACCCCTTCCCAGCCTCCATTTTGGCAAAGCTCCAGGTGACAGTGTTTGCTCTGCGAAGGGCTCTAAGGAAGGGAAGGATGCTCTGTCCCACTGCGCCCTCTACCTTCTCCCTCTGAATGTCTGCTTCCCCCTTGGAGCTAAAATTCTCCTCCAAAATTTCCCATCACCACTATTCTCACATTCAACACTCAGGCATCTGAGAGTTAGGGTTTTTCTTTACAACTTGGCTTAGAATCCACTTCTGCCACTTATCTCTATGACCTCCCAAATACTTTTTTGAAAAAAGAGAGTCATAACTACTCTGCAGAATCTGTTATGAAGATTAGATGAGATGATGCATGAGAATGTGCTCCGTCCTGTGGGTTCTCTTTGTAGGGATGGTGCAAAGCCAGCTAACTCTCCCCTTAGCAGCTGATGCTTAGGCAGAATTTTGTGTTTTATTTATTTATCTAAGGGGTAAGTTCTTTATAGGGGGCTCAAAATGCACATCATTCAGGGAAAGAAATTGTAGTGGTTTAACTCATCCTTCTTTTTTTTTGGTACCAGTTATTGAACTCAGGGGCACTTGACCTCTGAGCCATATCCCCAGCCCTATTTTGTATTTTATTTATTGAGTTGTTAAGCACCTCGCTTTTGCTGAGGCTGGCTTTGAACTGAGCTGCTGGAATTATAGGCATGTGCCACCGTGCCCGGCAGTTTAACTTATTCTTGTAGTCAAAGACCCAAGGAAAAATTAGATATTTTTTAAATAGACAGAGGGAGAAATGGTGGGGGGGGGCATTTAAGTCCTGAGGGAGGATGTGTGTGTGTGTGTGGGGGGGGCTTTGAAAGAGAAGGAGGAACCCATCAAATATAACTAGACTCTTCTTCCTGATCATAAATAAGACAGGAATTCTTGTATCACTATTCAGCATTGTTTTAGAGGTTCTAGCAAATGCAGTAAGACAAGAAAAATAAATAAGAAATATAAACATTGGGAAGGAAGAGCAAAATCATTGCAGTTTGTAATGATATATATGTTTACTAAAAAATTCCAAGACACTTAATTTTAAAGCTGTAAAGCTTAGAAGGCAAGAGCAGTTGAAATGTATGAATGAACAGTTTCCTCTTGTGCCACAGGCACAGCGAATAGAAAACTGAATTGAGTTGAGAGAATAAGAGAGTTCCATTCTCATTAGCAAAAAAAAATGATAGAATGCATTGGAATAAACTTAAAAAGGTCCATTTAAGGCACATATGAAGAAAAATATAAACCTTTGCTAAAGGATGTTAAAGAAGCCTGGATAACTAAGAAGAATATCATTTTCATGGAAGGAAAGACTTAGTATTGGTAAAATATTTATTTTTTCCATTGGTGTACATATTTAATGCCTTTAAAATCAAATCCGAAAAAGCTTGGCAGAGGGGAACTGGATAAATTGATTATGAACATCGTCTGAAAGACTAAATACCTATGAATAGTTAAAAAAAAATGATTCTATTTAAAAATGCATCGATGTGCAGAGAAATCATAACATGGAAGATAAACACCCATCTGTTAACCATGATTACCTCTGGAGGGGAGGGTTTCCAGGTTCTTTCACATTCTACCTTGTTTATTTATGAATTGTTTGATTTTTTTTCAGAATAAATATTTATTATCTTTAAAATCAAGAAAAATGCAAATAGAAAGAGGAGGACTTGAGACAGACTACACAAATTAAGGGTTCTCCTGTTAGACCCATCTCTAGCCAAGAGTCACCCTTTGTTTTCCAGTCCTCAGTTTTCCATCTGTGAAAAGGGAATAAATTGTGCCCTGCAGGGACATGGTAAAGCTTAATCAAGGTTTGTGAATGCTACTGAGCAGGAGCCAATCAGCAGGTCCAGTGGGTGTCAGATTGTCAGGCTGGTGAATGATTCTCCCTGGGGCTCAAGTTGTGCATTTCCACCAAGCCCTGACCCGACTTGGGCTCCTGAGTTAGGGCTGAGCCAGGAGGGCCAGAAGGTAAATGGTGGCACTGTGTGAAGGATTCCTTTATACACTGTTTCATGGACTGATTCATTTGCAAAACGTGCTCAGTGCTTCATTCTTAGGCATGTCCAAGCTGGTGATTGTTTTTAGGTGAGTGGAAATGTTCTCTTATTCTCTCATTCAGATTTTCAGTTCTACGTTTTTGATTGCTAAGGGTTATTGTTTTTCCTGAATATTCCAGTAGACCAAGTGTTCCATCTGGTCACCTCTCTGGATCTTCTGGATCTTCCAGCCAGGTCCTCTTAACACTAGCTTGTCTACTCTCTGGCCACATGGACAGGACAGCTCGCTCCAGCCTGACCATGCTCTGCATGACTCCCTGGCTCTTCCAGCCCATTGGAACATTGGCCACACTCTGATCTGTACTTGAAACAACATTCCTCTAGTGGCTATTTGGAAAACTCTTGTTTATCCACCACACCTCTGCTTACATATGAAACCCCCCTGATTTCCCAGGCAGTGGCTCTTTATTCTAAGCCCACTTTATACATGCTCATGTTGGAGCACTTTCCCATGGGTGCTGCAATTACTTCTTCACTTGCCTTTGGTCCCTACTAAACAAAAACTTCTCTTTTCTCCAGCTCCTGTGTCTTGCTAGCATGCACAAAAGGAACTCAATGAATATTTGTTAAATGATGTGTCAGTGCATTTGTTAATGTAACAGGTCAGGGTCTGGGTAACCTGAAAGCAGCACATAAGAAACTTCCAGTTTGATTTGGCAGAAGGTTGTTTTTCCTTTTAAAATTTTTTGGTCTGATGTTTGAAAAATTTCAAACACAAAAGACTTGAAAGGATTGTATGGTGTATACCTGCATACCCACTATTAGTCCTTTTTTAGATTATATTATAAACATTTTGCTCTTCTTCTTTCTTTTTTGGTACTAGGGATTGAACCCAGGGACACTTAACCACTGAGCCACATCTCTTGTCCCCCTTTTTTATATTTTATTTTATTGAGGCAGGGTCTTACCGAGCTGGTTAGGATCTTGCTAAGTTGCAGTGCCTGGCTTTGAACTCATGATCCTCCTGTCTCAGCCTCCAGAGCTGCTGGGATTACAGGCATGTACCACCATGCCCAGCACATTTTACTCTTCTTGCTTTATGACATATCTTTCTCTCTGTCCCTCTACTAATCTTTTTGTTTGTTTGTTTGCAGTACTGATTATTGAATCCGTGGCCTCACTCCTGCTAGGCAGGTGCTCTACCACTGAGCTACATCCCCACCCCCTCTATTCATCAATTAAAGATCTTTTATTTTTGATAAATTTCAAAACAAATGGAAGACATCAGTATATTTCCTAAATACTTCAGCATACAGACTGCCTTATTAGCATTTCAATCTAAAATCCATATTCTTTTTTTAAAAAAAATATTTATTTGTTTGTTTTAATCATGCACAATGCCTTTATTTTTATGTGGTGCTGAGGATTGAACCCGGACTGTGCACATGCTAGGTGAACGCGCTCTACCACTGAGCCACAACCCCAGCTCTAAAGTCCATATTCTTTATCCCAAAGTCTGAAATTGAAATCCATGTTTACTCTCTGTAGTAATAATATATTCTGACATTCTTGGAGTGTATTTAGAATATATATAGTGATTTTTAAAAAACTTTTATCTATTAGCTTTTGCAGTATCTGGCCTTGAACCCAGGCAGGGCCTCACACATGCTAGGCCAGCATTCAACCACTGAGCCACGTCCCCAACCATGTAGTGGTTTTGTATGTATGTATTCTGTGCGGCAACTTTACAGGATAAGCATTAATTTCTATGTTTCTTAGTTGAGACAATTGAAGTTTGGAGAGAGGACGTCACTGACCAAGTCACTGTCAGTACGTGGCATTGTGCGCGCATTCCTCAACATTGAATGAGCCCTTTTTTGTCAGGCACCACGCTGGCTCCTGGGACACTGTAGAGGAGACTGCAGCTCTGCCCCAGAGCAGCTCCCAGCTTCATGGGGAGACGCACTCCTCCCCTCGCCTTGGTTACAGGAAAAGCACAAGAGGAGGGATGAGGGCAGGTGGGACACAGTACTTGTCTCCCGGTGGCCACAACACCTGCCCCTCTCTTTCCCCTAAGCTTTCTGGAAGATGAGACCAGGAGGAAAGGTCTTTGAACCCAGGAAGGCTGAGGCAGAGTTGGCCTCCATCCTGCCCCATCTTCCTGTCCTCCTCCTACCTGCCCTCACTTTGGACATTTGTGTATGGTGTTGTGGTGAGAAATTTGAAAGTTTGGGTGGTGGGGGGGACTCTTGGGAAGCTCAGCATGCAGAGTCCCCCTCCTCCTCCCCTCAGCTCCCACTACACATTCACTATGCAGCACAGAAGCCAGGGGGTTGCCATAGAGACAACTAAAAGATAGGGCTTTAGCTGTAAGGGAGGGTGGAGTGCAGAGAAGGCCATATATCTCCCTCCCCTCCTTCCCTCCCTCCCTCCCTCCTTCTCTCCAGTTCTCCCTCCTTTCCTTTCCTTCTACCTTCCTCTCTGTATTTCTCGTGAGGGTGGGTGGAGGTGGAGATCTGAGCATATTCTGGACTGATGGGCAGGGGAGTGGGAGATTGCATCATGAAGTGGTGGAACACACTCTTTGCATGGATTGTAGGGGTGGTCACTCAGCACCAGGAGAAATGTCGCCTTGGATGGGGGCAGGGCGAGACAGAAAGGTTGATAATTCAGTTAAACTTAGTGAACACTGCTAGGGAACAGGGGTCCTTGTCCTTAGAAGGTCACAGGAAAGTGGGGCAAAGTGGAGTGATTGATGGGGCATCAGGTACATGGTGGGAGTGTGGAGTGCAGAGACGAATGCCCAGCTCCGCCTGGGAAGGTGGTGTAGAGAGATGGAGGATGTTCCAGACTGCCCATGTGGGCATGGAGGGGTGAACAAGCTTGGCCTGGTGAGGGATGCTGACCAGCTGGGTGGGCATGGGAAGGGATGTGGAAGAATGGAGCAAGATGGATGAGTAGGGTGGGATCTGCAGAGTCTTGATGTAGAAATCTGGACTCTTTGCCAACACCTACCTGCAGATCAAACTGCAGTTGACACAGAAGGAATCTTTGGACAGGGCCACTCGGGAGATGCAACATTAGGGTGTGTTAGTCGGCTTCCTGTTACTCTGACAAAAAAAACCCTGAGAAAATCAACTTAAAAGGAGGAAAGGTTTATTTTGGATCATGGTTTCAGTCTGTGATCAGTTTGGCTCTGTGGCTTCTGGGCCTGTGGAGAGGGGGTACATTATGATGGGGAGCATGTGGTAGAGCAGAGCAGCTCACCTCGTGGTGGCCAGGAAGGAGAGAGAGAGCAAGGGTGAGCAAGCAGCGACTCAGTATCCCCGTCAGGGCCCACCCCAGATGACCTAGTATCCTTCCACTAGGCTCCACCTCCTGAAGGTTCCACCCGCCCCCACCCCTCCCCCAATAGCACCACAGACCGGTGATCAAGCATTTAGCAGATGGCTTTTGGGGGACATTTAATATCCAAACCCATGACAGGGTGGGACTTGCCTTTTGCCTCATCGAGTCTGAATCACAGGTAGGGAACCCTCAGGAGATTGTAAAACATTATGATAGACCCTGAAAAATGGATTTGGGGAGTCGAGTGGGGTTCTGTTGCTTTCAAGCTATGTAGCATTGGATAAGTCACCTGACTTTCCCAAGACACACCTGTTCCTCAGTGGACCTCAGCATTTATACCCAGGACCCAGCAGGCAGCTTGGACTCTGTTCTATCCAGGGTGACCCCCTCATGCCTCACTCAGATCAGCCTGCACTCCCCACCCCAGGCTGGCCTGTTAGAGGCTCTGACACATTTATGGGCTTCAGGTTCAAAATGCAGGTTCCTGTCCTGGCTTTGCCGTCTCCTAACTGCGTCGTAATCCTGGGCTACTAAGTAAGACTCTCTCTTTTCCTAGCTATAAAATGGGAATAATGAAGCCTGCCCTCAGGCCACTGTCTGTTAAGAAAGAAGACTTGCCACATGCTTCTTGCCTCTAGCTAGCACCCCTCAGCAAGGAATGGGGAGGATCCCTTCTTCCTAGTTAGCCAAACACTGCCACCTAAGGGCAGGAGCTAGGTGTTCCTGGTGCCAGCACTCTGGTGGCTTCAAGTCTTTGAGAGTGCCAACCATGTGCAAGGAGGCACACTGGGTTTGCACTTGAAAGCAGGTGTGTGTATGGTGGAAGCAGCCACTGCCCTGGAGACAGGAAAACAGACTTTCTGTCCCAGGATTGCACAGATCATTTGATCTTTCTCTGATTGGAGTCTACATCTGGACTGGACACCTGTGTTTCAGGCCATGGCCATGTTTCTGAAGGACTCAGAGTTGAGGACGGAATGTACTGGAGAGGAATGGAGAAAGTGCTATAGGAGTTCAGAGGGGGATAGACTACGTGTAATCTGGGGATTCAGGGAGGGTGGCTTGGAAGGAGCAGCATGTGAGCTGGCCCTCAAAAGACTGGGTAAGAGTTGGACTTGGAAAAGCAATAATAACCACTGATCAAAGACTGACTATGTGCCAGGCACTGAACTTGGCAATATGTACATCATCTCTTGTGGGCCTCACAAAGCCTCATGAGGTATGTGTTATTCTATTATGTAGATGAGGAGACTGAGTGACTTTTCCAGGGCTATAGTGAGTTACTAACTGTATCCCTGAGCTATTGCTGCATCATAAACCAGCCCAAAACTCAGTGGCTCAGAACAATAGCTATTTGTTATTGTTCATGGGGGTGGGCTGGTCTGGGATGGTCTTGGATGGAACAACTAGACTTCCACATGGACTTCCATCTTCCGGAGGGTAGCCCAGGCTTGTTCCCATGGAGGAGGCCAGGCTTGGTAGGAAGTATGCAAGGCCTTCTGCAGCCTAGGCTCAGAACGCCACACCATTACTTCTTCCACATTCTGTTGGCCAAAGCAAGTCACAAGGCCCGCCCAGGTTCCAGGGCAAGGGAAGGTAGACTCTACCTCTCCGTGGGAGCAGCTGCGAAGTCACATTGCCAAGGACACTGGTGCAAGGAGGTGTGCAGGCTGCGCCATTTTTGATCTCTGTCTAGTACAGTGGCCAAACAGGGTTGGGTCCCTGGTCTAGGTGGCTCTAAGCTTTCTTTCTGAAGGGGTTTCACTTCTTCCAGTGAAAAAGAAGGAAAAAATTTAGGATACAGAGGAACAGTATGAGGAAAGGAAAGGAAGCACAAAGCTCAGGGTGTGTTGGGACATGTTCCCCGGTTCCTTGTGAATGCTGTGTGGAGTGTGTGAAGGGCTACAGTGGACAGGAAGTCAGGAGAGTTGGTTAGGTCTGATCCTGAATGTGAAGGTAAGCTGCCCGGGCTTCATCCTGCATGTGGGAAGCCATGGGGGTTTTTAAAAAATCAATTTTATAGTAATATAACTTACATACAATAAAATTCATTCTTTTAAAGTATACGAGTCTATAAATTTGGCAAATGCATAGAGTCATGTCATTACCACAAAGAAGAAAGTTCCCTTGTGCTGTCGTCTGTGGTAAACCTATTCCTATCCCAGCCCCTGACAACTACTGGTATGATTAACATCCAGAGATTTTGCCCTTTTCAGAGGGTCATGTGAGTGGAATCATCCATTAGTAGACATTTGTGTCTTTTCCTTTCATTTTATATGATGCTCTTGAGAGTCACCTGGGTCATGTGTGTCAGTAGCTTATATTTTCCATACTGATCTGGATTCCAAAGAATGGATATGCCACGGTTTATTTATATGCTCTCAAGTAGAGGGGAATTTGCAGCCTTTCCAGCTTGGGCAATTTTTAATAAAGTTGATGTAATAATAAATAGCTATGTACAGTCTTTATGTAGACATGTTTTTGTTTCTCTTTGGTAAATATCTCAGAGTAGGATTTCTAGGTCATTTGGTAAGTGTATGTCTAGCTTTGTGAGAAACTGCCAAATGGCTGTACTGTCTTGTATATACCAGCAATGTCTGAAGGTTCTAATTGCTCTGCATCGTGTCGTCACTTGGTATTGATAGATTTTTTTTCTTTCTAATTTTAGCCATTCTAATAATGTGCTTCATTATGGTTTAAATTTGCATTTCTCCAAAGACAAGATGTTGAACATCTTTTCATGTACTTTCCCATCTCTTCTTTGTTCAAGTGTTTTCAAATCTTGTGCACATTTTAAAAAATGGGTTGCCTGTTTTTTTATATTAAGCTTTGAGAGTTCTTTATAGATTCAGGACACAAGTCCTTTCTCAGATATGTGTTTTGCAAATATTTTCTCCCGTTCAGAAGGATTTTAATGGGAAGTAATACTGTGCTTTAATTAGTTTACTCTGTGGCACTACTGGGTGGGAGAATGGAGTGGGGAGAAATAGAGAGAAGGGGAGAGCTTGGCTAGGCCAGGGGAAGTGGGGATGGAAGGGAGGAGTGAAGAGACAGAGAGATGGAGACCCACTGGATAGCAGGAAAGGCCCCATTTGCCCTGGTGAACCCTCCTTCTCTCCTTCCCACTTCCTTCCTTTGGTAAATATTTGGGGAGCACCTACTAAGCACCAGGTGATGATCTAGCCATAGGGGAAATGCCAAGGAAGAATCCACACCCTGCCTTCATGGAGTTCGCATCTTGATGGGGAGGACAGATAATAAACAGGGACATAGGTGTGTACGGCTCACTGGCGGATGCTGTTTGACACCCAGCCAGGGGTTCCTGTGGGAATGCTATCTTCCCATTGGCTCATGGGATAGGGACCAGAGTCCTCAGAGGTTCACTCCCAGGACAGAATCCGAGCAGTAAAAGGAATGTGGGACTGAGGTCAGGAGCCCTGGGCCTGGATGCTGGCCTTCATTCTGGTTGGCAGGTCTCCTCAGGCAAGTTCCCTCTTCTCCCTGGCCCTTGGTCTCCCTCTCAGGGTGGGCCCAGATGTTCTTTCAGGTGCTATTGATTTTTTAATTTGAACTTCTTTTTTTTTTTTTTTTTTTTGGTTGTTTAAATTTGAAGTTCTTACAAACCGACCTGGGTGCTCTGATGAGCCCAATGGGTGCAAAGTGGAGGGACCTCCTGAGGCTCAGGTCCTTCATTGGTAAAGGGCTGGGGGTCATCAATTTTGGCCCCTCATCCAGTGTAGGATCCCAGTGAAGAACAACTGACAGGGACCTATTCATCTCTTGGGGTGCCCTTCTAGGGATGGGGGACCCACTCCCTTCCAAGGGATCACTGCCATGTGTCTTTCTCTGTCTTTTTTTTTTTTTTTTAATATTTATTTATTTACTTTAGTTGTACACAATGCAGTGCATTTAGGTTTATGTGGTGCTGAGGATCGAACCCGGGCCACACACGTTCGAGGTGAGCGCTCTGCAGCTGAGCCACAACCCCAGCCCCTTTCTCTGTCTTTTTAAAGGGAAAGGATCACATCTTTTACAAAGGGCAGGTGCCCTCCAGCTGCGGGTTATAATGCAGATCCTACTCCTTAAAGCCACGTGGGAAGAACAGCCTATGGTAACTGGAGGGCCCAAAGCCTGGAGACAGATCAGGGTGGGAGGAGGGGAGTGGGAATGGGGGTCTTGGAGAAAGGGTGCATGAGAATGCCTGGGAGAGGGGAGAGGGGTGGAGGGATCACCTTCTCTGGAGCCATATCCCAGTGTCTTTTGGGACAGTAGGGGCCAGTTATCTTTTGTTATAAGAGATCAATTGTCCTGAGAATGCCAATCAACCAGTGACATGAATATGGGAACCACACAACAGATGGACCAAAGGGATGGGAGGTGGGTGAACCCTGAAGCCCCTTCTATTCTAAAGCCAGAGTGCTGGCTCCTGCTCTTTCAAGTCCAAAAGGAGGTGGGAGAGTGTGGCATATATCTTATGATAGCCCCAGGCCCCCTCTGGGAGCACCCCATCTCCATCCCAGGATGCTTCTGGAAGCTCATCAGGGAAGCTCATGCCAGGAGGAGACTGCTGACCTCCAGGCAATGTCCATCCACTGGGGACAACCTTCTCCGTCCCCAGAGGCAGCCCTGTGCGCACCCCAGTTTAGCCCAAAGCTGTGTCTGTGGGGACTGGTGACAACATTCCGAGCTTCTTCCCTCACTGTTTTTTGTCAGTAAGGTTGGGGTGGGATTGGGGAGTAGGTTGTTCCTAGAGGAGAGGAGGCTGGGATCCCAGACAGAGCCACAAAACTCACATAACAATAAAATATATTCCAAACGCTTCCTTCAGAGGGTGTCTTACAGAGAGCAGTTGCTTTCTCACCGGGTCAGACGGCAATCCTGGAAGAAGTCAGACAATCTTTGTACACGGACAGCAAGATCAGCTCCGCAGAAAGTCCTCCTGAATCTTCCAAAAAAACTACGAGGTCTAAGTCATTTTAGCAAGATTATAACAAATAAGATCAACCTACCCAAACAGTTTCCCTATACTAGCAACATACAACAAAACATTGGAAATTTAAAATACAACTTATAATGGCATAAAACTATGCATATTTAGTTTGAATTTGACAAAAGAGATACAAGGTCTGTATGCAGAAAGCAGGTAACTCTGTGGGGACATTAAAGAAGACAGAAAGGGAGAGATGCCACAGTCATGCGCCACGAGATTTAATATGGTTAAGTTGTTTTTCCCAAATTAATCTATGGATTTAATGCTATGCCAATCAAAACCTCAGTGACCTTTGTGTAAAGTTGACAAGCTGGAGCTGGGGGTGTTGCCTAGCCGAGGAGGCCCTTGGTTTGATCTCCAGCACTGCCAAAAACACATACCCCCAGTCTGACAAGCTGATCATGAAACTTATACAGAAATGTAAAAGACATAAAATAGCCAAAATAATTTAGAAAAAGAACAAAGCCATAGGACCAACATTATCTTATTTCTAGACTCATCAACACAAAGCTATAGGAAATCAAGACAGTGGAACTCGTGCCAAGATAGATCAAAGGAACGGAGCAGAGAATCCAGGAACAGGCAGACACAGAAAACTATTCTTCAACAGTGGTACAAAGACAACTCAGTGGGGGGAAAAAAGTCTTTTCACCAAGCGGTGTTGGAACCATTGCACACTAATCTGCAAAAAAGTGAACTGTTATCAGTAAGTCCCCTTATGTGCAGAAACTAACTCCATTTGTGATACTCAGAAGTACAGTATATACTTAGTTTTCCTCTTATTTCATGGCTCACAGCTCCTAAAACCCTGGGAACCTTCAGAGTGATGTCTTTCATATGCTAATTAGATGACTGGCAGCTGAGGACCCTTAGATAGCTTTAGGATAGAGAATGGTCACCAGAAAGACCCAGGCCTGATTAAAGAAAAGAGTTGAAACCTTCAGTCCCACATCTCTGAGCAGGGGAAAGAGGCTGAAGGTTGAGCTAATCGCTAATGGCTAAGGATGTTGCAATCATGCCTAGTAACGACCCCTCATAAACCCCAGACAGGCTAGGTGTGGGGAGCTTCCAGATAGCTGAACCTGTGGAGTTGCCCGCAGGACACCCAGAGAGGGCAGGGAGGCTCCCCGCTCCTTCCCGCAAGTCCCGCCCACCGCACCTCTTCCATCTGGACTGTTGATCTGCATCCTTCATGATGTTCTTTATAATATATGGGTAAATATATAAAAAGCATTTCCCTGAGTGCTGTGAGCCATCCTATGGAGGCGACTGACCCAAGGATCCCACACATCTGGCATCAGAAGTGTTGAGTGGTGTGTGTGAGAGGAGGAATGAGTTGTTTTCCCCTTGAGTTCATGGACCTAAATGTAAGACCCAAGCTGTAAAAATTTTATAAGAAAACACAGGACATTGTGTGAGGTGAAAAGTTCTGAGATACAGATTTAACTATTTTTTTCTTTTATAGATCATACATATTGTTAAGTTGGACTTAAAGGGCTCAGTGGTAGAGTGCTTGCCTAGCATGTGTGAGGCACTGGGTTCGATCCTCAGCACCACATAAAAATACATAAATAAAATGAAGGTATTGTGTATAACTACAACTAAAATTTTTTTTTATTAAAAGATGCTATTAGCCGGGCGTGGTGGCACACGCCTGTAATCCCAGCACTTTGGGAGGCTGAGGCAGGAGGATCTCGAGTTCAAAGCCAGCCTCAGCAATGGCGAGGCACTTAGCAACTCAGTGAGACCCTGTCTCTAAATAAAAAAATACAAAAAAGGGCTGGGGATGTGGCCCAGTGGTCGAGTGCCCCTGAGTTCAATCCCCGGTACCACACACACACACACACACACACACACACACACACAAAAAAGATGCTATTAAAAGAATGATAGGGGGCTGGGGTTATGGCTCAGCGGTAGAGCGCTTGCCTAGCACATGCCCGGCCCAGGTTCGATCCTCTGCACCATGTAAAAATAAAGGCATTGTGTACAACTAAAACAAATAAATAAATAAATATTAAAAAACAAAAAATAATGACAGGCCACAGACTGGAAGAAAATATTTGCAAATCATATATTTGATAAAAGACTTCTATACAGAATATATATATATATATATATATATATATATATATATGTATATATGTATGTATGGTTCAAGAATGTATGTTTCAAGAATAAGAAACAACAAAATAGGGCTGGGGTTGTGGCTGAGTGGTAGAGCACTTGCCTAGCATGTGTGAGGCACTGGGTTCGATACTCAGCACTGCATATAAATAAATGAATAAAATAAAGGTCCATCAACATCTAAAAATGTTTTTTAAAAAGAAACACAATAAAAATGTACGAAAGATGTAATAGACACTCTACCAAGAAGATACATGGATGGCAATTAAGTATATGGAAAGAAACTTGAACTTATTAGTCATTAAGGAAATGTAAGTTAAAAGCACGTTTAACTAATGGGCTGCCCACCCATTAGTTTGGCTAAAATGAAAAAGGCTGACCCTACTGAGGCTGGAGGAGGATGTGGGGTTCCCATGTAGTACTGGTGGACATGTGCAATGTATGTCTCCCTTGGAAGACAGGGTAACAAGAGAAAGAGTGAACCCTAACCCTACCATCTGACCCCACTCTTCCTCTCCCAGGTATTTTCCCAAGAGAAAGGAAAACATGTATCCATGCAGACTGTTCACAAATGCCCCTGGCTGCTTGATTTGTAATAGCCCCAAACTAGAAACAAGCCAACCATCCATCAGCCAGTGAATGAATAGACTTCGGTGGTGGTTTTTACCCATACAAGTGTCAAGACTCAGCCAGTTGTACACCTTCAGCATGTGCGATTTATCATATGCTTGTTGCACCTTGGTAAACAACTGCAATTTGAGATAATAATAATAATAATAATAATAATAATAATGGGATGATGCAATGTAGAATTCTGGATAGGATTCTGGAAAAGACAGGGAATGATAGGGTTAAAATTGGTGAAATTCAGATATGGTCTGTGGTTTAGTTGACAATGTTACACAATGTGAATTTGTGGGTTTTGATCATGTATCCCATGTGAAAATTAGGGGAGGGGAAGGGGGAGGGGATGTTGGAACTCTGTACTATCATTGTAGCTCCTCTGTTAAGCCTAAACTAATTCAAAATTTAAAAAATATATATATTCAATAAAACTTTTGTTAAAAGACAGTTTACCTTATAGAATGAGTACATTTCTTAGAATATATCCATCAACTATCATGTTACTGATAATCACTGTCCCTGTGGAGGTCAGTAGATTTAGAATACTTGTTTCTTGTATAAGAGAAAACTATGTAACAACTTGAGCTTAGTTCTCTTAAGTACTTTGCCTGAGATAACCAATGAACTTGTGTGTTGTTCTGAAAGTCATGCGTGCTGGGGAGGAGTCCCACCTATGAGCGCAAAGGTTGGCTAGCTGCTAGGTCAGCTTTATCAGCCTGGAGGGCTGGAGGCACTAGAGGCACCACAACCTCAGGGACTGCCTTCACTTGTGGAAGCTGGTCTATCCGACACGCAGCTCCCTCAGCCCCTGGAGGTACAATCTGTAGTGCATAGTTTACGTTGGCTTCTGAAGATTTTTCCCAGTGTGATTAAACCCTAGTTGCCCAGTGGGGTACACTGCCTGATACCATACCCATTACTGGTTGTGACCCCTTCCCTATTCCTCTTCTGGTATTTTCTTCACCTCCCAAATAAGCTACTTGCCCTTGAATTCTTTCCTCAGGGTCGACTTCTAGGGAGACCTAAACCAAGACAAATGCTAATATTTATGCTGGCATCATCCCAGTGGGTCATCTTACACGCCTCTGGATGTGGCACCTCATTTTGGAGACCATTGCTCTTCTCCCTGACAATCATTTCATCTTCCAGTCCCTTCTCTCACAATCCCCAGGCAGCCCCTCCCAGCACAGAGAAGTGGTGATTCTAAGTGTCCTTTGATGTTGACTTGAAATCTTGCTCCCGTGACTTTTGCGCTTTTGCCTGGGCAAGACCGTAAGAGGACATGGGACGTCAGGTTTATTAACTGGGCCCTGCTGAGGCCTCTAGCACCCCTTGGGAGGTGCTGGACTTCTGACTCTACCCTGCTGGAATCAAAGAAGTCCTATGTTGGTTATATAGTGGACTTTTCCTAAAAGCATTTGTTTGGGGAGAAAAAAAAGAGCTCCATGGCCAATAAATAATAGATACTTAATAGCCACCAATGCTAGTTTGATCTCTTGACAGAGTTCTGTGAAGACTGGGTTGAACACTCAGGCACGTCAATCTTATAAAATGAACATAGGTTCTAGCACCTCCCCAGTTGCTGAGGAAGGTAGCACTTTCCTGCACTCCAGTGGGAGGTCCTGCCAGGGTGTGAGAAGCTCTGAGCAGGACAAAAATTGCCTTTCGCAAGCCCTGCCACCAGACCAACATCCAGGTTCTTCACTAGGCTTCCAGCACTGTCTTGCAACACAGACCACAGGTACTAAAACAATGAGTGGGCATCACACCCAGACAGTCCTGCTGCAGCCAGGTCCTGGTGATCAGCTAGTGGGCGTGGAAGGCAGGCATTGGCCAGGCTGTGGCTGCACCAAGCATGATGGCATAGCTACTCACTTGACAAGGAGAAACTGAAGCCCAGAGAAGGACCACATTCACCTAGATGACACAGTGCTAGTGCTTTAGTAAACAGTTAATAGAACAAGGCTTTCCTCGGCTATGTGAGGGTCTTATCAATTTCTGAGGGCAATGGTTCTGACCACCAGTGCTTTATTTGGCTTTATAGCCACAATCCACAATATTCCATCCACCAGGCTAGGTGAGAGGAAGTACTGTTCTTTCTTTCTTTCTTTTTTTTTTTTTTTTGAGACACTGGTGCTTGGACCCAGGGTCATAGGCATGCTAGGCAGGTGCTCTACTACTGAGTTACATTCTCAGCCCTTCTTACTTTTTTACTTTGAGACAGGGTCTTGCTAAGTTGCCCAGATTGGGATTCTCCTACCTCAGCCTCCTGGGTGGTTGGGATCTTCATCATCATTGGCTACTGAGTATGTGTCCTGGTCCTGAGCAAGTGCAGCCTCACTGCTGGCCCCGCCTGCCATGGTCTTTTGGCCCTGCAGGCAGCCTCACTCATCCCGCTGACCTAGAAGTCCTCCTTAGGGCAGTCTGTGTGGGTCTGTGTTCCATTATCTGCTTTCTCTTCCTAGACCTGCTACAGTCTTGGCCAGGGAATGGGGATTAAACAAGAATGGGAATGAGTGGCTGGGGTGTGGGGAGGATCTCAGAGAGGCAGAGATTCCAAAGCCTGAGAGGTGAGTGTGCTGAAGCCAGGCAGAGGTGAGGGATGAGGCCCTTTCCTTCCAGGCTTGCAGTTGGGAGGAAGTCATGAGCAGAGCTATCTGAAGGGCAAAAATCACAACTGGGACGGCCGTGCAGCCAAGGGATTTATTAACCAGCCTTTATGGCTGGTTAAGGGTAGAAAAGGTGGGATCCTGGGAAGATGGCCGACAGGAGGGAGGTGCTCTCTGGACACAGCTACTAAAAGACGCTTAGCGGAAAGTTTGAGTGCGTTACTAGCAATTCTCTTGCAACTAAAGGGAGCCGAGACATTCGTGCACCTTTGGACAGTGAAATACAACGCTCTCCGAACCACGAGGAGCAGGGACAGAGTCCGAGCGGTCCAGTCCGAAGCAGCGCTGTCTGCCCTGCAGGTGCAGCTGCCCGACATCTCAGCAAGGGGACGTTCCACACAGTGGCTTTGAAACCGATCGTTGAGGAGGGATAGAAAGAAGCCTAGAGGCGAGGGTGGTATCCACGTAGAGCTCTTTCACACAGCTTGCCAAGCAGATATCACACGCTCTGGAGTGACACAAGGGTCTGCGGAGCTGCTGTTGAGCAGGAGGAGAGCACCTCCATCTTTGAGGAGTACAGTGGCTGACCCAGACAAAGGGGAAAAGACAGAAAGGAAGGACAGCTGCAGACATCCAGGGAGCCCCCAATGCTCTGAAAACAGCGCACACCTGGGTGAGGCTCGGGTAACCAGCAGGGGAGGGCGTGTCTGAGGCCAGCACAGCGGCCACAAGAAGCTACAACTGTGGGTGGGCGTGGGGAAAGGGTGCCTTCTGGAGGGTCCCTTTCCCGGTGCCATTCATCTGCTGACACACAACCTCCCTGAGCCGCTCTTCCGCTGGGCCATTCTGCCACTGGCCAAAGGTGCAGCCTTGATTCCACTGCAGGATCACTGTCTAGATGCGATCCGATGTGGTTGGCTTAAACTGGAAAGGAAAAAAGAGGGGCGCTTCCCAGGGCCCGTTTTGTTTGAGACTTGGGGTTCGACTTTTTTTTTGTTGGTTTGCTTGTTTTGTTGGTTTTCTGGTTTTTTCTTTTTTTGGTTTTGTTTTGTTTTGCTTTTTTTTTTTTTTTTTTTTTTGCATTGATTGACGGTGTGTTTGCTTCTTCTCCTCTTTTCTTTCCTTCTTTTCTTCCTTCTCACTTTTGCATCTTTTCTTCTTCCTTCATCTTTCCTATTTACACCCTGCCAGTGCATACTAAACAGAGGCAAAAACAAGTTATATGCAGAACTTGGGAGTTCTAGAACGGGCGCAATTGAACTGGATAGCAAAGCGGTGTTATATATAGTTCACTCTCTATTTTCTTGACTCTCTCTCTCTTCTCTCTTACACCAATTCCTACTCTGTTATCATTTTTTTTTCTTTTCCATCTTACTTTATTTCTTCTCTTAACAGCTGGTTTATATATAAATTGGTTAGGTTAGGTTTATATAAAAATTGTTCTTTCCACCTAATTGTCTACTCCATTCTCTTTCCTCTCTCGTCTACTGATACTAAACCACTCCCACTAAACCACTTCCATAGAACTCTCTTTTCATACTTTCCAAGAAAGAACAATTCAAGACACTTCCTTGTTCCTAAACATAACACCTCTGTGTCCAATACTTGAAGCTATAAAACCCCATCAGAAGCGTACAGAGTAAATTGGAAACAATATCTGGGTTAACCAAATCTGTACATTGTGATCAAACTTGGATTTTCTGAATAGAAAGTGTTAGATTTTAAAGTGTAAAGGAATTATAAGGGGATCTGTTAGCATTGTACTACAGGAACAACATAAGGCTTTAAGGTAAAATCAAAATAGTCAAGGTCCCACAGTGCAGGAAGAAAAGACACACAAGCAACATGAAAAAAAAAGGAAGAAAGTGACACAAACAAATCAAAATACCTCATCAGTAGATTCCATGGCAAGCACAGTTGGTCAAATGCCAGAGATGGAATTTAGAAAGTACATATTCCAAATGTTTATGGAACTTAAGAATGAACTCAAAAATGAAATGAGGGAGCAAGTACAGGTGGCAAAAGATCATTTTGACAAAGAACTCCAAAAAGAAATACAGGAAGTAAAAGATTACTTCAATAGGGAAATAGAGGCTCTAAAGAGAAACCAAACAGAAACTCCAGAAATGAAAGAAGCAATAAACCAAAATAAAAGTTCAATTGAAAGCATCTCCAACAGAGTAGACCACTTGGAAGAAAGAACCTCAGACAATGAAAACAAAATGTACATCCTAGAGAAGAATTTAGACTATACAGCAAAACTCATTAGAAATCAAGAACATAACATCTAAGAATTATGGGACAACATAAAAAGACCAAACTTAAGAGTGATTGGCAGCTGGGCGCGGTGGCGCACGCCTGTAATCCCAGCACTTTGGGAGGCTGAGACAGGAGAATCACGAGTTCAAAGCCAGCCTCAGCAATGGCGAGGCACTTAGCAACTCAGTGAGACCCTGTCTCTAAATAAAATACAAAAAAGGGCTGGGGATGTGGCCCAGTGGTCGAGTGCCCCTGAGTTCAATCTCCGGTACCAGGAAGCAGATTACATATAGGGGGAAACCAATCAGACTATGTTCAGATTTTTCAACCCAGACCTTAAAAGCAAGAAGATCCTGGAATAGCATATTCAAGCTCTGAAAGAAAAGGGATGTCAACCAAGAATCTTATATCCAGCAAAATTGAGCTTTAGATTCGAAGATGAAATAAAAACCTTCCATGACAAGCAAAAGTTAAAAGATTTCACAACTTGAAAGCCAGCACTTCTGAACATCCTGGGCAACATTTTTTCACGAAGAAGAAGAGAAAGATAACAATGAAAATCAACAAAGGGAGATATTAAACTAAGGGAAATACCAACCAGAAGAGAAACCAAATCAAGCTAAAGACCATAATACAAATAAAAATGGATGGGAATAAAAATCACATCTCAATAATAACCCTGAATGTTAATGGCCTAAACTCGTCAATCAAAAGACACAGATTATCAGAATGGATTAAAAGAAACAACCCAACAATTTGCTGTCTCCAAGAAACACACCTCGTAGAAAAAGACATCAACAGACTGAAAGTGAAAGGCTGGGAAAAGTCTTATCACTCACATGGCCTGCGGAAACAAGCAGGGGTTTCCATTCTCATATCAAATAAGGTAGACTTCAAACCAAAACTAATCAAGAGGGACAAAGATGGATATTTCTTACTACTTAAGGGAACCATTCATCAACAGGATATAACAATCATAAATCTATATGCCCCAAATAATGGAGCACCTACATTCATCAAACTCTTCTCAAGTTCAAGAGTAAAATAGACCACAACACAGTTATTCTAGGGGACTTCAACACACCTCTCTCACCAATGGATAGATCATCCAAACAAAAGCTAAACAAAGAAACTTTAAGCCTCCTTAAAACAATTAACAATTTAGACCTAACAGACATATATAGAATATTTCATCCCTCAGTAAACGAATACACTTTTTTTTCTCAGCAGCACATGGCTCGTTTTCCAAAATAGACCATATATTATGTCATAAGGAAACTCTCAGCAAATATAAAAAAATAGAGATACTGCCCTGCATTCTATCAGACCATAAAGGGATGAAATTGGAAATCAATGACAAAACAAGGAATGAGAAAAACTACTCCATCAACTGGAAGTTAAACAACATGCTACTGAATGAACAAGGGGTTGAAGAAGACATCAAAGAGGAGATTAAAAAATTCCTAGAGGTAAATGAGAACACAGATACATCGTATAGAAATCTCTGGGACACTATGAAGGCAGTAGTAAGAGGAAAATTCATTGCACTGAGTTCATTCCTTAAGAGGAAAAAAAACCCAACAAATAAATGACTTAACATCACACCTCAAAGCATTAGAAAAAGAAGAACAGACCAACACCAAGAGCAGTAGAAGACAGGAAATAATTAAAATCAGAGCAGAAATTAATGAAATTGAGATTAAGGAAACCATTTAAAGAATTGACAAAACTAAAAGTTGGTTCTTTGAAAAAATAAACAAAATTGACAGACCCTTAGTGATGCTAACAAAAAGAAGAGAAAAAACTCAAATTAATAACATTCATGATGAAAAAGGGAATATCACAACAAACACCTCAGATATACAGAAGATAATTAGAAATTACTTTGAAAACTTGTATTCTAATAAAACAGAAAATATTGAAAACATTGACAGATTTCTAGAGTCGTATGATTTGCCTAAACTGGAAATGGAGGCTATACACAACTTAAACAGATCGATTACAAGTGAAGAAATAGAAGACGTCATCAAAAAGCTACCAACAAGGAAAAGTCCAGGACCTGATGGGTTTACAGCCGAGTTCTATAAGACTTTCAAAGAAGAACTAATACCAATGCTCTTCAAACTATTTCAAGAAATAGAAAAAGAGGGAGCTCTTCCAGACTCTTTCTATGAGGCCAATATCACATTAATTCCAAAGCCAGGAAAAGACACATCCAAAAAAGAAAACTTCAGGCCCATATCTTTAATGAACATAGATGCAAAAATCCTCAACAAAATCCTGGCAAATCGGATACAAAAACATATCAAAAAGATAGTGCACCACGATCAAGTGGGGTTTATCCCAGGGATGCAAGGCTGTTTCAACATTCGGAAATCAATAAACATAATACATCACATCAATAGACTTAAAGATAAAAATCATATGATCATCTCAATAGACGCAATAAAAGCATTTGACAAAATACAACACCCCTTTATGTTCAAAACACTGGAAAAACTAGGAATATCAGGAACATATCTCAACATTATAAAAGCTATTTATGCAAGGCCCCGAGCTAACATTATCTTAAATGGAGAAAAATTGAAAGCATTCCCTTTAAAAACTGGAACAAGACAGGGATGCCCCCTTTCACCACTGTTATTTAACATAGTACTGGAAACTCTGGCCAGAGCAATTAGACAGACGAAAGAAATTAAAGGGATCCAGATAGGAAAAGAAGAGCTCTAATTAGCACTATTTGCTGATGACATGATAATCTACCTAGAAGACCCAAAAAACTCTACCAGAAAACTTTTACAACTAGTAAATGAATTTGGCAAAGTTGCAGGATACAAAATCAATACACATAAGTCAAAGGCATTTTTGTACATCAGCGACAAAGACTCTGAAAGGGAAATGATGAAAACTACCCCATTTACAATAGCATAAAAAAAAAAAAAAAAAAAAAACTGGGAATCAACCTAACGAAAGAGGTGAAAGACCTCTATAACAAAAATTATAGAACACTAAAGAAAGAAATTATAGAAGAACTCAGAAGAAGAAAAGACCTACCTTGCTCTTGGATAGGTAGAATTAATATTGTCAAAATGTCCATACTACCAAAAGCATTGTACAGATTTAATGCAATTCCAATCAAAATCCCAATGTCATTCTTCAAAGAAATAGAAATAGCAGTCATGAAATTCATCTGGAAAAATAAGAGACCCAGAATAGCCAAAGCAATCCTGAGCAAGAAAAGTGAAGCAGGGGGCATCACCATACTGGACTTTAAATTATACTATAGAGCAATAGTAACAAAAACAGCATGGTATTGGCACCAAAACAGACTGGTAGACCAATGGTACAGAATTGAGGACACAGATACTAATACATATAATTTCAGCTATCTCATATTAGACAAAGGCACCAAAAATGTATAGTGGAAGTGGAGAAAGGATAGCCTCTTCAACAAATGGTGCTGGGAAAACTGGAAATCCATATGCAACAAATTGAAATTAAACCCTTATCTCTCACCATGCACAAAACTCAATTCAAAGTGGATCAAGGACCTAGGAATTAGATCAGACACAATACGCCTAATAGAAGAAAAAGTAAGCTCCAATTTCCAACATGTCAGATTAGGCCCCAAGTTCCTTAATAAGAATCCTGTAGCGCAAGAATTACTACCAAGAATTAATGAATGGGATAGATTTAAACTAAAAAGCTTCTTCTCAGTAAAAGAAACAATCAGTGAGGTGAATAGAGAGCCAACTAATTGGGAACAAATATTTAATACATGCACATCAGATAGAGCACTAATTTCTAGAATTATAAAGAACTCAAAAAACTTTACACCAAAAAAACAAATAACCCAATCAATAAATGGGCTAAGGAATTGAGAAGACACCTCTCAGAAAAAGATACATGATTAATCAACAAATACATGAAAAAATGTTCAACATCACTGGCAATTAGAGAAATGCAAATCAAAACTACTCTAAGCTTTCATTTCACTCCAGTCAGAATGGCAGCTATCAAGAACACAAGCAACAATAAATGTTGGAGAGGATGTGGGGAAAAAGGCACACTCATACATTGCTGGTGGGACTGCAAAATGGTGCAACCATTATGGAAAGCAGTATGGAGATTTCTTGGAAAACTGGGAATGGAACCACCCTATGACCCAGCCATCCCACTCCTGGGTCTATTCCCAAAGGACTTAAAAACAGCAAATTACAGTGACACATCTATCTCAATGTTTGTAGCTGTGCAATTCACAACAGCTAGGTTGTGGAACCAACCTAGATGTCCCTCAGTAAATGAGTGGATTAAGAAAATGTGGTATATACGCACAATGGAATTTTACTCAGCAATAAAAGAAAATAAAATAATGGCATTTGCAGGTAAATGGATGAAGTTGGAAGACATAATGCTAAGTGAAGTTAGTCAGTCTCAAAAATCCAAGTACCAAATGTTTTCTCTGATATAACAAGGCTAGTTCATAGTATTGTTGGATGGGGGTACATAAGAGGATTAGAGGAACACTAGATTGGTCAAAGGGAAGGGAGGGTAAGGGAGGGAGCAAGGGGGGAGGGAGGGGGAGAAAAGAAAAAAAAAGGTGGTTGAATAAGATGGATATCATTTTCCTAAATGCATGATTGAAGACCTGAATTGTACGAATATACTTTGTATACAAACAGTTGTATGTAAAAAGATGCTATATACATGCACTATGAATTGTACATATTAAAAATTATAAAAATACAATTTTTTTTAAAAAAGGTAGAAAAGGAACGGGGAGAGGGGAACCAGGGAGAGGGAAGAGTGCAAGCTCTGGTGGAAGAGTGTGCAAGTTGTGAACAGAAGGTGGGAGTCTGGTCACGCCGGCTGCTGTCTCTGCAGCTATCGGCTGGGGCAGCTCCTGTGGGGCTGGAGACGGTGGGTAAGTGTGCAGTGGCTGCCTCTTCTCCGTCTCCGTCATCTTCTGTCTTGTAGTCTCTCTTTTCTCATCATCTCTCTGGCTCTTTGTCTCTCTGGCTGTCCATCTGGCTGGCTCTCCCTCGGGGTCTGGCTCTTAAACTTCGAATGGACGGGAGTTTATATAGGGATTACTGGTGGGGGGGGGGGGTGTGTACCAGAGTGAACTTTAAGCCTATTGGTTCCTGCTTGTGGTGTGAGGGCAGCCTTCAAGCCTATTGGCTCCTGTCTGGGGATGATGAAACATCCTGCCTAGAGAGCAGATCAAACTTTTGACCCTCTGCCCGTGGAACAGGGTGAACTTTTGATGACCTGAAAGCCTATTGGCTCCTGCCCATCTATCACTATCTAAGTGGTATCTGGTAAGTGTTAAATAGTTGGCTCTCAAAACAAAACAGAGCACTTGTGATAGTTAAGGTTATGTGTCAGTTCACACCTTAGGCTGCCCAGACACTGCAGCAAGCATTCTTTTGGTTGTTTGATGAGGGAATTTCTGGATGAAATTAACACAATTGCTCTCCCTAGGGTGGGTGGGCTTTGTCCAGTCAATTGAAGATCTGGACACACAGACCGAGTGAGGGAACCCCTCCCGCCTGACTGCTGGAGCTGGGGCTTCAGTCTTTTCCTGCCTTTGACTTGAATGGAAGGAAACATTGGCTTTTCCTGGGTCTCAAGTCTGCTGGCTTTGGGATTAGAACTATAATATGGGTTCCTCTGGGTCTCTAGCTTGATGACAGTAGATCTTGGAATGGTTTGGCCTCCATAATCGTGGGAACCGATCTTACAACTCTCTCTATGTATATCTCCTGTTGTGCTGGTTCTCTGGAGAACCCTGACTCATCTCGCACCAGAGCAAAACAGGCCCTGATGTGTAGTGATTGCTAATTTCTGTGGTACAGAAAAATGATTTCATGCTGCTGGCATCCCTGAGCACAGAGGTGGGAGGAGGTATGTACAGTGGCTCTCGAAGACAGTTTAAAGCAGCCCAGTGCATCACTTTCTCCTCCTCCACACACCTTCCACACTGCTGCCCCTGAGGAGTCACACTTGGGGTTTGTGGGTGAGACTTCTGGGAGCTTCAAGGTCATGCATGTGAGGGCTCTACTACCGGCTGCTCCACGAGGTTGGGGAGTGGACACACTGCTGGCCTGACCACCTTGCTCTTACACCTTCCTGCATGGCTAAGTTGACGGCAAGACAGGGCAGCCCACTTGCCCCTCTCACAGGTCTCAATGCCAGCTCCCAGGCTTCAGGCCAGGAGCCCATTGCTTCCAAGATTCGGGATTGGAATTGGAGGAGGACACAGCAGTGTGCACACTGAAGTGCAAACCCAAGCCACGAAAGCCTCTGGTTTGGGCTCTTGGGCATCAGCCGATTTAGCAAGTGGTCCAATTTAAAACAAAAACCATTCCTTGGATCTGCTCCGTAGGAGGCCCATGGGGAAGCTGGGTGATGGGCAGAGCTGGGTTCAGCTCTTTCTGAGTCCCTTGGCCCAACAAAATTAATGTCATCAAAAGGCCACCTTCTGGATCTCAGCTAGCCTCGCAATCCTCCTCCACACAGCACCCAGGGCAGTTAGCTGCGGTCATCAGTGGTCACAGGATGTTACCTGTGGGCCATCTCAACACTGGGACTTAGCCAAGAAGCATGTTGTTGAAATACATTCCATGCAATTTGCATAGTGGTGTGTGTGATTTTTTCATTTTCCTTTTGGTACCAGGGATTGAACACACAAGGTCTTAAGAAGTGAGTCACATCCCCAGCCCTTTTTATGTTTTGTGACAGGGTCTTCCTAAGTTGCTAAGGCTGGCTTTGAACTTGCAATCCTCCTAAGCCTCTGGAATTACAGGCATGTGCCACCATGCCTGGTTTGTGATACTTTCCTTTGGAAAGCCAGTTATTACAACTCTGGCGTGAAGGTCAATATCTAGACACTGCCCTGTGGACGGAGGGCCTGGTTGGGCAGGAGGAGCTCCCCACAGAGGGAATTGCTCTGGTCAAAGCAGAACACTCCTTGTTGACCACTAGTGGCTTCCCTTCTAAGCCAAGCCCAGAGCTGTGAACCCTGACCACCTGCCACACACAGGCTCTGACCCAGGCCTCCCCTCACTCTTCGGGAGCTGGAGCCTCACCTTGGATGGCTTGGGCTCTAAAGTGCTTTGATGTAAGGCTAGATGATGAGTCTGCATCCTTGCCTGACTGATGAGCAGTCTCAATGTGGCTTTTTAGGCAACTCATTTAAGCTTTCTTCAGCTTTACTTTTCTTCATTTGTAAAATGGGCCTAGAAGCTGACCCTTCTAACATTGTGAAGATTAAATAAGAGATTGAGCTATTAAAATGTAAGGTGCAGGGGGAAGTCCTGGGGAGTGATACTCGTCAAACTATGATTTTATATTGTGTGCATGTACAAATACCTGACAATCAATTCCACCAAGATGTACAGCTATTAATGAAAAAGACAAAATGTATTAAAAAACATGTAAGGTGATATTTAGGGCTTAAACTGCAGGCTGTTCTAAGGAATGTTATGGCTTGGAACTAGAACTTCCCACAGGCTATGTGTTAAATAAAGGCTTGGCTCTATTGGGAGGTGGTGGAACCTTTGAGAGCTGGCATTTGGCAAGACTTCAGGCCTTTGGGGGACTTGTGCCCTCAAAATGACTGTGGACCTCAGTCCTCTCCTGGCTCTTCTTTTTACTCCCTGGCTGGTGAAGTGAGGGTCTAGCTCCACCACACGCTCCACCATGATGAGCCACGTCACCATTGGCCCAAAGCCACAAGGCCAAATGACCATGGACTGAATCCTCCAAAACTGTGAGCCAAAATAATCCCTTTTCTGACTGTCTCAGGTATTTTGTTATAGTGCTGGAAAGCTGAGAACACAAAGAACCTTAAAGATTTCTTCTTTAAAGAGAATACACAGAATCCAGTCTGTGAAACTGAACAACTGGACAAGGAATTTCCTAGAAGTATCTTTGGAGATAACCTTAGAGTAAGATTCACACATCACATGTATTTTAGGAAAATGGCCACTGTGTATACCCTTGTGTTTGCATAAAACTTTTTTGCATTAAATTCAACTTTTATATTTATTCACTTATCCTATGGCATTTGGGATGAATTACTATACAATCTTGTTGAGGTGGCTCAACTAGTATAGAAATTTTTCTTGCTCCCATAACTCAGGACAGGGTTTGGGTTGGTGGCCAGTTCTCCATACAGTGACTCAGGGATCCAGGCTCTCCTCAACTGAAGGCTTTCCTGCCACCTATGGCCTGGTTGTCATTTTCACCCAGCTACTGTGGGGAAATCACCAGGAAAACTCCTTTGGATTTTTATCACTGACGTTCCTTCCACTGGAGAACACTCTTCTCAAGGACATACCTGACTACAAGGGAGGCTGAGAAACGCCACCTAGCTGTGTGTACAAAGGGAGGAATGTGCTCTGGTGGACAGCTAATGGTTCCTGAATTAATAGATGAGGAAACATTAACTAGCTTGTCAAAACCAGTTGGTCACAACCAAATGACAAAGCCAGGACTGTAGCCAAAATCTCCCGATGACTGTGTCTGGGGCCTTACAAAGGACAGCCCTCACCTCACTTGGACGCCTGCCTTCTCGCTGGTCTCCCACTTCCCCTCCCCACTACAGCCTGTTCTCTGCCTGGCAGAGGGACTCCAGGAGAGCCCAGTCCAGACCTCACTGGGATGACAGAAATGCTGGTCATCCTCCCATGTTGTTTTTGTCCTATCCACGGACACGCAAGTTTGGAGAAGGCATCTGAGGGGCAGAGCAGCATGGCCTGCACCTAAGCCCAGGTGTGACTGTACATCATGGTCCTGAGCAAGAAACGACGGAGGCTAGCTTTCAGGCCATACTTTTATTTTTGACAAAGCAGCAGCCCCACAGCCACAGGACACGTGTTCTAGAGTAGGCACAGTGTCTGCAGCTGCAAGAGCCTGATAGGGGAGACTCATGCCTTTCTCCTTGGTCCCCATGACCAAAGAAAAAAAGTAAAAATCACACACCACACAATGCCACACCCATCCCCACCCCTCTTCTCTGTCAGTTAACAGTCAACAATTCATCCTTCCAAAGAAACTGGATTTTACATTAAACCTCAAGCAACCAAGAAACCAGGGCACTGGAGGGGAGGCTCACTGTTCCCTTCCACACTCACTGCTCCGTGGCACCAAGTTTAACTTTGCCCAAAGACGATGACAGGACTGGCTGCAAGAAAAGCTAGACTGCAGCTCAGCATGCTGGGAGGACTGCCTCTTCCCAGGCAAGATGTCACAGGGGCCAAACATAAACCTGATGGAATTCTAAAAACCTTCTCTTTGAAGCCCTGGGTTCTGCCTAAGGTCTGTGAAGGGCTGGACTCGGGTTGAAGGACTAAGGGTGACACAGGATGCTGGCATCTCTGGCCACCAGTGGCTTTGGGATGGGGCTCCACTGGTGAAATGATGGCACTTTAGCTGCTGGATTAACCTCCCAGGCCAACCATTCATCCACAGATGTAGTGGAGTCATTAGTTGACACTGAGTGAGGAAGCCGGGCCACTCAGGCCACAACGTGCGGGCTTTGCAGACTAGAGAATGAGGTCTGCTTTTCCCTGCCTTGCCCAGAGGCCAAACGGGTAAGGGTAGCTCCTTTGCCTCTTGAGTGCCACAAATACAGCCAGACCTCACAAGACCACGGGAAGACACTGTAGCGTGCCAAGCCCTGGATGGGAAAGTCCTTCAGTAAAAGTGTGACAAGATCTCAAGAGGATACTGGCACTTGAAAGGACAAGACAGAAGCCAGCTGAAGATGAGCTGTTCTGAAAATGAGATGGGAACTGGCCTTGGGGCTGAAGGAAGGACCTTAAATGATGGACAATCCCTAAGGGTCACCTGCATCATTTATTCTTCCTCTTTCAACACAAATAAGGGTTGGTCCTCACGGGTTTTGCAACCATGGTGTTGAAGACAGGCTCTTGGGAGGTCTTATCTGTACCAATGTGACAGATGAGGAAACTGCAGCTCAGAGGGACAAATGATTTGCCCTCGGTTGCATAGCTCATTGACGGTAGAGCAGGGACTGAAAGCCAGGCCCTGACTCCATCATCACGACCATGACTGGCTCAGCTCTCAGATTCTGGCTTCCCTTTAATAGGTCCTTCCCACATTCTGGGTTTCCAGCTGGGCCGGCAGTTCTCAAAGTGGAGCTGCGTAAACAAACAGGCTTTGATAACAAGGCAGAAGGACCTAGAAAGGTCCCTTCCCTCTGAACGGAAACTGAGCTAACTTTCTCTGAGCTTAGGATTTGTAAGGCACTGAAATTAACTACAGCTGGGGCGGGAGAAAGAAAAAGGGGATTAATGATTGGAGAAATCCAGTTGATGGTCTTTTCTTTCAGCCCCACAGCGAGACTCCTCACAGAAACACAATGATGGCGGACTCCACTTTCCTACCTGCTGCAGTCCACCTGCCCCCCATGCCACAGAGCAGCGTGGACCTGCCCCCACCATGCCTAAGTGGGGTCTGCGGACAAGAGGAGGCCTAGGGGGTTGGCGAGCCATGGAGAATGAGCCTGGTGCTCTGGATCCAATTCAGAACCAAGGCCCTTCTCCCCACCTGGGCATACTGGGCTGGGCCGGACAGGATCCCAGATGTCTTCTCCAGGAACACAGTCCTCTCAGTGAACTTGGTGACAGCTGAGGTGGACCCACAGGCTTGAGCATGCAGGAGGAAGGGATAGGATGTCACCAAGGACGGCAGAGAGAACTTTGGAATGGAACCTGGCTTTGGCACGGCGCATCTCGGGCCTGCCCGCCCTATGTGTTGCCCCCCTGAGACCCTAGGGGTGGAGAAGAGTCTTCCTTCTCCCCACAAGGGGATCTTCTGACTGACTCAGGCAATGGCGGTGCAACTCCAGGGCATCCCCTTCATCATTCCAGCCAAACCTGTGCCCAGGTGACCTAACCCAGGTGGCCTTTTTTGGACTCAGCTGCTGAATCCAAAGCACTTTAGTCAGAATGACGCTGAATGGGAAGCAATAACAATAGCTCCTGCTCACACAGCCCCTTCCATGGGACAGGGGCATGACTTAGAGGACAACCTGCAGATAGGTATTACTGCCCCTTCAACAGATGAAGAGGCTGGGACACAGAGGGTTAAGTGACTCACGCAGAGCACACAGCTAATAAGTGGCTAAGCTTGGGCCTGGACTCAGGTTTGCCTGATTCCAGATCCCATGTCCTTGCCACCTGATTGGGCTGCCCCTGGAAGCCAGTGGGAAGCGGCCAGGACTCTCTGGATGGGATTTCTGCAGGGGGTTCTTTTCTGAAAATGTGGATCTGGGAAAGCAGCCAAGCTGGAGTAGAGGGAAGACGTCTGTCCCCGCCACGTGTCTGTCTCTCCAGGCGGCCCCCTCAGTGCCTCGCGGCCTTGCAGATCTTGTCGTACACCTCAGGGAAGGCGTCCTGGCAACCGAGCTGCTTGCGCAGCTTGTGGTACAAGGAGCCGTCAAACATCTCCCAGAA
Organism: Tamias sibiricus; assembly: GCA_025594165.1. NCBI lineage: Eukaryota > Metazoa > Chordata > Mammalia > Rodentia > Sciuridae > Tamias > Tamias sibiricus. Next base: position 48,119,818 of record CM046658.1, read on the forward strand.
CTCCTCCCGGTTCATGTAGCAGTCGGCATAGAGCATCTGGAATCTGCAGAGGAGAGAAGCCGGTGAGGGCGCAGGTTGGTGGCATCCAGAGGGGTGGAAGGGAAGAGGCCCGTGGGGGAAGCCCAACCACCCCGGCACCCTGAGCCACTTGCTCACCCATGCACGCTCCGGACGAACTTCTCCAGCTGCCTCATGCAGGATCTGGCTTCAAAGTGCTTCACCCGCGGCTCCCCATATGCCCCAATGTCGACGTACAGCTCTGCCTCATCTCCCTTGGGGTGCACCAGGCCTGGCTGGCTGGGCAGGATGAACGGACACAGCCAGATGGGGTAGACCTGGGGAGGCCAGGGAGGCGGGTATTGGTGCTTTTTCTCCAGCAGGTGACAGGTGCATGGCTACAGCCAGCCCCCTCCAGCCCTGGCTGAGACTCCTCGACTCCCCCACATGAGGTGACCCACCAGAGTGGTCCACAGAGGTGCTCATCACCAGCCATCGCTGAGTGGGCTGAGTCCCCCATTTTAGAGTTGGGGAAAGGGAGGCCCAGAGGGCAGGCCTGCCGAAGCGGGGCACGTGGCTTAGACAAGACCAGGGATTCGGTGGGACCCTGCCCAGCCCCCAGCTCACGTGGATGTCGTTGTGGAAGGTGAGCAGGGCCTGCCGCAGGCACTTCATGGGCACCAGCATGTCCTGCACCACGTGGTGCTGCTCATACAGTTTGCGCAGGGTTTCGCCCTGGGTCAGCTTCAGGAGGGAGATCTTGGGAGGCACCATCCAACCAAAGAGGTAGCGGAAGATGGGGTTGTTGCCAAAGGGAATGATATCCTGCAAGACGGAGGTGGGGGTGGAGAGCAGGGCTGAGGGTCCATGTGCGTGGACCAGGGCCAGGTCCTTGGTCCATGCTCCTCATAAGTACTCCAAGTACAATCTCCCCACTTGGAGGGCGTGAGGGTACTTAGGACTTTATCATGTAGGAGTGGGTTTGATTCTCAGCTCTGACATTTACCAGCTGTGATGACCTTGGGTTAGTTATTTAACTTCTCTGAGCTTAAGTTTCCTTATCTGTGAAAAGGGACTTGTGAGGTTAATGCAAGATCAAATGGAAGACACTCTGCCCAGTTCCTGGAGCAAAATGATAAGGTGGCTATCATTCCTGTTCTAATAATTGAGGTCAGGGTGGCTGGCACAGAGCAGGCATTCCATAAATGTCTGAAAAATGAATGCTGTTGAATGAGAAGAGCAATACCCAGAGAGCTTAAGTAATTTCCTTCAGGTCACACAGCAGGGTGGGTGAAGCCTGGCTCAGGCTCCACAAGGAGTCCACTGACTGGCAGCTTCCCTTGCTCACAGCCTGACGCTCACCTGCCTTTCCCAGCTTAGGGTTGCAGGCCACCCTGCTGAGCAGATGCAGCCCTTCCTTTTCTGCACCGCTGACTGCCAGGAAGGATAAGCCACCTCACACAGTGCTGCTGTTTTCCAGTGACGCCCTCTGCTGCTTGCCAGCCCCTCCAGGGCTCCCACAGCTGGCAATCCTGCTGACCCTAAAAAAGACTTTGGCCCCTGGCTCACAATCTTCCTCAATGCTGCAAGTCCTGCTGTCTTCCTGAGAGCCCTAGTGCCCAGAGGGAATCCCTTGAAGCCACGGCTGCCCCATTCTTTAGACAGTCACAAGGCACCGGTGAGGTCAGGTACCAGGTTCTATGCTGGGCACTGGTGCTACCTGTGGCAATCAAGACACGGGCCCTGTCCTTATGACGCTCGTTCCCTCACGTATGGGAGGAACAGGCCACTGGACTGCGGTGTGGATGAGCTGAGGCAAAGGGAGACCGAGGCAGCTCATCAAAGAAGCCGCAGGTGCCGAGCACTGAAGGCATGCGACTCTTCCTTCTGCACCCCCTTGAATCACCAGACCATCCCACAAGGGCACGACCCTGTCTGCTTTCTTCTCTGTTGAATCCCTGCAGCTCACCAAGGCCTGTACATTGCAAAAGCTCAATAAATTATATATCTTTTATTGTTTCCTGGGTAGTTTTAGAAAAGTAGAAATCCCAATGGACAAAGGTTAAAAGCCCCCCCTCATGCCCTGACTCTCCCCCAAGAGCAACCGCTGGTGTGGATTCACTTGTGTGCACTGCTGGGCTGCAGGGGCCTCTACAGACCCTAGGGGCCCAGCCAGGCCAGGACCCCCATTCCTAGAGGCAGGGCCTACGGCAACAGCCCCCTAAGAAGACCAACGACCAAAGGCCCAGCATCTCCTCTTACCTGTGCTAACTGCGCACAGGACCAGCCACCTGAGCAAAGAACAAGAGGGCTCCTCCATGGGATACCACCTTCTCCTGGTTTTTCTCTCCCAGCAGCTGGGTTCCTTGGCAGGTTTGCCCTCCCCTAACCTGCAGGGCACCCCAGGCTCTTGCACCTTTCTTTTCTTTTATCCACCCTCACTCTTATACTCCCCTGGCTTTAAATAGCATTCATCTGTTACTGACACCCACATTTATATCTGTAGCCTCAACCTCTGCTGAACCTCTGAGATCCTGACCCACATAGCAGACTGCCTGCACCGTGTCCCATCCGGGTGTCAGGAGGCATCTCAAACTGACACGCCCCAGACTAGCTTCTGATTGCCCTTCCAGAGTCCTCCTGCATCCCGTGGCAGTCAAGGGCACCTCTGTCCACCCAGTTCTTGGGCCCCTAACCTCACACTCACACCCACTGCCAATCTGTCTGGAAAGCCTGTCAACTGGCTCGACTTTTACAGTACATCTCAGGCCTGACACTTCTTTCCAAAGCTGCCACCTGGTCAGCAGAAATCTTTCCTTTCCTCTTCTACTCTTGTCCACACCCCATGCCTTCAAGCTGTTTTTTTTTTTTTTTTTTTTTTGGTACCGGGGATTGAACTCAGGGGCACTTGACCACTGGGCCACATCCCCAGCCCTTTGTTGTATTTTATTTAGAGACAGGGTCTCACTAAGTTGCTAAGTGCCTCGCCATTGCTGAGGCTGGCTTTGAACTCGCGATCCTCCCGCCTCAGCCTCCCAAAGTGCTGGGATTACAGGCGTGCGCCACTGCGCCCGGCTACATCAAGCTGTTTAAAAGGTATTCTTCTTTAAAACAAAAATCAGGTCACTGTCACTTCCCTGCTCGGACCCCCCCCCCCCCCATTACTTCCTGCCACACTCACAACAGCCACAGGATCCAGCCTCTGACTGCCGTTTGACCTCATTCCTCACCAAGGCTCTAGCCCTTCAGCCTTCTTGCTGTTTTCCAAACATTCTGCCTCTTAAGACACCTGCAGAGCTACAAGCAAAAGAATGGAGGTCGACTCCTACCTCACACAGCATAGAGAAATTAACTCAAAAAGTGCAGCAACCTAAACAAAAGAGCTAAAACCTTAAATAAAGCATTTATGGGAAAACAGGAGCAAATTGTGATCTTGCATTTGGCAATAAATTCTTAAATATGACACTAGAAGTATGAACAACAAAAGGGAAAAAAGATAAATTGGATTTTGTCTGAATTAAAGACTTTTGAGTATCAAAGGGCATGACCAAGGAAGTGAAAGAACAACATACAGAATGGGAGAAAGCATCTGCAAATCACATACGCAGAACATATGACTACTGTTACAACTCAACAACAAACAGCCCAGTTAAGAATGGACAAAAGATCTAAACAGACACTAATGGAAAAAAAAAAAAAAAAAAAAAATATAATATATATATATATATATATATACACACATGCTCAACACACACACAAAATGATGCTCAACACGGTTAGTCAATAAGAAAATGCAAATTAAAACCAAGAGATAAAGACCCTGCCTCAAAATAAAAAATAAAAAGGACTGGTGACTCTGGGTTCAATCCCTGGTACCAAAAAAAAACCAAATAAAACAAAAACCCCAAATCAGAAATAACAGGGAGGGAGGGAAGGAGGAAGTTCTGGGGAATGACAGTGACCAAATTATATTGTGTATGTAAAAATATGTAATAAATCCCATCATTATATGCAATTATAATGCACCAATAAAAAATGTGGAAAAATAAAACAAAATAAATTGTAAAAAAAAAAAAAAATCAGCTGGGCACAGTGGCGCACACCTGTAATCCCAGCACTTGGGAGGCTGAGGCAGGAGGATCGCAAGTTCAAAGCCAGCCTCAGCAATGGCGAGGCACTTAGCAACTCAGTGAGACCCTGTCTCTAATAAAATACAAAAAAGGGCTGGGGATGTGGCCCAGTGGTCAAATGCCCCTGAGTTCATTCCCCAGTATCAAAAAAAAAAAAAAAAAAAAAAAAAAAAAAAAAATCAGAAATTAGTGTTGGTGAGAAGGCAGAAAAATCAGAACACTCATGTGTTGCTAGTGGGAATGGTAAATGGTGTGGCCACTGTGGGAAACAGGCAGCTCTTTAATTAACCAGACAGAATTACCATACAGTCCAGCAAGTCCACTCCTGTATACATGTACACATACCCCCAAAGAACCGAAACCTGGCCCTTGAACAAGCACTCATCCATGAATGCTTACAACAACCCTGCTATAAGGAGGCTGAAACCCAAATGTCCATCAACAGGTACGTGGAAAATCTATCCAATGGAGCATGATTCACCTACAAAGAGAAATACGGATACCTGACAGCATTCTGCTAAACGAAAGAAGCAAGTCCCAAAGGCACATTCTGTAGGTCCATTTTTATGAAATTTCCAGAATAGATCAATCCACGGGGATAGAGGGCAAACTGGTGGTTGCCACAGGCTGGGGGAAGGCAGGGTGGAGCGGGGTGCTTAATGGGCACCAGGCTTCCTTGTGGGATGAGGGAAGTGTCTTGGAGCCAGAGGGGTGCACACCTGACATGGTGAATCTTCTGTTGGTCCACCTCACTGTTCCCCTGCCTGGGCACGCTCCAGGAGCTGCTGCGTGGTCCGCCCTCCTCACGTTCAGCTCCTGCTCGTGTGTCACCTCCTAAGGGGCCTTTCCTGACCCCATTTAAAATTTCCCTGCTTTTTACCTGCCACTCCTCCCTACATAAAAGCACAAATTCTTGCTCACCTTTTAAGGCCAAGTCTGACTGCCCCCTTCTACCCTGAGGAGAACTGGCTACTTCCTCCTCTCCTTCTCCAGCCCTGTACTGAGCCAGAACCCATCCGTTCGAGGAGGCTAACTGCTTCTCAAAGATAGAGCAGGTTTCTGCTCCCCAAAATACCAGCCCAGAGGCCTACTCCCAGCCCCTTGGAGGAAGCTTGCTGCTCTCACTGCAGGGGTCACAACTGTTGCGGCTTAAGAAGGCGTGTGTCCCTCAGGACAAGGCGTGAGTGTAGCTACCATGTTAACCATCCTGGTTCCTGCTGCTGGCCAGGGGAGCCGGGGCTGTGCAAAGCCAAGCCTCACCTGGAGCTCCCAGAAGATGCTGCGCGTGTGGCGGGTGGTAATAGTGTCTCAGGGGAATGTACTCCAGGCCCTCTCGGTTTGTCTTCAGGTAGTTCTCCACGTGCTTGAAGAACCACGGCTTGTAGTAACTGCCGATGCTATTCAGCTGAAATGACAGAGGCCATTGTGATCAGCACGCAGACAGATGCCACATGCCACCAGGGAGTGTCAGCGATACGGGCTGCCATTTGGCACTCCTGGACCTTTCAAAGCTGTCATGTTGATCACTGCCTTAGAGTCTTGAAAGCCAGGCGAGGTCGGGCACAGTGGGCGTTCCCTAGCAGCAGGAGAGAAGCTCAAAGACATTAAGTGGTGTGCACAGGGCATGCAGCAGGCTCCCGACAGCCTGGGGAATGTAGGGACCCCATCCCAGCCCAGTGCTCCTTCTCCATGAGAACAGGGCACGCACATTAACAGTGTCTGCCACCAACAGAGCTCTGTGCAGGTGGGCTCCTTCCTGCCCTCAGGCCAGCATGGGGCACACCCCTCATTGCAAGCACTGCCCACAGCTCTAATTGACCATGGCACCTCTCTGCTGCCCCTGGACCAAGCTCCACCACCCTCTGGGCACAGTACTGCCCCAGGCATGCTCATCCCCTGCAGAAGCTCAGCAGAATGAACCTGCAGGCTCTGTGCTCTGCAACACACAAATCTTCCAGTGAGCCGTCTTCCGCAGTCCCCAATGGTTCAGGACTCACTGCGCTATGCACCCTGAGATGACTCAGCTTCTTGGCGCCTCAGCTCTCTCATCCATGAAATGCATTCTGGGCAGATGCTCTTGGGGACTGGTGGGGGTGGAGGAGCATCCTGGGCAGCCCACAGGCTCAGGGGCTGGGGCCAGGTATTATTCAGTCACCCCCTAGCTACGTGACCCTGGGCAGGTCACTCTCTGAGCCTGTTTCTTCATATGAAAAAATGACAAAAATATGTATCTGGTGGGAGTTCTTTGTGCCTTATAGATATTATACACACATATTCATACACACACGCACACCGCTTTTATAAAAATAGAACCATCCTCTACATACTGCACCAATTTGCTCTTTCCATTTACAACCTACTTGGCTGATTCTGTGTGGGCTACTTAGCCTCTCTGAGCCTCACTTTCTGAACAGGCAAGATGGAGACACTGCTGCCCCCTGGAGTGGTTGGGGAGGCTAAAAGAGAGAACACAGGATGGGCCAAGCCTGGTGCCTGGCCTGCAGCAGGGCTCACCCTTAGTTCTGGCCCCATACAGGGTAGGATCCATCTGCTTGGTGAGGATAACCACTCCTCCAGGACAGAGCAGGTCACTGTTCCCCAAAGTACAGCCCAGTGGCTCACTCCTAGCAACGCGGCAACGTGGACCAAGCCAGGCAAGGTTTAGTCACACTGGCAGTGGGGCCCACTTCATATTGAAGTTGAGACTTGGGGCATCTGGATACAGGTAGGTGTTCCTGGTCTTCAGACACCTCAGGTACCTTATGTGCCAGAGACGCTTAGGAGACAAGAGAGAAGCTAGATGGTGTGTCTCTCCCGGAGTGCATGTTAGCTGGGGAGGCCAGGTGGCAGCACCAGCTTCAGTTCATTGCTTCATTAATTATAATAACAAAAAAACTGGAAGCAACTTAGATTTCCCACTACAGGACAGTGGCAGTGACAGGGCACTCGCTCAGTGCAGCGTTCTGCAGATGTTAACAAGGGCGGCGTGACGCACTGTTTCACGGGCAATGCTTATCATGCCCAGTGAGACAAATTTGAAGAGATGACCACAGATGAGGACAGACTGGAAAACTCTGCAGAGATGTCCAGCCTCACAAGTAACCCAAGAACTGCCAAATAAAAAGACCTGCTATTTTTGACCTTATCAGATTGGCAAAAATGAAAGAGTAATACTATTACCAGTGTTGGCAAAAATATAGGGGAAAAGGCATTCTGCTGCCCCAATGCTGGCGCAGACACCTACGTGACTCCTCTGGAGGGCTGTGTGGTCCTGTTTATCAGTGTTTAAAGTGCTCAGAGCCTTGGGTTAGGAATTCCACTTATTTGACTCAACTTTACAAATATGTCTGTATGTAAAGGCCAAGGACAGATGTGAGAGAATCTTTTTCTTTTTTTTTTTTTTTGGTACCAGGGATTGAACGCAGGGGCACTCGACCACTGGACCACATCCCCAGCCCTTATTTTTTTTTTTGGTACCGGGGATTGAACTCAGGGGCACTTGACCACTGGGCCACATCCCCAGCCCTTTTTTGTATTCTATTAGAGACAGGGTCTCACTGAGTTGCTAAGTGCCTCGCCATTGCTGAGGCTGGCTTTGAACCCACGATCCTCCTGCCTCAGCCTCCCAAGTGCTGGGATTACAAGTGTGTGCCACTGTGTCCGGCTGATGTGAGAGAATCTTATATCCTCAGTGCAATCTTACTTGTAGAAGCAAAATAACTTAAGCAACATAAATGCTCATTGGCAAACAATGAGTTAGGCTATTTGTACACAGCAACAGATGTTAAGGAATGAAATCAGAGCACACACATGTGTGCACACACATGCACACACAGAAATGGGTCTGGAAGAATGCACACCAAACTACTGAGTGGTTACCCTGGGGGTAAAGAGATACCTTTTAACTTTTTTTTTTTTTTTTTTTAATCATTGATTGAACCCAAGGGCACTGAACCACTGAGCCACCTCCCCCAGCCCCTTTTCTTATTTAGAGACAGGGTCTTGCTGGGTTGCTTAGGGCCTCGCTAAGTTGCTGAGGCTGGCTTTGAACTCATGATCCTCCTGCCTCCGCCTCCCAAACTGCTGGGATTATAGGTGTGCACCACTGCGCCCAGCTTAGGAAGGACAAATCCTTTCTAAATGGAGAAAAAATGGTTACTAAATTGACACGGTGTAAGTTAAAGGAGTGTGGATCTGGATTCTGAGGCATCAGATCTTGGCTTTGTCACCTAGTAGAAATTTACGTCACCTCTTGGAGCCTTGGTCTCCCCCCACGGTCTATAACATGGGCTGCTGTAAAAAGCAAATCACACCAAGAGGGGCCCACAACCCTGGCAGGTGGCAGGAGCAGAGGGGACAGAGGCTTTCATCTCTTCCTAAGCAGGAGGTAGAGCCCAGGGGGGCTGACCAAGGGAGCAGCCTCAAAGAGGCCCACCCAGCCCCCAGGCCTTCCTCTTCCCAGATCTTGGTCCAGGGCAGAGGATGCCCTGGCCTACCTTGCTGGGTTCTGCTTCATCTGTCATGACCCCTGTCATGATGACCGCCTCATCCAGGGAGTACAGCAGCCCTTCCACGAAGTGGTTCTCCAGCCGCTGGGACTCGCGGGTGAATTTTTCACAGATGGCCTCCAGGCCCCGCACTGGCTCAAACCGAAGCTTGACATACTTCTTGGCAGGGATGATGCGGATCTCGGCAGCCACCAGGAAGCCCAGGGTCCCACAGGACCAGGGCACAGCATAGAACAGGTCCGAGTTTTCAGACTAGGAGACAGAATTGACACACGCTGAGAACTTGAACCCTGGACCCCACATTGTGGCATGGAGCCAACGGGAGGGCCTGGGGCTGGGGCTGCACTCCTGACCTGCCACTATCTTGTACACATCTGAAGGGGAACTCCACAGACTGTACCCAGCTGTCCCCCTCACTTCCACATGATACTTAACCCAACACTGCTCTCTACAGTAGGGCTGTTCACTGGGACAGCATGGTCCTCTTCCATCGAGAGGCAAGCCCCTGAGCCACAGGTCACCCATGAAGAAGGCCATGACAAGAACTGTTCAGACCCAAAACAGGGACTAAGAGGCAGAGGCTGAGGCCAGGCTAAAAAAGAGCTGAGCCTTTACTAAGAGTCCTGTCCCTTGGCTACCCTGACTCTTAGTAAAGTTTCAGCTCTTTTTTAGCCTGGCCCGGGCCCCTGCCTCAGTCCTTTCTCAGCTGATACTAAGAGTTACCCTGCCTTCCTGTGTCCACTAGATTGTGAGATCCTCCTTTATCCTGATAAACACACGCACAACCCAGCGGGGCATTGCCTCTTTCAATAGGCCAGGAAACTGAGCCTGCAAGAGGTGGCCCGCCTTGCCCAAGGCTTCCCTGAAAGCCAGCTGCATCACTGCTGGGCTCAGGCAAGGGTCCCTAACTCTGGGTCCAGCACTTGTCCTGCAGGACCTCATCTGGTCCAGTCAATGTGTTTCTTACTTCAACAATTTCTCTTTTTGACATTTGTCTCAGAGACAGACTGCTGGCCCTTCCTCTGGTCATTCTAATCCAGACTCTTTGATTCTAAAACTGCTCCTTTTGCAAAAGTTCCGCCCTGGTTGGCATTACCAACAGAACAGCCCTGTGCATGGTCTCCTAGACTGGAACACCATGGGTGGCGGGCATGGGGAGGCAGTGGGATAAGGAAGCCGGGGCAGGGACACTCTGTAGCACTCCAGGCAAAGACTCTGGAACCACAGAAATGGGCCAAAAAGCCCCCGATCTGGGCTGCTGATTGCACCATTCTGATTGTGGCAGCAGAAACTGGACACTCACTGCGTGCCTGTCTTAATGCTAGGCGCTTTGAACACACCACCTACTTATCCTCCTAACTGTGGAGGAAACCTAGCCTCAGAGGAGGGGCTGATCCAAAGCATCTGTCTCCTTTCTCTGTTGGTAACAAGTAGGTCAAAAGTGGGGGGCCCAGGCAACTCTCAGGAAAACACACTGAAACTGATGGAGGAGCACCTGTCCAAGACCGGCGCTCCAGCAGGCTGCGAGTGCCTGACTCTGTTCTGTGAGGCCAACAGCTCTGGTGGCTCCCTGAAATATCCCCTTCAAAAGGATCAGAATGTCCTTCCCATCCCAGGGGCCCCTGGCCTACGTGAGGACAGATCTGAGGTTATTTAAAGCTTCAATTCTGTCCCACTCCTTAGATAAAATACTTCAAATGTTTGTTTGTGTCCCACTTTGGGTGGTAAAATTATCTTTCATTTTTCCTAAACAGCCCCTCTAATTGCTTTTAATTACCTTGAAACATCTAACAGAGTTTTAATGTGGAGGCCTGACTTCCTCCAGGGAGGCAATCTGGAATGATCCATGGAAGCCTCATTACCTAGGTTTGAGCCCCAGCTGTGTAGGATTTACTGTCTGTGTGACATAGGGCAAACTTATTAACCTCTCTGTGCATTAGTGTCCTATCCATAAAAATGCAGATAATACTAGAACTCACCTTAGAGACTGCTGAAGGATTAAATGCCTTAATATATATAAAGCACTCACAAGAGTGCTTAACCACATATGAGGGGCTATATAAATTTTGGTTATTATTATTTGAAATGAAGCATGCCCAGGGGAGATACTACCCTGACCCCAAGACCCCTAATGCCTGGAGCAGGCTGGTGTGGACGCCCCCATCTCTGAACTCACTGGTGTGCATCGCACAAAGCTGCCGTCGGCCAGGACCAGCTCGTAGGCGGTGCAGATGTGCTGGAACAGGCCATACTTGTGGGATGATGACTCGATGCCTGTGCCCATGATCAAGCCCCCTGCAGAGACACAAGCGTTAGCCAGAGAGAGCAGCGAGGTGCAGGTCAGGGCAGAGATGGGGACGCTGACCTAGGGGAGATTCCCCATCTCTGCTGATTTAGATGGGCTTAGATGGGAGCATGAGGGCTTTCCCCAGGCAAGAGGAGGGTCAGACAGACCCCTCCAGGGTGCTCACGCCCTGACCTCTGGCCCCTCTCCACCTGGACACCTGTGTGCATTCATTTTTTTTTCAAATATGTATTTTTTATAACTTTATTTATTTGTTTATTTGAATTATAATTTCCATTTTATTTTTCTTCCAGAAGATAGCTTTTCTTCACTCATTAAGGACCCAGCTCCTTACATGAGCTTTGGTGGAGGTTGTGGGGCAGCACCAGCAGGTCTAAAACGGGGTGGAGGTGTCTGGTCCTTCCGGGCTTCACAGAGCAATTCCTGACCACCTTGCTGTTAATGGCACAACTCATACAGTAATGCAGCTTCACATACAGCTTGGGAAGCATAGAAGCGTCAAAAACACTTGCTTTGGAAATGTCCCTGACGGCTGCTGCCTCTATGTTTCGAATGACGAACTTCTTAATGACCTTGTCCTTGGGCACGCACCTGCCACAGTTCATGCAACAAATTGGCTGCACATGGCCACGGCCCTTTTTGGCACGACCATTATTCCTTCTTTTTTTGGTCATCTTGGAAGCGAGGACCCGAGAGAGGCTATTTATTTATTCTTTTTATGTAGTGCTGAGGATCGAACCCAGGGCCTCACACATGCTAGGCAAGTTCTCTACCACTGAGCCACAACCCCAGTCCCATGTGCATTCATTTTAAGAGGGACTTTATGGAAAGGGAGGTTGCTGGGTGGGCAGGAAGTCATGATTCATGGGAATGGTTTAATGAATGGGAGGTGCTTCCCCTGAACAAGAAGAGGCTCTGGGGGCCATAAATACTGTGGAAAGGAAAGAGGGACTAGACTGATTTTGTGTTCCACACGTAGAACTGGAGCCAGGGGCACAAGTCACAGGGAAGCAGATTCAAGCTGGAAACTTAAAAATGCTCTCTGTTAACCTGAGTTGCTCAGAAATGGGGTGGTGGACAATGAGGGCCCTGTCATTGGCTCCAGGCAAGTAAAAGACAGGGTATCTTCTGTCACTGACAGAAGAGTAGCCTTTCCTGGACCAAATGGAAGGTGGCCAAGGACCCTTTGCTCTGATCCTGGAATTGTCCGACTTCTCGTCCTTGAACATGGACTACTCACCCACTGTGAGATCATCAAGCTCAGGCAACACAGGCAGGGTCCAGCCAATGGAGGTCAGTAGGGCAGTCACCTGACCCATGGACACCAAGGGCTCCACCCGGACAATCTGTAGACACAAGAAAAGGGTCCGGGGTCTCAAGAAGGTGGCCAGCCCTGTTGAGGGCTCTTGCATGTGGAAAGTGTCACCCTAAACCTTCCCGAATACACTCAATGCGTGGATTCCTGTGCAGTTTTAACAGGTGATCTCTGTCTCTGGGCTAACTGGGGTTGGATCGCATCCTTTCAAATATCTTCCAGTGAATGCTTACTTAATTTTTTTCAAGATAATAAGAAAAATATTCATTTTGAAGATACAACAAAAGTGAAAAAGAAAACAAAATAATCTATCCTAGTTCTTCAGAGTTACCAGTATTTATGATGGAGTGATTTACATGTTTTTTTTTCATATATGCCTATATTGCTATTTTATGTTTTAATACACCACCCACCCACACACACACACACACACACACACACACACACACACACACACACTGCTGTCTTGCCTGTTAAAAATTTATCATAGTACTGTGACTATCATCCTTATCATTAAATATCCTTGGAAAACATGCTTTCAATGAACATGTTAATATGCTATCACATAAACTTCTGCTTCTCGCTGAAATGGAGCAACAGAGACCAGATTTACATTGCTGTCTGGAAAAAAAAGCACGAAAAAACTGAAACAAAACATATGAAACAAGTTTTTGACGTGGTGGACACAGGCCATGAGAACCAGTGATCCCTGAGACAGGAAGCAAACATGGCTAGCTCTGTGCATGCCCCAGCTGTCTGGAGTTTGGCAGTGTGGGGAGGGGAACCCAGGTGGAGCCCAGTGCACTGAGCTATGGAGGTGGAGATGAGAGACCTGGAGGACCAAGGGGACAAGGAGGACAAGCAGGACAGAGCACAAGGAGGAGAGCGTTGCAGAGAGAATACTTTGAAGAACTGCAAAGGGTGCTGCTGCCTATCAACTGAGTAGGACTGGTACATTCAGGTAGACAGTACCTGAGGCCAAGGCTGAGAAAGTAAGAACCATCAGGAAAGACAACAGGTAAAGGCACCAGGAGCTCACACAAGGCAGGAAACAGTATCTGTTCCCAGAAGCCAGCCTGGGAAACCTCATAATTTCCAGGGCCTTGGACAGAGGACTCAGAATAGTCTTGCCTCAGCAGTGGGGAACAATGAACCCCAGGTTAAATGCTGCTGTGGTCCCACCCAAGAAAATCAAGACCCAGTAGGATCAAACTATTTCCCAGTAACTTAGCTGCTTCCTAGAACAAAGCTTAAGACTTACAGGAATATAATACCTAGCACCCAGTGAGGTAAAACATCAGAATGCCCTAATGTCAGAATCTACTTGACATTTACCAGGCATGCAGAGGCAGGAAAATATCAGGCATAGTGAGGAGAAAAATCACTCAAGCAAAGCAGACCCAGAACTGAAACACATGTTAGAATTCGCCAACAGGAATACCAAAACAATTAATCTAACTGTATTCTCTATACTCAAATACTTTAGTAGAAACATTCCAAAGATATCAGAAAGACCCAAATCAAACTTCTAGAAATGAGCCGGGCACGGTGGCGCACACCTGTAATCCCAGCACTTGGGAGGCTGAGGCAGGAGGATCGCGAGTTCAAAGATAGCCTCAGCCATGGCGAGGCACTTAGCAACTCAATGAGACCCTGTCTCTAATAAAATACAAAAAAGGGCTGGGGATGTGGCCCAGTGGTCAAGTGCCCCTGAGTTCAATCCCTGGTACCACACACACACACACACACACACACACACAAAAAAAAAAACTTCTAGAAATGAAAATTACAATGTTTGGAATGAAATATACACTGGATAGGACTAACAGCAAATTAGATATTACAGAATAAAAGATTAATAAACTTAAATACAGAAACTATCCAAAATGAAACAAAGAGAAAAAATTTTTAAACAATGAATAGTTCATCAATGAGCTGAGCTGTGGAACTTGAAGCAGCCTAATACACATGTGATGGTCACCAAAGGAGAGGAGAAAAGGAGACAGAAAAAAAATATTTGAAGAAATAGTGGCCATAAAGTTTCTAGACTTGATGAAAAATAATAAATTCAAAACACAGGAATTATGAAGAAAATTATACAAAGGGACATCATAGTAAAACTGCTCCAAGCCAGTGATTAAGAAAAAAATCTTAAAAGCAGGCAGAGGTAAAAATAAAACACAGAATACACAGTGAAGCAAAGATGAGGATAACGGATTTTTTGCCAGAACCAATGCAAGTAAAAAGACAGTGGAATATCTTCTTTATGGTACTGAGAGAAAACACCTATCAACAAGGGGAAATAAATGGTATGTGTACACACACACACAACATCAAGGTTGACATGTATACAATGGAACAAAGAGATGGCAGGTACAAGAGCAAATATGCAAGGTTCTTCCTTATTAAATTTCTTTAAGCTGGGCGCAATGGCACATGCCTGTAATTCCAGTGACTCTGGAGGCTGAGGTAGGAGGATCAGGAGTTAAAGCACAGCTCCAGCAACTTAAGTAAGGCCCTAAGCAACTCAGTGAGATTATGTCTCTAAAAATATAAAAAAGGGCTGGGGATATGGCTTGGCAGTTAAGCGCCCCTGGGTTCAATCCCCAGTACCAAAAAAAAAAAAAAAAAAAAAAAAAAAAAAAAAAAAACCTTTAATAGATAAATTGGCATTAAAATAATAATATACTGTGGGGCTTATAACATGTAAAAGAATGACAGCAATAGTACAAAAGATAGAGGAAAGAAGTGGAAGTCTATAAGATGCTCATATACTACATGTGAAAGGAGTAACAGTCCTTTCAGGTAACTGAACTTGAAGGTGGACTGAAGTAAGTAAAATGTGTATCATATATCTTAAAATAGGTGCTAACATAGCAAAACAAAGAGCTAATAAATCAACAAACAACTAAAACAAAAACTTAAAAGAAGACGGGAAAAAAAACCAAATCATATCAATAATAACACCAAATGTAAATGGTCTTACCACCCCAATTAAAAGGTAGAGATTGTCAGATTCAATAAAAAAGCAAGACCTAGGGGCTGGGGTTGTGGCTCAGTGGTAGAGCATTTGCCCAGCATGCATGAGGCACTGGGTTCAATCCCACATAAAAATTTAAGCACCACATAAAAATAAACAAATAAAATAAAGGTAAAAAGGGCTGGGGTTGTGGCTCAGCAGTAGAGCGCTTGCCTAGCATGTGTGAGGTCCTGGATTCGATCCACAGTACCACATGTAAATGAATGAAATAAAGATATTGTGCCCACCTATAACTAACCAAAAAAAAAAAAAAAAAAAAAAGCAAGACCCAATTACATGTTTCCTATAAGAGAAATACTCTTTAAATATTAAGAGACATTAGTCAAATGAAAACTGGGTTTTTTTTTTTAATATTAAAGTAGATTTCAGAGCAAAGAATATGATTAAGGATTATAAAAGGTAAGTTCATAATGAAAAATGGATCATTTAATCAAAGACATAAAAATCTTAAACATGTTTATACCTAATAACAGAACGTACAAATACATGAAGCAGAACCTGATGGAACTATAAGAGAAATAAATCCACAGTTATAGGTAGAGATATCAATATCCCCTCCCTTAACAAATGATAGAATAAATAACAGAAAATTTGTTAAGGGCACAGAAGACTTGAACAAAACTAATAAGCAACGTGACCTAATGTTGAACATGCCATCCCCAAGCATCAGAATATATTTTTAAAAAACGAGTATGAAACATTTACCCAGATAGAGCATATTCTGGGCTATAAATCCCAGGGCTGGGGGTGAAGCACAGAGGTAGAGCATTTGCCAAGCATGCATGAAGCCCCAGGTTCCATCTCCAACAATGCAAAAAAAAAGTTAAGCCTCAATAAATTGAAAGCATTCTAATCTAAAAGTGTTTTTGGCAACTGAATTAAATCAGATATCAGAAATATAAAGATCTATGGAATATTCCCAAGTTTTTGGAAACTAAATAACACATTTGTGAATAACCCAGGGATCAAGCATACATCAAAAGAAAAATTAAAGTATTCTAAACTAAATGAAAAGAAGATATACAATATTTGTGTACTGTCTCTAAAACAGTGCTTAGGAAAAAATTTATAGCATTAAACATCCCTATTAGATAAAAAGAAAGGTCTAAATGAATGACTTACGCTGTAACCTTAAATAATTACAAAAAGGGTCTGGAGATGTAGCTCACTGGTAAACTGAGTGCTTTTCATGTCCTGGTTTAATCCCAGCACCACAAAAAGAAGAGTAAAATTAAACAAAAAGTAAGGAAAGACAGGAAATAACAAAGATCACATCAAGATCTCTATTTCTCAATGAAATAGAGAAAAAGAGAATAATCAAAGAAATCAAAGGCTAGTTTTTTGAGAAGCTCCATAAAATTGACTAGCCTTTAGCCAGACTGATCAGGAAGAAAGGAGAGGACTCAAAAATTCACCAATATCAAGAATGAAGGATGTTGCTGGGTGCAGTGGTGCACACCTGTAATCCCAGTGGCTTGGGAGGCTGAAGCAGGAGGATTGAGAGTTCAAAGCCAGCCTCAGCAACTTAGTGAGGCCCTAAGAAACTCAGTGAGACCCCGTCTCTAAATAAAATATAAAAAAAAGGGCTGGAGATGTGGCTCAGTGGTTAAGCAGCCCTGGGTTCAATCCCTGGTTAAAAAGAATGAATGACGTGACATAGCTACAGATTCTATAGATATCAAAAGGACAATCTGGAATATTACAAACAAGTCTGTCAATAGATTATACAATTTTGTGAAATGAACAAATGCCTTTGAGAACAAACTACCAAAGCTCCCCCAACAAGAAACAAAGAGACGAGCCATATCTAGTAAAGAAATTGAACTGGTCGTTAAAATGTTGCTCACTAAGAAAACTCCAGGCCCAGACAGCTTCACTTAATGGTTTCTAGAAAACAGGAGAAAACCCTTTGTGACACTGGATTAGGCAAAGATTTTTTAAATAAGGCACCAAAAGCATGACCTAGAAAAGAAGAAATTAATGAACTAGATTTTATCAAAATTAAAAAGGTTTTGAAAGACAAGCAACAGACTGGGAGAAAATATTTGCAAATCCTTGGTTTATAGAATATATAAAAAAAGAAGCAACTCGATTTTTTAAAAAATTGGCAAAAAATCTGAACAGGCCTCACATCAAAGATATACAACTGGCAAACATGCACATGAAAAGACCTCCATCATTAGTCATCCACAAAATACAAACTAAAGCCACAATGAGATACTATTACACATTTATTAGAATGGCTAAAATTAAGATTAACCATACCGAACTCTGATGGTATAGAGCAATGGGAACACGGACTGGGAATGCAAAATGCTACAACCCCTTTGGAAAACAATTTGGCAATTTCTTAAAAAGTTAAACATACAGAGCCTGGCACAGTGGTGCACACCTGTTATCCCAGCAACTCCAGAGGCTGAGAGACAGGAGAATTGCAAGTTTGAGGCCAGCCTGGGCAACTTAACCATGTGAAAAACTAAATAGGCTGGAAGTGTAGCTCCATGATAGAGTGCCCATGGATTCAGTCCCCAGTCCCACAAAAAGAAAAAGAAAAAAAAATAAGTTAGAGAAAGTTAAATATCATAAGATTCAGCCATTCAACTCCTACGTGCTTTCCCAAGAGAAAGTCTTTATGTGCTCATAAAAAGACTGCTCACTCAAAATCCTAGCAATTTTATTTGTAATAGTCCCAACCTGGAAATAGCCCAGGTGTCCATCAACTGGTGAATGGATGAATAAATTGTATATTCACAAAACGGAATACTACAACATTAAAACAGAACATCCTACTGATATATGCTTCTACCCAAATGAATCCCAAAATAGTCATTAGAGCAGCCAAACCTTTCTCCCCAAAAGAGTATATACTATATGTTTCCAATGATATCAAACTCTAAATACGAACTAATTTATAGTGAAAGAAAGCAGACCACGGTTTGCCTAAGTTGTGGGGCAAGAGGCAGGGAGGTTAAGCCAGGTTTCAAGAAGTAGAATTACTGGTGGGCCAAAGAGTAAGCCTATTCCTAAGACTGTAATAAATGAGTGAGTCTCGAGGTCCCCTCCTCCCAGTACCTTTGTAGTCCATTTTTTACTACCAGGAAGGGGTAAACAAATGCTCTTTTGTCTCATCTTTATCCATATTTCCCCATCCTTGACTTCCTGTAGAAATGAAGACAATCAAAGGACCCCGTGAGTTCTGAGTTTGCCTGTCTGTGCAATGGGGCTGACTAGTCCCCAAGCTGGGAGGCTTGGGAGGACAGCAGTGGTGGACAGAGCCTTTCTTGATGACCATGATCCTTGGCCCTGTCCACTCTGGGATGCTCTCGGCTAAAATCATCTCCCTATGATCCTCCCAGCGCCAGGCACCCACAATGCATTCTCACCTGCTTCTTGGTGTCTACCTCCAGGATGTCCATCAGATTGATCATAATATTTTTGTGTGTCTTCTTGTACTTCCCAACGCGCAGTGAGACGGTGAGCCAGCCGGGGCGCCCGGTGCACATGAACGTCTTGCTTCCCTGCTCCTTCCATTCTCGCACCTGCAAGGTGGGTCAGAAGCTGAGCTAGTCCCACAAGGGATTCCCAGAGAGCCGCACCCTTGCTTTCAGGGAGGAAGCTGGCAAAGCCACCTCCATCCAGGAAGTGGGAGGAACAGGACTGTAAAAGGCCTGCAGGCCCCACCCTCTGGCGTCCCCCTGGCTGACAAGGCTGACAGAAAAAGCCAACATGCTGCTACACCACAAGGTAGAATGAAAACAGAGAGAGAATACATAATCAGAGGGTTTTGAAAATATTAACTGGAAAGTTCAGGAAAGGTTTTGCAATGGTAATTAGCACAATTACAACAATGATCACCATTTACTGTGTACCCCCACCATGCTAAGTACCTGTTGCATGCAGTCTTGTTACTACTCTTTCACAACAATTCTAGGATGTTGGGATGACCACCTTTTGCAGGTAAGGAAACTCAGAGGCAATATAACTTGCCCAAGTTCACATAAGCAATGACTGGCAGGGCCTGGATTTATAGCCAGGACTGTATGACTACATGCCTAGGAGCGTAGCTGGGCTTGTGGTGGTAGTCACAGAAGATCAGCTAACACTATTGAGGCCTATTCTGTGCATGCCCTGTTCTCAGCATTCACCCAGGTGAAGTCATGTACCATTCTGATGGGGAAAGATGGGGAAGAAAAGACCAGAAAGCCAATGGAAGGGACAGCTTTGGCAAAGCCTCGACTATAAGTGACCAGCACACAAAATAGGAAATGAATGACCCTGAGGATGACAAGCCTTCAGGAACAAAGGAGGAGGCATCTGCTCCTGCTGAGAAGGGAAGGGCAGGGGAGGTGGACAGCTCTTGTTCTGACCAGCAACCATCCATTTCTTCTTCATCTGCTTCTAATAATCCCATCCTCCTTTGGTCCAAGTGAAGCTGATTCTATTCAACACCAGGAGGTAGGCACATGACTAAGGTCTGAATCTACCTTCCTGACTACAGTGACAGATTTAAGGATGGGCTATGACCTCAGCCAAGACAATGACACTAGTTCCAGGAGAGGTAATCTCTCTTTACTGGGGTTGCTACGCTGGCTAGATCCAAGCCAGAAACCACTGGGAACTCCACAGGGAGTCTCCCTGAGAATGGAGTCAACCCAGGGGAAAGCAAAGCCAACGCATGGCAGATGGATGGAAAGATGGAGATAGGGGAGAGGGGATCCTGGATACAGCCATGCCTGAGCCAATTTTACTCCTGGATTTCTCAGGACCTGAGCTAGTAAAGTCCTTTTTGGCTTAAGCCAGTTTAAACTGATTTCTATCACTTGCAACCAAGAGTCCTATCAGACATTGGTCAAGCTTCCCAGAGGAGGAGCTTAGTTGGGCAAACAGCTCAGCATGAGGAAAGGCTTTCCCGTCATCAGAGGCCAGTCTGCCACGTGAAGTAAAGGTGTTCAAGATGGTGGTGGTGATGAGTGTGTGTGTGTGTGTGTGTGTGTGTGCGCGCGCGTGCGCGCATGGGGGGTGGTGCTACTGAGAAAGGGATTCTTGTGAGCTGGGGGTGAGAGGACTGGAGGTGGGATTCCATGACCAACCAGGCTTGGCCTTGGTCTCTTTAGTCCAGGACTTGATACATGCCCAGAGGTGGGAGGGAGAGTATTAAGGATGTTGTGTTCAAGCTGGATGTTGTGTTCTACCAAAGGGTAGAAGCTAGAAAGCCTGAAACAATGGTTGGATTGGATCCTAATGGGAGCTGAACAACATTTTGGGCAGGGAAGCAATGCTGATAAAAACCACTCTTCAAACTATGCAGGACAAAGAGTAGGGGAGGGCCTAGGAAAAGGGCAACTGGTCAGACAGCTATTATAACAAGCCAGGTGTGTGGCCAGAGAACTAGACTTACAGGGTGGAATGGAAAATAGGAAAGAAAACAGACCAAGAGCTCAGGCTCTGAACTCAAGCTAACCTGCTCCCTTTACGAGCTTGTCATCCTGGGCATACGACTCAGTTTGAACCTCAGTTTTTTCCATTAGTAAAACAGGTACAAGACCTATGAGAGTTGCTGTGAGAATTATAAATAAGGGACATTAATAGTATGGGGGGTGGGACATGGCAGGTCCAGGGAAAGAGGCTGGTCTGGCTGAGCCCTTGTTTTCTGTCCACGGTGCATCCTTCCGTTGAGTTTGAGTTAATAAGCACTCCCTAAGCTGCTTGGAGTCTGGCCCCAGAGGCCAGAGTTAAGTCACATAACAGTCCTTGCCTTCCAGGAGCTCGAAGTCTGATGGGGTAGAGCAGCAGGTAAATCAAGAATCTGAACTCTAGGAAAGAGCTGGGAGAGAGTGCGCTGGGGAGGGAGGGCAGGCAGAGCTCTGGACAGTTCAGGCACAGCACAGCAGTGCAAAACACTTCCAGATGCTGGATTCTCTGCCACCAGGCCTAAGGTCTTGGCTCTATAGGGAGGTCTCTGCATCCATCGTCACCCTCTTGCCCGCAGCACCCAGCATGGAGCAGACAGAATATGGAGGCTGCTGCACCTGCAGCAAGGGTGACAGCAGGAAACAGAAGCTCTCTGCAACCTGATGCCAGTAAGAGAGGAACCTAAGAAGGGACAGAGGGGACCAAGAAACTGCCCAGCCCAGAATTCCAAGTCAGCTCTGAATGTGGAGAAGGTGGTTCCACCTTGAGCTGCAGCAAGGTCCCAGCAGGGGGCTGGTATATAGGAGTATGTCCAGTTACTGGGAAATGGACCCGCTGCCTAGCTCAAAGAGTGAACCCTGGGTCACCAGAGGATGTGAAGTTCTTCACTAGGGGCTGGGTGCTGGACTCTACCTTTTTGCTTTAGTCTTCTATTCTAAATGGGTCAAAACACCTTGTTGCTACAAGATAAACTTGAACCTCAACCCGGCATCAAGGACCCTCTCCAAGGTAGCTCCAAACTGACTGTCCAACCTTATTCTTCTCTCAGTCAGCACTTTCCTTTCCCTGCCTTTGCTCACACCCAGTTCCTCCACCTAACATAACTTCCACAATAAATTCCCCTCCTATCCAGCTCCACCTCCCGGAAGCCTTTCCTCATCTGAAATGCTTGGGCCTGGTGAGAGTTACCTGACTGTTGCGCACCTTCCCCTCATCTGAGTGTTTTTTATAACCGTCCAGGTACGGCACATGCCTTGCACGAAGTGGGCACTCCATAAACATCGGGGCGATGTTTTGTTGCCCCAAAGCCTTTCCTTATTCTCTTCCCTTTCCAGAAAGCCCCCCATCACAGGTTTGCTTCGTCCAATCTATCTCCCCCCCCCCCCCTCCAGCTCCTCCCTCCGTCCGTCAGATCCAAGGTGCCTCCTGCACCGTTCTAGCCTTCGAAGCCTCGCGGACCGCTATCCCCGCAGCCCGTGGTGCTGGGCCCTGGTCAGGCCGGCGCCGCTCACCTGCTTTTGGATGTCCCGCACGCGCTGCTCGTGCAGGCGCGGCGCGCTGCTGAGCTTGAATACCACCCAGGCGCGCACGGAGTAGTAGATGTCGAAGATGAGCGAGAGCGGCAGGAGGAAGAGGCACACGAATACCCAGCGCTGGTGGATGAGCACGAACTCCAGCCCCTTCACGCGCACCCACAGCAGGAAGAGCAGCGCGCACACGGCCAGCGACACAGCGGGCTCCATGATGCAGCGGCGCGCCGCGCAGGGAGCGTGCGGGCTCGCGCCGCCTGTCACCGCCACCCGCGCAGCGCCTAGCCGGCTCAGCGCCTGCCGCCGCCGCCGCCCGGGGAGCCGGTAGGTCGCCCGCCGCTTCGTGATTGGCTTAAGTCGCCAAGGTTCGGTGGGCCGAGACCCGGGAGACGACCAATGGCGAACCGCGCCGGGGATCGGACCAGGAACCCGCTGATGTGATTGGCTGCGGGAGCCGGG
Source organism: Tamias sibiricus (assembly GCA_025594165.1). Lineage (NCBI taxonomy): Eukaryota > Metazoa > Chordata > Mammalia > Rodentia > Sciuridae > Tamias > Tamias sibiricus. Next base: position 48,142,513 of record CM046658.1, read on the forward strand.
CCGCTCCACCCTCTTCCCGCCGACACGCGAGGAGGGGCTGACCCGGGCCGGGGGCGCTGGTCGGGTAGGCTGCGTTTAGCTGCGCTGGGGGCGGCGGAGACTCAGGGTTCCCGGCCTTGGGGTCTGCAGAGCCGTCCCTCCTTTTCCCCTTAGGTGGCGCCTCCTGGAGACGCGCGTCGAACGGTCACGCGTTGGGTTACCTCCCGAGAGTAGGAGGCGCACCAGGCCACGAGTCAGGCCCCCTCCACGCCCCCCCCCCAGCCACCCCGCAACCTCTTGGTAGCTCGTGTCACCCTGGGCGAGCTAGGCCAGTAGGGGCACCTTTTCATTTTTCAAAGTGCTTGCTCCATAAATTCATTTGAACTACCCAGCAGTACCGGGCGGTGGGTAGTTTGTGAGCCCCATTTCTTACTCGGGGACCCAGCAGCCCTGAAAGGTGAAGACCCCGACGTGAACTCCAAAGCACTTTTGAAGTATAGAGGCCACTGCTGGCGCCCTTCCACTTTTCCCACCATTCAGGCTCTTGGAGAGGACTGAAGAGAAAAAAGGAAGGAAGGAATTCCAGTCAGTGTAAATAAATCCTTCAGGGCCAGGGCCCCTTTGCAGGCTCTGGGGTAAGGTGGTGAACAAAGCGGAAGGCTCCGCCCTCCCGGAGCAACCGGGAGCAGCCCCTGGGCCCAGCTAAAACCTAAGTCTGGTGTGATTTACATTTCATCTGGAATTATAGGAAGTTTTTGAGGAGTTTTATTTTAGAAGCCAAACGTGACCTACCCGGCCTTCTCTGAGTTGCTTCTCCTTTCACCCTTGCCCTGACACACGTTTCATTTCAGCCTCTTTGGTTAAGGAGGCACTTCAGGGATACTTTTCTCATTTCCTTCACAGAGCTAGCATTTCACAGCTCAGACCCACGTCTTAAGCTACATTCATGTCACTGATCTACCCCTTCAGGTGCTCATAAAATAACGTGCATTATTCTGTCACATTATTTTATAGTTGTCTCTTTATGTGTCTCTACTCCCATAGATTGAGCTGTAGGGCAAACATTATCTTGTTTGCTTTTGTATTTCCAGTTTCTAGCACAGTGCTTAAAGTATAGTAGACACGCCAGTATGTGTTGACCAATGGCTGAGTAAAGAATATAGACCGAGCCGGGCGTGGTGGCGCATGCCTGTAATCCTAGCTTTTGGGAGACTGAGGCTGAGGATCACGAGTTCAAAGCCAGCCTCAGCAATGGCGAGGCACTTAGCAACTCAGTGAGACCCTGTCTCAAATAAAATACAAAAAAGGGCTGGGAATGTGGCCCAGTGGTCGAGTGCCCCTAAGTTCAAGTCCCCGGTACCAAAAAAAAAAAAAAAAAAAAAAAAAAAAAAAAAAAAAAGAATAAAAAGAATATAGGCAGAGACTCAAGAATTCAAAGTAGTTGAAGTCCAAAGAGTGAAAGGTTGTTTACACTGGACTTGAAAAGGGAATAGTTTAGACCTGTCTTACCTGACAGCTATGTATGGCTATGTATGGGCTTCTCAAATTGAGAAGTCTCTTAAGTATAAAACACACACTAGGTTTCAAAGACTTAGTTAAAAAAAAAAAAAAAAAGATGGTGCAAAATACTTCATTAATATTTCTCATTAATTATATGTTGAAATGATACATTTTGATATATTGGATTGAGTAAAATAAAGTAGTAAAGTCATTGTCACCTGCTTTATTTACTTTAAACAATATTTTTAGTTGTAGATGGATATAATACCTCTATTTTTTACTTATTTTTATGTGGGGCTAAGGATTAAACCCAGTGCCTCATATGTGCTAGGCAAGCACTCTACCACTGAGCTATATAATATATAACCCCAGCCCCTTTATTTACTTTTTCAAGGTGGCTACTAGAAAATTTAAAGTTTCATATTTGTCTTGCATTGTATCTCTAGAAGCTGCAGCCTTGAGAAGGCATCTGCAGTGTGCAGAGGGGAGCCACCGCGGACAACTCCCCTCTGTGGCTCCTGTTTGAATTCAAATGTTGACACCAATGCTTTGCTTTGGAAATTAACTGTTCTGGGTAAAGTTGGGGCTGAGGTAATCTGGAAAGTAAAATGCAGTTGAAAAATTAACCAGCGCTTAATGCTTCACAGGAGAAATATTGGAAATTGCTGGTTAATTAGGAATGTTTTATCCTTGGGAAGAGTAGGAGAAGACCCCAAAGTAGATAAAGCTGATTTTTAGGAAACAACTTTCAAAAAATAAAAGGAATGAAAAAGTACTCAGAACAGTCATTTACTTCATGTTGTCATTCTCCCTTCCTGCCTACCCTCCTTGGATTTCTGATTCTTCTTTTCTCTCTCCACAAACTCCAACCCTTTAGTTGCTATTATATAGGCAAGGAAAACAGTCACCCTGAGTTGGACCAATTTATTTTAAATTAACGTAGAGTAAAACTGTTTATCTTTGCATCTATTAATTTTAGGGTTCCTGTAACTGCCAACACAGTGAGGGTACAAAATAGTTCAGTCACCCTAAACCTCCCTCTTGTCGCCTGTTTGAAATCCCACCCCGAGCCCCTGGCATCTGCTGCTCTGTTCTTGGCCACAATAGTTTTGTTTTTTTCCAGAAGGTCAGATAAATAATTATATGAGGGCCAACCTGGAGCCCACTAATGTTTGCTAGAGTCAAAGCTTCTCTCTTCCATCGGGAATCTACACATAATTGTACCTTATTTACAGAGTTGATAACCCATGAAAACAGAATGTGTAGGAATAGGATGTTCTGAGCAATAACTCCTCAGGTTAACTGGGAATTAAGCAAAATCCCTTTTCTAGTTTTGTCACATTGTATTCTTTATTAAAAGCGGGGGCTCCATTTTTCCCCTCAATATAGACACTAATGAACACAATTTTTTTTTAATTAAGGAGCTCAATAAATACCAGCGTCCTAAAAAGCAGTGTTTTCTTATATTTGTACAGTACAGTTACTGAGATCATTTGGAAATTGCGAAACAAGCAGCATGAGAAGTGGCAATGCAGAGAACTATTGATCTGTTATTTATTTATTTATTTATTTTTGGTACCAGGGATTGAACTCAGGGGCACTCAACCACTGGGCCACATCCCCAGCCCTTTTTTTGTATTTTATTAGAGACAGAGTCTCACTGAGTTGCTAAGTGCCTCGCCATTGCTGAGGCTGGCTTTGAACTTGCGATCCTCCTGCCTCAGCCTCCCACGTGCTGGGATTACAGGCGTGAGCCACTGTGCCCGGCTTGATCTGTTATTATTAACAAATGGGGACATTAGGACTCAGACTCAGAGAGGTTATATGATGTCTTGTTGTGGTGAATAGTGAAGCTGAGATATGGCTCCCATCTTCTGGGTCTTTGCATCAGATGAATCTATTCCCTTGATTATGGTGTGAAACACATTTTCCTGAGTTTCCATTGCGTAGATGAAAGTGAAAGTGTTATAATAGGAGTTCTTGTGTAGTTTGCAGACCAAACTACATTATATCAGAATGCTTATGAAAATGCAGATCCTGGACTCCACCCTATCTCACTGACTCTAAACCTCCAGCAGTGGGGCCCAAGTACCTGCTTTTAAAAAATGGCCTCAAGTTATTCTTATGTGTGCTAAATTTAGGAGATGGGACTGAGTACATATTGACCCTGGAATGTCTCCAAGGATATTACTCTTGTTTTTAAATAAAGCCCCAATTGGGGGATTTCTTTTCCCTTACAAAGTGAGGTTTCTACCAAAAAGCCAAGTTTATCCAGAAAGCTATAATAAGCTAACTTCCAGATAATCAAGATTTTATTCTTATTGCCATGAGTTTCTCAAGAACTCTAAGAAGTTTTTGAAGTATCCAAGGCAAGAATTGAATGGATTCTAGGGGAGTTGGCTTTCTTATGCTAGTGGGCTAAGCCAGTCCTTCATTCCCTCATGCTCTGATGATTTTGGCTGTGTGTAACAGAAAATCCTGATTTCAGCAGCTCCAAAAGCAAAGGTGCTTGTTAGCCCGCAAAACAAATCTGAATGTAGATGGGCCCAGAGTGGTTTAATTGGTTGGTCAGGGGCAGTGGGAAAGACCCAGTTCTTCCTATCTTTTGCCCACTCCTTCTCAGGTTCCCTCCCCTGGCAGTAGTGACAAACAGCCACAGTTCCAGGTGCTATAGCTGATAGAGCAACATCCAGCAAAAGAAGGGGAATGGATTTTGGATGAAAGTTAACCATGTTTGCAGCACATTCATTCTGTGATTAATGATGTGTAGGATTTGTGCAAAGTGCTGAGGATACAGTAGTGAATTAGAAATCTTGCCCTGATGGACTGTTGTGGAGGATTCAGACAAATCAACAAGCAATTATAAACCAATGTGATAAGTGCTCTGATCAGGAATTATAGGATGCTATAGAAGCACATGAAGGGGTGTGTGTGTGTGCGTGTGTGTGTACTGTATATCTATGCAGACTACACAGAGATGCCATGGGGTGAGTGGGAGTTAGGCAGGTGAAATAATGCATTGAGTTTAAAGGGATAAGATAATTCCAGGAGAGTAATGCCACATACAAAAGCCCAAGAGAGGGCTGGGTATATAGCTCAGTTGGTAGAGTGCTTGCCTTGAATGCGCAAGGCCCTGGGTTCAATCCCCAGCACCACAAAAACAAAACAAAAGCCCAGAAGAGGACAAGAGGATGTGGTATTTGGGGAATCAAAAAGAGTTTATCTTGTACAATTCAGACAGTAGAGAGCCCCTGGCAGACTTTAGAAGAGTCATCCCCATGTTTGAAATGATCATTCTGGCCGTGGGAAGGGGAGTGAATCAGGATGGGTGGTAAGCAGGTGTGAGGCCAGATAGGAGACCATGATGAAAATCCAGGTGAGAAATGATGGGCTTTTTTTTTTTTTTTTGGAACCAGGGATTGAACCCAGGGGCTCTTGACCACTGGGCCACATCCCCAGCTCTTTTTTATATTTTAATAGAGACAGGGTCTCACTGAGTTGCTAAGTGCCTCGCCATTGCTGAGGCTGGCTTTGAACTCGTGATCCTCCTGCCTCGGCCTCCCAAGTGCTAGGATTACACAGGCGTGCGCCACCACGTCCGGCTTTTTGATGGGCTTATTATAAAGCTAAGGTACTGGTAGAGATAGAAAGGAGATGGACAGTTAGAGATATTGAAGGGGAAGTCTGGAAAAAGGAAGTGGAGCCCAAGATGCTTTCTGAGTGTCTTGTCTGGATGACAAGGTGGATGCTAATGTTTACCACCAAGTCAGAGTGTAGGTTCAGCTTCAGACTTGTGGGTAGAGTGGAAGGCTGGATGAGTCAGAGGTAATCTGGTCTGATGCAAAAAAATGATAACTGGACATCACCAGGATATGAGGAAAGACAAAGCCATGGAAGTTTATCTCCTGTATCCCTTCCCTTTGGGGCACTGTTCTTGTCTTTCCAGAAAGTCAATGAATCAAACTGAGGAATTAGCCTAAGTACAGCACAGCCATCATAGAAGGTTTAGTAGTAGATTTTGAAAGGAGATAATAACAGCTATAACATATTTCACATAAAAATAGTTTTATTGCTTTTGTAATCATGGGATGTACTCTTCTAAGCAAAGCAACTTATACAGGAAACTACAGAGAAGAAAGTAAAAATTGCCTCCGATTTCGTCATGCAGAGCTAACTAAGGTTTCCATTTTCATAACATTCCCTTTAGACCTGTCTCTGCACCCATATACATGTGTGTCGTGTGTGTATGTATATGCCTGTCTGTATATCTATATATTTATATGACTTTACAAAGTAAGGTGTTAACTCTACATAAGTTTTGCAATTTGATTTTGGAAACCTTGACAATATGTTACAGCTTATTTTAAATGCTTTCTTTGTATTCCACTGAGTGTGATTTTGTGTGTATATGTAGGTGTGTGTGTGTGTGTGTGTGTGTGTACTTGTAAGTTGCTTATTTTAATCTAATCATCCTATTATTGAAGGACTTTTGTTTCCAAAGTTTTGTTATGATGAGCAAAGTTTCATCACATTTTTCTTATCATTCATGTTTTCCAGCTTATGAAATTTTCTTGAAATACACATAGAAGAGAGAGAGAGAGAGAGATCCCCTTTTCCCCCCTTAGATCTTATGTGAGCTTTTTGCCTGGATCTAGGAACCCAATTAATGCAAGAGCTAATAGCAAGAGAAAAGCATAACAGTTTTTAAAAATTTCAATGTGCATAGGGGTCTACACAAGAAACTAAAGCTGGAAGAAATGACCAAGGTATGATGTTTTTATAATTTTTGATATAAGGAACAATAAATTAGTGAAGGAAAGACAGGTATCTGGACTGGGGTAGTAAATTCTAGGGCTCTTACTTAGAGTTATATGTGGAGGTGGGTACAGAAGCCTAACGTAGAAGATAAGGGTCACTTCAAAGATTTTTTTTATTCAGATTCATTGCCACCCCAGTTTCCAGTCTCTGATGATCAAAGCTACTTTATGGCCTTGGTATGTGAAGTACATCCCTCCCAAAAGAATTGTGATGGCTTGTTCACATAGGACAAGAGAAGTCAAATGGCCCTTTCTGACATTACATTTCCTCAAGTGATTTCAGCCTAACAGATAATTCTTTGCTATGGTGATACCTTGTGTATTTTAGGATTTTCTTATATTTTAAAACCTATTGTCAAATTGCTCTCCAAGAGTGCTACTCACAGGATATAAAAATAGCAATTTCTCCTCCACCTTACCACTGTATGGGATTCCATCAATTTTTTTTTTTTTTTTTTTTTTTTTTTTTGCACTGGGGATTGAACTCAGAGGCACTTGACCATTGGGCCACATCCCCATCCCCAGTTCTTTTTGTAGTTTATTTAGAGACAGGGTCTCACTGAGTTGCTAAGTGCCTCACCATTGCTGAGGCTGGCTTTGAACTCACAATCCTCCTGCCTCAGCCTCCCAAGTGCTGGGATTACAGATGTACGCCACTGTGCCCGGCCCCATCATAGTTTAAATGGGAGCCTTTCAGAGAGTAGCTGTTTGCTGCAGTTGGCCTTTCAGTATCTCTCCCATCACACAGGTAAGTAGTTTGCTTAATACCAGCAAAAACCAAAGGAAACTTGGCCACCTCCTTTCCCAGCCTGCCATCATGTCCACCTCTTAGTCCATTCTAGATAAAGAAGACTGAAGCAAACGTTCCAAGCTGACCAGTCTTCTGCAGTCAGCAGAAGTCAGTGGTGTTGCCACCTCCATCCTTGGTCTGTGGCAGGCCAGAGTGCGTCATTCCCAAATGCAGTTCTTTCAGTTGTTTTGTGGCTACAACCTTCTGTGCTTAGGTCAGTGACAAACTTTCTGACCACTCTTCATGTATGCCACGCAGTCATTTAAGGAATCTATCAATAAATCATTAAATATGTATTAAACATCTACAGAATAGTCATAAGACCCCTATACATTGGCTCATATTTCTGTTTTTTTTATGCATTTTGTGTGTGTGTGTGTGCGTGTAGAACTTTATGATATCAGGAACTTGATACATGAGAGGAAATGTACAGCTAGAATCGGGATGGAGAGAGGTAAAAAGCATGCTTAGGATCTTTGTGGCCATGCTGAACTATAAGCAGGCACTCTGCCAGACTCTGGGGATTAAACAGAAAATAAAATGTTCGAGTCCCTGCCCTCAGGGACTCGGCAGGCTTTCTCAGCCTTGGAATCATTGACGTTTTGGGCCAGATGATTCTTTGCTGTGGCGATACCTTGTGTATTTTAGGGTTTGAGTAGACAGATGCCAGTATCGCCCTTTCCCAGGTTGGGTTAACCCCAGACGTCTTCAGGTGTGCCGAGTGTCCCTGGGAGGTGAACTCTGCATCGTTGAGGATTACCAGTGTGAGGAGAAGACAGACTGAATGAGCAGTCATGCGTGAAACTCTTCTCAGGTTGCAGAATGAGAAGCAGTGGAGAGAAGGAAAGTCCCTGATGATGCACAGGGCCTGGCTCCTCAAAATGCGGCCTTTTGGACAGCAGTGTCCATATCACCCGTGTCTTCGTCCATTTGAGCTGCTATAATAGAATACCTAGATGGGGTGGCTTGTAAACACAGATGTTCCGGAGGCTGAGAAGCCCGATGTCAGAGTGCTGCCAGATTCAATGTCTAGTGAGGGCTTTCTTCCTGGCCTTCTCTCTGGGTCCTTAGTAAGATGAAGATGAAGGCACTCTCCTGAGGTTTTTTTTTTTTTTTTTTTTTTTTTTTTTTTAAATAATAGTAGCATTGATCCCATTCCTAAAGTCTCTACCCTCATGACCTCATCACCTCCCAGAGTCACCACTTCTATAACCATCACATTGGGGGTTACGATTTCAACATGTACATTTGGGGGTGGAGGAGAACACATACTCAATCCTCACTTTAATATGATCTTGTTTAGAAGAGGAGGGACAGTTTGCCTGAGAAAATAGTATTTAATCTGAAACCTGAGAAGCAAATAAGCATTATCCAGCAAGAACTAGGGGTAAGAATTCGTCAAGCTGGAGGAAATAGCCTCTCTGAAGGAAAGTCCTGGGAGGAACTGTGGAAGAAGTTCTGTGTGGCTGGGGCTTAATGTCAAGGGGAAGAGAACTTGAGAGGCAGGCAGGAGCCAGGCCATGTAATGATTTGGACTTTATTTTGGAGCATGAAAAATCATCAAAAGTTGTGAAGTGATTTAATCAGATTTTTATTGTAAAAAATCAGCCAATATCAATGAGGCTATTTCCAAGTTTCATGCAGCCTAAGGTGTATGTATACAATTTGGGATGCCCTCCTTAAGGAAAATCATGAAATATAAATTTGATCATTTATTTGTAATTTTAAAAAGCACAACATATTGCAATTTTTAAAAGCTGACAAATGCTATAAATATAAATACCTAGAAAATAGTGTAGTATTTTCATAAGTTGCCAAATACAGTTTTCTAATATTTTCCATGTACATTTTGGGACTACATTCTCTTTTAACATTTCTCATGTGACAACAATTTTATAATACCACTTAATGTACAGAGAATAAAATGATAATTCAGTCCTCCTTCCGGCATGGTGAATTAAAATTTGCATTATTATTATTACTATTATTAGGTACTGGGGATTGAACTCAGGGGCACTCAACCACTGGGCCACATCCCCAGCCCTCAGGGTCTCACTGAGTTGCTAAGTGCTTTGCCATTGCTGAGGCTGGCTTTGAACTCGTGATCTTCCTGCCTCAGCCTCCCAAGTGCTGGGATTACAGGCATGCACCACCGCGCCCAGCTTGCTTTTTATTATTAATAGTTTGGGAAAGTTTTAGGTATACAAATACTTGTTATTAAAGTCATGCCAATCTTTTTTAGGATTGTTGTCCAATTTTGGAAAATCTTTATTAAGTTTCTTTTAATTACACACTGTAAGGTTTTCAAGTGTTTCAAATTTTCCCTCATAATGGATAAATCTCTACTTTCTGAAGTGAGTGTGTTCATTAACCAGAGCTTTGGGAAGTGTTCCATCAAGTGAGAGGCTCAGAAGCCTAAGCTTCATTAATTGCATACTTTTCTGTGTATCCAGCTCCAACTACATACTGCACAATGAGCTGGATCTTAGGTGGTAGAAACTCCATCTTTACCCATAGACTAATCATGGACCAATGGAGCAGACACAAAAACAACCAACTATAAAGCAGGACAGGAGGGGAGCACTACAAAATCCGGACAAATGCAACCTTTACTAAAAATGCTGAGAATGTCACATACATATTCATAATTACATAAGACCGTCAATAATCCATTCCACAAATATTTATCAATTGACTGCTATGTGCCTAACCCTGCTGGGTGTGGGGAGAGAGAGGAAATGTGGATACGTCCAACAGGATCTCTGTCCCACAGACCACAATTTAGTAGACAGCATGTATATGCAGAAAATTAATGCCAATTGTAACAATATCATAATGATAACAGCAGTATTTATTCAGCATGTATTATTTGTTAGGAACTACGATGGTTAATTCTAGGTGTCTGACTTGACTGGATTAGGGCTGCTCAGAGAGTGAGTGGTAAAGCATTATTTCTGTGTATGTTTGTCAGGGTGTTTCTGGAAGAGATTACCTTTTGAATCAGTGGAATAAGTAAGGAAGATTTACCCTCAACCAGTGTGGATGGGTACCATTCAGTCAGTGGAGGCCCCCGAAAGGTGAATTTGCTCTTTTGCTCTTTTGTGGAGGTAGCATATCCTTTTCTCCTGCCATTGGTCATCAGAACCCCAAGATTCTCATGCCTTCGACTTGGATGTGAACTGAGATATGCCACCAGCTTCCTTCGTTCTCTAACATGCAGATGGCATATTGTGGGATTTCTCAACTGTAGAATCACAGGAACCAATTCCTATAATAAATCCCTGTCTATCCATCTGTCTGTCTATCTCCAGGTGGTTCAGTTTCTTTGGATAACCCTAACTGGTATAGGCATGGCCTTGAATGATCTACATTTAAATATAATTAAATGCAATATAACAATACAAAGTAGAATTGCTGAATACCTCACGAGCATTCTAATACTGACAAAGTACTTAATAGGGAGGAGGATTTTTCTGATTCAATAATAAAGTTGAGTACTTATTGTTTACTAGGCTTGACATACCCATCATCTCATGATAACCCTCAAAATAACTCTACAAAGTCTAGATGTTTAACGTACTTGTAAGGCTCGTGTATGGAAGTCTCGGTTCCCAGGGAGGCACTAGTAGGAGGTGATGGAACCTTTTGGAGGTAGAGTCCAACAGGAGGTCCTAGATCATTGGGAGAAAGCCCTTGAAGGACTTATGGGACGTTGGTCCCTTTTTATTCTTCATTTGCTTATTGGCCATAGGGTGAGCAGTTTGCATGGAGGTATTCCCCACTATTGCCATCTAACATATCCACCAGAGGCCTAAAAGCAATCAGTCCCCTGACCATGGACTAAAACCTCTAAAACTATGATCCAAAACAACCCTTTTTTCTTTAAAGTTATCTCAGCTATTTTGCTATAGTGATGGAAAGTTTACTAACAGGTAATTAGTACTAAGAAGTGGGGTTGTGGTTATAGCTATCTAATGATGTGGAGGAGCCTTTGAAATTGGTTTGCAGGAGTTTGGAAAGGTTTGGAGAAAAGGGTTAGAAAAAGTATAGATAGTTGTAAGTGGAGCTTAAGGGATGATTCTGGTGGAGGCTCAGAAGACCAGAATGCTGATAGGAACGTGGGTGGGTTTAGAGGTTATACTGATGAGGTTGCAGATAGAAGGACTCTACTGGGAATTGGACTAGAGGTCACCCTAGTCACACTTCATTTGGCTGTATTTTGTCCATGCCCTGAGACTTAGTAGAAGGCAAAGCTTAAAGGAGATGGACAAATTTATTTGGCATAGGAAATTTCAAGGCAGCAAAGTACCAATCCTCTGGCATGGTCATCATTGGCTGGTTTTAGTCTGTTTTAAAGAGGAGCAGAGCAGAAAGATTCAGAAAACTTTCAGTTTGACCAGAAAAGTACTGTGTATAAACGTGCGGTGGCTAATACCAATAAAATGATTCCAAGTGCCTCTGGGACGATAGGAAACATAACTGGAGAGTATCTTAGAAACCTGTAAGGCCACTCCTCCCATCGCAGGCTCCAACATGTAGAAATACAAATCTGTTTTAAAGACTTCCTGGGGCAAAATCCTTTCAGATAAGAGCCCAGGGCTAACCTGAACAGTCAGGACTGTTTAATAATTTGTAATAATTTCCTCTGTAATATTTTTTTTTTGTAATAATTTCCCCATGGTCAGGTAACAAGGCACTCAGAGGTCACTGCTACCGAGGTTCAAGCAGGTTCAGATACAGCTCATACTGATGACAGATCTTGGCATCATCTAATGATGTTTTTTACAGGTGTGAAGAATGCAGGAGTTGGGGGTTTATGGCTGTTTCCACCAAGATTTCCAAAGAAAGCCTGGGAAACCAGTGTGCTGCAGGGTCAGAGTTCCTGCAAACAGCTCCTGTAGGGTGATTTGTGAAATTATGAGAGTGAGGCTGCAGCTGCCATGGAGACCCCAGGAAGGAAGATGTGCCAGCAACATGCAAAGCCTGTGATGGGAAGCGGCAGCAGTGAGCGGAACCCCCTGAAGAGTGTGGCCATGTGGGCTGCAACCAGCAAAGCCATGGGTCAGAGCTGCCCAGGCTCTTGGGAGCCCACATCCTACCATAGTGTGCCCAGGATGCTGGACATGGAGAGTTAGGATTTAATGTTTGTCCTGCTAGGTTTTAGTCTCGCTTTGGTCTATCCCTCTATACTGTTTTTCTATGCTTCCCTTTTACCCTCTCCCTGCCGTACAGTTGTATCTTGGAAGTACGTAACATTCTTTTTTATTTTTGTGCAGGGGCTCATGGCTGACTTTGCCTTGAGTCTCTGAGGAGATTTTGGACTTGGATTTTTGAGCACTATTGGAACAGTTAAGACTTGGGGACTCTTGAGGATATACTGAATGCATTTCACAATGTGAAACAGACAGGTATCTTTGGGGGCCAGGGATGAAATGCAATAGTTTGGATGTTGAGTGGACATCTAAAGGCCCGTGTGTTAAAGGCTTGGTCCCCAGGATAGCACTATTGAGAAGTGATAGAGCCTTTGAGATGTGGAGCCTTGTGTGAAGTCCTTAGATCATTGGTGGCATTCCCCCAAAGGAGACTGTGGGACTCTGGCCCCCTCTTTTCTCTTTTTTCCCCCCCCCTGGCTGATGAGGTGAGCAGTTTTGCTCCACCACATGCTCTCACCATGAGGTGTTGTCTTGATACAGGCCCAAAGCAATAGGGCCAACTGATCATGTACTAGAATCTCTAGAACAACCCCTTTCTATTTATAAGTAAGTTGTCTCAGGTATTTTATTATAGTAACAGAAAACTAACGAACATACATACCCTCAATATATAAGTGTTCAGTGAAATTAAGGAGCTAATTCAAGGTACATAACTGGTAGAATCAAGTTCTAGACATTTGCCCTCTTGGAGCAGTTGAAGCCACAAACCAGGCACAGATAGCCAGTATGGGTTTTGGCTTTGTTCAACTTTAATAAAGGGTACCAGCATGTAAATCCAACTGGCCAAAGCAGTCTCTCCTGCTTCTCCCTGTGCCATGAACCTGTTTTCTTCTCTTGTAGCTGAGGCCCCTTGAGGGCAAGAGCTCTCTCCTAATCTCTGTGGGCCCAGTTCCCTCAAGGCCAATGCCCTCAAGTCAACTGGTTCTCAGTTTGGTTCTTGAATCAGAATAATAGCAACTTTTTCTATCAATATTTTTTTTAAAGTGCTATTATCACATAAGCCTAACATACACAGAGTCATATATACGTATCTTTACTTATTTAGTGTTCAGACTTCAGCAACTTACTATTGAAAACACTAACAAAGTCCCATAGAAAGTTTAGCCGTAGAGGGGCTGGGGCTGGGGCTCAGTGGCAGAGCACTTACCTAGCACGCATGAGGCGCTGGGTTCGATCCTTAGCACCACATAAAAATAAACAAATAAAATAAAGCATGCTGGCCATCTACAATTACAAAAAATATTTTAAAAAAAGATTAGCCATAGAAACTTCATTCAGGGATTCCTGGTTTGAATCCTAACTCTTCTACCTATTAACCTTGGGCAAGTTATTCAGCTACTCTAGATAATATCTGACTTGAGTTAGGTTATGAATGATTCTGTCATTACCATGTCTTAGCAGAAGGGGCAAATGTCTTTGGTGACTTATTAATCTGATGCCCTCACTCCTCGATAGAGATAAATGGTCTTAGAGTCACAGACTATTGAATTAAATTGATGTGCATAAAGAAAGCACTGATTTAATAAGCTTGGTGGCCTGACACTGTGGGGCATGGGGACAGGAAGAAGCTGACATGAAGAAGAGATGGCTAATGGGGCAAGTGAACTGCAGAGGTGGTGAGATTGCCGTGCAAAATCAGAAGCGCACCCAGGGTGGCTTAATGAGGGACAAGCAGTCCTCCTGTCTTGAGTATCCTCCTAGAGGGCACGGCTGTGGGTTTGACAGTTCTTTATAGTAATAGATATGTATAATGAACACTTTAAGCATTCATAAAAGGTCAAATATGTTCAGAGCGAGCATTCAGCTGGGCAGAAAGGTGTATAATGCTTTTCAAAAAGACACCCGAAAGTCAGGCACAGTGGTGCACACTTATAATCTCAGAGGTTTAGGAGGATAAGGCAGGAGGATCGTGAGTTCAAAGCCAGCCTCAGCAACTTAGTGAGGCCCTGAGCAATTTGGGGAGACTGTTTCAAAATAAGAACAAAAAAGGGCTGGGGATGTGGCTTAGTGGTTGAGTGCACTGGGTTCAATTCCTGGTTCCAAAAAATAATAATAATAATAAAAATAAAAATAAATAAAAAGACATCTGAGGCTTGGGGGTACAGCTCAGTAGTACATGCTTGCCAAGTATGTGTGCAGCCCTGGGTTCAATTCCCAGTTCTACAAAAATTAAATTAAATTTTAAAATGAAATAAAATAAGATTCCTGAGAATCCTGAGTGTGCCTTCGGAAGAGCCCCCTGAGAGGAACCACTCGCTATAAACTCTGATACACCGAGGAGCAGCGTTTACTCAATTTTTTAAAAAAGTGCAGAGCCGGGCGCAGTGGCGCATGCCTGTAATCCCAGCACTTGGGAGGCTGAGGCAGGAGGATCGCGAGTTCAAAGCCAGCCTCAGCAATGGCGAGGCACTTAGCAACTCAGTGAGACTCTGTCTCTAAACAAAATACAAAAAAGGGCTGGGGATGTGGCCCAGTGGTCCAGTGCCCCTGAGTTCAATCTTTGGTACCAAAAAAAAAAAAAAAAGTGCAGGACCACCATAGGTTGCCAGCTTATTATTTTGCCACATACAGATGCTAAGAGATAAACCAATAAAAGAATCTACTATTGCCATCTTTTCACAAAAGGAAGGAAAACAGTAGGAAACTCACAATCTTGGGATAAAGGACATGCCTTCAAACCAAATGTGTTGAGCATGATGAAAAACTTGGGGCATTTCACAATTTTTCCAACCTGCTGCAATTCTGGAAGCATCATCATGGACCCACAAAATGGGCTCGGCATTTAGAAGCTACTCTGTCCTAGAGCAATGCTTCTCCAAGTGCAGGGTCCAGGCACACAGGGTTGGCATTCCCTGGGAACCAGCCTGAGATACGGTCGCCCAGGCCCTGCTCCAGGGCAAGTGAGGCAAAGGTTCTGGACACGGGCTCAGAACTGAGAAAACCCTGCACATTGTTCTGACGACTGCTACTGCGCCTCCCTTCTAGATAGATCACACAGGCCTTTTCTGGAAAATCTTCAGTAACAGGATCCCACGGCCAGGTTGAAAGAAAACTGTTTGTCTCCTAGTCCCAGTTCTGCCCTCCCGAGCCACGAGCCACGTGGAACGGGTCTTCTCAGTCCCCACTCCTGATGACACTGTGTATACTTGGACATGACCATCCCATCTCCCCTTTCCAGGTCAGCACAGCCATTTCTTTTAACTGGTCCTCACCTGGCTTATCTTTAGTCCCCTCACCAGCCTGGTCTGGATGCCCATTGTTGATGAACAACAACTACCACTTATTGGAAATTTGTTACCGTGTGCCAGTCAATAACTAGAAATATTCCATGGGATTTTTACCTTCATTCTTCACAACGACTCTATGAAGTAGGTCTGTGATCTCCAACTTATAGAAAGAAAATAAGCTCGTGCCCAACACACTTAGCTTGTAAGTGGGCCAGGATTCCATACTTAGGTCTGTGGCGCTCTGAGCTCATGCTATTTCCACGACACCAGGCTGTCCTGAAATTGCCATCAAAAAATGAGATCTTGAAGTATTCACAAAAGGTTGAGTATGTTCAGTGTAAGCATTCATCCAGGCAGATCAAGGGGAGCCCGAGCCAGGAAGAGGTGGCCACAGGACAGAGTGTGTAGTGTGGTGGGGGTGACCATGGACGTTGGAGTCAAACAGATCTACATGGGTTAAGTCCTGTCTATAGAATTGCTGATTATATGGCCTTAACTGTGTTTCTCTTCTCTCTGAGCTTCAATGTCCTCGTCCATACAATAGGGATCATAATAGCATCCATCTCATAAAACTGCTCTGAGCAGAAAGCGGATTAGTGCTTATAAAGCACTATACCAAGTGCCTGGTACACAACAAGCCTTCGGTAAATGGCTCTATTACTGCTACTGAATATATGCACTCAGCAATCATGTAAGTATCATATAGGTGGGGTGTGACCAGACACATGCATGTTACAGTGACATAAATCAGGGTTCCTTGCACCCCACCGAATACCTCCTGCTTCTGATCCTGTTTAGCAACCTCATAACTGATTGTCTGCCCCCAATCTCTCTCTCTTTTGCAAACCAATCTCTATGTATTGACAAGTTAATTTTTCTAAAACCCAGCTCTGATTATGTGCATCATGCCCCGGTTGAAACACCATCTTCAAATTAAGTCCAATTTTCTCTTCTTGGCTTTCAAATGTTTTTTTTTATATATGGTTCCAAATTCTCCTTTCCACCTTGTTCCCACTGTCACCCTGGGTGGACTCTGGTTCCAGCTGGACTGGATTCAAGCCTTTCTTCATACTCACAGTCCTGCATTTTCTTCATTCAAAATGGCACCCTCTTCACCTCCTCCCACTCCCTACCCCCTTGGCTTTTTGTCGAAAAAATTTCAATGAGTAGGAAGATCATTACTTTGCTAAAAAGAGAATTTGCAGGGAGGAAATCAGTTAGGAGGTTGCTGAAATAATCCAGAATCAGAACTAGGTGGGTGCTTTGTGGGGTGGGAAGGACACTGATCTATGTCACTATAACGTCCATGTGTCTGGACATGCCCCATATAGATGGGAATCCTGGCCCACTTACAAGCTAAGTGTGTTGGGCCCCATATAGATGGGGCATAATTGCTGAGTACATATGTCCAGTAGTGGTAACAGCTATTTATTGAGTGTTTGGGTGTACTTGGCACTTTGCTAAGTACTTTATAAGCACTAACTCATTTTCTACTTGTAGCAGCCTTATGAGGTGGGTGCTATCATTATTCCCATTGCACAAGAGAAAACAAGGCTTCTTAAGGCCATATAATTAGTAATTGCTTGGACAGGACTCAGCCCAGATTTGTTTTGTCTTAAGTCAGACCCGTTAAAATACATACTTTTCCTACCACCTCCAAGGAGATGTGGGCAATTTATTTCTTTCAACTCATTTGACTTTGTCTTCTTGACTTATATTGGTGTTATAAACAGCTTAGATTTTGCCACCAGAGTATATCAAATTCCATGTATGGCCGGGCGCGGTGGCGCATGCCTGTAATCCCAGCACTTGGGAGGCTGAGGCAGGAGGATCGTGAGTTCAAAGCCAGCCTCAGCAATGATGAGGCACTTAGCAACTCAGTGAGACCCTGTCTCTAATAAAATACGAAAAAGGGCTGGGAATGTGGCCCAGTAGTTGAGTGCCCCTGAGTTCAATCCCGGTACTAAAAAAATAAAAAATAAAAAATTCCATGTATGTATGATTTTGTCAAAATGAATCAACTACTATGTCTAACTATAATGCTCTAATTTTAAAAAGTAAATAATAATGAAAAGAAAAAGATTTTGCCACCAGTTAGACCTGAGTTTAAATTATGAGTCTTCTCGTATATCATGTCCCTGAGATTAAATTTCCTTATCTATAAATTTGGGATAATAAAATCTCCTTCATATGTTGTCTGTGAAGATGAAATGAGATTGAGAAATGCAAGGCCCCTGCTCAGAGCCTCATTCACAGCAAGTTTCCCACTTTCTGTCTCTTACCCCTCCCCTGCATAATACGATTAGTTATCCCTATTCATTGAGACCTCGACTTCCTCTTAATCACCCTTGTATCCCTCACAGTGCTCAGAATACTACTTTATACACAGAGTTCAATAAATACACACTGAGCCTGTCACAGTGGCGCACTCCTGTAATCCCAGTGACTTGAGTGGCTAAGGCAGAAGAATCGAAAGTTCGAGGCTAGCCTTTACAACTCAGTGAGACCCTGTCTCAAAGTAACAAACCCAAAAGATCTGGAGGTATAGCTCAGTGGTAGAGCACCCCTGGGTTCAGTCCGCAGTACCACAAAACAACAACGACAAAAACAACAAATCAAAATAAAAACGTGCTGAACTGAATCAACTGCCCCCCCCCAACCTAGTGTCTCCGTTTCTTAGTCTCAACAAATCTTTCTGTTCCTTCTAGCTGTGACCTTCTTTCATTCATTGGACAGACATCTCCCGTGTGTTAGGCAGTATAATGGGTTCTGGGGATGCGGCTGTGCAGAGCTTGGGCCTTCTATAGCTTGAACTTTGCCCCACATAATGGGAATTCAGCCTGGCCCTGGTCCCCAAACCCCGGTCCCTATCTGCAGGGCTATCATGAAGGTGTCAGCAAGCAGAGAAACAGGTGTAGGTGGCTTGGGAGGGCTGGTGCCTGTCTGAATGACTCCATTAAGTTCTCTTTTCACATCAAGATTTCTCAACCCTATTCTTTCACAACTTGCTGTGCAACATGACAGTGAGGTGAGGGAAAGTGGGACTCTAATGTCACCTTCGGGTAAAAAAGGTGTTTTGGGTTTTTTTTAATTGAGATAGAATTTACATGTTACATTCACCCATGCACAGTGTATAATTCAATGATGTTTTAGTGAATTTACAGCGTTGTGCAACCATTACTCTAATTTTAAGACATTTTTATCCCCAAATAAATCAGTACCTTTATCAGACAGGCTAAGTTTGTACCTTTTCCCCAGCGGAGCCCCAGCTACACTGGCTGGGCTCACTGTCAAGATGCCAAGTTCGAGGAGCAGAGTGTGGAAGCCTGTGTGGTCATTTGATGAGCTGGCTTCAAACAACCCCAGAGGCCCCCTGTGGAGACTTTGTAAAAAGCAAACATGTCAGCCACATTCATCTCCTCCCTGTGCTCAGCACAGCATTGTTCACAGCCCCTGGCCCCCAGCGCCAGCTGCCCGGTGCTGTCAGTGCAGATTCCTGCTCCACATCCACAGGGTTCCCTAAGCCTGGCCCCACCCGTGCTTCCTGTTTTTTTTTACTCTCTCTCCTCCCTCACTCAGGGCAATGATCTCTCCTCTGTCCTGTCTTCCAAAGTGCCCCTGAAACAATGGAGTCCCCTCTCTCTCTCTCTCTCTTTTTTTTTTTGGTACCGGGGATTGAACTCAGGGGCACTTGACCACTGGGCCACATCCCCAGCCCTTTTTTGTATTTTATTTAGAGACAGGGTCTCACTGAGTTGCTAAGTGCCTCGCCATTGCTGAGGCTGGCTTTGAACTCGCGATCCTCCTGCCTCAGCCTCCCAAGTGCTGGGATTACAGGCGTGCGCCACCGCACGGAGCCCTCTCTTGATTGTGCCTCCTGCCCCACCAAGCACTTGCCCACACCTCTCACTTGCTCAGCAAAGACAAGCTGCTGGACACCCTGGCTGCCCTTGCTGCCCACTTCCCTGTCCTCTACCCACTACAGCCTCCCTTCCCTCCCGGGCCCTCTCCTAACCACCCATCTAGACCCAGTGGTCCCTTGTCATGGTCCTGAATGCCCTCTTGTCCTTGAAACCTGGTGCTCCCCTGATTCTGAGACCAGTGGCTTCCTTCCACCCATCTGACCCCTTGCCTCTTGCCTGGCTTTGCCCCCAGCTCTGCCCCCAGCTAGGTGCTGCCAGGCCCCCTCTGTGGCCCATTGCTCTCTGAATGCTGACGCCCCCACCCCCACATGGGCCTGCTCACCACCAAGTGCAGAGGCTCCCAAGTCTCCCAGGCTGCTGCACTCTGACAGCAGAAGTGCGATTTTCAGGCAAGTTGCCTTGACGCTGACCTCAGTGTGTGAGCTTGGTCACATGATCTGGGAGAAGAGGCCCTAAGCCAATGCTCCTCTCCCCTTTGTGCGTGGGGGATCTGAGGATCTGACGGAGCATGAAGCAGTTTATATAAGAATCCCAACAGGGCTGGGGTTGTGGCTCAACGGTAGAGCGCTCGCCTAGCACGTGCACGGCCCGGGTTCGATCCTCAGCACCACGTAAACATAAAATGCGTTGCATTGTGTACAACTAAAGCAAATAAATAAATATAATAAATATTAAAAAAAAAAAAAAAAAAAGAATCCCAACACTCCTGGGAAGAGGAAGCCTGAGAAGACACCTCCTCCCCGACCCCTTCTTCCTATTATCTGAAGTAAGTTACCATCATGATCTTGTTTTTTTTTTTTTTGTATAAGGTTGTTTTTATTTCTAAACCTCAGTTTGGACAGTCATCAAGGGTGGGGGATGTAGGGGAGCCCCAGAACACAGCTCCTAGCAGGGGATGTGGGGTCAGAAGACAGACTAGGGGTCAAGGGTAGGAATAAGGCCTGATGGCAGCAAGGCCAGCTCCCAGCCAGGCCTCAGGCCAGGGCGCTTGGGTAATAGCTACTAAGGTGAGGCCGGCTGCCACCCAGCAAGTCAGAGCCACTGTGTATCTGGATCAGCTGGGGAAAACGTGAAGTCCAGGTGCGAGCCAGGCTCCAAGGCAGACAGCTGTGGCTAGGGAGGTCTGGGAAGGACACTGACCCAGGGGCCCCTCACTGGGGGGACAATGGGTAGGACAATCGGTAGGCAAAGACTTTAACTGAGAAAGTGCCTATGGCTGCTGGGTTCCCCAGTGACAAGAGGGATTTTCAGATGGTGGTACTGGGGGATGGTCTTTGAATCCATGACCAGACTACAGATGGAGGCCAGCACCAAGACACCAAAGAGGGTTGGCAGAAGGACCACCATGTGGGTGGTCAGTCACAGGGCTGACTGTAGCTGGTGGCAGTCCTATGTACCTTTATTTTCTCTTTTCTTTTGAGGTCTAGGGGATTGAGCCTGGAGCTTTGTGTGTACCAGGCAAGCACTCTACTACTGAGCTAAATCCCTGCAAGATGTCAGAAGAAGGGGGCACGTGGAGGGTGAGCCACTGGGACAGCCATCAGATTACATGGCTACCCATGGTCTGCAGGGCAGTGGACAGGCAGGAACGCCATCTCCCCTACGCAGACCAGTGAGCCTTTTCTAAGCAAGTCTCCCTGGAAGCCTGGGCTCAGCACCTGCAGGAGGTTGGGGAAGGGGCTCAGCCACATCACGTAGTAGCCACACTTTGAGGAGGGCCTGGTACACAGGAGATACGATGTCCCCAGCTGGCTTCCTAGACCTCATGTTGAAGATAGGCAAGGAACGGGCAAGGCAGTCATGTTGAGCTGAGTCACGGTGAGGGGGCTCAGGTTGGCACACTGGTGGGCCAGGGCAGTCAGCATCTGAACCCTGGGGAATGCTGCCCAGACCTGGCTCTGCACTCAGGCTTCGTCCTGGAACTGCAGCTGCAGAACATTGGCCAGACACCAACGAAAGAGCGATGTCTTCCACGAGATGCAGGCTGCCCAGGTTCTGTATTATCTGATCCTTCAAGCTGTTCTACAGGTTTGGCTTGGCCTTCATCATGATCAGGGAGATCCCAGGGATCACATAGGTGGTGGGGATGTTCTTGGGTGAGCTCCCAGTGGTCCAAGGTACACCTGTGATTCTGATAAGGCAGGGGCCATGTACCAGGAGAAGTAGTATCCGCACACTGGTACATTTTGGCTGCCACAGTGCGTGGGAAAGCCAAGCCAGTGGGCAGAATCTGGGCTCTGCTCCCAGACTGACCCCTGGTAGAAAGAGACCAATTTCTAGGAAGCTAGGCATGGAGGGTGGAGCACGCCTGAATGTCAAGGTGACTTTGCAATGAGCTGGTGGCTTCATCAGGAGTGGCATGCAGGTGACATGCATGAAAGGAAGAGGAGAGGCACCTCGTTGGTCAGGACTGGGCCCCTGATATGGTACCTGGCCTGGCTGTGGGTGGGCCATACTTGTCCACCCTGCCAGATTTGGCCTCCACCCCAAAGAACAGCAGCCACAGCAGTGTGGTAGATGAGCATCCTCCTGGGTTTGGAGGGGAAGAGCTAGCTCTGGACAATGCTTAGCAACAGCAGAACACTCCCCGGCGCTCAGCCTCCTCGACTGGCTGTTCTGTTTGGGAATGGATGAGTGGGTTGGTATTTATGAGTGACAGCAGGAAAGGTATTGAACACTGATGCCATCTACCATTACTGATAGTGTTGAGTAATTGCAATAGTCCCTTGAGAAATTTTTGGTCCTAGATACCTGGGAAGTAGGCAGATCTCTTAAGAAAGATATTAGACTTTCTGTGAACAAGGACAGGCAGGGGCTTGAACAGTTACTTGGAAGAATAAAGATGTTACCATGTTTGTACACTGCTCTGGTTTGGATATGGTTTGAGTGTGTTCCTCAAAGGCTTATATATGGGAAGCAGGGTCCTCATTGTGGCAATGTGGGACATGGTGGGACCTTCAAAGGGTGGGACCCAGTTGGGGAAGTCCTTAGGTCACTGAGGAGCTGCCCTAGGAGGGAACCGAGGTACCTCTCATGGGACCCTGAGCTCTCTTGAGAGTAAGTTCTTGTAAGAATGAGCCCAACTGGGCTTGATGGTACATGCCTGTAATCCCAGAGACTCCAGAGGCTGAGGCAGGAGGATCACAAGTTTGAGGTCAGCCTCAGCAACTCAGCAAGACCTTGTCTCATAATAAAAAAAATAAAATGGGGATGTGAAGGAGCCCTAATTAGGAAGGGCTGTTGTAGCTAGCTGGAAGCCATGGGTTCCACCTGATATGTATGTGACGCACCTGTAGGCACCCGCAAACCTGAAGGTATATAACCGGGTGAAAGCGGTCCGAGTTAAGAGAACGAATTCATTCGGTCCGTCGGGCAGTCACTCGGTCGGTCAGAATCAGAGCGGCCAGAACGTAGGCAGAGCGGTTACAGAAGAGAAACCAGATAGAAGAAGTAATGACTGGCCAGAGTTAGGCCGAGGCTCCAGAGGACTGGTCAGAGTAAGGCCGAGGCTCCCGAGGAAGACAGAAGACAGAAGACAGAAGAAGGAAGAAAGAAGAGAGAAGAAAGAAGCTCTAGTCTTTCTCTAAGCTAAGCTCTATCTTTCTTTACTCTACTCTAAGCTAAGAAGAAAAGCTAAGCTCTATCTTTCTTTACTCTAAGCTACTCTAAGAAAGAAGAGAGAAGAAAGAAGCTCTAGTCTTTCTCTAAGCTAAGCTCTATCTTTCTAACTCTAACTCTAAGACTCTAAGAAGAAGCTCTATCTTTCTAACTCTTACTCTAAGCTAAGAAGACAAGAAGAAAAGCTTGCTTTAATCTTTCTCTCTAAAAATCTTTCTTTCTCTCTCTAAGCTCTAAGAAAGTAGAAGTAAAAGTAGTAAAAGCTTAACTCTGCCTCCGAGAGTTTTTATCCGGTTTACGGTACCAGGTAGCTTACAGGGATGGGGTGTAGCTCACTGGTGAAGTGTCCCTGGGTTCAATCCCCAGTACAAAAAAAAA
The DNA here is from genome assembly GCA_025594165.1 of Tamias sibiricus. Taxonomy (NCBI): domain Eukaryota; kingdom Metazoa; phylum Chordata; class Mammalia; order Rodentia; family Sciuridae; genus Tamias; species Tamias sibiricus. The sequence continues at coordinate 48,165,958 of CM046658.1, forward strand.
AAAAAAAAGAAAAGAAAAAAGAAAAAGAATGAACCCAGGCTGGATGCGGTAGTACACACCTGTAATCAATCCCAGCAATTCAGGAGGCTGAGGCAGGAGGGTCACAAGTTCAAGGTCAGCCTCAGCAACTTAGTGAGACCCTATCTCAAAATAAAAGGGGCTTGGGATGTAGCTCAGTGGTAAAGCACCCCTGGGTTTAATACCCAGTACTGAAAAGAAAAAAAAAAAAAGTGAACCCAACCTCAGAATTGCTCTCTGGTTCTTTGTGTCATGACGTAACCTCTTCCTCCAATACATGCTTCTGTTGTGACACCATTCACTGTTGGGCCCTCCCCAGGGGCCAAACCAGTGGGGCTGTTGATCTTGAATTTTGGACCTCCAAAATGGTGATCTAATTAAACCTCTTTATTTTATAAAGTTAGCCTGCCTCAGGACTTTGTTATAATAATGAAAAACGGACTAAGACATATACTGAGCAGGTAATGGGGACATAACCTGGCATATGTATACAGATATATTTCTCATTCTGTATATACAATGCCTGCCAGACATTTCCCCCTGGAGTCCTCTGTGAACCTCAAACTCAGCAGGATCAAAGTTTCCACGGAAAGAAAGTTCCAACCCTGCTTACCCTGCTGGCTTTGGATATAGGAGCTATGTTATGGATTTAATGTGTGTACCCTCCCAATCCCACCAAATTCATATGTTGAAGTCTGGTACCCAGTGGGGTGGTATTCAGAGGTGGGACCTTTGGGAGGTAATTAGGTCATAAGGGTGAGGCTTTGTGGATGGAATTAGTGCCCTTACAAGAGAGAGCTTGCTTGTGTGCTCTTTCTCTCCCCCTCTCTCTTTCTGTCTGCCACACGAGGACATGATTGAAGCCACTTGCAAACCAGGATGCAGGCCTTTACACTGGATCTGCTGTCACCTTGATCTTGAACCTCCCAGACTGCAGAACTGTAAGGATGAACTGTTGTTTGAGCCACACAGTCCAGGATATGGTTGTTAAACAGCCGGAACAGACTGAGACAGGCTGGGCCTGTGCGAGCCTCGCTTTTCTGCTTTGCCTGCTAGCCCATGTGCATGAACGAGCTCAAGAGATGGTAGGAGGCAGGGAGAGGGACTCAGCTGCCACCTGGACGAGGGACGAGGCTGCTCCTTTCTGTTTGCTCCCTGACCGCTCCCTGGGAGCATGGGTCCCCTGCACCTCTATGGCAGCAACGTTTCCCCTGGGGCTGCAGCTGGGTCCAGGGTGCAGCTGTCCCATGGTAAGAAGTCAGCCATCAACGGTGGGGAATGGCAGCAGTAGCTCCTGGGGAGGTCGCAGACATGCATGCTCACAGAACTGGAACCTCAGGGAGCCTCATCATAAACAGGCAAAAGCAAACTATTACTGGTGGTCCCAATACCTTTAGGTGGAGTGGGTCAGAGAAGCTGTGTGATGAAGACTTTGCGACAAAAGAACCCAAGTCTTTAAATACCCTGACCCTGTAAAGAAGGTGCCAACTTCCTCAAGGTGACCCATCCTGTCTGCCCTGATCACCTGTACACTCCAACTTTCCTAGTCAACTTCCACTTTCCTCTTGGTGACTTGGCGACTTGCTGGAAATTCTTCCCTGCAGGATCACCAAGAACCAGGGGTCATTAGAACCCCTGGTGGTGGGACCCTCAGACTGTGGCTTGGGGTGGGCGAGTCCTGCTCCAACACTAGTACTTGTCCAGTGTCCTCATCACTCTCAGCCTCAGGGGCACCTGCACCAGCCACCCAGCCCTCCCTCAGGCCCCCACCCAATGGTGGGCTTATAATGGCTCCCACCCCTTCCCCTGTGCGGTTTCTTGTACCTGCTACTTCATGATATTTAAGTGTTTTCTTCTTGAACTTTCCACTTCTGAGTCAACAATTTAACCCACTTATATTTCTCTATACTAAATTCTCTCTGTTAAAACCACCGGGCCTTGATTGAGATGCTCTACGATGTGTCAATTTAAACACAAACACCATTCCCACTGGACTCTAGGCTCCTGGAGGGCAGCCACGTGTTCACAGGAGTCTAGCGTCCATTCCAGTAAGAGCCTGGGGCCGGCGGCCAAGCTGCTGGCACGGGGGTGGAGCTGCTGTCTGCATTTCCCTTTGTGCTGGGCCCATAGAAGGGATTAGTAAATATTTGCTGGTTGGATTGAAAATGACTCGTTAGTGGGTGAGGAATGAAAAATGCACAGGTTTTAGAATGAATCAGGCTTGGGCTTCTGACCCTAGTCCTTCCACTTGCTAGGTACAGAGAGCAGGCTGTGCCTTGCTCAGAGTTACTCCATGGCCTACAGAACGGCGGGATTCGGGCTGTAACTAACCTGAGTTGCTCCATTTTATAAGCAGTGGTTTGTCACGAGCTACTCCATTTTGGGTATAAGTGCTGAAGTAAAATGAGGTAGAATGACCCTACACCTGGTTACTTGTCACAAGCCTTGCCCAGGAATATGGCCACAGCAACTAACTACTGAATTTCTGTTCTGGGGTTTCCACGGAGGGGGGTTTCTCTTGCCTGTGAGGGCCCCGCATTGGCCCCCTCCAAGCTGACACTGGAACCGCCCTCCTTTTGGACCTAGGCCTAGAATAAGTTCCTGTGCATTGGTAGCCGTGCCCTGAACAAGTTCTTCAGCCTGATTCATGATCTTATCTGGGAGACGTGTGTGTTTGGTCTGTGTTAATGACAGCTCTCAGGTGAAACTAGTCAAATGCTTCTGCTTTCCTTCCATCTCCTCCCCTGGAAGATGGAGGTGATGACCCCACCCCGTGTGTTGTTGTTAGAATCAGAGGTAACTGCTGTCGCTGGAGACTACTTTGGATCACTTCCAGGCAGGATATCTTAAGAGGACATAAGTTGGTGCTCTAATCAGCACCCAGGGGAGGTGAACAAGGAGCATGTGGCGAACTCGGAAGGTTAAATTGCCCGTGACGATGAGATACTCAGGAGTTAACATCTTGAGGAAGTCACGATAAGGAAAGATTGAAGGCCTTTTAGAAAAGGCTTTAAGCTTATGAGGAGTTTGGGGAATATGGTGACCACAGAGGGGTCATCTGGTTTACAGATGTGAGGATGCTCCCTATGCCAGACTCTGTGCTGGGCATTAGGAGGGCAGAGATGAATAAGTCAGGGCTGGGGAGGTGGTGGAAGCACACGGTACGTTCCACCAATTCATTAATTTACATGCACAGAAGAACTACTGGGTACCAGGCCCTGGTTCAGGAGCTGGGGCTTCAAAGTTGATCCAAGTAGCCTCTAATGTCAGCAATTCAGCATTGAACAAGGGGCCAGCAAAACCAAGAGAACAGCAGGCACCTAGGGCCCAGAGGACACCCTGCTATTCAAACAGTCTCACAGCCTCCTGTCTGTCTGTCTTTCTCTCCCTCCCTTCCTGTGAACCCACTGCCATCGAATTCACATCCCTAAAGCTCAGTTCTGCCCTGAACGTGAACATCGCAGTTGAGAGCAGCCGTATCTGGGTTTGAACACTGTCCCTCCACTGGTTACCCATGAGACCTTAACCAGCGCTATGCCAGGCTTATCTCCCACCACAGGGGCTGTGGTGAGGGTGAAAGGAGGTGACATGTGGCAGGTGCCAGCACAGTGCCTGGAGGTGGCTGAGAGCTCAAGAGGTGCTTGTCACCAGCCACCATTGACTTAGACCGTTGACTCAATTTCATGTGTGCTGAGTGCTTTGCACACGTATGTCCTTTAACATACAGGTCACCATTTAATGTTCATCTAGATTCTGGGTGGAATTGTATGTCCTTTTGAGAAGAGTGTTAATCCGTCTCCCTCCCCAGGGGAGGGACTTCGATGGGAGGGTGGAGAGAAGGCAGTGGGCTAGGGGTCCTCTCGTACCCAGGTCCGCTTCCTCCTGTAAACATAACCTTGCTGCTTGGCCACTGCCGCTTATTTTAAAACTGACAGTTTGCCGGGCGTGGTGGCGCACGCCTGTAATCCCAGCACTTGGGAGGCTAAGGCAGGAGGATCTCAAGTTCAAAGCCAGCCTCAGCAATGGCGAGGCACTTAGCAACTCAGTGAGACCCTGTCTCTAAATAAAATACAAAATAAAACCCGCTGGGGATGTGGCCCAGTGGTCGAGTGCCCCTGAGTTCAATTCCCGGTACCAAACAAAACAAAATAAAAAACCCTGACACAGTTGTTTGGTTTTCTTCCCCTTTCTCTTGTCCCTTTCCAGCTCCCTAACCTTGGGGGAAGCAAGATTACCCTTCTTCCATCCAAGGCTGTGTCCTTAGGCACATATCCCACAGGAATAAAGTCATTCAGGCTCAGAAATGGCACCAGCAAACCTAAGAAATGGCTCTTTCAAGGCTACAAATGAATTATGTCCCCCAAGAAGACACAGCTAGAATATAGCCTTTAAATCACCTCTCTATGAGCCCTCTGTTCCCCCCATGGTCAGAATCACAGGAGTCCCCTGTGTTTCTCCTTTGCTAGCAAAGCAATAAAATTTCTTTTTTCTTTCTTCTTAAAACTTTGTCTTCCTTACTGAATTAGCAATGAGGACAAGGACGGAGCTTTCAGTAACACTCTTTGTGGAAAGGCCTGTCCAACTTCAATACCCAGTTCTGCCCACTACCTGAAGCTGCTTCTCTCTATGCTCCGCCACCTCTCATGTCACACAACTGCTCAAAAACCTTGAATTGCGGGGGGCAGGGCTAGGGTCATGGCTCAGTAGCAAGAGTGCTTGCCTAGCATGTGTGAGGCATTGGGTTCAATTCTCAGCACCACATATAAATAAATAAAACAAATGTCCATTGACAACTTAAAAAAAAGAAAGAAAGAAAAACAAAAAACAAACTTTGAATGGCCCGTCACCTGCTAAGAAAGAGCCAACTCCCTAACCTGGCATTCAAGGCCCTCAGATGGGGCTGCCCTACCTTCCTGGACTTTATTTTTTTGTTTTAATATTTATTTATTTGCTTTAGCTGTACACAATGTGTTTACTTTTACGTGGTGCTGAGAATCGAACCCGGGCTGTGCGTGTGCTAGGCGAGCGCTCTACCCCTGAGCCACAATCCCAGCCCCCTGGACTTTACTCTAATTTGCTCCACAACATGTGCCATGAGCTCAGAGCCAGCCACGGGGGACTTTTTCCCTCAGCTCCATCATGGGGAGGGCAGTGGCAGGCCAGGCCCAGCTCATGGTGTCTGCCATGCCCGTGAGTCAATGCCCAGCAGCAGCAGTGGGGTCTTGGCAAGGCTCTTGGTGGTCTTGTTTGAGACTATATAGGTTCTGGGCTCAGTTCTCAGGTCCCCCCAGAGATGTGGTGGGATACCCAAGACCCTCTCATTAACTTTACGTGGCACTGGGGTGTGCTGCTTGCAGTGGTTCTCCCTGCTGGAGTATTGGACATGGTGCTGGGGACACAGACACGAATGAGGTGGGTCCCTGCTCCCAAGGACTCAGTTTGAGAGTGGTAGTGAGGCAATAAAGTCACCATACATTTATCCATTCAACTAACCTCTTTAGCAGTCGGCTTTGGGCTAGGCACTCTGGGGCATAAGCTACACTACAGTTGAGTTAAAGACAGAGAAGGGGCTGGGTTTGTAGCTCAGTGGTAGAGCGCTTGCTTGGCATGTGTGAGGCACTAGGTTTGCTTCTCAGCACCACATGCAAATAAATAAATTAATTAAATTAAATTAAATAAAGGTCCATCAACGACTAAAAAAAATATATATATATAGAGAGAGAGAGAGAGTAGGGTCAAAAATTTGCCTTTTCGAAAAAAAAAAAAAAGGTGGTTGAATGAGACGGATACCATTTTCCTTAATGCATGATTGAAGACCTGAATTGTACGAATATACTTTGTATACAAACAGTTGTATGTAAAAAGATACTAAATATATGCACTATGAGTTGTACATATTAAAAATTATAAAAATAAAATTTTTAAAAAAATTTGCCTTTTCTCCCATGCATCTGGTAGAGGGAAATTCTGCCTATCTTCCAAGTGAGCCCCATCTCTACCTTCTCCATGAAGCACCTGGGCCCTGCCCCAGCCACTCCAGCTTCCAGCTGAGTTCAGCCACACCCCCTGTGGAATCCTGGTTGCTCTTTGTGCATTGCTAAGAAATCTGTCTCAAACCCTGGTGAGACCAGCACAGGGATCAGTGACGGAGAGGACCATGTACCAAGCACTTTGCTAGACTCTGGGGAGGCAGAAGGAGGGTGGACACTCCTGAGTCAGTAGCTGTGAGCCAGCCCCATTACAGGTCCTCTCGGTGCTTGCTCCCGCAGTTCTGCAGGTAGGTGCCATTAGTGCAATCTTGGATGAATTGTTAGGGGCTGACTCAGAGTTATGGAGCCATTTAGAGGCAAAGCCAGGATCTGAACCCAGGCTCTGACTTCAGAGCCCACTATGGAAGACAAGAGCAGTGATGGGAGGAACCACGCTGCCCAGCCACTTCCTCCCAGCACGATGGTTGTTAGACGTGCTCATGGTAGAAATAGAGCTCTGACTATTCTCCATGCAATGATCCATGTGTACTGACCAAGACAGCCATGGAAAGTCCTGTATTGAAGGCAAGAAGGTTGTTGGAGGTCACCAAAGGAAGGCTTACAGTGGCCAGCCTGCATCAGAAAGGCTGGGTTTTTTGTTTTGTTTCATTTAGCTGAAAAGGAGTCCAGGGAGTGAGAGGGACTCCATTAGCACTGGAAAGTTTTGAATGAATTTGTGATACAATGACAATTATGATCATGATGGAGGTGGTGGTAGAAGTGACAGAAATGATGGTGGTGGTCTTGGTGGGGAATAATGCAGGCAGCTGAGGTTGTGGTGGAGGTGTGGGTAGTAGTGGTGGAGCTGGTGGTGCTGGTAGTGGCGGCAATGGCGGTGATGGTGGTAGAAGTGGTCTGATGGGGTAGATGTTAATTGTTGTAGCTGTGATGTTGTTGATTGTTAGCAGAAAGAGACAGGGTCGGAGGCAAACATCATGAATCATTTCAGCCTTTATTCAGGATCGGGACTACACCTACAGGAATGGACTCACTTTCCTGGTGGAAAATGAGCCCCTGAACAAAGGAAGGGATTGGGCTTATATATGTTGTGGGTGATTTAGTGCACATGACAGTCTGGGCACTCAGGATTTGAGTTTTGGGGTTGGGGGGTTGGTGGCCAGCACCTGGAGAGGAGTTATCTTGGAAGAGATTAGTGCTTCCTAGAGACTATCACTTTAGGTTTGATGAAACACTTTCTCCCCACCTGCAGCCAGCATCTGGAAGGGATTTACCTTGAGAAAGATGAAAGCTATTAATGTATGGCTTTCTTTCTCATTCCCTTTTCCCAGGCCTCACTATTTGGGGATTTTTCATTTTCTATATCTAATAGTGATGATGGTACAGGAGGTGGTAATGACTATGGTGATGATGGTGATGGTGGGGATAGTGGTGATAATAATAATGGCAACAGACATAGTTGAAATGGTACTGCTGGTTGTCGGTGTTTGTTGGCAGTGTTGGTAGTGATGATGGTGGTTCTGACAGTGGTGTGGTGGTGGTGGAGGTCTGATAGTGTTGATGGTGGTCACGATGACAATGATGATCATGGGGAAAGCATAGAAAATGATGGTGCATGGGCCTCTGGATTCAGGCAGACTTGATTTCAAATTTCAGCCCTACCACTGTCTTAGTTTGCTTTCTGTTTCTGTTGCTGTGACAGTAACTGAGACTGGGTAAATTACAAAGAAAGAGGCTTATGTAGCTGTCAGCTGTGGAAGCAGAGATGTTCCCACAAGGCACCATCTTGTGTGGGCCTATACTGTGTCGTAACACACTGTAGTCATCACTCCGCAGCAGCCCACGTGAGAAGGATGAATGGGTGTGTATGGAGGAGAGGGAAGAGACAAGTGAGATGATCTACTTTATAACAACTCACTCTCTCTTGAGAACTAATCCAGTTTGGCAAGAAAGGTATTCATTGCTCTTAAAGGTCCCATTTCCCAACATTACTACATTGGCATCCGGACTTCATCATGAGTTTTGATGGAACAAACCACATCCAAATCATGGCAACTATTTATTTGCTCTATAATTGAAGTTGAAGGGCAAAGCATCACACCGGGGACAGCCGTGCAGCCAAAAGATTTATTCAACAGCCTTCGTGGCTGGTAGCAAAAACCGGAGAAGAGGTGCTCTGGTCGAAGGTCGAAGAGGTGGGAGAGGGGAGTCAGGGAGAAGGGAGTGTGCAAGCTCTGGTAGGAGAAGGGAGTCAGGGAGAGGGGAGTGTGCAAGCTCTGGACAGAAGGTGGGTGCTTGGTTGCACCGGCTGGGATCTCTGGAGCTGTCGGCTAGAGCAGCTGCTGTCTGGCTGGAGGCTGGAGCTGTCAGCTGGGAGCGGCCGTCGGGCTGAAGGTGGTTGGTCTGGAGCTGTTGGCTAGAGCAGCTGCCGTCTGCTGGAGGCGATGGGTCTGGAGCTGCCGGCTGAGGCAGCTGCCGTCGGCTGGAGGCGCTGGGTCTGGAGCTGTTGCAGTGGCTTCCTCCTCTCAGCAGCGACGAGCCAATGTTGTGTCCATGTGTCTCTCTCTGTCTGATCTGAGTCTCTCCAACAGGGCCTTATATAGGGATTTCTGGTGGGGGGTGCACTAGAGCAACCCCAATGCCATTGGCTCTTTGCCCCTAGAACAGGGTGACCTTTAAGCCTATTGGCTCTTGCCAGGGGAAAAGAAACATCCTGCCTGGGGAAGAAACATCCTGCCTGGGGGAAAAAAACATCCTGCCGAGAATGAAACAAGGTTGCTTCTCTCAGGATGTGGAGAACTCTGGGGGGAGGGTAACCTATCTATCAGAAGTGAGTTAATAAATTCTTTCTTTGAACCTTAGTTTCATCACCCAGCAAGTGAGAAGACTTAACTGAGTTATTCATTTAGTTAATCATCCAACATTTACTGCTTATTATTAGATGACCTAGTACTGGGTAGTGGCCAGGTGTTAGCAGTGCATGCCTGTACCTAATGACTCAGGAGGCTGAGGCAGGAGGAACACAAGTTTAAGACCAATCTCAGCAACTTAGAGAGGCCCTGAGCAACTTAGTGAGATCTTGTCTCAAAAATAAATAAATAAATAAATAAATACATAAAAAATGACTGGGTAGGTAGCTCAATGGTAAAGTGCCCCTGGGTTAAATTCCCAGTGCAGCAGCCCCTCCAAAAATGAGTAGTTACTGGAGACTCAATGCATTCATAGTCCAATAAAACTATCAGAGGGTAGAGACGATTGTGTGCATAACCAGCAGGAAAAGCACTGGCAGAGAATACAGAAGAGTGACAGATAAATCTTGGTCCCAGAGTTGGCATTGGGTGGAGATCACACAGAAGACCCAGGCCCTTCAGATGGGTGAAATCTGCACAGCAAAGGTTATGTTTAGCCATCTTGGGCCGCATTACTCTCATCCAGTTGAGTTCCTGATATCCTGAAAGCATAAATACAATTTTGCAGCTGGGCGTGGTGGCACACACCTGTAATCCCAGCACTTTGGGAGGCTGAGGCAGGAGGATCGCGAGTTCAAAGCCAGCCTCAGCAATGCGAGGCACTTAGCAACTCAGTGAGACCCTGTCTCTAATAAAATACAAAAAAGGGCTGGGGATGTGGCCCAGTGGTTGAGTACCCCTGAGTTCAATCCCCGGTACCAAAAAAAAAAAGCAATTTTGCCCCTGAATGTAGGAAGCGAATGTCACTCACCCACTATCAGATGGCACAGATTTCCAGAAAGCTGTTGGTCAGAGGCCAGGATGTCCCGAGGTTGATGAGCTTGTTTACCTCTGCTGTGAAATTGGCTAAAGAGCAAGATCTTTTACCTTTCAACTGGTTTGAGTTGGCTTGAGATTTTAATCACGTGCATTCAACCACAAAGTAAATTCGGCTGGGCCTATTGGGCCATTCTTCCCCCAAGCTCAGAAATGGGCTCAGACTGATCTGAGGGGAAGAGGACTCTATCAGAAGGGTAACAAGAAGTTCCCAGATTTAATGGCTTGGGAGCAAGATTTCAGCAGAAAGTGCAAGAGGCAGGCACCGTAGATGAAGGACATGGAGAATAAACCCCTGGGCACTCCTCTGTCTACAGCTGTTCCCCCACCCGCCTTCCTGTGTGCTTAGGCAGATGTCGCTGGTAAATTGGAGCTTTTATCATTCAGGAGCCCAGGTCTCAGCCAGAGGGAAGGCAGGAAGGGAAAATGGGGAGAACACACAAGGAACTCGCACCTGACCCCCACCTGCCTGAACCAGCTGTCCTCAGTACAATAGACCCCAAGGAACCTCCCTACCTGCCCTTCTGTCCACCCTAAATAAACCCACCCAAAGTAGCCTACCAACTCCTCCCATGACCTGGCTCTGCTAAACCCTATAAAACTCAGACCCTTGTTGTAGCCCATCGCCATTTTCTATCCCAAAAGCATGCCCCTCCCCTGCTTAAAAAAAAAATCCCTGATCTGTTGAGGTTTGTCCCCGTTTTTTTTTTCTTTTTTCATTTTGGTGCCAAAACCCAGGAACAGGAGTTTCTGGGGTTCTTTTTACTCCTCCCCATTCCAACGATCCTCCCTTCCCCACCACCTTTGGCCTTTTACCCAACAGTCATGTTTAAACGGCCGATGAGACCTGGGAAGTGACCCTTGAGGCCTGGCTGAATTTCCAGACTGACTATCCCCCTCTTCATTCCCACCTTATACAATGAGACTCTTCACACAGTCTGAAGTCCCCTCTGGCTAAATGGCAGCCGGTGTGTGACCTGAAACCGACTCCATTCTTGGGCTAGATTTTTGCTGCCTATTGCTACCTGGACAGAGCCAGGCTCTGTCTCGGGTCCTGTATTGGTGTTGGAGGCTTCTTCCTTCTAAGCCTCTCCTCTCCAATCCTTCCCTGTACTTGGGCCTCTTCCCTGCACTTAAGACCTCCAGGTTAGAGGCCATTTTGTTCCTGCAGGTAACGCCAGCTTCTCATTCTTTGGAGAGGTGAGATTCCTTTCATTCTCTCACAGAGGTGCCCTGCCCGAAACTCTCGCCTTTTGGCTCATCTGGACCCCGGGGGGTGGGGGGGGGTCCTCTACCACTGAGATTGTAGAAGGGGATGCCCTCTCATTCTCCAGAGGAACTCTGTCCAGTGATGAGAGACAATAAGGGACCCCTTGATCTTGACCACCACCCTGGCCAAACCTCTCCAACATAGGGGCTAACCAGTCCATCCCACAGGACTCCCCCCTAGGTTGGGTTGAACCACGACTCAAAGAAAAGACCACCAACTCCAATTTAAATCAAATTAAAGCAAGCTTATAATGTGTACACAGAGAGAGCTGGCCAGCGACTGTCTTACCCAAAGTCAGGCTAGAGAACAGCACCCCAGCTCTCCAGGAAAAAAGGTTTTATAGCACAAAAAGTTACAAAGGAGAGTGTCTTGGGAACTTACAGCTAACAGAATTCTGGCAAGCATAATAGAAAGGCAGATAGCAGGTTAATGATTTACATGGCTTAACATTTCAAAGTAGGGAGTAAATTGAGAGTCCAACATCAGTACATATGAGGTGCTGCTGAGGTTTTAGGGAGGGTTGTTATCTGGTCAAGGAGAGCCAGGCCTGAGTGAGTTTAGAGCACAGGCAGGAATTCCAAACAAGATTAGCAATCAGAGTATGGTCAGGCCAAATAGATATCTTAGTAAAACAGAAACGAACTTTTTATAACTTTGTGATGAGATGGCTCCCTCTTAGGATAGAATTAGGTTGGGTTCATCAGTTGTCTCATTAAAAATCTCAAATCCCTCCACCTCCAATCTGACCTCAAAAGCAAACACCTCTTACTATTCTGATAAGGCCGCAATACAGATTAGACAATCTGCATCCATGGCCCGAGTTCAGGACCTTGAATCAAAAAATGCTCTAAGATTTGGACAATTTCCTCCAACAAAACAGCAGATAGTCTGAGGGGCCTACCTCCATGCTTTCTTTTACCTTTGCTCAAAGCCTTCATTATGCCGGCCCTGCTCTGTCCAAAACCGATCCTCTCTGAATCATAACTCTCTTCTCATCCACTGCCCCACGAATAGCAAACTCCCTCCTTACAGACCCCAGAGTCCCACTGCTCCTTCATCCCACCCTCCTCCTCAAACCCCACACCCACACTCCCCCTCCCCCATGCCATCACCTCCTCTTACACAATCCAAAACTCTTCCAATGTAACACATGTTCCCTCTCCAGGAGGTGGCAGGGGCTGAAGGGATGGTCCACGTTCATGTTCCCTTTTCTATGATAGATACGTCCCAAATTGAGGACAAATTAGGCTAATTTCCTGAAAATTCTACTACTGAGGCTATTACCAAATTTACCACCCTAAACCTCACTACTCCTGCTGGTACTCTCTTTGCCCATGTCCAACTTATTGGCAGGTCTGCACCCGACAACTGTAAGAGAAAAAAAAAAAAAAAAAAAAAAACTTAGAAAAGTTTTCTACATGCTGCTTTCAAAGTCTTTGACAATTGGGAAGGAGAAAGAAAAGTATATTAAAGCTAAATATCAACCTCTGGCCTCAGCCATCCATAACCCTAAAAATACTTCTGTTGCTTGTGGCCCCACCAGGGCCTCTGATACATTCCAGGGCCTGTTTCCAATGTAGGTAGACTGGACACTGGGCAAAAGCCTGCCCTAACCTGAGGCCCCCCACTAAGCCCTGAGTGCTCACAAATTAAAAATTAAATGTGAAATGGATCCAAATGCCTTTCAGTTCACATGATTTTAAAAGTCAGTTTAAATTAGGTAAATAAGGGCTGGGGTTCTGGCTCAGTGGTAGAGTACTTTCCTAGCATATGTGAAACACTGGGTTCAATCCTCAGTACCGCATAAAAAATAAATAAAAAAAATAAAGTTATAAAAGAAGTGTTTGGGCTAATTATAAGTAAATAAATAAGTTAATAAGTGAGAGTAAAGATGTCTTTAAAATTACTAACTCACAAGTTTTTCTAGATGGTAAATTCTATAAAATGTCTAGAATGTAATATCCTTTGCTTCTAGGATTTTTCTTTAACAAGGAAGAGATGACTAGTAATGTTAACTACACTTATCTGATATCTTGGTTTCATAGTTAAAAAATAAGTAAACTAGATTTAACATCAATGGGATTAATCTTCATAAATGTGTTTGTTAGGAACAACTGATTACTTTATAAAGTTAAAGTGCTAACTGCTAAATGTAAAATCTTCTTTCCAAGCCCCATACACTGAATTAGTGGAATGAGGGGGCCCAAACACCACTGCTCCTATCACTTCAGATGATACATCCCAGGAGCCCCAAGTTACAGGGATGGTGAATGGCCAGGTAATTTCTTTTGTGGTCAACACTAGGGCAAAGCTTTCCCTTCTAACATGATGGCATGGACTTAACTCCAAAGCAAATACTCGTATTATGGGAATCTCCAAATTAAAAGCTTCCATCATCATTCCTCCTTGAAGATCTACTACCATCAAAAAAAAAAAAAAAAAAAAAAAAAAAAAAATTTCTGCCAGGACCTGGTCCCTGTGCCCTTTAAGCCTCCTGATTATTCCTTACTCACTGGGATTGACCCCACAGATTGGGATGCCTCTCAACCCTACATTGCTAAACACTATCCCCCTATTCAAATCCAACTAGAAGACCCCACTCAAACCTGGCCTAATTACCAACTGGGGAATACTCTTGTCCTCTTAAATTCTATAAGGTGACATATTTAAACATTATGTGTGTTTTCATAAGTGGGTAAATGGAAAAGGTTTAAGATTTCCTTGTTTCTGTGTCTTCACTAAAACAGGTTATTAAGAGTTAAAGTTCTAACAGCTCTAATTCTATATGCAAAGGGTCCAAAAGTTTCAGCTGTGTTTCAAGTAGAAAACTTTAAATAGCACAAATTATTTCATTTTATTAAAGTGGAGTAATTTGTCTAAATTCAGAAATTTCATGAGGATTGTTTCAGAATGAAAAAAAGGGGGTCAACAGCTAGGAAAGAGAAATAAGAAGGTTCTAGGTATGGAAATGTATTTTAGAATGGAAAGTAGAAGGAAAAGGAAATGTTTCTGGATGAGAAAGCTTTTGTGTGATAAAGTAAAAAGTTGTAAAATGTCTAAGTAAGTTGCAAAAGTTTTGTGGAGAGAAAATTTCAAAAAGTTTGTGTGTTATAAAAGAAGTGTTTGGGCTAATTATAAATAAATAAATTAATTAAGTTATTCTCATATTGGTTAATATGAGAACATCAGTGGGACTGTTACTGGCTTCTTTGTCATATCTTCCAAATATATAAGTCTTTAAAGTATAATGTTTAAAATAGCATTTTACCAAACTTGGGGCTGGAGGACACTGACTTTATGGAGATTTCCTGTCTATTTCCCCATTTGGGGTTCCCAAAACTTAGGAAGTTTGCTCAGATGAAGGGAACCTATTGGATTTTTAACATTCATCTTAATTTTCTCCTGAATGCACATACAGGACAACCTAGATTACATGGATTATCTGTCTCATTTAAAAAGCAAAGAATAAGTTGGGTGCTGTGGTGTACTCCTGTAATCCCCTCAGTTTGGGAGGCTGAGGCAGGAGTATCATGAGTTAAAACCTAGCCTCAGCAATTTAGTGAGGCCCTAAGTAACTCAGAGAGACCCTGTCTTTAAATAAAATATAAAAAAGGGCTGGGGATGTGGCTCAGTGGCTAAGCCCCTTTGGGTTCAATCCCTGGTACCAAAATAAATAAAATAAATAAATAAAGAAAGAAAGGCTTGGCTCCTCACTTCCCAATTCTTGCCCCTGAGGGGACAAAATGGAAGCCAGGAAAATCTATGCATACCAAATCTGTATCATAGGTGAAGAAGGACAGAAAAAAGAATTTTCTTCAGTTTCAAAGGGGAAGGAAGCCCTTCTCAGAAGGGTCTCCTAGGAAACCTAAAGGCCTAAGTTCTTATTGCATTCATTGGCTTGCAAAGCAGTCTCTCCACTCTAGGTAAACCAAGTCTCCATTCTCCCTTGAAATGCAAACACATGCCTCCAGAACTAGGTCAATCTCTCTGGAGTTCTGTCTATACAGTCAGAAGTAACTTCAAGTTTGACCTTCAGTGGGCCCTGGGTTTCAGGGAAATTTACTCAGAAATCCCCAACTGTGCAGACTTCATCTACACAAGAGTTTTATTCACACTCCATAGCAACCAAAGTGACAAATGTTCCCCACATCCGTAAATGTTCATGACCCATGCTGGGTTGGGCTGTGTTGAGTGCTAGGGACAGGCAAGGAACATGCAAGGGACAAGCAAACTATAGGTCAGGATCTTGCCCTCAAGGAACATATGGCTCAAGTGGGGAACATACAAGGTTCTAGACCCATTTAGGCACCATCCTGCAAGTGCTTAGCCTACTTGCCTTGCTCCCTAGCCAGAGTGGCTATAATGGTTAATTTGAATTGTCAACTTGATTGGATTAAGAGATGCCAATGAATAAGAGGCTTCTGGGTGTGTCAATGAGGGTGTGTCTAGAAATAATTGGCATGTGGGATAGCCAACTGAAATGGAGAACCTCCCTAAGTGTGGGTAGCACCATCCAATAGGATGATGGCTTCAAGAACAAGGAAGCAGCAGCAGATGCAAGCCCTTCTTGAATGGGTTCTTGATTGCTGCTGCGATCGTCTGAGGATATATGACTCTCACTTCTTCATTCTTCCAAAGTGGACTCTGACAGTGATTCTCCAGAAGCCTTTGGTCTCAGACTAGGGTAGCACCATTGGTCCCTCTTGTTCTAGGGCTTCAGTCTCTTGGATGGTGTGTGCAGCTGATGGTTCCTCCAGCTCTCCAGCCTGCAGACTGCCATTGTGGACTATCCAGCTTCTGGTCATGTAAGCCAACCTAATAAGTACTCTTTTTAAAAATATATATATATATTTTTAGTTGTAGATGTACACAATAACTTTATTTATATAGTATTATTTTTATTTAGTATTTTTTTATGTGGTGCTGGAGATCAAACTCAGTGCCTCATGCATGCTAAGCAAGTGCTCTACTACCACTGAACCACAATCCCAGCCCTAATAAGTATCCTTTTTATAATTAAACTTCCTGTGGATTCTAGAGCACCCTGATTAATACAGCGGCCTTAGCAACAATTTCTGACTAATAGTGGCCTTAAAGTCTAGCTGCTGTGGTCACAGGGAACTCCCAAGTGCTAGTTGACAAGGAAAGACAACTGATCCTGAAGGGCAAAAATCACAATGGAGACAACCGTGCAGCCAAGAGATTTATTCACCAGCCTCTACGGCTGGTCAGAGGCAGAAGAAGTACGGGGAGAGAGGAGTTGGGGAGAGAGGAGTCAGGGAGAGGGAAGCATGCAAGCTCTGGACGGAGGGTCAGTGCCTAGTCTGGCCGGCCGTGGTCTCCAGAGCTGTCAGCTGGGGCAGCTGCCAACGGGCTGGAGGCTGGAGCTGTCGCTGGAGCAGCGCCGTTGGGCTGGAGACGGTGAGTCTGGAGCCGCTGCAGCCGCTGCTTCCTCTCCGCAGGGACGGGCTGTTGTGTTGTGAGCTCCAGGCAGGCAGGGACTTAAGTAGGGATTTCTGGGGGAGGGGGTGGGCTGAGTGACCTTTAATGCCATTGGCTCTTTTCCCAGTAAACAAGGTGACCTTTAAGCCGATTGGCTCCTGCTCAGGGAACAGAGTGACCTTTAAGCTGATTGGCTCCTGCCTGGGGAAATTGAAACCAGGTTGCTCCCAATGGAAATTTCCATGGGCGAGGTGGCCTGTCAGCCAAAACCTATCTATCAATCCTGCCCACTGGTTGGACTGGATCAAACCTTCTGAGGTTCAGCTGCTCCATGGCACCAAGTAACACAAGCTAACAGTGCAGGATAGTTAATGCCCATGAGGGTGTTCATATAAGGGCACTGATCCCATGAGGTTCCCACTCTTAGGATCTACTTCCCCAGTCGCCTTCCAAATCTCCATCTCCAAATGCCCTCTGTATTATTAAGGCTTCCATTACTATAACAAATACCTGAAAAAAATCAACTTACAGGGAGAAAAGGTTTATTTTGGCTCACAGTTTTAGAAGTTTCAGTCCACGACAAATTGGCCCCTTTACTTTGGGTCTATGATGGCACATCATCGCAGGAGTGTGTTGTAGAGCAACATGTTCACCTCATGGAAAGGAACAACCAAGAGAGGAAGAGGAAAAGACCCAGGGTTTCACAATCCTCTTCAAGGACACACCCCAAAGACCTAAAACCTCTCACTAGGCCATATCTTTTAAAGTTTCCACCACCTCCCAATAGCTCCAACCTGGATACCCATCCTTAAACACATGAGCCTTTGAGCCTTTGGGGGATGTCTCAGATCTGAACTACAGCACCATGCCGTTGGAGGTGAGGGCTTTGACCTATGAATGGGGGAGGCTGTCACAATCCAGAACACAGCATAGTCCATAGGACTTCTCTAACCTCTCATGCTGGCTTCCTCTTCTTGCCTCAACTCCTACTCCCCTCACTCTGCGTCCACAGGATTGCACCCACAAGCTCTTGCCTCCAGTCTTTTCTGTAGGAAAGCTGGGCTAAGATAGGCACATAGCCCAGTTGTGGCCTGGGAGAAAGCAGCACTAGGCACAAGGCCCACAAGGAACACAACAAGGAAGGGTTTCCTTGGGGTCCTGAAAAGGAGTTGGACAAGGCAGGGCAAGCTTCACAAAGACGAAGAGTTTTTTTTTTGGGGGGGGGGGGTGGTTCCAGGGATTGAACTCACGGGCACTCAGCCACTGAGCCACACCCCCAGCCCTATTTTGTATTTTATTTAGGGACAGGGTCTTACTGAGTTGCTTAGCTCCTGGCTTTTTGCTGAGACTGGTTTTGAGATCCCAATCCTCCTGTCTCAGCCTCCCGAGCATATAGGCATGTGCCACCATGCCTGGCAAGAAGGGAAGTTTTGGGGCTGAGGTTGTGGCTCAGTGATAGAGCACTTGCCTAACATGTGTGAGGCACTGGGTTTGATTCTCAGCACCACATATAAATTAATAAATAAACAAAGGTCCATCAACAACTAAAAAATATTAAAAAAAAAAGGGGGGGGAAGTTTTGAAGGAAGAATTTACTTTTTCACTGAGCCTGGTGCGGTGGTGCATGCCTGTAATCCCAGTAACTCGAGAAGCTGAGGTAGGAGGATTGCAAGTTCAAGGTCAGGCTGGGAACTTCGTAAAACCCTGTTTCAAAACAAAAACTAAATAGCATGGGGATGAAACTTAGTGGTGGAGTAACCCTACCTGGAACAAAGGAAAAAAAATAACACAAAAAAAAAAAGAAAAGAAAAAATTCCTCTGAACACCTTCCTTCCAGGACTGTTCCAGGTGCTGGGAATAAGCAGTGAGTGACAGAGACAGAAATCCTCCCTTTGTGGCACTTCCAATCATGCAGGTGGAGTCAAATTACAGATAGACAGAACAGATGGATGGATAGATGGATGGATGGATGGATGGGTGCACAGACAGACAGATGGATGTCATGATGGGAAAAGGGGGGAGTGCTAGGTCCCAGGTTCCAGACAGGGCACAGCATGACGGCTGCATGGAAGAGCGCTGTGTGCTTGGGGCGCGGCGAGGTGCTCAGCAGGGTTGGAGGTAAGAGAAGAGGAAGCTGCAGAGGAAGCTGCTCTTGAAGGGCCTCTAAGGCCAAACCAGAGTTTAAATTTTCTTCCTTGTATTTTACTTCTCTTCCTTCTTCTCCCCTCCCCTGCCTCCCCTCAACACCACATCTTTTCTGAATGCCAGGAACTGGGGTAGGTACAGGTACCTAAAATCCAATAAGACTGCTCCTGGAGCCGGGCGTGGTGGCACATGCCTGTAATCCCAGCACTTGGGAGGCTGAGGCAGGAGAATGTCTAGTTCAAAGCCAGCCTCAGCAATGGCAAGGCACTTAGCAACTCAGTGAGACCCTATCTCTGATAAAACGCAAAAAAGGGCTGGGGATGTGGCCCAGTGGTCGAGTGACCCCGAGTTCAATCCCTGGTACCAAAAAAAAAAAAAAAAAAAGACTGCTCCTGCTCTTAAGAAGTGACCAGTAATGCAAGATTGTTATAAAGTGTGGAAATGGCAGTATCAGTGACAACACAGAGTGCTCTGGGGGCACAGAAGGGGGATCTGATCATACTGTATCAGACTTGGGCCAGGGGAGGCTCCTAGGAGAGGCTCTGAGGTAAGCAGGAATTAGACCAAGCTGGTGTGTGTGGGGGGTGTGGCTCCTGTGTGGAGCTCACAGCACAGCGGGCAGGCACAGGCGCAGCAGGGGAGGTTGGGGACAGGCTGGAGAGGCCACAGGGCTGCCCTGGAGCCTGAGAAGTCCAAACATGGTGGCACTGGAAACAGCCCACAGGATGGCATCAAGTGCTAGGGTGACATGGTGATACTGGTGATTTCAGGAGGTCATGTTCATGCTGAAGGGCAGGATGGACTGCCGATCACTGCCAAGGGCTGAGCTGAGCTGAGAGAGAGAACCCAGTGCTGGGTGAAGACAGGAGGCATAGTCAAGCCTTTAGTCACTGGAGATTATGTCAGAGGCAGAGCCTCTGATCCACCTTATCCCGCACAGAATGGCTGCTTGGTGCCTCACTGTTGCTGAGGCTGGCTTTGAACTCCTGATCCTCATGCCTCAGCCTCCCGAGCCGCTGGGACTACAGGTGTGTGCCACCGTGCCTGGTGGAGGCTCTGTTCTTAACAGCTCACTCATCCCAGATGCTCTGCTCATTGTGCATTTCCTATTTGTCCTATTATGGTCTGCATCTGGAATGTTCCCCAAAGGCTTGGTCCTCAGTACAGCCATGTTCAGAGGTGGGGCTTTTAGGAAGTGATTGGATCATGGGAGCTCTGACCTCATGGATGGATTAATCCATTGACGGAGTCATAGCTGAATGGACTCCTGGGAGTGCTGGGGACTTAAGAACACATGGGCTGAAAGAATAGAAAAACTTAACTCTCTGGTTGCCTCCCACTCCCTGATACGGAACTTGGCCTAATCCCCTGACGTGTCGTGAGAACTGAAACCACCCTAAGGATAGGCCAGGGGCTCCGCCAATGTAATCTGCCCATGCTCCTTATGTGTCCCTATGATCTTTCTGCTGATTGGCCCATGTCTTCTATAAATGCCGTCCACCTTCTGCAATAAACGAGTTCCAGCTCTGACCGGGCTCCCTGGTGCGTCCCTGATTGTCTGTCATCGTGAGGGCTGGCGTGGGCCTCCAGCTGGCTTCTACTATTCTCGATCACGCCTCCGCTGGGGCATGTTTTTCCCCTAGCCTTCTCCGCTGGCCAGAAGAAGCTAAACCTAGGTCGGGGAAAACTAAAAACCCCAACATGGGAGGTGGTGGAAAATGTAGGAGACGGAACCTAGTTGAAGGGAGCATACCCTTGGGGGCTATATCTGGCTCTGTCCCCTGCTTCCTGGCCTTCTTGAGGTGAACAGTTTTGCTTCACCATGTCTTTCCAACATGTTCTGCCTCACCACAGGCCCAGACAATGGTGCCAAACAACCATGGACTGGGACCTTTGAAACCAGGAGCCAAAATGAATCTTTCTGCCTTTTAAGTATTTGTCAGGTATTTTGTCAGAGTGACAGACATGTGACTAACACATGTCCTATGCCCCAGGCCCAGCTGAGTTCCCTCCACCTTCCAGAAACTTGCTCCAAGCTGAGGGTGTTAGATAAAATTCTGGCCAGCAGGCCATACCCCAGGTGCCTCTAAATTGGCCATTCCCCAGGTGCCTTCCGGGAAGTGCCCATCTCTCGCGAGAATCCACATTTGGAGGGCTCCGAGTTCCCGCCCTTAATCCCGAGAATACTCGCCTCTCGGGGGAATTCACCTGGGGCAGGCTCTGAGCCAATCTCGAGCATACAAGTCTCACTTCTGACCCCCCCCCCCGCCCCCCAGCAGCCTATGGAGTCAGGGGTCCTTTGGACCACCCAAGTCGCTGCTTAAACCCCCACAAACCAGGAACTCGCCCTTTTTTTTTTTTTCCTCTTTTGCCCCATCTGTGCCCATCTCCTCTCCACCGGTTTTCCTTCCCTTCTTTTCACTCCCCTTCCCTCCACGTGTCCCTTTGGTCCCCACTGGCCATAGGGGCCAGTTAATAAACCCCTCTTACTACACGGCGGTTTCTGGTGTCGGATTTTTTGCCCTTCAGAGGGGGAAGGCCAAAGGATATGGCATCAAAGTGGAATGAGATGGGCATCATTATCCAAAGTACATGTATGGAGACACAAATGGAGTGAATATACTTTGTATACAACCAGAGACATGAAAATTGTGCCCTATGTGTGTAATATGAATGCATTCTGCGGTCACATATAACAAATTAGAATTTAAAAAAATGGCAAAGTACTTCATTTCTCTGGTCTGGGTTTCCCCATCCAAAATACAACAATAATCACAATATCAATAATATTCATAACTTCCTGGGCTACTGAGAAGACTCAGTGAGCTGTCACATGTCACCGTACTCCCTCCAAGGTACAGCAGGCATTTTGGACCCTCAGCGCCTGCCTCACATGCTCTGCTGCCTGCAGGGGTGCTCCTGAGGTTTTGCAGCACAGTAGAACAGCATGGGCTTTGCTACAACAGGGGCAGGCTAGAACCTCAGGGCTGCTCCTGAAGCAAACCAGGTACCCCCACTCATTAAGACCCTTGCCATAATTACACTTCTCCAAAGATCCTTGCCATAATGACACTGTTTGCCACCAAGATTTTACAAAGAGTGTCAACTGAATGTCAGCAGGGTTTTTGCAGTCGGCATTATGGTTTGAAGCTTCCTCTTTTTGGTTAGTGCTAGGTTTGCAGATAAAAGGTGTGATAGAGTCTGTCTCAAAGAGAGCTTGTTGCCATGCAAAAGATAGTATCTCTGTTTTGTTGGTAAAAGCTCTAAAACCTCTGTTGGTAAAAACTCTAAAACTCTATAGCCCACTGAGTGTATAAAGTTTAAAGAATTTCCAGACTTGGGGTCCAGAGATTTCTGCCTAAAATTTTAGCCCCTCAGGACAGCTGCAGCTGAATAAACCTGCTTCCAGAAAATTCTTCTGGTGTCCAGCCTCATTGGTCCTACCTCTCTCTCACCGATTGTGTGATCTTGGGCAAATCTGCCGTGACTGCTGAGTTACTTATTAATGGGGCCGAGGTCTAAAGCTACCCCCCTTTTTGGGCCCTAAAAGGGGGTTCTTTCTGCCAGCAGAAAGAGTTAAAGTAGCTTACCTGGCGAAGATAGGCTTAACGGGCAAAAGTATCTCTATCCCCGCCTGATTGACGGACACCACGCCACACCTGGGGAGTTTTGGTAGGAAGCAATGCCAAAAACTCAAATTTATTGAACAGTGAACTGCATTTATATAGGCCTAAAAATAACCAATCCTTGACCAGCAGGGCGGTTCCGACTCTCATGATACGTCATAGCCACACCCCCGTGCTTAGCCCTGGTCCTCCAAAGGGCGTGGTAAGCAACCAGAGCCCATCCCCTTGGCAGACAGCTTCCGGAAAGTCCCAACAATTCCCCTTTTTCGTTTTTTTCAAAATGGGGCTTCTCCATTTTATATTTCAAAAATGGGATGTCCCATCCTGTATTTCGAAAATTAGGGTGTCCATCTCACTCGAGAGTGTGCCTGTTTAGGTTGTTTTTCCTCTCTGGGAAAAATCTTACCCGTCATTGGCTACCACCCCAGCACTTCAGGTAGACACACCCAGGGCCAGCAAGTGGCCAGGGGAAGGACACAGGACAGGACAGTCACCTTTGGGAAGGCTAAACTGGATGGCAAACCTCTGCATCCTGTTAAGGACCGTGGCCAAGCCTGTAGGGCTTTAGCTCAGCATGACAGCAGACCACCCAGCTGTATCAATCTGGTTAGTTATATAGGGCCCAAAAGTGAACACAAAGACAATGACAATCAGAGATTTCACCAAAGGGAGAAAGTCTACCCATTCAGTTCAGTGTAAAGGAAGCCATCTGGCATAAAGTCCGGACAATTGTCACAGGAATAACATTCTTCTCTCTAGCATAAAGTCCGGACAATTGTCACAGATATAGCGCTCTTCTCTCAGAGTCCAAAGGAAGCCGTCTAGCACAAAGTCCAGACAATTGTCATAGGAATGGCACAGTCCCTCAGAGTCCATTATCGGTTTTAACCTGTTTTGGCAATCCAAGAATAGCAAAGCATTGTAAAAAGTGACTTTCAGCATGTTTAGCCCTTTCTCCAGAGTGTGCCGTGGTCCAACAAGCATGTGAATAAGTATCTATGGACATAAATATATATTTTAATTTTCCAAATGACGCATAATGGGTTACATCAGTCTGCCAGACAGCGTTGGGCCGTAGGCCTCTGGGATTTACCCCAGGGGACTGGAGAGGTGGGACCTGTAAGAAGGGCAAACAGGACTTACATGTCCTTACAATCTTTTTTAAATCTTTTATAGGAACTAAAGGAAATTTATGATGTAGTCCTCTCCAATTTAAATGAGTAAGGTCGTGAAGACCTTGGGCTAACTGAAGATCTTGTTGATATGGGACCGTAACTGTTAATACACCTGTGGTGGCCAAACGGTCAGCGGCCTGATTTTCCTCAGAGAGGGGCCCAGATAAGCCTTGATGTCCCCTAAGATGTTGGAGGAAAATAGGCTCATTACTCCCCTTTAACAGGGATCGAACTTGAATCATCAGAGGGGTTATAGGATTATTATCTATCTTTATATATGATGCATTTAGAGTAGGTAATAGGTTAATTACATATAAATAAACTATCTGAGAAAAGATTCATAGGCTCTTGGGCATGGGTCAAGGCTAATGCAACAGCATATAATTCTTTAAATTGAGCAGAACCAATAATGGCTTCAAAGTATTGTGTCCTTTGGCCTGAGGATGGGTGAAAAACTATAATTGCTGACCCTTCTTTTCCTCCATCTGTGAAGACATTTACTGCCTTGGGGAGTGGCTTGATGGAAAAAAGGATGGGGGGAGTCCACTCCAGCTTGGGAAAAGAAGAGGTCCATTTGGTTGACCCCTAATGACAGTCAATTTTTCCTAAAAATCCTTCTAAAGCATAGGAGACTCTAGGGTTGTTTCTCCGTATCCACTCAAAGTCTGACAAATGGTAAGGAATTGTTAAAATATCTGGGTCTTTTCCATAATGTCTCAATGATGTATCTCTCCCTTTTATTATAAGATCTGCTAATTGATCTAATTGGGAATAAACTCGAGGTGCTCCTCCCACAGAGGAATGTATCCACTGTAAGGGGTTACCCATCTGGGTAAGAACAGCTGTAAGGAGCTTAGCACCTGAGAAAATCCACAGATATAGAGGTTGCTTTGGTTGGTATCGAGCCAATTGGGCTGAATTGAGGGCATCTTGAACTTTTTGTAATATTAACAGATGACCTTCTTCTAGTATAATCACATCAGAGGGGGATTTTCCCGTAGCAACTCAAAGAGAGGTAATAAATCCTCAGTAGAGATATGAAGCCATGGTCTTAACCAGTTTAGCTCTCCTAATAGTAACTCTGCCAAGGAATAAGATTTTTGAATGACTAGTTGAGGTTTGAGAGGACAAACCGAGTCTAGGCTAAATTTTGTCCCCAATATTTTGAAGGGAGGAATAGTTTGGACCTTGTCATTGGATATGTGTAATTCTCCTTTTTCTAAGAGCTCTTGAAGGGTCAGGTAAGCTGAGCCCAGTTGCTGGACATCAGCAGCTCCCAGGATGATGTCATCCATATAAACATATAGGGTGAGCTGTGATTTTTTCATTAATGGTGACAGGAGACATGAAACATAATATTGACAAAAAGCTGGGCTGTTACCCATACCTTGAGGGAGAACTATCCATTCATATCACTCATCTGGCCTCTGAAAGTTATTAGAAGGGATAGAAAAAGCAAACTTTTCATAATCATCTGTATGAAGAGGAATAGAAAAATAACAATCTTTAATATCAATAACAATTAAGGTTAAATCTCTTGAAATAGCAGGGATCCAGGGGAGGCCACGCAGAGGTGTGCCAGCAATGAACATCCTATTATTAATTTTCCAGAGGTCTTGTAACATCCTCCATTTCCCTGTGGCCTTTTGTATAACAAAAACAGGACTGTTCCATGGGCTAAGAGAGGGTCTAATGTGTCCTAGGGCTAACTGTTCTTGGACAATTGCCCTCAAATGGTTTAGTTTTTCAGTAGGAAGGGGCCACTGCTCGACCCAGATTGGGGGGCCATCTCGCCATTGAATGGCAGGAACTTGGGGAGCAGTGGCCCTTAGGATTGGGGGTGAGACCCTATTTGATGATTGGAAGTTTTTCTCCCCGTATCTTTAATTAATATATCATTTTGAAGCTCTCTATGGGTTGTAGTAATGTAAGCTTCAGCTTCTCCTAAGATGTCCTGGCCTAATAAATTAGAGGTTAATCCAGGGGCCACAAGGGGGCGAACCTCCCCTTGATTTCCGTCTATGTCTCTCCATCTAAGCCAATCTCTGGTTTCTTCTGAATGAGTGTTTCCACCTACCCCGAGTAATTGGGGCCCTGGAATTAGTTCCCATTGAGGTGGAATCTCTTCCTTCCTTAGTATAGTACGATCTGCCCCAGTATCAATTAGGCAATGAAATTTCTTTCCTGATATATAAATATCGATCTTTGGTCTAATCCCTGGAACAATAGGAACTTTCCAATGGACCTTAGGGGGACTGTGAGCAGGGGAACCTCCTTGGTGTAACGGGGCTGGAGGATGCCCCTTTAGGAGTTTAAAGGTTTCCCCTGAATATCAAATTTAGATCTGCAATCTTTTCTCCAATGATATCCTCTTTTACATCTAGGACAAAGTGTTCTAGGGGCAGCTGGACTCTGAGTCTGGCCAGGGGAGCATTCTGGGGGCCGACCAAGGCCATTGGGGCAATCTTTTTTAAAATGGCCCTGTTGTCCACACTTAAAACAGGTCCCTTTTCCATTTAAAACTGTTGCTAATACCTCAGTATGGGCATTAAGGGCGGTTGTTAAGACTTGAGATTGATGAGCTTGAGAACCAACATCTTTGGTGGCAATAATCCATCTCCCCATAGATCTATCCTTTAACCCGGCACAGGCCAGTTTGTGATCTGTGGTCATCCCTTCCCAAACCAGCATTTTTGCAAATTGATCTCTCATAGTACCAGGTGGAAATTTCCTTTGAAGGCTTTTTTCCACTCTCTCAATAAATGTGGCCAGATCCTCATTAGCTTTTTGAGTGATTCCAGCTATAGGAGGCTCTGTAGGGCCTTCCTCTAGCTTTTTTCATGCTGCCAGCCCTAAAGCTCGCACCTGCTCTCGGTAAGGGGCTGGTATTGCTGCCTGTTGAATGCCCGTGGCATATTGGTCATTAACTCCTGCCAGCATCCCAAAGGTTATTGGTATGGGAGGATTCATAGATCGGTTCCTCTCTGCCTGCATATGGCATTCATCAGTAAAATATGCACACCACTTTATAAATAAAGGTCCTGGAAGCACGGCTTTGGTTAAATCGTTCCAATCTTTTGTCGTGCAGGCTTGATGTGCCAGACTTGATAAAATACATTCTGCCCATGGAGAGTTGGGACCGTCTTCTGACACCGCTTTTTTTAACTCTTTTAACTCTTGAGTTTCCCAGGGGTACCAAATATTCGGCCTATTTCCTCCCGGGTTTAAATTAACTGGAAACGCCATTACAGGTGAAAGCCCACCAGGGGGCGCTAGCAGCTGTTGTGAAATTGGCGCCTCCTGGAAAAGCAGTGGGGCAGAAGGCCCGGAAGGCGCGGGCTCCTAAAATGGCAGATCCCGCTCGCGGGGTGGTGAGCCATGTGGCCGATGGCCTTTGTCCTCAGGGAATTTTTTTCAAGCTCTCCAAGGGAGGGGCTGTAGGTTCCTGATTGCTAGTTTTTCCTAATTCCGCGGAACGGGAGAGATGGCCAGATTTCTCTACTTCTAGGGAGTGGTTAGGCTCCTCTAAATCCGCGGACCGGGAGGGACTGTTTAATTTTCCGGACCGGGAGAGATTAGATTCAGATATTTTATTTTCTCGTAGGGCCTGCTCCGTTACCTCAATTCTTATAATTTGAGGTGCCTGATCTGTGGCCTTTGCAGATTCTTTTATTGTTTGCATGAGAGAGCATGCTTTTAGGGCGGATAAAGCTGGATAAACTCCCGGAGGTGGAATTTCCCCATATTCATTTTCTCTCTCTCTTAAAATTTGTTCCGCACGGTGCCATGTCTTCCATGCATTATAATCAGCCTTTGGGAGCCAGGGAGCCGCCCGTATTAATGAGCTCCAAATTTTTTCAGCTTGAGCATCAGAAATCTGGAGACCTTGCTTTCTTAAAATACACCGCCATGCCTCGAAGGCTGGGTCCTGAAATTTCTTAAATATTAAAGCTTGCCCCATATTAGAGGATACTTTTGCCAGAGAGACGTTGCGTCTCTAACCGTGCTAAGCCTATCGATAATTTTCTTTTGTTTTCGTGCCCCGCGCTTGGGCGCCAACTGCCGTGACTGCTGAGTTACTTATTAATGGGGCCGAGGTCTAGAGCTACCCCCCTTTTTGGGCCCTAAAAGGGGGTTCTTTCTGCCAGCAGAAAGAGTTAAAGTAGCTTACCTGGCGAAGATAGGCTTAACGGGCAAAAGTCGCCGAGTATCTCTATCCCCGCCTGATTGACGGACGCCACGCCACACCCGGGGAGTTTTGGTAGGAAGCAATGCCAAAAACTCAAATTTATTGAACAGTGAACTGCACTTATATAGGCCTAAAAATAACCAATCCTTGACCAGCAGGGCGGTTCCGACTCTCATGATACGTCATAGCCACACCCCCGTGCTTAGCCCCGGTCCTCCAAAGGGCGTGGTAAGCAACCAGAGCCCATCCCCTTGGCAGACAGCGTCCAGAAAGTCCCAACACAAATCCCCTCGGGGCTCTGTGCCTCAGGGTCCTCACCTGTGAGCTGGGTGAGTTGTGAGAATTAGTGAGATGATGTGCTCAGTAAGTGATGAGGCTCACTAACTGCTTCAGACCCCTCTGTGGCAAGGAAAGAGCACAGGAAAGACTGTTTTGCTGATGAACGAGGCTGGTTTTGCCTTTTCTGGAAACTAAAGTGACCCTTCCCCGTAGCCCACTGGGGGTCCTTTGGGGCTCTGCAGCACTGCTTCTCTGGCTGATGCCCCTCCTCCCAGATTCCAGTCTTCCTGCCCTTGCAGGGAAGGGCAGCTATAGCAGTTCCCTTACCTGTGGGGAAACGTTCCAGGATCCCCAGTGACAGTCTAAAACAGGGTACATCTGCACCCTATATATCATGTTTTTTTCCCCTAGATATACATATGCAAGATGAAGTTTAATTTATAAATTCGGTACAGTATGAGATTGACAACAATAATAAAATAATTATAACAATATACTATAGTAAATAAAATTTATGTAAAACTTATGAATTGATTATTTCTGGAATTTTCTATTTAGTATTTTTGGACCAAGGTTGACTCAAGGTGTATTAGGGTTCTCTACAGGAACAGAATCAACAAGAAGTATAATTATAAAAAGGGGATTTATTAGTTTGATTTATGGCAACCAGAAGCTGGAGAGTCCACACTGGCTGTCTGTAGGCTGGAGAGCTGGAACAATCAGTAGCTGCACTGTCTAAGAGGCTGAAGCCCCAGAACAAAAGGGATCAATGGTGCTACCCTAGTATGAGACCTGAGACTTCCGGAGAATCACTGGCTGAGTCCACTTTGGAAGATAAAGAAGCAAGAATCCTATATCCTCAGACATTGCAGCAGCAATCAAGAACCCGGTCAAGAAGAATGGAGCTTCCTTGTTCTTCTACCTTTATTCCATCTAAGCCATCATCCTATTGGATGGTGCTGCCTATGCTTAGGAAGGTTCTCCATTTCAGTTGGCCATCCCACATGCCAATCATTCCCAGACACACCCTCATTGACACACCCTGAAGTCTCTTAACCATCCTCTAATCCAATCAAGTTGACTGATAGATGGGCTACCCTCCCCCCCCCAGAGGTTTCCGTATCCTGAGCAAAGCAACCTTGTTTCATTTTCCGGGCAGGAGCCAATGGGCTTAAAGGTCACTCTGTTCTCCCAACAGGATGTTTTTTCCCTGGGCAGGAGCCAATAGGCTTAAAGGTCACCCTGTTCCATGGGCAAAGAGCCAATGGTGTTGGGGTTGCTCTGGTGCACCCCCCACCAGAAATCCCTATATAGGGTACGTTCAAGAGACTCTTAGACCCAACAGCTCATCCCTGCAGAGAGGAGGAAGCCACTGCACCAGCCTTAGACCCATCACCTCCAACCCGACGGCAGCTGCCCCAGCCGACAGCTCCAGACCCATCGCCTCCAACTTGATGACAGCTCCAGAGATCCCAGTCAGCATGACCCAGCACCCACCTTCCATTCAGAGCTTGCACACTTCCCTCTCCCTGACTCCCCTTTCCCAGCACATCTTTGACCTTCGACCAGAGCACCTCTTCGACCTCCAACCAGCCACAAAAGCTGTTGAATAAATCTCTTGGCTGCATAGTTGTCACCGGTGTGATTTTTGCCCTTCATTGACAATTTAAATTGACCATTACACAGGGTAACTAGAACCATGGAAAGCCAAATGGCAGAGAAGGGTGGACTGCAGTCCTTGTCTCCAACCTCTGCTGCAACCTTCTCAGCTCCTGGCAGAGCCAGGCCTCAGGTGGCTGTGTCATGAAGGGTTATTATTGACTCAGTCTGAGGAGCAGTTAGATTCAATCAAACCTATTTTATTGATGCTTATCACATTTCAGACACACATCCTAATTCTAAGTCCTGATTCTACACCCAAGGGTCCCAGAAGCTCACCTGTGATGTGTCTAAAGTCCGATCTGGGTTGGAAAAGTCTGGTGCAGGGAGCACAACAGTGACTGAGGCCTCTGTCTCTCTGTCCAGGTCCTGTTAGTCCCGTTGAGCCCCCTGAAGTCTGGGTTTTAAAGTCCTAGTTCAGTTGTGCTTGCAGCTGATAATGGGGTGAGGTCTGGGGTCTGGGGTGTACACCCCGGGTATAGACTCTTACATTACTAACTTAAGTCTATCTACGTTCTGCAGTTTATCTAAGTTTTGCAGTTCACATTACATCATGGACACATTGCTTATAGTTTTTTATCCAACACACATGCTAACTAAGATAATCAACAGTCAATAATCCTATAATAATTCTGGTACTCATATCAGGTTGTCCTCTCACTAGGTATGGGGAGTGAGTGGTCCCCACTTCTCTGTATAGGGTCTCCCAGCCCAGGTCAAAGTGCCTGTCTGCTAAGCTCTTTTATGGAGGCTCCGAGGAAGAATCAGCTTCCAGTCTCCTTTAGGTTATCAGCAGAATTCAACCTTGGCCTGTGAGCCCTAAATAGTCCCCTTCCCAGTTGAGCGGGGCAAGTTGAGTCCACCTTGCCAGACTCCCTCCTCCTCCTTCCTTCTCTCCATTACCAGCCACTCTAATCTGTCAGTATCACTAATGGATCAGATTTTTATATGTTGTTCTCTCTCTCTCTCTCACTTTTTTAAAAAAATATTTTTAGTTGTCAATGGACCTTTATTTATTTATATGCAGTGCTGAGAATTGAACCCAATGCCCCACACGTGCTAGACAAGTGCACTACCACTGCACCACAACCCCAGCCCATGCTGTTCTCTTGAATCTTACTCATTTTTCAGAACTCGGCTCAAAAGTCACTTTTCCAAGGAAGAATTTGCTGTGATTCCCCCACACTGGGCTCCATTCCTTGGCTATGCACTCTTAAGGCCCCAGGTACATTTAGCTGTTCAAAGTGATAGGTTCATAGTTTTTTTTGTTTGTTTGTTTGTTTTTTGTTTTTGTTTTTTGTACTGGGGATTGAACTCAGGGGCACTCGACCACTGGGCCACCTCCCCAGCCCTTTTTTGTATTTTATTAGAGACAGGGTCTCACTGAGTTGCTGAGTGCCTCAATATTGCTGAGGCTGTCTTTGAACTCGCGATCCTCCTGCCTCAGCAGTGCTGGGATTACAGGCGTGCGCCACCGTGCCTGGCTCTTCAGCTCTTCATAGGATTTTTTTTTTTTTTTTTTTTTTTTTTTTTTTGAGTAAATTCCGTCAGCCTACAGCCTGTAAGCTCCACCAGGGTAAGGACCAGCTCTGGTTTGCTCACAGTGGGTCCTCAGTCGCCTACAGTAAGTAGGCATAGGCGAGACTGCTATTTAATCTTCTACATAGCAGTATGTGCCACTGTACAACCCAGCATGTTGGGAATCTTGAATGATTCTCATAGATCATACACTTGCCCACAGGAGGGCATTTGAGGCAATCCAATGCACCAGGAGTTGTGGCTTTAGTTGAAATTTTAGCTTGGTGTGAGTATAGTGATGGTGTCTCACCGTTTATATCTATAGAACTCAGGGGCGCTCAACCACTGAACCACATCCCCAGTCCTTTTTATTATTTTTATTTTAAGATAGGGTCTCCCTAATTACTTAGGGCCTCACTAAGTTGTTGAGGCTGGTTCTGAAGTTGAGCTCTTCCTGCCTTAGCCTCCAGAGCCTGCGCCACCGCACCAGGCGCCAGGCTTCACTTGAGTATATCATATAGATTGATTGATTTGCTTTAGTTGTTCACAATGCGTTTATGTTTACGTGGTGCTGAGGATCGAACCCGGGCCGCGCACGTGCTAAGCGAGCGCTCTACCGCTGAGCCACAACCCCAGCCCCACTTGAGTGTATCTTATTAATGGAATAGGAAGATAAACTTACTAGGATTTCAGTCCGTTGAGAATGGTTTTTACCCCAAATCTTTCAGGCCTTGAGCTCTTGGGTTGAAAAACGAAAGCTGTCGCTGAAAGGCCACTAGGTGGCAGCACAGTGCAGCAAATTGAAGAGAGAAGGGGAACCCAGCTTCACCTCGGGTCCCTAGGAGAGCAGCAGAGGGGCACGCTGGTCTGATGCAAAAAGGGGGCCTTAAACTGGGAATTCCGGACTCTGCCTCCAGAGCCTCGTGCTCCCATTATCCACCCCTAAAATCAGAGTTGTCTACTCCTCTCCCTTTCATTCACCCACCTTTGAGCAAACACCCAACGGGCACCAGAGGCACTGGTGAAAAAGGCCAGCACTGGCCTCCGCCCAGCGCGGGAAGTGCTCCGAAAGGCAACCGAAGAAGGAGAGAGGCACACAGTAGGCAGGATGGCGCGCGGGTGTGTGTGTCTGGGAAGGTGCCCTTGGAGCGGGTGGGTGTTGGGAGGAGGGCTATGCAACCGGAAGTGCTGTGCAGGCTGCGACAGGGAGAGAAACCACCGTCCACAGTACGTGGAGGGGCAGGCTGGAGAGGGCTGGCCCCAGACCTCGGGAACCTTTGGTTAGGGTGCATGGACTGCTTCCTGTTGGAGATGTGGAGACTGAAGAATTCTGAGACTGAGAGGCTTCGTGTGGAGGAGATGGCACCGGGTTGGGAGACCTGTAGGAAGGTGGTGAGATGGGTCAGTCCTGGGCTATGTAGTTGGAGCCTGGAAGCAAAATGTTTTTTTTTTAAAAAAAAAAAAAAAAAAAAAAAAGGAGAGAGATACTAGAGAGAGCCGGGTGCTGTAATCCCAGTGGCTCTGGAGGCTGAGGCAGGAGTATGGCAAATTAGAGGCCCGCCTCAGCAATTTAGAGAGGCCCTAGCAACTAAGTGAGCCTCTGTCTTAAAACATTAAAAATGCTGGGGGGCTGAGGATGTTGTTCATTAGTAAAACATCTCTGGGTTCAACCCCCAGCACCAAAGAGAGAGGGAGGAAGGGAGGGTGGGAGGGAAGAAGGAGAGAGAGGAGAGAGAACTATTAGCAGTGAAGAGAGTCCTCCCCAAAAGTCCAGCCACAGTAACAGAGGGAAAGAGCCAGGAGGGTGAAGAAGGGGACTTAGTAGGGAGTGACCAGAGAGGATCAGGCCACCTTCCTGGTTTCTGGAAGGCAGAAATGATGGTCCTTTTACTTCAAGCCTTCTGAATGAGAAGGCTTCTCTGTGTGTCTGCAGCTGAGTGGGTCACGCTGAGATTTCCCACCTACTCTTCAGCCCTGTGCACAGTGGCCATCAAGGGGCACAGCTGTCCCCGCTGAGTCTGGCTGTGTGGCCAGGTAGGGCTGTGTCACATCAGAGGGAGGTGCAGGGATCAGCTCGGTGGTGGCAATGTCCTTGTCCTGGGTTCCTCCCTCTGTTCTTAACAGGGCATTCCTTGTGGGCTGGCCCAAGGGCTGGGGGCAGGGCCACAGAGGTGACAGGGCTGGGTGCCCTCAAGGAGCTCACCCTCCAAACAGGTTAAAAGTGCAGATCCTGATCCAAGAGGTCGTGGTGGGGTGGAGACAGAGGCTCCAGCAGCTCCCCAGACTGCGATGGTGGCAGACACGCTTTGAGGAGTGGGTGCTGAGCACAGGGCACTTTAAAAACCAGCTCTTCACACACTAACTCTGGCATCTCCTTAGATATCCACCCCGCCCCCATCACCCCTGCAGGCATCTACAGGACCTTCCTTTTGCTCCTGGTTCCCTTGTGAAAGGACAGCTTTGATCAGTGTGCAGAGCGGGTGCAGAGGTCAAGGGTGGAGGCAGGGAGGCCAGTGAGTGGGACTTTGTAGCTGTCTAAGGCAGAGATGGGGGTGGTTTGGACTCAGACAACCCAAAGGAGACAGAATCAGGAAAGCACAAGTAATTAGGTGTGAGACTGGGAAACTCTGAGTCCTGGTGGGGAGTGGGTGCCGCTGCGGGGCATATGGAACTGGGAGGGGGTTGGGAAGAAGGAAAGACACATGGCTCTGGCAGTTGCTTGGGCCATGACTCCACCTAGGCTCAGGCTTGGGGACAGTCAGACAGCCAGAGCCTGGTACTGAGCCTGATGTGATACTTTAGTGACCATGTGTGAAGTGCACGGAAGCTGAAGTTTGGGGACCCAAGAGAGATGGCATAACAGGGGCTCACCGAATGGGCAAACTGACCTATTGTGCCCAAAAGTGCCTGGGTAGTGCCCCATGCCTTGGCCCTGGGCCACTAATGACTGTTCTTGAGTCCTCTGAGCTGATGACTGAGAGCAACCTGGCAGGCTGAGCCCTGGCCCTGGGGACGGAGCTGTGCAGAGATTACCAGAGCATAATTAGACACGTGATAGCAGAACTCACCACAGGGTGGCGCAAATCACCACAAGGGGGCACGCATTGGTTTTTCTGAGGTTTTAATTTCCTCAAGGACAAATTTGGGATTCTTGCTTGTCACCTAACAGATAGAACCCGGCCTTTACAAATTATCAGGCTGACTCCACGTGCTGTGGGATTTTCTATTCCACCATGTTGCAGCCAGCCCACAGCCTGGGAAAAGCAGACTAGGTCTGAAGCCAAGATCATCATTCACCAGCCCAGTGTGGACCTCAGCCTCCAACAGCCTCAGCACTGCCCGCTGGCCAGCCACATGGCCCTGGACAAGTCCTTTAACCCCCTGGAACATCAGTTTTCCTCAAATGGAAACCGAGGACGTTAGCCTTTCCCTCCTCCTAGGATTCTTAGAGGGAAATACAAGGAAATAGAAGCAGGGCTGTACGTTCTTATCGGAGTCCCCCAGATCCCAACCCTGCACCACATCCTCAGCTGGATTCTTCCAACCAACACTTACAGAGCTCCCACTCCCAACCAGGTCCTGTGCTGGGCTGGCTGCTGGGGAGGCACAGGTAAACAAGAAGCACAGGCTGTCCTCAGGTGCCACAGTCAGGCACGCGGGCCCAGGATGTGACTGACATTCTCTAGGTCTCTCAGCCAATGTGTGGCCCACTTAGGGCTGAATCCTGAGTATCCTGACTACCTGTCAAGGTGACAGGAACTCAGAGCAGTGACTTCAACTCTCCAAGGCAGAAAAAGTCTCCTATAATACTTGCCCACTACCTGTTAACACCTTGGCATTAGGTTGGATGGTTGCAGAGAACAGAGGCGCCAGTTTGCATGCCAGCGTAGGAATTTACAAGGAAGCAGGGTCAGATTGCTTCCAGAGATGACTCGGTTTCCTGCAGGTCTGGGCTTTGCAAAACCATAACAGGAGGCATTGTCCAGTCGGTGACTCAAGGCCACCAGGACAGGGGACCACGTGATATACTTCTTGCATAAGGGTTCCAGGAAGGGTTTGCCTCTGTGCACCAGGTTTGGGCTGTTTCCTCTTCTTAGGAAAGAGACATCAAGTGAGCTGGGTCTTAACCTAATCTGAACCCTCCTCTAACCCCAACCCTATTCCTAACCCTTCCCCTACCCCTATCCCTAACTCTGACCTCCCCTCTGTGCCTGCTCAGCCAGAAAATGACTGGAAGTCAGAGTTGCCTGTGGCAGCTTCTCAGATGCCAGTACCAGTGGCTCTTTCTGTCTCTTTTCAACTGGATTTGCCCACCCCAAAGTATAGCCCTGTGGTTACCATCATGCTGTACCTCAACTCAGACTGTCTGGGTTAAAATCCCGGATCTACTGCTTGCTGGCTGGCTACGTAAGCTTGGTGAAGTGATTTAACTTAACTACAACTTAGTTCCTCCTGTGTAAAATGGGTTGTTGGGAGAACTGAATGTTTATTTGTGAAGCGGTCACAGTGGTGCCTGCTGTGTGATAACTACCATGCAGAGGGGAGCTGCTCTGTATTTCCCCCCGCCTGCCTCAGTTTCCCTCTGTGGAGATGCAGCAGAGAGTGAGGGACATGCATTTTAAGGCAGCCTCCTGTCTGAAGTACTTCATATACGTCTTTTGTGAAGCTCTAAATAGCCATGCATGGTAGGACCTCTCACCCCTATCCAGCTGTGCAAGGTCACCTGTGCTGTGGAGAAGTCACCAAGTCCCCAGCCCCCAGGTGGGGCTTCTCTTCTGACCGCTGTGTCTTCTGGCGCCCGCTATCTCTCAGTCTGCTTCTCGCTCTGATGGGCTGGTCCAGGTGTCAGGAGAGTCACCGGGAGAGCGCAGTTGCAACACTGAGCTTTGTCAATACCGCACTGGAGATGGCGTTGTAAGGAAGGTCAGGTATGGGGTGGGGGTTCCTGCTCCACTGTTTTTCAGCACAGTCACTGGGGACCCAGGGTCCTTCCATTTGGTGATCATGTCACCCTCCTCCATCTTTGGGCATCCAATAAAGGAAGGAGAGCATGCAGGCTTGTTGGGGTGGGTTATGACTGGAGACTGTGTCTGTTGTATCTGAATCCTGCCTTTGCCCAGGATGCAAGAAATGCATGTTTGCCAAACTGAGGGGCTCATTGCAGGGGAGCCTGGAGGATATCTAACTCTGCTTGGGGGAGTGGAGGGAAGTGTTCACCAAAAAGAGCACATTGAATTCGGTTTTGAAGAGTGAATAGGAGTTGTCTGGATAAGAAGAGGGGAAGGGCATTCTTGGAAGGTGGAACACATATGCAAAGGTACATTTAAAAAGTGCCCAGCATGGACAAGAAAGGTAAGGACCCACTGTGGTAGGATCATAAATCCATGGGGTATGAGGTAAGGGGCAAAGTAGACGAGCCGTGGAGGAGAGGCTGGAACCGTAACCGGGGCTACAGTTGGAAAGTGTCTGCTCCTTGGTGTTCCCCCTTTCAAGCCCCAGCCCCAGGTCTCCTTCCCAGGGCTCCAAGATGTGGGGGTCCCTTGATTCTGTCCTTGGAAGCACTGATCATTTTAGCCCAGAAGGATCCAAACTGATCTTCACAGCCACCCACTGTTACTTTTATTACTTAACTGATTACTGCTGGTTTGTTTAATAAGTTGGCTTTCATTTATTATGCTTGTATGTAATGAACTTGCTAAATTCACTTGTAGGTTCTTCTGAATTTGTTAGGCAGATAATCATGCCATGTGTGAATTATGACAGTTTTATTTCTCCCTCTTTTGATTTCTTTTCCTTATCTTATCTCACTGGCTAGGATCTCTAATAAAATGTAACTGAATCAATAATAGCAGACACCCTTGACTCTTTTCTAATCTTAGAGAGAAATGTGTAGTATTAACCATTTAGTTAAGGTTTACTGTAATTTGACTTTTTTGTTTTTTGATACAAGAGATTGAACCCAGGGTTGCTTAACCACTGAGCCACATCCTCAGTTATATTTTACTTAGAGACAGGGTCTCAGCTAAGTTGCTGAGGCTGCTTTGAACTCTCGATCCTCCTGCCTCAGCATCCCAAATCCCTGGGATTATAGGCATGCATCACTGCACCTGGCTAGATTGATTTTTTAAATAGGAGCTTTTATCAGATTGTTTCCTTCCATTCTAGTTTGTAATTTTTTTTTTTCTCAAATCATGAACTGGTGTTATTTTATCAACTGCTTTCTTCATATCTATCAAGATAATCTTATAAACTTTCCTACTTATTCTGTTAATGAGATCATTTTGTTTGTAGTTATCAATGGAAGATAATGTCCCGGGGACATGTGGCACTCTCTGGGACATTTCTGATGAACTCATGTGTAGTCAAGTGTGTGCACTACTGGCATCTACTGGGTAGAACTCTGGGGTGTTGGTAACATTTTATGATGCCCATAACTACACCCCACAGCAAGGAATCAGCTAAAAAGCATCGAAAGTGCCGAGGTTGAGAAGTCCTGATTCTGTTTCTGAGTGTTAAATCGACTTTGCATTTGGGAAACAAAACCAACTTGGCTGTGATGTGGGGAAGCACTTGTAGCTGAGGAACATGCATGAGGAAGCCATGCACGTGAATGAGGTCGTCTAGGGCATGTGGAAAGGGTTGACATCTGGTCACCCATGGGGGTGGGAGCAGACCTGCCCCAGCCATGTGGAGGTGTGTGTGTGGGGGGGGGTGGACTCAGGAGTAGCGCCCTCCTTTGCAGGCAGAGG
Organism: Tamias sibiricus; assembly: GCA_025594165.1. Classification (NCBI taxonomy): domain Eukaryota; kingdom Metazoa; phylum Chordata; class Mammalia; order Rodentia; family Sciuridae; genus Tamias; species Tamias sibiricus. Next base: position 48,203,800 of record CM046658.1, read on the forward strand.
AGAAGGGGAAGCCGAATCCCACTGCCTGTGTGTTCTCTCCCTACACCATTTCCATTTTAGGGCCAAGGTAGCAAGGTCCTAAGTAGGTGGTAATGATCTGTGCTCGACTGGAGAGAAAGGAGGCTTCTGAGGGATGAGGGATTATCAAGGGTGGAAGAAAAGGGCCAAAGGAGAGGGTCAAGACAATGTCCCCATGGGGAGAACAGGCAGGGAGTGGGGAGAAAGAGCCAGCGCGCGGAGCCCTCCTGTGGGGTGCAAAGAACAGGCACCGAGGGAACGTAGGGCAGATCGTCTTTTCCTTCTGGTTAATTCAGCCCTCTGAATTGCAGTTTCCCCACCTATGAAGCAGGAATAGCGACAGTTCAGGGAATTAGAACCAACCAACAAAATTCAGATATCTCCTGATTCTTCTCCCCGAGTGCATCCTATGATGACTTATGAAATTGCCACCTAAGACTTGCCGCCCTAGTGGAATGCCTACCCGATGAGCTGACGTGTGTGCCAGAGGTGGCTTCTTAGGTATGGGGTGTGCACCGCAGCCCTTTTCCGCACAGAGCACACCCCTTTCTTACCCCGCTCATGAGCTGGGTACCATTGCTAGCAGCTTCCTTATTTTATGCGTGAAAATATCTTCTAGGAAATTTGAAAACCAGTGAAGAATGTAGGTGAGCCTAAGTGGACTAGAAATGCCCTTCTTTAATAGATAATGCAGAAATAATAAGAGCATTGGAAGTAGGGGGCTCATAAACGGGGCCAGGTTGGCATGAGCACGTGCCATCAGCTGTGCCTGTGTCAGGAAGTCAGACCAACTTGAATGACAAGTAAGAGAGGTCACAACACACACAGGTACACAGAAGTGAAAATCCCATGACCAACGCTGGGCGCAGTGGCACACGCCTATAATCCTAGGGGCTTGGGAGGCTGAGGCAGGAGGATCTTGAGTTCAAAGCCAGCCTCAGCAACTTAGGGAGGCCCTAAACAAACAACTCAGTGAGACCCTGTCTCTAAATAAAACATAAAAAGGGCTGGGGATGTGGCTTCATGGTTAAGCCTCCCTGGGCTCAATCCCTTGTACCGAAAAAAAAAAATCCAGTGACCAGAGCGTGGCCCCCAGAGGGGTAGAACTGTGAACAAGGGAAAAGAAACAGGTGTCCACTTGGATTTTTTTTAATTCCAACAATTCATCATCCATGGCTTCACCATAGACAATGGGTCACAGACATTCCCTTCCTGAGTCCTGAATGTCCAGAAGAAAGGGTGTCCATCAGTCCCTTGGGTGTGGATGTGGTGTCTTCACCCCACCTCTTCCAGCCATGGCTCCTCCTGTCTCTGCTACACCTCACTTTGGCAGCTACCCTGAGGATTTTTCAAATTGGCTTATTTATGTATTTTATTATGCTGAGTGGCACTTGTATCCAACACATATTTTTCATTTCAGTTCAATTTCTATTATAGTGCATGTTTATTGAAAGAAAATACAACTTGTGTCCAATACTGTACAGTGTTGGGTGTGTCTGTAACACCCAGTGAGGGCAACACTTTCTATTGTGTGGAGGTTATAGATTTCATATTATGTAGAAATTCTTGGTGGTGTGTTAAACAGATGTTTGGGAATATTTTAGTGGTATCAGAATAATTGGCTGGGCTTTTTCAATGGGCTATGAACACAATATTCATTTTTTTAAAAATTTAAAACAATGGAATATAAGCTCCTGCTGGCTAAGTTTTCTCCAGCTGCCTGGGGAGCCTCAGTGAGTAAGGGCCTTCAATTGTTCCAAAGGACAATCTAGAAGCTTCCAGAGTGTTGAGAGGAGACAAACACATCCTGGAGCTGGAGGCTGAATGAACTAAGGGACCTAGAGCCAGAGACCCAGCATGTCAGGTGCAGGGGGCTGGGGACCCTTGGAGAGCAGGGAGGACATTGGGGCTTCGCCTGGGAAGGGCCAGGTCTGGGGCTGCTTATGAATCAGTCAGTCATCAGATGAAGCCCGAGCTCCTGCCTCTACTACGGGTGCCTTTCCCCTCCCACTCTGCCTGGGCCAACTGTCCCAACTACTGATGGGGAAACTGAGGCCACAGAGAGGAACAACTTGGCCAGGGCCACTGCACAGGCAGAGATGGGAGTCACGTCAGAACATCCAGGCTGGTCAGCAGCCTTAGCCTCCCAGCCCAGCTCCTCGTCTCCCGGCTAAGAATAGCCGGGGAGGTGCAGCAGGGGATCTGGCCTTGCTGGCGCTGTGTCCTGGGGTGGGCAGGTGGAGGCGCCATGACTGAGCCTCGATGAGCGGGCAGGGTGGTGTAGGGGCACGGAGGCGGGCAGTGGGAGGTTCCTGTGGGACACAAGCAGTTGGGTGAGTGGGCCTAGGGGTGGGAAGTGGTTTGGCACAGAGGCAGGTGTTGAAGGAACCGGGCTCCAGAAAAGTCCTAGGTCACAAAGGCAATTCCAGGAGAGCTTCGGGTACCTGCACAGAAACCCCTGGCAATGAGCAAAGGGCAGGCAGGATTCCTGTTAGACGTGAATGGGAACTTGTGAATCCGTGAGTCTAATTCACCAGAGAAGGAGCGGGGAGAGGAAGAGAATGAAGCTCAGAAGAGGGTCTCAGAGCTTGAGAGGACCCCCACATTTTTACAGACAGGGAGCCTGCCGCTGAGAGAGGGCAGAGACTTGGCCAGACCCAGCTGTCTCCCGGCCCTCTCCATCTCAACATATTAAGAATAGGTCTCCACAGTGACTGCCAGGCTTGCTGTATCTTTCTAGAATCTCTGTAAACAGAGGGAGCAGCTGGCTCTTGCCCAGAATCTGAGCCCTTTCATGTGTCTGCCTGAGTTCCCTGAGGTGCCCCTGAAGTCAAGGCTGTCGCCAGCCCTCCTCCATCTGGGCTCCCAGACGAGATTTCCTCCTCCCACGGCACGTATTCCCCCAGCTCCGGGGCTGCTGTCTCACCCCTGGGCCTTCCCAGAACAGAGGCCCCAGAATAGCCTTAGTGGACTCACTTGAGCAGAAAATGTCTTCCAAGGAAGCTGGGGCCTTGAAGTTTTAATTCCTTTCTTACTCACGAGCTGCAGTTTCCTTTTTTAGAACATGAACTCAGAGGACTCCGCTCCTTGCCTCTCCATGAATAGACTGTCTCCTAGGCACAGAATTCCAGGAATTGACGGGGCCACCAAAGACAATCTGTCATGGGACTTTCAAGATTGGCTCAAGGGAAGAGCACCTCCCTTTCAGTGTGGCCCGAGTCAGCACTGAGGGTCTGAAAAAATTCATCCTGGCACCTAGTCTGTGGGCCCAACAGGAGCCTCAAGATCCCCACTTCTCTCCTCTATCCATACTGGCTCACTCTCCCCTTTATTAACAATTGAATGGGTTTGTTTCTTGGGGGGTACTGGGGATTGAACCCAGGGGTGCTTTATCACTAAGCCCCAGCCCCTACTTAAATTATTTTTCCTTTAAATTTTGAGACATACTGGCCTTGAACCTGTGGTCCTCCTGCCTCAGCTGTTGCTAGGATTTCAGGCATGTGCCACTGCACCCGGCCCTTTTATCAAATGTTTATTGAACACCTACTCTGCAGCAAGCTTCTTCCAAGCAGTAGCATTTTTTTTTTTTTTTTTTTTTAGATACAGCAGACAAGACAGACAAAATCCCTCTTCTTGAGAAATTAATATTTTATGAGGGCAATGGTAGGTGTAAGGTGTGGAGGTGCATGCTGTAATCCCAGCAACACAAGAGGCTGAGATAGGAGGAACACAAGTTCAAAGCCAGCCTCAGCAACTTAGCAAAGCCCTAAGCAACTTAGCGAGACCCTGTCTCAAAATGAAAAATAAAAAGGCTGGGGATGTGGCTCAGTGGCTAAGTACCCCTCTTACTGGGTTCAATCCCCAGTATCAAAAAAGAAAAAAAGTTTAAAAGAAAACTTTGTGCTATTTCATACATAGCCAGAGGCAGCGGAGGACAGAGCTTTGGCTTTGGATGGGTTTAAACCTACTCTCTTCTACGATCTTGAGTAACTTAACTTCTTGGAGCCTAGTTTCCTCAATCTTAATGTGAGGATAAAAATTACTACCTTGGGAGAGGGGAGGGGGCAAGGGGATAGGCATAATGGCAGACTGAGTTATTCATGACTACCTAAATACATGAATGAAGACACAATTGTTGTAAAAATACTTTATATAAAACCAGCAACTTGAGAAATTGTGCTCTTTATATGTAATATGAAATGAAATGTACTCTGTAAACATGTATAAAAAGTTAAAATTAAAAAATTTGGTATTAAAAAAAATTGCTACCTTATTATCAACAAGTTAAATGTAGCATGAACCTCACGATCCAGCAAGTCTGCTTCTGGGTTATAGGTCCAAGAGAAATGAAAACACACCCACACAAAAGCTGGAACAGAATGTCTGCAGCTGCAGTGTCTGAGTAGCCCAAAGGTCCAAATAACCCAAATGCCTAGCAACCAACGAGTAGGGAGGATGCGGCTCGCTATGTTCACACCATAAAATAGTATTCGGCAATAAAAAGGAGTGAAGCCCTAATACATACTAAAACATGGATGAACCTTGAAAACATGCAACATGAAAGAAATCAGACTCAGAGGACCACATATTAGGATTCCTCTTGTGTGAAATGTCCAGAGAGGCAAATCCACAGAGAGGAAAATAGATTAATGGTCCGCCTGGGGCTGTCAGGGAAGGAGGAATTAGGGCGTGATGGTTAAATGGCACGGGGTTTATTTTTGGGGGGTAATGAAAAAATTCTGAAATTGATCATGGTGGCAGACGCACAATTCTGTGAGGATACTGAAAGTCACTGACTTACACGCTTTACACGGTGAGTTTTATGGTGTGTTGATTATATCCCCACAAAGCTGTAAAAAGAAAAAAAAAATCCTACTGAGTAGGGCTATCTGAGGACTAAATGAGTCAGGACTACAACGCAGGTGGCATAATGTCCAACATTTGTAGGTATTCAAGAAATGTTGGCTTTTAATCTGTTGATAATCTTTAAACCTTAAAAGGTTCATATATAACCTTAAAAATATGTCCATTGTCAGCATAAGGATGATGTGGCCTCTGGCATCCAGGATTTGTCTCGAGGAGGTGGCCCTCCTTGTCCCCAGGCCCTGCCCTTTGTTTTCCTGTCAAAGTCCTCCGGGTACCATGACCCAGTTCAGGTGCCACCTCTGCAAAGCCTCCTACTAAACATCTGGGGCATTTTCTGTAGTGTCCCCTACCAGGGGCATTCAGAGGCAAGCTTCGTCACCATCTGGCTTGTTTCCCAATTCTTTGTGAATGCACTGACCATGTGTGGTGCTGTCTACATCCAAGGTCCTGTGGTGAGTGTGTTCTCCTCACACGCCCTCGATACTCCTTGGCATAGAGAATGAGAAATGGCTCTTATGACCTTTGTCCTCTGGTGTTAATCCTGGGATTGCAAGATGCTACAAGGCCAGAGGGATTTGGTAGATGCAATTAAGGTCACTAATCAGCTGAGCTTAAGCTAGGGAGCTGGGAGGGGCTGACGCAATCACGGGAGACCTATTAAAGCAGTGGTTTGTCTTTGATAGCAGAAAAGGCAGTCAGGGAGACTGGAGCCTCAGGCAGCTTTGACTTGCAGTTTCCTCTGTGAGATGCAGCGAAGGACCTCAGAGCAGCCACCAAGAGCTGCTGACAGCTGCGACCCCGTAGCTGACAGCCAGAAAGAAAGGAAGGCTCCCCCCAACCCCCACCCCCGGTCCTACTAAGCACATGAACCCGACCTCTGCCAATACCTTGAAAGAGCCTGGGAGTGGATTCTTCCTCATAACATTCAGACAAGCCAAGATCTTGACGTGGCCTTATGAGACCTGAAGCAGAGAACCTGGTTGAACCCACTTGAACTTCTGACCTACAGAACTGTGAGTTAATAAACTGTGATTTTAAATTGCTGTGTTTGGGATCGTTTATCATGCAACAATAGAAAGCGAATGCACCACCCATCTGTGGAGAGAAGTTTTATCCCTATTTTACAAGTGAAGAGGTCCAGAGAGGTGAAGTCATTTGCCCAGGATGACACAGCACAGAAGTGACCGGACTGAGCCACAGCCTGAGCCTGGGCAAGCAGCTGGCAAACATTTTCTATAGAGGTCCAGGTAGTAAATTCCTCAGGTTCCAGAAGCCTGGCTTGAGCCACCTCTTTCACGAAACTGAACGTCAGGGTCCCGTTGCCATTTGATGTTAAGGAAGGTGTTTTCTTCCATCCTGGAGAACGTGCGCTGTGTTCCTGGTAGGGGACACAGCAGCCCACCATTGCAGAGCCCATGCTGTCTACAGCATACATTCACGGTGGACCTACCATGTGCTGCTTTGAGATGGCATGGGGTGGGGAGGACCTGAGGTCTCCATACCTACCCGTTGGATGTGATGGTCCGTAGGGGAACCAGATATGTAAGCAAAGAATCAGAATGTTCATGATAAAATATGTTAAATGCAAAACCAGTGTGTGTAAGCTGCCTGTCGTGGCCAGCCACAAACGCCGCGGGAGGAAAACTCTCGGAGGCAGAGTAAAGATACTACTACTACTTTTACTTCTACTTTCTTAGAGAGAGCTTAGAGAGAGAAAGAAAGATTTTTCTTCTTCTTAGAAAGAGCTTAGAGAGAAAGATTAGAGATAGCTTTTTCTTCTTCTTCTTAGAGCTTAGAGAGAAAGAGAGAGAGCTTGAAAAAGAGAGATTTCTTCTTTAGAGAGAGAGAGAGAGAGCTTAGCTTTTAGAGCTTCTTTCTTCTTTGTTCTTTCTTCTTTCTTCCTCGGGAGTCTCGGCCTGACTCTGACCAGGAATTACTTCTTCTATCTGGTTTCTCTTCTGTAACCGCTCTGCCTACGTTCTGGCTGCTCTGATTCTTTCCTTCTTCTCCGACCCGAACTCTTCTTCCGACCGAGCAACTGCATGACTGACTGAATGAATTCATTCTTCTCCTGACTCCGACCGCTTTCACCCGGTTATATACCTTTAGCTTTGCGGGTGCCTCACGTGCATTTACAGGTGCGTCACATTCATACTTATTATCAGGTGGAACTTATGGCTTCCAGCTAACCGCAATAGCCATCTCCCTAATTGGGGCTCCTTCAAGTGTGCAGAGTGTAGTTGGATTTTTGTGAAACATACACACCTGGAAAGTTATATTAAATGTTACAGGGATTGGTTGTCTGGGTGGCGACGAGTCCTAAATCCCTGGAGAAGGACAGGGACCTGCCCTGGAGGCAGGAAAGGTCTCTCCCAGGGAAATCCTGATTCTTTCTCTGCTTCTCTTCCACTTACAGACTAAATAATAATAGCAGTCAATATTCCTAAGCACTTGCTATGATCCACTGTTGCTAATCATTACATAGTCACTCATTTAATCCTCATAGCAACCCAAAGAGGCCTGTCTGATCCCAGCTCTTATTTCTCAGTGCTTCTCCAAGTGTGGCTGTATTTAGGGAAATGTTTTTCTTCCTTTTTAGGATTAGAACTGTTCTTTATCTCTGAAGGGGCATATTGTGGTTTCTTTTAACTTATTAATAGTTTCAAAAATTTCTGCAGTGTCCAGCTATTTCCTTTCATTGGAAAAAAATAGAAGGATTGCACGTAATTTGTTTGTCTACGTGCTCAGGGCCCTGATGGAAGGATCTGTAAAGTCTGGTGTGGTGGGAGCATGGAAGAGGTACTAGAGCATTCTGTTTTGAGGAGAAGTCACCCAGAGAAGGTGACTGTGACCTGAGTTCCAGGGGAAGTGCATGAACTCACCAGGTGAAACTGGTGAGAAGGACCTTTGTGGCCAAGGTGTGGCATTGTACTTGGGACAGAGAGAACAGTGAGTTCAGGAGTGACATGGGGTGGGGGAGAGTGTGGGAAATGAGGCTGGGAAATGGCCAGGGTCTTGGTCATAGGCACATGGATGCTTAGGAGCTGGGGTCATTATTCTAAGGGGGAGCCACTGAAAGGTTTAGGCAGGTAAGGGACTGATTGGGACACCAGTGAGGAGGCTCAAAGTGCTTGTATCATGAAGGGCAGGCAGCTTGGAGACAGGGAGCAGGTGAGGGGCAGTAGCAGCAGCACAGGCTGCAGGTGAGAGGGAACCATAGTGCATAGGGGTCTGGAAGATTCTGATCACATGGATGTCAGTACCTCCTCGCCCCACTCCTCACTTAGTAGCTGTGAGTCCCAGGTGAGGCATTCTTTTTGAACCTCCATGACTTAGTAGAGGCGACAGTTAAAGGGCAAAGCACCTGACTGGTGATGTGCGTTAAGTGGACACAAGTGCTGGCTCTCATCCTTCCCCACCGATGCAGGAGCTGGTGACCACTTTTCTCCCCTGAGCCACCCAGCGGGTGCCAGAGAACCTGAGGCTCTTGTGCATAGAGGATGTGCACATATACCTGAGCCCACAGTGCCCACTGCCATGCCTGCGCATCAGGGCAGACCTGAGGCTGGGCCAGTTTCTGAAAGGCAGAGAAGAGCAAGGTGGAGCCAGAGCTGGACTAGATCCTTGGGTTCCAATCAGCGCCCAATCGCAGTCCCCTGGAGCCCTGCTGCGCTGCCTGCCCAGGTCCTGAGCCAAATCACACCTGCTCCCTGCCCTCAGGGAGGTCACCACAGACCAGGGGAGAGTCACGAATAGAACCACCGTGCAACGAGCAGACCCAGGCCAGCCCCTCAGGATTCAGGTCTTCTTTTACCCTAACAGCTCCTCTGGGAAGGAGGTGTCCTTGTGTCCATGTCCAGGGCAGGACATGGCCAGAGTCCTCTAGGCTGGGAGTGACTGAGGCAGGAGGGAATCATGACCTGCTGACTCCTGGCTCTGAGTTTCCAGCGTGGGCTGCAGGGTTAAGAAGACCTGGGCTTGGACCTCAACCTCACCAACCTGTGACTCACTTCAGGGACAATGGGCAGGAAGGGGACATCCATCCTTACCAATGAGGGCCCCGTGCCCTGCACAGACACCTGTCCCTGCAGAAACGAGGGGGGCCGAAAGCTTCATGGCCTCAAACTTCCCACTCACATTTTCCCCGACCCCCCAAGGGCTCCAAGGCATCTGCTGGTGGCCTTTGGTCCCCAGGGAGACCGTCCTCACCTCCAAACTGAGCAGAGCAAGGTCAAAGGAGTTCTTTCTGATTCTGACCCAGTTCAGCCACCTTTGAGCTTCTTAGCCTTCTCAGACATTTGCCCCTCCCTGCGCCCCAGTTGCCTGATGTAAAATGGGGCCATTAATGCAAACCACACACATAAGGAAGATGAAGAGATGAGGTACTGAAGGACCTCACTGGCCAGAGGGGTTGGTGCTCAGAAAACTCTAACGCTCTTGGATTGAATATTCAGAGTAAGGACTTCCCAGCTGCCGACCTTGCTGTGTGACGCAGAGACAGAGGCTTCCCCTCTCTGAGCCTCAGATGCCCCCCTGGACAGGCTGCTCTGATCCTTAGTATCTCTGGGCTAGGAAGAGAGTTGGTCACCACCAGGTTGTTGGGGAACCTGTGGCCACGGCTGAGGGCCACCGAGCCCCAAGTTTCCAGTTGGTTGCATGTTGCACCATCAGGACCCACGCGAGTCCCTCAAGATTCTTTCAGCCTGTGACTGTCCAGCTTTGCACAGGCGGCTCCTGTTGTGTGCTGGAGCGGGCTTCTAAAACTACCCAGGTGTCCTCCCACAGAAAATCTCTCTCTCTCTCTCTCTCTCTCTCTCTCTCTCTCTCTCACACACACACACACACACACACACACACACACACACACGGGGCCCTTCTTCCAGGATCCCAAATCTGTTCTCAAAAGCTGCCTCTAGCCAGAAACTCTGCTTCACTTAAGTACCCACAGGCTTCTGATGCAGGAGGACGCTGGGTGGAGGAGTGGGCTCCCCGACCCCAGCCCTGGCCTCTCAGGCTGGGCAAGTGATCTCAGGTAGAGGGAGAACGTCAATGCTGGTCATCATTACTGAGAATCTCTGCCGGCCAGAATGTGTCAGGGAGGGTCCTGGAGGGCTTGCTCTCTGACTGACCCCTGTTCGAAATAAAAAGCTGATTTGGTCCCTGCGGGATGTGGGAACGCTTGGACAAGTGGCTTTGCCTCATTGGGCCTCAGTTTCTCTTTCTGTGAATGGGATCGAGCAGGCCTGGGCGCAAGAGTCCTAGAGTCCTCTCCGCTGAGCGCTGACGGCTCTCCCAAGTGTGTCTCCCTTCCCAAGCCCGCCCCAGTACTTTGTGGGGTGGGACGGCTCCCAGGGTGGACAGTTCCCGGACCTTCCCAGCGCGGTTCCGGCCAAGCGCAGCTCCGCCGCTCCCCACCACGCGCTGGGAACCCCGAATCCCAGCCGGTCCCCGCGCTGTCGCTTTAAGGTCGGGCGGGGCGGGCTGGGCGACGGCGCGGCACCTGGGGCCGCCCAAGCGGGGCCACCGGAGTCTCGGAGGGCCGAGCGGCCAGGGCGGGCGGGCCGGAGGAGGCGAGGGGCGGGCCGCGGGAGCGGACGCGACGGACGCGGCTGGCGGCGCGCGGCGGGCGAGAGCCCGGGACCCGACGCGGAGCGGGACCGCGGGGCGCTGCCCTGCCGTCCCGCAGCCACCATGCCTTCAGGCCCACCGGGCTCCCCGCGCGCAGACCGCGCCTGACTCCCGTCGCCGGATGGCCGCGTCCCAGGTGGGTGTGACCCCTTCTCTCCCTGCTGTGCGACCACCTCGGCTCGGCTCCGGCTAAGGCGGACCCCTCCTGGACCCCTCCGGCTAACCTTGATCCCGCCTGGCCGGACGCCAAGTGCACGCCTGTGTCCTAACTTGCTGGGTGGCCCTAGGCGGTGGCACTCAGGGGCTCAGTTTCCCCAGCAGTTAACATGGGAATGGGTTGGGCCACTTGTTCAGATGGTTTCTTTACAGAAACTGGAACCTATGGTGCCCTTACTGGTGACGTGGGGTGGCATTGGTGGCACAGCGCATCCCTCCGCTCCCCCAGCCCCAGGGCCGGCGCAGCATCTCCTTCCCGCTCTCCCAACAGGAACAGGGCTTTCTACCAGGGCCTTCATGGAACCCACTGCCGCCCTGCCAAGGCCGGAACCTAGACCCAGGCTGGCCATGCTCCTGATGGGACCAGAGGGAAGGCGGTCAGGGACTAAGTGCTGCTGTGGAGAGAAAAACCCTAACAGCAGAACAAGTGGTTTTCCTATATTCTAATTCTAGGTGCTCTCCTGTTTTTGTGCCCATTTTACAGAGTAGGGCACCATGGCATGAAGAAGCTTGCCCACTGTCAGAGCAGGGTCCATCCCCCGCCCCACCCTGCTTCACCAGCTTAATTTGTGGTCTGCATTCTCTTCTGCATAGCCGGCTCCCCCCACGACCCCCAGAGGCAGGGGTTTGAACTCAGAGGCTTCAGCAGCCTGCTCAAGTCCAGAGCTAACAGAACCGCCATAGGGAGGCGGAGCCATAGGTGGAGTGCTCTCACGCAGAGGGTGGGATCTCTGGTTCCTCTGGCTGGAGGGAGGTGGGCATAGCCCTGGCAGGACTTCAGGGAGGGGGTGGTGTTGGGGCACCATAGCTGGTGAAATGTGGGAGCTAGATGGGAGCAGAAGACTCCCCAGACAGAGGGAGCAGCAGGCCTAGTAGAGACCCCCAGGTGGCCAGAGTTTGAGTGAAGGTGGGGGAAGGGTAAGAGGAAGGTGGGGGGGGGGGCACAGTAGTAGAAGCAGGTCAAGCTGGCAGGCCCCAGAGTGGGGATTGGGGTGGGGGGACTTCTTTGGGACTGGAGGAGCTTCCTTCCTGCCCCCTAGGGTTTGGGGTCACACCCACCAGGGCAGGGAACCCTTTCCCTTGCCCCCATCAGGGTACAGGTTCTGGAGGTGCACCAGTGTGAGGGGTGGGTAAACTGCCCGAAGACCACCTCTCTGAGATGGATGTCTTGGGACAGGACACCCTGATGACAATCACTCAGAGCCCTGATTTGTAACAATAAAAGAACCACGGCACAACTGAGCAGGCTGTCCTTCATCCAGCGGACACTGACGCCCTCCACCTTCCCAGGTGGCAGGTTAGCAAGTGCCCGGCCTGCCACCGGGAGCCACTGGGAGGGAGGGAGATGGCCACAAGTAGATGACCACACGTGACGTGAGAGCACACTCAGGATGATTGCAGGCCCTTGAGGAGGTGAGGCAGGAGGGAGGGCAGTGTGCCACCCATGTCTGAGGCTTACAAATACCTCCTCATGGTGTGGTTTCACCTGCCGCCAGGGTAGTGGGGCGTAGCTGTGTACCCACAAAGGGATTTGGATCAGACAAGGGCCCTAGTGTCCTTGGGACTTAACATTATTGCAGGCATTAAGTGAGGGGACACCCATCTAGTGCTTGGTGTGGTGCCCAGCTCCCCCCTGTTGCCCCTGTCATCATGTACACAGGCCAGGGGACAGCAGGACAGAAAACCTCTACACAGGGACCATGCTCCTCTCCAGAGGGCAGGATTCATGCTGGTTTGCATTTTGCATTTTTATTCTCTTCACAATGAGCAACTGTTGTTTTCCAAGAAAATAAAAAGGCATCAGAGGTGACCTCATGCACGTGGACCCAGGTAGGAGAACCAGGCTGTATCTGGCTGTGGCCAAGGTCCTTCACCTTCTTGGGCTGAATCCCTTCATTTGTAAAGTGGGAATGTTTACCCACCCTGCCTGCCTGCCTTGGTTGTGGGGAGTCACGTCACTGGACAGGGATCTGGGGAGGACCCTCCAAAGAGGAGAATGGGACCTCCACTCAGCCTGGGCAGGTTCTTGACTTTAACCATGGAGAATTCAGACTCATCAGAAGCAAGGCACAAGCAAAGATTTATTTAAGGACAGAAAAAGTGTACATACCCAAAGACAGCGTGGGCACCCTTGCCTCTCAGAGAAGAGGAGACGCGCGAGGTGCCCAGGGATGAGCTCTCTGATTAGGAATGTGATTTCCCTGGGAAGAAATATGCAGGTTCTCAGGCAAGCTTCTTGGAAAATCAAGTCCTATGATGATCATTCTATATTTGAGGTTTGGAATGTTTCTCTTTGGTCAAGCGGTTTAGCCATAAATCATTTATGGGAACATTGTGTAAGTCTTTGAATCGGGTGACACTTAAATTAACTGTGTTTTTTGTTCTAGTTGATCCGTTACAGGCACACACTGGAGGTGTTCTTCATCTAAGGGGAGGGACAAGCGTGGCTAGCCATGGACCCGGCTCCATGGGTCTCCATCTACTCAGGGTCTGTGTCCCTTTCTCCCAGAGTCCATCTCTCTCAGGCAGATGAGGGCTGGGGGTGGGGGGAAGGGAACTGTCAAGCACCATGACATGCAGGCAAGGGGTTCTGCTTTGCTTGTGGGGTTCTCCATGCTTTGTTTTTCAATGACATTGGAGAAGTAGGTGTCGTGAGTGCGTTCCCTCTGCTCAACCTTTGTCTGAGCTTAGCTTGTTTTAGATATATTTTTTTAAGTTGTCAATGGACCTTTTTTTATTATTTAATTTTTTTACATGTGGTGCTGAGAATCGAATCCAGTGCCTCATGCTAGGCAAGCTGCTCCACCACTGAGCCACAACCCCAGCCACGCGAGCTTAGCTTTTTAATGGGTTATTAGTAATTATTACACGTAGAGACTATGCCATAGTTCACTGCCCATATTGTTAGAGTCAGTCATTTTAGAATCTTTATGACCAGCATAAACAAGGCCATGGTGAGTGTTCTTTTGTACAAAGTCTTGCTCCATGTAGTGGTTTGCAACACTTTTTATGCTTGTCCTGGGTGTTCATATCTTCCCTGTGGAATGGAGATAACAGCAGAACCTCATGTTGTAACCAGATGAGATAGGGCAGAGCCTAACCAGCAAGTCCTGGTCCTGGCGGGCCTGGGGACCCAACAGGTGCGCGCTCTCCACCCTCGCAGTTGTCCATAAGGTCGCCACTGTGGGGAGCCTTATGCCCACCAGGCCATGAAGCCCTTGAGACCTGGAGAGAGGTGAGGAGTGCGTGTGGCACTCTCACTGGGCTCCTGCAGTGTCCCAGGCACAGCTCTAGGAACCCAATAAACATTAGCTGTGACCCTCAAACTAGCCCTGCAAAGTCAGGCCAGTGTCTCCATTTCACAGGAGAAGACACTGAAGCTCGGAGGAGCCCGATGAGCTCTCCGAGGTCGCACAGTGACCTCAGTCAGAGGAGGACTAGAACCCAGGCCTCTGGTCACCTCTCACATGCCCGTTTCCTTTTCTGTCTTTCTGGGTCCAGACGTGGGACAGGGGCCGCGTGGCCTCCACCCTTCGCTACTGCATGACGGTCAGCGGCATGGTGTTTCTGGTGGCCGGGACACTCTGCTTCGCTTGGTGGAGTGAGGGGGACGCAGGTGCCCAGCCTGGCCAGCAGGCCCCACCTGCTGAGCACGCCGCATCCGAGGCCCCCAGACCCCTGCTCAGGTCCGTCAGCTTCTTCTGCTGTGGCCTGGGTGGCCTGCTGCTGCTCTGCGGCCTGCTGTGGTCCCTCAAGGCCAGCATGCGGGGCGCACCCCGGTGGGACCCATACCACCTCTCCAGAGACCTGTACTACCTCACCGTGGAGACCTCGGAGGAGGAGAGCTGCAGGTCAGTGGGGCAGGGTGGGGACCTTCAGTGACTGTCATAGTCACACTGTCCAGCATTTTCTCAGTAGATTCTCCTGAGGCTCTTCCTCTGGAACAGGCCCTTCCCTGTGTCCTGGGGACATGGAAGGTGGTCAGTGGGTCTGTACTGACCTGAAGGAGTTTAAAGCCCTTCGGCAATTGACAAGCCAAAGTAGCTAGAGCTGTGTGAGAGAGGCAGACATGGTTCCCCGGGGACATGGAGAAATCCAGACAGGCTTCCAGGAAGAGGTGAGTTCAATGGCACAGCAGAGGAGTTTAGAGCCCAGGCACAGGAAGGAGTCAGACCCACGGGGATCCTATCCCAGTTCTATCACTAACTAGCTGAGGGACTTCAAGTCGGTTACACCTCTGCTCCATAAGCCTCAGCTTCTTCATCTGAATTTAAACTGTAGTAACGGCAACAACAATAATAGCAAGCACCTGCTGTTCATGGTCACGCTCAGTCCTCATGGCGGCCCTCTGAAGCAGCTACTGCTATTTTTTTTTTTTTTTTTTTTTTTTTTTTGTAGCAGGGAATTGAAGCCAAGGGTGCTTAACCACTGAGCCACTTCCCCATCTCTTTTTAATTTATTTTTTATTTTGAGACAGGGTCTTGCTAAGTTGCTTAGGGCCTTCATAAGTTGCTGAGGCTAGCCTTGAACTTGTGATCCTCCTGCCTCAGCCTCCCAAGCCGCTAGGATTACAGGAGTGCATCTCCGCAGCCAGTCAGCTACTGTTTTGAACTGTATTCCACAGAAGAGGAAACCCAGGCACTGAATCGTTAAGTGACTTGCTCAGGAACATCCAGCTAGTGTGTGTCAGAACTGGGACTTGAATGCAGGAAGCCTCCCCCGACTCCCTGTGAAATGAAATGATGTAGCCCAGTGCCTGGCACACAGTAGGTGCACAGGAAATGTCAATTTTCCCTCAAGGGGACAGGTATGTGCAAAGGCACAAGGCAGAGTGGAGACAGATGCCACATGAGTTTCTCATCCTGTTCTGCCATGATTGCTGTCACCCCGGCCTTTTTGACATTTTTTTCTAACTTCTCCTCCATGAAGTTTGACTGCCATCGCCCTGCGGCCTATCTGTGTGTGTTCTGGGTCTACATCTGTGCTCTCTTCGTACAAGGAACATCACCCAGCCCCAGAAGCAGTTTTGCCCTGGTGAGCATGCCTGAGGGACGCACGCCCTGCTCATGTCCTTATTTATTCAACAAAGCACCCAGCGTGCCACACCCCAGGGGCCTGCCTGTACCATCTGTCCTTTGGTCCTTCTGTCCATCTAGGGAGCCAGGGTAAGAATTCTGTTGCCGTTTGCAAGGCACAACTTGAAAGTGGTGGGAGCCTGCTCTCTGCAAGCTGTGTCCCCTCCCACGCCACCCCAGCGCTGGATTTGGGTGCAGGAGGGGCTCACCCAGATTCCTGTGAGCTGCCCTTCTTCCCTTTGTTAGAGGGCAGATGCCTTCCGAGTTGGAGAATGCGCTTGTCCCTGCTCTGGCCGACAGCCGGGAGTCAGCCCGTGGGTGGGGCCGGCTGTTAGAGGGAGGGCTAGGGCCTTGGGGACCACCCAGCCAAATCCTGTACTTCACCAAGTGACTCTGGGACTAGGAGCCAGGCCAGGCCTTGGCACTCTGGGCGGGCACATGCAGGGAGGGGGTGTTTTCTGTACACACAGCTGTGTTGACGCAACAGGGTCCAGGCCACTGCTGCCCCTTTCAGGTGGTCCACTCCCCCTTCATTCTGAGCGGGCTGGACGCCCACCAGGAGGCTGCAGGAGGCTGGCTCCTGGCCAGCAGGCTGTGACATCGAGTGCCAGATTCTGAGGCTGGGCTGGCTGCATGTCCAGGAGGCTCTCCTGCTAGTGTGTTCCCTTCTGTCCCCATGGCTGGCCCCGCCTCGCTCTGCAGCCTGGGGAGCCAGCAGGGGGCTGTTGGGTTGCGCCTGCCTGCAGGAAGCTCGCCGTGTGTGGATGCCTGGCTGTGGGTACATTTGGGGTCAGAGACACAGGCGTCCGCGGTCTGGGCAGGTTCCTTCCCCTGTGGTGCCTGTATCACCCACTTATTCTTTCCTGCATGTAACTAATGTGTATTGAGCACCTACTATGTGCTGGGTCCTATTCTGAGGGCTGATGATGTGGCAGTGGACAAAACAGGCAAAATCCCTGTCCTCGGGGGCTCACAGAGGACATGTGAGCCCCCTCCATGAGGTGGGTGACATGGGCCCCACCTGCAGTGGGCACAGCAAAAGGCCCAGGGCTACTCGGAAGCCAACTGTTTCAGTCTCTGCTCCTTCTTTTATAAACTGCCTGTCTACAAATGTTAATAGATTCCCTGGGTTCCATCTGATTCCTCATCTGTCAGCTAGGGTGACGGACCTGGTGCCTAGACTGCCGTGAGGCTCAGATGTGCTGAGAGATGGGGAGGTGTACACTGTGAAGCTCGTGCGCACGCTGGCTTTCCCTGCTGTGACCGTGCTTACAGCTGGCAGTGCCCTCTCGTGCCCACTCAATGACTGGAGCCTCAGCTGCCTCGGAGGTGTGCGTAGGGATTAGGCCCATTTTACGGAAGAGGAGACTGAGGTATGGAGAGATTGGTTGGCTTGGGAGAGAAGTGTGACTGTGGGGTCAGCTCCAGCTTGGCAGTCAGGCAAGGTGGGGACTTTGCCACCTAGTTGATGTGTGAGCTTGACTCACTTATAAAGGGGTGGGTGCTGTCCCTCCCCACAGTGGTCATGAATAGGAGATGAGGTCACAGAGCTCGAGTGTTAGGCAAATGGTATGCCCGCCCTGGCCCTTCCCCTGCCCCTGCCCCTGCCGGGCCTGCTCCACCCGGGCAGCGGGTGCCAGGCCCCAGGTCTCCTGCCCTGACCAGGCTCCTGAGGGCGGGGCTTGTCCCAGCCCACACGGAGCTCTCTGTGCCTGGGGACTATTGTGGCAGGGCTGCCCCAGCAATTGCTGGGTCGCTTCATCCAGAACACACACACCATGCATGGAGCCTGCCCCAGGCTGTGTGACTTGGCTGCCCTGTGCTCCCCGAGTTCCTGGCATTATGGGCCATGACCGTGGAGATTAAGCGCTGGTGGGTCCAGCTGGCCACCAAGGTGACGGGAGCTGGCGTTTAGGGCCGCTCCACATCTGCCCTGTAAGCAAACTTCCTGCTGTATGCTGAGCTCACATGGCCCCTGTGCCCTGCCCTGCCAGCTGTCCCCCTCAGATCAGGCCTTAAATAACCTGGAAAGGGCAGGCGGTGACTGGAGGGTGGACAGGCAGGGGATGTGGGGGCTCTGGAAACCCCACTACTTACATTTTTCTGAGTGCCGTCAAAACTTTTTTTCCATTTTTCTTTCCCTACATCTATGAAATGGGAATTAATATCCCATTTTATATTGAGGAGCAAGGGGTTCAGAGACTGTGCGCAGGGAGCAGGTCACACAGCAAGAGAACCCAGCCTGCCTGACTCCAGGAGCACTGCTCTTTGTCTTGCCCTCTCCTGCAAAGCACTCTGGGAGCTCAGAGAGGGTGAGGCCCTTCTGGCTTCCTCAGCAGGGCTCCGGGCTGATGTCCTGCGTTCTACTGCATCCAGACTGGGTCAAACCCAGGTTCCATCAACCTGCTCTGTCACCCTGGTCTGTGATGCGGATCAGTGAGCCTGCTTCCCTGGTGGCTTGGGCCAAAAAGGCCAGAGAAGGCTAGGTCCCCGCAGGCACTGGGTGCTTCCTAGAGGAGGCAGCAGCCAGTTCCCCAGCACAGATCCCTGGTGCGGAATCCCATCCCCCACCTCTTCTGCCCCCTTTGCTGGCCTCCTGCTACCGGCCCCTCCCTGGTCTCCACAGCAAGACCAGTGGCCTGGGGGAAACTGAGTCCCCAGCCAGCTCCATGCTAACAAGCAACTCAGCCTTTCTGAGCCTGTGCAGGCTCAGTCACAGGACACCTGTGACAACAGGTCTTGGTCCCCTCCCCTCCTTGAAGCCCTTTGACATACGAATGGCTCCTGTTTGTGCAGCATGTGCTATGTGACTTCTTGCGTCATCTCACTTCACTTTTGCACTGCCTGATGAGGTCGATGCCATTATTGTCCCCATTGGACAGATGGGGAAAATGAGGTCCTGATTAACGGAGTTCCTGAGCCAGGATCTCCCACCCAAACTGTGGCAGAACTGTGGCTGAACAGAATCAGGACCAGCTGAGGGACTCGATGTCAGGAGTGACCTTCAAGATCACCTGGTCAGTCCCATATCTGTCAGTGTCCCCCAATGCTGAGGCAGCCTGGCCACAGACTAGTGGCCCTCCCACCCCCAGGTCTGGGCAGGGAGGCACCGACCCCTGGAGATGAAGAGGCAAGGGCCAGTCTCACTCCTGTCTGTGTGAGTGACTTGTTCTTGGAATCTGGCCTGCAGAGCTTCAGAGGACCTGGTCTTTGTCTGAAGTCCCTGCAGGGTTGTTCAGTGGCTCAGGGTGGGGGCAGGGAGCAGACTCACAAAAGCTAAGCCTTGCAGGGTGGAGGTGGTGGGCTTGGTAGGTGGCAGACTCCCCGCCCCTGGAGGTGGGCACATGGAGGTCATGTCCAGGCAGGCCTGCCCCCGCTAGGCCCCGAGCAGCATCCGGAGGTCCCACTCTGGCCAGAGCCTCGCAACTCTGATCTCGTAAAGGACGTTTCAGCAAGCTATCCGTGTCCTCCTGTTCGCGGAGCATTGCTCAGTGGTCCAGTGACATCCCTGAACTCATGCCCTCTGCCCCCACTCTGCCTCGGGACAACCAGGCAGTGTCTGTGCAGTGACAGGGAAGAGCACTGTGAGAACAGAGCCAGGAGCTTGACCCTGGGAGGGACACGCCAGAGAACTCCAGGGGACTCGAAAAGGATAAGCGGGGCAGCGGAGGGCGCGGGAGAGCTTTTCCCTGCAGGAGGAACTGAGGAGGCAGGAGGGCAGGGCTGCGCGTGCCAGGCATCAGCTGTGCGCATGGGGCACGCAAGAGCTGCACAGATCTGGCCTGTGAGCCTGGTGCCGCGGCACACGCCTGTCATCCCCAGTGGCCCGTGAGGCTGAGGCAGGAGGATTGCAAGTTCAAAGCCAACTTCAGCAATTTAGTGAGGTCCTGTCTCAAAATATAAAACAGGGGAAAAACCCCAAAACAACACAACAGGCAGGGGGATTCAACCCATGGTATATATTAAAAGAAAAGATCTGGACGGTGGCACGACGCCTTGCCCACCTCCCCGGCCCTGCATGCAGCAGGGTTTTGTCCTGGCCCAGGCTAACAGCCTTTCTTCCTTTTGTAGGACCCCAAAGGTGGTTACCATCCCTGCTTATGAGGAGGCCATGCACTGCGCACCGGCTGAGGGGCCCCTAGCACCAACTGTGTACCCCAAGGAGGAAGGCCGGGAGTGTGGCGCCCCACGGGATGCCCTGCTGGAGACCCCGCCCCCCTTGGCCCCGCCCAGCTACGAGAGCGTGTTCCCGGCTCTTGATGCCGTTTCTGGAGACACAGCGCCCCCTCCAGGTGCTGCACGCTCCTTCCCGGGCCTGGCTCAGACTGCAGGGCGGGGTGGGGGCAGTTACTGGCTCCTCACAGGCCCTGGAACTTGCGACAAAAGTGATGCGCCGTTTTCCAGGGTCTCCTACAGTGCCTGGTATGCAGTAAGCACTGGACCGCATGTCTGTTGCTGAGTGCTGTTTTATGTATCTGTTACTGTATAACAAACTACCCCAAAATTTAGTGTGTTTAAATAAATCCCGTTTTAGTATGTCTCACAATTCTGTGCCTGGCTGGTTTCCATGGTTCTTCTGCTCTGTGTGGTATCTGTGAGGGTGCAGTCATCAGGGGCCCAACTGGGACAGAATATCCCAGGCCTGCCGCTGGCCTGCATCTGGGAGAGAACACAGGGGCCTAGAGGCAGAGGTGGAACTGGCCCGAGATCACACGCCAAGTTTATGACCAAAAGAACATGGACTTTGAATCCAGACCACCTGTGCAAGGATCCCAGCACGAAGCGCCTTGGTGAGGTTGGGCAGTAGCCTTCCCCGTCTCTGTCTGGTTTCCTTGTTTGTAAGGCAGAGTCGAGAATCACAGTGGCTCAAGCCCCCGCCTTGGAGTGCTCAGTCAGGATGACAGCAGTGGATATGGAGAGCTTGCATGGAGCCTCAAGCTCAGTGCCAATGTGGTGCATAATAAATGCAGGTTTTCTAGGTATTCAGGCTTTATTAGTAGAGGTAACGTCCCTTTGCCAAGTGCAGATTAGCCCCTGCTCCACACCTCCTGCTTTCCAGATGTGGCAGAGGTGTCTATTTCCTGTCCAGCTACACTCTGCAACTCTAAGGCTCCACCCCACCCCACTTCCCATGAGAAATTTAACTTGATGAGGTTCCCTGACCTTCCCAGCAAGCAGGGGTTCCAAGGCCTGGGGCTCAGTCAGTAGGATAAGGGCGGCAGCCCCAAGAGCATACCTGTGCCATTGTTTCCCACCTGCAAAACCACTCCTTATAGGTGGTGTGTCCCCACTTAACAGGTGAGAAGACTGCATCAGAAAGGCAAAATCTCAGCTGGGCGCAGTGGCACACGCCTGTAATCCCAGAAGTTGGGGAGGCTGAGGCAGGAGGATCCTGAGTTCAAAGCCAGCCTCAGCAACTTAACAAGGCGCTAAGCAACTCAGCAATCCTGTCTCTAAATATAATACTAAAAAGGGCTGGGGATGTGGCTCAGTGGTTGAGAGCCCCTGGGTTCAATCCCTTGTATTAAAAAAAAAAAAATCGGGAGGCTAGGGTTGTGGCTCTGCGGTAGAGCGCTTGCCTGGCATGTGCGTGGCCCGGGTTCGATCCTCAGCACCAAACGCATTGTGTACAACTAAAGCAAACAAATAAATATTAAAACAAATTTTTTTTTCAGAGAATAAAGTTAGAGCCAGTATTCTATTGAGGCCTGAGATCTTCTATCTGCAATCACTGCCACCTGGGCTCCTGCTTCTGCCTGTCCTGGCTGCAGTCCTGTCAGCCCAGAGGCCAGGGAGAGCCTGGTCAAACGCAGGTCAGATCAGGCTCAGAACTGGTACCCACCTCACTCTGAATAACCAAAGCCCTTGCACTGCTCTGGGGAGAGGCCTGGTCTCCATCCCAACCTCCCATCTCCTGCCTCCCTTCCCCCACATACCCTGGCTCCCTGCACAGCCAGGCTCCAAGCCCTTCCTCAGCCCTATGGGCTTTTGGAACCCTCTCCCTCCCCAGCACTGGAGTCTCACGCTGTCCCAGACCCACCTCAGGGCCTCCCTTCCTTCTCCCCTGGACGGCGCTTCCCCTTCCCCTTCCCAGAGTTACCCCCAGGGCAGTGTGGGAGTCGCCTACCTGGCTGTGTGACCTTGGCTGGGCACACATATTTGGGGACCCTCTGCAGTTCCTAACAGGTGGGAGCTTCTGCCCCCAGAGTGAGGAATGTCCCTGGGGGCAGGTGGTTAATGAGTTGCAGGTGAGAGCGAGCGGAAGGCCCCGCTTCTCTGGCAGGAGCAGGGGGCAGGGCGGGAGCTGGGCAGCCAGAAAGCCATGTCCACTTTCCTCCCATCACTCATCTGTGCCTTAATCAAAAGCCCTCCGGAGGGACCGTGGAGCGCTCAAGGTCACCAGTGCCAGTGCCGTGGAGGCTGAGCCAAGGCCACGTCCGCGGTCTCCTGACGGAGGCCTGTTGCTGTCCCCTTCTGAGCCACAGTGGCCTCACAGAAAACTCAAGATCCTGTGTCCACCACGGGAAGCCCCATCCAGGAGTCACGTGAGGCCCAGGTCTGCCACTCGGCGACCTCGGTGGTACCAGTGGGCTTCCTGGCCTGGCTGTCCAGTGCCTTCGCCCCACTCAGACCCGTCTTGTGCTGGTCGCCGGAGATCAGATGTCAGGGACCCTTGGAGCTCAGCCCTCTCCCGCACCCTCCCTGGGCTCCTCCCAGCTCCCCTTACCCAGGTAACCCTTCCCCGGAGGTTCCACCTGCAATCAGCCCAGCGCAGCCAGCCCCACCTCTGCTCCCCTGTTGCTCACTGTGCTCACTTGGACGGTTCTCTCCCTAACTGAAAAATTAAGGGATTCTGTCTCTCCCCTGCACAACCCTTGGAGGTTCCTTTGACCTTTTAAAAAATGTCATATACCTTCGCATGACCCGGGAAGTTTCCTGCCTGTACTTCGCTCTGGCCTCCCTCTGCCCTGCTCCTTATAGTCCATCCTTCTACTCACAAATACCATCCAGAGTCTCCCTGGTCTAGCCCCAGGGACACAGAAGTGAACAAACCAAAGCTGCCACCCTGCGGGAGCTTGGGCACTAAGAGACAAGATAAACTAATAATGGGTATAGTATGATAGATGGTATGAATACTGTAGAGAAAATAAATTGGGAAAGGAGGACAGGGCACCATTGGGGAGGGGCTTCTGTGATTTTAGAGTATGACCAGGAAGACCTCACTGTGAAGGAGACATTTGGTGGAATGCTGAAGGAGGTCAGGGAAGGAGGCATGTAGCTATATGGAAAAGAGCATTCCAGGCAGGAGGAAGGGCAGGTGCAAAGGCCCTGGGGTACCTGGAACAGGAGGGATCCTGGGAGGTCAGAGAGTTAGAGTTGAGCTCAGAGGTGTGATAAGCAGGCTACACGGGCACATTATCCAGGGCTTTGGGTCATCCTGTATCTTTGGCTTTTACTCCAAGAAGACAAAGAGCCATTCCAGGGTTTTGATCAGAAGAGTGACTTAGTCTTTTTTTTTTTTTTTTTTTTTTTGTGGTACCGGGGATTGAACTCAGGGGCACTTGACCACTGAGTCACATCCCCAGCCCTTTTTTGTATTTTATTTAGAGACAGGGTCTCACTGAGTTGCTAAGTGCCTCGCCATTGCTGAGGCTGGCTTTGAACTCGCAATCCTCCTGCCTCAGCCTCCCAAGTGCTGGGATTACAGGCGTGCGCCACCGCGCCCGGCTGTGACTTAGTCTTTGGGTTAGAAAGAGACTCCATGGGTCGAGGGTGGAAGCATAGACCAGTTAGGGGGAGAGACACGATGGAAGCCCAGACCAGGGTGATGAGCAGTGAGTGGGTGAGAAGTGGTTGGAGTCTCATATCTGGAAGGTAGGGCCAATAGGATATGGGGGTGAGAGAGGAAGTGAGGGTGGTGGCCTGGACATCCAGGTGGGTGTCCTGGTAACTCAAGGGAAGGATGGAGTTGGTGTGGGAAGGCAGGTCCGGAGGAAGGCAAGGTGGACCAACTGCGCATAGCATGTGGTCTTGTCTCCAGGCCTCTGGGCCTTTGCAAATGTTGGCCCCTTTTCCTGGATGCTTCTCCTGCCCGTCAGAGGGATTCCTTCTGTGAATTTGTCCCTGTATCCGCCCCCATTCTGCTCTTATCCCTGTCTTTGTTTCGTGCATGTGCTGACCTCATGCATAGTGCAGTCTTTATCATACTGTGCTGCAGAGGCAGGACTTCGACGCACCCCCCCCCCCACACACACACCACCACCAATGCTGTGTTTATCAGAGTGCCTTACACCTCAGTGTCCCAACCAGAGACTGACTGCGGACCTGGTTTGAATCTAGCGCTGCTATTTACAAGTTCTGCCGGCCGTGGGTGGCTCACCTTGCCTCCCTCACCTTGCCTCTGTGGGATGGTTCTACCCCAGGAGCGTAAGTAAAGTTGAATGCCTTTGGACAGGAGGCTGGCAGTGGCTGGCGCGCCCTCTGCTGGAAGGTGACTGGGGGCTCAACAACTCCCCTCGCCCCGCCCGCCGCCCCTCCGCCGCGGTTCAGGGGAAGGGAGAAGCCAGAGGCGTGGAGGGCTTGCGGGGAGCAGGAACGGCCCGGAACATTTTCCAAAACACCGTGCACACGTTCTCCCATTTAGTTCTTGTGATCACGACTCTATGGAGAAGAGTAGATTAGACCCATTTTTCTTTTTTCTTTCTTTCTTTTTTCTTTTTTGAGAAGCGACTCAGATTAAAAAAAAAGAAGAAGACGACAAAGAAGGCTGAATCGTGAATAAAGAAAGGTCGGGGTTTAGCTGGGCACAGTGGCGCACGCCTGTAATCCCAGCACTTTGGGAGGCTGAGGCAGGAGGATCGCCAGTTCAAAGCCAGCCTCAGCAATGGCGAGGCATTTAGCAACTCAGTGAGACCCTGTCTCTAAATAAAATACAAAAAAAAAAAAAAAAAAAAAAGGGCTGGGGATGTGGCCCAGTGGTCGAGTGCCCCTGAGTTCAATCCCCAGTATCACCAAAAAAAAAAAAAAAAAAAAAAAAAAAAAAAAAAGGTCGGGGTTTGCGAAAAAATGCGAAAAAGTGTACGGGTGACCCAGGAAGGCCTCTCAGGCGTGGCTAAAAGCCAGATCCCTCTACACTGGGATTGGGGGTGCGTTGGTTCCGTTCCCCCTCAGCCTCCCCCTCAGTTTGGGAAGGTATTGAGCAACCCCTCCGCTCCTCGGTCTCGTTTTCCTCATCCCTGCGCCCCTCCCTGCGCCCCCTCTCCCACTCCCGGCTGTCGCCACCTCCCTAGGAAGCTGCAGGACCGAGGCACTGTCCCGCAGCAGGATGTGACCCTAGGGTGTGAGCGCATGTTGTGGCGGCCATCAGGGGGCGCACGAGGCTCCTTCTGGACCACGGCGATCCTTCTGCCAGTCCCTCTGCCAGATTCTAGGACCGGGTAGGCTGCGGTCCCTCTGGGTTTTGGTCTCTTTTTCTGGGAGCAACATCAGCTAGGTAACCCTGGGTTTATTGCTTCCTATATCTGAGCCTCTGTAAAATAGGGTCCTGACTTGTGAATGGTCACAGATTAATTCCCTCCTTATGTCATTTCCAATTCACAGGTGACACAACTCATGCCCACCTGCCTAAATTCACCCTGGAACCAGGACTGGAGGGTGACCCAATATCTCAGCCCTCAACAATCTCTGACGCAGGGTCCGCTGCGCTCTGTGCCCCGGACCTCCTCCACCATCTGTAACAGGCGGACTGAACGCGGGCTGTGAGCCCAGGTGTGGTGACAGCTCAGCCTGCCAGGGAGGAGGGAGAAGGTGTTGACCACAATCCCCTAGGAGCCAAATGACGCCCCTCCACCCTGCTCAGCAGTTGAACCCTACAAGAACTCCAGGGCGTGTTCTCTCAGAGACGCCCATGGCCCTCATTCTGCAGTCCTGGGGAGAATGTGCCTTCCCCCATCAGCTGTCCCGGAACCGACAATCCACCCGTAGAATGTTATTCTCAGGATCGAGGCGCCTTCCCAGGCTGGGCTGTGCGGACCTTAGGCGGTTGCTCTGGGTCGTTCACACCCTGCGGGAGCGTCAATTCACAGCAACCTTTTGGGGGTGGGGGCAGCTCGTTATAAGCAGGTCTGGACGGCAGGCAGCATGTGAATGGGACAGAGGAGACAGCTCCAGTCCTGGGAGGGACTCTTATTATCCCTGTCTTACAGAGGAGGACACTGAGGCACAGGCAGCTAGTTTGACCACGACCACGCTGCCCAAGACAGTGGAGCCGGAATCCAAACCCAGACCCTGGACCCATTTCACCTTATGCTGGGGTGTAGCAGGCTGCACCATGGCCAGGGCATGGCCTCTGGGCTCCAGTCCCAGCTGCTCTGCCATTTCTACTTTGTGATGCTGGTCAAGTTACTCATCTGGGCCTCAGTGTCCTCATCTATAAAGTGGGAATAGTGATGACTGCTTGCTTCATGGGGCTCCACTTTAAGTGCGGTGGCAGCTGTAATGTTTCCAGAACAGTTACCACTCAGCAGATATGGGCTATTCCTCCTGAACCCCAGAAGAGCACAGGGCTCTTCAGCGTTCTGAAATGTCAAGTTGCAGGATGCGGGACTCCCCCAGCAGTATTCCAAGCCGCAGAACGGTTCCCTGCTTCCCATGGCCGGCAGGTGTGGAGCCGCCTGGCCACACGCTCAGCCCCACACTAGGCAAATGAGGTGATGTCAAAGCCTTGGCTGGGGCCCAGCCTCTGCAGCCTCCCTGTCCCTCCCTGCTCCTCCCTCCCTCAGATCCACACACACAGTCGGGGCGGCTGGGCCCAGAGGGAAGGTGAGAGGGCCAGGAGTGAAGGTGAAGCTGGGCGTGCCCGTCCATTGGTGCGTGCCACCTCCAGCCCGGCTGAGCTGCTGGACCTGGGAACGGGAACTGGCCCCGAAGGGATCCTGTTCTCTTTAACTTTGAGCCTCAATCTGCAGCAACCCCAGAGCTTCACCCCTCCCTGGCGTGCCTGTGGGGGTTGGCATGTGATCGCCTGCACTCCCTCTGCTGGGGGTGCACCCAGGGGGCCATGGCTGACGAGAAGACCTTCCGCATTGGCTTCATCGTGCTGGGGCTGTTCCTGCTGTCCCTCGGCACCTTCCTCATGAGCCACGACCGGCCCCAGGTCTACGGCACCTTCTATGCCATGGGCAGCGTCATGGTGATGGGCGGCGTCATCTGGAGCATGTGCCAGTGCTACCCCAAGGTAGGCAGTGCAGGGGCTGCGGGGGGGGGCAGGCTGGGCCGGGCCAAGGCCGAGGGCGCTGGCTGGGCCTCCTTCCATGCTCCAGTCCCCATCCCCAGACCTGTCCATCCTTCCACCGGACTCCTTGGTTTCTTTGGCTCTCGGGAGCCTCGGTTCACTCTCCCATCCATACTCACCATGATGGCTGATCAGAAGCCACTGGGCCCCGAGGCCAGCACCAGAGTCATGGGGGGACAGTAGAGCACAGTCCTGTCCTGGTGCGTGATCCCAGAGGTCGACGGGTGCTCACAGCTCCAGGCTCTCCTGCGTCTGTGGTGCCCGTCTCTGTGGCTCCCCTGGAGAGCAGAGAAGCAGAAGCTCTGAAAGGCGAGGTCCCAGAGCTAAGTAGCAGAGTCTGGACTGGAGACTGTAAAGGGCAGTCCTTCGCCTCTGGTCCTCCTGGGTCCCAGAGACGCTGAGAGTCCCGGGGTGGGCCAGGCCTAACCCGAGGGCGCATGTGCTCTCTTTCAGTGTTTTATGTATTCCTAGCCTGGTGAGCCATCTAGTTTTGGGAAGAGCCCTGGTTCTGGAGTTCTGTGTTCTGGCTCCCTCTCTGTTCCAAACTCTGTATGACCTTTGTTTCTCCAGCCTCGGTGTCTTCATCAGCAAAATGGGGCCCCAAGTCTCTTCTGCAGCCTTGTGGGTTATTATGATCAGAGATGGGATATAGGAATACTTGTGAGTTATAGAGTGTTATATTTAGGTAAAGCACTGCTGTTGTTACTGTTATTGATCCTCCCAACAACCCTGTGGAATACATGTGTCAGGAGTGTAAAATTTCCATACCCAGAGAGGTTGGGTGACTCTTCCAAGGTCACACAGCAGGTCGGAGACAGACTCAGGGAGACAAGGATCCTCTGTTTCCTTAATTGTACAATGTGTGAGCAAAGAAGACAGGGTTTGGGGGCACATCTGAGGCCCTGCTGAGCCTAACATGGAGAGCTCCAGGCCCAGCAGCTCAGCCCCCCAGCCCCCGGCCCCGCTTCCCCTCCCACAAGGGCGGCTGTGCTCAGGAGTTCAGGGTGGGGAGGAGGCTTGGGCTGGCCCAGGCCCTCCCAGTCCTGCCCTCTTTGTGGGCCAGCCTGGGGTGTCAGTGTGTTGGCAGCTGGGGCGGTCTGAGCTGGTTTGTGGTCATTTACCAAGCAGTTTACAGTCAACTCGCCTCTGTCCCTGCAGTGCCCCAAGTAGAGGTCACCGGGAGAAGAGGGCCTCGGGGCCAGAGCCTCCACGTCAGAATCCTCCTCCCCCAGGGAGGAGCTGGACCTGGCTGGGGGACCGTGGGTCGCGCAGGGTAGCATCCTTCCTGCCGCTGCCTTCCCCAGGGGTGGCCCGGGTGGTGGGTGGCCAGGGTGGCAGTGGGTGGGACACTGCTGGGTTTTAATGAGTTCCTGTTGATGGGCTCGCAGGCTCACGTGCCCTGGGGGCAGCACGATGCAGGGAAGCCCACGCCTTCCTGTTCCCACCAGCCCGGATGCAAACCCCTGCTTCCTCCACCACCGCCGTGGCCTTGGCAGAGGGGTCACCCCGCCAGCACCTTGTGTGACCAGGTGGGAGAATGCCTGGGGGACCGGGCACCATGCCTGCCAGAGCCATTTCCTGGACACAGGTGCTGGTGGCACTGGGTGGGTTATGTGTGAGTCCAGGGGTGTGGACAGTCCAGGGTCTGTGTGGCTGCATCTGAGGGACTCAGGGTGTTGGACCTGGAGCAGTCAGCTCCAGGAAGGGGAGGGAGAAAGAGTGTCGTAAAGGAGGGGGACGCTTCGGGGGAGGCCCCTGGTCCCGCACAGTCATTTGGAGCCTGGGCCGCTGTAGCCGGTCCTCCCTGGATCCCCTCCCTGGTTCTCAGGGCCTGGCCCATGGGAAACTTCAGAGAAGGAATTTTCTGGATTGAATGAAATATAAACATAAGGGAATTGAATCAGCTAATAAAGATGAAGGTGAGGAGGAGCTGGTACCCACATGAGCGAAGCTATCTCTGTCTATAAGAAGCTGGAGATCTAGTGGGAGAGAGCTTTCTGTCTGAGGGGAAGAAGCAGGCGTCGTGGAGAAGCTGAGCTGGGCTTTGTTGGTTGTGGAGGAGTTCGTCGGGGAAAGCACTGGACGCAAGGCATTCGAGACAGGCAAGCCACAGGGTCAAACACACGTGGAGAACAAGGCGGATGGGCCAGCGTGGCCCAAAGGGTGAAGGTGGAGGGGAGCCGTCTCGGCTTCTGGGGCCTGGATGCCACGCTGAGGCTCTTGGACCTTATGCTTTAGTTGATGGGGCAAGAAAAGGCCGTGGTTAGCTTTGCAGTTTGATAACCTGACATCTGGATGGAGGGTGGTCGGGGCCTGCCAAATAGTGGGGGAGCGTTTCTGGTGTAGGTGAGAGATGATGATTGTCTGGACTAAGGCAGAACTTGAACCCAAGGCTGTAGGACAACCTGAGAAGACGTTTCCAGTCTACCACGCCTGCGCCGAGTGCCCGCCGTGGCTGGGCTGGCTCCAGCGCCTCCCTGGGTTAGCTCATGGAATTCCTAAAGCACTCCTGGTTGGATCTGGGCATGCCTTAGGCCTCAGGATGGGGAGAGGGGCAGATTGAGTTGGGGAGTCCTTGGACATGCTGCACCTAGTAGCTCAGATGATGCCAGGGAGCTGGGAGAAGGGGAGGAGCGGCAGGGACCGCAGAGCCTGGCCCCCACGGACCTCTCCTCACTTGGCCCGGGACCTGGTGGTCCAGGCGCCTGTGCTCTCCCTGGGCTCCCCCTCTGCTTCCTCCCTCTAGGGACTCCTCTGTGTTCTGCCTACACAGGTCTGACTGGGCCCTCGGCCAGGAACTCTCCAGAGCACCCACTGCTTCTAGATGAAGGCTGAGCTCCTTAGCTTACGTCCCGGGGGTCTGGCCTCCGTGGTCTGATCTCCCTCCCCTGTTTCAACTCTGCCTGTCCCCAATCTTCCCCTTAGAACAAGAACTTGTGTCCTGAGATGCTACCTCCTCCCCGCCTCCTCCAGGCTTCCTTTAACGATGGTGCTGCTGATGATGGTGAGGCTGATTGACAGTGATGGTGGAAGTGATGGTGGTATTGATACCGCCGGTTACCGTGACGACTTCTGCTCCCTCACATGTTCAAGTATAGCATTGGAGAAGCACGCCGAGGCGAGCATACAAAGCAGGGTTTATTTAAAAAGGGGTAACGTAGATTTCTCCCAGGAGGGAGAAGGGGGCCATAGCTGGTATTTTGCCTTTTTATATGTCCTAGGCTTCCTTTGTTCTCCTGCCCTCTTCCCCTTATCTTTCTCCTTTCTGCATAGGTGACTACCTCCACAAAATGCTTGGTGGGCTGGCCAAAAGGTGGGGAACAGGTGGGCTGAAGGGGGAAGGGCAGGATGGAGCAGCCCAGGACACATTAATTAACAACCTTATAGCTCCCTGTAGGGAGGGGCAGTTCCTGGGACAGGTTACCTTAGCAACAGGTTGGAACAGGGAGAGGTTCTATTTTTTTGGTATGGGGATTGAATTCAGAGATATTGGACCACTGAGCCACATCCCCAGGCCTATTTTGTATTTTATTTAGAAACAGGGTCTCACTGAGTTGCTTAGGGCCGTTGCAAGTGGAACGCAGAGTAGTCCAGCAGGGTCCAGGAAGGTGAGTGCGATGGCGAAAACACCACGCCGGGAGCCAGGTTCAGTGACACAGACTCAAGTTTAATGAGGAAATAAGGCACTTTTATACATCCACAGACAAAGAAGGCAAATAGCCAACAGCACTGAATACAGCAAGTTTGCGAATGTGTAGCAAGTAGATAGCCGCTCTTTTCATGGTTTCTTAATCTACTTGGGCTGGGACTTACTGAGCTTTGCTCCTTTTCATGACAGAAGAAACAAGAAAGAAACATTCTCATTTGCAAGCAATGTTTCTTTTCTATCTATTCTATACCTCTTGGCAGAATGTTCCATTTGCAGACACGCCCCGTCCAAGGAGTAACAAGCCTCGTTTGCAAGAATGCTTGCACCCATTACTTCTGATAAACTACTTGTTTCTTCTCTATCTGTTCTACACCTCTTGGCAGAACGTTCTGTTTGCAGACACTCTCATCAAGTACCACCAAGCACCTCGTTTGCAAGAACGCCTGGAGCCACTACTTTTGATTCTTTACGTCCCAGCTTATAGGAGAAGAGGAAGTATTGTTAGCCAGTGTGCTTTGAAGGGAGCTCGGCTCACAGCAGAGGTGTGCCTCTAGCTTCTGAGAGGACGCAGGTGTGCCTGCTCCATGGTCAAGCATCCTCCTTCAGTGCCGTACACATGGCCTGAGGAATTCCTTCATAGGGCCTTGCTGTTGCTAAGGTTGGCTTTGAACTCTCAACTCTCCTGTCTCAGCCTCCCAAGCTGCTGGGATTACAGTCGTTTGCCACCACACCTAGCTCAGGGGCAGGTTCTTGATAAGGGTGGAGGAAGGGCTCTGAAGGAATTAACATTTCAGTCCCTCAGGGGACAGTCTCCAACTTCCCGGACTCACTCAAATTGGCCACCTTGATCTGACCTGACTCGATTTACCTATCTATACTGACTGCCTGTCTAATTCTGGCTTCAGTACGACAATGATGATGATGGTTTAGACGATAGTGATAGTGATGATGCTGATGGTAAGGATAATGAGGTGAAGATGGTGATATGATGGTCATGGTGATGATGATGGTGATGGTGCTGATGGTGATGGTGATGATGGACAGTGATGATGATGGTGGATGATAGTGATGGTGGTGATGCTGATGGTAAAGATGATGATGGTGATGGTGAGGGTGAGGGTGTGGATGATGGTGGTTATGGTGTTGGTGGTGACGGTGATGACTGACAGTGATGGTGGTGATGGTGTCCACGGTGATGGCAAAGGTGATGATAATAACCGGGCCGTGAGGGAATGAGGGAGAACAGGCAGCTCCTAAGAAGCTGGCTGGCTTAGTAGGGGTGGGGCTGCCCAGACCTGCCTTATTTCTAGACATCTGGGAGAAGTTCACCCCTCACAGGGGTCTAAGGACCCCTGCACCTATCACTCCCTTCTCCTCA
Source organism: Tamias sibiricus (assembly GCA_025594165.1). Taxonomy (NCBI): domain Eukaryota; kingdom Metazoa; phylum Chordata; class Mammalia; order Rodentia; family Sciuridae; genus Tamias; species Tamias sibiricus. The sequence goes on from CM046658.1 coordinate 48,235,923, forward strand.
TCAGAACTGAGCTTTTCTGGCACAGACAAGGGTCTTCCATGAGGGCCTTCTACTCACAGCACTCCGTGGGAAGGGAAGAGGGGCTGCTACTTATGAGCCTAGTGTAATACAGTAGGGTCTCAACCAGTATTTGTTGAAACTTTTTCAGCTGAAGAGAGGGAAGCCAGCAGCTTGGTCTCGGCTAGCACAGGTTGAGCCTGCTGAGGGGCGACTGTGCGCCAGGCCAGGCGCTGTGCGGGGAGGTTCCTCGTGAATGACCCTCTGGGACCCTCGCAGCAACTGGGGAGACGGGCAGAACCAACACCACCTGTGACAACTGTGGTATAATCACAAACGTAAAATGTACAGTCCCAAATACAATCAGAACCTAGTTCTGTGTCGTTCAGTCTGTTGGGTGTGGCGCGGAAGTCTCCAGAACGCCCCATCTTGCAAAACTAAACTTTACACCCACTAAACAGCGCCCCTGGCGGCCACTGTTCGACTTTGTGCCTCTGTGCTGTCACTCTCCCGGTGCCTCAGCTGTGTGGAATCTCCTGGGTGTCTGGCTTATTCCACTCGGCCGGCCCTTGAGCTTCACCCATGGTGTAGCACGGCCAGAACTTCCCTGGGCTCCATTGTGCATACTTACCAGGCTAGTTTACCCACTCACCTGTCGGGGGACAACGGGGTTGCCGTCACCTTTGGATTTCATGCACAATGCTGCTCTGAGCACGGAGGCTACCCCACTATCCAGGACAGCACAGAGAGGCTCTGGGCGGAGCCCAGGGAAGGACCCTCACCCAGAGTCCCAGACCCCAAAGGCGGGGCTCCTTCCACCCCATACACACCTCCTCCACCACCCCATGTCCCCACCTGGAGCTGGACTCCTGGAGCCCACTGGGCCTCTGGAAGTGCAGGGACAGAGACTGGGGGTGTGACTGAAGCCGCTCCTTTTTCTGTCCCCCTACTGCAACCTCTGAGCCACAAAACACATGACCTGCTTCCCACTTATTCACCAGATATGGGTGAAGCACCTACTGTGTGCTGGGCATGTGCTGGGCACTGGATGAAGGCCCTGGGCATAGGCTGAGCTGTGAGCTCAGGGCAGGTTGTCTCATTCATGCACCAGCTACCACCATGCCTGGGAGAGTGCCTGCACACAGCAGGTGCTCAATAAATGTTGGGGGGACGAAGAAGAGCCAGGATGAGAATCGGACCCTGGACATCCACCTGCCCAGGGCTGCTGTGCGGGGGTCCCGCCTGGTCCGGCTTCTCTCCAGGGCGTGTGTGTGGGCAGGTTTGCTGCGGCTCCAGGGAGAGGGGGAGGAGACGCAAGCCCCCACCCCACGTAGCCACCTGCAGGAAGGCCATCTCCCCTTTGCCCTACAGATCGCCTTCGTACCCGCTGACTCTGACTTCCAAGGCATCCTGTCCCCGAAGCCCCTGGGCCTGTTGGAGAACGGGCTTGCCACGGAGGTGAAGAGGTAGGTATGGGGGCGGTAGTCAGCCACTTAGACCAACCTCTCCCCCAGGAGGCCAGTGGGGTGGGCTGCCCCTTTCCCTTGCTGCAGGGCCCAGCCTTTCCACTTCCTGAGAACACACTGTCAGAAATCATACACTGTTTGGACTTCCAATTCTGTAGGTGAAGCATTATCACGCCCATTTTACAGAAGTGGAAACTGAGGCTTAGAGAAATGCCGTCATGAGCCCTGAATCTCCTGGAGTTGGTGATGGAGGTGGGGCCTGAACTCTGGCTGCCCCAGCCCCAGCCTGCCTTCCCCCTGGAGGTGCCAAGCCCTGGCCCTTGCTCTGGGCACAGTCAGGAGCACCATGGCCTCAGTCCCCCAGGCTGTGACCTGGAACTCTGAAGGCCAGGCTGGGGGCCCAGGTTGTCAGAGCTCAGAGGCTCTCTCTGTTTTGCTTGGGGATGGTGGTGGTGACCATGGTGGCATTTTCTGCTCCTGCCACACAGAGTGAACACGTGTCCCAGTGGGCGTGGGGGCATCCCAAGCTCTCTTGGGTCACAGGGCCACTTATAGGAGTGGGCTGCTGTGAGAGCTGGGGCTCAGGCCACCCTGGGTCCCGGCCTCTTTCTTGCCACCTCCCAGTCATGGGACCCTGGGCAGGGGCCTTAGTCTCCGAGCACTAGTGCTGCATCTCCACGATGTAAGCCAGCTTCGGTCCCCTGCCTGGGTTTCCCTTGGCACCCCCAGAGTTGCGGGGCGATTAGAAGGACCGAGCCCCAGAGCTGGCGGGCTAGCAGCCCTCGAGCCGTGGGTTCTCATGGCCGATACACTCCGATCTGTCAGAGGGGATGGTAATTCCTGCCTCAAGGTGCTGTTCAAAATAGCAGGATGATGTGGCCGGCACCCACACACTCTCCGCGGGACTGGCCGCATCTTGCCGTCACACCCTTTGGAGACACCAAGTGAAAGGAGCCCTGGTCCGAGGCAGAGGTGGGGTCAGGCCTGGACCCTGCACTTGACTTACTCCCCTCCTGGGCCTCTGCGTCCTCATCGATGAAGTGGGCCCAGTGATGCCCCCCACGCTTCTCGTGAGGTTCGGGGAGTCCACACACGGAGCAGGCAGGGCAGGGGAGGGTGCCAGGCCGCCGAGGGACACGTCGCCCACCTGGTGCCTCTTCTCTCTCCTGCCGCCCGCTCCCTGCAGCCCCCAGGCCCCCTACGTCAGGCTGTGGGAGGAGGCGGCCTACGACCAGAGCCTGCCTGACTTCAGCCACATCCGGATGAAGGTCCTGGGCCATGGCGAGGATCCCCGGCCCCTGCTGGCCCCGGAGCCGCAGCCGAGAGCCAGCGAGGGAGGAGCCGGCGGCCCATGCGAAGCTCAGGCCTGGGTGGAGGCTGCCGTGGTCGTGCACAGGGGCTTGGATGAGAACGAGGAGGAAAGACACCGGACTCAGAACAGGCCTGGGTGAGCGCAGAGCTCAGGAGCTGCCCAGCTCCAGGGCAGGGGGGCAGGGGTGCGGGACCCTTGGGAGGGGGCGGTGGGGCTGCAGGACCCCAGAGCAGCAGGCAGGTGACAATGAGGATCAGCCAGGCCTGGTGGGACCCCAGCTCCCTGCTGCGTACACGCGGCAACTTTCCTGCTCTCCTGGGCCTCAGTTCCCCAGTGGGAAGTCACTTCTACCACACAGGGCTCGTGTAGAATGGGGACAATCTATTGAATGAAGTGGCCAACACACAGTGAGCCCTTGCTTTCTGTGAATGTTGTCATGGGTAGCCGGGATCCTGGAGCCAGAGCACCCAGGATCGAATCCTGACTCTGCCGCTGACTTGCCCTGTGACCTCCGGCAACTGAGCTCGATTCATCCATGCACGCGCTCATTGCATTATCAATACTGGGCACCAACTCTCTGCCAGGCCTTGACTGGCCTCTAGCCTTCAAGAGCTCCCAGTCCAATTGGGGAGGCAAACAAGGGAACAAAGGGATCCCTGGTGTACCAGGGTCTGTGAGGGACAGGGGAGAACCCTGCCTGATGGGGAAAGTGCAGGCGTGGCCTGGCTTGGATAATAACATGTTATCCCTGTTTCTTGAGCACTTACTACATGCTGAAAATCATGCAAAGTGCTTTGTACACATTATCTACCACAAACTCAGAAACAACCACGGGAGGGAACACTTATTTCCCCTGCTTTATAGGGGAGGAAACTGAGCCCCAGACAGGTGAGCTTGCCTCCCGCAGGCCTTGCAGCTGGGGGCTGGCTCTGGACACAGGCAGTCTGACTCAGAGCTACTCTCACCCTTGCTCTCTCTCTGCCTCTGCAGATCCCCAGCTTATCCCCAGGGTCCTGCGCCCTTGGCCTCCTTCCAAGATGACCTGGACTTGGGCTCCAGTGAAGGTAGCAGCCCCAACCCATCTCCACCTGCTGGGGAGGAACCTCACCCCCTAGCACAGAAGCACCAGGCCTGCAGGAGCCCACTGGACCGCTTCTATGACTTCGCCTTAATTGATGATGCTTCTGTGTCAGAGGACGTATCCCCAGAGGGGCCGCAGTGGGAGACAGCCCTGCCCAACAGCTGGCAGCGGTACCCGAGGACAAAGGAGGTGGAGGAGGAGAAGGCTGGAGAGGCGGGTGTGGAGGAGCCCAAGGAGGAAGAGGAGGACTTGTACTACGGACTGCCGGACAGCCCCGGGGACCCCCTCCCTGACAAAGAACTGGGCTTTGAGCCAGACGCCCAGGGCTGAGGTGGAACTGCCCTCTTGTTTCTAGACTGACCTCTCAGGGCTTCAGTTTCCCTATCTGCAAAATGGGACTACAGGGAGGATCAACAGAGGCAGTGGACCCAAGAGCATTGTGAGAACGGTGGAGGAACGTGCGGGGAGCAGAGGGTCTCTCCCAGCAGTTAGCTTTCTCTGGCAAGCTCTCTTTTTTGGGGGGCAGGGGTACCGGGGATTGAACTCTGGGGCACTCAAACACTGAGCCACATCCCCAGCCCTATTTTGTATTTAGAGACAGGGTCTCTCTGAGTTGCCTAGCGCCTCGCTGTTGCTGAGGCTGGCTTTGAACTCGCGATCCTCCTGCCTAGGCCTCCCAAGGTGCTGGGATTACAGGCATGTGCCACCACGCCCGGCTTCTGGCAAGCTCTTAAAGGTCAAATGGGATTTGTAGTGAAGATCCACAGCAGCTGGGCTCTCAAAAGCTTTTCTGCCTCCCCAAGGCTGGCCTCTGACAGGGCGCCTCTGTGGTGCTACCCAAGGACCTCCCCTTGCCCACTGAGCTCTAGTCCACGGGAAGGTGACGTGCCCGACTCACTCAGAGCCGACTGGGTCTCCCCCTGGCCCAGTCCCTCCTGCTGCTCCCACTGTTGCTCCACTGGGATCCAAGCCTTCAGTGACTGAGCCCTGCCGGCCAGCCAGCTGCGGCCCTGGGCAGGCCCACCTCCTTCCCTCTGCTCCTCCAGTCCCCATCTCGCCGCCCACAGGCTTGTCCGAGCTCCTCTCCACCAGGAAGCCCTGGTTCCCGCATCTGCTTGGCCAACTCATGCTCGGTCTGCAAACCCCTGCGGGACGGCCTCCTCTGAAAGCGCTTCCTGACATTGCTGCCTCTGGAATGGGCGGTCCTCACTCCTGGGTGGTCCTCACTCCTGGGTGGTCCTCACTCTTGCGTGCTGCCTCTGGGGCTCATGCGTGTATCACTGTGGCATCACCCCTGCCTCCTGGCATCACCCCTGCCTCCTGCTCCAGGGTGGCATCTTGGTGGGTTCAGTGGCCTGGAGCCGGGGTCACTGCAGGACTCATGAAGGGCCAGGAACCTTTTTCAGATAATGTTGCCCTCTTCCACTTCCCCAACTTTTAGACACATGGCCTCTTTACTCCCTGGCATTAAAACTTCTAAATGGCTAAGGCAGGCATGAAGCTCCCAGAATGGTACCCACCACCACCCCACAGAGCATGGCTGCTTTGGCTTAGAGTGGGTGGAGTGAAGCATCTTGAATTAAGTCCGTTAGACTCACGTGGTATTTCCTGAGCATCTACTATGTGCCAGAGGCCGGGCTGGGATCATCGGGAGGGAAGAGGCATGAAGAACTGATATGGTTCTTGACCCCAAAGGGCTCACGATCTTCTTATATGTTTGAGACATGCACACAGAGCAGAAGCTAAGGTGGGAGCAGAGATGTGAACAGTGACCCCAGAGGCAGCACAGTGACAACTAGACAGTCATCTGGGCCCATCAAGGGCAGCAGCAAAGAGCCTCAGAGCCCTGCAGGCTTGGCTGTGTTGTGGCGTCTCAGGGCAACACCTGCCTCCTGTGCATCTCTGCAAAGTCCCTCCGTGCCCCCGCCTGGGACAGTGGCAGCTAGCTGTGGAGAAGAGGGCAGTGGTGCCACCTCAAGCCAGGTCCCTCACCCAGGGCTTGTTCCCTGGGCTGCCTGGCGTGGGAGGCATCACTGGGCTGGACCTCTGGGTGGAGGTTGGGGGTCCTGGCTGAGGGAAGGGAAACCCCTCTGCTGGGTCGTTTCTGGGCCATTTCTACCTCTGCAGTGAAGGGTGCCACCTTCATCCTCGCTGCTGATGGGACACCAGCACACATGTCCCTGCTCATGCCCTAGTCCCGGCTGAGGTGAGGGGCAGCATGCCCTGCGCTCCGGTGGTCAAGGCAGGAGTTCCCGTGACCCACATCAGAAAGAGCGCCAGCGCCAAGGCTGGAATAAAAGAGCTGTCACCAGTGAAGGGTCACCTTTATTCATTTGAAAATTCCTTTCTGTAAAACCACCTGTTGCCCTTGGGGCAAGATGAATGAGCCATTGAGCCAGGGCTCTGTGGGCACCTGAGAGTGAGCGGCAGACATCCCTGCGCCTGTGCGTGCAGCTGGGGGAGCAGCCCATGGCCCCGGGGCACAACCACAGGGCCCTGGTCACCATCCACAGAGAACCCCTGGCCACCAGGCCTGCCAGCAGAAACACGCAGCCCTGCCCCCAGGGCTGCAGGCTCTGGGCAGTGGAAAAGATGTCCCCCATCCCTCCGGACAGTGAGGAGACCACAAGCCTGACCTGCCTGGGAGGGTCCCGTTTGCACTGTCTCTGCTCTCAAAGCGACCCCCTCTGGATGACAAGTTACAGATTCGCCCTCCCTGCTCTGTGACCTTGGGCCAGTCAGGGACCTCAGCTCCCTCATGTGTGAACAGGAGATGACGCAACCATAGCTTGCAGGGTCGTGTGGCGGGGGGCTTGGGGGCCCCCATCTGTCGGGGCCCTGCAGGCAGAGACCACCAGGAGCACAGCCGCGCTTAACAAGGTAGGTCTTACCTGTCGTGGTGGGGATCGGGCACCCTGGGAACCGTGGACTGGCTCTCCGACCGGGGCTGCGTTGGGTGCTCCCTGACCCGAGGCCGTCGGGAACAGATGCGTCCCGTGGCCGGGCATCCTCATCCCTCCTGCCCGGAAGGCAGAGCCCAGGCGGAAGCCAAAGCTGCGACTGGCAGAGAGGAAGCTGCAGTCACCCCTACAGCCTGGAGGGCCGATTGTCCTTCCTGTGGCTCGAGCACTGTTTCTGGTGGCCTGCTTGATGGTGACCGCCGTGGGCTCCCGCCTTCCTCAGCCCTCCTGCTTCAGGAACCCCGCTCTGGGCCTGGGGGCGGCTGTGGAGGGGGAGGGTCTGAGCTTGGCGTGTGAGCGCAGGGGCTGCGGCTCTGAGGGCCTGGAGAGGGGTGGGCGGCCCTGCGTCCTTCAGCTGGGGACCCCAACTTGCTCACTTGCCGCCATGTCTGAACCCACCATGGCCATGCCGACGTTCAGTCCCCTCTAGGAACGCCGGCACCCCTGGATGTCCCTGGAGTGGCCATGGGGCTCCCAGGGGTGGGCGGCGGTGCCAAAAATGACCAGAGGAACCACCTTGGGCTGGTGGAGGCGGTCTGTGTGCCAGGGCCTGCTCCTGCTCGCTCTCCTGTCGCCTCAGAGGGACTCAGACATCTCTACTCTCTGGAGAGAAAAAGGCCCTGCCAGGAAGGGTGGGAGAGGGAGGACGGTGACCCTGGGCACAGGGAGCTTGGGCCCTGCCACTGCTCGCCGTGACCCTGGGATTCACGTCATCACCCTCCCCTGGGCTTCTCTGTGTGTGATTCCACTCCCACGCCCAGCCCTTGGGTGCTGTGTGCTGGGCACATTCTCATACATCTTTCCCCATCTGGTCCTCAGAATAGCCCTGGGGTGACAGATCTACTGACCCCCATGTTTCTTCTAAACCTCAGACTTGGGCATGAAAGACCTGGGTTTGTGCTCAGCCCATGCCTGTTCCTTGCTGTGCGAACTTGGACAAGTCACTGTCCCTCTCTGATTCTCAGTGACCACATTGATGCAGTGGTGATAACACCTACCCCTTGGGCTGTAATGGAAATTGCTGGGTACAACACCTCTGCACATCACAGGTACTCCAACAGGGGCAGTGTCCTTCCCTCCCTCCCTGGGTCCCAGGTTCCTATCTGCACCGTGGGGATCACCTCTGTCCTGCTTATGAACAGGACAGTGGGTGACGGACCCATAGGGAGAAGGTGTGTGGAAAAGTGCCCGGGGCTGAGGACATGGAGCTGGCAGGGAGCGAAGGCACAGTGGTATCTGTGCAGCCACTGAGAGCCAGCAGGGTGCAGGTCCCTGGCCAGGTCAGGCAGCAACCGTCCAGAGCACCTGCGGAGTGCCGGGGGCTTCTGGGTATCTGATTAGTGAATTTCACCCTGAGAGGAGGGCAGGGCGGGGCGGGCTGGGACTCAGTGTAGGACCTCTGAGCCTGGGCTGGCTCCCCTGTGCTCCGCACACTAGCGAGATTGCAATGCACCAGCTAGGCTGTGCTCACCTGATTTCACCTCATTCACCTCAGCAAGGTTGGTGTGTTGTCCCCATGTTACAGGAAACCAAGGCTCAGGCTAAATAATTTGCCCATCTTTCCAAAGAAGGGTTAAATGGAGGAGGGGACATATAGCTGCAAGAGGTTCCCTTCCCAGCAGGAATTTTCCAGTAGCCCCAGGCTATTCTGACCCTAGTGCCAACAGGAGAAAGACTTGTACCAACCAATCAGGTGGCAAGTTCCTCTGAGCATCTACCTGTCTCTTGCCCTCCGCTAGTGCTGAGGGAGGCACACCCTTGCTCCCACATCTTCTATGACTCCCTATTACCCTCCACGCAAAGGTCAGATTCCTTGGCCTGAACTTCCAGGCCCTTCCCACACAAATCCACCACTTTCAGCACCGCAGCACTGTAGACCCAAACTTGACGCCATCCAGCCTTTGCTTAGACTGTTCCCTCTCTCTGGATGCCGGTCGCCCCCTTCTCTTTTGTCCCTCAAGGCCTGGCTCAAATTCCACCTGGAGCCTGAGGCAGCCCCAGTCTCCCCTCCCAGCCTCCAAGGCTGGCTGTGTGTGCACCCAGCCTCCCCACCTGGGCTGGGCAGTCTTTTTAGGACAGATGCCTCCTCCTACCCATGTGGCTGTCCCCAGGACTTAGCCAAAGCAAGGAACAGTAGGGCTGGTGGAACAAAAGGGGGCTGACTGACCCCCTGGCCGCTCTGAAGGCTGCAGCCCAGGCGCTTGGACTCCGGGCCTGTGGGGAGCCAGAGCACGGCTTTGGAGTAATCAGCCCGGTTTTGAGACCAGGCTTCCCCACTGGGCAGCTCTGTGACTCTGACCAAGGGACTTGAGCCTTTTGCCCTCAAATTCCTTATCCATAAAATGGAGATGCTAATGTCCACTTAGGAGACCCGTGTGAGGCCTGGGTGAGATCCTGCGTATTGAGTGCGCAGCCGGGTACCTGCAGGGCCCTCGGTGAACAGCGGTTCTCATTGTGCTCATGGTTTGCCGAGACGAGGGGACTGCACACAGCGTGGCGCCAGCACAGGCTTGGGGCTGGCGTCCAGGTGCCGTGTCATCAGCGCTCCCCAGATGCAGGTCAGTGTCGCCGGGGCACCAGACTCTTCAGGAAGCTCTAGAATACAGCGTCCTAGAACCATCCTTAGAGAGGTCTGGGATGGTCTGAATTTGGAGTAAGAAAGTCTGTTGATTCTAAAGCACAAGAGGCCTGGGGCTTTTGCTTTTTTCTAACTGGGTTATCAAGGAGCTGAATAATCAGGAGGTTGCAAGCCAGGGTTTAAATAGGCAGAGGGAAGGGACAAGGGCATCCCGGGCAGAGAGTGTGACATGGACAAGCCCTGGAGGAGGGAAGGGGGAAGAGGTGGCTCCCAAAACCTGGAGGAGGCTGCTGTGGCTGGAGTGGTAGAGGTCAAGGTTGGAGTGGTAGAGGTCAAGGTCAGAGAGATAGAGGTCAAGGTCAGAGGGGCCTCCTTGATTCAGTCTGATGAGCAATGAGGATCCACCAGCAGTTCATGAGCAGAGGAAGGAGAAGTGCAAAAGGAACCGACCGGTTGGTGTGGTCAGTGCAGAGGGGAAGGGCGCAGCCGGGGATCCGTCCTCTCCTAGGAAGCGAGCACCAGCTCCTCCAAGAGGCCACTCACTCCTGGCCACTCTGAAGGGTCCATGAGGGAGAGGGAACTGCTTGTGGGAAGGCCAAGAGCCCTGGCTCACCCCGCCACACTCAAGGACTGGCCCAGGGTAGACAGGAGCACGGGGGGCTGGGGGGCAGCTCAGGACGGGCACGGAGGGGGTGGGGAGGACAGGGGGACCAGACCTGGATGGCCGTGGGTGTTGCCCTGGAGCAGGGGGAGGCCCCAGGGTGGGGGAGGGGGCAGGAGTGACAAGGACATACGTTCAGATTCCACCGAGGACGAGGACTTTGTAACACCCAGACCTGCCCAGCTGCCTGAAGGTTGCAGTTGGTTGGAAAGATCATCAGTGACCTCACAAAAGAAACAAACGGAAACACGATCCGCCTCGGGAATGGTCGGAAGAATGCAAACTGAAACAACAGGCAACTGTGTTTCACCCACACGCTGGTGACAGGCCGAAGACCATAGTTAGGATGAGCCAGGTGGAGCGGCAGACCTGGAGGACCGGCGCCCTCTCTCACGTGGCCAGCGGGACTAGAGGTGAGAGAAGTCCGAACTCGGCTCCACTCGATCCGGCAATTCCACATCCAGGGGCTGCTCACGTATCCAACGCAAATAACTGGAGAAGGGTGCCGAGGCTTGCTGCTTATGGCATTGGTGAGGACAGTTCAGATGTGGGAAGAATCTCAACGTCCAGCAGCAGATTAGCTCCGTAGCCACACTACAGCTCTGCAAGGGGGTGCCTCCAGCCACTCAGAATGGCGAGCCCCCTGATGGAACCAAACCCACTTCACCTGTGCTCTCTTTGTATATATACGAGGGTTGCAATTACTCGTCTCTTTGATGAATTTCTGGATACCTTATTGGATGCGAGGCTTCTTGAAGGCAAGGACTTACTACGTTCACTATTGTGTCCTCAGTGCCTAGCTAAGTTCCTGGAATGCAGGATACTGTCAATAAATAATTGTTAAACGAACCACTGAGTCCGTATGTCTCCCCCTACCCCGGGGTACTGAGGATTGAGCCCAGGGGCGCTTTACCACTGAGCTACATCCCCAGCACTGTTTTACTTTATTCTGAGACAGGGTCTTGCTAAGTAGCTGGGATTACAGGTGTGCGCCACCGCACCCCAGTCCTGAGTCTGCATTTCTTGATGTGAAAAATTGTTATGATCAAGAGAAAGAACGAATTATAAAACAGCCTTCACGCTGGAGCAGACACTATTATGATTTGGACATCGGGTGTCTCCCCAACGTTCCTGTGAATGCAGGAATATTCAGAGGTGAAACGGCTGCCCTTTGAGAGCTGTAACCTCATCAGTCCCTCCTGGTTTGAATGGACAGACTGGGTGGTACCTGCAGACAGGTGGGCGTGGCTGGAGGAGGGGGTTGTGGAGGGCATGCCCTGGAGGGTGCATTTTTCCTGCGCCTCTTCTCCCTCTCTCTCTGCTTCCTTGCTGCCTTGAGGGGAGCAGCTTCCCTTCCCGTCCCTTTCCTCCCTGGTGTGCTGCCGCATCTTTGGCCCAGAACAATGGAGCAGTCCGTCTAAGGACCGAGCGCTCCGAAATTAAGCCCCAGATCAACTATTCCCCTCCTACGTTTTCTTGTCGGGCAGGCATTTTGGTCACAGAAGCAAAGCTGACTAAAACACCATTAATTCCCTCTGTCATTGATTGTGTTTTGGGGGGACCACATGTCTACTCTCATTTGACAAATTATGTTTGAGTCAAAGTCAATCATTACAATCCTATTTTCTGCTACTAAGAGTGACCATGAGATTCAGTTCTGGCCAATGAGACTTACAGAGAAATTTGTCGGGGGTCATTTCGGAGAAAGTTTTTGTTTTCCTCATTTAAAAAAAAATGGGACTGCCTTTGCTGGCCTTGAATACATATACAGAGGCTGGAGCTGCAGCAGCCATATTGCAACCATAGGAAAATTCCAAGAGACTCACAGAGGTGCTGGAGCTAACATTTTTGCACCAGTGAACCACAGCGGGCAACCTTAGGTACTCTATTTATGAGAGGAAAAATTAACCTCTGTTTGTTAAAGCAGCTGAATGCACTTCCAATAGATCTGACACTGAATTGCTTAGTTTGCCTGTTAAGTGCCCCCACAGGTCCACACATTAAAGGCTTGGTCCTCAGGGTGGTGCTATCAGAAAGTGCGATGGACCGCTAGGGAGGAAGGGCCTGTGGAAGGTCCCTGGGTCATTGGGGCATGCCCTTGAAGGGGACTGGGGACTCAGCCCCCTCCTCTTTCTCTCTCTTTTTCTCCCTGGCTACAAGGTGAGCGGTTGGCTTCACTACAAGGCCTCTGCCACCCAGGACCTTCCTAAGAGGCATGAAGCAATGAGAACTTGCTGGATCTTGGACTGGGAACTCCAAAAACCATGAGTCAAAAGAAACATTTTTTCTTTATAAATTAATTGTCTCAGGTATTTCTTTATAATGAAGTGACTATGTCCGGGTAGAGGGATTCTCCTTCATATTTTTTTATCTTATGAAATTTTTTCAGTAAGCAGGTAAATACATGATGATCAGAAAAATAACATTTTTCATTTCAAAAAATAATAAACAGTTTTACTAGTATATAATTAGTATGCATACTAATTATATTATAATTGTACTAATAAATAACCATATACTAATTACAGATATTTTCTGAATAAGCAAAGTCCTGGGCTCCCGTCAGTAGTCCACTCCTATCTCCTGAGGATTCAAGCACCAAGCAGGAAGTTGGACTCCACCTGGACAGTTCCCCTCCAGAGCAGAGTGTGACTGTAACCTTAGGAGGGTGGCAGGGGCCAGGGAGACAGGGGAGAGCCGGAGGCTAGGGAGGAGTGCTGGTGTCCTTTAGCTCCTGCAAGGACTCGTCCGTCTGACCGTCCTCGCCTGCTAGGAGGCCCTGCCTGCCCAGGGCCAGCCTGTCTGGCGGGTTCTCAGTGCCAGGCGGATGTGCGGGTGGGAGGGGGAGCCTGACCCAGCTGTCCGAGCCCAGGAAGGGGCAGCGCGGGGTCTGCAGGGTGGCCGGGCAGCACCTGTATTGGCTGTAAACAGGTTTACAGGAAGAGCACGGCCACCTCTTCCCACCACAAACCTGATTGTCTGTGAAAGTGACCCTGAGGAGAAGCAGAGGGAGCAGGAGAGATGCCAGCCAAGGACAGGGGGCAGTGCACTGGGAGGACGTATCGATTCTCCCCGCAGCAAACAGGCCTGGGCCGTGCTGTGCGTGGGACCAGCCTGACGTGACAGTGGCAATGGTGGCTCCTGGTGCCCGCAGTGTGTCCTGAACCCCTGTGCACTCGGACTGCCTGGTCTCTGCCCTGGCGGGTTGGTGGGGGCCCCTGGGGAGGGCTCAGACAGGATCACCAACGGCAGGGATCCCTGTGGGACATGGGGACATTAGTCTCAGGTGGCCCCTAGGGAGAGGACGTGGCAGTGATACCCTCCTCCCCACTTCTGCTTTTCCTTTAAAGTGACGTAGTCTGGTGTCCCTCAGTGACCCCAGTCTCCTCTCTCTTCCTTCCCTTCCTCTTCCCCTCTGAACCCCAAGATCTAGTTGCTGTCCGAGCCCCCAGTTTCTCACCTGCCTAATGGGGTGCCTGCCAATGCTCCCTAATGGGGTCCCTTGCTCCTGTCATGGACAGCAGCCTGCCTGCCGGCCGGCCTCACAGAACCCTGCCTTAGGCCCCTCCTGTGCCGGACCTCACAGCGCTGACCCTCCTGCCCAGGTGGCTGACTTCCCTGCATCGTTTCACCTGTCCAGGAAGCAGTGGAAACACTTTGGCCTGGGGGCGAGGGCTGGGACCCCTGCAGCTCCACGGCACATTCCTCCTGGTCCCACCCCACTTGCCCAGGGCCCTGGGCTGCTGGGGTGCTTGCCTTTCACCCCAGACCTGGAGCACGCACTTCACACTTCAGAGCATTTGATGTGAATTGGGGGGAGGCCCTCGGGGTCCTTTGGGTCCAAATCGCCACCCACGTGACTCAGTCGGGGGTTTGCCGAGGGGGTGGTGGCAGCCATCTGACCGTGTCCAGACCCTCCCCCTGCACTGTCCAGGCTCTCGAGGTCCCCTGCTTTGCTGAGACACAGCACTTTCAGGTCTGTCATCTCATTTGGCTTTGCCTGTCCTTGGTGAGGCTGGAGCTATTGTCACCTTCTACTGATGAGTGACTGAGGCTCAGAGAGGGCAGGCTGCTGCCCAGGGTCACGCTGGGTTTAGTAGGACTGGGACTCGAACTGGTGTTCTGGATCCCGACTGGGGTCCTGTCCCACCTGCTGTGAAGGCCCCTTCCCTGTTCCTTCTCTCCCCGCCACTGTCACTGTCACCACTCCCTGGGTGGGGCTTACCATCACAGGGGCCCTCACTGGCTCCTTTCCGGGGTCAGGCCCCACCCGCCAAGGGGTCCCTCCTGAATGGTGGTGGGTTCTGAAAGCACAATCAGACCCACAGAGGGGGCTCGGCTGCAAGAACCCCTGGTCCCGTGGACAGACGGTGGCATAGTCCTGTCAGCATCCCTTGGCAGGGAGGAGGGAGGCAGCACAGGAGAGAGTTCCTACGTGCTGCTTGGAGGAGGCGACCCTCGCGGTGTGTCAGTTCATGAAGGAAGAATGCTGGGAAGGGTGTTCCAGCAGGGTGGAACAGCATGAGTCAAAGCATGGACGGGGGGCGGGGGGAGGAGGGCAGACGGGACCTCTCGGGCAGTGCCGCATTCTGGGAGCGGATCTGAGCTGCCCACAGTGGGCTGCCTTGGAATTTCCCAGGGCGGCAGTGCCCAGGTGTTCCAGGGCAGTCAGAGGAATCTGCCCTTCCCATGAGGTGGGACCATGGCACCATAGTGCCCTGTCCAGGGACCACCTCTGAAGCAGGCAGTCCCTGGACAGGTAGAGAAACACCAGCAGGAGGAGAGGCCTGGCCAGAGCGCCGTGAAGGGGTTGGGGGGGGGGTTGTAGGAGGTGCAGCAGGGCTGGAGTCTCTGGGGCCACCCTGTTTAAGGGTGTGGCTCTCCTGTCCTTGTTCCTATGACATGTCCCCTTCCCTTTTTATTTCTCTCAGGAGCTCTTGTCACCGTGGCACACACTGAACACTTGGTTGATTTGTTTATTATCTGTTTCACTCGATGGGAGTGAGGGTCTTAAGGGAAGGGGTCAAGTCTGTCTAGTTCACTGCTGGAACTGGTGTCTATGACATGGAAGGCAAAACAGGGAGCTTTTTATTTTTATTTTTTTAAATTTTATTTATTTATTTAGTTCAGGTGGAGGAGACCTGAGCACCCTCAGGGACTGGCAAGAAAGCAGGACAGCAAGTCTGGGTTCCATTTTTTCCTTGAGGTCGTAGGCAAGGGGCTTCCTGGGAAGGGGCGGGTGGGGGGGAGAGGAGGGAGAGGAAGCGTTACTGAGGCTGGGGCTCTGGTCAAGACCCTCTTTTGCTCACAAAGTTCCAAAATCTGCCTACCCTCAGGAAGGGGCCATGTCTTGCCTTAGACTCAAGACACATTAAAAACCAGCCTCCAGCCGGGCATGGTGGCGCACACCTGTAATCCCCACACTTGGGAGGCTGTGACAGGAGGATCATGAGTTCAAAGCCAGCCATCAGCAATGGTGAGGCACTCAGCAACTCAGTGAGACCCTGTCTCTAATAAAATACAAAAAAGGGCTGGGGATGTGGCCCAGTGGTCGAGTGCCCCTGAGTTCAATCCCTGGTACAAACAAACAAACAAACAAACAAACAAAAAAACCCAGTCTCCCCTTGCAACACCTGCAGCTGGGCATGCACTGCCCCCTGGGCATACTACCCAGTACAGCTGGCCCACAAATCCCAAGCTGCCCCTTCCAGGAAGGCTGCCCATGTCCAGTGCCCATCTGACTGGGCTCCACAGCCTGTCCCTTCTGGTGGGACTTGCCTCCTCCTGCCTCCTCACTGTGCTTGTGCCTGCTACCCTGTGGGTCTTGCGGGGCAGAGCCAGGTCTGACTCATCTCAGGCCAGAGCAGATGCAGGGATTGCTGGGCTCTGCCTGGCTCTGTCACCCATTACCAGTTCCCACGCTGGGTGTTGGGCGCCCTCTGCTGGCCCAGCTGGGCACAGCCAATGCTCCTGCGCCACCATAAGCCATTTCTCCTTGGTTCCTTCCTTCCTCTTCCTGGCCTCCTTCATGGAGTCTTGGATATCCTGGTCCCTCACCAATGTCCCCTTGTCCTCAACAACCCCTGCCACAACTCTTGTCCTCCCCTCTTGGCTTTAAAATGCCTGTCCCTAAGGACCCGCTTCCCCTCTGTCCTCTCCTGAAGCCTTTCCCCCACCTGAGGTCAGGTGAGGGTCCTCCTGCTCCTCAGTGCCTGCCTCTTCCAGATTATTGCCCGTTGTGCTCCATAAATCCGTGACATTGTCATTCATGACACCAGGGCCACGCCCTTCTGGATGGAGACCTAGTCGGTGCTCATGGTCACCTTCTGCTGGGGGGATTCAGCATGCACAGATGTGCCTTCCCGAGTTTGAGACTCAGTCCTCCACCCTTCCCAGCTAGCCACTCCCTCCAAGCTGCTCTTGACCTTGTCCATACATAACCGTGTCTCCTCCAGAACCTTAGTCTCAAACACCTGCATCTGACCACCACTTCTCCAGCTGCCTCTGAGGCTGACCTCTTGCCTCTTGCTCACCTCCTCATAGGTCTCACCTCCACCTGGCTTAGAGTCAGCATCCCACCCCACTCACCCCCAGCTCCTTTGCCCTCTGTTGCATACTCACAGAGCAAAACCCCCTTCTGCTTGAACCCGGCAGTCCCTCCACTCTGCTCCTGCACCCAGGCAGCTGAGCACGACGTGAGGGAACTCACACTCTTCTAGGTCCATCAACCACAGACCTCCAGTGGCCCTGAGGCAGCCCTCCAGGCCCACTAGTCCTGGAGTCTGTCACTTCCCAGCTCATTTCTTTTTTATTTTAATAAAAGTTCACATAATAGTTACCCTTTGCAGGCAATATTTCTAAGCGTGTTGTGAGTAGCGGCTCATTTAATTCTCATCAACTCTGTGTGGTGCATTCTATCATTCTTACCATTTTACAGATGAGGAAATAGTAGGGGACAGCCTGAGCCATTTGCCCCCAAACCCACGCCCCCAACCCCATGCCATTCTGCCTGCATCGTTCCTTCTGCTTCCAGGAACTTCCAGGACCTCCTCCCCATCCTTCCTGAAGGCTGAAGCCTCACTTCCTATTAATTGAGAAAAGAGAAGAATGAAGACAGGACCTCCACTAGCTCCCACCTCCAGGCCTGCCCGGCGGAGTCTGCGCCCTCCTCGCCACTGTTTTGTGGTAGGTGTCTGTGTCCTGCCTTAAGGACAAGCCCCCCATGCAGCGTCCCTTCCCGCCTCCCTGAGGGAGCATCCCCTCACCTGAAGTGCCAGCCTTTCCCTCGGACACCCACAGATGCTATCTCCTACCTCTGAGGAAAGAAACGGTCTTTCTTGGCCCCATACTCTGGCCACAACCTATTTTGGGGGTACCTTTGTAATATTATTTTTAAACATATTAATCGATACATCATTGTACATATTTTAGAGTACAGGGTGAAGTTTTGATGTAAGTATACAATGTGTAATGATCAAATTTGGGTAATCAGCATACCCATCACCTCAAACATTGATCTTTTCTGTGTTGTAAGAGCATTCAAAAGCCCCTCTTTTGTTTATTTCTTTTTTGAGGTACTGGGATTGAACCCAGGGTGCTCTATTGCCGAGCTAATTCCCAGATCTTTTTATTTTTTTACTTTGAGACAGGGTCTCCGTCTCACTAAGTTGCTGAGGCTGACCTCGAACTTGCGATCCTCCTGCTTCAGCCTTCTGAGTAGCTGGCATTACAGTGTGCGCCACCCAAGAGCCCCTTGCGGCTATTTTGAAACCTACATTATTAGCTATAGTAAACCCATGCTGCAACAGAACCCCAGAACTTACTCCTTGCGGCCCCCGGACCCACTTCCTGCTCCTGTTAGAGGAAGGTCCACGAGGGAGCTGTCTCCCGCTGGCTGTCTTCCTTCATTTCCTCTCCACGCACTCTCTCCCCATCAGGCCATTCTGGTGACTTCCACTTTGCTAAATCTGGTTGCCTGATGCTTTCATCGGATCAATTTTCTGTTCTCATGGTGCTCAACCTACAGGTTGCATGTGTCCCAGCTGGTCTTCTCCTCCCGACAGGTTCCCTTAGTGACCTCTGTGAGTCCCCGTCTTTGGATGTCACTGATATGCGGACAACTCCCAGCTCGGGGTCTTCCCTGAATCCCTGGGCTGGGATCCACGTTCCCACTGCTGATGGGCGTCTTGGACATTGCCTCTTGGATGTCTGGTGAACCTCAGTTTCCCCGCTGAGCTTCCTCCTGAACGTCCCAGTTCAGTAAGTGATAACTTTGATCTTTCAGTGGTGTAAACCCAAGCTCCTCCTCTCATGTGCCACATCTCAATCCTTGGTAAGTCCACCAGGCCCTACCTTCAAATCATATCCAGAGTCTGAGCACCCCCACAGCCCCGATCCCCTGGTCCAAGTGCTCCAGTGTGGCTCCCAGGCTCCTGGCTGGTCTCTGGCCTGCTGCCATCGATGATCTAAACAGCAGTCACAGTAGCCCCTTAAGGAAATGAGGCAGATCTGAACACTCCTCTGCTCACAGCTGCCCTTAGTGTCCATCTCCACACAGGAAGGCCAAGTCCCCAGAAGGGCCTGCATCCGACCTGTAGGCCGCACCACCTGCCAGCTCCCTCCTGTCTCTGGGCACGTCCACTGCTGGTTGCTTTCCACCATGTCCACGCCTCACTCCCTAAGCTCCCTTCCTCTAGGATTCTCTTCTCTCACACTGCCCTATTTTAGTTGGTACTGGGGATTGAACCCAGGGGCACTTAACCACCAAACTACATCCCCATCGCTTTTAAAAATATTTTATTTAGAGACAGGGTCTCTTTAAGTTGCTTAGGGCCTTGCTATGTTGCTAGGGCTGGCTTTGAACTTGTGATCCTCCTGCCTCAGCCTCCTGAGCTGCTGGGATTACAAAGTGCAGCTCCTCCTCCCCTCTCCTACCGATGCAGGTCCCCATTCCCTTTTCGTCTCTTCTCAATAATACCATCTCACATGGTGGGTTCGGTCTGTCTGCTCATTACCTGGTTTGCTCTCCTGGAGTGCTGCACTCCCTTGGCTGGGGATTCTGCCCATCTTGCTCGCTGCTGTCCCCCTGCGTCTAGAACAGTCCTTGGCACATAGTGTGTGCCCAGGGATTAATTAGATCAATCATTAAGTGAACACATCGATCTCTGGATTGGTGCTGGGGACATCAAGGTGATTTAGACAGGGTTTCTGCTACCACCAAGTCCACAGTTCCGTGGGGAGACAGACACATTACTTGACAGATTTGCAGACAGTCCTCTGTATTTGTCACTTTCCAGGACAGCGTCTATTGGACTTGGGAGGCAGTGCGCTCCTACAGAGAGCTGCAGCTCCACCACCTGCACACGCCTCCCTTCTCACCAGCCACCTCCCTGGAGCTCCATGAGCTAGAGAGGCAGCCCATGGTGGACTCAGCCCTCGCCCTTCCCTCTGGGCCCTGGGGCTCCACAGACTTTAGGAAACAGCTGGAAAGAGAGTCTGGGCCCACTCGGACTCATAGCTGTGTGATGTCAGCAAGGTGATCCCCTTTCTGGCCTTCAGGTTTTTCATCTATTAAACAGAGACGCTCCATGGACTGGGACCAATGGCACAGGGAGAGTGAAAAGGCTTTGTGGCAAAGAGGAGTTGTAAATAGACACGGAGAGGCATCATGCTCACCTTACAACCCCAGACACGACAGGGCTGCAGGACGCATGTGTCAGGACTCCCTGTAATTTGGTTGGGGCAGACTCCCTAGAATTCATTCTGTCAGATTTTTAAAAAAATATTTATTTATGTACTTTTAGTTGTACACAATGCCTTCATTTTTGCATGGTGCTGAGGATCAAACCCAGGCTGCTCACGTGCTAAGCAAGCGCTCTACCACTGAGACACAACCCCAGCCCCTGTTCTGTCAGAAATGAAGTTCCTATTAAGGTTCTGATGACATTCTTCATAGAAATAGAAAAAGTGGTAATGAAATTCATTTAGAAAAATAAGAGGCCCAGAATAGCTAAAGCAATCCTCAGCAAGAAAAGTGAAGCAGGAGGCATCACAATCCCAGACTTTAAATTATACGACAGAGCCATAGTAACAAAAATGGAATGGCATTGGCACCAAAACACACATGAAGACCAGTGGTACAGAATAGAAGACACAGAGACAAGCCCACATAAATACAGTTATTTCATACTAGACAAAGGTGACATAAACATACATTGTAGAAAAGACCGCCTCTTCAACAAATGGTGCTGGGAAAACTGGAAATCCATATGTAATAAAATGAAATTAGACCCCTATCTTTCACCCCACACAAAACTCAGATCAAAGTAGATAATGGACCTAGGCATTAGACTAGATACCCTGTGCCTACTAGAAGAAAAAGTAGGCCCAAATCTCCATCATGTTGGCTTAGGAACCAAATTTCTCAACAAGACTCTTAAAGAGCAAGAAGTCAAATCAAGAATCCTTAAATGGGATGGTATCAAACTAAAAAGCTTCTTTTCAGCAAAGGAAACAATCAAGAATGTGAATAGAGAGCTTACAGAATGGGAGAAAATCTTTGCCACCTGCACCTCAGAGCATTAATCTCCAGGATATATAAAGAACTCAAAAAAATTAACACCAAAAAAACCCCACAAATAACCCAATTAATAAATGGGCAAAGGAACTGAACATGCACTTCACAGAAGAAATACAAATGGTCAAAAAATACATAAAAAATGTTCAACATCACTAGCAATTAGAAAAATGCAAATTAAAACTACACTGAGATTTCATCTCACACCAGTCAGAATGGCAATTATCAAGAATACAAGTAACAATAAATGTTGGCAGGTTGTGGGGAAAAAAGTACACTCATACATTGGTGGTGGGACTGCAAATTGGTGCAACCACTCTGGAAAGCAGTATGGAGATTCCTCAGAAAACTTGGAATGGAACCACCATTTGACACAGTTTTCCCACTCCCTTGGTATATTTCCAAAGGACTTAAAATCAGCATACTATAGTGATGCCACCAAATAGCAGCTCAATTCACAATAGCTAAGCTATGGAACCAACCTAGATGACCTTCAATAGATGAATGGATAATGAAAATGTGGTACATATACACATTGGTATATTACTCAGTCAAAAAGAAAATGAAATTATGGCATTTGTTGGTAAATGGATGGAACTGGAGGCTATCATGCTAAGTGAAATAAGCCGATCCCAAAAACCAAAGGCTGAATGTTCTCTCTGATATGCAGATTCTGATTCATAATAGGTGTGGGACAGGGAGGAGTAGAGGTTCACTAGATTGGACAGGGGGGAATGGGGGCAATGGAGGGGGGAAGGGAGTGGGAAAGACAGTAGAATCAGATATAACTTTCTTTTGTTCATTTATTAATACATGACCAGTGTAACTCCATATCATGTACATACTCCATGCTTGTATGATATGTCAAAATGTTCTACTGTCATGGGTAACTAAAACCAACAACAACAACAAACAGAATTTTTCTTTCAATGTGGAAGCAAACATTATATATGCTTATGTGCCATGCTTCCAATATCATTTCATTGTTTGAGTGTCCCTGAGGGTCCACTGTAATGGAAGGCTTGGTCCTCAGGGTGACTATTGGGAGGTGATGGAAGTTTTGGCAGGCAGGGCCCTGGGGAAGGCTTTTAGGTAATTGGGGGCATGTCCCTCAAAGGGATGGTGGGACCCAAACCCCTCATCCCTCTCTCTGCTCTTGTTGGAGTTGTGAACATTTTGCTCCAATCCGTGCCCTCTTCCATTGCCATCTGCCACCCTCGCCAGAACAGATCTGATCACCAAGCGCCATGCTTTGAATCTATAAAACTGAACTAAATAAACCTTTGCTCTTGATAAATTAGTTGCCCCAGAAATCTCATTGTTATAAGGTGAAGCTGACAGATACAGTATGTAACTACTTTATTGAAGTGTGATTATAACATACTGTTTAAAAGTGATTGATTTAAAGACAGGATCTCATTGAGTAGCTTAGTGCCTAGCCATTGCTGAGGCTGGCTTTGAACTTGTAATCCTCCTGCCTCAGCCTCCTGAGCTGCTGGGATTGTGTGTCACCACACCCAGCTCATTCTTTTTAATAGATGCAAAATATTCTGCACACCAATAAACTACAATCTCCCCTCCATTGGATGGATATTTGGGTTATTGAACCATTGGAAGAATTCAGTGAAGGCAAACAAAGTATTCTACACCTTGGTAGATCACAGTGAAAGTTTTATCACAGTAGACAGTTATGCTAGGAGAGGATAGGGGAGCGACTGTGTATGCATGTGCCTCAGTCAGAGCCCAGAGTCTAAGTTGGTGACCTTAGAGAGAGATAGGGTGCAAACTGAGCCCCAAACAGTGTTGGCCAGAGGCCCTATAGCTCCTAGCAGCAGGACCAGATGCAAACTTCTTCCTACATAATGCCTGGGCTTCTTGTGCCCTCCACAATTCTTAATGAGTCAGAAATGGTTTAAGAGCTGAGCATAGCCTGGGGTTGCAGCAGCGGTAGAGCACTTGCCTAGCATGTGTGAGGTTTTGGGTTAGATTCTCAGCACTACATATAAATAAGTAAATTAATCAAAGGTCCATTTACAACAAAAACAACAACAAAAATTTGAGAAAAGAGATGAGCTCACCCATTATTATGCAGTATTGACTTCTTTCTTTCCTCCCTCCCTGGTGTTGGGATTGCCCTCACACGTGATAGACAAGTGCTCTACCACTGAGCCACATCCCCAGCCCTTGGAAGTTCTTAGGAATGAGTGCACTCCTGTCCTTGACCCCTCACCCATCCCTGGCCATTGGCCCAGCTCAGGCTTGTCCTCTGATGATGTGTGGATACCACTGGGGTCCCTACTAGATTATGTTAGGCCACCATACACTTCTGTTGTCCTCACATTTTCACAACAATCATTTTTATAACATTAATACCTTTTTGTCCCATTGCCTAATTATTTCCTTGGGATAAATTCCTAAGCAATAAAATTGCTAGGTCAGACCATACACACATTTTTCACAGCTACTGAAGAAGCAAAATGGAGAGCCATAAACAGATACAAACCCATAGGAGAACTGAGTCACCAAGTTGTCATTTGTAATTAGTGGAGAAAAGATGGGTTACTGAGTGAATGGTTTTGAAGCCATGGGCTAGCTGTCTGGAACAAATAACCTCTCCTTCTCCTTTTCCTTCCCCTTCTCCTTCTCCTTTTTCTCCTTCTCCTCCTCCTCCTCCTCCTCTTTTTTTCCTTTGGTAGGGAAGGATTGGGGATTGAACCCAAGGCAACTTTACCACTCAACTACATCCCCAGTCCTTTTTCATTTAAAAAATTTGTTTGTACTTACAGATGGACAGAATGCCTCTATTTTATTTGTTTATTTTTATGTGGTGCTCAGAGTCTAACCCAGTGCCTCATGCATGATAGGCAAGTGCTCTGCCACTGAGCACCCAAGCCCCCACATTTTTTATTTTAAGACAGGATTTTGCTAAGTTGCTGAAGGTCTTGCTGAGCTGTCCATAGTGGCCTCAAATTTGTTATCCTCCTGCCTCAGCCTCCTAGGTTGTTGGGATTACAGTTGTGTGCCACCATGTCTGGCAAACCCCATTTCTTTTACAAGATAAAATTCCAGCTGAAGTCAAAATACTAAAAAAAAAAAAAGTTTTTAAAAATAATTTTTATAAGATCTTGGTAAAGGGTAGACTTTCTAAGCACAGTGTAAAATTCACAAGTCATTAAATACAAGACTGATAATTTGACTGTGTGAAAATTAATTTTGAGAATTATTTTGAAACCTGGTCTTGCTAGATTGTTGAGGCTGGCCTTGAACTTACAATCTTCCTACTTTAGTCTTCCAAGATGCTAGAATTAAATGTGAGTACTGAAGGGCAAAGCATCACACCGGGGACAGCCGTGCAGCCAAAAGATTTATTCAACAGCCTTCGTGGCTGGTAGCGAAAACTGGAGAAGAGGTGCTCTGGTGGAAGGTCGAAGAGGTGCTCTGGTGGAAGGTCGAAGAGGTGGGAGAGGGGAGTCAGGGAGAAGGGAGTGTGCAAGCTCTGGTGGGAGAAGGGAGTCAGGGAGAGGGGAGTGTGCAAGCTCTGGACAGAAGGTGGGTGCCTGGTCGCACCGGCTCTCTGGAGCTGTCGGCTAAAGCAGCTGCTATCTGGCTGGAGGCTGGAGCTGTCAGCTGAGAGCGGCCGTCGGGCTGAAGGTGGTCAGTCTGGAGCTGTTGGCTGGAGCAGCTGCCGTCGGCTGGAGGCGATGGGTCTGGAGCTGTTGGCTGGGGCAGCTGCCGTCGGCTGGAGGCGATGGGTCTGGAGCTGTTGGCTGGGGCAGCTGCCATCGAGCTGGAGGCGATGGGTCTGGAGCTGTTGCAGTGGCTTCCTCCTCTCTGCAGCGATGAGCCAATGTATCTGTCTTCCAATGTATCTGTCTTCCTCCTCTCAGCGACTAGCCGATGTCATGTGTCCGTGTGTCTCTCTCTGTCTGATCTGAGTCTCTCAGACAGGGCCTTATATAGGGATTTCTGGTGGGGGGGTGCACTAGAGCAACCCCAACACCATTGGCTAGAACAGGGTGTCCTTTAAGCCTATTGGCTCTTGCCTGGGGAAAAGAAACATCCTGCCCAGGGAAGAAACATCCTGCCGGGGGGGGGGGGGGGGGGGGGGGGGGGGGGGGATGAAAAGAAAATCCTGCCGAGAATTTGCTTCTCTCAGGATGTGGAAAACTGTGAGGGCGGGGGGGGTAACCTATCTATCAAGTACTACTGCACCTGGGTAGGGTATGGGTTCACATGAGCGTTTAAGCTGTTTGGCACAGGGCAGGGGACAGTTTTATTGCTTGGGGCAACAACCTAGACACATTTCAGGGTGCCTGGGAATGTTCAAGCCTGCTGGGAAATCCTGCAACTGGGTTCAGAGCTGCGAGGGTGCTCCATGATTTTAGGTCAGAACACAGAAAGAAGCGCTGAGGCTGGTGTGTGGGTGGGGGACTATGGGACCCTATGGCTGCGTTAGGACATTAGAGCCCCCAGGATCTAAGAGATCTCCTTTATAAATAAAAAAATTAAAGACCAAGATTACAAATGGCGGGATAGAGGAAGCTTGCATTCCTTGTTGCTCCATGGCCATTCAAGCAGTGGGAGTACTGTTCCTCAGTGAGACAGGTGAAAGTAGGATTTCACTAAAGGTCAGCACTGGACAATCAGAGTGTCTTAAAGACTCAGAGATTTGGATGTAGTAAACAAAGAAGATGGACTACATTGGAGCCCAGCCAGTTACACAGCACAGAGTGAGGGAGAACTCACAAACACAGATTTGGTACAAAAACCCTGAGACCAGAAAAAAGGCCTGATCCAGAGGCTGCACTGTGCACTGGTGCCTGAAGAGTGCTGTTTCCCAGCTGGCTGTGGAGAGCTGAGGTGCAGACATCTTGAGGTGGCCTCGCTGCAGTGGCTGTCGTGGGAGCCAGGAGATCAGAGCAAACGCTGCCACACTCTCCCAGCAAGTGCCTTGCTGTGTGGCCTATGGGGTACCTAGCAGATCAAGAATGACACAGGCACACAGAATATTGTACCCAAGAGGATTCAAGTCATAAAAGCAAAGGGAGCCCGACTCATTTCCCTCTTTGAGTCTGGCAGTTCTTGGGACCAGCTGAAGTGGGTGGGGAAGCTGAACAAGTGGGAGTGAATACACACAGAGACTAGGCCTGGGAAGGCCGTGTTCCTGAGCAGTGGAGTATGTGAAGGATTGGCTCCTGCCCCAGGAGTAGAATTTTGGGGAGGCTCCTGAGATCCAGACCCTCGACAGAAATCAGCAACTGACAGGCCCTAGGGATGTGCTGACCTAATCTCTCCAGAGCAGATACCACCCAGCAAAGCCCCTGAGGCCTGATTAGAACTAAGTCCAAACTTGCTGGAACTCCTTCCACAGAACACTACAGCAGCCCCACCCTGGGAGTGCACCTATCTGGTCTGCACAGACAAAACTCCAACTGACAGTACATGCCACTCCCTCCTACGTCATACTGGTGGGAAGGGAAGCTGAGAATTCCATCAACCAGCTTCAGCCTTAGGCCACGCCAACTGGAAGCTCCGAAAGCAATACAAAAAGAGGAAGGGGTTAACAACCCTAACTCTCACTCTCAGTACCTCGCTCAAGAAGAAAAGGAGCCAGGCACGGTGGCGCACGCCTGTAATCCCAGCACTTTGGGAGGCTGAGGCAGGAGGATCTTGAGTTCAAAGCCAGCCTCAGCAATAGCGAGGCACTTAGTAACTCAGTGAGACCCTGTCTCTAATAAAATACAAAAAAAAGGTCTGGGGATGTGGCCCAGTGGTCGAGTGCCCCTGAGTTCAATCCCCGGTACCAAAAAAAAAAAAAAAAAAAAAGAAGAAAAAAGGAAACAAAGTCAGGCATAGACAGTGACCACCCATTCTCATGAGCTATTATGGCCACCTCGGTGGAGATGACTCTGTCATTTTTCATTAGGAATCTTTTTCCTTCGTGTGTGTGTGTGTGTGTGTGTGTGTGTGTGTGTGTGTGTGTTCATGTTCTTGGTATGCTACTTGGTTCAGGGACACGTATACATATATACTTTTTTCTCATTTTTAGCATTTAAAAAATTTTCCTTTCTGTGTCTTTTGAGGTTTTTAGTTTTTTTTTTTTTTTTTTTTTTTTTTTTTTGTGGTACCGGGGATTGAACTCAGGGGCACTCGACCACTGGGTCACATCCCCAGACCTTTTTTGTATTTTATTTAGAGACAGGGTCTCACTGAGTTGCTAAGTGCCTCGCCATTGCTGAGGCTGGCTTTGAACTCGCGATCCTCCTGCCTCAGCCTCCCAAAGTGCTGGGATTACAGGCGTGCGCCACCGCGCCCGGCTGAGGTTTTTAGGGTTTTTGATTAGTATGTTTTGGTTTTGGTTTGTATTATTTTCATTTCCTTATTTCTCTTGTTTCTCTTTGTCACCTTTCTCCTCCTGTGAACAGCCAAATTCTATTCTTCTCTCCCTTTACTTTGTTTCTTCTGTTTTTTCTCTTCCTTCCTTGTAAACATCACCTGCTACATCTTTTCTGCATTCCCTCTGTTCACTTTTTGAAATTGTAAATTCTTTTCCACCTTCCTGTCATATTTTCTTTTCCTTTAATCAGCTTCATTTTTACCATCTTTTAGAATTGGTTTATTTAATTAACTATGACCCCTAACGTTAATGGTAATGAAATTATTACTGCTGTGGATGACAGAGTTGATACCTGCTGTTTGCTTTAAAGCCAGATATAGCTCATGGTTATTGTTTTTATTGTTGACAATTGCTTACCCCACCATTCTGCTGTGTGTGTGTGTGTGTGAGTGTGAATTAACATGGTCGATGTCATAGTAGGAACTGGGTATTTATTATAATCCTATATATGGTCTGCCTCAGTTCTTGCTGTTATTTGTTTTGTCCTATTCTGTCAGGAGCTGGGAACCTATGGGGACACTAGAGTTCAGACTGAAGACTCTGCTAATGAACTAAACTCAAACAAAAAACAGTGTCTTGCTCCACCCACAAATCAATGACACTCAATCTTCAGCTATACTTTAATACAAATAACAGAAGAGACAAAAACACAAACTAACAACCAGGCCCCAAGTAGAAATGGCTAGAGGTCAAGCCCAGAGACACGCCAGTGAATATGAATTGCTCTAGAAAAAACAGAGAAAAATAATACAAAGGCTGTGGATATTGCACCTCTAAGGGGATATCAATCTAGATTCTCTAGGACACTCCAGCAGGTGAAGACTGGCATGCCCTAGAAAGGTCCACACACAAGAGTGGAAGAGAAATAACTCCAAACAGATACATAAACCCCACACAGGAATACAACAAGTATGAAAATGTAAGTTAACACCTTCTAAACTTCATAGTTCACCAGAAAATGACCCCAAAAATATTGAAGTGGATGAAATATCAGAAAAGGAATATTTTTTTAAAAAAAATCATTATCAAAATTATCAATGAATTCCAAAAGAATAATAATAAAAAAAACCCACACAACTGAATGTAATAAGAAAGTCAGTACAGAGCTGGGTGTGGTGGCACACGCCTGTAACCCCAGCACTTGGGAGGCTGAGGCAGGATGATCATGAGTTCAAAGCCAGCTTTAGCAATGGTGAGGCACTTAGCAACTCAGTGAGACCCTGTCTTTAAATAAAATACAAAAAAGGGCTGAGGATGTGGCCCAGTGGTCGAGCACCCCTGAGATCAATCTCCGGTACCAAAAAAAAAAAAAAAAAAAAAAAAAAGAAAGAAAGAAGGAAAAAAAGAAAGTCAGTACAGAATATGAATGAGAAATTCAACAAGGAGATAGAAATATTGAAGCGAATCAAACATAAACTGTGGAAATGAAAGACACAATAAATTTAAAAAATGTTCAGTTGAAAGTCTTTCTCACAGAAGAAACTGTACTGAAGACAAAATCTCAGAGCTGAAAGACAAAATGCCCAGCTTTGAACATTCAGACCATATTAATAAATAAATAAATAAATAAATAAATAAATAACCCTGATGAGAACATACAAGAACTTTGGGACAACATGAAGATACCAAATATAAGAATTGAGAAGTGCTGTGAGATGCAGGCTAATGGGATGGATAAACTCTTCAGGGAAATGATTACAGAAAAGTTTCTAAGCCTTCAGAATGAGATGGACATCCAGATACAGGAGGCATTCAGATTCCAAAATACACAAGACAGAAAAGAAACTCTCCATGACAAGTGGTAATTTAAATGCCTAATATAGTGAACAAGGATAGAATTTTAAAAGCCTCAAGAGAAAAACATCAGGTCTCATTTAGAGGCAAGCCAATCAGAGTCACTTCTGATTTATCATCACAAACTACAGTTATCCTTCAGAATCAAAGATTAAAAAAAAAAAACCTCCAAGATAACCATAAAATAATTCATGACAACTAAACCAGCACTACAGAATTTACTTAAAGAAATACTGCACACAGAAGAAATAATAAACAAACCCCAGCATTCACATTAACAATTGACAAATCTCATCTGAGGACTAGCTAAACAATGAGAAACAGGACCAAACTAAGCATTATAAATAAATTAAAATGGTAGAAATTAATTAACATCTATCTATAATTACATTCAGTGTAAATGGTCTCAACTCTCCAATTAAAATATATAGGCTGTCAGAATGGATTAAAAAACAAGATCCAGCTATTTGTTGTGTGTGAAAGATGCACCTTACAGTCAAACAGCTATAGGCTGAAAATGAAAGGATGGAAATTGATACACCATGTAAATGGAGCCCCTAAACAAATAGGGCTAGCTACTCTTTATATCTGACAAAGCAGATTTCACACCAAAATTAACCAGAAGAGACAAAGAAACTCACTACATCCTGGTAAAGAAAACAATACAAGAAAGAGATATAACAAAAATAAATATTTATGCCCCAAATGTGTGTGCAACTAATTACATAAAAGAAACACTACTCAAATTGAAGTCTCAGAGAGACCCCAGTACAATAATACTGAGTGATTTCAACACACTTCTCTCACTATTAGATAGGTCATCAATTCATAAACTCAGTAAAGACTCTTTGGATCTGAAAAATTTTAGAAATCAAATGGACCTAACATACATCTATACAATATTTCACCCCACAGTAGCTTAATACACTTTCTTCTCAGTGGCTCATAGACTTTCTCCATAATAGGCCACATTTTATGCCACAAAGTAGCTCTGAAAGAATATAAAAAAATGATTTAATTCCTAGCATCTTATCAGATCATAATAGTATAAAATTAGAAATCAACCTGACAAAACCTACAAAAACTATATAAAGACAGGGAGATTGAATAATACTCTTCTGAATGATGAATGGGTGATAGAAGAAATTAAGGGAGAAACTTAAAATTTCTCAGACTCAAATGAGAATAGTGATATAACATACCAGAACATCTGGGACATTATGAAGGCCGTTCTAAGAGGAAAGTTTTATAGCTAGAATGCCTATATAAGAAAATCAGAAATATCCTAAATAAGCCACTGAATGGTGCATCTCAAGGCCCTTGAAAAAGAAGAACAAAAAAATTCCAAAGCCAGCGAAAGGAAGGAAATAATTAAGATCAGAGCTGAAGTCAATAAATTTGAGAATAAAAAAAAATACAAAGGATCCATGAAACAAAGGGTTGGTTCTTTGAAAAGAAAAACAAGATTGATAAGCCCTTAATCAAACTAACTAAAAGAAAAAGGAGAGAAAACCCAAATTAATAAAATTAGAGATGAATAGGGAGAAATCACCACAGACACCTCAGAAATCCAGCATATCAGTCGGGACTATTTTGAAAATTTGTATTCCAATAAATTGAAAAACCTAGAAGCAGTGGACATGTTTCTAGATAAATACAATCTCCCAAATCCAAATCAAGAGGACACAGAAAACCTAAATAGATCAATAACTTATAATGAGATACAAGCAGTAATAAAAATCCCTCCAACAAAGAAAAGTGTAGGACCAGATGGATTCTCAGCTGAATTCCACCGAAACTTTAAAGAAGAACTAATGACAATACTCCTCAAATTATTCAATGGAATAGAAAGAACGGAACACATCTAGATTCATTCTATGAAATCAGTATCACACTCATACCAAAACCAGATAAGGACACATCAAGCAAAGAAAACTACAGACCAATATCCCTGATGAAGTCAAATGAAAAAATACTTGATAAAATATTAGCAAATCATGTTCAACCACAGATTAAGAAGATGTACATCTTGATCAAGCTGGTTTTATTCCAGAGGTGTAAGGATTGTTTAATATAGGCAAATCAATAAATGTAATTCATCACATAAACAGAATTGTCATTTCTGTCATTTCAACACATGCCTTTGACAAAACTCAGTACCCATTCATGATAAAAAACACTAAAGAAACTAGGAATAGAAGGAACCTAGCTCAACATCAGTAAAGGCTGAAAAACCCAAACCAAACTTCATAATAAATGGGGAGAAACTGAAATCTGGGACAAGATCAGAATGTCCACTCTTACCATTTCCATTTATTATAGGGCTACAAATTCTAACCAGAGCAATTAGGCAAGAGAAGGAATGAAAGGGGATACAAACAGGAAAGGAAGAAGTCCAATTATCACTGTTTGCAGATGATGTGATCCTACACACAGAAGATTCAAAGAACTTCACCAAAAAGATTGCTAGAGCTAATAAACAAATCTGGCAAAGGAGCAGCTTACAAAATCAACATACAACATACATATAGCTTTCCTATATACCAACAATGAATCTGCTGAGAAAGAAATCAAGAAAACAATTACATTCACAAAAGCCTCAAAAATTAAAACACACACACACACACACACACACACACACACACACACCAAACAAAAACAAAAACAAAAACAAAAAACAACTAAGAATAAATCTAACCAAGGAGATGAAACACCTCCATAATGAAAACTATTAAGGTCAGAACTGAACATTGAAAAAAGAAATTGAAGAGCTCAGAAGATGGAAGCACTACTCATATTCATGAATAGGCAGAATTAATGTTGTTAAAATGGCCACACAACCAAAAGCAAGATACAGTTCAATGCAAGTTCAATGCATTCCCCATCAAAATACCAATGACATTGTCAACAAACTAGAAAAAAATTCATTTGGAAAAACAAAAGACCCAGAAGCACTAAAGCAATTCTGAGCCAACATAGCAATGCTGGAGGCATCACAATACCTGACTTCAAGTTATACTACAGAGCTATAGTAACAAAAGCAGCATGGCACTGGCATAACAACAGACACACAGATCAATGGTACAGAATAGAAAACTCAGAAAAACCCACACAGATGTAGTCATCTGATCCTTGACAAAGGTGCTAAAAACATGCCTTAGAAAAAAGACAACTTAACAAATGGTGTTGGGAAACTGGTTATCCATATGTAGAAGAATGAAACTAAGCCCTTCTACTCTGCACAAAAATCAGCTCATAATGGATCACAGACCTAGGAATTAGATCAGAAACTATGCAACTCTTAGAAGAAATCTTAGGGTCAATATTCCAGCATTTAGGCACAGGCAATGACTTTCTCAATAGGACCCCTACACTCAGGAGGTAATGCCAAGAGTTAATAAATGGAATGACATCAAGTTAAAAAGCTTCTGCACAGCAAAGGAAACAATTAAGAATACAAAGAGAGAACCTACAGGATGTAGGTTCTATTTTCTAGTAGCTAGAAAATCTTTCTAGCTACTCTTCTGACAGAGGATTAATATCTAGAATATACAAAGAACTCAAAAAACTTAACACCTAAAAGTCAAATAACCCAATTAACAAATGAACAAATGAGCTAAATAGTTACTTCTCAAAAGAAGAAATACAAATGGCCAACAAATACATGAAAAACTGTTCAACATCATTAAAAATTAGGGAAATGCAAATCAAAACTATGCTGAGATTTCATCTCACACAGTTAGAATGGCAGTCATCAAGAATACAAATAATAATAAATGCTAGAGAGGGTGTGGAGAAAAGGGAAGACTTTTACACTGTTGGTGGGACTGTAAATTAGCACAATCATTAGCACAATCAGTATGGAGTTTCCTCAAAAGGCTAGGCATGGAACCACCATATGACCCAGTGATCCTACTCCTCAGTATTTATCCCATAAATACTGAGTTAAAGCCATCATATCTAGTGATACATGCACAGCCATGTTTAGAGCATATTTTGTATATTCCGACATTGATGGACACCAGCCTAGGTGTCCATCAGTGTCTGAATGGATAAAGAAAACATGGTGTATATGTACACAATGGAGTTTTATTCAGCCATAAAGAAAAATGACACCATGGCATTTGTAGGGAAATGGAAGGAACTAGAGGCCATCGACTTAAGTGAAATAAGTCAAACTCAGAAGGTTAAGGGTGGAATGTTTTCTCTCATATGTGGAAGGAAGCTTGAGGAAAAAAGGAAAAGAAAGTCAGGGGTGGATCTCCTAAAAATCAAAGGGAGATCAGTACAGGAAATGGACCAAGGGGTAGATAAGAGGTGGGAGGGAGGGGCGAAGTGTTAGGGAGTGATATTGGCCTAATTATATTGTTGTATTGTGTATTGTGTGCATGTTGATTATGGAACAACAAATCCCATTGGTATTGTTGTAGGGACAGATGAGGCAAAGCACCGAAGACCACAGGAAACAGTTTTATTATTTTGGTTGCAGCCTCTTCAGAGGGTACAGCTCTCGCTGTAATCAATTAATCCCCTGAACCCCGAGTTCAGGTAGTTTCAGGATTTTATACACAGCATGTAAGGGGAGGGGCTCAGAAGTTCACAGTTTACAAAAGTTCACATAAAAGCAGCTTTTTTCTTTCACTGTTCTGGGCAAGTTAACCCTTCAAGGACAACACCTGAGAAGGGGAGAGCTTCTTCTCCTTTTTCTTTCCTCCTCCCTCCACCTGTTACCATGGAGCCCATTTATTAACTTCTCTTATCTTAGAAATGTAGACATCTCTGTGAAGCTCCAGCTGAAGGCCAGAGGCCTTGTTAAAGAATTTGTCCTTCCAGCCAGGCACGGTGGCGCACGCCTGTAATCCTAGCACTTTGGTAGGCTGAGGCAGGAGGATTGCGAGTTCAAAGCCAGCCTCAGCAATGATGAGGCACTTAGCAACTTAGTGAGACCGTGTCTCTAAATAAAATACAAAAAAAGGGCTGGGTATGTGACTCAGTAGTTGAGTGCCCCTGAGTTCAATCCCCGGTACCATAAAAAAATAAAAATAAAAAAAGAATTTGTCCTTCTTATTATCACATTTCACATTTGCAAACACACTTCTACAAACTGCTATACTGGATACATGTTTGTGAAAAACAAGTAAAGGAGTGTCCAGCACCTGGAGTGCTGATTTCTTCCAGGCCAGTGGCCAAGTAATAGAGCAACAGGAAAATAGGAAGTTTATCTACACTGAACTTTTTTGTAGAGACTTTTTTGCTGACAGTCTTAAAATCAGCCATGGTAAAGATTTCTGGAGAAGCTTAGTTAAGATTTTCTGTGGAGGAGGGGGTGCCACTACAGTATGTATAACTATAATGCACCAAAAAAAAAAAAAAAAAAAAAAAAAAAAAGTGGGGAGAAAAAGACATAAGAGTCCCAGGATCTAAGAGATTAAAGTGTTCCCTCTTTGTCTTCCCAATATAAATAAAAAGTTAACAATAAATCAAGCTGGGTGCAGTGGTGCGCGCCTGTAATCTCAGTGGCTCCGGAGACTGAGGCAGGATGATTGCTGTTAGATAATTCCGGGCCGCAGGCCACACTTCCCAGGTACCTTGGACAGGCCACACCTCCCAGGTGCCTTAAACTGGCCACACCTCAGGTCCCTTACAGAGCCAATCATGGCACACGGGTTCCCCTTCTGACCTCAGGCAGCCTATGGAGTAAGGGGTCCCTCGGACCACCTGAATCTCTATTTAAACCCCTGCCAGGCTGAAACTTGCCCTTTTTCCCTTTTCCACCTTTCCGTTCCTTTTCCCCCTTTCCATCCTGTTTCACCCTTCCCTTTTCCCCCTTCTTCCCTTTTTCTTTTTGTCGTCCCGTCTCCTTTCCTCCTGCCGGTTTTCCCTTCCCCCTCCACGTGTCCCTTGGCTGATTAATAAACCCCCTTTACTACACGGCGGTCCCAGTGTGGTTTCATCTGCCCTTCAATTGCGAGTTCAAAGCCAGCCTCAGCAACTTATCGAGGCACTTAGCAACTCAGTGAGAACCTGTCTCTAAATAAAATATATTTTAAAAGGGCTGGGGATGTGGCTCAGTGGTTAAGTACCCCTGGGTTCAATCCCTAGTACCCCCCCCCACCCCAGAAGATAATAAAATAAGTGTTTAAAAGGTTATTTACAAATATTTTAACAAGAATAGCATATTTCCAAAAAGATAGTAAGTAAGTGGGTGTATCATTTTTCTAGGAACACCGTAACAAACCCTACAAACTGGGTGGCTCCAAAGAACATAAATTTGTTCTCTTGAAGGTTTGGAGGCCAGAAGTCTGCCAATGAGGGTCGGCAGGGCCACACTGACCGCAGGCTCTATGGAGAATCTTCCAGCTTCCAGGGGCTCTTGGACTTCCTTGCTTATGTCAGCATCACACAGGTCTGAGCCTCCATGTTGAGGTGGGCTTCTCCCCTTAATCCCTCTCTGTGCTTACATGTATCTTGTCTTTTCTCTTACAAAACCAACCATTGAATTTAGGGCCTACCCTAAACCCAGGATTATCTCATCATGGGGTTCTTTGCTTAATTATATCTGTAAAGACCTTCTTTCCAAATAGGGTCATATTCACAGGTACCAGGGGTTAGGAGTGGACATATCTTTTGGGGGGACACTAGTCAACATACTGCTGTAGGTAACAGTGTTTTCTCCTAGGAAGATAGGGCTCGGGATGGGAAGAACACAAACTTCTCCCTGTACATTCATTTGAACTTGACTGCCTATACTCGGGGAAGCAGGCTGGTGATCAGTGGCCAGGATTGGGGAACCGGATCTGAAAAGAAGGACGAAGTGACACAGCTGCTTTGGGCAACTTATAGTGAAAGATAATTAATGAGGGATGTAAACCCTGCCAAGTGGCAGAAGGCCCAGCTGGGGCTGATCCCCCAAAGAGTGCAGTGGAGGATGTGGGATGAGAAGTGACTGCCCCTCTGGTTCCATCTGTTGCAGAGCCCAGGGTGCCTGTGGGGCTTCCTTCCTCCCCCACCTCCATACAAACACACCCAGGGCATACTGGACAGGGGTCCACCCCCTCCTTGCCTGAAGACATCCCAGTCTCTCTGTGCATATGCGTCATCATCCTCTGGGTATACATTGGGAACCCCTGACAGGTGAGAAGCCTTGCATGGAGAAGGCTTGCTCCCAGCTATTCTTAGCAATTCCTGCTACAGGAGGAGGACTTTGATGAGGATGCTGCCCACCACAAGTTTGAAATACAATTCTGTTTACCAGCAATAGGAAGGAGAGGCTCCAGTTACCCCTTTTAGCAAACACTAATGAGCCAGAATGGTGGGGTATTTGGTTGGGGATGAAGAAAAAGAACAAAAGGGGGTAGCTTTGATCTCAACTCCCAGAGGCCACTGTCAACTCACTGGTTATATAGTTTTTGTTCAGTGGGCTCTCTGAAGTGAGGTCTTTCCAAACAAGGTGGAAAGGGCAGCAATTTGGACTAATAAGATCCAGATTCTGTCCTGAGAATCTGCTGCACATCTACAGAATGGGATCCTAAAGCCACCTTTGTTTTTAGCTTCTGGGAAGAGTGCACCTATGTTTTATCACACAGCAACTGGAGGCCTGAGCTTCCCTTCCTCCTTTGCATTCTCCTGCCTGGCACACAGTAGGCATCTACTGGACACTTGTCCTGTTGAGTTCTTGGACATGATGCATAAAAGGAATCTGTGAAAAATGAATTGTTTGAAATACTCAGCTTGTGCCTACATTGGAATTTTGAATGTATCTATATGCCATCATGGCAGATTGAAAAACCGAATCTTTATAAAGAATAGAATCTTTTTAAATGCAGTAGGCTAGAAATCAAAAGGAAGCAGTGTCTTCAAGGTACAGCTATGGTGAAATACAGGTGTAGGGTGCACAAGGGGCAGAGGCCAGAGAGGGATCCAGGCGGAGTTTAGGATGTCAAGTTACAGTCCCATGCAAAGAATTCAGTGGGCTGTGATGAGTGTGCATGCAGTCAGATTGATTAGGAAGGGTCACCGGTCACAGGAAGGAGGAGGGCCTAGGGAGGTTGTTTAACATCGTTTGAGGGAGCAGAGAAGGCATGGTTGACAGGTGGCAAGGCAGACTCCGGAAACACTAGAGGGGTGGGCCAACAGAACTCGGAGTCTGGCATCTCACGCAGGGTGTGCAGGGCGCAGGGTGAGAGGCCGAGGGAGCGCAGGCCCAATTAGGATTTGGGGTTGTCTTTTACTCCCTCTAGGCGTAATGTGACGTTGTTTGGGGAGGGCGAGGCCGAAACCTGATCCTCCAGTCCCTGGGCTCCGTTAATGTTTAATCAGATAGGATCGTCCGATGGGGCTCTGGTGGCGTGATCTCCTTGACCGGGGCGTCGAGCACCCACACCCCAGAAAGTTTCCTCCCGACGTCGAGGCACCCGCGGCTTCAGGCAGTCTCTAAGCCACTCCCCTCCGGGTCCAAGCCTGTGGGAGTGAGCCCTGCGGTCTGACTCCGACTGCCCCGACTGCCCCGGCGGGACGTGACGCTTGGCCCAGCCCGGTCCTGAGCTCCCGCGCTCCCTCGTCCTTCCCCCTTCCAAGAAAAGGGCGCGGCCTCTGGGTCTCCGGCGGTTGGAACGCAAATCTCTCCCATCGCCCTGATGGGCACCGGCCGCTCTACGCGGCCACGGTGGCCGCTGCCGTCGCTGGTGCTGCTGCTGCTGCTGTTCCTGAGCCCCGCGAACGCCCATGCCCAGGAGGACGAGGACGGCGACTACGAGGAGCTGGGACTCGCCTTCCCCTGGGAGGAGGACGGTCCAGCCGAGTCGGCCCCGCACGTGGCCACTGCCACTTTCCACCGCTGCGCCAAGGTGCGGGCGCTGGGGTGGGAGGCGGCCGCGAACTTGCCGCTGGGACCTGTGCGGGTGCGGCTTCTTCTCCTGCGCCAGTTTCCCAGTGTAAGGGAGGGGCTGGAGTGAAGGTCTCCAAGAGTCTTCTGCTGGTCCTGTGATAGCTTGGCGCGATCTCGGGGAGGACAGGCTAGGTAGTTGGGGAAAGGGGGCTGACCGCGCTTGGGGGCGCGCTGGAGCATGCGGCTGCAGCGTGGGTCGAGGGAGATGTCAGCCGCGAGGTCGGCTAGCAGAGTACTTCTCAGATCGCCTGCAGGGATTCTAGGGGTTCCGCTGACCGTGCAGCTCCAAGGGATGAAGGAGTCAACACTCCAGCGCGCTTAGAATGGCCTGGGGTGCTGAGGAAGCAGGCTCATGCCTGTGCGTTCTGATGTGGTCCTGGGAGTCTGCCCGGAGGAGCGTGCTGAGGGTATTGGAGAGAGGGCATCAGTTCTTATAGGGGTGGAGGATGGGGGCGGGAGGCAAGTTCTTGGTGCCTTAGAACTCCAACTCAGGCACTGCGTCTTTTTCAGCTGAAGAAAAGAACAAACTGAAGGGGAACGGGTCGAATTATTCTCGAGGTCGACGGGGTCTTTGAGAGTTTAGGTTATAGGAAGGGCTTTCAGTACTGGGTACCTGAACGGCGGTGCGCCAGGTAGCCAGGACCCTGGGGCTGAATCCTACACACAGGTGCGGCTCTCCTAGGGTGGGCGGGGCGAGGTTCCTGAACCTCTGCTAGGGTGGGGCTGTGGGTTCCCTCCGTTTATAACTTTTCCAGGGTTCGGCTGAAGTTCTGTTTCCTTGGCTTGGAATCAGAGCGCGGTTATCCGTGGCTGCTTCTCCCGAGCCGAGCCGTGTGGAGCTTGGCAAACTACTTAACCTGGCCGTCTATTAAAGGGGAAGTGACAATCCTTTCTGAAAGGGATGAAGGGAAAGGAATTCTGGTGATCCCTGAATGACTCTGGGATGTAAGAACCAGAAGCAGTTACTCGTCACAGGTAGTTAAGTCCCTGGTTGCCTGGTTGCATTGTGGCCTGGACACACCCTCCATGCACAGCTGGGGGTGGGTGGCAAATGGAGATCTGTGCTAGCAGCTGCCTGGCCTGCCCTTCTGTGTGCTGGGCTTCATTCAGTTCCCAGCACCCTCCACTTTCCCCCTAATCCTTTCACCTGTAAAGAAATGTCCTGAGGCTGTGGTCTCTCCTACCCCAAAATAACTGTTCTGACAGGAGTGAATACCCCATCCTGGGAGGCCAGTGAGCAGAGGCTAGACAACCACTTGGCCAAGTGTTTGAGGCTATTTCTTCCCTGGGGGAAGTTTGGGAAAGCCACTTCATGAAGTTCACGTTATCTTCCATGCAATGGATGTTTCATGGGAATTGAATTTAGAATGAAAATGCTTTTGGCAAACAAAAGGGTTTTAGGCCTGTCCTTTATTTTCGTCCTGAGAAAGTGAGGTCCAGAGTGGAGGCTCACCAACTCCCTAGTGCATTGGAATGAGGCTTCCAGGAGAAGTCTTGTTGCACTGTGCAGAGTGCCTTCCCGACTCATAACATTTTCATTTAGTGGCGAGCACCTTACATGGGTCTTTGACGCATAAATAGGAATTCAACAATGAAGGTGGCAGGAGAATTTTACTCTAAGGGAGGGAGCAGCATGAACAAGGTACAGAGCTGGGAAAGGCAGAGGTGGAGCAAAAGGAAGGAAGCCGTGCCGTCTCCATCTCCCGAAGTGTAAAGCGTACTGATCTCTCTCTCTCTCTCTCTCTCTCTCTTCTTCTTCTTCTTCTTCTTCTTTTTTTTTTTTTTTTTTTTTTTTTTTTTTTTTTGGTACCAGGGATTGAACTCAGGGATACTCGACCACTGGGCCACATCCCCAGGCCCCCCCCCCTTTTTTTTGGTATTTTATTAGAGACAGGGTCTCACTGAGTTGCTAAGTGCCTTGCCATTGCTGAGGCTGGCTTTGAACTTGCGATCCTCCTGCCTCAGCCTCCCAAGTGCTGAGATTACAGGCGTGTGCCACCGCGCCCGGCTGTAAAGCGCACTGAAAGCACATACTGAAAGCTTTTTAGATTTAGTTTTATATATTTAAATTTTTAATTGGCATAGTTATTGTTCATATTCATAGGGGTACAATGTGATATTTGGGTACTCGAAGGCAAAGTGCAATGATCAAACACTTAGCATTTATTTGTGGTGAAAACATTCCAAATCCTCTCTTCTAGCTATTTTGAGATACGCAGTGTATTATTGTTAACTATAGTCACACAGCTTCAAAACTTTTAAAGGTCCCCTTGGATGTCCCTTCTGTTTTATTTTCAGAAAAGTGTTCCCCACAGGCCTCACTACTGGAGAGTCCTGAGCAGTCTCTCCCCCGTAGGTCCTACCCTTTGCTTCCTCCCCAGGTTTTACTTCCAAAGCTGTTTGATCTTAGCTGTGACATTGTCATTCATCTCCTGCCACCTCACTTTTTAAAAATCCTTCCTTTGACAGACTTTCTGGGTTCTTTTCTGCCTTTCAGCTCTGAAAGCAAAAGGCATTTTGTAATTTATTCAGTGGTGCATG
This sequence comes from Tamias sibiricus, assembly GCA_025594165.1. Taxonomy (NCBI): domain Eukaryota; kingdom Metazoa; phylum Chordata; class Mammalia; order Rodentia; family Sciuridae; genus Tamias; species Tamias sibiricus. Next base: position 48,276,173 of record CM046658.1, read on the forward strand.
CTAGCCTGAACTGACATGAGATTGTTCATGATCTTTGTTTATTCCACTTGTGCAAAGATGCAGAATCATACACTTGGCTGTATAGAAGAAGGTGCTGACTCCTCAGAGCTCGCTAAATCCAAATGAATTCTGAATTTTGAGACCCTTCTGGTCCTAAAACTTTGAATGAAGGGCTGTGGACTCTTCTCTGCTAGAGTGCATAGACAGAGATGCGGGCAGCAGGCTGCAAAAGTAGGTTGAGGCAGAGTGGACAAGGAGGACATGGAGACTGAACTTTATTCACCAGGCTGTGGGGAACCATGGAAGCTTCTTGAGGAGGTGTGTCTACCTGAGACCAGTCGCAGCCAGCAAGAGCTAAGACCAAACAAATCTCTGACCATCTGCAGCCTTCTGACTGCATTATGCAACCTTCTCTCTTGGCCTTGACAACAGGTCTGTTCCATAGGTATTGTGGTTCCTGTAATACAGAGGAGACATTGGAGGCTCAGAAAGCTAGAGTGACTTGCTCATGGCCACACAGCTAATAAATGTTGGAGTTGGGATTCAGGTCACATTTTTCTGGCTCCAAAGCCCATGAATGTTCTCTTTGCACTGCCTCTAGAGGGGATTCATGGAGGTACTAGGATGGGGAGGAAGTGATTTTTTTTTCAGACTGGGGTACTAGGGAGGGAGTATGACTGGGAAGGCTTCTGGGAGTGGCTGGCCTTTGGGCAGGGCCTCCAGGAATGACCAGGCCTGGGTTTGTTCCTAGAGAGGTGGGTAAAGTTACAGAAGAGACATTGTTGTTTGGGGTACCCCACAATTCCCCTTTGTGCCTGACTGACACACTTGGAAGTATATAAACTATGATAATGCTAAGAATTGGCTTATGCCGGGTGCAGTGGCGCATGCCTGTAATCCCAGCGCCTCGGGAGGCTGAGACAGGAGGATTGTGAGTTTGATCGAAGCCAGCCTCAGCAACAGTGAGATGCTAAGCAACTCAGTGAGACCCTGTCTCTAAATAAAATACAAAATAGGGCTGGGGATGTGGCTTAGGGGTTGAGTGCCCCTGAGTTTAATCCCTAGTACCAAAAAAAAAAAAAAAAAAAAAAAAAAAAAGATTTGGCTTGTATGTGGTTTTGTTTTTCAGTCCTAAATTGGTAAGTTCTGTTTATAGTTTACTATACTCCATTGTGTTTCTTTTGTCATAATCCTAATTTGTAAACAGAGGGGATAAGGTTAGGGCAGGGCTTGTTGGTATTTTTTTTGTAACTGGTGCTTTATAGATGAATGGAATTATGACATTTGCCAGTGAATGGATGGAACTGGAGAACGTAATGCTAAGTGAAATAAGCCAGACTCGGAAAATCAAGGGTTGAATGAAACCCTTTTTGCTAGAGCAAAATGAGGGGGAAAAGGGAGTGGGGGTCTGATATCATAAAGATATAGGGAAGATCAGTCGAGCAGAAGAAGGAGGTTGTTGGGATTTTAATGCCATCATGTTACCCTTCCTTGCTTGGGGCCAGGATGCTTGGAGGTTGCCAGGCACCTACGTGGTGGTGCTGGGGGAGGAGAGCCACCGATGGCAGACGGAGCGCGTGGCCCGCCGCCTGCAGGCCCAGGCTGCCCGCCGGGGCTACCTCACTAAGGTCCTGCATCTCTTCCACCACCTCTTTCCTGGCTTCCTGGTGAGGATGAGCAGTGACCTGCTGGACCTGGTGAGTCACCCTCTCCGGGCATGGCACTTTCTGATGGGGCTGGGGCCATTTGCATGTTGGGCATTGACATTAGTGTGCCCATAGCTAAAAATCAGGGGGAGACAGTGAGTAATTACTGAGCACGTACCAAGCGTTCCACTGGTACAAGCCCAGTGATTGCGGCTAAATGTGTAGATGCCTTGGAAGCCTGGCCATACCCCAGCGGTCCGTCCATCTAAATTTGAAATGAGGATTCCAAGGTTCAGAAAGGACCACGCAGACAGTTAGGGGCACAGCTGGTGCCCTACCTGGCAGTCTGCTGGCTAGAGGCCCTTGTGCTGAAGTATCTGCTACTTGTGGGACCCTGTGGGGACAAGGCCCTGGGACACTTGCTGGAGCTTGAGCCATTTCATAAAAGCATATAAAAAGGACTTTTATAAAAGGACATGGGACAGGTTTGTTCAGGGGTTGCTGGCCCAATGGCTCTGAAGCAGAATCCCGGCCGCTGTCCTCTGCAGGCCCTGAGGTTGCCCCATGTTGAGTACGTCGAGGAAGACTCCTCCGTGTTTGCCCAGAGCACCCCGTGGAACCTGGAGCGGATCGTCCCTGCACACTATCAGGCCAAGGAACACAGAGCCCCCAGTAAGACCCCCGGTTGTGCCTGGCCCTCCGCACCGGAGCCGAATGCCCTTGCTCTGCTGTGGTCTCTCTTCTCCCCGCCCAGGGCCTCACCTCTCAGAGGCTTAGGACTCAGCATGCTCTGCTGACCTCTTCTCCCCTGTCCCTGGTACAGCTACCTCTTGCTTTCTGTTCCTCCACCCAGAATGCAGGCATCTTTCCTTAAGTGATCCTCTCTTCCACCTTCTAAAAGCTCTTGTTCACTCTCCTCTCCAAGGCTACACTTACCTTGGGGAAGGCTAAATCTGACGGTGACTCGTGGTCTCTGAATGCCCAGCCCTGCAGACACCACCAGACCTCTGAGTGGGACAGACATGGCCCCGTGTGGACTGCCCCACCTAGCTCTTGGTCTCCTCGCCTGCCCACCCTGCCTTCAGCTCCATTAGACTGCCTGGGTCAAGCCATGTCCCCTCTAGGTCTTGCTGCCCACCCTTCCCTCTGCCTGGTGCAGCCTGGCTATGAAGGGGGAGGAGGAGAGGTCAAGAAGAATGGCCTGGGTCCTGGCAGGGCCCCATGGGCGACACTGAGTTGGGGAAGGCTGGAAGTGCACCTGCTTAGGGGAGAAGATGGGTTCTAGTTGGACCATGTTGCGTTTGAGGCGCCCACGGCTGGAGGCTGAGCTCCGTGGAGAGTCAGCACAACATGGAGTGAGGCCTCAGATCTCGGGGTGAACCCTGCCTCCCCCACTGACCTGATAATTGCAGGGTCTTTGGGAGCTGCTTCCCTCTCTGAGCCTCTTTTTCCTGATCTGTAACATGGGCACAGTAACCTGTCCCTGTCCTCCTCACAGTGTTGCTGTGAGGCTCCAGTGAGGTGAAGGATGTACAAATGCTTTGGGAACTGAAAGGTGCGGTGGCTTCTGAGTTGCTGTCCTTGTGACAGGTGAGGGTTGTGCACGAGGTAGGGGGCAAGGAGATGGGGCACCTGACACGGGTGGCAGCTGCGGAGGTAGGGCCTGGTCTGGGCAGACTGTGCCGGAAAGTGCCAGGTCGGCTTTGCAGAAGGAGCTGCTGCCACCCAGGTGCACCCCTTCAGGTGAGTACTAAGGCCCCCAGGATCCCAGGTCCACACCCAAGAGCCAGAGGGCAGCGAGGTCCCCACCAAGCAGGAGTGAGGGAAGGCTGTGTTCCTGAGTGAGCTTCTAAGCATGCTGTCACCAAGTACCACAAACCAGTGGCGTAGAGGAGAGAGGTTTCTTCTCTAGTCTCCTGCCACAGGTGGAGTGGACAGTAGCATACAGGGTGGGGAGAGGAGAGGCTGGGGGAGCCCAGCTCTGGCAGTGTGGTGTGGTGTGGTGGGAAGACGCGGGACAGGGGCCGACCTTGACTGAAATTAGCGGAGGATCTCAGAGAAGGTACCGAAATGCTCTGACACAGACTGAATGATACACACACTCGGAGCCTGTGAATGTGATCTTATTTGGAAGAAAAGGTCTAGGTAGATGTCATTAAGGATATTGAGATGAGACCATCCTGGACTGTCCAGCAATTTCTCAATCCATTGCCCTTCCTTGTAAGAGAAAGGCAGGACAGTTGAGACACACAGAAGAGGAGGCCACGTGGAGACAGGCAGAGATTGGAGCCATGTGACCACAAGCTAAGGAATGCCAGTAGCCACCAGGAAGTGGAAGAGGCTCCCTATTGCCTTCACAGGGAGGATGGCCTGGCCAACCCCTTGGTCTTGAACTTCTGGCTTCGTAACAGTGACAGAATAAATGTCTGTTGTAAGCCACTGTGTTTGTGGTAATTTGTTACAGCAGCCCTACACAACTAATACACATTTTGGTCCTGTCATGAGATGTGACATCACGTTACATTGAAAATGAAGCATTTTCAGTGGGCCACCATGGCAGCCTTAGAGGAAGGGTGTCACAGAGAATGCACAGACCTGGTACCAAGAGGCCCAGACTCATGCAGCCTCTTCCAACCTCAGTTTCCTCAGTGACATGAGCTGGCCAGCTCAGGCAGACCTGCTTTTCTTCTTGAACTCTTCAACTGGCTCAATGACCCTTCAAAGCTATAACTGTGGGCTTGTTTTATTGGTTTATCTACACTATCATATTTATTGTTTTTTGAATGCCCCTTATGTTAATGTTATGGAGCCAGAGACCTTGGTTCACTTCCTGTCTCTGTCATTTGCCAGCTACTTAGCCTTGGACAGCTCCCTGCCCTTTCTATGTCTCACCACAGTTGTCTATGAAATAAAGACATACAGCACATAGCTTGCACTTTTGTAAGGTTAAGTGAGTTTATGTATCACGGTGCTCACCGCAGGGCCTGGGATGTGGTAGACAGCTTGTGTGCAGTAGTTCTAACACTGACCTCATGGGTATCCTCTCCCACAAACACTGCCTTGGAAAGACGGAGGTGGCCTGGTGGAGGTTTATCTCTTAGACACCAGCATCCAGAGTGGCCACCGGGAAATCGAGGGCAGGGTCACTGTCACCAACTTTGAGAATGTGCCGGAGGAGGATGGGACACGCTTCCACAGACAGGTGAGCATGACCCTCAGGTGGGAAGGTGCCCATCTCTCACTCCCCTCCTGGAGGTGGTGGGGCTGCCCTCTCCAGCATGACCCAGCAACCACTGTCCCTTCTTTACCTTTGGGTGTGGGGAGGGGGTGTCAGTCCATCCACCCACCACTGATGTATCATGGGCTGGGTGGGCTTTCTCACATGGTCCTTGTGCTGCTTGAGCAGGCCAGCAAGTGCGACAGCCACGGCACTCACCTGGCAGGGGTGGTCAGCGGCCGGGATGCTGGTGTGGCCAAGGGCGCCAACCTGCGCAGCCTGCACGTGCTCAACTGCCAGGGGAAGGGCTCTGTCAGCAGCACCCTCCTAGGTGAGTGGCAGCCCTCCACAGTGCAGGTCTCTCTCCATCTGGACCTGGTACAGGAGGGGTGGGGTAAGCCAGAGAGCACTAAATCTCCTGACTGAGGAGGCTGAGGCGACCTCTGCTGTGGAGGTCCAGAGTGTCGGAGAGGACAGGGCCCTGAGGCCACAAGTGCAGATGGAGAAACTGAGGTCAAAGTGGCAGAGGCGCAGCCAGGAGGGTGCTCTTTCCATAATTCCTCACTGCCCCACCTTTCCAACTCCTGTGAACTAGGAGTTGTCACTTTATCTTAGATTCAGATGAAACCTGAGGTGATCGAAACAAGCTTTCTCCATCTTCTGCTTGCTTACCTCACTGGCTTGCAGGTCTGATTGGGCTCGGCAGGTCACCCTGGCCAGGCAGACTTGGTGGAGGAACGACAGGGCCTTTTGCAGATGTTTGCAGCTTACTTCATCCAGTCTACCTGGTGGCATCTGGGACGTCCAGCTGAGAGCTAACACTCAGGGGGCCTGTGGACAGAGAAGAGGCAGGGAGCTCTGGCTGGCCATCATCCTGCTGAGCCCACATACTGAGCAAAGGACCTCATACAGCAGGCCCTGAGGCTGGCATGTGACACCTGTTAGACCATTAGTCCAACCAGCCAGAGACTGGCGCTTTGCTAGGGTCACACAGCTAGAGTCTGTGATCTCACTGGAGAAGGTGCTAGCTCTGGGCAGTGGCTTGACCGCCACTGGCTCTGAGCTAGCAGAGGCAGCCCCAGCCTGTTTGAGAGGCTGAGTGGCTCAGGGGCCTGCCTGTGCCCATGAGCCCTGCCCTCCTTCCTCCAGAGACCTCAGTCAGTCTTTTCTGACGGTCTTCTAACAAATCGGAAGGGGCCTTCCCGTATGCTGGAGGTCATCTGCTCAAAGTAAATGAATGAATGGCTTAAATGCTAGTCGCATATAAAAACTACCTTCATGGCAACATTTAGACAGGAGTGTGACCAAACTCACGGGCAGAAAGGTGACACAAAATGAAACATCACCCTGTGCCCCTGTGGGGAGGGAATGCAGGGGGTAAGCACATCTCCCCAGGAGGTGACTGGGTTTTGTTTTCTCAGGCCTGGAGTTTATTCGGAAAAGCCAGCTGGCCCAGCCCGTGGGGCCACTGGTGGTGCTGCTGCCTCTGGTGGGTGGGTACAGCCGGGTCCTCAATGCTGCCTGCCGGCACCTGGCAAGGACTGGGGTGGTGCTGGTGGCTGCTGCTGGCAACTTCCGGGACGACGCCTGCCTTTACTCCCCAGCCTCAGCTCCAGAGGTAGGTGCCAATGCTGCTGCCCCTCAGGGAGGAGGGGAGACGGGAGGCCCTGTGGCTTCTCGCGGCGTGTTGCTAGAGGCTGAGCTGCTGCAGCTTTGGAGGAAGTTGTCAGACCCCTCAGTGCAGAAGCCAGGGAGGGGGCTGTGCCTCTGCTGTGCCAGAGTCTGGAAGCAGCAGCCCCCCAGCTTTCCTCCCCAGGTAGCCACACCCCATGTCCTGGCCTAGCCATTTTCTTCCTGAAAGTTCTCTGAATGTGCTGCCCCTTTCCTTCTCCCAGGGACCTGGGGCCTCGTCTGGGCTCCTCTCTGCTTCCCTGGGGTGGACAGAGCGGCATCCTCAGCCTTCTCCCACCGTCCCCTGCTTCCCGTCCCAGGCTTCCCTAGGAGGACCCTGGGGCTCCACCTACAGCACAAGCCAGCACCCCTTTCTCCTGTCCAGCACCCCTGAGGCCTCCCCACCATCCATGCCTCCCCCAGACCCCGGCCTCTGACCCTCATGACTGACCCCCTGAGCAAGGCTAGTGAGATTGGGGGCCACTGAAGGTCCAAAGCCACTCATATGAGAGACGTCCTGCGCTCTGCTGGGTGTCTGTGGCTGTCGCAGCCCTGTTCCAGGCAGTGGGGCGTGTGAACACAGATGGCACCTCTGCTCTGGAGGAGCTGACAGTGTTGGGGGCACCTTGTCCTTCATCTGAGTGGCATTTGTAGGACATGTGTCAGGCTGTCTGGGTGCTGGGGGTACCAAAGGGAAGGACTCTTGTTCCTCCTCGGGGGCTTCATGGTGTGGCATAGGGGATGGGGGTGGTGCAGGTACAATCCTGGTAGTGTGACTTGGGCCTTCTCTAGCCCAGCAGAGCCTTCCGCAGCTGCTGAATTCAAAATTGCCTAAAACCCAGCACAGTGTCTCCACCTTGCTGCGCTGGGTTTCCCCACAAGGCTTACAACTGCTGCAGAGCACGGGGGAGGTTCCCGTGTACCGTCTGTCTCCCCACCAGGATGAAAGTTCCACAGGGCATCAGGAATGATGCTGGGCATATGGTTGACTCTTTTCTCTGTCACTCACCTCCTCACCTTTCCAGGTCATCACAGTTGGGGCCACCAATGCCCAGGACCAGCCAATGACCCTGGGGACCTTGGGGACCAACTTTGGCCGTTGTGTGGACCTCTTTGCCCCAGGAGAGGACATTATTAGTGCCTCCAGTGATTGCAGCACTTGCTTTGTGTCACAGAGTGGGACATCACAGGCTGCTGCCCATGTGGCTGGTGAGTTACCCCTGTCATCCTGGTCACCATGGTGCTAACAGTCCCCTGCGTGGGCAGGCAGAGTCTATGCCAGGACCTCTGAGTACCAGGCTCTGTGTTGGAGGACCAAACATGAGGAAGATATGAGGAGCCTGTGTTAGTTGGCTTCCCTTTTTTGGGAGGGGGAGGTGCCTGGGATTGAACTCAGGGACACTCAACCACTGGGCCACATCCCCAGCCTTTTTAAAATTTTTTCGTATTTTATTTAGAGACAGGGTCTCACTGAGTTGCAAAGTGCCTCACCATTCCTGAGGCTGCCTTTGAACTCGCAATTCTCTTGCCTCAGCCTCCCAAGTGCTGGGATTACAGGTGTGTGCCACCACACCCGACTCAGTTGGCTTCCTATTACTGTGACAAAATACTCGGGTGATCAACTTAAAGGAGGAAAGTTTTATTTCCAACTCATGGTTTCAGTCCTTAGTCTTTTGGCTTCGTTTTCTCTGGGTCTTTGGTGAGGCAGAACATCATGGTGGAGAGTGTGTGGTGGAACAAGTTGCTCATGGTGACTGAAAGGAGAGACAAGAAGAGGCCAGGGTCCCAATATCCCCTTCAAGGTCATGCCCCCAGTGACTTATTTCCACTAGGTCCCCTCTCCTAAAGGTTCCGCCACCTTCTAATATTTCCACAGGCCGGGAACCCAGCCTTGAACATTTGCGCTTTAGGGGGACATTCCAAACCAAGCCCAGCATGTTAGTGAGTTTTTCATTGTTGTGACAAACATCTTTAAAAACAAACAACAAACAAAGAAACCTGAGGGGAGGAAAGATTTATTTTTGGTGCACGGTTTCAGAGATTTCAGTGCTTGGTTGGCTGGCCCCATTGCTCTGGACCTGAGGTGAGGCAGAACTTCATGGCAGAAAGGAGTGCTGGAGCAAAGCTTCTCAGCTTGTGGCCGCCAGGAAACAAAGATAGAAGGGGCTGGGGACAAGATGCACCCTTCCAGGGCATGCTCCCAGTGACTGACTTTCTCCAACCATACCCTACTGCTTACAATTTCCATCACCTCCCAATAGTCCCTTCAGCTACCAACGACTTAATCCACTGATGAGATCAGAGCCCTCGTGATTCCCACCACCTCCCCACAGCCACACCTCTGAGCACTGCTGCATCGGGAACCAGGCCTTCAATACACGAGCCTTTGGGGGACATTCCAGATCCAAACCATAGTGAATAGACGTGGTAGTGCACAGTCTGAAATCCCAGTTACTCAGGAGACTGAGGCTGGAGGATCTCAAGTTCTAGGCCAGCCTGGGCAACTTAGTGAGATCTTGTTCCAAAATATAAATTTTAAAAGAGGGCCAGGAAGGTACCTTAATGGCAGACTGCTTGCCTAGTATGTGCCAAGACCTGGGTTTGATCTCTAGTAGTACAGAAAAAAAAAAAAAAAAAGAAAGGAAGGAAGGAAGGAAGGAAGGAAGAAAGAAAGAAAAGATCCAAACCACAACCATGCCCTCAAGGACACTCAGTCTGATAGGTTAGGCAGATGCAAACAAAAGGAACCAAGGTAGTCAGAGCTCTGTCAGAGGGAGCCCAGAGGAGTCACCTGTACAGCCTGGGGGGCCAGGGAAGGCTTCTTGGAGAAGGGACATTTGATCTACGGCTTGGTGGATGGATAGGACTTCTCCTGAACATCAATCACCAAGACCCAGCGGCAGGCAAGCAGGTCATCTGCCTGATTTCACTAAGCCGGGGATTGCAGGTGGCTTAACTTCAGGACAGACAGCCTGGTTGTTTGTGTGTCTGTCTGTGCATGTGCGCCCTAGCGGGAGTGGCTGGTTGGGAAGGAGGGCCAGACCACTGACGTCTCCAACTGTCCCTCAATCCCGACCAGGCATTGTGGCCATGATGCTGACAGCTGAGCCTGAGCTCACCCTGGCTGAGCTGAGGCAGAGACTGATCCACTTCTCTGCTAAAGATGTCATCAATGAGGCCTGGTTCCCTGAGGACCAGCGGGTACTGACTCCTAACCTGGTGGCTGCACTGCCCCCCAGCACCCATTCTGCAGGTAAGCAAGATGGCAGGATGGGTAGAGCCTGGCCTGGGGCTGAGAGGCCTGTGTGACCTTGACAAGTCTCCCCTCTCCTTGGTGTGTACAAGGAGGATGACTGGATTTGGATCAGGCTTTGCAACATTTTTATGGGGTGTTTTATGGGAAAAGCTCAATGTGTGCCTTAAGCCCCCCTAACCACTCCCAGAACTAAAGCTTTTTCTCACATCCCCCGGTGGATGCTCCTCCACCCCTGCACCCCCTCCTCACCCTGGGCCTTGTCACAGGAGGACAGCTGTACTGCAGGACGGTGTGGTCGGCACACTCGGGGCCCACGCGGACAGCCACAGCCATGGCCCACTGTGCCCCAGGCGAGGAGCTGCTGGGCTGCTCCAGTTTCTCCAGGAGCGGGAAGCGGCGGGGCGAGCGCATCGAGGTGACCTCACCCTCGTGTGTGTGTGTCTTCACGGGAAGCAGGGCCCTCACTTCCAGGCCCCGACCAGCCCCCAGCCCTAGTGACTGGACCCCAGTGCAGGGGTGGGGTGCTGCTGGTGCACTATACCCAGAGGGCCTCCTAGAAGAGTGCAGGGCATCCTGTGCCCGCCTGGTGCGGAGGACGACAGTGAGAGTCAGGCCTGACCTCCCTGGACCCAGCGTCCCCAGGGCCTTTTTACGCAGAGGCTCCATGGTTCTGGGAGTTGAGGATCTCCAACCCACAGATAGGTCGATGCTGAGGTTGTGGGGGATGACACAGGCGCTCTTACCACTGTGTTTGAGGGGCAGAGCTGTGCCTGGCTGGGCGGGTGGAGCTGGTAGGCACTTCCATCCAGGAGATTGGTTGGCTGTGAGTGCTGGCTTCGAGTGGCCAGGTGGGTTAGGAGAGTGAGGTGGGTCCTTGTGTCAGTGCCCTAGATTTCACGTGTCTTCATTTCGAGGTCACTGTCAGTTTCTGGAAGAACTTTATAAAACACACAGCTGCCCGTTAGCAGAACAGTCTGCCTTGGGCAGGAGTGAGCTCCTTGTCCCCAGAGGAGTGGGAACCAGGATGTGCTGAGGGTCCCAGAGCTTGGACTGGGTGCTTGGGTCGACGCCTTCTGGCCCCAGCATCTTGTGTGTCGCAGGCTATTTCTAAAGTGGGTTCCTGTTTCTGTCTTTGACCCTCAGACCCGAGGGAGCAGGCGGGTCTGTCTGGCTCACAACGCTTTTGGGGGTGAGGGTGTCCACGCCGTTGCCAGGTGCTGCCTGCTACCCCAGTCCAACTGCAGTGTCCACACAGCTCCTCCAGCCAGGGCGGATATGGAGACCCGCGTCCACTGCCACCAGCAGGGCCAAGTCCTCACAGGTAGGAGGCTGGGCCCTGCCCTGGGGTGTCTTCTGACATGGCCAACCCCTGCGTGGTCCTCAGGAGGATGATCGGTCAGACCTCTGGAACCTGAGTGCTCGTTGCAAACTCCACTTCTGCCACCACCACAGTGTGACCCTGGCAGGCAACTCTCTGTCTCAGCTTCCCTCTGCACAGAGGGTAGCGCCTGCCTCCAGGGCTGTGAGGAGAAGGGTGGCATTTGGAGCAGGGACCTGCAGCTCTGTGTGCCCTTCACCAAGGCAGCACAGCGCAGGAGGTCAGGGAGAGCAGCTTCCGGGCCTGGAATGAACCTGGGAGTTCCACTCTCCCGCTCAACAGTTGGGCAAGTTAATCAACAGCTCTGTGCTTCAGTTTCCTCATCAGTAAATTGGAGAGGATGGGTGCTATGCTCTGAGCTGATGCTGGGATTGTATACATTCTAGCTGTTTTATTATTGTTTATTTTCACATTTTTATTGGTGTATTATAGTGGTACATAATGATGGGATTTGTTGTGACACATTCACACATGCACACTATGTAACAATACAATCTAGCCAATATCACTCCCCAGCAGTTTCCCCTGCCTCCCTGCTCCCAGCCTTTGGCCCTTTTCCTCTACTGATCTCCCTTTGATTTTTAGGAGATCCACCCCTGACTTTCTCTTTCTTTTTCCTCTCTAGCTTCTGCATATGAGAGAAAACATTCCACCCTTAACCTTCTGAGTTTGACTTATTTCACTTAAGTCGATGGCCTCTAGTTCCTTCCATTTCCCTACAAATGCCATGGTGTCATTTTTCTTTATGGCTGAATAAAACTCCATTGTGTACACATACACCATGTTTTCTTTATCCATTCAGACACTGATGGACACCTAGGCTGGTTCCGTAGTCTGGCTATTGTGAATTGTGCTGCTATAAATATGGCTGTGCATGTATCACTAGATGTGATGGCTTTGATTTTTCAGGATAAATACCAAGGGGTGGGATTGCTGGGTTATGTGGTGGTTCCATACCTAGCCTTTTGAGGAAACTCCATACTGATTTCCATAGTGTCTGTGCTAATTTACAGTCCTACCAACGGTGTAAAAGTGTTCCCTTTTCTCCATATCCTTTCCAACATTTATTATTATTTGTATTCTTTTTTATCTTTTTTTAAATTCCAAGATGTTATAAATGACAGAAGAATGCATTACATTTCATATTACACATATAGAGCATTTTTTTTACAAATCTCTGGTTGTATGCAAAGTATATTCACACCATTCGTGACTTCATACATGCACTTAGGGTAATGATATCCATCTCATTCTACCATCTTTTTTTTTTTTCCTTCACCCTTTTGCCCCCTCCCTTCCCCTCCCTCCCCATTGGCCATTCTAGTAGAATGCATTACGGTTCATAATACACACATAGAGCCTCTTTTCACATAACACTGTTTGTATACAAAGTATATTCATACTATTCAAGTCTTCAATCATGCATTTAGGATAATGATATCCATCATCTTATTATACCTCCCCCCCTTTTTTTTCACCCCCCATACCCCCCCTCTCTCCCTTCCCCTCCCTCCCCTTTGACCACTCTAGTGCTCCTCTAATCTTCCTAAGTACCCCGACACCCAACACCACTGTGACTCTGACTCCTTATATCAGAGAAAACATTTGGTACTTGGATTTTTGAGACTGACTAACTTCACTTAGCATTATGTCCTCAAACTTCATCCATTTACCTGTGAATGCCATTATTTTGTTTTCTTTTATTGCTGAGTAAAATTCCATTGCTCCATTCCACATTTTCTTAATCCACTCATTTACTGAGGGACATCTAGGTTGGTTCCACAACCTAGCTATTGTGAATTGTGCAGCTACAAACATTGAGATAGCTGTGTCACTGTAATATGCTGTTTTTAAGTCCTTTGGGAATAGACCCAGGAGTGGGATGGCTGGGTCATAGGTTGGTTCCATTCCCAATTTTCCAAGAAATCTCCATACTGCTTTCCATAATGGTTGCACCATTTTGCAGTCCCACCAGCAATGCATGAGCATGCCTTTTTCCCCACATCCTCTCCAACATTTATTGTTGTCTGTGTTCTTAATAGCTGCCATTCTGGCTGGTGTGAAATGATATCTTAGGGTAGTTTTGATTTGCATCTCTCTAATTGCCAGTGATGTTGAGCATTTTTTCATGTATTCGTTGATTGTATATCTTCTTCTGAGAAGTGTCTGTTCATTTCTTTGGCCCATTTATTTATTGGGATATTTGTTTTTTTGGTGTTGAGTTTTTTGAGTTCTTTATACATTCTAGAAATTAGTGCTCTGTCTGATGTGCATGTATTAAATATTTGTTCCCAGTTAGTTGGCTCTCTATTCACCTCACTGATTGTTTCTTTTGCTGAGAAGAAGCTTTATAGTTTGAATCTATCCCATTCATTAATTCTTGATACTAATTCTTGTGCTACAGGAGTGTTATTAAGGAACTTGGGGCCTAATCCGACATGTTGGAAATTGGAGCTTACTTTTTCTTCTATTAGGCGTATTGTGTCTGGTCTAATTCCTAGGTCCTTGATCCACTTTGAATTGAATTTTGTGCATGGTGAGAGATACAGGTTTAATTTCATTTTGTTGCATATGGCTTTCCAGTTTTCCCAGCACCATTTGTTGAAGAGGCTGTCCTTTCTCCACTGTACATTTTTGGCACCTTTGTCCAATATAAGATAGCTGAAGTTATATGCATTAGTCTCTGTGTCCTCAATTCTGTACCATTGGTCTACCTGTCTGTTTTGGTGCCAATACCATGCTGTTTTTGTTACTATTTCTCTATAGTATAATTTAAAATCTGGTACGGTGATGCCACCTGCTTCACTTTTCTTGCTAAGGATTGCTTTAGCTATTCTGGGTCTCTTATTTTTCCAGATGAATTTCATGACTGCTTTATCTATTTCTTCGAGGAGTGTCATTGGGATTTTGATTGGAATTGCATTAAATCTGTGTAACGCTTTTGGTAGTATGGACATTTTGACAATATTTATTCTGCCTATCCAGGAACAAGGAAGGTCTTTCCATCTTCTGAGGTCTTCTATAATTTCTTTCTTTAGTGTTCTATAATGTTCTTTAAAGAGGTCTTTCACTTCTTTCGTTAAGTTGATTCCTAGGTATTTTTTTTTATGCTATTTTTTTTGATGCTATTGACGATCATATGGTTTTTATCTTTGAGTCTATTGATGTGATGTATTATGTTAATTGATTTCCGTATGTTGAACCAACCTTGCATCCCTGAGATAAACCCCACTTGATCGTGGTGCACTATCTTTTTGATATGTTTTTGTATTCGATTTGCCAGGATTTTGTTGAGAATTTTTGCATCTATGTTCATTAAAGATATTGGCCTGAAGTTTTCCTTTTTGGCTGTGTCTTTGCCTGGCTTTGGAATCAGTGTAATATTGGCCTCATCGAAAGAGTCTGGGATAGCTCCCTCTTTTTCTATTTCTTGAAATAAGTTGAAGAGCAATGGTATTAGTTTTTCTTTGAAGGTCTTGTAGAACTCGGCTGTAAAGCCATCAGGTCTTGGGCTTTTTCTAGCTGGTAGTTTTTTGATGGCGTCTTCTATTTCCTCACTTGAAATTGATCTTTTAAATTGTGTATATCCTCCAGATTCAGTTTGGGCAATTTGTATGACTCTAGGAATCTGTTAATGTCTTCAGTATTTTCTATTTTATTAGAGTACAGTTTTCAAAGTAATTTCTAATTATTCTCCATATATCTGAGGTGTTTGTTGTGATATTTCCTTTTTCATCAGAGATGTTAGTGATTTGAACTTTTTCTCTCCTTCTTTTCATTAGCATCACTAAGGATCTGTCAATTTTATTTATTTTTTTCAAAGAACCAACTTTTAGTTTTGTCAATTCTTTGAATTGTTTCTTTAGACTCAATTTCATTAATTTCAGCTCTGATTTTAATTATTTCCTGTCTTCTACTGCTCTTGGTGTTGGTCTGTTCTTCTTTTTCTAGTTCTTTGAGGTGCGATGTTAAGTCATTTATTTGTTTGTTTTTTTTCCTTTTGAGGAATGAACTCAGTGCAATGAATTTTCCTCTTAATACTGCCTTCATAGTGTCCCAGAGATTTCTATACGATGTATTTGTGTTCTCATTTACCTCTCGAAATTTTTTAATCTCCTCCTTGATGTTTTCTTCAACCTCTTGTTCGTTCAGTAAGATGTTGTTTAGCTTCCAGTTGTTGTAGTAATTTTTTTTATTTCTTGTTTTATCATTGATTTCCAATTTCATCCCATTATGGTCTGATAGAATGCAGGGAATTATCTCTGCTTTTTTATATTTGCTGAGGGTTGCCTTGTGGCATAATATATGGTCTATTTTGGAGAAGGAGCCATGTGCTGCTGAGAAGAAAGTGTATTCACTTACTGAGGGATGAAATATTCTATATATGTCTGTTAGGTCTAAGTTATTAATTGTTTTAATGAGGCCTAAAGTTTCTTTATTTAGCTTTTGTTTGGATGATCTATCCAGTGGTGATAGAGGTGTGTTGAAGTCCCCTAGAATAACTGTGTTGTGATCTATTTTACTCTTGAACTTGAGAAGGGTTTGTTTGATGAATGTAGGTGCTCCATTATTTGGGGCATATAGATTTATAATTCTTATATCTTGTTGATGAATAGTTCCCTTAATCAGTAAGAAATATCCATCTTTGTCCCTTTTGATTAGCTTTGGCTTGAAGTATGCCTTATTTGATATGAGAATGGAAACCCCTGCTTGCTTTCTTGGCCCATGTGAGTGGTAAGATTTTTCCCAGCCTTTCACCTTCAGTCTATTGATGTCTGTTTCTATGAGGTGGGTTTCTTGGAGACAGCATATTGTTTGGTTGTTTCTTTTAATCCAGTCTGATGATCTGTGTCTTTTGAATGGTGAATTTAGGCCATTAACATTCAAGGTTATTATTGAGATGTGATTTGTATTCCCATTCATTTTTATTTGTTTATGGTATTTACCTTGATTTGGTTTCTCCTCTGATTGGTAATTCCTTTAGTTTAATATCTCCCTTTGTTGATTTTCATTGGTATTTTTCTTTTCTTCTTCATGGAATATTTTGCCCAGGATGTTCAGAAGTGCTGGCTTTCGAGTTGCGAACTCTTTTAACTTGTGTTTGTTGTGGAAGGTTTTTATTTCATCTTCAAATCTAAAGCTTAATTTTGCTGGGTATAGGATTCTCGGTTGACATCCCGTTTCTTTCAGGGCTTGAAATATGTTATTCCAGGATCTTCTCGCTTTTAAGGTCTGGATTGAAAAATCTGAACATAGTCTAATTGGTTTCCCCTTATATGTAATCTGCTTCCTTTCTCTTGTGGCTTTTAATATTCTCTCCTTGTTCAGTATAGTAGGCATTTTCATTATGATGTGCCTTGGTGTGGATCTGTTGTGATTTTGTATGTTTGGTGTTCAGTAAGCCTCTTGGACTTGGTTTTCCCATTCATTCCTCAAGTTTGGAAAATTTTCTGCTATTATTTCATTGAATAAATTATTCATTCCTTTGGCTTGGAATTCTGCTCCTTCTTCTACTCCAATCACTCTTAAATTTGGTCTTTTTATGTTGTCCCAAATTTCTTGGATGTTTTGTTCTTGATTTTTGACCATTTTTACTGTGTTCTCTGCATTTTTTTCCAGTTTGTATATTTTGTCTTCATTATCTGAGGTCCTTTCTTCCAGGTGGTCTAATCTATTGGTGATGTTTTCAATAGAGCATTTAATTTGGTTTATTGCTTCTTTCATTTCCAGCATTTCTGTTTGGTTTCTCTTTAGAACCTCTATCTCTCTATTTAAGTAGTCTTTTGCTTCTTGTATTTGTTTATGAAGTTCTTTGTCAAAGTGGTCTTTTACTACCTGTATTTGCTCTCTCACCTCCTTCTTGAATTTGTCCTTGAGCTCCATAATCATTTGGATTATGTATTTCCTGAATTCCTGTTCTGTCATTAGATCTACTGTGCTTGCCAAGGAATCTACTAAGGAGGTATGTTGATTTGTTTGGGACATTTTCTTCCCTTGTTTTTTTCATATTGCTTATGTGTCTATTCTTTCAGCACTGTGGAACCTTGACTTTTTTGTTTTTACCTTAAGGCCTAATGATGCTCCTGTTGTAGGATTCTATCAGCTCCCCTTATATATACTTTACATCTTAAAACCAGACATTTTATATTCAGTTAATCACAGTTTGTTCACAATTTACAGAGTTAGAGAATTTAGATATTGCCTCCAGTATATTCTGAGTGATTACAATGGGGTTTATAGTTTAAGATATTGGGTACAAAGGTGATATGCTTAGGAGGAAGGAGGGAAGGGTATTGCTTTCCCCCCTTCGGGAGTGTAATACTGAAAATCTATGGAAGTAGTTTAATAGCAGAAGGGGGAGGAGAGGAGTTGGAGTGTACAGTTAAGTGTGAAGACCGATGTGTATTTCAGCTAGGCTTATGTAAACGTTGAGAGAAATTAGAAAATGGCCAGATAGTAAGAATTAATGAAAGAGAGAAGACAGGGTGAGTCAAAAGAGAGAGAGGAGACTATATAAAACACCCATTTGATGTACTATTCAGTTGCCCCAGTTTTAAGATTCCAAGTTCCTGTACACAACTTGTTTTCTTCTCTGTTGAGAATGTAGGGGCATGGTGTAGATAGGAAAGATGAGGAAATAAGAAATTAGAGGCAAGAGGGAATGACAATGGGAGAGAGGAAAAAGAAGAGAGAAAAAAAGAAAGAAAAAAATAAGAAAGAAAAAAAACACAATACAACAATGACATAAAAAAAAAAAAAAAACCCACAAAGTCAAATTCACAAGTCTCAAATAGGCAGCTTATTCTCCTCCTCTCTCAGTTTGTTAAATTAGCTGTTCAGCAGATCTGCTCTGGCTGATGTGGAGAATTTGTGGGCGGGGTCAAGTCTGTGTACCTGGTTAGCGAGGAGTGATGCTGGAGATGGGTCTTTGTGTGCTGGAGATGGGTTTTTGTGTGGAGTCTACTTCCGTGCTCTTCCTCAACTGAAGGGTCGCAGAGGGTCCTCACACTGGACTCACGTTCCCCCGCTGTCTGTTGAAGGTCCTCCCAGTCTCGGGTTCCTCCTTGCCTGTTTGCTGGTCTCCGCACCGCTTTCTCTGGGGCTTTACTGGTGAGGGTCGCATCTGGCCGAGTATGGATTTGAACTGGCGTTGTTGTCCTGCGGTCTCCCGTGGTCTCCCAGCACTAATTCCACCGGTTGTTTTCGCTGGCTTCACGCTGGCATGCCACGAGTGTGGCCGGGGCGGTGTAGCAGAAGCCACGAGGCTCTAGCCACTGCAGACAGCGTGTGTCTCTCTCCTGGTTCGCGGTATTCAAACCATCCAGGAGATGGGTATTTTCAGCCTATATATATATATATGATGAAGGGCAGTTTATATGCTTTGTTGGATTCTTTCCATAGAGCTGCCCTGAAGTGCGGCTTCCTCTAATCTGCCATCTTGGATCCCTATTATTTGTATTCTTGATGACTGCCATTCTGACTGTGTGAGATGAAATTTCAGTATAGTTTTGATTTGCATTTCCCTAATTGTTAATGATGTTGAACATTTTTTTCATGTATTTGTTGGCCATTTGTATTTCTTCTTTTGAAAAGTAACTATTGAGCTCATTTCTTCATTTGTTAATTGGGTTATTTGACTTTTTGGTGTTAAGTTTTTTTTTTTTCTACTAGAAAATAGAACCTACTTTCTCTCTTTGCATTCCTAATTGTTTCCTTTGCTGTGCAGTAGCTTTTCAACTTGATGCCATTCCATTTATTAACTCTTGGCATTTCTTCCTGAGCTGTAGGGGTCCTATTGAGAAAGTCTTTGCCTGTGCCTAAACGCTGGAATGTTGACTCTAAGATTTCTTCCAGGAGTTGCATAGTTTCTGATCTAATTCCTAGGTCTGTGATCCATTTTGAGTTGATTTTTGTGCAGGGTAGAAGGGCTTAGTTTCATTCTTCTACATATGGATAACCAGTTTCCCATTTGTTAAAAAGTCTGTCTTTTCTCAGAGGCATGTTTTTAGCACCTTTGTCAAGGATCAGATGACTGTAGATGTGTGGGTTTGTCTCTGTGTCTTCTATTCTGTACTGTTGATCTATGTGACTGTTGTTATGCCAGTACCATGTAGTTTTTTTTACTCCAGCTCTGTAGTATAATTTCAAGTCAGGTATTGTGATGCCTCCAGCATTGCTTTTTTGGCTTAGGATTTCTTTGGCTTTTCTGGGACTTTCATTTTTCCAAATGAATTTTAGGACTGTTTTTTTCAAGTTCTGTGAAGAATGTCATTGGTATTTTGATGGGGATTGCATTGAATCTGTATCTTGCTTTTGGCTTTGTGGCCATTTTAACAAGATTATTTCTTCCTATCCATGAACATGGAAAGTTTCCATCTTCTAAAGTCTTCTTCAATTTTTTTCTTCAATGTTCTATAGTCTTCATTATAGAGGTGTTTTGTCTCCTTGTTTGGATTTATTCCTAGTTTTTTTTTTTTTAAGGCTTTTGTGAATAGAATTATTTTTTTTTATTTCTTTCTCAGCAGATTAATTGTTTATATGTAGGAAAACTATTGATTTTTGTATATTGATTTTGTAAGTTGCTCCTTTGCCAAATTTGTTTATTAGCTCTAGCAGTCTTTTGGTGGAGTTCTTTGAATCTTCTATGTATAGGATCATATCATCTGCAAACAGTGACAGTTTGACTTCTTTCTTTCCTTTTTTTATTCTTTTTTTCCCTTCCCTCTTACTTAATTGCTCTGGCTAGAATTTCTAGCACTATATTAGATAGGAGTGGACATCCTGGTCTTATCCCAGATTTCAAAGGAAATACTTCCAACTTTTTCTCCATGTACTATGTTTTAGTCAGCTTTTTCCCTGCTGTGACTAAAAGACCTGACAAGAACAACTGTAGAGTAGGAAAAGTTTATTTGGGGGCTCATCATTTCCAAGGTCTCAGTCTATAGCAGACTGGATCAATTCCTCAGAGCTCAAGGAGAGGCAGAAAATCATGGTAGAATAGTGGTGGAGGGAAGTGGTTCACATGATGATCAGGAAGTAGACTCCACTTGACCGATATAAAATATGTACCCCAAAGGCACACCCCCAGTGACCCACCTCCTCCAGACAACTTACCCACCCTTAGTTACCACTCAGCTAATCTGCACCAGGAAATTAATTCAACGATTGAGTTAAAGCTCTCATAACCCAATCTTTTCTCCTCTAAACCTTCTTGCATTGTCTCACACAGGAGCTTTTGGGAGATACCTCACATCTAAACCATAACATTCCATTCCTGGCCCCAAAAGCCCATGACCATCTCACAATGCAAAATACATTTTGACTATTTCCAAGAACCCCCATAGTCTCAAGAGTTCCAAGATTGCCTAAAAGTTCAAGTCCACAGTCTCCTCTGAGACTCAGGACAAGCTTGCATCGAGAACTCCTGTATAAATCAAAAGCTATTTACAAGTATCTAACGTACAAAGGTACAGAATAAACATTTCCATCAAGAAAAATAGGGGCATAGAAAGAAGGAATGGGACAAAAGCAAGACTGAAATCCAGCTGGGCAAACAAGTCCTGTAGCTTCATGTCCGGCATCTGGGGCACATGGCATAGAGATATGCTGTTCAAAGGACTTGTGTAGCTCCACCCCTGTGGCTGTGTTGGTTGCATCCCAAGTGGCCTTTCTGTTGGCTTGTCTCTGGTCAATTTCTGCAGCTTTCCTAGGATGATGTCCCATATTACTGGCATTTCCTAATCTTGGGGATCTTCACAGCAGCTTTGGCTTCCTCCTCACATCTCCGAGTTTTGCCTTCTGGGAGGGCGGGGGTTCCTGCAGGGATTCATTCCCTGCCATGTGTTTATATAGTTTCTCGAGGGTTTTGTCATGTTGATTTCTAATTTCAGACCATTATGATCTGATAAAATACAAGAAATTATTTATTTATTTTTATTTTTTGTATTTGCTAAGAGTTGCTTGGTGGCCTAAATGTGGTCTCTTTTGGAGAAGGTTCCATGGGCCACTGAGAAGAAAATGTATTCAGCTATTGTTGGATGAAATACTCTATAGATGTTTGTTAGGTTCATTTGATTTATAAAATTTTTCAGATCCAAGGAATCTTTACTGAGTTTGTCTTGATGACTTGTCTATGGTGAGAGAAGTGTGTTGAAATCACCCAGTATTATTGTACTGGGCTCTATCTGAGGCTTCATGTAGTGTCTTCTTCTTCTTCTTCTTCTTTTTTTTTCTTTTTTTTTGTAATTAGTTGTACCCATGCTTGAGACATAATTATTTGTTTTTGTTATATCTTCTTGTTGGGTTGTTCCCTTTATGAATATGAGTGGCCTTCTTTGTCTCTTGTAATTAATTTTGGTGTGAAATCTGCTTTGTCAGATATGAGAGTAGCTACTCCTGTTTGTTTTGTGGCTCCATTTGCATCATGAATCAATTTCCATCATTTCACTTTCAGCCTATGACTGTCTTTGCCTGTAAGGGTGTCTCTTGCACACAACAAATAGTTGGATCTTGTTTATTAATCTGTTCTGCTAGCCTATGTCTTTTAATTGGAGAATTGAGACCATTTACATTCAATGTTATTACAGACAGATGTTAATTTCTACCATTTTGATTTAGTTATAATTCTTAATTTGGTCCTGTTTCTCATTTGCTTATCTAGTTCTAAAATGAGATTTGTCATTTGTGAACTCTGAGATTTATTTTTTATTTCTTCTGAGTGCTATATTTCTTGAAGTTCTGTAGTGCTGGTTTAGTTGTCATGAATTCTTTTATTTTCTGGTTATCTTGGAGGGTTTTATTTTATATTTGATTCTGAAGGATAACTTTGCTACATCCTAGCAGTCTTGGTTAACAGTTGTTTTCTTTCGGGACCTGGAACACATTGTTCCAAGCCCTCCTAGCTTGTAGTTTGTGCTGAGATATCAGAAGTGATTCTGATTGGCTTGCCTCTACATGGGACCTGATGTTTTTCTCTTGAGGCTCTTAAAATTCTATCCTTGTTTATTACATTAGGTATTTCAATTACCATTTGTCATGGAGAGGTTCTTTTTTGTCTTGTGCATTTGGGAATCTGAATGCCTCCTGTATCTGGATGTCCATCTCATTCTGAAGGTTTTAGAAACTTTTCTGCATCTCACAGCCCTCCTCAATTCCAATGATTCTTAAATTTGGTCTCTTCACATTGTCCTAAAGTTCTTGTATGTTCTCATCAGGGTTATTTATTTACTTATTAATATGGTCTGAATGTTCAAAGCTGGGCATTTTGTCTTCCAGCTCTAAGATTCTGTCTTCAGCATGGACTTTCAACTGAATATATTCTTTAATTTATTGTGTCTTTCATTTCCATGGTTTCTGTTTGGTTCTTTTCAATATTTCTATCTCCTTATTGAATTTCTCATTCATATTCTCATTCATATCTTGACTTTCATAATTCATTCAGTTGTTTTTCTGTGTCCTTTGGAATTCATTGATCTTTTTGATAATAATTTTTTTTTTAAAAAAATTTCTTTTCTGATATTTCATCCACTTCAATATCTTTGAGGTCATTTTTGGTGAATTTTGAGGTTTAGGAGGTGTTGTGTTAGCTTATATTTTCATATTTTTTTAAAACTAAGCAATGCCTTTATTGATTGATTGATTGATTTTTTTATGTGGTGCTGAGGACTGAACCCAGCATCTTGCACGTGCTAGGCAAGTGCTCTACCGCTGAGCCACAACCCCAGCCCCTATATTTTCATATTTGTTGTATTCCTGTGTGGGTTTATGTATCTGTTTGGAGTTATTTCTCTTCCTCTTTTATGTGTGGGCCTTTTCAGGGCACAGTCTCCACTTGCTGAAGTGTCCTAGAGGATCTAGATTGAGACCCCCCTTGGAGGTGCAGTATCTACAGCCTTTGAGTTATTTCTCTCCATTTTTTTTTCTATCACAGTGAATGTTCATATGTGTGACTCTGGGCTTGACCCTAGCCATTTCTACTTGGACTGGGTTGTTAGTTTGGGTTTTTGTCTCTTCTGTTCTTTGTGTTGAAATACAGCTGAAGATTGAGTGTCCTTGATATGTGTGTGGAACAAGGTATGCTGTCTTTTGTTTGAGTTTAGTTCATCAGTAGTCTTCACCTTGTGAACTTGTAGTGTCCCTATAGTTTTCCAGCATCTCACAGATTAGTGGTAAACAAACAATAGCAACAACTAATGCCAACAATATACAGCATTAAAATAAATACCCAGTTCCCACTATGACATCTACTGTATTAATTGCTACAAAACCCCCCAAATGGTGGCATCAGCAGTTGCCAACAGCAAAAAACAATAAGTAACCATGAACTATATCTTTCTTTAAAGCAAACAATAGGTGCCAACTATGTCAGCCATAGCAGTATAATTGCAACAGCATTAATGAGGGGGGAAGGGGTTAAATAAACCAATTAGTCTAAAAGATGGTAAGAATACAGTTAAGAAAAAAGAAAATGGTATAGGAAGGTAAAGAAGATTTTACAATTTAAAAAGTGAACAAAGAGAACGCAGAAGAGATGTAACAGGTGATGGATGAAAGGAAGGAGGAGAAAAATAGAGGTAACCAAGTAAAGTGAGAGAGAAAAGAAAGAATAGAATTAGGTTGTTAGCAGAAGATACAAAGAGAAATGAGAAACAAACAAATGAAAATAATACAAAACAAAACCAAAAACCAACATTTTAATCAAAACCCATAACCCTCAAAATACAAGGCAAAGAAAAATAAATACATTAAAAATGCTAAACATAAGAAACAAAACTCAAATATGTATATGAATATATGTCTACGAACCAATCAGCACAGCAAAAACAACACACACAAACACAAAACAAAACAAAACAAAACAAAAAAGTGAGTGAGAGAGAGAGTGAAAGAAAGAAAGAAGAAAAGATTCTTAATGAAAAATGAAGGCATTGTCTCACTGAGGTGGTCAAAATAGTCAACGAGAATAGATGATCACTGTCTATGCTTGATTGTTTTTCTTTCTTTCTTTCTTTTTTTTTTCTTGAGCTATGTACTGAGAGTGGAGTAAGGGCTCCCCTTCCTCTTTTTGTGTTGCTCACTAAGCTGCCAGTTGGAGTAGCCTAAGACTGAAGCTGGTTCAAGTAATTCTCAGCTTCCCTTCTCTCTGGTATGAGGTAGGATGGAATGGCACTATCAGTTGGAGTTTTGTCTGCAAAGACCAGATCAGTATGTTTCTAGGAGGGCCACTGCAGGGCTCTATGAGTGGAATTCTGGCAGGAGAGATTAGATGAACACAATCCTAGGGCCTGGCAGTTGCCAATCTTTTCTGGGAATCTGGATCTCAGGAGCCTCCCAAGGATTCTACTCGTGGGGCAGGAGAGCCAATCTTTCACCCCTCTGCTTCTCACAAATACACCCTTCCCAGGCTTCCTAGTCCCTGAGTACATTCACAACTGCCTGTTCAGATTCCCCACCCATGTTAGCTGGTCACGTGAGCCACCAGACTCAAAAGGGAAGGAAGTTGTGCTCCCCTTCACTTTTCTGACTTGAGTCCCCTGGTAAAATATTCTCTGTTCCTGTTTTTATTCCCATTCTGCAAGGTACACCCTAGGCCACATGGTGAGTGCTTGATAGGGCAGTGTGGCAGTGTTTGCTCTGATCTCCTGGCTCCTGCAATATGCTTCTGCAAACATGGCTGCCTCAAGATGGCACCGCCTTAGCGCTCTGTGGCCAGTTGGTAAACACGGTGCACTTTTTAAGCACCAGTGCACAGTGCAGCCTCTGGGTTAGCTAAGGGAAGTCTGCTTTCCTGATCGCAGGTTTTTCCATACTAAATCTGTCCATTGTGTTTCTCTGAATTCTCCCTCCCTCTGTGCTGATCCAGTATTTCTATTGGTGCTGCTACTGCTGCTGCAACTGGCTTGGCTTCAATGTACTCTTTCTTCTTTGTTTAATTGCCCAAATTTATGAGTCTGTAAGTCATTCTGACTGTCCAATATTGAGTTTTAGTGAGATCCCCTTTTCATCCACTTCTCAGAGAAGCAGTATTTCTGCTGCTTGAATCCTGAGCCATAGAGCAACTAGGAATGCAGCCTTCCTCTAGCCCACCATCTTGAATCTTTAGCTATTGTTATTATTGTCATTCATCACTCACTGATTTAAAATACATTCTCTGGTATAGGTACCTATTCATGGGCCATGGTCACAAACATGCCCGGGAGGGTAGCAGGAAGTTATAGATGGGGACCAAGTATGGGAGTGAGGGATGATGGTCCTCTAGTTGGGAGAAAGCTGTAGTGTTCCATTTGAATGGAGCATCAATATCTTAAGGAGGGCTTGGGGACAGTGGGAAGCCATCTGGAGTAACTAGCTCAAGAATTGATACTTAATTTATACTGGGGAATCACTGAAGGTTTAGGAACAGGAGGGAACAGGGCTAGGACCTGGCTCTAGGAAAAGCAGGCTGGTGTGCAGGGTGGCTTTGCAGTAAGACAAAGAATCCAGTCAAGTGGCTGGAGCCCTTGGCCAGCACAGGGGCTCTACTGTGCCACCCACAATGTGCCACTTGCCCTCCTCTTTGGGGATGCCCAGCAGATAAGCCCAAGGACATGTGCTAATTTCAAGTCATGAGAGCCATAGACTCTCTCTGTTTATGAAATATATCCCAAAGAGTCCCATTTTGCAGCTAAGGGACTGAAACCTAGACATACTTAGTGACTTCCCTAAGGTCATGCATCTCGGACACAGAACTCTAGTCACAATGACCCTGACTTGTGTAGTGCACTGTCACATGCTAGGCACCCAGCTGGGACTTTACATGTGTATTCTCATTACATCTTCACAGGTTCCCAGTGAGATGTTGCTATTCCCTAGCCATTTTGCAAATAGGAAAACTGAGGTTCAGTGTAGCTGAGTAACCTCTACCCATGGTTGTGTAGCCAGTGGGTGTGTCTGACTCTTTACCCATGGAGGGAGTCTTCTAGGTGCTCCAGGCAGCTCCAAGCTCACCCCTGAACTTCTGCCTGGTGGTTGGATGGGGAAGGGCTCCTGGGGTGGTTTGAGCATCTCAGCCCTTTGAGCTTTGACTTAAGGCTCCCCATCTCTGGATGGAGAATAGACTATGTTTTCTTGACCAACTGAGGTTCAGAGAGGTTGACACATCTCCCAGGGCCACACAACAGGTCAGCAGCAGAGTTGAGCTGGGAACCTAGGAATCCTGCTGCTCAGGCCAGCATTTCTTTTCTACTCTGAGCTGTTTCTGGGTTTTCCCAGCCTCAAACTCTAAGGAGACAGGATCCAGTTGGGGATAACAAGAGCATTCCCAGTATTTCAGCATCTGAGTTATCCCTCCTCTGCCCCAGGCTGCAGCTCTCACTGGGAGCTATCAGATATTGGCACTCATGGACGACCTTGGCTGAAGCCTGGAGGGCAGTCTGACCAGTGTGTGGGCCACAAGGAAGCCAGTGTCCATGCTTCTTGCTGCAGTACCCCAGGCCTGGAGTGCAAACTCAGGGAGCATGGGGTCCCTGGCCCTGCAGAGCAGGTGAGGAGATATGGGGGTGGGTGAGGGCCTGGGGTTTCTCAGGGTAGATGTGTCTGTTCTGTGAAGCTTTTGAGGGGGACTATTTTTGCTCTTGTCCATATTATTAGGGTTTGCTGCCCAGGCTCCTGCTCCTCTTTGAGGAGGATGTGCATAAACATGGTGTTAAGAGATGTAGTGTGTGTGCAGGATGGATGGATCAACTTAGCAAACTGGGATGTTGCTCTAGGACAGGAGCCCCACTGGACTCTGGGGACACAGAAGTGACTCAGCCTAGGACTCAGAGGAGGGGACACCTGAAGGTTGAGGAGTGAGGAGGGCCCCTGCCAAGAGGGCAAGGCATGGGACGAGGCCCAGAGCTGAGAGTTGGGCTTTGGGAGCCAGGGCAAGCTGGCCCCAGATTCTGGGCAGCTCCTTAAGCAGGGCCCCGGGGGCCAGGCAGCCCCAAGCCCACTCTGAGGGGAGCTTAGACACATTGTAAGGTGCAGTGTGAAGATATTGCAGTCTGGATGGTGTATCCTTGAGGGCAGGGATAGGGTCAGATCCACCCTCCGGGCATGCACAGGTAAGGTGCTGGCTTCAGGTGTTCCTCCAGGCGCTGGGGAGACAGACTGGATACACCCAGAGTGCATGTTCTAGTCCAGGTAGGTTAATAAGTTAGGGTGCTGTCCACGTGGTGGACAGAAGTGAAGCAGGCCAGGAAATGGGTGGGAGGGCTCCAGAGTCCTCACTGAGCTGGTGGAGATGACAAGCCACAAGGACACCAGGCAGAGGAGCAGCAGAGTAAAGAGGGAGCAGGCCCAGGGGCTACCAGGAACACCTGGAGGCCACTGAGGCAGCAGCGGAGTTAGCATGGAGGGGAAAGACTCAGAGGGGACAGGGCGAGGTCAGTTGAGGCCTAAAGACCACAGCCAGGCCTCAGTTTTTTGTTAAGTAGCCTGAGAACCATACAGTGTTGTGTCGGGTCGGGGGTGATCTGACCTGGGTTTGGACAGGCTCACTCTGGTCCCCAAGCTGAGAAGAAACTTCAGGGGACATTAGCAGAAGCAGGGAGACTAAAGGGTGGCTCTTGCCCTGTCCAGGCCTAGGAGGTGGGGCTCAGGCTGGTGGGAGATGTGGTGGGACACTGGGCGGGCAGGAGGCGCTCGTGGGTGTGGTGGATGGTGTAGGGCGAGGGGGGGTGGAAGGTGGGTGAGGTTTTGTTGAGCTACTGGACAGATGAAGTTGCTGTGAAATGGGGTGGAAAAGGACTCTCAGGGTTGAAACTGGGGGCAGGTGAAGAGTGGACACTGTGGAGGTTCCCGTGTGCCCTGAAGATCAGGTGTGGAGCAGAAGCGGGTGTGGGGATGCAGACCCACGGTGAGGAGGTGCAGCATGGCGCTCCAGCTGGCCCAGAGCCAGAGGCGGCTGCCCGGGCCCCCACTGGGGGTCGTTAGGAAGGAGAAGTGCAGGGGGGTGTGGCCTGATGGACTTGTGCTTTCTTCTCCTGGGGCTCCGGCAGGTCACCGTGGCCTGTGAGGAGGGTTGGACCCTGACTGGCTGCAGTGCCCTCCCCGGGGCCTCCCTCATCCTGGGGGCCTATGCTGTGGACAACACGTGTGTGGTGAAGAGCCGCGACATGGACACTGCAGGCAGGACCAGTGAAGAGGCCACAATAGCCACTGCCATTTGCTGTCGGAGCCAGCCTCCAGGCCAGGCCTCCAGGCCAGGCCTCCCGGGAGCTCCAGTGAAAGCCCAGGCCAGCGTGGATGCCTGGGTGGAGGCCAGGGACTGGGTGCTGAGTGGATGAACACAGTTCTACCAGCCTGGCCCTGGCCAGGGGTGGGGTGCTTCTTGCCTGGAGAACTCAGCGTCGTACCCTGGACCCTCCTCCCCATGGAGGTGCAAGGAAATCCCTCCTTCACTGGGGGAGCAGAGCTGGGCCTTTAATACCTTCATTAAAGAGGGTTCAGCTGTGCTCAGCTCTGCCAGCTGCTCCCAAGATGTCACCCCCACCCCTGTGGCAGTCACCTTCTAGAGCACTCTTGCTGGTGCCAGGCCCCCAGTCCTCCCTTGGGGCTGGATGGGGCTAAGTATCAGCCTGGGGAAGTGAGGGTGAGGGTGCTGGGGTCCTTTACTGCCTGCTCTCTTTAGAGAAGCCCCTGGGCTCCCTGAATAAGGGGTCAATATCCCACATCTCCTGGGGTGGGAGTGGAGTGAGATCAGCCAGAGCTGGAGAACGACGCTCCAGGTTTCCTCGGGCCATGCCTCAGTCTCTCGCAGCTGCCCTCACTCTGCTCCACCTCAGACTTTGTAACTGCCCAGGATCACCTGCAGTGAGCCACCCGCCCCCCCACCTCCCAGGCCAGCTTTTCAGTTTGCAGTGGAGGGCTACATGGTACATGCTCCATGTCATCTGACCCCTCTACTACCCTACATTGGCACTCCTACTTTATGAAGGAAGAAACGAGGGACGAGAGGAGGAGTGCCCGCCAGGCTCACACAGCCAGAAGTGAAGTGGTGCCAGGATATGAACCCAGAGCCATCTGGCTAGAAGCCAAGCCTGTTTTTGGTGTACCAGGCTGGCACCTCATCATATAGATAACAGTGAAGCCACAAAGGTGAAGGTGCCTCCACCCTGCTTGCTCCAAGGTGCTGCTCACTGTGGACAAGGGCCTCCACTGTGGCCTGGGGTGGAGGCCACACAGTCAAGTAGCCCATTGACTATCCCTCTCTGAGCACTGCCCCACCCCACCCAAGTAAGCAAACAAGCTTTTCTAGCTTTGGGGGCTCTTGTTGCCTTTATACAGCAAGGAACTTTTCCAGACCTGTTTTGCTTTTGTAATTTGATATTTATTCTGGGTTTTGTAGCATTTTTACTATGTGGCGACTTTTTAAAATAAAAGCAATGTTGTCATGACTCTGGCCTGGACTTCACTGCCTAGGACATGCTTTGCTTATACTGGGCACTGGTTAGTTTGTTGAACGGAGGGATGAACTGGTATTGCTTGAGTACTGCCAAGGGAAATTGTTCCTTGTGCCTCTCCTAGGAATGCACGAATATCTTTCAGAAACTACCCTGGATCCAAACTAGTCAGGGTGCCCTGACCCTTACAGCATTCTAGATGTCCCTCTGCCCATGTCCACTACTGAGCCCATTGCCCTTTCCATCTTCTTCTCTTAGCAGCAGCCTGGCAGTTTATGGAAGCTCTTGTCATAAGTGCGCAGTTAGTGCTTGTCCATGATGGTTGTTCCTGACTTGTCAGATCTCTTTCCAATGTAGGATGTCCCAGCCCCCTGCTGAAGTTGATGTGTCACTGTCTTAAACAAGATACATCTCTATACAGCCCATGTCATAAATGAGGAATCTGCCACAAAGGCAAACATCCTCCCCAGCTGTTTTCTGACAATTCCGTGTTGTATGGATAAACGGATGCTAATGGCTTGAAGGCTAGAACTGTGCACCTGGGCTCACTGGCACCTATGCTGCTGTGAGGTCTGAAGACACCCAGGATGGCATGGGATCACGAGTCAAGTGGTTAGATACTCACACCCTAACAGCTTGTGGCATGAGAGGAGGGAACAAGTCCATCTCGCAGATGGTTGGCAGGTGGTCACCAGGAATGGGGAAGATCTAGAATAGTGCACAGGAGGGGACCCAGGTGAGCAACACAAGATGCGAGAAATGAGGAAAGATGGTGAAAGGCTCAGAAGACCCACAGCACCAGTCAGCACCAGGATGGGCCCATGTGCGTCCTCACTGGCTGTGTTCTGATATTTGGTGAAAAAAACGTCGGCGAAACTCCAACTCTACATTTTTGAAAAATTTTATTTTATACTCTTATAAGCTAAGAACTCTGCCACGCATGAACCAAATTTAGAATTAAGATTTGTCCCTAGTTTATCTACTTCCTTTTGAAAGTTTATAAACAAGATTTTGTACACAAGAGGTAGCAGTGGAAAATTCCAGTCTGCTTGTTCCAAGCTCAAAAGGTACTGCACACACCTTGATGTTAGCAGGGAGGGTGGGGCAAGCTGGGGGAGACTGATGGCGCTCTAGGTCCCACGACTTATTTGAGCTGTCAGTGACCATGCGAGTCCGCCGGGAGAGTCCCGGGTGAGCTGCCCTCTGGGATGCTCACCTGTGGGTCCCAGGATGCCTTCAAGGGCAGGACGGGCTGTCCCAAGGTCAGCCTGGGCCAAATGAAGTTCTTGAGAACACACAGCATTGAGTCATTGTGCAATTCCTGCTTGATTTGCAGACCATTGTGAAAGATTATAAAAACATCTTCATCCAAAAAATTGGCAGTAAAAATGACAACTCTTCCAAGGCAAGCCTGTCACAATTGTCACTTTGTAGTACTACATTAAAAAAGTCCCCAGCAGGTTCGTTGACTGCAGCAGTTGGAAATCAAGTGGTTACTGGCAAAGTGGAATCGATGCTCATTGCAGCAGCAACATAACATGAATGAACCAAAGCTAGAGTGACAACGATCCTGATGCAGTTTCACATAAGGACAGCAGGTGTGGGGCGGGGGCAGAAGGCGTTGTTTCCATAGGAAATAAGGGGACTAGAAGTGGAAATTTCACTCCTGAATTTGGGCTCCTGAGAGTGTAGCTGCCAGCAATGATATCCCAACGTGCATCATCACCAGCATTTTAATGCATGTCCCACACAAACTTTCTTCAAGAATGGGCATGGAGAGGAGGTTGCTGGGGGTGGGTGGGAAGGAAAACAGTAGGACACGGGGTATTAGGTATTCAAAATCAATTTTTGAACATCACATTCAAAATCATAAAATAACAAGAACCATACCAAATTTGCCATTTTGTGCCTGTTTCTCTGAGGGCACAGTTCTGCTCTTAAATGCTGCCCCTTTCATCTTTTTGTGTATTTGACAAAAGCCATCCCTAGACTGCATTAGTTATAGAATTACAAACTGAAGTCTGACCTACAGGAAGTTCCACAGTTGAACAGTGAAATGAACGATTACTGAAAGTGCACAGCAATGAAAGCTGTCTGCCCTGTCACATGTCCCCACAAATGCAAAAGCAACCAAAAAGGCACTTTGGGGCTGACTGCGCCTCTTTGACTTGGCAAATCTGACAGTGGCAACCTGGCACTTCCTAAGGTTCCCATAGTTCTGTGCATGGTGAGTTGAAAATAAGGCAGAACATATAACTAAAGGCAAAACAAGGCTGGAAATGTGTGAGCAATTCAAAATACAAAATGTGCCAAATTTACGAAATGTTGGTCAGTGTAACCCTCTCAACCTGCCGCCCCAAAAAGGGAGCCAGTATTTAACCTGAAATGAGTGAGTGATGCTATGCCTGGGAAGTACAACTACTGGATGGGTGTTAAATTGCTTTCTGGTTATTTCAGGGAAAGAAATCTTAAATCTTGCCTTTTCAGTATTCATTAGTCATCTTGAGGGGAAGGAAAGACTGCAAGTTCTCTTTTGCATTAAAATTATGATGAAGCTCACAAAGCAGTGTCTCCCACCTAGGGTACTTAACTCCCATACACTACCACCACAGGCTTCAGTAATTATGTTTTAAGCAAAAGCAAATGATTGTGGGATCACATTACTTAAGACTACAGTTTATTCAATATGTCTCCAAGCAATAAAAGATTTTATGTTTTATCTTAAAGTGCTTTTTATTTTGCTGTTTTAAAAATTTGTTTTAGGGACAACTTTTAACTTCTTTAGTGACAGATGTCAAAGAATGCACCCTGTACTTTTGGTAGCTTTTTTTTTTCCTTATTGCTCTTTTTAATCTTAATCATATCAGAAAATACCTTAAAGAGCTTAATAATTTCTCAATTTTTGATCCTGGTAACATTTCATCAAGGTCCAAGCAGGGCTCTCAACCAGACCCACTGGAAATTCTATACAAAGAAGGAGACATATTAAATATAAAGGTCTGTGTAAACTGAATTCTTCAACTACTATTTTACAATGAAAAGGAATTCTACCACATAGCTTTACATTATTTAAAATTGGATTTCCTACTTGATGTTACTGGATTAAAAATTTGCCCCTGCATACCTAAAGGCAGCTTGCTTTTTTTCTTAAAATATAAAAACCAGAGGAATTTCTAAAGCAACAGTTTTACCCTCACTCTTGTATGTTCATGTAACAAAAGTCTGCTACCAGCTTTATTTCCTAAAATCTCCAAGGGAAAAAAAAAGTTAATCTGCATGTGGCCTGTGGCTGCTGGACAGCTGGTCCACATGCTGGAGCTCTGCCACCACCGCAGCCTCCTGCCTTCTCACGCCAAAAGAACGCTTCCTCCAAGAACACAGTCCTCCAGTCACAGCAGCTCTCCCGGGACAGTCTCCAGGCTCTTCTAAGGGTTTCAAGGATGAGATTCTGGTTTCCAAAAGGTGCTGAGCACCCAGTTTTCTCAGGTGCGGGGGATGCTCCTCTAAGGATCGACATCGTCAAGGTCACTTCTTAACTCACCAATCATCATGGGAGATTCTGAACCCTGTGAAAAAGAACAGGTAGTTACAGTTCAGAGTTAAGTTATGGAAAAAAGCCTTCTATATTCACTCCCTTTGTGTTCTGTAATTTAACCAACTTATTTCTGTTTGTTAAAGGGTAATAAAACATAATAGTAACATTTATGCCTTCTATTTGACAATTCATAATTAACACAGAACACTTTCTATGATCTCATTTAGTCACTGAAGCAACCAATGACTTGTCTAATACAATCCTCCACCGCAACCACACAGGCAGGCTCTCATTAGAACTGACTGAGCAGCAGGACAAAGCAGAGAAAGGAACTGGTTGTCACTGACAACCACTTTGAGCTGGGTACTCCACCTGACAGATGGGTTCTGGTTCATTCTTGGGCCTGTATTCTTCATGTCACTTATTTGTGGTCTTTGGTTTACACATTTAACAAACTGTTTTGAAGACCTGTCATATGCCTTGGGACTGATATGGTTGGAGGCGTGGATGGAAGAGAAGGGACAATCTCTTTGTGAAAGTGACATGATAGCTGAGTGGGAGTTAGGGTAGTGTGTGGGGGCTGAGGGGGGAGGAACAAAGCATACTTGATAAACTAAAATTCAGAAACTACTGGAGGGAGAGGTGTGCCCCATCAATCAGGACCATGTGGAGGGTTCCAGCCTTAGCAGCAAAGCTAAGTCATTGAAGTCTCAGCACGTTAACTAGAGTGCCAAGAGTGGAGGCACCCCTGCCTCCACTTCTTCCAGAGATCCAGAGACTAAAGTGCTTGGACAGACCAAAGAGATGGGCGGCCACTATGTGAAAGGTCTCACAGCTCTCAACGGCCATGGGGTGTTGGCTTTGGTGGGGTGGTGAGTGGGGAGGGGTGTGTTGAGTTTAAGGTGTCTTTGAGACAAAGCAAGTGGAGATGTCAGGAACTAGAGAGCTGGAAGTTCAAGTCTGGAGTTCAGAAGCACCATAGTGATGGCTGTGGGGAAGGCATCAGGATGTGGGATGGAGACCTGAGGGATGCCTGCTGGGCAGCTGGAGGAATCAGAAAGAACAGGGTCTGAGGAAACCCAGGAGTATGATGTGTCCTGGAAGTCCCTGAAGAGTGTTTCAAAAAGGGCAGAGTGGTGAGTAGCATAGAACTAAGAGGACTGAGAAATGAAGGCCACTAGCCACCTCCAACTGTGGAATGAGAGAAAAGGGAATCTGGCCTGAGGCTGAAGGATAAGTGAGAGATAAGAAACAGGGACAGTTAAGTTTGGGAAGAGGAAAGGCAGGGATACGAGGGAAAAAGAGAGCTTTTTACGAGCATGGGAGGGACTGTTGAAACTTTGCTTGAAATGACAGCAGAGAGGAAGAGGCTTGGGGAGTAAAGTCTGTCAAGATGGGAGTGGATGAGGGCAGAAGGCCTTGGGGGCTAGAGGAGGGAAACTGTCCACTGTCACAGGAGAAGAGGAGGGGTAGTACAGACAC
Organism: Tamias sibiricus; assembly: GCA_025594165.1. Taxonomy (NCBI): domain Eukaryota; kingdom Metazoa; phylum Chordata; class Mammalia; order Rodentia; family Sciuridae; genus Tamias; species Tamias sibiricus. The sequence continues at coordinate 48,310,780 of CM046658.1, forward strand.
TGGGGCTGGAAGTTTGGGAACCAGCAGCTGCTGGAGCTCTTGTCCTATCGCTTTTATTTTCCCTGCAAAGAAAACAGGTGATGAGGTAAACTGCTGACAATGACTCTTGCATAAGTCATGTCACTACGCTGGGCCTTTGTGAGCCTTCTGTAAAATCAGAACAATAGCTGCCTCACAAGGTTATTGAGGACCTGAAAGAGAACATTTAAGAGAAATGACACATATAATAATGGCAATATTCACTTAATGGGGCTTATTCTGTGAGGGGGCCACAGAAAGGCCACTGTTGAGGAGGGCCAGACTAGTTGGGAAGATGTTAACAAACAGTCATATTCACTTAGTTCAGTATTTTCCAAGAAGTAGGTGCCTGATAAAAACCCTCTTGGGAGGCTGAGGCAGGAGGACCGCAATTTCAAAGCCAGCCTCAATAACTTAGCAAGACCCTGTCTCAAAAACAAAAACCCAGGGCTGAGGATGCGGCTCAGTGGTTAAGTACCCTTGGATTCAATCCCTGGTCAAAACAAAAAACAAACAAACAAACAAACAAAAAATAAATAAAAGAACAAAAAAAACCCCCAAAACCAAAACTAAAAAAAAGTTTTCTCTAGTAATGACTAATGAAAATGTTGTTTAAAAAATAAACAGAGTTGGGGATGTAGCTCAGTGGCATAGTGCTTGTCTAGCATGTGTAACATGTAGTTTGATCCCCAGCACTAGGGGCAGGTAGGGAGGATGATGGGCAGGCCATGAGCTCTAATCATCCTCTAAGTTCTCTGCCAAGCAGGTGTACTTCAGTAGCATGGGGCCTTTCCTTTTAAGGCCCATATTTCTGGACAGGCTAGTGACAGCAGAAGAGATTTTTAGCAACTTGGCAGAAAGAAGCAAAGAAGCCGAAACAATGTGTGTGTGTGTGCCCGCCCTGGCTTTACCAGGACTATCTCAAGCTGAGTGGTGTGGCCAGCCAGAAACCTTGAAGCCTGGCCCTCATTTTACACCACAGCACTGTTCAGCTTCATGAGCCTGCCGTCAGCAAGCTCTGAGCTAACAGCACCAGAGGGTTGAGTTGGCTGTTCTTCAGACACACTCCAGAGGAGCATCCTTCCTTCTTTGACTAGGGAGATTCTTTCTCAAAAATTTAAGAGCACGGACTGCCCTTTCAGCCAAGGATAGGTCCCCAGTCATACCTGTTGTAAGTGCCTCTCTCCATTCTCATTGGCGGGACTGCTCTCTGACCCATTACTGCTTCCTGATTGCTCTTTTTCATTCAACAGAGCTGTGGCATATGCTAATGTGTCCTGCAGGAGATTGAAACACAAGCAGAAAGAGTTAGGGGGCCATCTTAACTCTTCACTGATTTTTGGCAGCACCAGCAACCAGAGTGGTGTGTTCCACCACAACACTCAACTTTCATGCCCTGCTGGGACCAGACTGACCAGCCCATAGCACTTCTTCCAGGCAAATGATTTGCATGGACTTGCATGAGTGTACACCCATCTGTTGCCTTTTCACAGAAAATCCAATTACTGCTTCTGCCTGTTCTCACTTTCAATCCCACACCTCTTGTTTGGGCTCTCATTTCTGAGAATGTTGCATAAAGGGACTTCAAAGCACACAAGGACAAAGACAGCCCTCACCTGAGCCGAGATGGTTCGCTGGAAGGTTTTTCCAGTTGATGTTTCATTAGAGACATTACTCTGTGGTGTCCAATAATGTTCTGACATCTGGATGAAAGATCAAGCATGCCATCAGAGTCCACAGTCTCCACCATCACGATGGTAGAGTCTAACCAGCACAGGCACTAAGTAAGTCCAACCAGACCTCCAGGCACCTCAGGAGATCACAGAGGGCTTCTCTCACAACCCCAGGAAATACTACTTCTTATAGCGTCACCCCTGTCTTTTTACCCATGAAGCTAAGACATGTTTAGTAGTTAGTGCCCCCTTATCCATAATTGTTTCCCCCGGTTTTTAGTTGCCCATGATCAGACATAGTCCATATATATTAAGTGGAAAATTCCAGAAATATGCAAATCCTAAAGTTAAAATAATTATTTTTTAGTTGTAATTGGACATAATACCTTTATTTAGTTTATTTTTATGTGTTGGTGAGGATCAAACCCAGGGCCTCACATGTGCTAGGCGAGCGCTCTACTGCTGAGCCACAACCCCAGCCCCAACAAATCCTATATTTGAAGTTGTGTGCCAGTCTGAGTACCATGATGAAATCGTGCACTGCCCCACGCTGTCCCACTCCAGATGTAAATCATTCCTTAGTCCAGCAATATGCCCACACTACATGCTACCTCCCCAACACTGTCATGTTGCAATGATCTTTATCACTGACAATATGTCAGAAGGCCAACATTAGCCTGGCTGTGTCAAGATGCCTACCTACATCATTTACCTCACCTCACCTCACTTCCTCACGCAGGCATTGCACCATTTCACACCATCACAAGAAGTGTGAGTATAACAGGTATTTTAAGAGAAAGAGACCACATGCATGTAACTTTGAGAGTATATTGTCACAGCTGTTCTATTTTATTATTTTCCCCTATTATTATTAGTTATTAATTTCTTATTGTGCTTAATATGTAAACTAAATTTTATCATAGATTTATATGTCTGAGGAAAAATAATACATATAATGTTGAGTACTGCCTGTGTTCAGGCATCCACTAATACCCCCTCTGTAGATAAGGGGGAATTACTGTATAAGACACATTTAATATATACAAATAGGTATTGACTGTATTAAAGAAAAGTCTGAAAATACTTTGAGGTCAGTTTACAAATAAGGTTTTGGAGATTTCCCCCGATAAGATATGCTGTTACTGATCTTTATGTTATAGTTAGAACTGAGTTCAGAATTTGATTACCTTCTTCTGGAGCCACTGCACAGCCCAGCTCCAGTGGTGGGAATTTTCCTTAAAATATTCTTTAGCAGCAGGACACCTGGTGATCAGGAAAATTTTTATTAACTAAGCATTTTCTTTGAAAACATTCTTGTTTAATCCATAGTAATTTTACTTTGAAAATGTATTTTGCCACTTTCATTAAAATTCAGTTAACACCTGTATTAAACTTTTATTCTGTTCTGGTTTGGTTAAGTAGCATGTTCACAGGTTTACACAGAGGCGGTACAAGTTGCATGTGTGTCAGCGCCCATCCTTTTACCTCACTTTCACTCAGATCTATTAAAAGTCAAAGATGGAAAACAAAAATAGAACCCATATACATTGTATATTTAATAAATGACCTCGACATATCAAATTGGTCTTAATTTTTCTGCTATGGGAAAAGTTAATTTGAAAGTATTGCCTTGTGAGCTCCTGCCACCACGCAACCTTCTCCATTTTTGTTTGCTGTCCATACTTGAAGACAGTATTGAAGGACTGAAAAGAGGAGTTAGTCATTTTAGTTTTGGAAGATGAAAAGACTTTTGGAGATGGCTGGTGATGATGACTGTACACAGCTAGGTGAATGAACTTAATACCACTGAAATGTATATTTAAAAAGGGTTAAGATGGTAAATTTTATGTGTATATCTTACCACAATAAAAAAAACAATAAACAAAACAACTTTCACTTTGAAGCCTATCAGCCTGTGTTTAAGTCTTAGCTCTGACTCCAGGCCCATCATTTAAACTACCCATGATAAATGATCCCAAACCTCATGAAGCTGCTGCAATGATTAAATAAGACAATGCTGACAAAGTACTTCACATAGTGCTTGGGTTCATAAAGGCCAACAGCTATAGGAGTCATTTTTTTCTTTCTTTCTTTCTTTTTTTTTTTAAGTATTTTTATTAGTTGCTGATGCACCTTTATTTTATATATATATATATATGGTGCTAAGAATTGAACCCAGTGCCTCACACACGCAAGGCAAGGGCTCTACCACTGAGCCGCATCCTCAGCCTGGTGTCACAGTTTTGTTGCTGGAAGGATATTAGAAATTGGGGACCCAGGGCCTAAGAGTTGGTAGCTGGATTGTTTTAATGAAGGAGACCTCGGGGGTGGGGGGGGGGGGTTATAAACTCTGGCTCTTAAGGTCCCCAAACCTGCCTAGATTCCTCCCTTCTGGTTTAGTTTTCTTTCTTTTCAAAATTCCGTAAGATCTATTCTTTTAATACTCCTCCACGTTTGTTTTGAAGACCACTTGTTGTATCTTCCTAGCAAGCATGTCCTGAGTCAGACTTTCCTTTATTTCTTTTTTTTTTCTTTAAATATTTATTTATTTAGTTGTACACAATGCCTTTATTTATTTTTATGTGGTGGTGAGGATCGAACCTGGGCTGTGCATGTGCCAGGTGAGGGCTCTACAAATGAGCCACAATCCCAGACCCCTGAGTCAGACTTTCTAAGATATAATGACAAGGCAGATGTTTCTGTTTTCAGTCATATCTGACTTATAGTTAAAACACCATTTCATCCCTGAATTTTAAGCTTATACTTACTTTTGAGCAAGAGTTACAAGAAATTTGACACACTGGTAGCAGCGACTGCTGTCCACATGATTACTGTGGTGCATCAAGGCTGAAGGAAGAGAAGGGACATTGTAACAATAAAGCACTGAACATAAAGCGGGTCCAAGTGATAATAAGTTCTCTTGTTTTAAAAAATTTATAAACTATTCTGACAAGCTGCAAGGGAACACCTTAACTAAAAGCAAGGTGATGCCTGTCTCAAATTCTAATGGGGAGAAAGGCTACTTTAATATGTTAAAAAACATACATGGATAAAAAAAAAGGTACATGGTAGCAAGTTTGACTTTCAGAAGGACTTAAATGGAACTATAATTTAAACTGATTATTCAAATTTTCCCACATATCACATTACTGAGAGTAGTTATATAGTTTGATAAATTGAAATTTATGACATTAGTTCTGTTCAACAAAATATTTCCTGTGTCGCATTTTAGGGATTTAAAAATAAATAACATGTGTCCCTGCTCTTGATAAGCTTATTGTTTTCTAAGTTTCAGAGGGCCCTGGGTGCTGCTCTGACTACAGTATGCTGTTACAAATGTGGGCCTGGAAAGCTACTGCTACAAAACTTTATAGCCTGTGTATCTCCTTTCTGCAATAAAAGAAAACCATAAATCTCCTCTTAATATAGTCATGGCCACCTAACAACACAGATGTGTTCTAAGAAATGAGTCATTAGGCAATTCAGTTGTTGTATGAACATCAGAGTGAATGGACACAAACAAAGATGGCTGCCACATCACTAGGTGACGTAATTTTGTGATGCCATTGTACATATGGTTCACTGTTGACAGAAATGTGAGGTGGTACATGATTTCACAGCAAAATCCAAAGTGACTGTGATTAACTACAGTGGGAGGGGGATAAATTTTTTTAAACTAAATTTTCTTTAATACTTTGCTTATTAAAACTGTTAGCCTTCTGAAAAAAGCACTGGACTCCTATGAGTAGACAAATGGAAGTGTGGGTATATATATATCACAAGTCAAACCTCAATCATCATGTTCTTGACAACATGCCAAGTCTGAGGTTTTAGTTTTTCTCTCCTCAATTGCTGTTCAGTAGAGGGAAAGATTTTCTGCATCAGAAAGTGATCTCTAGCCATAGCATTCCTGAGCCTTACCTAACTTGGGAAAAGAGCTGTACCTTAATGACTAAAAGGAGGAGAAAGTCCAGAGTGATAAGATCCTGGGGTTTTAATTCTCCCAACTAGAACCCACTGTCCTGAACCAGACTTGTAATGGACTAGTCAGTCACTCATCCGCACCAGAGAGCAGTGGGGGCAGTGCTGCCAGAACAACTGGTTATCTGAATATTTGCTGCAGACGCTTGTTCATTAGATGGGGTATACTTGCCTAGTAATCCATTTTCTGTCTCAAACACAAATTTGACTCGCTCCACTTGTATGGGATCTTCAATGACCTATGAAAGGGAGAAAACAAAGGTTGGCAAATGAAAGAACCCTGGGTCATAGCCACAGTGCCTTCTTCGAAGCTCTACTGAAACATAATAAAACCCAATACTAACAAATATGCACTGCCACACATCTCACACTTTAAACTGAGACATAAAAGTATTGAGTAATATTCAAAGATCCATTCATTTTCTAGCTACATGTTCCTACCAACTGTACCTAAAATTCTCTAGTTTATAAGGACATGTTTCATGATCCTAAGGAAAAGAGGTTTATTCTCTAACTGACTTATTAAAAATGCATTTAAGGGGCTGGGGCTGTAGCTCAGTGGTAAAGTGCTTGCCTCACCATGTGTGAGGCACTGGGTTCAATCCTCAGCACCACATAAACATGCATAAAGATACTGTGTGAGCCGGGCGCGGTGGCGCACGCCTGTAATCCCAGCACTTTGGGAGGCTGAGGCAGGAGGATCGCGAGTTCAAAGCCAGCCTCAGCAATGGGGAAGCACTTAGCAACTCAGTGAGACCCTGTCTCTAAATAAAATACAAAAAGGTCTGGGGATGTGACCCAGTGGTCAAGCGCCCCTGAGTTCAATCCCCGGTACCACAAAAAAAAAAAAAAAAAAAAAAAAGATACTGTGTGTTCATCTACAAATAAATATTTTTTAAAAATGCATTTAAGTTTTGCTATTAGGCTCTAAAAATTGATGGGAAAGGTTTGGCCCTGCTACAGAGGGCTGAATCTATTTCCCACTTGTCACTGTATTTCTAATTCTTGGCACTGAATTGTGCAGTGTAGTAAACTGTAGGGGTTTGTTGTTGGTCCTCTACTTGAAAAAACCAAAAATCTTCCACAGTTTGTAAAGGTACCAGAACCAGGAGGAAATAAAGGACTAGAAAGATGTAACAAATGGCGTCCATGATGCATTTTCTTATTCTAAACCCTTTCAATGCATCCTCTGTGCCAAGGCCTATTAAGCATTGGGAATCTAAAGGAAACATTCAGATTGTCTTTAAGGAACCCCTAGGCTAATCTCTCTCATTAGCTTAGGCCAATCATCAATCACTATTGATTCTCTTTCCAAAGCCCCTCTTCATCTATCCCTTGCCACCCTTCTACCCTCTGCCCCTTCTTTGGTGCAAGCCTTGTTATGTCACACTCAGATTCTTGATGAGCTCCTCTATGGTCTTCCACAGAAGACCACAGAATTCCTAACGCTGCGCTTTCTCCTCCATCCCTCAAAAGATGGTCAGGGGAATCTTTCCAAAACAAATTGGGTCATGTCACTCTCCTGCTTAGAATATTTCATGGTGCACCATCACTGACAGCAGGGATTGCAACTGAAGTGAGCAAGGTGGGCTGTCTGAGACAAGGACTGGTGAGGATGGTAGGAAACTGGAGACAACAGGCCTCATCCATGGCTCCTGGTGACTGTTACATGTAGGAAATGGGACTAATATGGCTAGATTGCCGGACTTTTCAAGACAGGACATAAATTTTAAAAAATAAAGAAAATAAGTATACAGGTAGAAATATCCAGGTGTACAACCAGTGGCCTACAGGAAAAAATGCGCACACCTTAGGACTGGGAACAGAATCCTTTCACAACCTGGTCTGAGTTTCTTTTCTTAAGTTCTACTCAGTTCCTACCTCTTCCTCCAGTGATACTGTTAAAATCAAAGAGCTCCTCAGGAGTATGTGTGGTGGAGAGCCTGGGCTCCGGGCCAGTCACTTGGCTTAGACGCTGGCTCTGCCACAGATCCTGCATCTGCCAAAGGTGGCCTCCAGCAAATCACTCTCCCTCTTTAAATCTCAGTTTCCAGTGATACTGTAATTTTCCATTTACAAATGGTTTTTACCTCCTGCTTTTCACATTTCTCAAATTGGGAAATATCTCATAATTGACCATATCTCATGGTTGCCTGGCTCTCTAAATATTTTTAATAGTTCATATCTATTCAATGGTGTCTAAGATTAGAAGATTTAGCAGTTTACCCTGAAGTAATCCTGAGGTTTAAACATGGCAACACCTGCACTGGTAGGTTATACACTGTAAGGGCCTCAACAGTTCTAATCATTATCCTTTATTCCTCCCACCTCTGCACTATAATTTCTTGTGTATTTGCCTGATTCCCTCACTTAACTGCGAGCTCCCAGAAAGCAGAGTTTTATGATATAAAAAGTAAATGCAGAACAAATAAATGGAAAATAATAAAAGAATGACTTTATAATTGTGTGCTACTTATAAATACCTAAATACAAGTGAATCAGAGCATTTGACTTACCAATATCTCATGAAGCAGTTGGAATGTATTCTTTAACTCATGGGGTGGAGCAGTTTCTAGTTGATTCTGAAAGAGTTTTTTTGTGAAAGCATAAAAATTCTAGTAACTTTTCAGTGGAGAGCATATTGGAGTGGCAATCAACACGCTGGATCCAAGCCCTAGTTATACCACTGGCTGATCTTGGGCAAGTCAACTTCCCTTTCTGGGTCTCAGTTTTCCCAAATGTTAAATCTGGGGACTGAACTAAATGACCTCTTTCCAGCTCAGCACTCCATGATAATTTACTGTGAAATTAGGGGGAGAGAGAAGAAAAGGAAAGGGGAGAATCTAAAGTCAATAAATAGACTGAAAATTACATTGTATTTTGCTTTCTAGAAAATGATGACACATACACAAGAATGCTTTGAGCTAAGTCTGCTTTGAAAAAGTATATTGAGAGCTGGGCGTGGTGGTACATGCCTGTAATCCCAGCACTTGAGAGGCTGAGGCAGGAGGATTGCGAGTTCAAAGCCAGCCTTAGCAATGGCGAGGCACTTAGCAACTCAGTGAGACCCTGTCTCTAATAAAATACACTGGGATGTGGCCCAGTGGTTGAGTGCCCCTGAATTCAATCCCTGGTACCAAAAAAAAAGAAAAAGAAAAAGAAAAAATATCTTGAAAAGTCAGCTTATGAAGTAGAAAAATCTGCTAAGATAAACTGGGTTAATAAAACTCATATTCCATTGTACATTTTAATAAATTTATACATATAGAAAGCAAGAAACGACTGTTTTAATGCCACACTTCCAAGGTGCATTGTTCTACCTGGCTATTAACAGGGTTAGCTCGGGTTGTACCTTAATAAAATGCAGCATCATGAAGGAAAAGTGCTCATTACAGAAGCAGCAGTACACCACCATCTCCATGAGGGCCAGGAGGGAGCCTGTCAGCTCTCGCAGGGCAAACATGACCTGGTGGGAGGACATGAGAGGAGTGAGGCTTCTCACGCTTCAGTTAACAGTTGAGCTGTTGTTCTGTCTTTAACTAAAGTCTACTCAGACTTAAGAACATCAACACTGCCTCAAATCAGGGTTTCTTGTTAGAGGTCCATGGACAGATTTCAGGGTGTCTGAGCCTAATCTGGCATTTTATGCAATTCTGTGCAAGTGTGTGTTTTTCCAGGAGAGTCACTTTCATTAATTTTCAAAAGTGAATACCTCTGAATGATTAAAACAATCACTGAGGCACTGTTGATGTAATTTTAAAAAGACAGTATGGTATGCTATTCATGGATTCATATACATGTAAATCATGTTAGGAACACTGAGTTTGCAGGAGGGGCAGCTCTGGGTGGAAGGGGAGGCTTGGGCTGAGAATAGGTCACGTGTATGCCTAATAGAGGTCGGGAAGGAGCTACTCCCACACTCCAATGTTTAAGAATACCGTGGGAACCGAGATGTGGTTCAATCGTAGATTGCTTGCCTTATGTGTGCAAGGCCCCCAGTGTTAAAAAACAACAAACAAACAAACAAACAAACAAATCAAGTATGGCTCTGAATTGTAGTATATTAGGACCAGGGATCTACAAGAGAGTGGGAACAAAACTCTTGATAACGAAGTAAATTTTTTAAACAGGTCAAGTGTCATTTACGTCCTCCTGGGCCCAATTCCTGGTTGAAAAGAGGGCTAAAAATGGCCTCTTTTACTAATTATTTATTTACTTTTGTGGTGCTGGGGATGGAACCCAGGGCCTTGCACATGCTAGGAAAAGCGCTCTCCCACTGAGCCATACCCAACCCTGATTTCATTTCTGACAGATGTATAGGAAAGTATCACTTCTTCTCATAATAGTCCTACTTTTCATCAGACTAACATAAAATTGAGCAACAAAAGGACTTTTCTCAAACAGGAGAAAATAATGAACATACAGAGAAAAGGGCCAAGCACGCACCTCCAGCAGGTAGGGCTTCCCTTCAGACAGGAACAGCAAGGCCTCTACTTCCTTGTGGAGGGGCAGCAGGGGGCTTGAGGGAGCAATGCTAATAGGTGGCCGCTGTTTAAATATTCCAGGAGCTTCAGGGACCAAAAATAAAACACAAAACACACCTTTGGTGTTATTCCATGAAATAGACACCCACAGGGTGATTGATGTGACTCCCCAAGATTCACATGCTCGATTGCTGACTTCCTCCAGTCTGGTCCCTCACAGCCTAGAGGGGACAGCTGTACACTCCCTAGTGATTCCTAAGACAGACTTTCGAAGAGGTGAAAATATAAATAGTATATGAAAAAATGCTCACAGCTGCTCCCAAAGAGACACTGCATAGGACATTTTTGTTCTTTAAACAACTGTCCTCATATAATGACCAACCTATGCTGAAGTAGACTCAACTCATACGGCAGGTGCTTATCTCGTTTTCCAGAAAACCAAGGAAAACTGCCTGAACTCATGAAATGAGGCAGCTTTGTCTTTTCAGGGGAATAAGTGAGGGTTTAAGAAGCAAACTCTACCTTACAACTCTTGTAAGTGTTCTTCCAAAGTTCTGTTAGAGGATGATGCGCTGGGATCATCTTTATCTTGTTTCCTGCCTTTATATGTCACTGGCCAGAGGACATTACAGCCCTACTCCTGGGGTTAGAGGCTTATATCACCTCTGAGTGCTGACACTAGCTGTGAGACATTGTGGAAGTTACTAACATCTTTGCATCTTAGTTTCCTCATCTACATAAGGGTACCTGGTACCCCTCTCTCAAGATTTGTTGTGGGTATTAATTAATAAATATAAAGCACCACATAAAAGCATGGCAGCAGAAATCACGGAATACAGTTAGCTGCTCTGTTGCATTATCACAGTTACTGTCATCACAACCTAGCAAAGGTATAAAGATGTGGTACACCAAGGGTAGGACACTGGATAATCATAACGTGTCTTTGTGACTGTGCTACTGGTGAGTAACAAAACAGGGAATGCTACCATATTCAAATATGTTTTACTAATTTACATCTGAGACGCCCCCTCACTCTGTTTTACAAAGTAATTTAACATTTTATTTCATTAATCCTTATTAACCTTTTATACTTTTAATATTTTTGTTTTGTACTGAGGATCAGAAAGGTCAGGTGGCTTGGTTAAGTTCACACAGCTAGGAGACTCCAAATCATACCAGTTATTCTTCTCACAATTTCAGTTGCTCAAATTATAGTGAGGAATGAACTCCAAATTACCCTTTAATCCTAGAGTGCTTTAGAAAACAAACATACAAATTCCTCCTATCCCCCAAATGAATGACTGAGTCACTTTCTTTTGTGACAAGCTAGTTAAATAAGGTGAGGTTTAACATGAATTAAAACAAAAATTTTAAGTGTTTGTTATGATTTGGATGTAAGGTATCCCCAACAAGCTTATGTGATAGGCAATGTGGGAAGGTTCAATGGTGAGATGATTAGATTATGAGAGCTGTGATGTAACTGGTGGATTAATCCATTTGATGGATTAATAATTTCAAAGGACTACTGCATTGGGTGGTTAACTATAGGCAGGTGGGGTGTGGCTGGAGGTCACTGGGGCATGCACTTGGGGTTTATACTTTATCCTTTGTCCCTGGCTCCTTGCTCTGTTTCTTGGCTACCACGAGTTGATAGCTTTTCTTCACCATGCCCTTCCACCATGTTTTACCTCATTTTGGGCCCAGAGAGACGGAGTCGACTGACCATGGAGTCACTGAATCTCTGAAATCATGAGCCAAAAATAACCTTTTTCTCTTGTAAGTTGTTCTTTTCAGGTATTTTGGTCATAGCTATGAAAAGCTGACTAACACAGTGTTCCTCAAATATTAAATAGCCAATTGAAAAACAAGTAATATCCATGTAATTGCTAATATCAGTGCTCTTCATGCTAGACAGATTCAGCATCTCTTCATGTTCCTGATATATAAAAGACGTGTTAGAACTCACCAACATTCCTTTGGGAAGAGACATCTGAATGCAAGACAAGCAATGCTATTGTATTGTGAAGATTCCCAAATTCTCGTGCTTGAGCTGAACTCCATCGGCGTATCTGCCATCAGAGTAGGAAAAAAAAACACACAGATTAGTGGCCTGCAGGGGAAAGACTTGCTGGTTCATGATGTCAGCCACAATTATATCTCAATGCTTGGTAGAAGAGGACAATGCACAAAGAAGTCACAAGCTTTAAGCTATCTTAAAGGATTTCCTCAGACACATTAACTCAGATTCTAAAACCAATCCATTCATGTGTATAATTTAGGTTCTAAGTGTTCAGGACATGCCAGGTAATTTTCCTGTGCCTCAGGATAGTGGGAAAACCCAAATGCTGGAAGGAAATAGGCCCGGCTCTGCCTTAGCCACTCAACTGTGCTGTAGGAGAGCATGGGTTCCCCATAACGGTGTCTGATCTCTTCGTATAATGGCAGAAATAACGTTATCTGTTCTGTCTACTTTGTGGCTGTGAGGATCAAATGAAATTTAAAAAATGAAAACATTTTCAGAATTATTGTGTTCCATAAGTATAAAATAATATGAGTTATATGTGCAACCAAATCACAGTGAATTGAAATAAATCACCACTATCAACAGAATCTCTGAATTCCTGTGAAAAGCCTGAAGTAAAAAAAGCACATTGTAAAAGCTCAACATCTCAATGCCCAGAGCATGCTATGGTGTCAGTACTTATTTTATCTTTTTGACATTGGGGCTTGAGCCCAGAGTCGCTTAACCACCGAGCCACATCCCCAGCCCTTTTTTATATTTTATGTAGAGACAGGGTCTCACGGAGTTGTTTAGGGCCTTGCTAAGTTGCTGAGGCTGGCTTTGAACTTGTGATCCTTCAAGCCACTGGGATTACAGGCATGTGCCACTGTGTCCAGCAATGTTCCTTTTTTTTTTAAACTACTAAAGAGTAAGAGTATCAGGGTGACCTGACAGAAAGCTGAGAGCAACCCAGGTGGCAAGTCTTTTTCCCTCAAAAAAAGAAGGGAAACTCTGCCCAGGCAATCTATGATACACAGTGGAAAGGCTCTGGCTGTGAAATCCCAGAGGTGGGTCTGAATCCCTGCTTGACTGACACATAAGCTTTGTGACCTTGAGTAAGCTACTTAACATCTTTGTGCTTTAATTCTTGCCTGAGAATGGGGAAGAAATCACCCATTTCACTGAATTATGATTATCAAGTGTCCACCACAAAGTGGCCTACTATGTCTGGTAAATAATAAGTACTCCATAAGTTGTACTTACCATCACTGTATGCTAACATTTTATGTATTTTAATTCTATCAAACAAAACAAACATAAAGGATAGGAAGACACACCAATATAGGAATTTCAAACAGGCAAGTCACTTCTGGATATATCCAAACCTAAAAATAACTTCCTTTTCTTTTGACTAAGAGTATATCTGTAACATCATTCAGTTTATAATAGCCCAACTTCACATTTGAATTCCAACCACTACCAAAAATATTCACAGCCCCAGAGAGGGAGAAAAGAACATTTCAAACCACCTATTCTTTGATGTCCCTTGAACTCTACCCTCTTTCTGTCAGCTTCCAGCTCTCTCTCCTATGACACATTGTGACTGAAATTCTAATAAGTCACTTCCATGGGCTATTTTCAGGTAGAATTCTATGATGAAGTAAGTTACTGACCTCCAAAGAATTTTAATGTCTACACAGTACTAGTACCCAGACTCTTATGAAATTAAAAATATTTATCATCTCCAAAGAGAAACAAAGTGAAACTCAAGGCCATTCCACTGGGAACACGAAAGCAGACCATTACCTGATTGTTCTGCCGATTGGCCCCAAGGAGGAAGCTGATCATGTGCCGCAGTGCTGAGTGCCTTAGGAGAAGATCTCCCGCCCTGATACCTTGCTGTTTGAGACATTGAGAATGACAAATTATACTCCTACCCAGACAAAAAACTTGTTTTAAAATAATATAGTTTACTGAGAAGTTTAAAGAAGTCAAATTTTTTTTTTTTTTTTTGGAACCGGGGATTGAACTCAGGGGCACTCGACCACTGGGCCACATCCCTAGCCCTTTTTTGTATTTTATTAGAGACAGGGTCTCACTGAGTTGCTAAGTGCCTCGCCATTGCTGAGGCTGGCTTTGAACTCGTGATTCTCCTGCCTCAACATCCCAAGTGCTGGAATTATAGGCATGCGCCACCGTGCCTGGCAAGAAGTCAATTTTTTGTAAGTGTGGCATAAGGGATTGGAACCTAGGGGTGCTCTACCACTGAGCTACATCCCTGGCTCCAGACTTTATTTTGAGATAGGATTTTGCTAAATTGTCCAGGCTGGTCTCACTTGCAATCCTCTTGCATCAGACTCCAAAATTGCTGGGATTACACACATGTGCCACCATGCAGGCTGGTCCATGTATTTTACATATGGCAAGTACTTGTTAAAATCTAACTTAAAAAACTCTTGAGTCTTACATTGTTTCATAGTGGTCACTGAACATAAGTAGCCATTAGTTTTAATGAGGACTTCCACTATCAGTGATTAACCTGGAGAGTCACAATTTCACAAAAAATAATCTAGTAATTTAAATTTTGAAGAAGGAACACTCATAAAACTGTTATCATATAGGAGGTATAATGTGCCGTTTAAATTTTTCCATGTATAAAAACTTCTTTCAATTTTTTTTTTTTTTTTTTTTGGTACCGGGGATTGAACTCAGGGGTGCTCAACCACTGGGCACCCTCAGCCCTTTTTGTATTTTATTAGAGACAGGGTCTCACTGAGTTGCTAAGTGCCTTGCCATTGCTGAGGCTGGCTTTGAACTCGTGATCCTCCTGCCTCAACATCCCAAGTGCTGGGATTACAGGCATGCACCACCGTGCCCGGCAAAACTTCTTTCAATTTTAACTTGGCTGTATTAGAAAAAAATTCACTTACCTTTTGTACAAAAGTGTTGAACAGGAAAAAGTATTGAGCACAGTTTTTACAATTTTCTGGGACATCTTTATCCAAAAGAGCAAGTAGGACTTCCAGTAACTGATGAAGGCTTTTAAACTGGTTAGAGGAAAGAGGAAATTACATAAAGAAAAAGAATGTAAGACAGGCATGAACAGGATTAATTTGAAGTAAACCAGCATAAGAACAAAAGGAAATCGATACAATCCAGTCTCAGATTCAGATGGATTTATGCTTTGGAGAGCAAAAACAGAATCATCAGTTTTACCTTCCAGGAAAAGACTGCTACTATAGCAATAATTAAAGGAAAGCTGGTTCTGTTTCCTAGATTTAAAGTGAAGGGCATGATTCTACTACCTAACGGTCACATTTTCTCCAGAGTCAATTCCTCTATCTCTTAAAAAGGTTTGGTGGAGTATTCAGGGGAGAGATGCTTCTGATTCCCTCCCTCCATATGCTGCTTCTTCACATAGTCACAGATGCAAAGAATAAAAACACAGACACAGGCAGAGGGGCTAGAAACCAAGCCGATGGAGCGAATGGAGAGAACAGCCTGACAGGATGACAACGGCAATACCAACTCAACTGGGAACTTACTTGAAAGCCCGCTGACGCCTCATGGAAAGCTTTGAAAAACATTTTATTTGTTTAGAAACTATTTTGGTTATGACATTGCTTCTTCTTTCCCTCCCACCCCAACTGTTTCTGGACAAGTTCCTAGAAATTTATCTGTGATTTGAGCTTTAAGACCAGGCTGACTACTCTTTTTGGTTTAATCCTTTGAAGGTGGTGTCCATAAACTTCTGAAATACTTCCATCCATCCTGTCACACCCATTATAAATACAGTGAAATTTAGCATTTATACAGCACTTCATTTTCAAAGTACTTTCCAATATAAAGTGAGTGGGTGGCAAGAGGCATCATTTCCATTATGGGGAAAGACAGACATTAAAATACATCGCTAGGTACCAAACAATTTACTTAGGCAAATGGCTTTCATGCTTTTGTCTTCCCTTGCCTTTCCTTTCTGCATGATGTTCTGCCCTTAGAGACTGGTGGGATGCCACAGCCTGACCCCATGTGCACAGAGACTGCACTAATTCTACCTTTTTCCTTTGTTCGGGTTGGTACAGGGAGGAGGAGAGTGAGATGGTCCTTGTGTTAAGGATTCTTGATGCAGCTTCAAAAACTTCCATGGGAGTATCTGAGAGCAATGGCATTCAAACTGCCCAAAGCAGCTAACAACGACCTATTTTAGATTTTTTACATCCAGGTAAGATTTTGTTTGAATAATGGTTCCGTTATTTAAGTGGATGGTAAACCACTGCCTTAGAGTAGACCTCAACTTCCTAATAATTCCTGGAATTGAGGGACAGTCTCCTAGGACCCTCTTGAAGGGCATATTTTGTCTTCCTGTTCATCTGGATGAGCAAGGCTCTTGGGCTTGTCTGGTCTAACAGCATACCCTGGGCCAGGCAATGCTGAAGGAACTAAGTGCTGAGGTGCTAGTAGGCACTGTATATGGATCAACATCTTCCTTAAAGAACTTGCTTAAGATTGCACAGCAAAGCCTACATCTGAATTTGAAGGAGCAATTCCTAGAATGTGTTATTCAGTTCATTGAGAAACATTACCTATAGCCAATATTTGTTAAGGAGCCAATTTGTTCTAAAAATAACATTTTTCAAAGTTTTCCATGTAGTGCCAGCTGTTTGAAACAGCAAACTTGGGAGGTAACTGCTGTATTTGAAAGGACTTAATAACAGATTGAATGATCAGATTTATAATGTATACCACTTATTTTCCCAAGACTTAAAATCTTTGGGGACGGAGGACAGGAATAAACACTACAGTTTGTTTTAGAGCACATGTTTGTGGAATTGTGAATCAGAAAATATACTACAGAAAATAGGGTTAGGAAGAAGAAGAAAAAATTCAGAGGAACAGAAACAAAGCTTAGAGAATAACAGAGATCCATGAAGGAACTATTTTGGTCAGTGCCCTTGGATAAATGGCACTACTTGGTTTGGTTCCCAACTGCAGGTTTAGGTTAGGAAAGTAGTTTATGAGAAAGAGAAAAGGCCACAGGTGGCTCAAAATGCCTAGACTAGTGTCTAGACTCAGGTTAGTGGTTCAGAGAGATCTAACACGAATGCTTGAGAGGACTCTGAAGAGGGGTGTTCCAGAGAGAAAATCCTGAAGCAGAACAAAGTGGACCTGAATCCCTAGCCTAGCCTGGTTTCTGGAACATGACGAAAGGTCAGAATGCCTTCTACCCTGGCATGTATCAGAAAAGTCAGTTCACAGAAGGTGCACTTCACATGACAAAATGACCAGACTCCAATCCTAGGCTTTCTCTCTTATTATGTGCAATTGATAACATTTGGTAAAAACAGAATGTATAAATAAAATGTCTGAGATGAGACTGACCTTATCCTGATAAAACAAGGCACTGTCTAGGGTTTTCTCCAGAATGGTGGCCACGGCAACTCGTACTTCTCTCACGCTGCACTCCAACAAGAAAATCCTCAAATAAAGAGAAATGTGATGTAAAAAACAGGATACAACTTTGCAATCCCAACCTGTCCAACACAGCTCCCGCCTAATAGCCAATAAGCACAATTACTTGTAAGTGCTAGTTCAGGTCTCTGGAGAGCCTCAGTACACACAGGAAAGTGGGGATTCCTGAGGTCACTCCACCACTGCTCATCCCTTCAACTCCTAATGCTATATGGAGTCAGAGAAACAAAGCCCATTCAAAATCCACTAGGATTCTAAGTGGCAACTGTGTTAACAAGTACTCTGGTAATATTTAGCTCTGGGGGCTTGGGATGATTCAGGTCCAATTCCTCCGGTCAGAGGAGCTCTGGACACTTCCTATGGAGGCACAGCAGGACACACCAAGAGAATGCAAACAGATCCAGAATGTGAGGCAGCTTATAGACAATTGGTCAGTCTCCCCACCAAAATAAATGGTAAGACAAAGAAAGGGGCAGTGGGACCAAGGAAGTATTGAAGATTAAGTCTCAAGAGACATATAAACTAAAGGCAACATGTGGACACTGGGGACATCTGGACTTGCACAAACCTGATGGTAAAATAAAATGATATTCCTGAGAAAGTGGGAGATATCGAAATGTATAATGTAAAAGGTAAAGTGATACAAAGAAATTATTAATTTTGTTTGGTATGGTAAAGTGCTTGTATTTTTTCAGAAATTCTACCTGAGAGACATGTATTGAAAACTCAGTGAATGATATGACTGAACTTTACTTTAAATTGGGGTGGGGGTGGGGAAGCATGTGCTGGCAAAATGTTGACAACTCAAGAGTACATGACAGAATTCATTATTTTGTCAATTTCTGTGTATGTTTAAAAATTTCTAAAATAAAAAGTTCTTAGAAGATGTAAATCATCCTTCATGTTAGTAGTCGTAGTTTCTTTAGATTAATTTGTAAGCAACTTTTACTATTAATTTTTTTTACAATTATAACTACATTTACAGAACTACCTAAAAAAAGGACTTTAGAGGTGCTGATCTAAAAGA
Source organism: Tamias sibiricus (assembly GCA_025594165.1). Classification (NCBI taxonomy): domain Eukaryota; kingdom Metazoa; phylum Chordata; class Mammalia; order Rodentia; family Sciuridae; genus Tamias; species Tamias sibiricus. Next base: position 48,329,434 of record CM046658.1, read on the forward strand.
TAAAACTTTCCTCATATTTAGTTACTGAACTGTTCCAAAATCTGAAACCTTGTGAGTGTTAGCATGACAATACAATTATAATATTCCACATCATGAAATTATTTCATGCACAAAATTATCTTCAGGCTATGTGTATAAGGCATATATAAAACGTAAGTGAACTCATGTTTGGACTTGAGTCCCTTCCTCAAGATACCTCATTATGTCTATGAAAATATTAACAACAATAACAACAAACTCTGAAAACACTTTTGGATAAGGGCTACTCAACCTATAGAGTATGCATTTATTTTTTATTGTAACAATGACAACATACAATATCTTAAAGATTCTAAAAAATAAGTAATTTTAGGAAAAAAAGATTAGTTCTTTAGACATATGAACCCATAGCAATTGATAATGATAAGTAATTAGCCCTTACAAAGAAAAACTAGGTAATTCACTGGATTTCTGACCTTCAGGAATATTAAGAACTAACATAGCTGGGCATGGTGGCACATACCTGTAAACCCAGCAGCTCGGGAGGCTGAGGCAGGAGGATCAAGAGTTCAAAGCCAGCCTCAGCAAAAGCAAGGCACTGAGTTCAGTGAGACCCTGTCTCTAAATAAAATACAAAATAGGGCTGGGGATGTGGCTCAGTGGTTAAGTGCCCCTGAGTTCAATTCCTGGTACCAAAAAACAAACATATACTATCAAAGGAAGATGGAATATCTCAGGAAGTCTGTCTTGATATAAGGGAATGAATGAAATATTTGCTATGTTCTTCCCAAATGGATCATCATTCTATGACATTCTAATGCCTGGCACAATGCTCAGGGGTCCTATTAGGAAGCTATTTTGGAAATGAACTGGAAAAATTAGTAAAAGGTTATTTGAATTGCAAATTCTAAAGAGACAGGCATATAACACTTCAAAGATGTGTTTCTGAGGTCACTATGAGCTACGTGAATATATGCATGCATGAACAATTATTTGAGGGCTTGTTATATGCCAGGCTCTTTGCATATGGTAAGGAACCAAATAAGACTTGGCTTCTCCCTTCAAGAAGCCCAAGGTTAGTGGGGAAAAGACAGGCAAAACCACAGGGAGCAGACCAACAGCAAAAGCCTACTTTGACTAGGTGATCAGGAATAGCCACTCTGAGTGTTATCTTAGCTGTTCTGAAGGAGAAGGCAAAGAAGAGAGGGAGCAATGTTTCAGAAAGAACAAAGGTGCAAGGGTCTGTAGGTGTATGTGTGTGTGTGTGTGTGAGAGAGAGAGAGAGAGAGAGGGGGAGAGGGGGAGAGGGAGTGGGAGGGAGGGAGGGAGGGAGGGAGGAGGGAGAGAGAGAGAGAGAGAGAGAGAGAGAGAGAGAGAGAGAGAGAGGGAGGGAGGGAGGGAGGGAGGGAGGGAGGACAGGGACAGACTCAGCACATTCAATGAACCAATAAGCCAGGATGGCTAGACCTTGATCAGCAAAGAGGAAGAGGAACAAGGCAAGCTTTGAAGAACAAAGACTAGATCAAGTAGGGCCTTGTAGGATACATAAAGATTTTGGATTTTTATTATAGTGCAATGGAAATCTATTGAAGAATTTTGAAGCAGAGAAATAATACAATCTAATTTGTTACAATCTAATTTATTTCAAAAAGAATACTTTTGTTGCTAAATGAAGATAGTTCAGAGGGAAGACAAGTAGAGATATTAAGAAGTAGAGATATCAAGTAGGTAAATGAATGTCTGAAGCTCAGACTTGGGAGATAAAGGGGATATGGGATTAGAGGTGCATTTAGGGATGGGGATGCAACTCAGTGTTATAGCATGTGCCTACCATGCATAAAAAGACCCTGGGTTTGATCCCTAGTATTGCAGAACAAAACCTAACATTCTAATCAGGTCTCTAACTTATCAGATCAATTGCCTAGTGGGAAGCGACACGCATTTCTAAAATCTTCATTGTGTGTTTGGTTAAATGAAGATATACCAGAACATATCTATATAATGAGAGTGATCCAATGGAAAATTCTAGAAGAAAAAAGATGTAGGAATGAAAGCTGATCATTAAAGGGCCAACTTTCTTGAAAAGACCTGCCCATATAGAGATTTGTTTTGAGAAGAGATGTTTCTTCTATAACAGGAAGAAAACAGAGAGGATAGGAATAGACTCTGGCAGGTGTGTGTAACTTGCCACTAATGCTCATTTGTTAATCTCTTCCTTCTTTAGCTAGGTCACTAGCTAGAAGTAGAATGAGCTGACTGATATCTGATGCAGAGGGAAGAGTCCACTGGGGGTAAAGAAGACAGGACATTATCTTACCAACAGTGAAGGTGCTATCTGGCCCCCATATGAATGTTGAATTCCCTAAAATTAATATAAGCTGATGGAGAAGACAGAGCAGCTGACCTGAGTTACAGAACATCTTGCATTTTTATTAGAGAAGGCAAATTACTTCCTTTTAAAATCACAGGCACAAAGGCAAATATCCTATTATAGGTAATGTACTATGGGTAAAATTCTAAGAAATAACTTTTTAGCCACAATCCAAACCCAGCTGGACAATAACTAGACTGTGTAGTAACCTCAGATTGATGATCTATTTACTTTCCACCAGACTGTGAGTCCCTGGGGGACCTTGCACTCTTCCCCTGTTGCCACAGCAGGACACCTGCTTCCCTGGGAGCACATGGTGGGCCATCTGCCTCACTCTCTCCTTGCAGTCACTGAACACTTGCCTGAGTGAAGCTCAACAAGATGATTTTGGAATAGTCTGAATAATTTTCTCACTGCTTCAGTAAAGAGAGTTTAAAATGGACTCCAAAAAAAATAATTTTGAGTTAGGATACAGAGGTTACAGGAAACTTCACTTTTTAATCAGAGACATGAATTTCTTTAAATTAAAAGATCCTGACACTTACTTTATCAATTCTCGTCCTTCAGAACTAATAAAATATTCAACAAGCCACTGACAAGCATCAAAACTTTTCGAAAGTAATGCTTCAATAGTAGCAATCCATTCTTCAGTGTCAGCCCTTTAAAAAAAAAAGCAAGGAGCAATATTAGGCCCCAGCAGATAACCCCAAAAAATATCACTCCAACCCACCTACCTACCTATTTACCTACCTACCTACCTACCTACCTACCTACCAAGGGTGGACAGGGTGGAAGGGGAAGTTAAACATTCAGTTACTACCCACTAACACAGCTCAATATATCCCAGGAGCCAGTGGTGTGACACCTCCTTTCCTCCATGGACAAAAACAAGTGAAGATGCTTAAATTTCAGACTTTAATCTTTCTCTTCTGTATCTTCATCAAACAAGTTCAATTGCACTGTTTGGCACAACTAATTTTCCTTAAAAAATGCCACTTTCAGAATAGCTTAAATTGACATTTTTATACTTTATTGTTACAGACATCAATGTCCTACTTTTTAAAATAAAAATATTTGGGTTGAAGCCAGGTGGATCACGAGTTCAAAGCCAGCCTCAGCAACTTAAGTGCCCTGGGTTCAATCTCTAGTACCAAAAAAGAAAACAAAAACAAAAAAGGCTAGAAAAGGTGGGTGACATGACTATATTACCCATGACCTCACAATTCTCCAGAGTTCCCCAATAGCCCCAAACAGTAAATATAAGTAAAGTAGAAATTCAGTGCCACATATAGATGCCACAAACAATTTCACAAATATAAGTAATGAAGTAAATTCCCCTAAGTGATCCTATGTAGGCATTGAAAGAAAGGAGCATGTTCTTTCTTCTTTTTCAATCAAAAATAAGGACTGAGATCAATCAATATACTTTTGGTTGTTACAAATAAAAATGAAGCTGCTATTATATTTGTTTTCCTCTCAAAAGTTGAACTACAAAATCTTTCTCCAAACTTCCCCATCCTTGGAGAAATTCACTGTGCTAGCGAGAGAGGAAAGGTGGAGAACTCAATGGTCTTCTGACTCTTACCTGGTCTCCTCAACTTGAAATCTCCCCTTACTCTAGGTACATCCTGCAAACCACTGCTCAACTCTTTATCCCTCACTCCTTTATTCATAGAACAACTACTTACCTAGAACACCACTGCAGGTGCTGAAGAAAAGAGCCAGTGATGGGTAAGATGCAAGTGATGTCTAGAGTTCTAGGGGCATCACTCTGAACATGCAGCCCAGTTGAGAACCCCTCCTCCATCCCAAGCTGAATGAGCCCAGCTCCCTACTCTGATACACAATGTGTGCCAAACCAAATGTTCAGTCTCAGCTCAATGAGCCCCTTTTCAAATACTAGTAAAACACAATGAACTACTCATTCACAGTTCCTTGTCTATGACTCAGGTTTTTTTGTTCTGTCTAGAATGATCCCTCTGTGTTTCTCTATTTGCCTTTCAAAATTCTCTGAAAACATCAACCAATGTCTTTACAGACTAATCTCTAAGTTTAGATATGATTTTGCCCAATTTCCAGAGGTATACTTAATTTATGCCTTGAATCAGTTCGTTCGTTCTTCTTTTCTTTTCTTTCTTTTCTCTCTTTCTCTCTCTCTCTTTCTTTCTTTCTTATCTGTCCTTCCCATTAGATTAAAAAAATTCTCTTATAAGAGACCCTGCCCAATCAGCTGGGTATGTCAGACGCCATCATTTGTAAATTCTACGTGAATTGAATTAACCAGTGCATTCTATCACAACAAACTATCAAAATCCCACTCTTACCTGAGTTTTTTCTTTGTCCGTAGGTAAGTTTGGAAAAGGAATTGAATGGCAAGCTGCAAGCTAACCTTTGCCATGCAAGGATAATATGGATGCTTTAATTTAGTCTAAGAGAGAAGGAGAAAAAGAAAGGCTATTTTTGATAGGAGTTTTATAGATGATTCACATTACTATGAATTGAACTATGACACACATGATAAGGTTAAATAAGAAAAATCTAACCAGTTCATTGTAGAAAATGCTCCCTTTAAATTTCAAAAAAGGTTAAGAAAAGAGATCCTCCTCATTTTTTAATGAAGTCCTCTCAAAACAGACTTCAGACCATAAGATGGTCTGTAATCAAATGACTTGGAATAGTTTTCCTTTTTGGCAAATTGTAATAAAGGTAACTCAAGAAAAAGAAGTACTTGTGTTAATTTTGAATCTGGCAATATATGATTACAAATTAGGAAAAACTAATCTTTATGAAGTCCAGTATCCATTGATATGACAGACCTCAGAGCTACTTTTAGATTCTTGACAAAATCTAAACAAGAACACTTAAAAAATCCAGTATGTGGACACCCACTTGCAGTCTTCATTATACACCCCCAATACCACCTTCATTTTAATATCACCCAATAAGTGACACATTTATATGAAGAACTTTGTGCACCTAACGTGAATGCTAACAACTTAGAGTGAGGATGTCACTGAATGATTCAGCTAAAATCTAACTGCAATCCTTTCTCATTTCTTTAATAAAAATACAAAGAGCTACTCACAGCATTTAGAGAGGCTAAAGACAACACAAAACTGAAGTAATCACTACTGTACACATCTCTATTCTTCATAAACTTGAGGTTTTCATCTCTCACCATCTGTGAAAAAATTAGTAATTACTTTTAAGAAATAGTAAAGTACTCAATATGTGGAAGATATTTCTAGTAAAATGTTTAGGCAACATGGGTTTGTTTAAAATAAATTATAATTCCCTTTTCTCAAGCTTTGCATTTTGAAAAAGCAAGAGAGAAAAAACCTTCCTTTCAAATATAAAATGCTGTAAATGATGTTCCTATCATTCATTACCAAACACTTTTGGGAAATTCAGGAAAACTACCATGTGAGACAAATGAATTCTACCCTGAAATTCTGGGTAGGAAGTTACAAACAGAGCTTTCCCAAGACCAAGCAACTCCATGTCTCCCTGTCAGATGGCTCAATTCTACCTTAATGAAAGACTTGATAGTTTTCTTAAATTCTCTGGTTCTGACTCTTTAGCCTTTGGTTATTCATTCATTCATTTATTGGTACTGGGGATTCATTCATTCATTGGTACTGGGGATCGATCGATCTATCTATGTATCTATCCATTTATCTGTCTATTTATTGGTACTGGGGATTAAACTCAAGAGGCACTCAACTACTGAGCCACATCCCCACCCCTTTTTTGTATTTTATTTAGAGACAGGATCTCACTGAGTTGCTTAGTGCCTCACTAAATTGCTGAGGCTGGCTTTGAACTCATGATCCATCTGCCTCAGCCTCCTGAGCTGCTGAGATTACAGGTGTAATCCCACTGTGCCCAGCAAGCATTTGGTTATTTAGTATATGAAGTCTCAATTGGGTAAGAGGACAATCCTGAACTTAAACCCTTGCTCTGTGACTCCTTTTCTGAGTCTGTATTTCCATCTGAAAAATGGGAGTAAAACCTGTAACTCTATAAGAGTCTTATAAGAATTAGAGCAGGATTCAATGAACAATAGTCATGACTGCCAAAATATTCTCACTCAAACATTATAAGCCTCAACTTGTTTTTCTCTCTAGATAAAATAAGCTCATTTCAGCAATGTGTTTCTCTACTTAGGGACAGTGCTGGCCAAACTTTAGTATGCATTCACACTTGTGTTCTTACCATTGTGCTACAAGCTGTATAGCCTCTATCACCTGGCACAAAAGACTCACAAGGCAAGTGGGGAGATGAGGTGGAATAAAAGGAATAAAATCCAGAGGGCAACCAGCAGGAGCTCTCTGAATCTACAAGATATATATGACATGTACCTGGATTTTCTCCTTAGACTGTTTACATGGCTCTTACCTGGTATATTCGAGCAGGCATTTTCTCCACAAATAGTCCTTTCTTCTCACCTTTCTTAACTAGCTTGGTTAGAATGGAGAGGCGGTCATTGTTAGGCCTATGGGGCCGTGGAGATGACTGAGGTGAAATCTCTGGTGAAGATGGAGCTGACCTGAAAGATGGAATGGCTATAGTTTTAGTAGTTATTAAAACTTGCCAAACTCATAAACAGGGCACTAGACTTAATTGGAAAAAAAAAACTTGGACTGGGGATGTAACTCAGTGGTAGAGTGCTTGCCTAGCATGCAGGAGGCCCCAGGTTCCATTCCCAGAAACACACACACACACACACACACAAAAACAAAAAAAAAAAAAAAAGGAAAAAGTGTTGATTCTGGAATGAAATAACTTATATGCATGTTCATAAATATAAATACAAAATAACTTCCTGCTAGGGAAATAAGAAGGTCCAGGAAGCACTAAGAATGAAAAGGGATAGTTTATTATTTTTTAGAAGATTTAAAAAAAAAGGTCTGTCTAGCTTAGCTAATTATCTTTAGATTTTTAACAATATTATCAATGATCACAGTATCACCTACTGAAATCACAGTAGACCATATGAAAGAGAAACTTACAGAGAGAGATCCTCAGCTTCCTGTCTTACAACACTGACTCGACTTTTCTTTGGCAATACTGGGGAGTTTTGATCAGATACTCTTTGGTAGAAGAGCATATAGGCATTCCAGTATCTTCGACGTACATCAGTATATGGATTTGCTATTTTATAACAAGAAAATAAGAAAGAATTTTTGTAAATAAAAGTTCCCTTGTCTTGACAATCTAAATAAAGCAAATGACTCATAAATTCAACAAGTAACTACTTACTAAATTTGTCAAATGTAAAGTAGAAGTAAAATGGGCTTTGGGAGAGTACTGTTTACAATGAAAGTCAGGATATTTCAGTTCTTATATTAGAATAGTCATTCACTTAGAGGGGAAACTCAGGGCAGGGAGTAAGAGAATGTATGGCAATGGAATAAGGGAAGAGGGCTAATACCCCAGGGAAGACTAAAATTTAAGCAAAAGGCAAGCAACATTTAGAAACACCTTCGGTGACAGGATGGGACCATAACTGCCTTCTCTTTTCCATTTCTGTAAAGATGGCAAAATCTAGATCAATTTTGGAAATGATATGAAATGTAGCCCTTGAAGGCTGCCAGCACTAGATGTGCGATTAACATGGAGTGGCAGTGAAACCTAACAAAGTGGATTTAACACGCGTAGAGATTTAGAAATGCACCTGAAAGATTTCAAAATCAGACTTCAGGAACTATTTCTGAAAACTAGATTTCTCACAAACAAAATCTGATTGTGTTATGACATACTTTCCCCCTCTGGGGAGGGTGGTGGTGGACGGAAACATTGCTTTACATTCTACGTAATAAATATGGTTTTAAAAAAAATAAGCAATGTCTTTTTAAATTATAATACCTCTATATAAGTGAAAAGGAAATTCGAAAAATTTAGAGGGCAACTACTTTCTAAAATTCTGAAACAATGTTTAAGGTTGAAATTCTTTCTTCATTAGCTTTTCTTTGTTATCATTTCATCCTCCTGACTTTCTCTCTCTTTATTTAAAAACATTTTTTATAAACAGCTTGGGTTATCTACAGCTAGAAAAGCAGAACTACAAAAAGAAAAAACAAACAAACAAACAAACCAGACTGTATTTCCTTATAAAGAATTCTGTTTCCAATTTGATAGAAAAGCAGAAGAAAAAAAAAAAAAAAAAAAAAAAAAAAGGAAAAATATCCATTTATAAATACTTACTTTGATCATAAACTTTTGGCCTATATTCTCCTCCAAAGCATTCATACTCCAGGGTCTCATCATTTAGGTCAAATTCTTCTATAACTGTGTCATTAAATTTATACCACTTTCCTTTTCCACACCCCCTAGGGTCCAGATACCAGACATAAGGTTAAATAACAAACATCCTTACCCCTGCATTTAAAACTGTATTATCTTTAATTAAAGCAGACAATTAACATTTGAAAATATTTAAGAAAAATGTTAGCAACAGCAATTTTAGTTTCTAAAACAACTTCTCAAAATGAAGAAGTAAAAACAGTTTCCACTAAGCTTTAAATGTTCAAAATGAAGTAACACCACAGAACAAGGCAAAGTTCTTTGTGCTACAATGGTGAGTATGGATGATAAATTATGGTAGAGAAAGCAGAGGGAAACACAGTTGAGGCAGAGGGAGCGAGGGCTGCCTCAAGAAGCCCTTACCGTCTATCCTTAATGAAGGAATAGTAGTGGCCTGCATGTGCCTGCCCACTGTGTACAATGACACCAACAAGTTCATAGTTCTCTGTGAGAGCAACTTTTTTCCGAGGGGATCCTCCACCTCCCTGATCCAAACTTCGCCCATTTTCACCAACTTCAGAAGATGAATCCTGGCGAGCCATTCCAGAAACTGTGTAAGGCTCCATGTTTAGCATCCAAGGAAACTATGTAAAAGCAAAAAAAGCCCATTAGTGTTGGCCAGGAACATAGACAGCAGTTCCCAATTAAGTCAGATAAAGTAAGAAGCTGTATTTTCCCAAGTTATGTAGAGACTAACCATCTCTTCAGTTCAAATACAACATCTCAGCCTAAGTCTGGGCAGTATGAGTAGCCTCTGGTTTGAGTATTAAAGAAAGCATTTTACTTCTAGAAATGCCTTCCAGAAATGAGGGTCATTGTTTGTACATGTGCCTGTTTTACTAGCAGCATCTTCTCACACAAGGGCTGTGGACTCCTCACAATACTGAGACAGAGCCTCTCAAAGGGAAGACAGAATTTGAAAACTAAGGAAGAAAAAAGTGAAGGAGGCAGCAAGGTCACAGTTGCGAGAAATTTCAGGAAGTAAAATAGTTACCCTTATTTGTTCATCATATTTAATGGAGCGTCCACTCTCCCAGTCAAATCCAAATCTCATCAGGTGAATGACCAAGACACTAGGTAGAGACTTAATACAGGTCCTTTTCACTGTTATTCTCTAAAGAAAAGAAAAGAAATTAACTCCATGGAGAAAATAAAACAGCAAAGTAATTAATGTGAAGGCCTTTCCCACCCACATTACATAAGTAATGATACAATCTGATGGAAGCAGCAGCGGAAGCTTAATACTGATTTTATAAAGACACAGAACATGCGTAACAAATTAATCTTGTTTCTTAGGACAAATGTAATACCTTTTCTTTACACTTTTCACAGTAGTATGCATTACTTCCTTCTAGAACTTCTCCTCTAACGAACTGGTCCAAAGAAATTTCCAAACTCTGACAAGAAGTAACTCCTAGATTGAGAGCCATGAAAGCTTCCTCACGTTCATATCTGATTAGGAAATGACAAAAAACTCATATTACCATGACATCTGAGCTTGAACCCAGAGCTACATTCATAACAATTCACCCTTTTAAAAATACACTATCAAATAAAAACATCAAACTGTGACAATTTAGAGCTGGTTAAAATTATGAATTTTAACAAATATTTTCTTAAGGGCATGAAGAAATTTTGGAAATGGAAACCAAAGGAATTTGATTCATTAAACATTTATAGATCCACTGAAAGATATATTTATAAGGGGCTGGGGTTGTGGCTCAGTGGTAGAGCGCTCGCCTAGCACGTGCGAGGCCCAGGTTCTATCCTCAGCACCACATAAAAATAAATGTGTTGTGTACAACTAAAGCAAATAAAGAAATATTTTTAAAAAAAAGATATATTTATAAGTCAACAAATGCTGAATTAATAGGAAAAGCGTTTAAAAATGATTTTATTTTTTAGTGGTGCTAAGGATGAAACCTAGGCCCTTGCACATGCTGGATAAGTACTCTTGTCATTGAGCTACAATCCCAACCCTGATGATCGTGTTTTGTGTCAGTGCCATCCATCTTCACTAACCTGTGAGGACAGTCTTTACAGATCTTCTGATCAGAATAGATGCCCTGAAATGTATTCTTAAAAATTTGGTCTCTCCCCATTTTCTGTTGGGATAAAAAGTTAAAATTTTAATTATTTCCCTGGTACTAATAGGTTGGTTCATAAGGAATTTTATTTAAACCAAAGCTAAAACACGGATTTCAATTTAACCACCCACATAAAAGGAGTCATTTTGGTAGTTTCAGCTGGGAACTAACAGGAGGTTAGTAGCTCATTATCAGACTAATGTCAGAGCAATGCAATCAGCAGAGGAGGAGGAAAGACAGTTCAGTCAGAGCTGATGACAAGGAGGGCATTCTCCATGAAGGGTCCGAATCCTTCCTAAGCCACAAGGACAAAGTCAGAGCAACTTTACAACCTTCTTTTTTCTTGTGGATATAATGCTATCAATTTAAGTTATTTTATGGATAAATTGTGCCTACTGATGAGAGGTCAATGCTGGCAGTGGTAGCAGGCAGTTTTAGAAGACAATACCATTTAGGAAGTCTGTCACATGTTTTACTGGGAAGCAGCAGAAAACTTTGGGTTTAAACATCACCACAAATAACTCTTTGGCCCAGTCCCTTTGTCCCTTTGTCCAGAGAACTTGACAAATTCCAAGACTGCTTGCAGTGGGGCATCAACTCAAGTGGGGATTATAGCATCCTCTAAAGCTTCAAGGCATACTCAGTAAGATATGGAGGTGCAAGTGGTTATTAATCTGTAGTCTGGGTTAAGACTTTACTGAGTGTTAGATGAATCGAGAAGAAATATGTAATTCCAGTGATCTGTACAAACTTTGATGTATAAAACCAAGAGAAGTGAATTACAGCTATGATGTTAGATTATTAATTTCTGATTTCTTAGTTTCACAGTAATTACAAACCCCGAAGCACTGTTCTTATACTATAATTAGAGTCTGAGGGAGTTAAAGGGAGACTTTTATTACCTTGAGATATTCATCCATCTGATCAATGAGACTAGTAAAAAATTCATATGCATCTTGCTGTTCTCTCACATAGAGTTCTTTGTTCCACATCTTGAAAATCTATGTAGCAAGAATTCAAAGATTTTAAAGGGAAAGTAGCAATTTCTGAATACAGTATAAAGGGCATATGAAAACACTTTAATACTTGTAAAAACCATGTTCATGACAGAAATGTGGAAATTTTTACTGAAGTGAGACAAGCTTGTATTCAGCCATCTGTGCCCTTCCTTGGTACCTCATAATCACAGCAAGTCTCTGAAACCAGAGGTGGGTACAGGGTGACATCTAAGGCTGTGGAACAGAATTTGTTTCTGAGAAACTAACCAATCTCTGGGAAAAACATGAGTAATCCTCCAGAATGTGAAAAAATGAAGCGATGTTCAAAACAATGCTCTTTACTTAAGGGCATTAATGAAATTGGTATTGGTTCAAAGGAATGATTTGAATCAATATTTCAAAGAGCTAAAATGAAGAATCAGAAATATTCAAAATAATTAAATTGGAAAATCTTTAGGAATTGTGAATGACTATTTTCAACATTCTAATAATCCAAAACCAAGCATCAATTTCAAGAACTATATACCCAATTCTTTTATCAGTTAACAATCTGGATTTGCCTGAGTTAATAAAGATAAAAAACCATTATCACTAGAGAAAAAATTGTAACCATACTCCACACATCTGTCTTTAAGTCTACAAAGGTTACTGGGAGAAATACCTTCCAGAAGTTCTCAGGGACATAATATTGCAGCTTGCTTTCCATCAAATGCCCAAAGAGAGATTGCACCTGATAAAATACACTATCATCTGGATTGTCTGTGTCATCATCCACTGAAAGTAGTGACTAAAAAGAAGAAAAGTATCAAGTTAGAACTATTTAATCACTTTTCAGGAAACCTTGACATATGTATCCACATTTTTTTTTTTTTTTTTTTTTTTTAGAATGTGATATATATGGTTGGATGTGGCTATAATTCTGCACGTATTTAGCTTTGTTATTTAGGCTCCATTTGATTAGGGAAAACTGGAACCATTATACTAGTATGTCTATAAGACATAGTGCCAAACAATGCACATGGAGCACTCTCAAAATTCTGCCTGCCACACCATGTGCTACTACTATATTATTACAAAGCACTGATGACACAGCCTGTTTATTTCTAAAATGTTAAAAATGTTAGTAAGTTTACAGAACAATGTGAAAATTATTTTGGAGTTCAAAAATCATATTAGATCACGTCTATCTGTCATACAGGCAGATATTAAGCAAGCAGATTTATAAAAACGTGTGACTACGAACAACATGTCTATACAGATTTCAGAAGCTACTTACTAATCCCTACTTATTAATATTTGGGTTCAGCAAATCCAAAAAGCAATAAATAAGTATGGAACAACTTTCAGGCAATGAATACATTGCGTCTCATGCCAAACAGGACAGAGGAAGCAAATCACCTCAGGGAGCCCCGGCTGCATGTACAGCTGCTGGAAGACTGCATTCATGTAACAGGTAGCGCCGCCATTCCTCAGGCCCACAAACCCTGAACTGGATCTGCTATCTACTGGGGGAAGGTACTGGGAAATAGAGGAACAGAAACAGCAGGGAAAAGAATTAGCATTTCTGCCACAGGCACATTTCCACTTCAGCTACAAGGGATGTCTACATTCACAGATTTACCCATCCAGTGTGTTATGAAATTCAGCCTAGTAAAACTTATGTTCACGAAGTACCTCTGTCTGCAGATGCTAACACAATGATCAAAATACCATTGCAATAATCAAATATGATCTCAGTATTTCTTTTTTTTTGTTCATAAAGTATCTGGCATATAGTAGGTATGTATTTGTTTATTCATTTATGTAGTCATACATTTATTCACTTGATTATCATTCAACAAATATTAATTAGGGGCCTACCATGTACATAGTACTGTGCCAGGGATGAAACAGAGAACAGAAATGTACATGGTCCCTAATGGCAAGGAGTTTACAATCTAGTAGGACAGACAATACGGTATTAGTCAAACAAAAATACTAAACATATGTTAGCAACTGAGGTGGTACTCTGAAAAAAAGAAACATGATTCTATGACGTATTTACCATAAGGAATTCTGCAGTGTAGATGGTCAAGGAAAGCTCATATTCATTCCTTTCCTTTTACAGAAAGTCATGGTCTTCTATTAAACAACTTCTAATAAGCATATGTTCAAAGAGAAGACAAAGGCTGCTTTAAAAGTGTCATCCCACTCCTGGTCTGGCATTCCAGTGCACCTACAACTCATTTCATTCTTGCAGATCCCAACATATGCTAAGCTGTTTTGTGGCTCCATAGCTTTTCTCCTGTTCTCACTGCTGAAATCAATGACTGTCCCACCTTGCTTCAATTGGCTTGCTCGTCTTTAAGGCTCTACTTATAGTGTCATCATCTCCAAGAAGCTTTCTAAGATACCACCACTAGTGGGTAAGGGTCTTTCAATGTTAGAACATTTAGGACACATACCTCCATCTTATATTGTATCACAATACATTGAAATGGGTTTGCTCATGGGTCTCTTCCACTATATAAACTGACCTTCTTGAGGACTTGGACATTTTTGTTTTTGAGCTCCAAAAATTTAACATACCTCTTAGTGTATGCTAAATCTTTATTGAATTTAATTGAACACAGACTGTGCTGAGATAGAGTCAATGTTCATCTGACTTTGTATCTCTAGTGCCTGGCATTATACCAGAATTAAGTTACTCAAAAAATAGTCTGGAACATACTTTTTACTGAGAATAATTATTAGCCAACTTGGAAATGCCTCTCCTTAAAAGGACTCCACTTCATATGATACTATAGTATATTAGTGTGATAATACAGTTTACAACTGATGTAGATATGTGTACACAGCAAAAGAATAATACTGACTTTCTTTGGGCTTAGAAGAATACAAACATGGTCTTAATATTCTATGTTTAAGAGATCATTATAAAAAAATAAAGTGCATGACGATCTAAAAAACTTACATCAAACTCCTTGGTAAGAGCAGGGTCAGGTTGATGATGCATAGAAAGTAGTTCTTTTGTAATAATTTGAAGATTTGAAGGTGAACTATCAGCCAACATTACAAGGACTTCATACGCTGCCAATCGGCTATTCACCGTACTACACCTAAAAACAAAAGACACGAATCATTTTCAACAATGAATAGTCTACTCACACTCCTAATTAAACTAAATCAACATTTGAAATGAAAGTCCAAGAGTGCAATTTCTCATACAATGTTAAGTCAGGTCTAAGTCAGAAATCTAGTAATCCATAAGCCATAAAAACAGAAAGGATGAATATGGCTTAGAGCTAAATATTTTCCTGGCCTGATGATAAAATAGCAAAATCTGTCACTTCTGACTTGAGAGGCTTCTTCTATAAGGAATGGACCAGCAAGAATGGAGTAAGTTGGAGAACTCTGTAATTAACACAACAAAGAGTAACCATCTTTCAGTATAAGTAGGGAGAAAGAAATATTTTTTGTAGCTATCTTTCTGAAATTTGAGTAAGTGGCACAAAAAGAAAGCTATGCAAATCAAAATAGAGACCCATTAACATTCCATGTGCCTGAGGATCAAAAATTCTTCAAGGATACTGTCAACTTTCCACTTTGCTGGGAAAAAAAAAAAATGGTATACAGAAATACATAAATTGCCAAATTAATTTATTTAAAGTGACAGAAAAGATACTGATAACTGTGAAGCATCCAGACTTCCATATTATCTGCCTTTGGGCATGGATGATAATTTCTCACTGTAATCTATGCCAAACTTGCATTACTGAGAGTATCACAGATTATGAAGGATACACAGAAAAGAGGACATGTGACCTCTGAGTGAAACCACTTGTGAAGTGTAGGAGGGAGACAAGACAGGGTTGTGGGGCTCTTAGATCAGCACTGTCCTTTGTTTCTTATCTAGACTAGTGGGTTGAAAAGAACAAGTAAGAAATTGAACAGGGAGGTACATTATACATGAGCTACACATCAAGAAGCTGCTGTTGTTACAGTGATATAAGAATAGCATGGCTTCTGAAAAGTTTTTTTATGTATTTTAAATCTCTTTTTGTTTTCTTTAAGGTTTTAGTGGGAAAAGTCCGGGAGTGATTGTGATAAATACCATTTAGTACACTGGGGAGGGATGAAACAAAAAGTTCCTTTTCTAGTCAAGGCACTGTATATAATAATAAAAAAAGATCCTACCTGTTGATGGAGGTATTACTTTTAATAAAAACAAAGTATTAAAAAATGTTCCTTGTTGATGAAGGGGATAATTTCTCAATAAAAAATTCACTGAAACTGCTGAGGATTTACTTTTTTGTGTTTACTGAAAATACTCATGTATTTTTGTTGCTTTAAAAATTCCATGGACTTGGCACTAAATCTTCCAAAACACAAGACTGGAGCAAGAATAAGAATGGGAGTCATACCATGAAGGACAAGCCAAGAGTTCTAATTAAGGCAGCCCTAACCAAAAGCAGACTTTGCTAACAAGGATTCTCTAGCTATAAAAATGTTTATATATGATAACTTATCTAATAAGATTCCATAAAATATTGCTTATTATGTCTTTTTCATATCAATAACCACTGAAGCTGTACACAATTTTCTTTTCCATTGTAAATACCAAATCCTCTGTTTCTTCAAGATTCCTGAATTAACTCTGATTTTCATATTCTTGAAGTAATAAGTTTGATTCAGAGCAAATGAGATGGCAGCTTGTAGCCGCCTCTTCTTTCTAACCCCAAGAGTATAAATATCACTCAAGCAGGGTCAACGGTACAAAGGGATCTTCCAGTTTTCTACTCATAAAGACTAATACAAAATTTGATTCCAAAGTCACAATTGTGATATATCACTAGCAACTACAGTTACCAGAACACCCAATCCTCAGCAAACAATAGGTTCATGCACCACACCGCTTATCCTTTGCTCCTAAAAACTCGAATACTTTATTTGGAGTCTATTTACTTTAGATATATTTCTCTCTCTTTTTTTCTTTTGGTTCTGGGATTGAACCCAGAGTCTCATGCACATTAAGCTTCAGCTTTACCAGTTAGCCACACCCCAGACCTGGACAGAATTCTTTTTTTTTTTACTTCTGAATATTATTGGTTTAATTTATTTACAATTTGATTATGAAAAAGATTTTTCTGGGCTGGGGCTGTAGCTCAGTGGTAGAGTGTCTGCCTCATATGTGTGAGGCCCTGGATTTGATCCTCAGCACCACAATAGAATTCTTATAACCTTCATTTCTCTGGGAATTTGTTCTGGACTTGGCCACATTATTATTTATTCTTCCACTCTGATGATGGTAATGGAACCCACACTTGCTCTGTGCCTTCTACATTCCAAATAGGCTTTACACTAAGCTTCTTTACATGCATTTCTTTACAGAATGAATAATATATGACACACAGACTCACAAGATGGAGGACAAACTCCAAGTTAAGGAAATATTTTTGGACTAAAGTTTCGAATTAGAATTTTTTACCAAAACTGAACACAACGTGCATTTTCCATACTTTGGATGAAAGTCCTGTTGACTGATGGCGGCACTGCCAGCTGGAGAATGACTATTTAAAATAATTCTAGAAGCTCGGAAAAGGAAGTCATCTAACAATGGTTTAATGAGTGATGAACCTGGAATAGAGCATAATATTCATGTTGAGGATGAATACAAATTTTAATTCAAAGATCCTATTGTGCGCTTTCCGATTAGAGCAGCAAAGACACCCAAGGCCACCCAATAGCAGTGCATCCAGTTTAATCAAACACTTATTTTTTGAGTGGTTAGTAAGCAACAAAGCCCTGTGGGGAGGAGAGGTTAGGTGACAGGATACCATGGTAGACCAGAGAGGTGCCTTCCCTTATGAGTCTACAATATAGTGAAAGGAGTCACGCTTACCCCTTAGAAACACATGTGCCAAGACATCAAAGGGCAGAAAAGTTGTGAGTGAAAAATTCTTACTCTGGGAATAGGGGAATTCACACAAGGGTTTATCAAACTTTTTAAATCTTACTTTCTTTAGGTAAAAATCATATGCCCTGCTTTTCCTTTTTAAGAATCACTCTTTTCTATGTATCCCTGGTAGCCAAGAAGAATATGTAGAGCTTAGTTTGCATTATAAAAGTGGTCATTAATTTTTTAAAAATATGATTTTATAACACATGATATGCTTTTAAAGATTACATATATATCCCAAGAGAATTTTATAAATACCCCATTAATGGGGAGGAAGTAGTTGGGGGTCACTGCTCCAGAGAAGTATTGAACTTATAGGTAGTAATAGATTATACGTTATGAAGTACAAAACAGCAAAAAAAAACCCAAAAAAACAAAAAAACTTCTTTGAACAGTAATTTTTACTTGGTATTAAGAAGTTATGTGATCCCACCATTTGAACATGTAAAATTTTTTACATGGTATAATAATGAAACCAGTAAAATACACCTTAAGTTTGTTAGCCACTAAAATTATAGACGATTTCCTACTTGTTAAGGGTCAATTCTCTCTCTTTTTTTTTTTTTTGGTACCAGGGATTGAACTCAGGGGCACTTGACCACTGGGCCACATCCCCAGCCCTTTTTTGTATTTTATTAGAGACAGGGTCTCACTGAGTTGCTAAGTGCCTTGCCATTGCTGAGGCTGGCTTTGAACTCACAATCCTCCTGCCTCAGCCTCCCAAATGTTGGGATTATAGGCGTGCGCCGCTGCGCCCAGTTGAAGGGTCAATTTCCCATGGAACATTTAGCAACAATCTCATTGTTCTAATTACAGGCTATACTATGACAATAATGGAGAACTAAGATATTCTGCCACATGATAAGATGAAGCAATAATTACCAAGCATTTCCTTTTCTGCCCCACAGAGTGAAAGAAGGGTCTTAATGAGCCGCAAGTGTCCTGCCAATAAGATGTTGTCTGCTTCACTGGTCTCACATTCAGCTGTGCGATTAGGTTCAAAGTTATCCAGCCATGTAATCTCATCTTCAAGCATGGTAGCTGGACTTACTCGTAACTGTTCCATTTCTGAAGCTAAGAAGGAAAGAAAATTTATTACAAAGAGGAAGAATTTCCCTTTGTGGAGTCAAAATCTTGAATTAAAATAAGTAGTCAAGTCTCAATCTTTCACTTCACAGATCTCAAAACACATTTCACTAATAAAGGGCAACTGACAGTTGCCTCCCACAGGGCGCCTGAAAGATCCACCTTCATACACCAAACTCTTGTGAAATGCCTCCTCTGCACAGGCCTCTGCACTACACACTGAGGTTGACACAGGGGAGACCATCATTGCTCTGAAGAAGCTCCTACTTTAGGGAACAAAGTCTTCTGGAGAAGGCAGGGATGGAAGGACACAGGGGAACCAAGCCTCCTGCGGTGTTTCCCAAAACAAGGGAAGGAGGAGTTCTGCAAAGGAGAAGGAGATCAAGAGCAGAACAGCCTGAGCTGAGGGTTCTGAACAATGAGCCCAACTCCTCAGAACTGTTCTTTAATATTGAGTACCTCATTTTCCAGGGCAAACAAGAATTTACAGCAAAATTACAGACAGTTGGGATGGGGAGGAGAAAAAGTGATTATCTTCTACTACAGTGAGAAGCAAGCAGGGTGCCTGCAGGTTTGTGAAGAGGGACACTTCAGGGTTAGTCAGACCTGGTCTGGCACCAGATATGAACCCAATCTCTACTACCCTGCTTCCCTAGGCAGTGAGGCCAACACCTCCACCACAGGGTGCTAGATGTAAAGTGCATTAGTGTAGGCCCTGGCTTAGGAAAAGTACCCCCAAATCAGACAATATTGTTTGTTTCAAGACATATTGCATGAGAATTAATTCTTGCTGCGCCTCAAGACTTCATAAGAGATCCTGGATCTTTCATTTACTATTCAACAACGCAGGGAAGGTCTACCTTAACAACTTGTTCATTTCATTTGAAAGTTGCATGTGTATAGCCAACTCATGATTTTAGTTTTCAAAAAGCAGAGAGCAAAACCTTGATGGCTGCTGCTCAACTTTAACTGGAAGCCTAGTGGAAAAACACACACTGGGCTAGGTGGTTAGATGAACATGTAGTCCCATCCACTGTCCAGACATGACCAGTCTCAAACTGAATCAAGATACACAGCCAAACTCCATTACTTAGTCTCCACAAAATCAAATTCTGTGTATTGCTCAAAGTTTCTGAGAGACCCAGGACCAAGGAAGGAATTTACCTTAAGAGATGTCACTGAGGATTATCAGTCACTGGATCTTAATGTGTCTATTACATAAAGACCTTTGTATGAAATTTCTTTTAGAATAAAGTGATAGGAAGAAGACTTGCTTCTTTTGAGGACCCATTCTCTTTTTTCTTGGGTATCAAGAGTAACTAACTATACACTGTTTCCTTTTTACCTTTGGCCCACAGGATCTCACAACCAAATTGACTATGTGGGGCTTTATAGCCTACATACACATAAAATACCTTTCTCTCTCTCTCTCTTTTTTTTGTCTAGGCCTTGACTTTCTTTTGAAATTAATATTTTTTGATCACAGGATTTTACTTTATTTTTTAAACCCAGTGCCTCAACACATGCTAGGTAAGTGTCCAAGTGTCCTATCATTCAGCTATAGCTCCAGAACTTTTAACATTTTATTTTGAGACAAAATTATATTTACTAAGTTGCCCAGGCTGCCCTTGAACTTGTGAGGCTCCTGCCTAGGCCTTCCCAATAGCTGGGATTATATAAGCATTCACCACTGTGCACAGTCATCCTAATTTTTATTTATTTCCTGTACATTGAGGCAATTTATTTGCATAAAGGATGAGGAATAAACTAACAAACTTGTGATTTGAACAACTAAATTTTACATCACTGGTATATGGGCTTACATGCTATTTTCAGGAAATCATTTCATTTCAAAGGTTATAATCTCATTTGCACCTGACAATGCTAAGTCAGATTTAAAAATGTCTACTCTGGCTTTCTTTTCCTACTTCCCTACCCCAAATCAAAGTTAGACATTTACTTACTTGTCAGATCATCTAATAACTGGCACCTCAAATCAAAATACTCCATACACTGGGATAATAGTCTAAAAAATAGATAGTTTCAGTTACTAAAAATAGGCAATTTCAAAATAAAAGGCATTTTCCTTGTAAAAACAAGTTCATAAAACAATTAAGATAATTTTCCTAAGCATAAAGTAACTAATTTTACATTAGTGCATATTAACATGGTGCATATTAATGATTTTGCTAATAATGACACAGTAAAGGAATAATAGTGTAGAGGAAATTTTTAATAATTATATTTTTAAACAATTTATGCACTGATTGCATTTGTTCATTCAATTATCAACTAATTTCTAGTAAGCACTTACCAAATGCCTACACCTGAACAAAAGAAAATAGCAAATAAAAAATATATACATGTCAAGTGGTGACAAGCACTAAGAAGAAAAATACAGGACAGTGAAAGAAAGAGGGCATTTCTTTAATGTGGAAGTGCTTTTTCTGCAGTTACAGTGGTTAAAAACAGAGTTTTAGAATCAGATGCTGGTTTTAATCCTGCTTCTACTACTTGCACCTGGGTGTCCAAGGACAACTGATTTAACTTCTAACTCCTTCTAATTTCTAAAATGCTTATTATAGTATGGTTTACACACACACACACACACACACACACACAATGGACTCAGCCATTTATGAACTGAGACCTCTGAAACCATGAGCACCAAATAAACTTTTCCACCTCTAAAAGTGTTCTTGTCAGCTCTTTTGTTCACAGCAGCAAAAATAAGCTGACTAAAATTAGGCTCAAGCTTGTATTAATGATGGAAATATATAATGAACCAAGAATTATGGTTAAGAAAAAATAGAGATAATAAAAACAGACAAACTCATTTGGCCATTCTGAGGATTGAAAGATAAATATACGTAAAGAACTTAGTAAACTGTGTGGCACATCATTAGCCCATGGTAACTGCTAAATAAGTACATTAAAAAAAGATGTGAGACATAATTTTCAAAGTTATACCAAACCTAATTAAATATTCATCTTTTTGTGAAGTTGTAAATCAATGCATTTTTAAGAGATTCTTTGAGATATATTAAAAATCTAATCTAATTTAACACTTTTTGCTTTCCCCCCCAAATAAACTGACTCATAACAAGGGTAAGATTAATAGCTTTAACTTCTAAAAAGTTGTTCAAACATTTCAATAAAAAAAATTAAAAAACAAAACAAAACCCAGTCTTTCAAATAAAAAAGCATTTTTATATCTTTTAATTCAGATGTCTCCTGGGAAAAAATCATTTCCACTTTAAAAAAAAAAATTGGTTTAACACTATTAAAGATTTATTTTTCAATACTAGAATCACACAATTTATGTCTAATTCAGGTTAAATGTTGATGGTCAACTATAAAATAATTTTTAAGTTTTGGCTAATATTTTAATATCAACCATAATGACTTTATCTAATAAACCAAAATCTTGACTTCTTCCCATTTATACATTTGGAACACTACAACCAAAGGTCAAATGCTTCAAAATATTATGTTGAAACTCTAACCTGGAATTCTCATGTATTATGTGTATAAGAACATAACAAATGTTGATACACTCATTTAATCACGTAATGAAGATTTGCAAACAGACAAAATTATTTCAATGCAAAGAACATCTGTAGCCGGGCGCGGTGGCGCACGCCTGTAATCCCAGCACTTTGGGAGGCTGAGGCAGGAGGATCTTGAGTTCAAAGCCAGCCTCAGCAATGGCGAGGCACTTAGCAACTTAGTGAGACCCTGTCTCTAAATAAAATACAAAAAAGGGCTGGGGATGTGTCCCAGTGGTCGAGTGCCCCTGAGTTCAATCCCTGGTACCAAACAAAACAAAACAAAACAAAACAAAAAGGAACATCTGTAGATTATACATCTTTTATCTAGACTATGCAGGCATTAAGAAGAGCTAAGGATGAATCAAATAATCACAAAGGAGGCCGGGCGTGGTGGTGCACGCCTGTAATCCCAGCACTTTGAGAGGCTGAGGCAGGAGGATCTTGAGTTCAAAAGCCAGCCTCAGCAAGGATGAGGCACTTAGTAACTCAGTGAGACCCTGTCTCTAAATAAAATACAAAAAAGGGCTGGGGATGTGACCCAGTGGTCAAGTGCCCCTGAGTTCAATCCCCAGTACCCCCCCCCCAAAAAAAAAAAATCACAAAGGAATTAGAAAATATCTTGGAATGAATAAAAAATACAACATACCAAAAGTTAGGGGATATATCAAAAGCAGTGGAATGAAAGGAAAATTTATATCTATAAATACTTTCATTAAGAAACCAGAAAGATGTCACATCAACAACTTTACAATATGTCTTAAGGAACTAGAAAGAGGAAACCCAAATCTAGGAAATTAGATTAGGATGTAAACCAGCAAAATAGAGAACAGAAAAACACAGCAAAACCAATAAAACCCAAAGATGTTTCTTCAAAAAGTTCAACAAAATTGAACTTTTAATATTTGGCTAGAATAAAATAAAAGACTCATTATTACACACAGAAGAACTGTGGACAACTATTGATTAAAAAAAAAAAAAAAAGGATTGTAAGACAATACTACCATAAGCAACTGTACACTAAAAAGTTTAGTAAAATAGATGAAATGAACAAATTCTTAGAAACTTATCAAAACTGAATCATAAAGAAATAGGAAATCTGAGTAGCCCTGTAACCAGCAAGGTGATAGAACTGATAATCAAAAACCTCCCAAAAAAGAAAAGTACAGGACAAGATGGTTTTACTGATGATTCTACCAAACACTTAAAGAATATCAGTCCTTCTCACTCTCTTCCAAAACACTACCTCCTATGAGGTAAGCATTACCCTGATATCAAAATCAAAGGACCTTCAGGAAAATTACAGAATTATGTCCCTTATAAATGCTTATGCAAAAATCCTCAAGAATATAAACATACTAGTGACCAAAATTTAGCAGTACACTTAAAGGATTAATCACCAGGAATAGGTAGGACTGATACTTGGAATGCAAGGATGATTGAACATATGAAAAATTATTTTAATACCACATTAACAGAAAGAAACGGGAAACAAGCCCATATGATTATCTCAATTGATGCAGAAAAAGCATCTGACAAAATTTAATGCTCTTTTGCCATAATAACATTGAACAGAAGAAAATTATCTCACCATCTATGAAAAATTCACAGCTAAGATTGTACTCAATGGTGAAAGAAAGGTTCTTCCCTAAGAGAACAAGAATGATCACCTACTTTGACCACTTCTATTCGCTGGAGCATACAGTATAAAGGGTCTAGCCAGAGCAATTAAGCAAGAAATAAAAGGCATACAAATTGGAAAAGGAGAACTAGAATAATCTATTTGCTGATGATGCAATCTTTTTTTTTTTTTCTCTTTCCTTTTTAATGAATTTTTTTTGTGTGTGGTACTGGGGATTGAACTCAGGGGCACTCAACCACTGGGCCACATCCCCAGCCCTTTTTTGTATTTTATTTAGAGACAGGGTCTCACTAAGTTGCTAAGTGCCTCGCCATTGCTGAGGCTGGCTTTGAACTCGCGATCCTCCTGTCTCAGCCTCCCAAAGTGCTGGGATTACAGGCGTGCGCCACCGCGCCCGGCTTGATGATGCAATCTTATATAAAAATGAAAACCCTAAAGATTCCACAAAAAAGCCTGTTAAAACTAATGAATGTATTCAGCAGTTATAGTATACAAAAACCAGTCACATTTCTTGCACTAACAATGAACAAATTGAAAAAGAAAACAATTACATTTACAACAGTGTCTAGAAGAATAAAATAATCATCTCAACCAAGGAAATTAAGAAGACCTGTAAAGCAAAAACTACAACAAAAAAAAAAAAAAAAATGCTGGAAAGAAATTAAAGATGATATAATTAAATGGAAAGATGTCCTTGTTCATGAATTGAAAGACTCAATTGTGTTAAGATATCAATACTATCAAAGTCATCTATAGATTCAATGATATCCCTATCAAAATCTGAACAATATTTGCTAAAATAAAAAAGCCGAATCCCAGATGGCGGGCTAGAGGGAGGCTGCATTCTGTGTCACTCCATGACCTGAGATTCAAGTAGTGAGAATACTGTTTCTCCTAGAGTTATTAGAGGACTCCCGCCTGAGAGCTGCTCCTGTGCAGGAATCCTGGCTGCTGTGCCTGTGCAGGTCCCCAGGACTCAGCAAAGTAGCCGCCTCCATCTTGGGATACCAGCTGGGCCTAGAAGCAATATCAAGGTACCTATAGTGCCCAACTTCCCCCCTCCCCTGCACCCACTAGCCCAGCACAGTGCTTGTGGCTACGCGTCTGGTCTGTAGCTCACAAAACTTTTAGTCTTGAACTGCCCAATACAAAACAGCTTTCCAGCACAGGTGCGCAGTCCCCAGAGCACACTCCACAAGATCTGGAGACAGAGGTTCCTGACTGGGAAGTAGAAAGGGAACTGGTGAGTGAGATAGAGTTTAGAGACTAAATTAGAGACCAGGAACTGTGAGGTCTATAGGTGATATAAGGAGTTAAGACCAGGTGCCCACATCATATGAGTGGGCCCCAAAGGAGATCCTTGGGGTGCAGTCTCCCAACAGGGACCAACAAGTGCTATACCCCATCACCAGGAACTCTGCCCCCAAGACCAACCCTCCCACTCTAATAACCTTTGCCATCCTGAGGGTGGAGATACCAGCAAACAACAGACAACCACACCTATTGGATGAGAAGGGAAACAGGAAAGATACTAATCCCCAACAAAAACAATCCTTGTATTTTCCTTCAAAAATTTTTTTCTTTTCTCTTTCTCTTCTCCCACCCTCACATTCCCAACATTTGTGAAACCACACACTTTTCATGAATTAGGCTACTGAGGACTAGAATGTCCAAACAGTATATTACAGTTGTGTTGGATATTCTTTTATTTCCTATTTTTACATTTTTTGTTTTTCTTAATTTTTATGTTTGTTTTTTGTACTCTCCCTATTGTTTTCCCACTTACTTGTTCTATTTTCTCTCTTTTCTCCTGCTATTAGCCAACTTCTTTTGATGCCTCTTTCATGCTTCCTAAGATCTAAAACTCTATATCCTCACCTCCTCTCCCTCCTTAACGTCTCATCCTACACCCCACCCCTGGTTCTCTCTTTGTCCACTATCAGAAACTGTAGACCCTTTTGCAAACCTACTATATTATAGATAATAATAACTGAACTCAACATTTCTGAATATTGTGACAGAACCACAAATGTCTTAATAGCAGCTATTTGGTTTAAGGCTATATATTGTTTGTATTGGGATCAGTTAATATTGTTCTCCCTTAAAGGAGAAGTATTAGAACCCTGAAGGGAAACTATAAGCCTATAGGGCAAAAACTGGAACACCTTGGATCTGCAGTGCTAGAAGGGAAGACACACAAAGAACACGAAACAAACAAACAAACATGGAAGAAAGTGCCCCAAACAAACCAAGATACTACATTATTAGAATCCATGGCCAGCACAGCAGAAGAAATGACAGAGAAGGAGTTCAGGATGCACATAATTAAAATGTTCTGTGAATTAAAGGATGATATAATAGCAAATATAGGCAGAAAGATATTTTTGATAAAGAGCTACATTAAGCAAATACAAGAAGCAAAAGATTACTTCAATAAGGAGACAGAGGTTCTGGAAAAAAACAACAACAACAGAAATCCTTGAAATGAAGGAAACAATAAACCAAATTAAAAACTCAATAGAAAGCATCACCAACAGATTAGATCACTTCAAAGACAGAACCTCAGACAATGAAGACAAAATATATGATCTTGAAAATAAAATGGACCACATAGTGAAAATGGTAAGAAACCATGAGCAGAACATTCAAGAATTATGGGGTAACATAAAGAGACCAAATTTAAGAATTACTGGATAGAGGAAGGCATAGAGGTACAAACCAAAGGAATGAACAATTTATTCAATGAAATAATATCAGGAAATTTTACAAACATGAAGAATGAATTGGAAAATCAAATACAAGAGGTTAAAGGAAACCAAATGTACAAAATCACAACAGATCTACACCTAGGCACATTATAATGAAAATGCCTAGCATACAGTATAAGGAGAGAATTTTAAAAGCCACAAGAGAAAGGGATGAGATTACATATAAAGGGAAACCAATTAGGATCTCTGCAAATTTTTCAACCCAGACCCTGCAAACTAAAAGATCCTGAAACAACATATACAAAGCTCTGAAAGAAAATGGATGCCAACACAATGGATGCCAACCAAGAATCTTATATCCAAAAAAATTAAGCTTTAGATTTGATGATGAAATAAAAACCTTCTATAATAAACAAAAGTTAAATATCAAAAACAAACAAAAATGACCAGGAATACAAATCATGTCTCAATAATAACCCTGAATGTTAATGGCTTAAATTCATCAACCAAAAGACATAGACTGGCAGATTAGATTTAAAAAAAAAAAAAAAAAAAGACCCAACAATATGCTGCCTTCAAGAGATTCATCTCATAGGAAAAGACATCCACAGACTGAAGGTGCAAGATTGGGAAAAATCATACCACTCACACAGACTGTGGAAACAAGCAGCGGTTTCCATCCTCCTATCAAATTAGACTTCAGGCCAAAGTTAATCAAAAGGGATAAAGAAGGATACTACATACTGCTAAGGGAACCATACATCAATAAGACATAACAATTATAAATATACATGCCCCAAACAATGGAACATCTACGTTCATCAAACAAACTCTTCTCAAGTTCAAGTGTCAAAAAGACCATAGCACAATAATTCTGGGTGATTTTCACACCTCTTTCACCACTGGATAGATCTTCCAAACAAAAGCTAAACAAAGAAACTATAGAACTGAATAATACAATCAATAACTTAAGACTTAACAGACATATATAGAATATTTCATCCATCAATGAGTAAATACAGTTTCTTCTCAGCAGCACATGGAGCCTTTGTTGCAACATGTGACTAAATCAGTCAGGGACACTCCAGGTGAATTGGATTGGCATTGAATAATTAATTACACAGAGACAGAGAAAATACCTTTTTCTTGGGGTTCAGTGACGAGCGGCTCCTTGGCCCCAGCTCCCACAAGAGAAGCAAGAGAGGCAGACAAGAAAGAGAGAGTGAGAGTGAGAGAAAGAGAGAGAGTGCGTGCATGTTTGAAGCCCTATTTACTGAGGGGAAGACACTCGAGAAAGTTCCACACAAATGAGGCAAGGGATTGGGTTTCAGGGGTGTGTAGCCCAGTTTCACTGGGTGATGCCCACCCCACTCCCAGAGCTTCGTTCCCCTGCTGAGTGGAGGTGTGGTCCACTTGCTCTCTCACTTCCGGTGGAAGCCAGTTCCACATCTCCATCGCTCAAGGCTAAGGGTCCGTGCTCACTCCTATGTGGCAGCTCCCGACAATCCTTCTCTAAAATATGCCACAAAGCAACTCTATCTTTCCATTCTTTCATAATGGAAAAAAGTCAGAAATCAATGATAAAATAAATAAAAAACCAGAAGCTACTCCAACACCTGGAGACTAAATAATATGCTATTGAATAAACCATGGGTTGCAGAAGACATCAAAGAGGAGATTAGAAAATTCTTAAATGAGAACACTAATACAACATATCAAAATCACTGGGACACTATGAAGGCAGTACTAAGAGGAAAGTTCATTGAGTGGAGTTCATTCCTTAAAAGAAGAAAAAGTCAACAAATAAATGACCTAACATTACATCTCAAGCCCTAGAAAAAGAAGAACAAATCAACACCAAAAGCAGCAGAAGGCAGGAAATAAATTAAAATCAGAACTAAAATCAACGAACTTGAAACAAAAGAAAAAATTGAAAAAACTGACAAAACAAAAAGTTGGTTCTTTGAAAAAGTAGATAAAATTGATAAAGCAAGAGAGGCAGACAAAAGAGAGAGAGCATGCCTTACCCCTTAGCCATGGTAATGAGAGAAGGAAAGAGAAAACTCAAACTCAAATTACTAACATCCGTGGTGAAAAAAGAAATACACAACGACACTACAGAAATACAGAAGATAATTAAAAATTATTTTGAAAATTTGTATTCCAATAAAATAGAAAGTATTGAAGGCATCGACAAATTCCTAGAGTCCTATGATTTGCCCAAACTGAATCAGGATGATATATAAAAGTTAAACAGATCAATTTCAAGCAATGAAACAGAAGATGCCATCAGAAGCCCACCAACCAAGAAAGGCCCAGGACCAGATTAATACACAGCTGAGTTCCACAAGACCTTCAAAGAAGAACTAATACCCAATATTTCTCAAATTATTCCATGAAATAGAAAAAGAGGAAACACTTCCAAATGCATTCTATGAGGCCAATATCACCCTGATTCCAAAACCAGACAAAGACACATCAAAGAAAGAAAACTTCAGACCAACATCTCTAATGAACACAGATGCAAAAATTCTCAATAAAATTCTGGCAAATCAAATACAAGAACATATCAAAAAGATAGTGCAGCACGATCAAGTGGGGTTTACCCCAGGGATGCAAGGTTGGTTTAACATACTGATATCAATAAATGTAATTCATCACATCAATAGACTTAAAGAATCGTATGATAATCTCAATAGATGCAGAAAACGCATTAGACAAAATACAGCACCCCTTCATGTTCGAAACACTAGAAAAACTAGAACTATTAGGAACATATCTCAATATTGTAAAAGCTATCTATGCTAAGCCCAAGGACAGCATCATTCTAAATGGAGAAAACTTGAAAGAATTCCCTCTAAAAACTGGAAGAAGACAGGGATGTCCTCTTTTACCACTTCTATTTGACATAGTTCTTGAAACTCTAGCCAGAGCAATTAAAGGAACAAAAGAAATTAAAGGGATATGGATTGGAAAAGAAACCAAACAATTACTATTTGCTGACGACATGATTCTATACCCAGAGGATCCAAAAAATTCTACCAGAAAACTTTCAGAACTAATAAATGAATTCAGCAAAGGAGCAAGACATAAAATCAACACCCATAAATCAAAGGCATTTCTGTACATCAATGACAAATCCTTTGAAAGAGATACGAGGAAAACTACCCCATTTACAATAGACTCAAAAACAAACAAACAAACAAACAAACAAACAAACAAACAAAAAACCACTTGGGAATCAATGAAAGGGCTGAAAGACCTTTACGATAAAAACTACAGAATGCTAAAGAAATAAAGAAGACCTTAGAAAATGGAATGATCTGCCTTGTTCTTAGATAAGCAGAATTAATATTGTCAAAGTGACCATACTACCAAAAACACTATACATATTTAATGCAATCCCAATCAAAATCCCAATGACATTCCTCATAGAAATAGAAAAAGCAATCATGAAATTCATCTGAAAAAATAAAAGACCCAGAATAGTGAAAGCAATCCTTAGCAAGAAGAGTGAAGCAGGTGGCATCACTATACCAGACCTTAAACTATACTACAAAACAATGGTAACAAAAAAGGCATGGTATTGGCACCAAAATAGACTGGTAGACCAATGGTACAGAATAGAGGACATACAGACAAATCCACATAAATACAGTTGTCTCGTATTAGACAAAGGCGCCAAAAACATATATTGGAAAAAAGATAGCATCTTCAACAAATGGTGCTGGGAAAACTGGAACTCCATTTGCAGCAAGATGAAATTAAGCCCCTATCTCCCACCATGCACAAAACTCAACTCAAAGTGGATCAAGGACCTAGGAATTAAACCAGAGACACTGTGCCTAATAGAAGAAAAAGTAGGCCCAAATTTTCATCATGTTGAATTAGGCCCCAACTTCCTTAACAAGATTCCTATAGCGCAAGAAATAACATCAAGAAATCAATAAGTGGGATGGATTCAAACTGAAAAGTTTCTTCTCAGCAAAAGAAACAATCAGTGAGGTGAATAGAGAGCCTACGGAATGGGAGCAAATTTTTACCACATGCACATCAGATAGAGCACAATCTCTAGGATATATAAAGAACTCAAAGATCTTAACACCAAAAAAACTAATAACTCAATCAATAAATGGGCCAAAGAACTGAACAGACAATTCGCAGAAGAGGATATACAATCAATCAACAAATATATGAAAAAATGTTCAACATCTCTAGCAATTAGAGAAATGCAAATCAAAACTACTCAAAGATTTCTTCTCACTCCAGTCAGAATGGCAGCTATTAAGAATACAAACATTAGGTGTTGGTGAGGATGTGGGGGAAAAGGCACACTCATACATTGCTGGTGGGACTGCAAATTGGTGCAACCAATCTGGAAAGAAGTATGGAGATTCCTTGGAAAACTTGGAAAGGAACCACCATTTGACCCTGCTATCCCACTCCTCAGTCTATACCCAAAGGACTTAAAAAGAGCATAATACAGGGACACAGCCACATCAATGTCTACAGCAGCACAATTCACAAATAGCTGAATTGTGGAACCAAAAAAACAAAGGCAGAATGTTTTCTCTGATATGTGCATGCTGACCTGTAATGGGGGATGGGGGAGCATGGGAGGAATGGAGGAACTTTAAACAGGGCAAAGGGGAGGGAAGAGATGGGAGGAGGGAATGGGGGTAGGAAGGATGGTGGAAAAGTAAGATGATACAGCTACTGTGAGAAACAGCATGATTTTACCTTAAAAAAAAAAAAATCAGGACACAGAATTACTATATGAATCAACAATTCTAATCTTGGGCATTTACCTAAAAGAACTGAAAGAAAGGACTCAGACACCTGTACACTCATATTCATAGCAGCAGTATTCAAAATAACCAAAAGGCAGAAACAACCCAAATGTCCTTCTATGGCTAAACAGATAAGAAAATAAAGTCTCTTTATATGATGGAATATTATTCAGCCTTTACAAGGGAATTTGAATACAAGTTACATGTATGAACCTTGAGGACATTATGATAAATGAAGAAACCGGACACAAAAGGATAAATATTGCATGACTCCATTTATACAAAGTACTTAAAGTAGTCAAATTCATAGAAACAGAAAATGGATAGAATGGTGGTTGCAGAGCAGGGAGAGGAAGGATGAGGTACAGAGTTCAATGGGTACAGAGTTTCAGTTTGGGATGATGTGAAAGTCCTGGAAATGTATAGTGGTGATTGTTGCAAAACAATGTGTATGCATTTAATGCCACCGAACCACATACCTGAAAGAGCTAAAATGGTAAATTTTGTATGTATATTTTACCGTATTTATTTTAAAAAGTCCAGGCTTGGAGGCTTGTGTTAGGGTTTACAGTGGCCTAATGCCTCTTTTCCTTCAGGGCTCTAATTTGTAAAATATATGTACAAAATATATGTACAAAAAATTTGTAAAATATATGTATGAAAGTGGATACCGATTTTGCAAACCTCCACATTTTACAAGCCCTATGACAGGGGCTCACTGATAAAGCTGAGGTGAATAAAGTGGCATAAACTTGAAGTCAACGTGGACCTTCTTCTCCCTTTCCTGGGACTATTTGAAGGAAATAGCCTCAGTCATTGCAGGCTAGCCTGCAGAGGGAAGATGGGGCAGGCAGAATAGACCTACCTAAGTCATCATATGAGCCTTGAACACAAGCTTTCTTACATGTTCAGGCATGTATAAAACCAAGACAGAAAGCTAGCAGGATACCCCAGCTACCCCTTTAGTCATGGGGCCATAAAGGATCTGAGCCAAGAAAGTAAGGCATAGGAGACAGGAGCAGTGTGACCTTCACACAGTGATATGGTTCAAATAACTTCAGTCACCCAAACCAGGTGACACCTCTTTTTCTCTGGGATTGGGTGGACCAAGTAGGATGGGCTGGGAGTTGGGGGTGACGGAGGAGAAAGCCATATAGTATTTAATTCTTCTGTTCTGTATGGGAAGAAAAATGCATCTGCCCTCTTTCAGGAATCTAATGTTAGAAGAAAGGAAAAGTTCTTTTGTTATCTTGATATGCACTATAAATTTTAGGGGAGCAGTATATATAATTCATCCTCTTTTTTTGGCTAACATGAGCTTTTTCATTTTTATTACATACCTCTGATTGACTCCTCTCATAATGCTAGTTGGGGACCAGAGAGGCAGCTGAGCTGTGAGAATGACACCTAGAAGGAATTGATTTGGCTTCTGCACATCTGGATGAGCTGAAGTGTCTGTCTGACTAAGAGTGTACAGTTGATCACAGGCAACACGGCGGATCTGAAATCATGTGATTAGTGGCAAAGGACATGTCAGTCAACATTTAAAGACTGCTTAAAAAGTGATTCCTAAGTCTACATAATTTATTCATTCATGTTACTGAAGAATACTAGTAAGATATCCATGTTTCAATTTTTAACAGAAAAGAATCCACTGAGTAAATGGGCTAATTATAAATGTGCTTTGTGAACTAATTCCCCAAATTATTCTACTATTCTCCTATAACCCATAGGTTTAATTTAATGTAAATAAAAATACAAAAAAGAAAAAACAAAAACAAAACCCACACCCACTCTTCTTAAAGTGTTTAAAAAGTTCATTTTTGAGGTCATGTAAGAAAGTCAGAATTTTAACATCCCATGAAAGTACATGGCTTGAAGGTGGTCTTCCTGATTTTGAACATGTTGATGCTTAATGCCAGCTGCCCTTACAAGTTATAGGTGCTGCACAATGGCTGTAACATTTTGATTGTCATAAAACAAAAAACATTAATTATAATGCAAGTCTCAGTTTCTGGTGGGATATGGAAGGGGTAGCAGAGAGGAGAGTGGTATAGTTCTAATAGTCACATTTCCTTCAGAGTGGTCTGTCACTCTTCCTATAAGGACTAAGTACCATTCCCTTTGTGTTCCCCACAGTGTCACAGGTATCCATGACAGCCCCAAAATAACAGAAGAACAGACCAAAGTTTTTTGTTTTTGTTTTTTTTTTAAATAAAGAATGCAAAAAATACTTACTTCAGCACTTGGTGATCCAAGGAG